>OY751336.1:6375742-7648390 GCA_963564715.1 Catocala sponsa
TTACTTATATAATAAGAATAGTGATATCCATAACGTAAACACTAGAAATAAGCATAAGTTAGTAGGCCCATATCATCGTTTACATAAAGTTCACAATACATTTGCGGGACTCGGTATACGTTTTTTTAATAAATTACCTATTACTATAATTAATTTACCATTGTTTAAATTTAAAAACGCCGTTAAAAAACAACTTATTCGGAAGGGTTATTATTCAGTCAACGACTACTTAAATGACAAAAACTCATGGAGCTAGTTGCTTGTTGCATACAGGATTCAAAGATCTGTATTACTTATAAGTCAATTTAAGCCTTTGCATAGTCACAAAGTGTAAGTGTATGCGCCATCATGCCATCTTACTGTCTATTTTAGATTTATATTAAATAATATATCTTAGCTCAAATTATTTCCTCTCTATAATATTATTAAGTTATTATTGTTATTATCTTTAGTTTTTTATAGTCAGTAGTATATGGCATAATGGCTGTAACACCTTGTTAATCTGAGTTGTAAAGTACTGAAATTATATTTAACTGGCGATTTAAAAGAGTGGCCGTGAGTTTCTTGCAGGTTTCTTCTCATAGGCTCTACCCTTTGCCTGAACCTAGCAACTAACCTAAATGTAGCTTCAGTAACTTAGTAAACTCACTAACCTATATACTTTGACGTTCATAAGTGTTACTTTGTGACCTAAATGAATAAATGATTTTTGACTTTGACTTTGACTACATATTTATTTTATTCGCAGATTCAAACATCAAAATCCAAAAAGAAGTAGTAAACAAACATAAAATATTATAAAATATTATATATATATAATAGGGATATGTGGTAAAGCGAAAGGGAGGCCTTTGCCCTGCAGTGGGACAATACAGGCTGAGAATAAATAAATAAATAAAATAAATATATAGCTACGATAAAAAATATAAATCTGTGAAAAGCTTTTCAAAACAAACAATATTGGCCAGTTTCAACTATAAATATATAATCTAGTAATGCTAGACATAAACAAATATGATTTACATGCATATAACGAAAAATGTGCATGGCGGGGTTTTCTCTACACAATCTTGGAATCCGCTCGAAATTGATTAGCTCGACGGAAGAAGTGAATCTTCCATCCTACAGACAATTTCAGCATAACAACGTTGTTTATTAATGCAATAGGGTTTTCATGCATTTTAAAGAGATGCTGTGATGTCAGAAGAGGAAACGAGTTTCGGGGCAAACATCACAAATATTTGACCCGTAACTCCTTTTTGGGAGGTTGATACAAAAAAAATTGTGTTGCTAGTTTTGCCACGTTTCTACGTAACCGCTTACCGTCCGAATTGTTGAATGTTGTAGTTTGTCGTGTAAATATAAAGAAAACGATTAACAAACCAGAATGTATTTTAACTCATATTTTTTACTAGATTTTGCTAGCGGTTTCGCTGGCATAAATGTAGGTTACGTTAAGTTAGGTTCGATACTTTTTCCTGGATGAAATGTACCCTTTATCCTTTTCTGTTCCCATGACATCGTATATACGAAATTTCATGATGATCGTTCGAGTAGTTAAGGCGTGAAAGTGTAACAAAAAACTCACATTCGCATTTATAATATTATTATAGTTACGATAGTTAGGTTTAGAATTTAGATTAGATAAGTTTTAAAAAAAATTTGAAGACTTAATACCTACAAGCTCTTATTTTGTGTACACAGATTTGGCAAAAAATGTTTTGCTAAATATTTCAGCCGTTCGGTATCGCAAAACCAAAACAGAAAGCTTTACCGTTTAAATCACCAATTTGCATATAAATCACAGAACAAGCCTACCTACTGTATTAAAACATCATTTTTGAACGGTCATTTGTTTCGGGTTGCAACCATAAATTACGTGAGTAACCACGCTACAATTAATGCAGAACAAAAATGTGTAAGCACGCTTTATATATGGCTGCGGTATAAGCAAAAGCTCTCGTGGTAGATAGTATGTAATTAGTAATTGATTCCTTATGTAATTAGTAATTGATTCCTTATGTAATTAATAGTTTAAGCCTTGGTGACGCAACTATAGTGAACATGACTGCAATGCATGAGGTCTTGGGTTGGGGTCCCTGACAGAGTATAATAATAATATTTTATTTATATCTTCTTACATAATACACCATTCTTATAATACGTGTATACTTATAACGTTGAAGAATAACAACAAAAATATAGAGTATACCTGTAGAACAGCTCACCAGGTCCCCACCTCGGGCTACAAGTAATTATATTTGCAACTAGCTATGCCCGCGGTTTCACCCGCGTCTTTGGTTACTGCGCCGCCACCGTGGGTCTTAGCGTGACGTCATATAGCCTATAGCCTTCCTCAATAAATAGGCTATCCAACACTAAAAGAATTTTTCAATTCGAGCCATTTGTTTCTAAGATTATTGCGTTCAACCAAACAAACAAATAAACAAACTCTTCAGCTTTATAATATTAATTAGTATAGATAAGGCATCAAAACACATTATCCATCTTGAACATCATCAAGAAGGCAAAAAAATATATTTTAGATTTTACGAATGTTTACTTAAACAAAGTACATTCAATAGAAACTAAACACATCAAAAAATTAACAATAAGGCACAACTACTTAATGTTGTCAAGCCTCAATTTAGAAGATTGTTATAAAAATAAAATAAAGTGTGTTGAGGTTCCCAATCAAAAAAACTTCAGGAGAATGGCAGATTAAATAAATGGCAGTTCATGACATAATCCGTTTACAGAAGTCCTTATGGGGACTTTGTAAAGACACTAGAAACACTAATTTATCTATTGTGGTGACAGTAAAGTCATTCCTTTTTAAGGCCTGTCGAATAGGAGGAAACCTATATACTCGTTCACAGTTCAATAGCGTTTAAAATAGAAGATATTAAATCGAAAGCGCGGTTGCTCTGCTAATTGCGATTGAACCTTTTCTATCTTTGGTCAATCTGATATTTCCAGAAATAATTAATAACACCGATATCGTTACTGAAATTGTATATCCAGTATTTATAAATTATTAGCTATCCCTTGGGAACAGTGCTTTTTCTGGATTAAGGACAACCATGTCCTTACACACACTGTACGGTACACTAGTAACTCCCTATGTCTTTTTTTAGACCCCTGAGAACGTCTATGCGAAATTGCATGGATGATGATCGGTACTCGACCTATCATCATGAAATTTTACATTAGTTTAAGTGTTAACGTTGAGCAAACAAACTCACATTCGCATTTATAATCCTAACTAATATTATGAATGCGAAACTGAGTTTATTTTTTGTTCTTACGCAGCAGTAAACTCCATTCAGTTTAACATGATAATGGATCTGTGTAGAAGGTAAAATCCACCCCAATAAAATAATATGTCATCGCTTCTCTATATTATATTGTCAAGGGTCCACTTCCCAAATCTCGTTGCGAACATTTGCACGTGTCACGAGTGCTTCGCTTCATAAATATAACGTCACGCTACTTCAGCACGTAAACGTTGAAGCAACAGTTTGTTTTAGAAATCTTTCAGCGCAGATAATGTGATTGATTGAACTTCCATATAACTTTACATAGAGGTCACACGATTCATTTGATGCATTGCCTCGGCGGCGCAGCGATTATGGATGTGACTGTTTTCTCGGGTTTGATTCGCGGTCGAGCAATATTTTGGTAAAGAAATTCTTAGAAGCAGCAAGCAATGTGAAACTGTACCCGATAAACGTAAACAAAAGAAGAATGTATACGGAAAAATGTACTATTTAAGTTGTACAATGTAATAATGCTTTTTGTTGTCCCCTCATAAAGTAAAATAAAATACAATTCTGACTAACCCTTCAAAGGCTAGAGTCTAGCCTAAAGATCTGAAGGAATCTAGCCACTAGACTGTGTATGTACATAAAGCTTACAATATTTTTAGGGATTAAATATAATGATCAGCAAAAATACTAATTGCGCAGCAAAATATGCTTACTAAAATATATCATAACGAGCACCTATACGCTTCAAATCACTGCATTGCGTCTCGGATGGGTTAGGTTATGTTAGGTTCCTTCTTAAACCCACCCAAAAATAGAAGCTCTGCCAAGCGGGGCTCCGTCGACTTAGTTTGATTGTTTGCTGGCCATGAGTTACTGATTAATTAGCTATTTCTGCTCACAGATTATATTTTTCTGCTCACAAAAATACCAATACTATGCTAACCATTTAAATAACACCCATATTTTTATAGGGTTATACTTGGTATACTTCAACCACATCATATTTATTTTAGTTTAACATTTTCATATTATGTGCATTTATATTCTAACACTGCATTGTATTTTTCTATGTAATACTGAAACTTCACCTTCACTACAGCCCTAGGGAAAAGCTCGCTTGCTCGCGATCCAGAATATGACAGAACAATTTTGTGTCATATTGTGTTCCCATCTGCTTTGATATCAAGTGGGTTTTTATTTAACAAGCTTCAGCTGGCGAATTCGCCGCCGTGAATCCCAATGGGATATGCGATATGCATACCACAATAAAAACATTTTCTATGTGGTCTATGTGCAAAGTTTTATGCAAATCTGTTTAACGGTTTACATGTAATTGAGTAACAAACATACAAAAATCACATCTATATTAATATTATAAAGTTAACGAGTTTGTTTGTTTGGTTGGTTGAACGCGCTAATCTCAGGAACTACTGGTTCGAATTGAAAAAATCTTTGTGTTGGATAGCCCATTTATCAAGGAAGGCTATAGGCTATATAACAACACGCCACGACTAATAGGAGCCGAGCATCAATAAAAAATGTTGCAAATACGGAGAAAACTCTTTTATGTGATGCAGACGAAGTTGCGCGAGTCAGGTAGCTAATAATATTAGTAGGAGTTAATGAAAATATTAAGTACTACCTTTTGCCCGCGGGTTCGCTCGCGTTAATTTAGAATTTGACAATCAATTCAGGTTGTATTCTGCTTGTAATAATATAATTCAATCATGATTCGAAAGATAGGTGGCGCCATCTATTATCATAAGAACGTTATTATTGTTTTCCTCGGGAACAGTAATTTATTCGGGATAAAAGGTAGCCCATGTCCATTTCTGTACACCTGTCAACGTATATACAAAATTTGAGGATGATCGGTTCAGTGGTTTAGGCGTGAAAAGGTAACAAACAAACAAACTCATATTCGCTTTTATAATATTAGTTAGGCTAGGATTCTACAGTCATTGGCGGACATAATGGTCGATTGAAGTATCGAGATTGTAAATATATAATACAATAAGTATTACAAGAGGTAAAAGGCTGAGCCACTTTTTCAGTTTGTTATTAAACCAACTGACTCATGACTTATGGAGTGGAGTCTATTGATTTTAAAAGACTAACCGTTGGTTTCTTGCAGATCTTAGGTATAGGCTCAACCAGGCCCTTTGCCTGAACCTATAAACTAACATAAATGTATATTATGTACTTTCAATTATCCCACTAATTCATGAACTGTGCTGTGCATATATCTTGACCAAACTACTAATCTCTCTCAGGCGATAAACTTTTAGTAATTTTATTTTTAGGGTCAGTTTTTGCATATTAGTGCCGAAACCGACTTTATAAAAATTCCTAAATAAATCATGTGTCGCGGGGCTTTATGAACATTTAAACAAGAAATACCCAGACTCGGAACTATTTCTTTTTCACGCAATTTTTTTGTCCTGTGTGTTCACGAATCCACAACACACAGCGCAGTGGCAATATAAGTACTTTGCCTCATGTATCATCTATATAAGAGCACTATGCCACTGACTAGCGTATCAATGACATCTATCATACAAGACCCTTACTAAACTTACAAGCTTTTCTCTTCTTTCTTTTTCGTGTGGTTAGTGGCCAACCTGTTGTCAAGAGTTGTTCAGGCCTCTGACATGGCTTAACGACTGCTGGCAATTTGACAATAACCAGGACTGACATTTTACGTGCCCTCCGAAGCACGAAGCACTTTATGTACATATGCCTAAAACAAATCCCAAGTTTCTAAAGACATTTGTAAAGGATTGCGAAACGACAGTTTGGAAGTAACAGAAAGTTCTAAATCACGTACCATCGTGACACGTCATATAGGTGCTGCGTTCAACACGTACACTTAAAGCAGAAGTGCACGTGCGCAGATGAAACTTATGTATCATCGAACACTTCGATACGTTGAAGCAGAGCTTGTTCTCATGATTGCATTCCACTATCCTATCACTAACTTTCAGAAAACGCACGCAATTAAATTTAGCTTTATTTAATATTTTTGTACGTTTGAAATTAAACCTGTTTATACGGATTTTATCGCCCTATGGTCATTGAAAGTCTCCCTGTGACCATGGCTGCTGAAAAGCAATCGAAACATCGAGGAGAGTGGTCTAAAGTGGTAATCATCCTAATCCTATCTAATATTATAAAAGCGAAAATGAGTTTGTTTGTTTGTTTATTTGTTACCTTTTCACGCCTAAACCACTGAACCGATCATCCTGAAATTTTGCATATACGTTGTCAGGTGCACAGAAACGGACATAGGCTAACTTTCATCCCAAAAAAAATTACTGTTCCCGAGGAAAACACCAATAACGTTCTTATGATAATAGATGGCGCCACGTGTCTTTCGAATCATGATTGAATTATATTATTACAAACAGAGTACGACCCGAATTGATTGTCAAATTCTAAATTAATGCGAGCGAAGCCGCGGGCAAAAGCTAGTCATAATATAAATGTAAAAGTTTGTGGGGATCGATGGATGGTTATTTGTTACTCTTTCACGCTAAAACTACTGAACGTATTTTGACGAAACTTTACAGTAATTTTGTTTATACATCAGAATAATATATAGGTTACTAAAATCTATCTTAACATAAATCAACAAAAACGCGAGCGAAACCGCGGGCAAAATCTAGTATTAAACAATTATACAATATGATAGTAGATGTCTATGTATTATCTCGTTGTATTTTGGTAAATATTATTCTATTAAAACAAGTGATTTATCGATTTGATACGTTCGATACAACTTAATGATAGGCGGTTACAGTATGGGCCTATGCTCACTTGCAATTTTATATCATTTTCCGCGGGATTTGCCACTCATAATAATACTTAAATGATCCGATTCCCCAAAGATTAAGTTCAAACGGCAGCTGTGATCCAACCCTGACGTCATAACGTGAGGCTGTTGATGACTTTGTAATTTGTTAGTATAATATTATAGCGGTTTCAATAGTTAAGTACACT
Source organism: Catocala sponsa (assembly GCA_963564715.1). Taxonomy (NCBI): domain Eukaryota; kingdom Metazoa; phylum Arthropoda; class Insecta; order Lepidoptera; family Erebidae; genus Catocala; species Catocala sponsa. The sequence goes on from OY751336.1 coordinate 6,383,011, forward strand.
CAAGGGAATCGTTATGAGTAGTTTAGCTTATGTGTCTTGTTTCCCGTTGTTGTCTTGGCTATTAAGTATCATAAATACGATATATGAAGCTTGTCTTAAAGCTGTGTTCACACCTTCACGGCTGGATTTGCTGATACGATTTTCAGTGTAAAACTGACGGTTCAAGGGTAAAACCGATGTCAAGCTGGAACGCAGCCCGCTTCAAACTGTCTTTAACGAAGCAATGTGCACGCAATGTGATCAATGTGTTTTTAAAATACAAGTTTTAGTAGATACAAGCAATGATCTAAATCATATCCCTGCATCACACTCCATTATGCATAGTAGTATGTCAAAGTTGCGGCAAGCAATGTACTGTGCAATTCGCTGAGCGTATTCTCTTGAAACGATTGTCTCATGGCCCTCCGGTTATACGTAAACATTGATTGTACATTTTTATTTTTCCTTACATGGCAACCCGTATGTATAAATTTATTCGTAAATATTTATATATTTGCGAATAGCTTTACTTTATAGAAGCAACCACCTGCAACGTATAAAAATCAACTTGCCATGTATTGAACTTCTAGAGATATTGACAATCATTATATTTCATTCTTTCTTCTATAAGACAAACTCGGAGTAAAGCCTGTTTCGCGGGGGACTATACAAACATTAAAACAACGTGCACAAAGAACACCTAGACTCGGAAACTGTGGTTCGGACCCAGATTCGGACCAAAAATCGTTCAATTGGGTTAAAATTAAGAAATTTGGCCAAATCTTTTTTGAAAAAATTTGATTATATAATAGGCAGGCTGACCTTTTCTTTTTAGAATTTCTCGGGTCCTATCGACTAAACCTACCACGGTATTCCTAAGCGAGCTTACTTATACTAGGTATTGAACACAATGGTATTCCCCAAAATATCCGTCGATCGACGTTTAAGCAGTACGGAATCCCCAATCCGGAATCATCCAATACGGATGCGAACTGAGATTTTTGAAAATCGGTTGTAAGATTGGGAGAAATTCCTTACATTAACAAAATCGCAGAAAAATCGTTCCATTTCGGTATTTCGGTAGGACAAGCGCCAAATCGGTAGGTTCGAGACCACTGCTCGGAACCATAAATATTTTGTGTAACCTACAACACTTGGCGTATGCTAAGACGACCACTTCAATCAGTATATCATGTCTACAGTGCATTTATTCCTTGCCAATAGGGGAATAAATTAATGGTTATTTTCTATATAGGTCTTGTCATCCTAACTTATACTATAAATGCGAATGTGAGTTTATTAGTTTGTTTTTAACGCTTTCACGCCTTAACATCATGAAGTTTCGTATACACGATTTCAGAGGTAAAGAAAGGGGTAAAAGAAAATAGGTATAGCCCAGATTTACGCGAGCGCAGCTGCGGGAAAATCTAGTAATATTATATAATAGTCCTTAACATTTTGAAAGCATATATATGTACATATATAATAATAATAGGTAAAACATTTAATATATTTACATTCATACAAGTAAAATAAAAATATATTTTCTCATAAATTACACTTTTTGATTAACATTAATAATTATTTATAAACCATGGACCAAGAAGAATATTACGTTATAAAATGACTGACTACAAAAGTTTTTTTAATTCGCATATCCAAGAGAATCATAAGCACACAGCCTTCTTGAATACTTGTTATATTTAAATTTATTTTAATTTTGTCAAGAATTAAGATGGCGCGGCGGAGGACAAAACTGTTTGTGTTATCTTTTTGTTTCAAGTTGTTAAAACTGGGGCTAAGCTCAGATAGGCAACGAACTTATAAATTTTACTACATTTAAAGAAACTTTATAAATTTAGTGATTTATCATCTGTTTTGTTGGCGAAGACATGACTAAACAATGTGGTGTACTCATTAATACTCGTTAATTAGCAGCATACTTACCTTCATAGCCTTACTTAGGGATAGACGTAGTCGTATTATGTCATCAATTGTTTTAGGGTAACAATGTAATAGAGGGAGAGTTTAATGCCATCTACCTAACACAGTTCCAAAGTTCATGCTACTATCGAGAATTTTTAAGAGAAAACCTATTAACACTTTGCCCGACCCAAGGATCGAACCAAAGACCACAAAGGGCTCAAAAGACAAATCTTGATCTTCAAAATTCATGCATAAATACCAGGCTTACTCTCAGTCTAATATCTCTTTAATTTGCAACAAGAATAATAATTTATCTTGAATAAGTTTTACATTCGATCCATCCCAATAAATTGTTCACGACAAACAGCAACACCCAAAATTGCAACGCAAACATTAGATTCGGAGACCGATAAATCAAATGAATGGTTATTTATCAAACTATTGGCCTTTAATAAATAAATATAATAATGATTGCCTTGTCAATGAAACAATACCATTTATTTAATTAATACGCGATTAAACGTGATAACGTTCGCAGTGTTTGATATATCGTTTGTTGAATCAGTTATAACGTGGGGTATACTATTGGACATTGGTTAACGATTATTTGGATTCGATAAATCGAACGATATCTAGATAAACTCGCATTCAACAGTTAGACAATTGAATGTAACAAGTAAACTGCAAATAAATTATTGGAGCAATAATATATAATAATACTGTTGACAACGCCATTTAAATGTCTAACATTGTCGCACATTGTGTATGAGAACTGTATCTACTCAATCAAAAAAGCAACAAAGTTCACTTTACTTTACTTTGACCCCGTACTAAGAATACCCTTAGTACCGATTAATATAGCATTCGATTATGTTGAATAATAGTAAGTTCTTTCGTATGTTTTTACACACAGCGTCTCCAGACATAACTATCATTTAGTAATATTGTCTTCTTTTTACGCGAATGTTATTAATTGAAATTAAACTACTATAATTCGGATTTTATCGTGTTGTATATTTGACACTATATTACATAATTTAGAAACTGTTACACTTTTACTACTATTAACTTTACTAATTTTAAGTTAATTAAATTATTAAAACTATCTATATTTAAGTTTACACTTTCGTTGATGATTGTTGTTCGACGTTTCGGTTGCTTTTCAGCAGCCATGGTCTCCCCGTGACCATGACTGCTGAAAAGCATAATGCGATAAAATCCTTATATAGTAGTTTAATTTCTATGATTTAGTAATCAAAAATTATAAAAAATCTTCGACATTCAGTGTACTTAATTAAGACTTCAGTTAAATGATTTCAGTGTTCAGGTAAATCATTTCAGTGTTATCCAGCTCGATGTCTCCGGGTCCAGACTCCTTTCCACTTGCCCGATTCCTACCGGACAACCTATTCTGCCTACGCCGCAAAAAGTCTTGTCTGATTTCCTTACGGGTCCATTTAGTGTTTTGTTTTTGTATATTTTCGACGCCAAATATAGGACAGCAGTGACCAAAATACCGATTATTACAGCCAGTATAATTATATGGTTTTGTATTTCATCTGTGTGGCTATCTGTGGCTCGATTGTTGCCTCCCGACGCCGTCTGCGCTATTTACCACCGCGCTCTCTTTAGACACCGATTTGCCCATCTTCCAAGCTTTCGTTTGACCTATTTGTAATGTTGTTCACGTCGCGTGTTATTTGGGTGCGAGCTCCCAGGCGAATGCGTTTCTTTTCTATCGCCATATTATAATTTTGCTAACGCGAGACAAAATACTAAAGTTACACGTACCACTCTGCACGCATGGCAGGGTCGCCATGTGGTGTGGCAATGAGGGGAAATGAAATGACAAAACGTCTGTTCCCTTTAGGTGTTCTATATTGAATGCAACTCATACACACGTTACATAATTATTCTTATACACTACACACACAGTACTAACAAAGCATAAATCAGAAATTATAAACTCTTCTTTCATACTATTACACCCCGTAGATCTAAGAACAAAAAACCATAGCAAGGGTATATGTAATATATTCATTACTGATATATTATTATTTTAAGTGTTCGGGGTTAAAATATATTTAAGACTAGATGTACTCGCGGTTTCACTCGCGTTTATGGTAACTGCGCGGCCTCCGTGGGTCGTAGCGTGATTTTATATAGCCTATAACCTTCCTCGATAAATAGGCAATCCAATATTAAAATAACTTTTCATTTCGAACCAGTAACTCGTGAGATTAGCGCGTTCAAACAAACAAACAAACTCTTCAGCTTTATAATATTAGTATAGATGACACCCGAAATCTAACTTGAATCTAACTGAATTGGCTACAAGGATGGCGTAAATAGTTTAAGTATTTGCCTCGCTACTCTCATCGCGCCAAGTGTTATAGTTGGATCCCCACACGGACAAAAAATTGTGTGATTTACAAATAGTTGTTCTGAGTTTTTGAGTTCGTCAATTGAATTTTATAAAGCCTCCACAACAAAACTTATTCCTAGTGCTGGCTTTAAAAATTATACATTTAAATTTTGCTTTTACTTCACTCTATGCAATAGTAGACGCCCAAAAATCATATTATTTAATGTTAGCTTCAAAACGGTGTCCACGCCAATTATTCCCGAGCGTGAAATTGTTGACAATATTTATGGCGTTGAAGTATTTTCTATTAAAGTGGTAAATCAAACGCGTTTGCTGTGTTAAGGCTTAGGCTACATTTAGTTTGAATACAAAGTTTTAAAGAAAATGCTGAAAGCACAGAAATAAAGCAAAGTACTGGGTAAACTATTTGTCAAGCTTAGACATTCAAATTATATTAGTTACCTAAGCTTTTTAACCCAAAGGCCAAAACAATAATTTGAGGTACAAACAAACGAAGTACCTAGCTTTCACATTTGATATGAATACCTATGTGCATGTGAAATCGTGGCAAACAAGCATACAGCCAACCCGATGGTAAGTGGTCACCGTAGCCTATGGACGCCTGCAACACCAAAGGCATCACTTGCGCGTTGCCGACCCTTTAGGAAAGGAAGTGGGAAAGGGAAGGAGCGGTAAGGGGGTAAGGAGATGATTGGGCCTCCGGCACTCTCACTCACCGAACGAAACACAACAGTAGGAATACTGCTATTTCACGTCGATATTCCGTGAGGTAGTACTTCCCCAGTCGAGCCGGTCCGTTCATGCTGAAATCAGCAAGGCTTTACTACTTTTAACGTAACAGTTTACAGTAACGCTAAAACGCCACCCACAGCCCTTCCCAGTGCTAAAACTAGCATTATACTAAACTGCATAAAATCAGTTCAGCGTTTTACAGACATAGCAGCCGGGAAAATTTACTTCTGCATTAAAATATTAGCATGAAGGATGTGCACGGTCACACAAACAGCAATGTATCAACAACTTAGGAGTTTTGGCCGGCCATTTTCCGCCTAGAATTCAAAATATGTACGATTTTCACACATTTGTTGTAGAGATGAATGTGCGTTATGTTTGTGATTTAATGTTGGTAAAGTTGCCGCAATACAGAGACAATTGCTTAGTGTGAGAATTGTTAAAACAACTGCAACAGAATGGCCGCGATGGTGAATATTGTTCTGCGGCAAAACTTATGTGCCCAAAATACCATTTATTGTAAACAGTTTTGTACATTTTACAAGAGTAACTTGGCTGGAGAACTTTTTGAAGTAAACTGATTTGCTCTGAATGCTATACTCGTCGTCAGCTTGCAAAAGCAGCGTGTCTATAAGTCGTTACTTTGGATTTCGGTACAACTTTTGTGTAAACGTAGCAACTAAACTAAATGTAATTTTAGTAACTTAGATAAACACACTAACCACTAGATTTTCCGTTTGTTCCCAACGAGTCACACTATACCCTGTCACAGTGTGACTCGTCGGGAATAATTTTAAAATAATAGGACAACTTTTGTCGATTAGATAATAATAATAAATTCTTTATTATAACAAAAAGGTATATACAATTAAAGTGTTCGCCCTGATTCCCAAACTAACGTGAGCTGTATAATGACAATTAGTTAAATCAGTTCCTTCCCCAAAAACAAATGATACAAAATTGTTACAAAAACATTTGGAACAAACATAGTTTAGAACATACATAAGTTAATTTTGTGTGTGCGTATGAGTGTATGTGTGTTTGTGTGTGTGTGAGTGTGCGTGTGACGGTATGTGTGTGTGTAAGGGTGCGTGTGTGTGTGTTTGATATAGGAACAAATAAATGAGATTTTCACGTTCTTAAGTATTACTTAGGAATTTAAATAAATAAATTATTCTGACTGCGATTTAAGCGACATAAGCAACTTTACGAGTCTGATCAATTTGAGTTTTGTTATTTAGTTATTTTAATTTTATGATTGAAATATTATAAAGATCGACCGCATGGATGGCGTAGTGGTTTAAGTGGTCGCCTCGCCACTGCCACTGCGCCAAGTGTTGTGAGTTCAATTCTCACACAGGACAAACATTTGTGTGACTCACAATTGGTTGTGTCGCGTCTGGATGTTATTTGTGTGAATTGTTTGAATGTTTGTACAGTCCCACGCGACACAGGAGCTATTTCTATTTCTGTTGCGAGAGTCGTCTTTTTCTTTTAAAAAGCGCTTTCAGATGCATTATTAAAATGTATCTTATCTTATGTGAGGGCCAGTCAGTGCAGACCGGTGACACTTCGACCCAGTGGGATCTTTTGTGTCGACACTCTCCCAATAGCGACTGCCATAGATGTTCATGGCAGCCGGGGCCAATGGCTTAATGTGCTTTCCGAGGCACTGAGCAGGCAATAATTGTTAATCAATACGCACATAATTTCGAAAGTCATATAACTTCCGAAAGTCAGAGGTGCGCGACGTGGGTTTGAACCCGAGACCCTCTGCATTGCAGTCTGTTGGTCTCCCCACTGAACTATCGCTGCTATATTTAAATGTAAATGCATTTGGTACTCATAACATTGCAAACATTCATAGCTTACTGCGTACTTAATATTCATGTTCATTAGCTTACTGGTGTAAATACTGTACAAAACAAATTGACTCAGCATACAAAATGGTGTTATTTAATGGGTAACTATTAGTTCAAACTCGTTAGACTCTAGATATATAGTTAACGTTACAGGACAGACAGACAGACAGACAGACGGTGATGTATGTTAGTGGAGAGTAACAAATGAGATTTTGGTACTGAATATTGATAGATCTTGTTTTTCGAAAAAATATTTTTCTAAATCGTGTTTTATCGTAATAAATAGTGCTTAACACAAAGAATGGAACACTCTAGTCACCTGCTAGAGCGGCAGCTCTAACTAGCATGTCAATGTATATAATTCTACATAGTATATAATGAAAACCTCTAACTACACAGGCACTGCAATCACATTATCCTATTGACAAAGCTGCCTATTTTATTATTTTATTGATTAATATTGCCTTGATTGTACATGGTGCCCTAAAATTTAAAAGGAGTAGGGTAGATAATTAATAATGTGTTACACAAACTTTCATGTAAAATCAACGAAAGACAGCAAAGCTAAAAAGTCTGCTTACCCACACAGGTTTTCGGCCAATATGGCAAATATTTCACTAACCCAAACGTTACCAGAAAGACAGGAATCTTTCTGAAAATTTTTATAGTATACATATTGCCAATAGCCTTTATTATTCCCAAGACACTTGTGGTCGGCTTTCTAGTCTAACCGGATTTGACTGGATATCAGTTTTTACACGGCAGCCGCTCCGTGTAAAAACTTATATCCAGTCAAATCCGGTTAGACTAGAAAGCCGACCCCAAGTGACTTGGGAATAATAAAGGCTACGGAGAAGAAGAGATGCATATTGCCAATAACAGTAATCAGACAACACACAATGATTGCAGTCGAAAGGATTAAAAGCAGAATTTGCATAGTTTAAATTATTAGTAGATGACTGTACGGATGGCGTAGTATATAGTAGGTTTATGCGTCGCCTTGCCACAGCCTCTGTGAGTGTTGTAGGGTCGAATCCCACATGGGATAAAAAAATTGTGTGATTCACAAATGGTTAATTATATATTAATAATATTCTACCACATACACACAACACCATTCTGCTGCCAGCTTCAGTGTTTCCCGAGCGCTATTATAGGTCCTTCTTCAAGCGAGGTTTAAAGAGAGTTCATCTTTCACGGTAGGCAGCGGCTTTGCTGTGTCCTGACATTGTGAAGTCCATAAGCAGCGGTTACCACTTTCCATCAGGTGGGCCACTTGCTCGTGTGCCACCAATGGCAATAAAAAATAAATAAAAAAAAACCATCTATCCCAAACTAAGCAGACCTTGTACTATGGGTACTAGACAATGGATAAACATACATATTATATACTTTCTTTTTTTGTAAATCCTTACATATTTAACAACAGAAACACCCAGACCAAGACAAACATCCATGTTCATACACACAAATGTTTGATTTGTGCGGGAATCGAATCCGCGACCTCAGGCGTGGCAGTCGCTTACACTAAGCACTACGCCACCGAGGTTGTCCTGAGTCTGTATGTTTTTGTGACAATTTTTTTAATGTTTATAAAGTCCACGCGATACAGGAATTATTCTTAGTGCGGAAGTTGTCTTTCTTAAAAGAGAAAAAAGGAAAAGAGTTACATTATTGATCCTTGGATATGACGAGTCAAAACATGTTGCCTGACGTTGGTGCATTGATAAATCAATACACTTACTTATTATATACTTGTGTACATAATGTATTATAAACAAATATTACCTTCACCGAGGTCAGAGTAAGAATGTACTCATAATTTGTCAAGTATTTTTGGTTCCGAGCCGGTAATTACTTCCGTAAGAATGGCATCTATTCGCATTATCATACTTAATTTATGCGATATGCATAGTGAATGCATAGCTTTAGTGATATGTTTATTTACGCGGGTTTTCCTGGTTTGTTATTTATATCATAATGTTATTGATTGATAGACTGCGCGTAACGGAGTGGTCACTGATTGCCTTGACACAGTCAACCGTTGTGGATTCGATACCCATGCGGTACAAAATTGTTATTCGGAGACTGGGTTTTCTTTGTGTTTCTCATCTGAATTTCAAAGCTTTCTTCTCATACTGATTATTACTGCTAGGTGAGTCGTATTTTAAAGGGTATAAATATTTTATCAAGTACCAGAGCAAAATAAATGTGTTGTTATTTAAATTATCTTATCAAAGTTTCTAATGTTAAAATAGCTAAGCGTATTTAATTAATATTATAACCTCCAAAGTAGTAGCAGCGATAGGTCAGTCTATAGATGGGTGACCGCTTAGTGGTATATCATTTGAGCGTCTCCGTGCTTCGGAGGGCACGTAAAAGTCGGTCCCGGCTGTTGCCGAATTGACAGCAGTGACAACAACTCTTGACAACTTGAGCTTGGACAACTCTTGACAACAGGTTGGCCACTAACCAAACGAAAAGAAGAAGAAGTAGCAGCGATAGCTCAGTGGGGAGACCAACAGACTGCAATGCAGAGGGTCTCGGGTTCGAACCCACGTCGCGCACCTATGACTTTCGGAAGTTATATGACTTTTAGAAATTATGTGCGTATTGATTGACAATTATCACCGTGCCACGGAGAGCACGTTAAGCCGTCGGTCCCGGCTGCCATGAACATCTATGGCAACCATTATTGGGAAGTCAGTGCCCTCTAATATCTTGACACTGGTCTAACCTTAGGGTATCGATAGCCTTCGGGTTGCGGAGGTCAGATGGCTGTTGCTCCGTGTAAAAAGTGATATCCTAGTCAAATCCAGTTAGAATAGAAAGCCGACCCCAAGTGACTTGGGAATAATGAAGGCTAGGGAGAAGATAAACGCCAAAGTAGCTCCAAGTTAAAGTTTAGGTTACAAACTAGTACTTATGAACGTCTAAGCTTAAGAGTTAGGAGTTATGTTGGTTGCTAGGTTCTGTGCAAAATGCACAAAATCACGGTCACTTGTTAAAATTGCCATATTTTAATTTTTCAATTTATTTACAAGATGTTGCTCTGTCCGTTTGTTACAATTTCTTTTTGGTTTAGATAAATTGTGAAACCAATAATAAAATAAATTAGTTTTGGAAATAGTTTGCAAGTTGGCAAAGGATGTGTAGGTCACATTTTAAAAAGCCCCTGCCTGATATCAGTTACCATCTAATGTTTTTGCCGGCGACCTGATCAGATGGTAACCAACAAAGACATTAGATGGTACCAACTAGCAGTCCACCTGATGATAGATTTAAAAGGCTGTTGACGAATTGTAACTAAAATATTATAATGACATGCGTTAGTCAGATAAAAATAGAAGTCATTATCACAAATGAACTATAGAATAAAACTGCGAAACGCTATTCGATCGCTAGCGACCGAAAATGAATTTTGTGGCAAATGAATAGTCGATAATGAAGCGAGCGTGATTTGTAAAGTAAATTGTTTTAACATTGTTTGTTTTTGATGAGTCATTATTGGTAGCTTTTTGGTGACGAAAGTTATGAGCCCCGGAAATAATAATGACATATATTTAATTGGAAAGAAATATTTTATTTTTATTTTTGGTGACAGCATCGGTGGCACTGTGGGAGTGAATGCGACTGCTGTGCATGAGGTCTCAGGTTTGTTTTCCAGATTGGTTAAAGTAGTGCTTAGTCTGGAACTGTGTTCGTTAATTACGGCAATATTATAGGTAATAGGGCCAGGCTTACTAGATAATTCGTAAAACTTAAATATAATTGAAAGTATACAAATATGGACACATGGCTAAATATACCCGAAGGAGAAAGCAAGATCCACATTTTTTTAAATAATATTTCATTTATTTACTGACTAAAATATCTCGGTTTTACTATTACATCTTACCAATTACATATAAAGTGCACTTATACTCGTATTTGCCCGAACTAGGTTATATCTGTGTTTTGAGCGAGAAAGTATTTAGTTATAATAAGGACATATGTCTAAATATACCCGAAGATGAAATCAAAGATCCACTTTTTTTAAATTATATTTCATTTTTTACTATTTTTACCGACTTCAAAAAAAGGAGGAGGTACTCACTTCGCCGGTTTTTTTTATGTTTGTTACCTCGTTACATACGACTGGGTGAACCGATATTGATGATTCTTTTTTTATTTGAAAGCTAGTGCTTCCCGTGTGGTCCCATTTAATTTTGATCAAGATTTGACCATTCGTTTTCGAGTTATACTTAATAATGCGTATTTGGCTACATTGATGATATTCTCATATTTGGCAAGGTTCATTAAAAACAGAGAAATAAAATCAAAATTAACAAAAAAGAAAACCGACTTTAAAAAAGAATATTCTAAAACTATAAATGCTCTAAAAAGTTAATAAATAATTGCATATTCTTGTGAATAATTAAATTATTGTTATTATTGGAGTCGGTGTCAGCCAAGGTAGGTTTGTAACTAATTAAACATGAGATGTCTTACTATAATCATAACATAACATTGGCATGCACAATTACACACATAGACGCAGCACGCGGCGCGGGCGGCTGACACCGACTCCAAAAATAACAATAATTTAATTATTCACAAGAATATGCAATTATTTATTAACTTTTTAGTGCATTTATAGTTTTAGAATATTCTTTTTTGAAGTCGGTTTTCTTTTTTAAATAAAATATAGCCTATGTTAGTCAGTGATAACATAGCTTTCTAATGGTAAAATATTTTTTAAAATCGGTCCCTAAGTTATTTTACTAAAATTCTTACAAATAAACGAAAAAATCAAATGTTTCATCATTATAATATAAGTATTGGTAAAAGTGCTGGCAAAACAGTACACTTCTAATCACACAAAATAATACACTTCTAATCCTTCGGGAAAATACAACTTATCTTCGTAACCTTCTATCATTGATGACCAAATCCCTATAAGATAAAGCAAGGCGACTTCCCTATGACCCCATTATTCCTAGAATCGAACAACAATATCAGAAGGTGTCACGTAATTTCAGATACAGACCTTGTTGCATACACATCATAAATGTCAATGCATTGAATTTGAATTGAAATAAATAGAAATGCATGTATTATGAGCAAAGTTATTACATATGAAAGAGGAGAATTTTAAGCACGATTGTTACTTAAGTTTAGAATTCAAGCCTAAATTAGTGCAGCACGTAAACCCTATAGAAAGTCGCAGTTGAAAGTATATAATTAAAAATTCTTCACGAACACGTGGCTGGAACTCTGATATAGGAAACTATAATAAATGAAAACTCACATTTTGGATACTTATTCTCTATAATATAAACAATAATTAAAGTTCATCCTTGACTGTTTGGTCTAATAATAAGTGTGTATTCTATAGTGTATAGAATACATCAAGATCTCGGATATGAAATAGTTATGAATAAGATGTAATATTGAATTTTCGGACATAAAGTTCATAAGTGTTTCTTGAAAGAAAATCTCAATAGCAAATCAGAGTCAGGAAGTTGGTGGGATTTCATTCCATTTCCCCATAAAATTCATAGTATATGAGTCTTTGGCCAGAAGTCTCCAGTCGTTTTAAATTGTTACTGTTTTAGGAAATAAACAGAGCACTCGTGTTTGCCCTCAGATTTTTGTACTATAAATTTGCCTGCGCTAAACTCCTTCTGAATTTGGTAGTATAAAATACTCGGTTAAAATGCCACTATTATATCCTTTGAAACACGCTAGTCCATCTATATATCTAGTTATGGGTATCTTGATATTATGAGATCTTCAATATTATACTACAGAACACTAGTACCAGGCTATATATGCATATATTCCGTAAGATTAAAAGCTGCATCATACCCATACATCGCTATTTACACTTCTATAACACGTTTCCAATTTCTCAAATGCATATTCTGTTGGCGCAGCTTCCTTTGAGAGTCCTTTAAAGTTCACCTAAAGGTTAGAACCAATTAATATTCCTACCTATGACACGGATGTACCACCTAGCTATAAAGGCCACGTTCAAGATTTTTGACACAGTTTTCCTTTAGCAAATATTTTCGTCCAATTATCCTTATCAATTAGAATGTGAGACGATCAAGGAAAAAACATTATGTCAATAAAATTGAAGATGTACGTAAATATCCTGTGATTTGAATTTCAATTAGAGATAAGTACGTCAGTAATGAGACATATTTGAGTGTCCATGGTAATGATGTGGTAATAACAATATTACACAGGAATTTTTGGAAGATTCTGGAGAGAGATAAGTTACACTTAGAATTGCATATGCTTTTTATCTTATTAAGTTGCTACACAAGCATACAATCTGCCTGATTATAAGCAGTTCTCGAGGTTGTTTAAGTAATGTCTTCTATCGGACAGAAAATCTAAAAAAAACTCCAACACTGTCCTTCTTCTCCAAATTTTGTATTGGAAAATTCACATACTGCTTTTCACATAGGAGCTTTTGGTTTTCAATAGGATTAGTTAATTGCGTAAGACTTTCGCAATACATACCTACATACGTGGCATAAATTTACGTTTACACTTCCGGTTAATTTTCTGGCCTCGTGTTCATTTTTAGATAAGAAAATCTTTTCGATGTTTTCGGAACTTGCTCTAGAACACAATTATTGTGTATTAAGTGTACGTATTACGTGTTTCGGCAATACGTTACATGAATAAAATATACCTGTAAAGTAACAACATACGTCAGAATACTGACGTTGTACAATCCTTGAAAACATTCAAATTAGATGACTTTAATTTCAATATTAAAGTATGTATACATGGTTTTCAGGAGAGTCCTTTATGGGGCCAACCTACTGAGTCTACAACATGAGTAAACTATAGGTAACGCATCTTATCTTATTTTATGTGGGGACCAGTCAGTGCAGACCGGCGACAATTTGACTCAGTGGGATCTTTTGTGTCGACACTCTCCCAATAACGACTGCCATAGATGTTCATGGCAGCCGGGACTGACGACTTACCGTGCTCTCCGAGGCACGGAGCAGACGATAATTGTCAATCAATACGCACATAATTTCGAAAAGTCATATACCTAACGTCCGAAAGTCAGAGGTGCGCGACGTGGGTTCGAACCCGAGACCCTCTGCATTGCAGTCTGTTGGTCTCCCCACTGAGCTATCGCTGCTCTTTTTTAGGTAACGCTTACATAATTGCCAAGTAATCATAGGCGTCTTTATATTCTCAAAGGGGTAGGTGATAGTGTAATATGCTCATATTTTGTCAGGTATGTTTTATGTCCCACGTAATAACGGGTGAAAGTATTGTTCCAGGGCACTTTTAAACATACGAATCTATCAACACTAATTGCCCGACCCATAAAATACTTTATTAAAGAGGTCATGTATTTAAAATTTTATTAAAGCAATAGATGTGCCCGCGGTTTCACCCGCGTTTATCGTTACTGCGCCGCCCCGGTGGGTCGTAGCGTGATGTTATACAGCCTATAGCCTTCCTCGATAAATGAGCTATTCGACACTAAAATACTTTTTTAATTCGGACCAGTAGTTCCTGAGATTAGCGCGTTCAAACAAACAAACAAACTCTTCAGCTTTATAATAATTATTAGTATAGATTAGCAGCAGTGGAACATATGTAGTCTCTACCTTATCGAAGTTATGTGCATATTAAATAGTTAAAAAAGCTTAAACGGTGAAGGAAAACATCGTGCGGAAACCTATTTGTGTGAGTTCTCCATAATATTCTCGAAGACATGTGAAGTCTACTAACCCGCACTGTGCCAGCGTGGTGGACTATAGTCTATTTACAGAAAATCGTGATTCATTCCAAAAATCATCAATAATACTCGAAATATTGTGTATAGGTAATAAGCAAGTACTCTAACAGACGCCCATATCGGTTTGCAATAAATATAAGACGTACACACGTTTTAAAAGCGAGTATCTGTAAGGATAGTACTTGAAATAGTTCAAGATTGTGTAACAAAATATAATTACTAATAGGACTATGAGTAATTATATTGAAATCGATGTCTTATATTTTCCCAAACGTCACAGTTATGTAAATGACGTGATATTTTAGTAAAGGTGAGTCAAATAGTCAAATTTTGGCAAATACTGAATTTGTCTGTTATGTAATGACTGCCTGTCTGATAACAATTATTCTACTCTACCAAAGCAGAACGGTTAAATAAAACATCGTGCAGAAACCTACATATCTGAGAGTTATACAAAATGTTCTCAAAGACATGTTGAGTCTGCTAACTCGCACTGGGCAGTGTGTTGAAATATGGCCTAACCCTTCTCACACTTAGAAGTTTTGTGCCCAGCAATGGAGCCAGTTTAATAAAGGGCTGATATTATTACATATTTTATTATATACTAAGGCAGTTATTATCTCATCATCCGAACTAAACTCACAGTGTGCCTACTAGCAGCTTTTCTGGTGGGTGGATCGCCCAAATTATGACTACATTAACGAACTGCCTAGCAGGGCCCAATGGAGGACGTAGGAGCGACGACAAGAGACGACTCCGACTCGCTACAGCTCACTACAACAACTAACCTAACATAATATATGCCAAAAGGCAAGGTACATCAGCTGTTAAAATATTACACTTTATAATATATACTAAAAACATTACTAGGTCAACTAAATAGTACACAAACAGGGTTTATTAAGGGAGACCGTATAGATTAGCGTGGTATGCCACCTGCTTGCTTCCTTTACCAAGATGGGCGTCCAAGAATGTCTGCAGGATTCGCATTCCAAGCCTACCTTGACTGACCCGAGTGGGTTGCCAGAGCTTTGATTTTATGTGAAAATATCATATTCCGGGACTATCTTATCTTCACTTCATGTCTTCGTTTTCACGAGTAACATGGCAACGAGAATATTAATATTTATTACAATCGTCTGAATTGCTAAGAAAAAAATCAACGAGTTGCACTCCGGGAGTGCCGGCAGAAGTGAAAACTTGAATATTAAAGTTGTGCATTTTTGATATTTTGGAATGGTTAGGGAATAATTTTGCACGAATTGCTTTAATTATCAGTATAAAAGTACTATCATTTATGTGGTAAAATACAATATTCATTTATTGCACTATCGTACACAAACATGACAATTCTCCCTCCGTCTTACGAATTTTCAATCAGGTCACGTGTCCTGACGCGAGTTTGACAATTCTCCCTCCGTTTTACGAATTTTCGATCAGGTCACGTGTCCTGAGGCGAGTTTAACATTTTTACCCATCACAAAAAAGTGCACAACGCCGCTAAAGAAGTTTTCACTTCAAAAATTTGCACGAAGTCGGCGCCATGCTGTAGGGAAAATAGTTAAACTGCTATTAATTTACTAGTTCCTAAATCGATACCGCATTTTTACGTTAGAAACAATTTCTGAATGCCTATAGTTATGACTATGACTTGGCCAATTTTCTCCTCACAATGCTTCATACAGGATACATATTTATGTATGTATATCATTTTTATTGTCTCTAGTGGCAGACGATTCAGCGGCCTATCTGGTGGTAAGTGGTAAACGCCGCCTATGGTCTTATTGCAGTCCCTTGTGATACTCTCTTTAACCTGTCAATCGTTGGAATGCCAGACATCATTGAAAACCTACTATTTCTCACTGCCACTCATTAGGTTAAACATTGTTTGAAGAAGGACAAGTCATGGCTCTCGGAAAACACCGCGTCAGGTAGTTTATTTCAAATATTACGTATTTACAGTCAAGCACCACTTGGGTTTATTAAATAAGTTACGCATTTTCTAATTGGGTAAATCTCAAGTGACAACACGCAACACGTCTGTGTAAGTCGATAATCGTGATTATAATATTTATAGAAATTATTCTAATTACAATAATAAGTACCTACCTATGATTGAAGTATTTACAAAACAGTAGCTGGCATATTCAATATAATTAGATAGTGAGTTGATTACAAATTCCATACCAATTGACTAGATAATAATAAAGGAAATGTTGGACATTCTCTATATTAACAAATAGTATTTATACGACTGGGACGATAATCAAGCATAAGATACGTCGATGGCAAGCAGTACCTTAGTCCATAAATTTTGGCAGCATAACGGGTAGATGTTATACACCGAATTGAAACCTTCTCAAGCTCTTTTTAATTATTTCTGTGGAAATGCTATCTGAAATTAATAATTGTGTCAGATTCGTAATTGCACATGCTATTTTCTTTAATTTAATTGGTTAGATTTGTCGATCCAGCCGATACGTTGTTAGCCGTCTCGATATCTTGGGTAGTATAAGATTCTGGTTCAATGCTACTGGCTCGGATATAGTCTAGATCCGAACAACCTGAGCCTTTATGCATTTAACTTCTTGAGCGTCAAGGGGAAATACGGAAAAAAAAATTCATTGTGCAAACAATATACAAACGGACAAACGTATGTCCGCTCGACACTTGACTCATTAACGAGTCAAGTGTCGAGCGGATATACGTTTGTGTTTTTTTTAGTGGCTCATTTTTTGCGGACAAACGTATGACCGCTTGACAGTTGACGGGTTAATTAGTATTTATTTAAAATGTAATTACTTTGGTCATATGTATGTAATTCCGAGTCATTTTGACAAATAAAGATACGAAGTTTGGCATCTTTGTTGCCTGCAGTATAAAATTGTGCTTATCTCTCAAAACATACATACTACACCTATCTCACTAAAGAGGTAAACAAAGGCTTATCACATCCACATTTGGCCAGTCATGATTATGGGTCCCATATTAAGCGATATAGATGGCAGCATCGATAGCTCAGTGGGGAGACCAGCAGACTACAATGCTGAGGGTCTCGGGTTCGAACCCACGTCGCGTACCTCTGATTTTCGGATGTTATATGACTTTTCGAAATTATGTGCGTATTGATTGACAATTATCGCCTGCTCCGTGACTCGGAGAGCACGTTAAGCCGTCGGTCCCGGCTGCCATAAACATCTATGTCAGTTGTTATTGGGAAGTCAGTGCCCTATAATATCCTGACACTGGTCTAGCCTTAGGGTATCGTTAGCCTTCGGGTTGCGGAGGTCAGGTGGCAGCCGCTCTGTGTAAAAACTGATACCTACCCAGTCAAATCCAGTTAGACCAGAGAAGCCGACCCCAAGTGACTTGGGAACAATAAAGGCTAGGGATAAGAAGAAGATTGAGCGATACATACGACATAATATGTACTTGATATACTATATACATAACTAGCGACCCGCCCCGACTTTGCACGAATAATACAAAAACTTAACAAATTATACACTTATACCTATCTCATGAATCACTTTGTCTATTGGTGAAAACCACATAAAAACCCGTTCAGTAGTAAATTTATATATAATAAAATTTATCGCGTACAGACGCAGCGGGGGACATTATTTTATAATATGTAGTGATTAATCGCTGCTTAATCATGTATTAGCGATTACGGTGTATATAAGTGACAATGTTTGAACTTTCGTTCACACTTTACAGACCATTTCAACACGAAATTATTCTTAATTTCAGCATCTGTATTCTAGCACTATTCCGGCTTAAGCCCAAAATAGAAGAACATGAGCAACGGACGCTAATCACTGCATCGCTAAGAATAATTGTTTCAGTTCAAAAAGGTCCGATTCCACTCCGAGGAGAGAGGTATTAACTGTGCACTCATTCGTCACCGTCATGGCCGAATAAACGAGATGAACATTTAATTAGTAGCGAACTTTTGTAGAAAAATACGGTGTAAAGGTGGGTTTTGATTTGTGCGAGCCATAGAGCACTGAATACTGGGTGTTGCGTTTAAACTAGAGATAAATGTATTAAAAATATTGGTGCTTGTATACCCGCTAAAAAGGTTTTTTAAATGCCTTCATATTATGAAGGATCTTGAAAAAGACGTGGGTTACATGCGTAAATGGAGGCATTATTGGGGATATGCATCGTGATAAACGACCATCGCAAACCACCCGCGCAAGTATACTCGCATGAATAACACACTTATATAGCACGAGCTGGCTATTCATTGTGTCCGAACACCATTAGCTTAAGATTATACACAAATGAAGATAACTAATTTTTAGATTCAATTTTCAACAAAACGTCCTTCGGTTTTCTTTCCAAAATCATGAAGACGATAGATATATAGACTATCGATAGATGATAATAAACTTGCTGCCAAATATTTATGAAACAATACTTTACCAGAAATATATAGTAGCATGTACTTATATATCTAAACCTCCATATACCATAATACTCTATATGATACATACACATTCATTAAAATATCAGCAAATTATCCACACAGACGTTTTACATACATATTGAATTCAAACCCACATTTTGACAGTTAAGTTTTAAATCCCTTACAATAAGGAGCCAGCCTATTGATATCTACCGGGATATGGCCATTAGGACAACCCAGTAATACGTTATCCGAATCGCAGCCTCGTGCCACATGCCAGCTAACCAATGAGACTATAAGTAATCTATATAAATAAAAATCAATTGCTACATGTATAACGGAACATCACTTAAAAATGGCTCGACTGATTTGGTTGTTTTTTTGTTGTCTTTGTATTTGGTAGGACATTGTTTGTATGGACCAAAATTTCCGGAAATTCCGCACGAAATGTAGTAAATTTTTATATGAAAATAAATTAATGTTTTGATATTGAATTTAATAACGTATTTTTGTATAAATTGTTAACAGGACAACGACTCTCGGGACAGCTAGTAAAAAGTAAAACGATATTTGCGTTTGGTAGCTCATCATTATTTTCGAAGAAGCGAAATCCGTTGAATAGTTACAGTTCTGTATGGTGTAACATTTTATTGTGCAACGATATAACTAGAGCGTTTATTTTTGTCACCGCTGACCGTCTTTTTGTCGTTATTTTGGTACGCTCAAAATTTCCAACAAAATGTATCAAAGAATAAGCAATTCGTTTTAGATAATATACCGTGATAAGTAATTTAAATAAGCTGTAACTGACCTTGAAAACAAAAGGTAAGACAAAAAAGAAACTACAATATTATATGTAATATCTTTAAAGTAAAATGTTCTTTGTATGAGGTATTGAACTACATTGGATAAATGGAGTTCAGTACCTTATCCATAATTTACATGCTAGGCACTTGTCGGTGTACGCATTTTAATTTCAGTTGATATGTGTTAATTTTTTTCATTTTACTTCAAATTTCCATTGTGCTATATTGGTTATAAATTGATCATGTCTAAGTAAGAGCCCAATGATGTTTCCCTTTCAGGCACTTTTTCTGAGCAATTCACTTTGTCTATTTGGTGCCAACATGGCACCTTAAAAGCTTGTGAAGATTATTCTAAAATATTTCTCACGACAGTTTCTACAAAAATAGTGGAATCAGAGAGTAGCGTCTTACTTGATGTCTAATGTTTGCTGTATATATCTTAACATTTATTTCGGTGAGTGTTTCTTGACATTTATATAATTCGTAAATGATTTCACCTGATTAGACAAATCAGATAAAATCAAAAATCATCTTTAAAGTTTAATAAATTCAAGTATTTAAAGAAGTCCCGCTCTTAACTTGTTTTAATACTGCTCTATTTGCTAGCTAGGTTTTGAATCACGACATCCTGAAACCGAATTACGGGCGAAACGAACAACATAATAATTAAAATATTCCTGTCAAGAATAAATTTTGTAATGACCGATTTTCCATCCTCGCGCCTCAGTAAGCATCTAATCACCTCTAATCGTATCGGATTATGAATAAGAGAAAGTAGATGCATTTGAGATTGAGCACACTTTTGTGAACTAGGTAGCAGTCGTTAAGATTAGCTATGAACACCAACTGAAATATGATGATGAGAATATTATCACCTAGATAGTTTCCAAGCAAACTTACTTTACTAAAGGGAGCGCAGTATCAACAGCATCAAGATACTGGGGTAATTCAAGGGTTGGGCAACATGTAATTGTATCGCTCTGCCAGGCATTTTTCATAAAAGCTTTTCCAAAACAGTTACAATTGACTTTTCCAGGCTTTGTCTTAATTTTATTAGCTTTAAAAACATACTGCATTCGCGTAAAACAATCGCTGCCTTTACTACAAAGAAGTATGAGAGGAGGTAAAGAAGCAGTTTGTTGTTTTGTTGTTAATTATGTCTGTCCGGCGCGCCTGGAGTGTTGGGAGTTTGGAACAGACGGAAGGGACGATTCTAAATGCTTTTGGTTCACTTCGTTCGTTAGAAAATCTTTTAGAGAAAATGTTGTAAGAGGTAGGTTGAATTTAATCTTCAATTGAACGTATTTTTTATATATAACTTAGTTTAATATTTAATCTTGTGGTGTTTTCCAATAGATTTAGATACTCGAGTTCCAGGAATTCTTTCTGCAAGGGCAAAAGGCTTGCCCTCTATTACGTAAGACCTGAAACTTAGCTGCCAAAATGTGAGTAATACATTTCTGACTACCTAGCTATTTCAGGATATTGACTTGAGATTAAGGATTTAATAAAATTAATTATAACCATATAAACGTGAGTTTACCTTTTTCTTCGGTTATATAAAGGCGCGCTCACCCCCACATCATAGATTTAAATAAGGACCTTTCTTTATGAAGTCATATATATACGACTTTACGGATAGCGTAGTGGTTAAAGTAGTCACCTTACACTATCGCTACTACAACGAGTGATTCGTGGTTCGATCACTTTATGGTAACAAAAGTACAAAAAATTGTGTGCCACCATAAATAGTTATTACGAGTCTGAGCGTTCTTTGTCTCTCCCGCGATACAGGAGTTATTACCAGTAGTAGTTTAAAAAAAAAAATACTAAATAATAATAATAATGTCCTCCAGACCGAATTTCGGTTACGGCGGCCTGTCTTAACGGAGACTGGCCATCAGCGCAGGAGATATTAATAATAATGTCCTCCAGACCGAATTTCGGCCACGGTGGCCAGTCTTAATGGAGACTAGCCATCTGCGCAGGAGATATTATAGTGCACAAGTGTGTGCGCAAACACAAGTGCATTCTCTGTTTCCTAACTCTCATGATTCGATGGGACGGTAATCCGACACGACCGGAGAAAGATCGGGCGCAGGACCAACGGCTTTACGTGCTTTCCGAGGCACGGGGGTGTCTAACAGAAAGTATCTTTCTTAACAGAAAAACCCAATAACTTTTTGTTAGCCCGACCCGGGATTTGAACGCACAGCAGTCGCATTCACTACCGCTGCGCCACGGAGGCAGTTAAATACATTATAAATTAAAAAAGCTTTGTTATGTACATCCTATATCTTTATATATATAAATCTTCTGTGCGTGTGTTTGTGATTAAACTCCTCCTAAACGGCTGGACCGATTTTGATGACATTTTTGTGTGTGTTCAAGTGGATTCGAGAATGGTATAGATTTGTTTGATTTGTGTTTGTTTTTTTTTGTGTACTGGACAACGTCTGTTGGTACAGCTAGTACTATATAAATTTGGATCTTTCTTTATGGAATGCTATTAATATATAGTCTTGATTAATTCACATCAATGGAAATATACTTAGATCTTATAAATACTCATCACCGATGACCCATATTTTAGTACTTATAGATGACACTAACCTACAGTGATAAAGATAGAAAAACATTACAATCGCTGATAGATCACTTCGATCGGTGTGACGTCACTCAAGTGCAGTACTACTACTTATGTTTTATGTTTGTATGTGTGTTTGTATTTACTGATTAAGTTTGTGTAGTATAGCATTTTTAAATAACATTTTAGTTTTACAGTGTCAACGCACTTTAGATTTTATTATCCTTTACGCTAAGTAAAGTAAGAACAGAGATTTTATTTTTATGAAATAAAGAATATTATTCGGAATGTTTATTTTTTAAATATTAAACTACAGGCCTTTAAATAATTTAAACTATGGATACGAACAAGGAGATTTATAATACTTTTAATATCTTTGGACACAAAGATATTAAAAGTATTCGTGGCTAACACAGTTTTAACTCGTGTGTTTTATTTTAATTCGTTTAATCACTGCGTCAGCGGACAGTCAATTCAAAAGTATTTTATTTAACAAAAACATGTAACGTTTTAAGGTTGATTATATAACATACAAATAATATAATACAACTGTATAGTCTATATTAGCCACTTCAATATTAATAAATTCATGGAAATTGTTTTGGGTATTACATTGAATAAATTGCAATAATTATAATATTTTTCAATTCCAAATAAAAAAACAAAATTCACATAATATAATATAGATGTCCCAGCATATAGTTTGTGCTAGTCACTGTGAAAAATGACAACATTTAAACAAAAGTCGGAAGCAAACCCAGCGGCAGCACTAAGTTTATCAACACACGATATAACCGGTGCGTTTGTCGGCGCAAGCGCACAGGCTCGGCGCGCGTGCGACTCACCACTTCCTGCACGGCGTCGCCTTGTACACACGGTGGACATTCATATGTATCACATAAAATATACAATACTCTTGTATTATTGATACATAAAAATTATACGAAGTTACGAACTTTATTCGAAATTTAAGTGCTGTGTGTGTAAGTGCATCAAAATGATTGATAATGCTCTATCTGATATGGCGCCAAAGCCCGGTAAGTACATGTTTTTTACTAGTAAAATAGGAATAAGTTGTTTTGGTAAGCTTTTACCATAACCCATGCATAAAGATGACAGGTTGGTAACCTAGCCAAAATGTTTGAACAACCGCAATAATGCTATATCAAGCAATCTCCTATTTATTTTTTATATTATGTTTATTAATCAGGATATGTATGTACTTGAATTTTAAAAGTACATAATCAAGTACCAAATAATCGATATGAAACCAATAAAGTTTAACGATTATATTAAGGTTTAATTCGAATGAACAGAACCGATTCAGGAAGTCAAAAATTAATGGCCTGATATTTTTGAAACAACTTAAGTACCTATTTTAATTGTATAGTTTACCTTTAGTACAAGAACGTTGAAATTAAACGAACGTTTTTTTATTGAGTTCCGTATCTAGAGGGTGACAGTGGGACTCTATTACTAAGCTTATGCTACTGATCTGCTTCTCCGAAATATGAACTCTTTTGAAATTTAATTTCTTGAACAACGCTCAGACCCTTTCGTTCTATTTTTTTTCAATAGTGTCTGGTTTTGGCTAATTGTTGAGTGAATGGATAGTCAGAATTTACGAAGCGTGTTTATTTTGTCTTTGTGACGTTGTGTTTTATATGACGTAAGATTTTAGTTATCCCTTTTATCAAATAAAATGGTAATATATACAATAAAAAGACTTTAATTTGCGACTCTTAATCTAGATCATTGATTACGATTATTTATTATGGCAAGATAAATATTCTTCGTTTCAAATAGCTGCGTTTGCAGTTTATGGATGATATAATATATATGTGAACGATGCGTCAAATAATATTGTATATATGTATAGTTCTGTTTTAAAGTATGCGTTTAAAACCAATATGATTAAGTTCGATTCATGTGCCACTAAAATTTTTGTGTTGGCAAGTCTGAATGATTTTTTGTGTCTGTTATTTGAAAATTAGGTATTATATTCAGGTTATAGTATAAATATTATTTAATTTTATAAAATGTATTATTAAATAACAAGTTGGTACATTAATTATTTTTATTAAATGTTGACTACGAAATAAAATCATAACAACATAGCCTTTTCAAGCTATAAAATAGTGTGTATCATATTATCTACTTGCACATATTTAGATATTGTATGGGATATGTAGAATTTCACATTTACAAATGTTATATGTAATTCTGGCTATTATTTATACTAATATTATAAAGCTGAAGAGTTTGTTTGTTTGTTTGAACGCGCTAATCTCAGGAACTACTGGTTCGATTTGAAAATTATTTTAGTGTTGGATAGCCTATTTATCGAGGAAGGCTATAGACTATATAACATCACGCTAAGACCTACGGGGGCGGCGCAGTAACGATAAACGCGGGTGAAACCGCGGGAACATCTAGTTAGTTATACAATTTGACGGCCTCGATGGCGTAGTGGTTAGTGTAACCGACTGCCACGCCTGAGGTCACGGGTTCGATTTCCGCACAAGTCAAACATTTGTGTGCATGAACATGGATGTTTGTCTTGGTCTGGGTGTTTCTATGTATAATATGTATGTATTTACAAAAAAACAAAAGAATATATGTATGTTTATCCATTGTCTAGTACCCATAGTACAAGCTCTGCTTAGTTTGGGCTAGATGGTGTTGTGTGTATGTCGTAGAATATTATAGAATATTATTATTATTTATTATTACAATGTATCTAGAATATTATCATAAATTTATACTAATAGAATATACAGATTACTATACGAAAAACAATACCATTATTACAACAAGTCTGTACTTGTTTATTTCAACTAAAATACACGTAAATTCAAACGAGTTTTAGTTCGAGTAAACATGTCTGCGTTATTTTAACGTTAATGTAAGTTGCATTATATATTTATTCCTATGATAGTAATTATTTACTTAATTACTATAATGGACCAACTAACAATAAAAACGCTACATATTAATTTAGTTACTTATGTATATTTTGAGTCTCTTTTTGTCTGAAGCTATTGTCTTTAGTTCACATATTCATTATAGTAATAAATTAATAAATCTGTGTTACTAATGAACTTATAATGGTTTATACAAAAACGTTTATCTTTGTATGTAGTTTTTCACATGAAAAATTTAAGCACAAATATAACGATACTAGTTTTCACCCGCGGCTTCGCTCGCGTAAATGTAGGTTAGGTTAGTTTAGGTTTGCAACAGTTATTTTTCTGGATGAAAGGTACCCTATGTCCTATTCTGTACCCCTGAAAACGTGTATGCAAAATTTCATGTTGATCGGTTGAATAGTTAAGGCGTGAAAGCGTAACAAACAAACAAACTCACTTTCGCATTTATAATATTAGTAAGGATTCAAAACGAACACATTTCTATCACAGTAATGGAGTTAAATTAAAAATATTACAGTCACATTTTATCAGCAAAGTTTCTAGGTCCTTCGTAAAAAGGGTGAGCCTGTTACCAAACAAACTTTCAGATTCCGTACTGTTGCTGAAGTTTTCTTAAGAGAAAACCCAATAAAAACTCTGGTTGACTCGGAAATCGAACTTACGATCGCACGCAAACATAAACATATGCCTCGGTGCTAATAAAGCTGTGAACGTGAAGTGTAACATCACTTTATAAAGACTTGACACCTGTATTATACCTATGATCTACAAATAAATGATTTTGAATTTGAATTTGAATTTGAAGATTTTTTGTCAAAACTATATTTGTAAAGACTGCTTGTTTTGCCAATTTGCAATGGGCACTGGTAAGGTGATGTAATCTGTAAATATTTTCCTAGTCTTGGTATTATATGTCTTTTTTTCAACATATATGTCTAGTATGATGTATGGGATAAAAACCTGAGAATAGGTAATAGGTAATAGTAGGTATCACGTTTTAATCCCCTAAAGCTAGTCAGAGCCTCTTAGCCTCTTTCCCCCTTCCCGCTCTTTCTCCTTCCCCCTTCCTTTTTCTGTTCTTCCTTTCCTAAAGGGTCGGTAAAGCGCAAGTGACGCCTCTAGTGTTGCAGGCGTCCATAGGCTACGGTGACCATTTACGGTGGGCCGTATGCTTATTTGCCACCTTAGTTGCCACCTATGGTTTCAGAGCGCATGTAATAATGGGCGAGCCTATTGTCTTTTACCAGGCATCGTTGTAGACTCTGTGCTGCGACTGCTCTTTGTAAGAAGTTTTGTACAGAAACACCTGATGATACTTTGCTTGAGTCGGAAATCAAACCTAAGACATTCGCAAACTCTACAACTACAATATTGAATAAAAATACAAAATATAATTTTATTTGGGTGTTAAACAGTTTTCCAATTCCCTCTCATATCTTTACCTAACTATTACAACTTAAACCGTTACACACATCTAAACAAACAACTTATTAAATAACAGACCAATGACAATTTTGTCCAAAACATACGAACGCAAATATTTGTATTATGTACCAACACCACCTATACAAATGTTTGCCATACAGTAATGAGTCACGGTGAAGTTTTGTTTACAGACACTGGTAGTTTGTTGGTAAACACAGAAAATTGCGACAATCAGGCATTTTTAGGATAGCTATTTCATATTACTCTTTGATGATGGAACTGGGTAGGGCTTTGTACTACACATTTATTAGACCTAATCAAATATTTTTGAAATGTTTGTAATACAAATACAACACATACATATAATAGATTCTTTAAAGCTTTACTGATGACATCTTAAACAAAATTAAAATAAATGAAACAAGCATTATGCGTAAATAAAGTCTTGGAAGAAAACAGTTACATAAAAAATAGATACGTCTTGTAATCCAAATATATATATAAAAAAAGAAGTAGATATGTTACAAGCGCACGCCAAGTGAAGTCTTAAAAATATCGCAATTGGGGCGTTTTTATATTGATCTCAAAACAAAATACGTTTAACAAAATCCCTTGCACGACATTTAAATGACAATTATTCAAATAATAGCTATTTCTTTCAAGTAAACTCTTTCCACATCTATTGTGCAACTTAAGAATTTGCATTATCAACACAAGCGCAATTATTAATGGGATTAAATATAATGACCACCAAAAATAGTACCTAAATGCACACCAAAATAAGTATGCTTACTAAAATATATGATAACGAGCACCTATACGCCTCAAATCATTGCATTCCGTCTCGGAAGGGTTAGGTTATGTTAGGTTCCTTCTTAAACCCATCCAAAAATAGGAGCCCCGCGAAGCGGGGATCCGTCGACTTATTTTGATGTCTTTGCTGTGCAATTAATATTTTTGGTATTAAAATGCGGTTTTAATTTAGGTGATCATTTACTATTTTTGACTGTTATATTTTACTATTAATAATAAAATAATATGTGCAATAGATTTTAGACGTCCTTTACTATGAAAGTAACATATTATATATTTTAAAATATAATTAGTTATATCAATTATTATTTAAAGAACACGCATTTGCTGAAAATATAAGTTAAGTAAGATGCTTATTGACGCAGTGTAACTTTATTCTTAGTTCTGCGTCAAGTAACAAAAAAGGTTTCGTCAATGTTAAAGTATTTTAAATTACCTTAACGATTAATTTTCCTAATTATGTTTCATTAAAATAAAATTTTATTCAGCCTAAAACTAAAACGTATTTCTTGCATCTATTTTGATACGCTAAAGGATAATATTGTCTTCTGTTTACGCGAATGTTATTCATTGAAATTAAACTACTATATAAGGATTTTATCGCGTTGTTTACAAAATTTTTAATAACTGTTACACTAGTATTACTATTAAACTTTACAAATTTTTAAGCTAATTAAATTATTGAAACTATTAAAACTATTTATACTATTACTATACTATTATACTATTTATAATCATGTTTACACTTTCCCCGACGTTTCGGTTGC
This sequence comes from Catocala sponsa, assembly GCA_963564715.1. Lineage (NCBI taxonomy): Eukaryota > Metazoa > Arthropoda > Insecta > Lepidoptera > Erebidae > Catocala > Catocala sponsa. The sequence goes on from OY751336.1 coordinate 6,411,400, forward strand.
TTTTCAGCAGCCATGATCACGGGGAGACTAAGATGGCAGTTGTCTCAAAGTTCCAGTGTAGTTATTTCAAAGTACCCGAACATAATTTAATCATGGGTGTTTCTATTTACGCAGAATGAGCTCAAAGTATCATGAAGTCTAGCTGTGGTTTGCTTCTTCTTGGGTTTGACTATTTGAATTACTGGATCCCAAGCTGGTGGTACACTCCAACCATCTTCTCTATTGAAATTATGATGTTTTTTGATTTCAATAGCCTCGCGAAGCATCCTTGGTAGGAATCGGTGTTCTTTAGCGAGCATCTGTGGTTTGTCAAATCTTAAATAAACAACGCGATAAAATCCGTATATAGTAGTTTAATTTCAAAGGATTTCTAAAGGGGTGATATATTTGCAACAATATGTGGCTGCAATATTCTCTACTAAACTCTGGCTATCCTAACAAAATTTGAATGCTTACACATAATTGTCTGGCTAAATACCCGACCCATGCGCATAATATAACCATGTATTCTATAGCATTACTTTTGGCAACGTTGCTTGTCATTATATTGCAGTAAAAGTAATGCCTATTTAAAAATCCTTTACGCCTCCTGTACATGATGCCGCCGCCGAACCGTCACCGCACCGCCACCGCGCCGTCACCGCGTCCCCGCCGATGATTTTAATATAACACTAAACAGTTGTTAGTAATACATTGCATAACACTGCTCTGTCCTCGTTGGCGCCCGGTAATGGAAGAAGCAAAATCAAACACTGGCGAATGGCGGCGCGGTGTCGGCGTGGCGGCGGGGTGGCGTTGGCGTGGCGGCGGCGCGGCGGCGGCGCGGTGGAGGCGTGGCGTCGGCGCGGCGGCGGCGCAGGGGCGGTGGGGTCGCGAAGGTATACACAGCTGAGAGACACGGTAACGGTGTTGGCGCGGCGGCGGTATCGTGTACTTGAGCGCTTAAGAAAAACCAAAACAATGTAAAAGTAAAACGTTTTGTAATTCTTGTTGTTCTTACTCATAAGGTACCAATCATAAAACACATGAACACACTTTAGCATTTCTATTTCAAAGAATCTCAGACCTTCAGAAGACATTTCATAACTGCATACTGTTGACCTGAATTCAGTAGCCACTTACCTTTACAATAGACAAACACTCACTGCACACTCACTTCAAGTGTTTTGAATAATACACGAGTTACAATATTGCACAATTTTACTATAGTTTGTTTTGCAGGCTCTGTAAGCCGTTGATGATTTTGTAATCCTCATGAGTATGGGTCACTAATGAGGTCGGTCATTTGAAAATGGAGACTGTCTTTAATGGGAAAAGGAGATTACATGCGGTTTTAAATAATTGCAAGGTGATTTCTGCGTATATATATAGATACATAATACATTATATAAGATAGTTTTCTCCATCTTCCCTAGCCCTATTTTGTACTTAGTATTTTCTCACTATTTATGAGAATATCAATGATTGTAACCATTTGTGAGGCTTATATTAATGTAACTATCAGAAGGTAGCACTGGCTTCTAAGATACAGGTCCATACCTAGTTTAGAAGTCAGGGTCTCCAGTCTGTTATGTATTCCTTAAGCCCTAGTTTTGTACTTAGATTAAGTGTTTTTCTTTTGAAGTAATAAACTTATCTTATCGTATTTAAAGCTTGAGGGAATGATGTTGACGAGATGTTGTGTGTTTGATCTGTACCTCCCCCTATAGTTTAGACGTAAACTCGTATCAAATTTGACTTAACTGGAGAGGTTAACAGCAAGTCTAGTAATGTGTAATCTAAATGAGACCTCTTTAAAAATTATATTCCAGTCGATGACATCATCTCTTTTTTTCTTTTATACATTAATAGGAATCTTATAGGTTCTCCCAACACTCAAAACACTAGGACTTAATATATTTTATGACTTCTCTCTATGGTCGGTTCCTCATGTCTGAGGATCGTGATCATCGTTGGATAATCCACACTTGGATCGAATGATTTGAACTCCATCGGTTCCTGTTCATGGAACTTCTGACCACCGTGCTGAGTACTGAGTTTTATGACTTAGGCTAACAAAATGCAAGTATGCTCGTGAAAGTGGCCAGTGCAAGGTGGTTGTAAAGTATGTAAATACGTAGCATGATCGTATTTCGTTTTCTCATCTGGATAAATATTTGCGTTCTACACAAAATCTTATCCCGATTGTGGATCGAACCAACTCAGCAACTCGGCAGTGATGTAACAACTTAAACAATGTGCATCCCGCCTAAGTAGTTAATTAAATCAGCTGTTTCATACAAAACCGTACAACTCACACAGTTCACTGTCGCTATCAATAAAATAAGTATGAAGTTGCCGAAGGTCACTCATTATCGTCGACTAAATCAGTGGTAACCTATTAACGTACACGTCCGATTGCAAAAACAATAAAAATCGATTACGAGTCGACCGAGTAGCGATGTATCGATTATAGGATCAAAAAAACTGACGCTCGTGTGACAATGGAAGCAGGTGTAGCTATTGTGAGGGCAATCCTATTGTGTTTCTTCGTGTGACTTTTTTCCTGATTAATTTTGTATACATCTCTTGTTTAGAACATGTTAAGATCGTGTGTATAAATAGTCTGACGTATATTTTGATGTAGTAGAGCCTTGCTGATTTCAGCATGAATGGGTCGGCTCGACCGGGGAATGACTACCCTCTCACAGAATATCGACGTGAAATAGCAGTATTCCTACTGTTGTGTTTCGTTCGGTGAGTGAGAGTGCCGGAGGCCAAATCAACCCCTTTCCCCTACCCCGCTCCTTCTCCTTCCCACTTCCTTTCCTAAAGGGTCGGCAACGCGCAAGTAATGCCTCTGGTGTTACAGGCGTCCATAGGCTACGGTGACCACTCACCATCAGGTGGGCCGTATGCTTGTTTGCCACCTAAGTTGTATAAAAAAAAAATATATATATATATTTCCGAAGGGATAGGCAGTGATGCACTTCACCCATATTTTGTCTTTAAGACCGAAGTAATGGGACATTTAAACAGTTATGATTGACGGTCCCGTGTGGTAGGGAATCGAGTCTATTGCCATTTACCGGAGTAATTCCAGACTGCGTCCTGCTACTAGCATAAAAGTATTAACTTCAAACTCCCACTATAAAGCACGGGTCTTCTTCTAACCCTATAAGAAGAGTAAGGCTACTACGCTAATGTCGACTACGCTGGCCCAGTGTGGTTAAATAGACTTCACGTAATTATATTCGACAGAGCCCTCTCAGACACGCAGGTTTCACGATATTTACCTTCACCTTTATATAACAACTAATACATACGTTATGTAATAAATTTACGCATGCGCTATACCATCGGCAATATTACAAAAAACTACGGGACGAATATTAATTTGATCTTGCGGAGGAGGTCGTATGTCCCTAGAGTCGTGAGATATCTTTAATTAAATTCCTCAATTTAATTACTTCGTATTAAGCTTTTCACGATAAATCGGCTATTTTATACGTATAAGATGACCCAGGTCATTGTATAATATTCTTAATTAATTTTATATGGGTAAGTGGGTTTGTATGTACATTCATTAACTTAATCGCGTAGTTATGTAGGTAATGATTTAATTCAAAATATAAGTAATTACATACATAACATAAATTTGCTCTGTAGAATGTTATTAGATTATTCTGAAAGGAATTTTTTATTAGCGACACAATTTCTTTATATTTAGTATATAGCTATATACTTGCCGTATTTTATATGGGTGCTAAATTTCCTTTCTTACTAAAATTTATTATACTTGTTGTATAAGTTTTTGTGAATATAATAAACATCTACCGGACAGACTCTGCGCTACTAAAACTGTCTTGACAGAGAAACCCAATAACACTACACCCAAGCCGAGCATTAGTCCCGAGACCATAAGGTCTGTGCATAAGCATAGCAGTCTCATTCAGTAACGCAATATCTAGGTGTGTATTATTATAATATTATTATTAAAAAAGTCTTTACAAATTTGCGTGGTGATATATGGCCTTTTTTACGTGGGGGAATGCATTGACGCATACCACTCCGCGGAAGTGGGCGAAGGGGTTATGTCGGACTCACCGCAGTACAATAGAAAGATGGTCACATATTCTATAATATGGTATACCAGCATTTATACGTAAGTCATGTAATAAAGTCAACTGCTCTTGTGCAATAGGGCAAAAAACCGTAACTAGCATCCATTATTGTATAGTAAATGTTCGAGTATAAGTATAATTAAATATAGTAATAATTTACAGTTAGAATAAGAAAAGATGTATAAAATTAATTAATAAATTTCCGAACCATGAGATGTATGAGTGTGACGAATGAAAAGGAGATATGAAAGTTCTCTGATCATGTCAGAGGTTGGGCTCAACAACCTGTGATGACGGGAGCTTTAAAAAAAAATATATATAGAAAGATGGTAATGAAGATAATAATGGACCTCCCGGAATACCGACTAAACCTATCACGGTATTCCTCGACAAAATCGCAATCGGAGGGGCCGCGCGAATCACTTTCACATGCGGTCGCGACCCCACGGAGGTTTCGGCCCGCCGTATGAAACGGCAGGCCGCTACACAACAAGACTAGCCTTTAGTCACCACTAGATTCAAGCCCTACTGTCCCCCCTTATGGGAGGGACGGCCACACGACACAGAGATGCGCGTGGGAACATGCACGCCACTTCTTGGACCTGGTGCTGATCGGGTGGCGGGCAGGCCCACGAAGCCCACCACCCCCAGGTCAAACCTCAGGGTGGCTGCTCATCTCGCGCCCTCCGGCGCCCGGTTCTGTGGTTGGCGCCTAACCTATCACACTAAGATGAGACTCGTGCCCAGCAGTGGGACAGTTGATATGTAGAGGTGATATTATTATTAACTAATATATTTACTAAAGCATTATAAAACGATTGCTTTTAAAGTATTATCTCACACAATTGGTAACACATTTCGTGTACGACAGCGATACATTGCAACTGCTATATACACAGCAGCTAAAAGGCTTCGACGGAGCGTACAAAGCGAATGTATGAATCTGAAAACGATACATCGTTAAAGGATTTTAAAAATTGCAACGTTTCGCGTTCTTTGAAAGAGCTATTTGAAAGTACTTACTATTGCTGACATCGGGAAATAGCACAAAAGAATACACCGGTAGCTTCTGGACGTCTCTATATGATTCCTGATATATTAATAAGTAAGTTGATCGTTACGAAAAAAAAAACGTATATTTGAAAATTGTATGATTCAACATCCGAATATTGTTCACGTTGTTGCGCAGTGGTTGTGAATGTGACTACTGAGTACACGGTCCTCGGTCCGAAGCCCAGATCGGTAATTTAGTTTTATGTTCTGCACCCAAATCCACCAAAGAAATATACAATAGCGGCATGGTATTTGCAACTATGCCCAGTAAAAGGCAATCGGCTCGCCCTCTATAAAGTAAAAACATTTTTTGAAGTGAAAACTTCTTTAGGCGCGTTGAGCACTTCTTGAGTGGAACTCGCGTCATCGTCACGCTTCCACGCTTTATTTATTTTTTTAGAATATTAACGATATCTCAAAAATGGTGCGTCCAACGCAAAAAAAAGAAATAATAACCCCCTAACACGTTAGAGAGTATCAGGAACTAGCATCAGACCCACCCCATTTTTTTATTGTTTTTTTTATAAAGAAGTGTTTATGATCAAGGATTAAAGTTTTCACTTCTATCGGCAGTCGCCAAAGACTGTCCCAATTTTTTTTTAAAGATTATTAATATGGATTTCAAATTACTAGTATTCTTGTTAACCCTCCAGCTCAGCTAGAATGCTTGTAATAGGAGTGGGTCCACGTCGGTAGTGCAATGGGTGGGATTCGAACCCACGACCTCTCGATCGCAAATCCAATACCTTATCCATTGGGCTACCGCCACTTGAAACCTAAAACTATATCTGTGAATTGTGGGTGCTGGCTTACATAATTCCTTTTTCTTATGGTCGACTAACGCTGTTGTAAAACAGGTGGACTATATTCTTGTTAATCAAATTGGTAGTAAAAATAAAATATATATGACTCATATTGACCACGAATTTTTATAAGTGAAACCTTCTGCGCGTTGAGCACTTAGGTGAACAAAAATCATAGAACTCACGTCATCGTCACGCTTCCACGCTTTCCATTTTTGAATTATTTTAGAATATTAACAATATCTCGGAAATGATGCGTCCTACGCAAAAAATAACGAAATTTTGACCTCTTTAATAACATATAACAGAGTATCAGGAATCCGACCCGCCCATTTATTTCTTTCAAAAATTTTTTTATGTTGTTTATAAAGAAGTGTTTATGATCAAGGATTAAAGTTTTCACTTCTATCGGCAGTCCCCAAAGACTGTCCCAATTTTTTTTATTTTGTTTTACTAGGGAATACAAACAGTTACACAATTTTCTTAATCTAGAGTATTCACATTATGTAATTGTAATTGTGTAGCTCACAACATTTTCCACGTTTTATCTATTTACATATTAATTAATTGTGAACTGGAAAAATACGAGTAAATGCGACATGAAGTTTCACAGTATTATGTTAATACAAAAGTAAATTTAATTGGTAATTATGTTAAGAACTCTTCAAGTAATTCCAACACCTCAATAATTAAACAGCATACATAGACTAAAGTCACTTTATAAGTCGCGTTATTATAGCAACTACTATATTATTAAATTGACAATGACTTTAGGAAGTGTGTACTTGCTCGCCTTTGCACGTTACATCGTAAAATGCGTATCCTTGCGGTACAGGAAGAATAATTTACATAATTAATTGTACCGTTAGTATATCGATATTGTACCGATAGAACCTTGTTGTTGCACTAATTTATAGCTATGTTATTATTGTACAGCTTTATAGACTGGCTTGTTCTTCTCGTGGAATAAATTTGCGCTTATGTTGAGCGTGAGGCCTCTAAATGGATTGCCGTGTTGAGCAAAGTATTATTTGGTATTTCTTTGAGAATATTTTAGTAATATAACATAATAATCTGCTTCTGCCTTTTCACTTGACGAATATATATGTATGTTTATGTATGAAATGTGTAATAAATATACAGTTATCTTATCTATAGGTATATATTTCGTTGTTTCAAAACTGTATACAAATACCTGAAATGTAAGGCGATGGTGTAAAATCACATTTCGCCAGCTGGTTACTATGTAGTTATGTACTATTCCTGTCTATGCACCAGGCTTAGTTGCTGATATCGTACAACTAAGCTTAGTGCCTACTATTAGTCCGGTCAATTTAGACCGAAAAATAGGAGTGAAGTTACAAAACTTCGCACCCAGCTGAAAATTGGTGCGATTGCTCAAAACACCATTATAAATGAAATCTAAAAAGTCCTCATTGATCCGACACCTGGAATAATTTACTCGTGGTCAAAGATCACAAAAACGGGTTTTCTGCGATTTCAGCAAAACGGTAATCGCGAATAACTCGTTTTTGTGACCATTGAACCCGAGTAAATGTTTTTCCATGTGTCAGATCGATGAGGACGTTTTAGATTTCATTTATGATGGTGTTTTGAACAATCCTACCAATTTTCAGCTGGGTGCGAATTTTTGTACCCTCCGATGTCTAAATTGACCGGACTATATGGGTAAAATTACTAAAAAAACGACAGACAGCTGACAGTTTATCTGTCAAAACCAAACAGAATGATCGTAACTCGGGTGAATGCAACATATTGATCTCGTTATTTTAAATAACATACTATTCCCGTAGTCGGAATTATTCCTATGTCTCGGGCATCTTTTCAATTTCAATTTCAATGCTTTATTGCTCTCGATATGTAATTACATGTTGTTACAAAAAATAATATAAAAGACCAAATATGGACCCTGTCGGGCACGGCAACATAGATAGAAGAGAAGAAAGGAGGAAGCCACTGGTATAATTTTTTAAATATTGCAACAATAAATAATTTAAATGGAAATAAGTAATCAAAAATTTTAGTAGGTACCTAAATTCTATTTTTGAATTTATAAACATTAAGCTACCGACACACCGTATACCCAGACTAGGTACAACTATTTATCAATCACACAAATTTTTGTTACGTCTAGGGATCAAACCCACAGCACTTGGAGCAGTTGCAATTACGCGACCACATGTTATGCCACTACGACATCAGTGCAGTCATAAGGCTGCTTCATGCCCTTGTTTATAAAAAAAAGTTTTTCTTATATGCTATACGAAAGCTTTCATAGACAGAAGATGAATCATCTATGCCATCTTCATTAATTTTGTGTAGTCATATATTTAAAACAAACACGTCCACCAACTTTCGCTTAAATGATTATCCTTACTAATATTATAAATGCGATAGTAACTCTGTCTGTCTGTCTGTCGGTCTGTCTTCTTGATGAATCAATTTTGATGAAATTTGGAATGGAAATAAGCTGAGACCCTGGGAAGGACATAGGCTATATAACATCACGCTATGGCTCACGGGTGCGTCGCAGTAACCACAAATACCACTGACGCGGGTGAGACTGCGGGCACAACTAGTGATATATATATGAAACATACTAACAAGTTTATCCGTACAATATTATTAACTATAATATTTTGAACGATAAATAGGGTTTATGCTTCTTTAAAGAAAAAAGAAGCATGAGAGCAAAATAAATGCTGTAGAAATGAGAGCGTTGAGAAGCATATGTGGTGTGACTCTGAAAGATAGAATAAGAAATAGTGTGATTAGAGAGAGATGCGGCATGGAAGTGGATATAGTTACAAGAATAGAAAAGGGTATGTTAAGCTGGTTTGGACATGTAGAAAGAATGGACGAGGAAAGACTGACTAAGAAAGTTTATAAGGCTAGTGTGAATGGAACAGTCGCAAGAGGAAAACCTAGGCGAACGTTTCTCGATCAGATCGGAGGCGTTCTGGACAAAGGCCAGGTTAAGAGCTCCTTGAACCGATGGGCGTGTATGAGGAATGTGATGAAAGTGAATGAAGCCAGAGAAGTGTGTCAGGATCGTAGCAAATGGAAATCCGTAGTCTCTGCCTACCCCTCTGGGAAACAGGCGTGAATCTATGTATGTATGTAAATAGGGTTTATAAAAATATCTTAGACTTTCAACATTGTTCCTACAAACATCATTATTCTGTATCAGCTTCTACAAAACCCTGGGTCTATATTCTTATCTAAAACCTTCAGCTAGTTATCGAAGCAAAATATATAAGCGAACTGAATATTGTATCTTTAAACAGGTTGACCTTTTTGGCTATTTTGTTACGGCAAATATACAATATTATTTTTGGGATACTTTTTTTAAGATTCACTAGCCCGAGTTCGAAGCTAATCTAAACAACATATTAATACACATCAAGACGAAAGCCTGTTTTCCGAGAAAGGTAGGCAGATATTAAGGATTAACACTTAATACGATTCTAATGTAATCTGTCGTTTTGGGTACTGCTCCTGAAAGTCTTTGATATGATGAGAAAATATTCGTCAAGGTATATTTATAATAATATCGGCGCAGTACCTATGTAAGCTGTTAGCTTCTCAGTAGGAGGGTTAGGCTAGAGTCCACCACGCTGATCCAGTGCGGCTACGCAGACTTCATATACAGAACATTATGATAACTCTCAGACATGCAGGTTTTCACACGATGTTTTTGTTCACCATTTAAGCAAGCAATAATAAACTCTTTAATACGCACATAACTTCAAAAAGTCAGAGTTTATTTATTGAAGTGAAAACTTTTTAGGCGCGTTGAGCACTTCTTGGGTGAACAAAAATCATGGAACTCGCGTCATCGTCACCATTTCTGAATTATTTTTGGTGTTTATGATCAAGGATTAAAGTCATCACTTCTATCGGCAGTCCCCAAAGACTGCCAGTATTTTTTATTTATTTATTTACATCAAATAGAACGACGTGCGCCAATTACACTATTTAATAATATAATATATAAATTTAAAATTTTGCATTCATGCATTCTGCTAACAGTACCTCATACATTCTAATAATAATACTTTCCATTCGTCCGCAAAAATATCAACTCTGGGTTAAATAAAGTCCAAGAGAGTTACTAGTCTTTGAATTCGAGATTTGCGTGTTAGTAGTCTAGGCATATTTAGTTTTTGTGTACTACTCAAGCTTTAAGAAATAATTGATGTCGTGGAGACGAACATCCACATTTGGGAATGCCATTTATGGATCACACCATTTTTTTTTCTATTGTCAGATTCGAACAAAACGCAAAACACTACGCGTAGTGGCAGCTAAACTACGCTATCTGTGCAGTCAGGATGACTATTATTGGTGTTCATTCAGACGAATAAAGTCATTCAATTGCTCAGCTGTTCGCACTAGATTACCGCCTATATAATATTAGTATCCTGTTGTTATTATAACGCTGTTATTTGCAGTCACGCTTCACAGATTCGATAGCTGTGTTGAAATTCACACGCATTTAGCGGAGCTGGTCAGTGCAGCTGCCACAATGGATGATGTATGTCACAACGCAGGGACTTTACAGAAGGCTTAGGTGTATAATTGCAGACCGCCTCGGTTACGTAATGGTAATGGATGAAACTGCTGTGTAGTTTTTTATCGGGTTCTATTTCTGACAAAGAGTCATTAAGTTTCGCTGTTAAAAATTTCAGTAGCCTATAAAAATAATTCTGAAACTGAGTCTAATAGGTGCTTTCCATTACGTGGGACCTTAAACTATAGCTAACGAAATTACAGTATAATTCATCTCTGTTTACCATAGGGCTGTCCCTTTGAAATTAAACTATACTAACTCTGTAGTTAGTATAGTTTAATTTCAATTCATTTCATTTCATAGCTCATTTGAACTAATTGTTCTATGTTAGTAGGTATTATATGTACCTAAACAAAACATTTGCATGCATTTTTATATGGTGAAAGTTGTCTTATTATTTTATATCACCTTTGTACTTACTTACATATTATGACACCTTTTTAATAACATTGCCAAGCTATTTTTATTTTCAAGAACTTTGTCCAGTTGAACTACTGAATAAAATTTTGTGATACTAATCGGTGGAAAGCACGCGTTCATTTGTGACATCAGCGCACGTACGGTTAGATAAAGCTTGTTACAAACTTGCTTATTTTATATACAATCATTACTTTAAATATAGTATAATAAAGGTAATATGTAATATCATTAATCCTAACTAATATTATAAAAGCGAAAATGAGTTTGTTTGTTTGTTACGTTTTCACGCCTAAACCACTGAACCAATACTGAAATTTTGCATGTACGTTGTCAGGTGTACAGAAACAGACATAGGCTATCTTTAATCCCGAAAAAAATTACTGTTCCCGAGGAAAACAACAATAACGTTCTTATGATAATAGATGGCGCCACGAGTCTTTCGAATCATGACTGAATTATTTTATTACAAGCAGAGTACGACCCGAATTGATTGTCAAATTCTAAATTAACGCGAGCGAAGCCGCGGGCAAAAGCTAGTATTATATATTAGAAAGATTTGCCTTTTTGATCTTGCTGCACATGTAGGTATGCGATTGATCGCAATGTCTTCAGGTTTCGTTTGTCAAGTTAGCCAAAGCCATTGGTCATTTCTTATTAACAGCACTGAGTTTGATAATATGCTCGGTAGATTGTTACAGAAGGATATAATGTAGGTATCAGGCAAAATCTAAACTGTAGTTGGTTATATGTGGCTAAGTGTTGTGTGAGAGTGTGTGTGTTACTCAAGAGACTACGAAGAATACTAAGTTAATATGTAAAAATATGCATGGTAACTATAAAGCCGAGTTTATCCATCCACGACAACATCCTTTATTTTTATGCCTACTTTTTCTTCAATTTCTGATATGCAATATTTGACGGCACTGGCCTTCAAATGTTGCATATCAGACAACCATCCTTAAGCACATTCCATGCTTATATGTAACGTTTGATATAAAACTGTCATTCGCATAACGTGTGCATTAGATATTGTCTTATCTTTTTTACCCTCTTCAATATTTGGCTTGCTTTGATCCCAGCTAAAAACGAGCATCACGCATCACTGTGACATAATTATGCTAATGTAGGCCCTATTTTAACACTGCTGTAAGACACTCATGAATAAGGTTCGATGCTTTTATCACATTTTAATGATGTTTCGCCGTTCCCGAGTTTAATGATATCCTAAATAATATTATAAACGCGAATGTGAGTTTGTTTGTGTATTACGCTTACGCTTTAACTAATCAACCGATCATCATGAAATTTTCATACACGTTTTCAGATATACAGAAATGGACATATCAATTTTATCCAGCAAAAGTATTGTGCCCGAAGGATAACATTTCATAGACAAAATCTACATTAATGCGAGCGGACCGTGCAAAAACTAGTAATTTTAAGTGGCATTTCTTTTTATTTAAATGTCTCTAGAACCAATTATTATTTAAGCCAAATCCTCTAAGCTAATTTAAGCTTAAAGGTTCTATTTGTGTATGCTTTATGTTCATTGTTATAATGCATACATAACAAGTACAAGCCCTAGTCCAAGAACTGTCCTTCTAGAAAGTTCTCTTAACGTCCACCGGTACAAAAAATGCATTCCTTGGAACTTAAATGCATAGGGAAACGAATACCGTATCTAGAATAGTCCTTAACATTAATATTCACGGCGCACTTGTTCAAGGCGACCATGACACTCATGACAATAGGAAGAAGTACTCTCTACGAATAGTGATGTCTTTCACAGAGTGTTAAGGTAATCGGAAGTTATGCTGAGCGATAACTAATATAGAGTAGAAGCAAAATTTCATTAATTACTTAGAACCGCCGGTCTATGCGTAAGGTCTCGTATTCAAATCCCCGGTTGGGTACATATTCATGATATCGAATGAAATCAAACTATTCTGTTCAATTTGTTTATTCGGTGAATCTTATGTATTTTTGCACTTTATTACGAGCGTGATAATACTATATTTATAATTCATATGTCATGTTGGCATTGTGTGTCTGATATGTAAACGTAAATTAATAGCCTCTATGATTTAAATCTTTGATTATATCTATACTGATATTAAATAGCAGATATTTTTTATTCGTTTCAACACGAAATCAACTGTGGACTGAACTAGTACACACAGCGACACATCAACTAAGACTGTTTGGACTTTGAACTATTAGAAGTTGAACGCTGCGAATCGTGCGAGAAAGTGCGTTATGTTTTTGTTACGTACATATAGACACTACTATACACAGTCCCTTTCCGACAGTTCTTTATTTTGTATGTAGCGTAGTTATGCGTATATAGGGTGTCTAACTTGATGTGTAGCCGTGTGTACAAAAATAAAGCAATATATATTATTATATTCGTTGTAATTTAAATGCATGCAAATAATTATAATTTATTAAGGCAAACTTAAAAATATAAATCATTCTTGTAAACATCAAATAAAATTTAATGTGTTTTTACACATTTATTTATATTTAGATTTATTGAATAGTATATTTTATTTATCAGATTATTATGACAGATTAAATAGTCAATTATTAAGCTACCACAAGAGCAGCGATAGCTCAGTGGGGAGACCAACAGACTGCAATGCAGAGGGTCTCGGGTTCGAACCCACGTCGCGCACCTCTGACTTTCGGAAGTTATATGACTTTTCCAAATTATGTGCGTATTGATTGACAATTATCGCCTGCTCCGTGCCTCGGAAAGCACGTTAAGCCGTCGGTCCCGGCTGCCATGAACATCTATGGCAGTCGTTATTGGGAGAGTGTCGACACAAAAGATCCCACTGGGTCGAAGTGTCGCCGGTCTGCACTGACTGGCACCCACATAAGATAAGCTACCACAAAGATAATACAGATTACATAATAATGTAAACAAAATGTAAAAGACAACTCTTGCACTTGTAATAAATCGCGTCGCGGAGAACTTTTTACTAGTAAACATACAAGCAACGGACACAAAGAGCACAGAGACTCAGGACAACCATTTGTGAATCACACAATCCTGTGTGGGATTCGAACCCACAACACTTGGCGTAGTAGTTAGTGGCGAAGCGGCCACTTAACCCACCAACACCATCCGTGCAATATTATTAAATATTGTCAAAATTGTTTACTTATTTGCATTATCAATATTATGATCGAATTCGCAATTTTGTAGCCGGCCTACCGTCGAATATCAAACGCACCAGCGCGAAAGGGTCCACCACGCTTGCGCAAACAGATCCCATAATGATTGGCTAAAAGATTTTCATGAAACGGTCAGCTCGCTGAAATCGCACCCAAAACTATTGGGGAACGCAAATTGCCGGTATGGACCGTAGTCGGATTTATTTGCAAGCATTACGCGTGAATTGTTAGTTTCATATAAGGTGAACTTGACCTTCACCTTCGATATTTGTCGAGAAGAGAACTTTTTCAATGAGAATGATTTTTGGATCGCTGCTTTATAAATATAATTCGGTTGTTTTTAAATGATTTTTAAAGTTTCGCTTTTTATACGCATACGAAAAATTATATAAGAGAACGGTTCTCAAACGTTTTGTTAATAAAAATAAAATTCTGTGACCACAATCGATGCAAGTCGGTCGAAACTTAGGACAATAAATAAGGTAATTATTTACCTTTATTTATTTTAAAAGAAAAGAAATATTATATAATAAATATAAATCTATACCAATATTATAAAGCTGAAGAGTTTGTTTGTTTGTTTGATTGAACGCGCTAATCTCAGGAACTACTGGTTCGATTTGAAAAATTATTTTAGTGTTGGATAGCCTATTTATCAAAGAAGGCTATTAGGCTATATAACATCACGCTACCACCCACGGAGAGGCGCAGTAACGATAAACGCGGGTGAAACCGCGGGAACATCTAGTATTATTATATAAATATGTTATTGTCGATAGTGTAAGATATACTAGCGCCTAATGACAAACCGTTATTTACACTTTGAGTAGCTCGAATGAGCGTTAATACCAGTACCTATCGTGAAATCCTGCATTCAATTCAGTAGTCAAATATAGCGTACCTATTTAATATAATAATATAATATCAGCCCTGTATTAAACTGTCCCACTGCTGGACACGGGCCTCTTCTCACTATGAGAAGGGTTAGGCTATAGTCCACCACGCTGGCCTAGTGCGGGTTGGCAGACTTCACATATCCTTAAGAACATTATAGAGAACTTTCAGACATGCAGGTTTCCTCACGATGTTTTCCTTCACCGTTAAAGCAAGCGATAATCAACTATTTAATACCCATTTAAATTCGAAAAGTCAGAGATGCGCGCCTTGGGTTCGAACTCGAGACCTCTGCGTGGCAGTCCAACGGTTTCCCACTAGGCTGTCGCTGCTGCTATTTAATTATATTTAATTATTTCAAAATGGTAAAATGGTAAGCAGTATTTATAGCTACGATTCCTCAGTTACCTAAAAATTATTCTAGAAAATATTAAATGCGTCATAAACTTAAATGCCAGTGGAGATTAACGGGTACATATCATGAACTTTACCTTGAAAGTATTATTTATAGACTTCGCTGTTTTTTTGTATAATAATAACTATTTACTATTGTTTACACACAACTGAGTATTTAATGACTTAAAATTACAGAATTCAAGGCTTTATTGTATCTAAAAATATTTTTATACGTAAACACAGTCTTACTTCTATATTTTGCTAAACAATAATAAGAGGTGCATCTCACCGATATCTTTTGTTGTTTGTATGTAAATGGGCACATTGTAAGTGCCAGTGCTGCTGCTGAAAATTTCACTTAGAGAAAACACAGATAACAGCTTGCTAGATCCGGTAATCTAATCCAGAAGCTTACGATTGACCGTAAGGGTTAACTAATGCCACGGCACCAGCAAGATAGTTCTATATATACAAATATTATTACGCTTATCTCGTTGAAAGGGTAGGCATCATTTCACGTACAATTTGCTAATTACATTTAAGTCGCCGCCTTGTCCTTTGTTAAGTGAGCCTAAAAAGTGATTACCAAAAGGCAATGACGCGTATGTCGCGTCGAGGCAACGTTGCCAATGAGATAAGAAGGGCATTGAAATAGTTGCATTAACTAACATAAGACTACAAAATCTAAAATATATAAAAAAGTAGTAGGTTTTGGGGTTGATGCTGAATTAATTTCGGTGTTTTGCGGTTTACAGCCGACTGCTATATGATTAGGTTGGATCCTAGGTTGGTTAAGAATTGTCCAGAAATAGCATAGTTCCTTACAGTCGATCTTAAATGACCAAGTTTGGATGCCACATTGAGCAAAACATTATTAGATTTTCAGTCAGAAATGTTATGGTTGCAACATGGTATACATAATATTGTCTTCTGTTTACGCGAATGTTATTCATTGAAATTAAACTACTATATACGCATTTTATAGCGTTGTTTATTTGACACTTTATTACATAATTTTGAAAACTGTTACATTACTATTACTAACTTTACTAATTTATAAGCTAATTAAATTATTGAAACTATTAAAACTATTTATACTATTACTATACTATTATACTATTTATATTTGTGTTTACACTTTCCCCGACGTTTCGGTTGTTTTTCAGCAGCCATGGTCACGGGGAGACTAAGATGGCAGTTGTCTCAATGTTCCAGTGTAGTTGTTTCAAAGTATTTGAACATAATTTAATCATGGGTGTTTCTATTTACGCAGAATGAGCTCAAAGTATCATGAAGTCTAGCTGTGGTTTGCTTCTTCTTGGGTTTGACTATTTGAATTACTGGATCCCAAGCTGGTGGTACATTCCAACCATCTTCTCTATTGAAATTAGGATGTTTTTTGATTTCAATAGTCTCGCGAAGCATCCTTGGTAGGAATCGGTGTTCTCTAGCGAGCATCTGTGGTTTGTCAAATCTCAGGCTGTGTGTGTGAACATGTGCAACAGGGGACCAACCACTAGGTTGGTCCCCTGTTGCACATGTTCACACACAGCAGACTTCAACGAGCGTTGGTGTTTTACATCAGCTATGTGTTCTTTTACAACATGGTATTTAAAAATATGTCTTATAGATGGCAATAAGCTCGCCTCTGCTACGTTCAACTTAAACGTAGCTGGCTAATGTGGTTGCAATTATAACAATTTGCTAGATCTGGATAAGGAACCTCGGTCGTCGAACAAAGCAGTAATCAAAAACCAACTAAATAAAACACAATCCTTAGAATGAAAGCCTCCACGTGACGCGTGTCACAAATTAATGTGACTATTGTCCGCATACGACACGCAAGAGGGTACGACAATAATTGTGCCCCATTATACTGTTAACTAGAAACGACATTGTAACCACTTACTTTTTCCCACTGTTTGTTTGTATGTTTTATATCCGTCGTCACGCAATCATTGCTAGAAGAAATAGATTGAGTTTTCTTTGTCACGTGGATTCACACGTGTTGGTTGGTTGTTCAAAGAGATAATGAGGTGATTTCTTTACTTGTATAAAAAAAACCTAAAGTCTGGGGTGATGAACAGACTTATGCAGTCTGCCTTTCATCTTTTCGGTTTTTGCAGTTAGTTATGAATAAATAAACATACGAGAATAGGTGAGATATAGAGAAAGATATTAAGAGTCTCTCATCTCTTTTTACTACTTGCTATTCTTCGTATTATTCTATCTATATAATGCGAAGGAGATCTCCTTTGCATTCCATACATATAGCTGGAGAGATAAAGAGAGAAGAGAGATCTCTATTTCATGTCAGTATTAGTTCAATTGCTCCTACGTATAAATATATACGGAAAAAAAATTATAAACCGGATGACTATGACGTGTACATAGACATAAAGGACAGCTGCAACTACGTTTTGAAAGTAAAGAGAAGACAAACGCTCTGTCGTATAAAATATTTGTTATAGTACACCTCGATGGCGTAGTGGTTAGTGTAACCGACTGCCACGCTTGAGATCGCGGGTTCGATTCCCGCACAACTCAAACATTTGTGTGCATGAACATGGATGTTTGTCTTGGTCTGGGTGTTTCTATGTATAATATGTATGTATTTACAAAAAAAAAGTATATATGTATGTTTATCCATTGTCTAGTACCCATAGTACAAGTTCTGCTTAGTTTAGGCTAGATGGTATTGTGTGTATGTGGTAGAATATTATATATAAAACAGTATGCAAAGAAGGAAAAAGTGAAAGAAAATAAATAAAATCATGAAATCTTGCCACGGTTCGTGACGATTATGAAACTAAATTATAATGGATATAGCAAAACTTCACAATTTACCTGCTTACATTTTAACAGAAAGTAGTTACGCAAGTAAAATGTTTGCCAAGCTGACCGTACTGCATATTGCAAATTAAGTTTGGCTTCCAAGCTCGTTCTCGTACCGAAGACTTTGTTTAAATGTTCTATTTACTCTGCTTATACGCTATTTGTAACTGCACTACTACACGTATGTTTAATACAATTGTTGAAGCTCTATGAAAGGTACTATGGTAAAGTAGTATTTTATTTGCTACAGTAAAATTTTAACTCAAACTTGGAGTATATTGATTTGGGAAGTATTTACCTACCTGCCTCGTGGTCCCTGAGGCGCGATTTGCCTTATGCTATGATGATAATAATAATATTTAATATTAATATTTATTTATTCAAAAAGTTACAGATGGGTTCACATTATACATATATACATTTATTATATATATATATGATGATTTGGGTTATTAGGTTGTAATGTAAGAACATTTTCTTTAGTAGCGCCGTCTCTGGAAATGTGACCGGTAGTCGTCTATAAATCCGCACCATATGACGTCATACCGAAGAAATTAGTTGAAGAAATTCGGGTGTAAGTAATCTAGGCCTTTCTCTTCAAGCATATACAGGCGGCAGTTTATTTAACGAGCATTTTTGCTTCCGAAGTCGGTCGGCATGTAGCTTTATACTGTTAGTTAGCAGCATGAACAAGAGAATTTAGAAAAATGAATCTTCCGCTTTGTAATTATTTGATAACGGGACGAATGAGTTGGCTCACGCAAATAATTACCATCCTCTTACAGGCTAATACGTGTAAAAGTAATAACACAGACTTTTGGTGTATTGACTATGGCAATATTATTAGTTTTAGATTGCCCGCGGCTTCGCTTGCGTAAATGTAGGTTAGGTTAGTAACAGCACTTTTTTCTGGGTGAAAGGCACCCTATGAACTTTTCCGTACACCAGGCAAAGTGTAAGCAAAATTTTATTATGATCGGTTAAGTATTTAAGGTGTGAAAGCATAACAAACTAACTCACATTCGTATTCCCATTTATAATATTAGTTAGGATTAGGATATATTAGCAACAATTTGTTTCGCATATTAGGTACTAATAAGTATTCTTGTTATATCCTCGAGCTAAGATAAATTAATGCTTTGGGTGACAATCGAACCTACGTCCACTCGATTTTTAGTCCAACAGCTTATCCATTGGGTTACCGCCGCTTTAAGTCAGATGCCTGACAACAAGCTTTAGATGTAAAAATGAAAATAAACGAGCGAATGTTTAATAAGGTATATTTCAAACGTATGTTCTAATGTTCCCATTTTGCTTTCGTATGAAATTTTTAATGAATAGATATATATTTTCTGTACCTACTTCATTAATATCACGTTAATGAAGTATGAATGAATACTGATGTTGTTAACCTCTTTAAATGATTATATTTAAATATATGGCGAGGATTTTTTATAATATGTTCAGTTAGAGATAGGACGCGTTATATACTCGTACATATATTGTGATGAGGATAACATATGTAATTTCACACAGGTCGTTGACCATAGGCAATTGGATCAAAGAAAGAAATTAAGGTAATATATTGACGTAAGGAATATTTATATTATAATATTATTTACTAGTTTTCACCCTCGGCTTCGCTCGTGTAAATGTAGGTTAGGTTAGGTTAGGTTTGCAATAGTTCTTTTTTCTGGACGAAAGGTACCCTATGTCCTATTCTGTACCCCTGACAACGTGTATGTCAAATTTCATGTTGATTGGTTGAGTAGTTAAGGCGTGAAAACGTAATAAACAAACAAACTCATTTTCGCATTTATAATATTAGTAAGGATTATTTATTTATTGAGTGCTATGTTACCGACATAAAAGAAAATGTATTATTTGTGTTCATTTATAACCGGTATGGCTTTTAATGTGTTTGTATCGATACTACTTACAGCTAACTTACCTTTCTATTAGGTACTGTTAACTTATAATTTTATATAGCTTAGCTTCAAAGTATCATATATAGTGTAAACCACAGTTTGTAAAGCTTTATTCGAATATTATAACGCATCACAAACTTAAACTATTTAAATCCATATTTAAATGTACACCTATTTAGTACTAACGAGTCATGAACATGACAATTAGACTTATTTTAAATACACAATGTCAAAACATTGAACTCTTTAGAGGTCAAACTATGATTGGTAATGCAGGCTTTATAAATTCAAAAGCAGGTGTTACATATTTCGAACGTACGGTCACTCACATACGTGTGACCGTGCGCATGCGCTGACCGTGAGAGGTCGCCCGGTACCAGTTTTACAAAAATGGCAATCCATATTGAATGATAGCAGTGCGATTATTTGTTTATTGATAAAGAATTTATTACTGTAAGTTTTTGGGTTCAATGTTTCGTTTAATTACAGAGAGTTTGTGTTTAAATATAACGGAATGTATGGGGAAGTATCTGCACCCTCTTTTATCCCTCAGGATAACCTTAATAGCGCAGTTGCAGTCAAGGTAATTGCTTTGCACGAGGTCTCCGTTTCGACTTCCGCATCCAGAGTTGAACTAACAAAATGTACTAAGTTTTGCAGACATGAAATTCTAATGCTGGGCAAGATAGGATATCGACCGTATTGCTCACAATCGCACTTATAAAAACTCGTTAAGCCGCTGGTCCTTCGCCTGATCTCTCTTCGGTTGTGTCGCGTTGCATTTTCATCGGATTATGAAAGTAAATAAAGCCGACACATGTAAACTATACAGTACTACTAGAATTGACAGAAATGGACATAAGGAACCTATCCTATGTCCTTTACTTTACTACTGATAATATGGATGCGAAATTACATGATGATCGGTCTCATAGTTAAGTCGTGAAAGCTGGACAGGAAAAATGCAATAATTTTCGTTGAAATTGGTCAAAGTGCCTGAAATTTGGTCTGCAGAATATTATTATTACTGAGAAAAATATAACTGGCTAGAAAAAACTCACTTCTGCTTACCCAGTCGTGGAAACAAGCGTGATTACATACTTACTATAAAATATTTAGTATCAACTTGTCACAAGCGATGTAGTAGAGCATTATAGTATACTTTCAATACGTTAGCATTGAATTAGCTTCTTCCGGGGTTTGTCTACAAGTTTACTGTTTTCGGACAAGTCTACTAGTACACACTGCGGTGACATTATATTGACATGCTTCCGCAACGCAAATTTATGATTTAGGAAGTGAAAAAATATAAATAAACAACTTAGGTACTTTGTATGTGAACCTTCAGTCGATCATTAAACAGGGCATTCCACTGTCGGTATTACTTGTTTTAAGACGAATATTTGTGGATATAATATACTTTTTGATAACCTCAATACGTCTTAAAATCTTCTGAGTATATCATTATATTTTATATTGTTGAGTTTTCTTTTATGTATTTGAGTGTTCCTTTTTTTAAGATGCTTACTTAAAAGCCTAGATATGAAAGTATTGTATACGGCTTATATCGCAGTTTATTTTGGAAACACTATGTAATTTATGTAACGTAAGCTATTAAACTATTCAAAATTACACTTTTAAAAGTAAAACCTGGTAAAACTTCTTTAATGTAGCTGGAATGGACAATATATTGTACCTATCTTTAGTGCAAATCGAATTATCAAATCAGCAACAGTCCATTTTAAAAGCATTGGATTTACATTAAAAAATTTGGTAGTTTAGTTTTCTCCTACAAGTACTGCTAGGAATCCACTGATTACACAAGCATTTATCTTCCTTTCCTAAATGGAAGAGCTAATCCTTTCAACAGATCCCTAAAGGAGACGCTATGCCATAGCAATGGTCACCAATGAGCATATTCCTTGGGGTAGCAGCTTAGACACTCTTTTTAGGTCAGCAACGTATATCATCCTAAGTTTTGCAATCATCTATACTGTTTCTCTACGTTAATCGCTCACTTTAGGAGTACAAAAACAAACATTGCGTACGTTCAGTTCAGCATCTATTTACAATTTCAACACGCTACTGCAGGCCGTAGATAAGGAACCGCTCGACATCTTATCTAAAGAGTGTGCAATGTATTGAAAAATTGCACTCCGATGTAAGCCTCGATGGCTTGTTAGTGAGTACTTGCTTGCAAGGTGCCCTATTTTTTACTTATTTGGAACTTAATGGTACTTGAAAATTATTATATTTAGTCTCACGCTTATGTTTGCTAGTTCACGTCAAGTGAAAATTACTCTAATTAGAGCTTCACGTCACTTTACACAAGCAGCCTTATGAGCCAGATATACTCAAAAATCATACAATGTTCTGTGTGTCCTATTTTAATAGCGCTTTCCGGGTGCTGTTGGGGCTGCTTCGTTTCTGCAGCGCATCAGGTATGTTCTTTGACAATAGAGTGGATTGCTTTTATAATACCATCCGTAAAAGATGCGCATCCTTCTGCAGAGTGCAGGCCAGCTCGAATCACGTCTTGGCAATGATTACTGATAGGCTTGATTCTCTTTACATGAATCCTTGCTCCCGGATTCGTGTAGAGAGAAACTAGCAGCAAATGTAATGTCTTTAGTTTTAAGTATAGTAACATTAGTTTGTAAAAATACATGTAACTAACATTTTTCTATGGGTTTGCGTTGCCTAAATAAAAAAGTTATTATTATTTTTATAATCCCGAAGAAGTAGGTAGACGTGTATCTCACCCACATTTTGATAACCATAGTTTTAGGTTCTACGTAATATGGCTAAATATTTTTTTGCAGATAATTCCTGCTTTAGGTATAATACCTGTGTCGTGAAGAACCTTACACATATTAAAACAACAGACACAAAGAACAGAACACACACTAAGAGCAACAATTTGTGAATCACAATTTTTTTTACTCTATCTGGGGGTCGAACCTCGCAGCAGTGTCAGTTGAATCTGACCACTTAAACCACTACGTCATTTGTACAGTCAGAGAACCTATTGCTTTCTACCAAACACAGTTCCGTCCTCCGTACTGTTACTGAAATTCTTAACATAAAAACCCAATAATGTGCTTAACTCGGGAAGAGAACTCCAGGCCTGGTATGTTCAGCAGTCGCATTCACTATCGCTGCGCCACCGAACCAGTAAACAATCAGTGATTGTAAACATAGAAATAGTTGACATCATAATATATTACATGATGATGTAAGAAGATGTTGTTTAAAGAATAATTGCGTACTATTTCGATGAGGGACACAATAATGATAGAATGCTATTGTGCTTGCTGGTATACACATAATCTGTGACACTATTAAGCTGTCAGCGTCAACAACGTATGCTATTAAGATAATGTGAGCCTGTTTGTATCGTACATATCCAAAACTACACGATTGACTGAATTCAAATGCATGGTTAATATAGAAAGAGAAAAAATCATTTATGCTGGTTCACATCGAAAACACAACATTAATAAAAATACTAAGAAAACACAGAACGACGCTATCAAAATCGAATCGAATCGCGATCCGACAAATGCCTGACGCTGATTTTTAACTTGCTCGCTCTCTTTCATCTCTCTCACTTACAGATCAAACGCAAATTCGGACGATATTTTACGTCAGTATTCTGTGACAGATTAGTAGTTTCCCGTTCGAGCCAATCCTTTGATATTAATACCAGTATAGCTCTACTGAGTGCTCAACAAATCCAATCACAGGCACATTTCCTTTTGTAATTTTATCACTTACTAGATGTGCTCGCGGTTTCACCCGCGTTAATGATTACCATGGATTGTAGCGTGATTTTATATAGCCTATAACCTTCCTCGATAAATGGGCTATCCAACACTGAATTAATTTTTAATTCGAACTAGTAGTTACTGAGATTAGCGCGTTCAAACAAATAAACTCTTCAGCTTTATAATATTAGTATTATACGCTATCTTGCCGAGGACTTTACAAACATACAATCAATTAACATAGGGTAAGCCCGGGCACAAATATTTGTGTTGGTGCAATTAAAACCCACAATTAATTGGCATATTGGCATAATTCAAGCAACGAGACGAGTGAGTCAGAGACAGTCATTTAGTTCTTCTCGAGACATTTATGACTTGTTTTATACGTCAAAGTACCCAAAACATAAAATGTTAAGTAGGTACTTCAGTACATAAACTGACTGCCTGTACCCTGCTAGAGAAAAAGAGGTACAGCGTAATAGTAAGTGAGCTTATAGCTGAACATATAACCAGACTCTACGCAGTCTAAGAATTTTTCTGTTAGGAACAGCAAAATCCAAGAACAAAGTGACGGATCCGGGAATCTAACCCGAGACCTCGCACAGCAGTTGAATTTACCACCACTGCGACACAAAACAGTCGATTACAAGATTCAGATTACAGACTAATAACGTATCAAGGTTATTTCTAACGATAAACTTAATTCTAATAATAATATATGTTTTATTAATAAATAATTTATTAATAAAGATACATCATGTTTACATGTTAAAGGTGAATAAATCACGGGTATCGATACATGTGATATTAATCAAATTAACATGACATGTGATTCGGCTCATGTGCCATTGGAGTTCAGATTATACTGGTTTATACTAGGTTATACCTATTATAATTGGTTAATCAAACTATATTAACCATGCAGTAGCTTTATAAATAGAAGATATAGAAGTTAATATTATGAAATTAATATGCGAATGTTATACATTGAAATAAAACTATTGTATACGGATTTTATCGCATAAAGCTATAGGCGACAATTTTTACATAATTTTGAAACCTTAAGCTACTATTGTTAAACACCGTTACTACTTATTGATTACTTATTTTCAACTTAAGTTACCACACGAATGCTTACCATCAGGTGGAGTGTGGTCAATGTGACAAGCAAAAAAAAAAAGTTAATTAAATTATAACAAGTATTTAGATTTATGTTTACACTTTCCCTAACGTTTCGGTTGTTTTTTAGCAGCCACGTGCACAGGGAGAATAACATGGTGGTTGTCTCGATGTCCTGAAGTGTAGTAGAAAGTACCAGATATAATTTAATGATTAGTGTTTATATTAACGCAGAATGAGCTCAAAGTATCATGAATCTAGCTGTATTTTGCTTTTTCTTAAGTTTGACTGTCTGAATTACTGGATCCCAAACTGGTGGTACATTCAACCTCAATTCTCTAATGATATTAGGGTCTTTTTTATTTCAATAGCTCCGAAAAACATCCTTGGTAAGAATCAGTGTTCTTTTACGAGTATCTGTCGTTTATCAAATCGCAGGTAGCTGCCGTTCCCTGTTGCTTATGTAAAAAACTTGTAAAAATCACAAAACTACATGAATAAGATGTCTAATTGAAGACCATATGACAATCAGTTAACGTCTATTCTATTGCACAATACATGACTACTGAAATATTGATACGAAGAAGTGCCTGAAAGAAGCCTCAAAGTTATCCGCTATAATCTAATTTTAAGGACATCTGATCTAAGGCTAAATTCTGTGTGCTTACGGAGCCTGTCATCATAGTAAAAACATTATATATAAAAAAACTCAATCTTCACTTTTTTTAAATGAAAACTTCTTTAGCGGCGTTGTGCACTTTTTTGTGATGGGTAAAAAATGTTAAACTCGCGTCAGGACACGTGACCTGATTGAAAATTCGTAAGACGGAGGAAGAATTGTCAAACTTGCGTCAGGACACGTGACCTGATCGAAAATTCGTAAGACGGAGGGAGAATTGTCATGTTTGCGTACGATAGCGCAATAAATGAATATTGTATTTTACCACATAAATGATAGTACTTTATACTGATAAATAAAGCAATTCGTGCAAAATTATTCCCTAACCATTCCAAAATTTCAAAAATGCACAACGTTAATATTCAAGTTTTCACTTCTGCCGGCACTCCCGGAGTGCAACCCGTTGTTTTTTTTTGTGTTTGTTAGTTGTTGGCCTCAGATGGCCTTTACAACTTTACGCGGACTATGGGTGAGTGCAGGAGGTTGCCAACCCGTTATAAGTTATAATAAACAACGTTAACCACTAAGGGTGGACTATCATGGACCTCGGCTTGGGGCGTTGTCGGCAACGTGGATCTAAGGTGATCCACAGGATTAACGTTAACGCGACGCGTATTCCGACCTCTGCGGCGAGGGCGGAACCGCGGACAACTTTTTATGGCTTCGCGAGCCATGTATGCTGTCTTGAGCGAGTGTAGTCCTATCATCTGGTTCATCTAATATGTGCCTAGGTCTCCTTACTTTGATATCCTAGATGGAGTGTAATTTATCGTCGCAAATACTAGCGGGTTGGGGTGTGTCGGAGCAGAGTCAAAGTAGCTACGACAGCACTGCTTCATGAATTGCCTGATGGTCGGCAGCTCTAGATCTATGTGTAGATACACCTATCTTCACTTGTATCATGTTAAGCATTTATGTTAATTCTCAAAAATAATTAAACGCCATCTATTGAAAGTAAGTAACAACCGAGTTACTAAAAGGTCCTACTACTGCCATCTGTGGCTAGCCATACGTACGATTTTACTTTTCTCGCCAGGCAGACCGAATTTATGAAGACAATATTACATAACTTGAACG
The DNA here is from genome assembly GCA_963564715.1 of Catocala sponsa. Lineage (NCBI taxonomy): Eukaryota > Metazoa > Arthropoda > Insecta > Lepidoptera > Erebidae > Catocala > Catocala sponsa. Next base: position 6,438,248 of record OY751336.1, read on the forward strand.
ATAATGAACATTGGTCAGCAATTCCTTAATGCATACAAGTGACAATGTCGCTAAAACCAGTTTAATTCTATGTAGTTATGCAGTCTAAGCGAGTGCCGCGATACACTTACTATTACGAACAAGGTCATGCAATTAAGGTTATTGTAAATTTTTAATATTGAACAAAAGTTTTCTACCGGCTTTTGAAGCCAAAGGAATTTCAACCTTATCATGTTGGAGTAATATCGATTTTATATTATATACTTCTGTAGGCTTTTAATTATGCACTTTATATAACAAAACACTTATTATTATAACATTATACTTATACATTCATATATTATTATCTATTGATTATCTATCTATTTTTCGAGGGCTGGACAAATTGTTAACCAGTCTAGGTATTCTAATCTTTGTGCCCTTGATTTCAATGTTTGTAAAGTCTTAAAAAATCAAATAAACTAAAACCTTGTTTGTCAAAATGTGATTGTGATTTATATCTGCCAGGCTTCTACGAGGATATAGACGTGAGGCTATATTTATAGTTCAAGGACCGCTAAATTACAAAAACGTAAAAAATAGGGCACTTTGCATTCTTACTCAGTCGAATGTGAAGTCCAGGGCTCGATCCTAAGGTTGGAAAATTGTTATATAGTTGTTCTGCTAGGCAATATTCAATAATAGCACGACTTCTAGATATTTGCCTAATAAAATGACAATAGGCGGGCCTACTATTACGTGGGATCTAAAAGCATAAATGACAAAACGCGAGTGTCTAATAATATCTGGCTGAATATATACAATCACTTCGAATATATACAAATATCCCTTCGAATACTTCAACGCGTGCTGGGCTCAGATGCCATCCTTACACGGTAGAGTCGATTAGAGCGCGTACCAAAAAGTTTGGGTCCTCATATCTCTGCCGAACGACCAAGGCATGGAATTCTCTGCCAAGGCACGTGTTTCCTTCTTCCTTCAATCCTGGGTTCTTTAAGCGGGGCGTGAAAAAGCATCTTCTCAGGCCGTCAAAGTAGAGACCTCAACATCGCCTCGGCTACTGTGGGGGCGATGTGGAGGCCACTGCTCTTAGACCACACGACTGCTTACCATCCGGTGGAGTGTGGTCATTTTGACGAGCAAAAAAAAAATATATATGCAAGGGTTATTTTATATCTTTCTTTTAGTGGTCTAATCACTGGGCGGTAACCATTTTGACTGCACAGATGACATAGTAATTTAAGTAGTCGCCTCGCCACTGCCATCGTGCTGAATGGATTCGAATTCCACACGGGAAAAATATTTGTGTGATCCAGAAATGATTGTTCCAAGTCTGTACGTTCTTTGTTTCCGTTGGTTGAATGTTTGTAAAGTCCCCCGCGATACAGGAAATTACTCCAAGTACGAAGGAGGCCTTAAAAAAAGCAACAACTCGCTAAACAGACAGATAGACAGCCATTCCGACATCCGAAGGACGCACTTTGAAGAACGTAATTGTTTAGGTATTAAAAACACTACCAACCACGCTATCTTAAAATATATTAGACTTTATTTTAATTGGGGAAGGTTGAATTTCAATTGAGCGAACTTGAGACATTAAAACAATTTTATAGGTTTTATCTGAGTAGCGAATATTGTCGTACTTATCATTATAGTTATCTATTGTTATGGATAATTGTGAGAGTTGTTTATAAAATAGTTTGTTATTAGTAAAACACGAGTGTTGAGCGTTTACCACGTCACCTACGTGACACTCACCCGACAGGCAATATTGATAATATGAAGAGAAATTTTGTCTTTAGAAAGAGAAAATACTACAAGATTGTGACGTATTGGGAACGAAGCAGAATTTAACTAAAAGCGAAGTTTTTGATAAATTTTTGCTGCAATAATTGGCTCGTTAATATATAGATTCTATAAAGCTATTAAACTTTATAATTGGTTTTTCTTATCTCTGGCAACTAATATTTTGCAATATCGGTAAATACATAGAGTAAAGCAACGTCAGGTCTAAAAACCGCACACAAATTTTTTCAACACCGGCAGGCAATAAGTATGCCCGTTCCATGAGTGCCTTTATTTCTTTTTATCTTAGAACGTCTCAAGATTATGCTCCAACTATCTCAGTAGCTCGGGTATTCTCGACATTACCTCGCTCATTGTCATACCCAGAGGAGCTGTTTAAACTTTAATCTTGGCTTAGCATCGAGTTTATGCACTCAGTTTTGTGCTAGCATCATGCGAGAAAGAATTACACTGGAGAGCAGTTATAAATTTTTTAAATGTAATTCCTTGAAGTATCTTTTCTGTTTATTGGCTTTATTTTGAAATTATTCCTATACGTTTTATAATAATAATAATAATAATAATAACTTTATTTGCCTTGAATGTAGGTACATATATGAGATGTTACATTTTAGTTGATTGATCGGCTACATTCTACCTTAATTAAGCATGCAAATTACAATATATAACATGTTATTTATTTAAATTATCTTTAAAATTATTTCGTAATAGGCCGGTGGTCCCCACTTTATTTTTAAAAGCTACGATAACCATTATATTTTTCGGGATTAAATGTTTCTCTTATAACCATGTTACAGTTTATTAAGTACTTGATATTACACTCCATTTCCCTGAATTATGATCAAAATAAAAACGAGTAACCTTTTTTACTAAATCTAACACTTTTATGTCATGGACCAAACGAGACAAAGCAAAATTCTTTAAGTCTACCAGGCTACATTTCTGTGACAAATCATGGTCTGCGATTACGAGACGTGAGAAATACTTGGTGTAAATGTCTGAAGTGATCAAATTAAAGCCTCTTCAAACATTACAAATAGTTAGGTCGTAGATATTATTGCGTGCCGTATACAAGCATTTTTTTAAATAATCTGGACAGTAAATAATTTGTGCATGGCTGTATGGCACAGTGCAATTTCCGGTCTGCCAGGAGTAAGTTTTAGTCAAAGGAATTTCAAGGCATAAGATGTTGCGGCGACTCTACACTGCAAACATTTAAAGTCACAGGATGCCCCAGAAGTCACAAAAGTCGCAACGCGGGCGTTTTTATTAAAAGTGGAAATATTTAACTGTCTCATCGAAAGACAGCCCGAGACCATCGCTTCTCTACACATAATGTAATAAGAATTCAAGTTGACCTTTGTGGCCAGTAGTCTCTATGTAGATATATTTAGTACTGGATTTTGCCCGCGGCGTCGCTGGCGCAAATGTAGATTATGTTAGGTTAGAAACAATACTTTTTCCGGATGAAAGGTACCCTATGTCCTATTCTACATATGACAACGTGTATGCGAAATCATGATGGTCGTAGGCGTAGTTAGGGCGTGAAAGCGTAACAAGCAAACAAAAAAAAAACGCTTTCTCATTTATAAATATTAGTTAGGATAACAAGGAAACAAGAACATTAATTAAAATTATACTAATTCTCATCAAGGCATTAAATACAATTTTCGGAACAAAGAAGCGCTCTAATATGCATCAGATAAGCAAAAGCCTAGATTTTACTCCTTTTTTGGTCAATGTTCATCCAACATTGCTAGATATCAGACCTTTGATACGCATGACTATACATAAAAGGAAAGATAAAAAGGTCAAAGTTTGCCTTTTAGTAAAGAGGACTATATTTAACGTTATCTTGAACGAGATGAAAGGGGCTCATATCAAGTGTAACCCTTTAATTACATAGCCGAATTATGGTGTGGAAAGGACATGTAGCCTTTTTAATATCCACACTGGTATTAATTGAACCCTGAATGACGAGGGACTAGTAATTGAAAGAACGAATACCTATTTAAAACGACAATCTCTATATACCTTTTTGTCGCGATTCGGTGGTCGAACAAAACGTTATCGTTTTTCTAGTAAATTAAAAAGGTGTAATAGTTGACAAAATCATATTAAAAACATTTTACTTGATAAGATGTGAAAGTCAGGGAACATTTTTAATTCCTTTTTATTTATTTTTTGTACCTCTTTATCGATCTAAACTTTCTGATTTCAATCAATAGTTACCTATGTCAACACTACATCCTGTAGAAACTTATATCCATAGTATAAAAGGTATAAACTAATACGATGAACATAGATATAAAAGAAATTAAATATTTTATTTTGGTCAAAATTGTCAAAGGGACTTAAAAAAGTACTGATAGAAAGGTAACACAATGGAAAGTGTTTCCTAAATAAATCAAGGTAACAAAATAATAACAAAGGAAAAGTGAAATAGGTACCGACGTCACACTTTAACGAAAAGTGGAAATCTAACCAAACCTAGACCAGTTAGACTAGAGAAGTACTGCAATAAAGTACTCTGCAGATGTACGCATCCATTTATCTTAGTCGTGTTTCTGTGGTGAGTGTAGCTTTCAAAGTTCCTTACGGAGTAGTTATAATAATAATAATAATATATTTATTTGCTTAAAACATGGTATACAAAGATGTTATGTTACAATATAGTTCTAACATGTTTGGCTGAAAAGCATGCAAAAAATTGTGAACATTACGAACTATAATTTATGCTCAAGAAATTCCTTAATACTATAAAAATTATTTTGATTCAGCCATTCGTATAGTTTAATTTTAAGCAGTCTGCAATTTAAAGTCTTTAGATGCACTGGTAATTTATTATAAATTCGTACACACATAGCCAGGCAGCTCTTATTATATTTTGTCAATCGAGGGATCACACCTAGAACAAGTCTATGTTTATCACGTCGATTGCGAGAACTTACATCTTCGGCTGTTTTGAACATGTCTTTATGTTTACGTACAAACATACACACTTCGTATACATATAATGACGGAAGCGGTAGCAAGCCAAGCCTTTTGAAAATAGGTTGACATGATTCGTCAGGTTCAGTTGTGTTATCTGTAGTTATAGACCGATGCAGTTCGTGCCGACTGCTGTCAGCACGGAGAATCCTTTGCACATCGCAATACACGGATTATACCCTTAGGCCCTGTTTAACAGTTGTTGTCGTATATTCTCGTATGTAAAGATATTATAGAAAGCACACAGTGAATGGTTCCGTATTCGGCATTAACGAAAATGACAATCAGAGATAAAATATATGTATGTCAAAGATGACAATTAGACAATACACCATACTTTTGTTTAATGAAGGTAACAGTAAGATCACAAAGATGGTTTTAAAATTGACAAATATGTCCGATAATGCGCTACACGTGACATGTAAGAATTTTGTAGTTGCTGCTTGCTTTTGTACAATGTCAATTGATCCTTTCATTATTAAACAATTCAATATTTATTAAACAAACTTTTGTATCAGTGGGCCGTAAGTTCTTATGAGAATAAAGCTATTGAAACCTAATTTAGAATAAGAATACTACAAAAAAAGTTAATTTTTGGCAAATTTATCACATTCTCGGCATTAAGCGAATCATACGGTTTTATACCATACAACACTTAAAAAAGACGTTTGCACAAAAAATTGTAACTAAAAAAAACAACCTTCAAACTTCAAACTTAAAATTTAAACTTATTTATTAGTGTGATTTTGGGTACAATAGTTCTTAAGCTATTACAATATTATATTAATCTCCAAAATCTACCCAGCGGCTTACGCATTGTTATTGCAATTTCAGGTGTATCTATCTTATAATAACATTTAAAGTCAAATGACATACACGACAATATGATTGATTACCTAGAATAAGTAATAATGAGAAATTAATAATAAGTAATTATCATTGACAATAAGTTACGATAATCAATAACAATAATGAATAATGAAATTACAATAATAAATAATAAGTTACAATTATTCATAATAAATTACAATAATAAATAATAAGTTACAATAACTAATAATCTTCTCTCTAGTCTTTATTATTCCCAAGTCACTTGGGGTCGGCTTTCTAGTCTAACCGAATTTGACTGGATATCATTTTTTACACGGAGCGACTGCCATCTGACCTCCGCAACCCGAAGGCTAACGATACCCTAAGGCTAGACCACTGTCAGGATATTAGAGGGTAATGACGTCCCAATAACGACTGCCATAGATGTTCATGGCAGCCGGGACCGACGGCTTAATGTCCTCTCCGAGGCTCGCAGCAGGCGATAATAATTGTCAATCAATACGCACACAATTTCGAAAAGTCATATAACTTCCGAAAGTCAGAGGTGCGCGACGTGGGTTCGAACCCAAGACCCTCTGCATTACAGTCTGTTGGTGTCCCCACTGAGCTATCGCTGCTAAGTTACAATAATTAATAATAAATTACATTAATTATTCAAATAAGAAAAAACTCCAACACGGGAAATAAAATTCCGTACTACACCAAATCCAATACTGCGAAGTGGGCTGACTAAGCAAAGAGGCTCCATGCCTGCCAAGGGCCACGATTCAGTAGCAACCTTTCATGCAGATAGCAATTAGTTGCCCTGAATAGCCTCGGCGCTTCACCGGCTATGTATGGGTAAAGATTACAAGTGTACCTGAAGCTTTGATTGGCACGTATTGGTATATCCGCTGGCTATTTTTGGACTGGCTTTTAATATTGACTGAACGGATATTTAAGTTTAGTTAGGTACTACATCTCGCCACTATCAATGCATAGACGATCCAATGAAAGTTTGGCGTGAAGATTTCTATGAGCCTTTGATTGTTTAAGATCCAAAGATTGTGTATGTGCTTGCAAAAAAATTGTGTCTGTGTCTGCTGTGCATTAGGTCCCGGTTTATTTCCCTGGTCTTGAAAATTGTTATGGAGTTTTTCTGTCAAGAAGTTCCTGTCAGTACCTAGTTACACAGCCTTGAACTATGCATAGTAAATGGCAATAGCCTCGCCTCCTATTACTCTGCCTCCCCGAAGTTAGTTTAGTCGAATATTGTGATCTGACATACATCTAAAAGTATGTCAGATAAAATATTCGATGAAGCAGGTCACATCGTATATAAGAAGAACGGTTGTACAATTCAACGTATTAACCATGGCTGTACGAAGAAATAAGTAATTTCAGTTTCACTTGACAACAACAACATAAATATTCAGAAGACGCTTGATTTTCAAAACTAACAAATAGTTTTCTACAAAGAAATAAATTTTACTCGAAATCTTTTGAAGGCTTCTAAAATACAAACTTATTCTAGAGGACGAGGCTGTCAATCAATAACAGCAGTTCAAGGATAACGTTATAATAAAGAACCGTTAAATAAAAATATATTGGACAGCAGAAAAAAAATTGATATCGGGGCAATTAAATTAAATTACAATTACGTTTCTAAATTACAGTCGTGAACTATTTAAATTTCAACACGTTTCTGTAAATATTAAGGATCCTTTAGCATAATGTAATATTAGTTAGCATTATGTACAAATACCTAACTTATGAAACTATTAAATTCACATATTGTGTTGTTAAAGTTAGTTGCCCAACTAGTTCCGAACCAAGCTTAGTTACTTGTTAACAAAGGTGCCCTGACTCCATGCTCAGATTTGGCACCTGAGCACGAACTGAACGACATAGTTTATGAATTGAAAATATAATTAAATAGAAAATACGTGCTATATATTTCTCTTTATTCACTCAAAATAAAAATCAGAGATAGCGTAGTGAAAGACCGTTGGAATGCCACGCAGAGGTCTCGAATTCAATCCCAAGGCGCACATCGCTGACATTTCGAAGTTATGTGCGTATTAAATAGCTAATTATTACTCGCTTTAACGGTGAAGGAAAAAATCGTGTGGAAATCTGCATGTCTGAGAGTTCTCCATAGTGTTCTCGAATATATTTTTAGTCTTTGACCGCACTTGACCAGCGTGGTGAACTATGGCCTAGCCCTTCTCACACTGAGAAGAGGCATGTGCCCAACCGTGGGACAGTTAAATATAGAGCTGATATTATAATTATTAACTCAAAATGGCTCCATTATGAGGCTAACACTGGGTTTCTGAATTAAGAATGACATGTTAAGACCGGCTTAAACTCTACTTATGTAAGTCATTCTTAAACATTTATTTTGTTTATATATCAAGTCTCCTTAAACTATAATAAAATATGAGTAGGTATTTGAACATTATATACTTAAAACATTGACTGCCATGCAGCTGACTGAATATAAAATATATTGTTCGCTATCATTTATTACCGGCATGGCGTTCAATGTGTTAGGTAAATGGTGAGTTGATAGCGGTTTGATGAAATTTTATTCTGTATTTTATTTAAGAATACTCGTTTTTATTTGAACTTAATTCTCGAATAATACTCGATTTTTTTTTTTATTAGAAGGTGAACTCTTGACTAAAAGAAAAGAGCTGGGTACGTTACACAATATATACTGACATCCAATACCATGTCTATAACAAGCTCTTCACACGAACAAAGTGTACACTGATATAAAATGAAATAAAATTGATGTGGAGTTTTATGTGGTTATACCTCAAGAGTGACTCATATTCTATTGCCTGCTAATGAAATTATGAGTTTAAATGCTTGTGAAAACTTTTATTACTCAAGCTAAATCATTTCGCCAGATTGAATAAAATTTGGCATACATAGACCATGTCCTGGAATAATTCATAGGCTACTTTTTATCTCGGTATGTGAGATCCGATATATTCATAAGATAGTATTTGCCTGTGTGATTTTTAATAATTTAATAAAATAAATTACGATACGTAAATTTACAAACACCAAGAATTTTTATCAACTTATAAATAAATAAGGGTAGTATTTAACTGCACAGCAAAAAATATTAATTGCACAGCAAAATATATTTAAAGAGATCAAACTAAGTCGACAGCTCCTATTTTTGGGTGGGTTTAAGAAGAAACCTAACATAACCTAACCCTTCCGAGACGGAATGCAGTGATTTGAGGCGTATAGGTGCTTATGATATGTTTTAGTAAGCATATTTTGCTGCGCAATTACTATTTTTGGTGTTCATTATATATAATCCCAATAAATAAGATGTAAACCTGTCTACGCTTTCTGATAGAATTAATATTTGTAAAATAACGGAAAGAAAGAGAAAAAGGACGTAGAATGTTATGTACGCCTGCATTTTATTTCATACGAATACTTTAGATATCCTATTATTGCTATTTCTTTTTACAGCCAGTTTTGATTCTGGTTCTATTGAATAAGTATTTATTTATTTATTAAGTATAGACAGTTTTATTATATAAATCAAATGTTGCCTTTCCATCGCCCAAGTGATCGAGTTTATAATCATCCTATTCATTTCCACGGGGTCACACATAATTATTTACCCAAGAAAATACGAAATTGTTTTCAACAATTCTAAAGCGACATTAAGATATATGTAACTACAAGTTACAATCCAAGACTGCACACTTAAGGAACTTTAGAAAATATTTATTGCCCTTATTTATAGAAAGCAACTATTGTCTGAGTTTTAAAGTGAGAAATATGTGTAAAAATGCTGGTATTTTGAAACATTATTCGTAAACTGCTGCGACATTTTTATACGGCGTTTATTTTACAACAGCATCGTTTGCATTTCGTGTAAATATTTATAGACTTGCTATTCTTTCGATAAGATGATCTAATAATAATAACGTACATATAGACTACGCATACGACTTTCCAAAGAGATAATAATCAGAGATGCATTTCAATAATTTCACCATTAACGTTTTAAGAAGAGGAATGTCTCTGCGTTTCCCTTGTTTTTCGAACTTCGGCAAACCTACTTACAAGTATCACAAACTTTTGTTTAATGCGTGCATATGTGCATATAGATTACCACTCAATTATGAATTTTAATAGGGTTTACTAATCTTCTTTATCTATGCTTTCATTCTATATACTAAAGTTATTATGATGTAATTAATTTCCAGAGTCTCCAATTATTTGACTCAATAAATAATTGGAGACTCTTTGAAACAATATGTCAGGCTACAGTTGACTGCTATGGAACGCTGTAATAAATTTTCTATGGCGATGATATTTAACTTACCATCTACATTTTGTACTAACCATCCTAAGCAACAATAATTGTTTTTAATTGACCATTGTGTCGACGTTTTATTAAGTATTATCACTGCAGAGAATCACATGTTGATTTAATTTGACTATAAGAAAGCGAGTCACGTTCTTATTGTCGTCAGTACTAGTTAAGTGCTGTATATACAAACGCAGGCCTATACACATACATATTGGAAGGGGTTGTTATAGACGCCATTTACTTGAATTTTGCCAGTTTTATTTCTATACAATATACTACGCTAGGATGCACGATTTTCTTACCAAACCGCCAATACGGAAGTACCTACTACTATTACTGAAATACTAGACTAGTTGTCATAGGGCTGCGCTTATTGAGCAGGACATAGACAAGGCTAGACGTAAACAAAGTATAGACACTTCTCGTTTGCGCGCGGGTGTTGACAACTCAATGACATGGCACTGCCAGTCGTACTGCTACGGGAGTGAATGTCACTTCTTTACGTAGTAATCTATATATTAATACGTAAACAAAAACTTTGTACCCCTTTTATGAAAATTGCGCGGACGGAGGAGTATGACATTTGGCACAGTTAAAGTTTATATGGAGAAGAAGGGACGAATCCTAATATTTATATAAATTATGCATTAGAAATGCATTAAATTAATGAAAAAACACTACACGCACACAACCATGCATTTGACACACGCAGTCGAAGCGCGTAACTATGGTTACATATATCAATATATAATGACATATATCAGCAATATCTTACAGGCAAACTTTGGTCAAATTTCGAGTACTAGGCGACGGCTAGTAGTTATTATTCTTTGCCTAATAGCAACGTAGCTACGTACAAAATAAAAATTTGATAATACTTGCCTAGGACGTTATACGATTATTGACTGCGTGGATGGCATAGAGGGTTTGGTTTTGGGTGGTCAGCTCGCCACTGCCGCTGCAGCGAGTGTTGTGGTTTCGAATCCCACACGGGACAAAAATTTGTGTGATCCACAGACGGTTGTCGCAAATCTGGATGTTCTTAGGGCCTAAACGCACTAGCGGTTAACCGTGGGGGCGATTCGTCTGAGCGGCCAGCCGCCTGACGTGGTTGCCATAGCGGTTGACCGCTACTGCGGCCAACAGCGATGAAACCGCGTAAAGCGGTTGCACTGCTCAAACGAACCGCCCCCGCGGTTAACCGCTAGTGCGTTTGAGGGCTTAGTGTCCGTTGTTTGAATGTTTGTAAAGTTCGCCGCCTTACAGGAAATATTCCTAGTGTGGAAATTGAAAAAAGAAGAAATTTAATATAGGACTATTTGTCCGATTTTAAATATACCTGCAAACTTTTTTTACGAGACTAAAGAGGTTAATCGAATGGTATATAGATGTAAGTTTGATAGCTACATATAATTACATGCATTTTAAAATATTTTTAAATCCTTCTTAAGAGGAAACACAAGGGCCGTTTTTCCATACAAACGTAGTCCCCTGTATCCTCCCTGGATAATGCCAGTAGAGCAATAATTTTCCAAAAAATGTATTGCCTCTATTGGCATGTCACTATGTTTTTCTTTTTTTTCATAAATTAATTATTAAAAGAGACATGAGCCTTCAAAAACCTCAAAAATTTGCCAAATTTTTCGCTGTGTTCAAACATCCAGAAAACAAATTTGACTAGATTATATAAAAAAAGGAAAACATAGGAACACGGCCAAAGCCTTTTTTTAATTTTTAATGGCAAAAGTAGTTAAATCAGTCAAGTTTTGGAGAAGGAATCAGGGGACTACGAAACGTTGATTTTGTACACTTTTAATACGTATTTTCGGTCCAATCTGCAGTTGTCTCTATCGTGCTCTACGGGCACTGCACGGCAGCAATCGATTTTACAAATACCTATTTTTAAATTCTTTCACCCTTAGTGTTCCCTCTTAAACTTCAACATAACACCACATACTCCAACATCACTGGAATTCAGTAAAGTATCAAACGTAACGAAGGCGCGCACACATTTATTTTATAACTGCGTTTACACCTCATTTATGTAACGTGTTGATGTTATACTTTGATGTTACATTCTATTATCAAGGGGAACAACGTCACCTTATAGCAACAACGTAGATAAGATAAAGGAAAACGGACCGAAATTATACTTGCGATCTCGAGGTTACATTTTCGAGACTTCCTCCGTGGCGCAGCGGTAGTGAATGTGACTGCTATGCATGAGGTCTCGTGTTCGTATTAGTATTAGTATTTATGAATTAGTCTTTATAAGAAGGATAACTAAGGTTATTATCTATTATTATTAAAAAAAAAATTAACGGGTTGCACTCCGGGCGTTCTGGCAGAAGTGAAAACTTGAATATTAATGTTGTGCATTTTGATATTTTGGAATGGTTAGGGAATAATTTTGCACGAATTGCTTTAATTATCAGTATAAAAGTGCTATAATTTATGTGGTAGAATACAATATTAATTTATTGCGCTATCGTACACAAACATGACAATTCTCCCTGCGTCTTACGAATTTTCGATCAGGTCACGTATCCTGACGCGAGTTTGACAATTCTTCCTCCGTCTTACGAATTTTCGATCAGTTCACGTGTCCTGACGCGAGTTTAACATTTTTTACCCATCACAAAAAAGTGCACAACGCCGCTAAAGAAGTTTTCACTTCAAAAAAATAAAAAATTGGGTTCAAGTATACGGCATGGTAAGGGGTTCCCTGAGATTGCTGAATAAATAAAATAAAAAAATTAAAGAGAATAAAAAATTGACGATATTCCGATATTCCTGAGACTGCTTGCAATTTCAGCGGCGTCACAGCATTGGAATTATGTTTGGTACGGAAGAAAAAGAATGAGAGAGGTGCGTATCCATAATTCTTCAATATTATAATTTCCCGTGGCGCATCAGTAGTGAATGTAACTGCTGTGCATGAGGTCTCGGGTTCGAATCCCGGGTCGGGCCAACAAAAAGTTATTGTGTTTTTCTGCTAAGAAATCTCAATAGCAGCCTGGAGTTAGGAAGTTGGCGGTGTTAGACACCCCCGAACAATATTTACTTAATAACTATAAGAGTATCAAAATTAAAATTAAATTACTTTAAATTACCTATTATTATTAATCACGGCTTCAAATTCCTGCCGCAATTCTGGAGCAATAATACAACAGTGCAACCTAACCGCAATCATGGCTAGGATGCTATTGGAGATGGCTTGCGCGTTGAACCCTCGCACCCTTAATAAATATAGCCTTAATCAAATTCTTCTCATCCTCACTTAGATTTACGGAACATAAATCGATTAAAATGCGTATTATGACAAAAAAATGTATTATATGTTTGTACAACATCAACAGGTTTTAATTCAATAACAATGAACGTTTCAATTGGAATAATATTTTCATATGTGCGCAGGTAATTGATTTCAGCAATGAAATTAAAGTATGCGTTTGACCGTAAATAATGAATCACGGAAATGTCTGTTGAATGATTCGACAATTGTTTCATGAGTTTTTAATGGTTTTGTTTGCGTAAAATAATAATGTAGTAGTTTATTTTTAACGTGTGATTCAAATTATATTTACTTGACAGCCTCAGTGGAGCATGAGGTCACGGGTTCAATGACCGGGTCAAGTAAAGTGTTATTAAGTTTTCAGTTATGAAATTCTCGGTAGCAGCTCGGAGTCTGGACATGTGCCTGGTAGAATAAAGGTTTGTCTATTCCTTCAGAGATTTAAAATTGACACTTATTTTAAGTGTTGGAATTTTTCTGGTGCAAAGAAAGCTGCCGTTCTTCTGAGCACGTTTTCAGTCGACAGTAGTGCTATTAAATGTTACGATTTCTGCTAAGCCAACTAATTATTATATTTCTGAGTATCTTAATGTATTTTTATTAGTGTTATCATTTAATTATGTATATATCTGTTAATGATATGTTCAACTATTCCAATTAAAGTAATCGTAAGCATAAAAATCAAAATAATAATATCTATAACACATCCACCAGTTAAATATAATGTAAAAACATAAAAAAAGTTTCATCTGTTTATTGTAGCTGTCGCATAAAAACTTAAATAATAACAGTGGATGAGAAACGCTAAAATGTTTACAACGCACACCGACTAAATCACAACCGTGGGAGACGCACAAATGTCATATCATCAAGAAAGCACTCAAAAGTACGTCACATAAAAAGGGCTTCTCGTTTCCTAGAAAATAAAAAGGAAATAAAACATTTTATTAAATTACTTTTTAATCGTAAAAACCATGACGAAGTTACTCTTCATTCATTCATTTCTTCAGATCATTATGAAATCGTATACACGTTGTCAGGGGTAGAGAAACGGATATAGGGTACCTATTCTTTAGAAAAAAGTTCTGTCCCTGAGCAAAGCCAGGGTCGAATGCTAGTAAATTATAATTATTCGTTTTAGCGTAGGGGTAGTGAATGCAACTGCTGGTTTCTTAGTCATGAAATTCTCAGTTGCTGCACGGAATTACAAACTCTGTAACGATAAACGGCAATACGCTCGCCCTCTATCACGTGTGACCTACAGCCATAGCTGGCAAAATAGAAATAGAATGGACCTCTGCATAGTATCCCTTAGAATATATAGGCTTAAGACGTGTATGTATATAGTTCTTTTTTTAAAGTGAATACGTACGTTATTGGTTACTAAGCAACCATCCAAAAATTCTTCATGCTATTATTAATGACTTTGTTCTAGTCCAAGTAATATTTAAACCTACTTAAATCTTCACAATCAATCTTAACAAAGCAATCAGAATCAAATCTCTAAGATTTATGAACAAGCAAATCTTTTTAATTATATAAACCCATTAAGTAATAGACCTCTTAAAACACGTTATTTATCAAGACTTTATTTTTCCTTGTACAATTAATTCGAATGCTTTCTTGTTTATTTATCTAGCCACCCTTGAGAGTAGCTCGCCCTTCATAACGAATGACAGTTGTAAAATGAGTTCGTTGATATAAACTTGTTCTGTCAGCGTTTCTAACTTTATGTGATGGCGTGATATGTGTCAGAATATGTGCGAGTTTTGTAATGGTTTGTTTTACACATTTGGACATTCAAGATGCAAAATACCGCTGTCAAGATTGTGTATATTATTATGTATTGTAAGATATTTGTTTAGCTTTTATGCTGATATCTCAAAAAATTGAAGTTAGACACAGAAAAATACCAGTTAGTTTTATTTTTCATTTTGATTTATGTATTCATACATGAATGTATGCCTAAATATCTGCTGCCTGGTAAACGGAGATGAATAATAACATACTTATATTTCGAATATTACATTTTAGGTCTCAAGTAGGGTGAGTCTATTGCCGTCAGTCGGTCACATTTCCACTTAACCAATTGCCAATAACTCCACTGCATGTCTTGTTGGTAATTAAGTAAAGTCTTAGGTTTCTGCTGTTTATGGTATATAGAAAATAAAGATTATTACTATAAGATTTCTCACGCCACGTGTATTTCATTATCATCTACCGTTACAAAAGCTCGCCCATTGAGAGGCTTATATAGAGATAAAGGTCTTAAGTGCAGCAGCCTTTAGAGAAATTTTATCTATATTGAAATAGGATATCTTCCCAAGCATTGATCGCGGCAGGTGTAGCACTATTGCTCCATGTGGAATCTAATAAATCTGGGCTAAAGGGTATTTGATAGACTGGAAGTACTCGTATTATTAAACCACCAGAAGACGATCGAATGTTATATTATGCTTTACAATTATATATAAATATAAATATTCGCAAAGTTCTATTATCAGTTACTACATCTAGCAAAACTGGAAAAGCGAACTTTATACACTTGGGAAGCATAGCCGTCGTAGCCGTCTTGGCTACGAAGAAAAATATGCATATTAAATTCAAAGTATGAATAGTTATTCCTACGTATGACAGTATGTCTCAGGAGACTCCCAGTGCAGTAGCTGCGAGGACATATAATTTTATTCTCACCTAGTATTACTATCTAAAAATGAACCAAACAGAGGACATTTTTAACCGTGCAGTGTTTTTTGTAGCGTAGTCTTAAAGGTATAAAACGTTCTCTAAAATATCAACGAAAATTCCAGCACTATCCGGACAAATTTGAAAATATGGTGACTATTTGCAGCAAGATTTCCTACCGCCATTGACAAGCCTCTTCCGTATCATAACCGTGATGTTCTTACTCAGCGAGCTGTGAACTGCGAAATGAAAGTTTGCTCGCCAAGTTTGTGCACATTGAAACAATGACTATGCGAGAGCTTCTTATTTTTTATTAAGATTTTTTATAACAGCGTTTTATGTATGGCGAGTTTATTTTTAAAACCGGACAAGTGCGAGTGCTATATCCCAGAAGGGGTAAGGCTATTAGCTAGACGTAGTTCCACACACCACGCTGTTTCTAAAGATTTCTTAACAAAACAATCCCAATAAACCTTGGCACGACCCGAGAATAAAACTCAGTAGCTCACTGTCGCTCATAAGCATAGGTGCAAACTTATGGCACAGGCCTAACGAAGTGATCAATTAAAATATTACGTTTTCCAATGCAGCATCAAACTAACTCCTCTCTTTGATTGTATTACAGATCAAATTATCGGCATGCGGCACATCATAGCTACTCTGATGTTCCTCGCCACGACGGTCTCTTACGCAACGAGAGTCAGCATGAGCGTTGGCATCGTCGCCATGACTTCTAACAGTTCTACAGGTGACTTTCCGGTAAGTAATTTATTAGAATTGTTGGATACCTACTGGCTTCTAGGTTGTATCCTTGTTACCATGCGTGTTCACGGTTACGACTTGTGGGCGTCTTCAAGTAAAAGATGGTTTGCAAATTACAATGTTTATTCAGTCATTACATGATATAGTTACAAACGTGAGAGAGCGACTAACTCGAACCGCGCTACATAAGCGTCCGATACAAAATGGTTAAATGCTAGCGTCAGCTAAACGTGACTCAACAACGCGACCCAAAATACATACCCTTCCAAAAAAATTTTTTACCAAACAAAATATTGGTATGCCTGAGTAAATGCCAGCTCTTGCCAGTTATTTGGTGATGATACAAACGCCTACACACCTGGAACAATGCCATCCTCTTACAGGAATCCAGCGTAAGTGCTGTCTCACACTGTTGCAGCTACTGGCAGGCACTATAGTTATTGGTAGGCAAGACTATATCTAACCACCAATGCTTATTTCTAAAAGCTAGTCGTAGCCACTAGTGGATACATATCTCAATCAATCAATCAATCATTTATTTATTGCGAACATGGGTTTACAGTTATGGTGTTACATTTTATAGAAGTTCTGCCATATTCTACCATTAGGCATGCAATTAGATTAAAATTTTAACAAAAAGTATTATTTCGGTCTTATTTGATACATATTAAGTCAGCATTCTGTTTTCAATTATATAATACAATATTTTAAATTACTAATAAATTTATACATTCAATGATTTAATGTCAGAAATAAATAAAGTATCACAAAGCAATCATAATTATGTCAATAATAGTATATTTTAAACTACACATTCAATTATATTTTGTCATTTAAAAAATCTATTACAGCGTAGTATGCTTTATTTTCCAAAAAAGCTTTTAATTTGCTTTTAAAACTATTCATGCTCAAGTTTTTTCACTGTTGCAGTAAATGATTATAGATTACTGGAGCCATACAAAATACACTTCTACGCATAAGTTCGGTTTTTGCTTGGTGTAGGCGCAGTCTACTATTATCACGTCTGTTTCGTGCAACTGTATCTTCTAACCCAGGAAATAAGCTAGTATTTGTTTTGACAAATATTGCAATTTCCAAAATATAAATGCTTGGTAATGTCAATATTTTATATTTCTGAAAGTATGTTTTACAGCTGTCAGTGGTTTCTAGTTAAAAAATTTACCATATGCATCTTTTCTGACACTTAAAAGCCATTGAGGTATTTGTTGAGTTACCCCAGAAAATTATGCCGTATCTACATTTAAAAGTAGTATTTGAAATAGATAAGTGTTCGTCATTACTAAGAGATGTAACAGTTATTAAAGAATTCTGGATACTCACTTACTCATCTCTCTCATTCTTTTTCTTTGGTACTAACCATAATTCCAATACTCTGACACCGCTGAAAATGCAAGCCATCTCAGGTAACCGCTTACCATGTGGGCCGTATACTTGAATCTTACCTTAGTTGCCTAAAAAGACTAATTTACAAATAGTATTAAAATTTATTAAATACTAATAATTTAGCATTTTAAAAAGAGATCATACCTGGTAATTTATCCAATAATGAAATCAAGAATTCATATAAAAAACGGCATACCTTAGATACCTAGTAGAAAATCGCTCAATTCGTGACGTTAACCAAGTAAGAACTACATTATATTAGAATATCGCCTTTAAGAACCTTTTGGAATGTACATGTCAGATGGCAATAATTGTGTCTATTAAAATAATTGTATTTATTAATTTACTAGATTTTGTGCACGGCTTCGCTGAGGTTAATGTAGGTTTTGTCAGTAAATTGATTTCACTCGCGAACAGTCCTTTTTCTGGATGAAAGATACCCTATGTCCTTTTTGTACACGTAACTACGTAAATGCAACATTTCATGGTGATCGTTAGAGTAGTTACAGTGTTAAAATGTAATAAACAAACTTACATTCGCATTTATAATATTAGTTAGGATTTAATCATATTCAAGCCCATATATACATCAGTAATCCTATCCTAAAACATTTTAGAATTATGAAGTCCAGCTGAATAGGAAAGCCCTTTAATATCATGATAACATCTCATTGAAATACGGTTTTCAAATTACAAGATCTAATTTTAGCTCAGGTTATACCCGCGCATTACAACATCCGCGTAATTCAACATTGTTATCACTGTAATATAAAGTCTTCTATTTGACCCGCGTCGTTTCGTTGATATGAGGGTTGTGATTATAGTGTACATAAAAATTATATGTATGCTTACTAAGTTGATTATTATAAATAGCTTATGTCTATTTAGGTAAAAAAAATTGCGCTAATGTTTGAACGAGATCGTATTTGGATTCGATTGCCGGATTGAGCAAAATGTTATTAGGTCTTTTAGTAAATTCACAGCAGAAGTCTTGAATATGAGCTCAGTAGACGGTAACAGGCTTTCTATTGCACTGGACTTAAAAATATGGCTGCTGAAATATGAATGCGAAAACCTATGTTTATGTCTTCGGGGATATTAATACTTTCAAAGGACAACATTGTGCACAGTCATATTTGTAATTATTTTCTGGCCTGAATAGGAGATGATCATGTATACAAATATGGCTTTAGACACTACTTTACCTGCCCGTGCCTCGGAGAGCACGTAAAGCTGTTCGTGCTGCATCTGATCTCACGCCGGTTCTGTCGGATTTTCACCCCATCGGATCGTGAGAGTTAGGAAATAGGCCGTGCACTTGTGTTTGCGCACGCACTTTGACCTGCAGTATGTTTTGCGGGATGATCAGTCTCCTTTAAGTATGCTCGCCGTGACCGAAATTCGGTTAAGACGACATTATACCGGTGATAAAACGTGACCCAATAACCTAATGGGAGCTATACGGAAAGGTTACTCGCACTGACTACAGGTGCTAGTTTGTCATGTGATTTACTTCCTCCCTCCTCACAAATTATTCATATCTGTTTCATCCAATCCAACACTAAAATTTAAACTGGAATCCAAAGAGGTAGAGCCTCGCTGATTTCAGCATGTATGGGCCGGCTCGACCGGGGAAGGACTACCCTCTCACAGAATATCGACGTGAAAATATAACAGTATTCCTACTGTTGTGTTTCGTTCGGTGAGTGAGAGTACTGGAGGCCCAATCACCCCCTAACCCCCTTCCCGCTCCTTCTCCTTCCCACTTCCTTTCCTAAAAGGTCGGTAACGCGCCAGTGGTGCCTCTGGGGTTGCAGGCGTCCATAGGCTATGGTGACCACTTACCATCAGGTGGGCCGTATGCTCGTTTGCCACCTAAGTTGCATAAAAAAACGCACTTTTCGTCAACTAAACTTTCAGGTCCAACGTTATAGGGTGAGAACGTATTGACGTCAACCACTTTCAGACTCCGTGCTGCTATTGAGAATTTTGTGACATAAAATCCCAATATCTCTTTATCTTATCGAACATATGACTACATGCACAGTCACATTCACTAGCCGTCAAAAATATGTCCAAAGAAAAACGTTCTAGAAACTCTGCTTCTGTCAAGTCAAAAATTTAGGTACTGTTCACATCTATTATAATTTTATATTTCTAAGAAAATACTACTCGTTTGAGCAGATAAATCTAAATACCTACACAAAAAGCTTTTAAGCCTATTTCAAAAAGGCCACACGAAACGTAATAAGACTGTCTACTGAACTGAAATAATGTAATTATGATGATGATACTTACAGCTTTGTAGTTACTAATTAAAGGAGGTGTGCAAATTACGGCCTCAGTGGACAAGAATATAATTTATTGTAAAAATGTCTCATAATATTTTATTTGTCGCCATCGTTTTCTTTTAACCGAAGCTAGCGGGAAAAAGGATTTAATTATTTTTACATTTTATTGATTCAGTAAACCATTGTGGCTTGGGACAACATTAAACAAAAGTTATTTTTTATAAGAAGTGAAATTATTACGAAACATTATTATTTATATTAAATTAAGTTTTTACTAAAACAAGTAATAATATTACTTGTCTTAGTAAAAACTCCGCATATTATGTGGATTAATTAAACAGGGATGTAATAGTATCAATTTATTAATGTTGTGATTTATTTTACTAATCAATAGATTGACCAATTCAATGTAATGGCATTATTCAACATGTGGTAGTGGCAACACTTTTCGTTGGGCACTCGATCTTCATTGTCATTTATCATTCGTGATGTGACAATGTTATGAGAGAGCTATAACGTACAAATGCCTGGATTTTAAGAGGCAAAATACAATCCAAGCATGTAAGCCGTAAAGTATACTATGTGTACATTTTAATTGATAACAGCATTACTGTAACTGTATAGTAGGCAGAAGAACAGTAGGCTGCTGTGCACATATATATATATATAATGTCCATCATATGGTATTTATGTTGGGCAAGGTTTCAAAATAATGTAGCACCTCTTGCACCACACCTCGATAGTATGTTTAGTCATAATGAAGGTAATGTAGTGGTTGGAGACTAATAAACTAGTACTAAAATATACTATTGTTTACTTTAGCCTTTGTTTCTTGGACTATTAATTAAGCTTTAACAATAAAGCAAAGCAGGCGATGGTAACTATTATGCATGGTGCTTTTGAGAGTAAAGGAATGAAAATAAATGTAAGCAAGACGAAAGTAATGGTATTTGAAAAGGAAGAGTGCGTGACGATGTGTAATATTATGATTGATGGAGAAAAAGTGGAGCAAGTGAAAGAGTTTGTATATTTGGGTACTTTGTTTACAAGAGATGGTAAACATGACGGAGATATTGAAAGCCCTACGCGCTTTTATGAACAGTCGAAATGTATCCGAAAAGGCACGTTTGGCTGTTCATAGAGGACTATTAGTGCCCACACTTATGTATGGAAGTGAAAGTTGGGTATGGCAAAAGAAGCATGAGAGCAGAATAAATGCTGTAGAAATGAGAGCGTTGAGAAGCATATGTGGTGTGACTCTGAAAGATAGAATAAGAAATAGTGTGATTAGAGAGAGATGCGGCATGAAAGTGGATATAGTTACAAGAATAGAAAAGGGTATGTTAAGCTGGTTTGGACATGTAGAAAGAATGGACGAGGAAAGACTGACTAAGAAAGTTTATAAGGCTAGTGTGAATGGAACAGTCGCAAGAGGAAAACCTAGGCGAACGTTTCTCGACCAGATCGGAGGCGTTCTGGACAAAGGCCAGGTTAAGAGCTCCTTGAACCGACGGGCGTGTATGAGAAATGTGATGAAAGTGAATGAAGCCAGAGAAGTGTGTCAGGATCGTAGCAAATGGAAATCCGTAGTCTCTGCCTACCCCTCTGGGAAACAGGCGTGAATCTATGTATGTATGTATGCAACAATAAATAAATAGTAACTATAGTTATTTGATGGGCGCTTGCTTTGCAGAGCGAGCACTGGCTACCTGAGTTCAGTTAAGTAACTAGTTTTAATCTAGTGAGCTCTGTAAACCAGCTATATAAACTTATTCTAGGTTTTTAGACAGAAACAAGTATAATTAATACATTCATTTTGAAAAAATTGCTTTGTGCCAAAGTATCACCGGAGCAATTCTGTTCATTTTGGATGCCTTAAGTAGCTGAAATCCAACTAGATAGCATGTTGAAATTACACAAGGTTATAGAATACTAATAGTTCTTCGTAAAACATACAGTTTTATTTTTGTCCATGCGAGGCCGAAGTTGTATGGGTTTGTTGCATATCTCCTTTGACAGTCACTACTCAATGCTATCAACAGCTTCATACTGTTCTTAACAAATTCGATTTAAAAATAAATTAAAAGGACACCTTATGTAATTTTGCAACATCGGCATTGTCATGGATAATTTACAAAAATATAAATTATTTAAATTGATAATATTCGTATATACTAATATTATGAAGAGGAAAGATTTGCTTTTTTGTTTGTTTGTAAGGACTTAATTCAAAAACGATGTACTCAACCTGTTTTAAACAATACCATTTGGAAGCTGTATTATCACCGTACCCTATTTTATATATATTTTATTTAGAAAAAGTACCGTTACTAACATAACCTACTTTCACAAGAGCGAAGCCGTGGGCAAAAGCTAGTATAAAATAAATCGAATCATCTTTCAATGACGTATGTACAAGAATCATTTTTAGCGATTTCAACACTGTTTCAACAATGCGTGAAGACGAGGTTGATGAATCTTGAAATAAATAAATTAATACTTAAACTACTGGTTCCATTACAATAGACTAAAGCTATTTTCACCACATTGAGACCACAGACATTTTAACAATCTTTCAAAATTGGAGCAATCGTTGAATTGTTTGAAGCCAAGAGACCATTAAACGGTATAGATTCTTTTAAACACTCCGGGGTGTGCTATCGCAAAAACTTACATTGCTAAGATTTGTGATGTTCCGTAACTTACAGTGAGGCAATTACCATCTTACTAACTATATACTCGCAGTCTACGATATAATTTGTTAGTTTTGTTGTTACAAATTCCTTGCCAATATTTCCGTGCGTTCGTTCGATTTTATTAAGCTTACAATAGCCAATAACTTCCCACAAAAATAGGCTATAAAATGCAAAAAGGAATCAGCTTCAATTGGTGGTTATATTTTTGTTATATCTGACTTGTAGCAGTACCCCATTAGCGCATTTAAACATTTTGCCTGCTTTTCTTTAGTTTATATTTTATTAAAAACAGATAACTCCCGCACTATAAATAATTCTTGTGTCGCGGGGAACTTTACAAAATTCTAACAACGGACACAAAGAATACTCAGGTTCGGAACAATCATATGTGCATCACACAAATTTTTGTCCCATGTGGGGATCGAACCCACAACACTCGACGCGACGGCAGTGGCGAGGCGACCACTTAAACCACTACGCCAACCGTGTAGACATACAAAATTTTCAAAAAAACTTAGGGTGTACACACTAGACACAGCTCTACACTGCAATGATGCGAAGTCGTTACGGTTTTTAAATGTACGGGTTAGTTGCCAACAAGTACTATCATCGCAAACTTGTTTTAAAACTATATTCTCCACTTGCAGGTCTTCGATTGGGATCGCACGACCCAGGATACGATCCTATCTTCATTCTTCTGGGGCTACATAATACTGCAGATCCCAGCAGGGATGATAGCTGGCCGTTTCGGTGGCAAGTACCTCATGTTCGCCTCCATGGCCTCCACTGGAGTCATCAATCTGCTTCTGCCCTTGGCTGCAACGAAGGTAAGGCCTTTTAAATTTCTATGATGTTCATAGCAACTGCCTCGATGATGCAGCTCTAGTTTTGGATTGGATTCCAGGGCCAGGCAAAGTGTTATTGGAGATTTCTGTTACGAAATTATCATAAGCAAAATTTAGTAACAGAAATAAAACATACGACTCCTTGCAGCAGTATGGAGTCGTAAACTGTGTCTGATAAATAGCTATGCATCTATTACATGGAACGTACAACCACAGTATATCTTGCGTTACTGTATATTAGATGCCATTATATTTTGGGATAGCTTTACACGACTAGTGTGTAAAATGCATCACATTGAAAATCTCATACTAGTATAGATAGGCCTCTATGTATTATCCTTAGCTACTAGTACACCAAATTTGTATACTAAACAAAACAAGTCAGAAAGGACGATATGTATGATATTTAGTATAAATTGACTCATGTCATATACCAATGTTCAGTCGATCGAGTTCATAAAAGTCATTTCAACTACTTTGATTATCAACTTAATTTGAGTGTAATATTCGCAAAGCACAACAGAAGGCTCAGGTAGAAATACTTTAGAGAGACATTTGGCCATGCTCCAACATCATTCCGCTTTAGTTCGTGACTCATAAGCTTTAGGGACTTGACTCTTACAGTTTTCATTATACCACTTGTGCATTTGGTACCAGCGTGAAAGGAGGGCAAAGGGGGATCTACAAAGTTATCGTTATTGCAATTTCTTGAATTTAATTTGCTTTTCTTTAAGGCTTCTGACGTGAGTTAATGCATTATTACCAACTTTTCAAATGGCGATTAAATATTTGATACTTATTAAGTATTTGGGAGCGCCCAATAGTCTAAAAATAACAGTCTAATGTATGTAGATAACAGTCTAATGCAGCGGCATTGAATTTAATTTTAAACTGTGATATTAAAGCAAGATTTGAGAAAGCTAAGATTCCTCTAGCATATGTTTAGTAACATGTAGATAACCAAATTATGGATAATTATCAGTTTAAAGGCCGGGACTTCTATTTTCTTGTTTGCCGGCTGGTTCTGTTGTGCCCTTCTGATAGGTCTGGTTACTTATAAAATATGATCTCATCATTACCCAAATGAAAAATATATATTTTCTGACTCATTATTATAACGCTGTTCAATCTACGTAAACCAAAAGTATTTACAGTACTCATTAGTAATAGTAAAAAGGATTTGAAAGTATCAGTAGGCGTTTCGTTTTAACTAGTACTGTATTTTGAAGGCGACAGCCGCTTTAGTCATAATTCTAATATCGCGGCACCCTTTACAACGACTTTCAAACAACACAAAGAATATAATTATTTTATAATTTTTCATATAATTATATTTGTCCCGTGTGGGTTTTGTACCTATGATACTCGGCGCAGTGGAAATGGCGAGGTGACTACATTATCTACTACGCCAATCGTGTAGCCTTATCATCAAGACCTGATGATACAAGTATTGTATCTGGACGCCAATGTACGAATTTACAGGGAACATTCCTCGATGGCGTAGTGGTTGGTGTAACCGACTGCCACGCATGAGGTCACGAGTTCGATTCCCACACAAGTCAAACATTTGTGTGCATGAACATGGATGTTTGTCTTGGTCTGGGTGTTTCTATGTATAATATGTATATTTACAAAAAAAAACTATATATGTATGTTTATCCATTATCTAGTACCCATAGTACAAGCTCTGCTTAGTTTGGGCTAGATGGTGTTGTGTGTATGTGGTAGAACATTATATCAAATATATCATTTAAATGCAAACAAACTAAGGGAAATTCTGTAATTTAGTACCGCCGGAAAATGCGAAGCACTAAATCGTTATGAATATGATGTAGTATTCATAACGATTTACCAGTATTAGCCAGACAAATGATAACATTTAGAGAAATTCGTACAATAGCTTTTATTTGTACTAGTGAAACTGCGGTGCTGAAATTTCTCTCAAATCCTTTAAAATATATGCAGAGTTTTGAGACTTTAAAGTGCACACAACGTGCTACCAGCTGCCTGATGGTAAGATTCAGTATAGCAGGGCTTATATTTACGCGTTATCGACTATGCAAAAGAAGTCACTGTCAGTAAAAGAAATAAATACTACCTGAAGTTACAAAACAGGGAGCTTTGGTTTTTATATTATAACAAAGGTGACAATCAAGCATACGGACCGCCTGATGGCAAGCTGTTACTGTTGTATACTTCATAGTGATCATAGGCTTCATACCTCTGGAATGGCCAGTATACAATTCCACTGCACTCGCACGTTGCCTAATGTAGGCAAAAGGGATAAAATAATAAAGAATAAAGAAAAGAATTGGGAAAGAAGATATATACTTGTAAAACCTCAGGATCATGCTGCTATGTTCTTGAGGATGAAAGCTCGTTTGCAATTATGCTGCATTAGTTTGAGGAAATCATTTAGCTGTAATGTCTTTAATACTTTTAAAAATATACTAGTAGACCGCTTTGGTTGCGCAGCGTTGGTGGACCTGACTGTGTATAAGGTGCTAGGCTCCATTACCGTACTAAGCAGTATTATTGGGCTATATTGTCAAAAATATGTTCAATAAATGGCTCGCTCTACTAAGAGATTCTAAAACAGATAACAAAATGTCAGTGCAACAAACTTCTACCTACTCCCTCGAGGATAAAGGTTCTAGACAAAATATATAAAAGAATAAATATTGTAATACGTATTATAGCAATATTCAAAACATTTTAAAGCGAGATATAGTGACAAGAATAGAAAAGGGTATGTTAAGCTGGTTTGGACATGTAGAAAGAATGGACGAGGAAAGACTGACTAAGAAAGTTTATAAGGCTAGTGTGAACGGAACAGTCGCAAGAGGAAAACCTAGGCGAACGTTTCTCGATCAGATCGGAGGCGTTCTGGACAAAGGCCAGGTTAAGAGGTCCTTGAACCGACGGGCGTGTATGAGGAATGTGATGAAAGTGAATGAAATCAGAGAAGTGCGTCAGGATCGTAGCAAATGGAAATCCGTAGCCTACCCCTCTGGGTAACAGGCGTGAATCTATTTAAAGCGAGACTAGCTAACCAATTTTAACGTAAGCTTAGAAAAGTAGATTCGATTAATAGCTAAAATCCGACCACTTATAATCGAGCAACCGGGTAAATGCTGCGAGCAATTTCAATTAAGCAGACCACGTCTGTATAAAGCTTAAATGTCAGTACAAAAGCGCATGCTGCATCCACAATTTTACTCATTTAGATGCCTCACTTTATTTCCAGTGAGTACGGAGAAAATGAACCTTATAACTCATCGAGGGCAATTTTAAATTCGCTCCATATATTATGCTGTGGGGATTTCCATAAACATGCCGTATATTTGCACATGACGTAAAAGGAATGGAAGTAATGTAGCCAATTTAATAGTTTATGGGCAGTTCGCGGTCGCGGTCGTAATTATTTATGCGTTGTCTACCGGTAGTCATTTTGCTTTTCATGATTTATGTTCAACACTTATATGAGTATACCACGGGTGTTTTGGACAAACTATACGTTTTGGTCACAAATATATTATAGACTAGATTTTTACCCGCGGCTTCGCTCGCGTAAATGTAGGTTAGGTTTAGTTAGTAACAATACTTTTTTCTGGATTAATAAAATTGTACCCTATGTCCTTTTCTGTTTCCCTAACAACTTGTATGCGAAATTTCATGATGCTCGATTGAGTAGTTAAGACGTGAAATCATAAAAACCGAAACAACTGGACGCCGAGCTTCAACATGTCAAGCCAATACTGCAAGACAACAAGCTCCAACAACCACGCCGCTGTCACAGATCCCGAGAAAATTCAGTCACAGTCGAGCGCCAGCCTGCCATACTTCCATATGTAAAGGGTGTCACTGACAAGATTGGCTACATCTTGAAGCGAGCTTCAATCAACACATTCTTCAAGCCGCCAACGAAGATAAGTAACTTTTTACCATCCGTCAAGTGCCAACTACCTTTACAAAATGCAAGGTTCTATAAAATAGATTGTGACTGCGGACTCTCATAAATTGATCAAACCAAGAGAAGCATAGGCACCCGCATAAAAGAACATATTTAAAACACCAACGATCGATGAAGTCTGCTGTGCTACCTGAGATTTGACAAACCACAGATTCTCGCTAAAGAACAACGATTCCTATCAAGGATGCTTCGCGAGGCTATTGAAATCAAAGAACATCCTAATTTCAATAGAGAAGATGGTTGGAATGTACCACCAGCTTGGGATCCAGTAATTCAAATAGTTAAACCCAAGAAGAAGCAAACCACAGCTAGACTTCATGATACTTTGAGCTCATTCTGCGTTAATAGAAACAAACACCAATGATTAAATTATGTTCGGGTACTTTGAAATAACTACACTGGAAGATTGACACATCTAACATCTTAGTCTCCCCGTGACCATGGCTGTTGAAAAGCAACCGAAACGTCGGGGAAAGTGTAAAATTAAATACAAATAGTTTTAATAATTTAATTGCTTAAAAATTTGTAAAGTTTAATAATAGTAGTAGTGTGACAGTTTCAAAATTACGTGATAAAGTGTTAAATAAACAACGCGATAAAATCCGTATAAAATAGTTTAATTTCAATGAATAACATTCGCGTAAAAAGACAATATACATATGTATCAATTATGATACTAAAATGCCAAGAAATAGGTAGTGTATTCAACATATGTATACAATACCTATTCGTCGATATAGGCAGAACCTAAGAACTTCTATCCGCTTTGATCCAGAAATATCGCTTTATTTCAATTACTCATTTTTATGCACTATCATCGGTTTCGCTTTGTCTTTCTTTCGAAATGTCTTCAATCTAGTCAGTTGCCTTCGTAACTCCTTTATGACCGACTTATTTACATTAGACTGCATGCATGATGGCGTATATTTTTAAGTGGTCGCCGCGCCATTGCCTCTACACCAAGTGTTGTAGGTAGAACCCCACACGGGACAAAAACGTATGTGTTCCACAAATGATTGTTTCGATTATGTGTATTCTTTGTGTCCGTTGTTTAAGAGGAAACACAAGGGCCGTTTTCCCCTACAAACGTAGTCCCCTGTTTCCTCCCTGGATAATGCTAGTAGAGCAATATTTTTTTTCCAAAAAATGTATGTCCTCTATTGGCATGTTCCTATATTATCCTTTTTTTCACAAATTAATTATTAAAAGAGACATGAGCCTTCAAAAATCTCGAAAATTCCTCAGATTTTCCGCTGTGTTCAAACATCCAGAAAACAAATTTGACTAGATTATATAAAAAAAATGAAAACATAAGAACACGGGCAAAGC
Organism: Catocala sponsa; assembly: GCA_963564715.1. NCBI lineage: Eukaryota > Metazoa > Arthropoda > Insecta > Lepidoptera > Erebidae > Catocala > Catocala sponsa. The sequence goes on from OY751336.1 coordinate 6,467,468, forward strand.
CTTTCTTTAATTTATAATGAAAAAGGTAGTTAAATCGATCAAGTTTTGGAGGAGGAATCAAGGGACTACGAAACGTTGATTTTGTGTACTTCTAATAGGTATTTTCGGTCCAAGCTGCAGTTGTCTCTATCAAGCTCTGCAGGCACTGCGCGACAACAATAGATTTTATAAATACCTATTTTTCAATTCTCTCGCCCTTAGTGTTTCCTCTTAAATATTTCTCGGGGCACGAGATGCAGGCATTATCTCTAGGATTCCTACCCTCGTTATGTAAAAAAAAACCTTTAATAAATTAACATTTTTTACAACCATATTGGAGATATTATCTCCAACATAATATTATAATATGTAAGTTATGAGCTAACATAACGTCTAGTGTATCGATGATACCCAAACAGCATTACTAAACCTCACGTCAATTCGAAACAAGAAGTTAAAAACGACAAGTTTAGTAAATCTTGTTTTTTTTTTGGATACAGAACAGCGCACGTTGTGTAAAAGCTCCGATTATACACGAATTCATAGTTATAGTAGAGGTTTAACCCTATGTAAATTACTTGGAGCCTTTTTGTTTGTAACGTGTACGCTTCTCCAGCCACCCGTAATTTTATATCATGTTACAGAAGTTCTTCGAGCGAAACAATTTGGGTACAATGTTTGATAGCGAAATGAAAATGCTTTTTGTAATGTCGCAAATACGGCGGATGTGTAGCTATTACTGAGCATTTTATTATACAAATGGCATGTTAGTTTTAGAGTCTATACGGCGAGTGATAGGTAGGTATTCAATTCCTAAACGAGAAAAAAGAAATACACCTGCAAATTGCCGTGAGATTCGGTATTATTTTAACTAATTTTTTCCGTAATTGTTCAATGTAATGTGATTGACATATTAGTACAGTCAGAAATATAAGGTGTTGAACATTCAACAAATTTCTAAAAGATTTTTGTGAATTAGATAATAATAATTATGAGTATTATTCAGTATTATTAAACTATAAGTAAATCAATTTTCGTTTAATTATGATTGCGATAAAAATCTAACATTGATTATATCAATGTTAAATTTTTATTATTCCAAAATATAGAGGCAATCGAAATCTGTGTTTCTTTAATTTGAAACAATAATATTAAATTACATTTAATTTCGAACCAACAACCAAAAATAAAATTGAAATGTAGAACGTAATATGATACCGATATTTCACGTTCAATTGATTATACAGGCAAGCGAATACGTTAACATTCAATCAAAGGAGTAGAGTGATAAACGAGAAGGATGTAAAAATACATGGGTATTATTGACAGAGGCGAATATCTCACGCCGGAGATCGAAACAAAACTGTACCATTTGTTACTGTGAGACGTTAAGGGAAAGGAGATTTGTAATGTATTCGCTTGATCCTAATAAAACAAACGTTCCATTCTCGAAACATACTGCTTTTTAAAGAAGGGAGCAAATATTTGAATTATAGATACGCCTTACAACGTTTAAATATGGTGGTTTATAGTAATTATTAAGTTAAATCAACTTTCAATGAATATAATATTACCTACTTAATTAGTGTTTAGTTATGTCGACCGATTCTATTTTTTTTATGATTTGTATGACATTCATAAATCTTTATTTATGGAAGAATGATGTCGAAGTGCATACATTTATTTTCAAGAAAAGGGTAAGACAAACTATAATTTATAAAGAAATAAGTTTATATCACTTCGATGAGTGTTGTATATATGTAGATTCAATATATCAAAAAGTTGTGAAATCCACTTACATTTAATTTGTGTCTTGGTACTTTTTGGTTTGTTGTTTCAAGATTTTATACTGGTTGCACAAAAAATAAGCAGGTACCTCTCCTTAAAGAGAGAGAAGTCAAGATGGATAGAAAGGCTCGCACATTACGATGCTTTATTAGGCCAACATTTGTTGGGAGAGGCGATCCTTCACACAGATACTATCGGACAATATAATTCTACGAAATGGAATGAGAAATATTGCCTTCATAACCTGACCAACCTCTTTATTTATTGTTCATTGGTTTTCAAATTTATTTTTTGTTGAGTTTATTTTTTACTAGCTTTTGCCTGCGGCTTCGCTCGCATTAATTTAGAATTTGACAATCAATTCGGGTTGTACTCTGCTTGTAATAATATAATTCAATCATGATTCGAAAGACACGTGGCGCCATCTATTATCATAAGAAAGTTATTGTTGTTTTCCTCGGGAACAGTAATTTTTTCGGGATGAAAGATAGCCTATGTCCGTTTCTGTACATGTGACAACATATATGCAAAATTTCAGGATGATCTGTTTAGTGGTTTAGGCGTGAAAAGGTAACAAATAAACAAACAAACAAACTCATTTTTGCTATAATATTAGTTAGGAAGTTAGAATTAGGATTTATTGTTAAGGCATTTCAACGACTTATTCACTAAACATTAAGCAAGGATGACATACATAAGTTATAACCACAATGAATTTGTCACATACAATGAAATACAGACTGTGTTGGAGTACAGAGGCTAAGCAATTTATACTAGTATATAGTGCTAGCAATTTGCCTAAATGACCATGAAAAATTTATAGAAATTATTCACTAAAGTCTAAGAAGAAACAATTTTATAATTCCTTTTTCCATCGATCATATAAATAGTGTAATATAAATAATATCTTCGCTGACTTTGGTCGAACACCGACTAAACTTCATTGCCACTAAGATTTTATCGGAACCAATAGACATTGAATGTAAAATAAACTGTTACTAATACTATTAAAGTTTGACCAAAAATTACAATATTGTTTACAATTAACGGTTACCAATACTCAGGGTCAAAATAAGCTAAAGCTTAAATTATTTTCAACAAAGTTTATTATTAATACTAATCGTTATTCCCAGTCCCGTTATTAGCCGGTCGTTAAGACTTAAATACGAAACAATTCGGTGCTATGAAAACGTAATAATAGTGGAGTCATAAAATGCTAATTGAATAACATTAATATATCCTTTGGTAGCAGTTATATAAAATTGTTTTCTATTATAGATAGTCTTTTAAGTAATATTGGGGAACATTTAGTGATATTTAGCTACTGAATGAAGTGTTATGTGTGTGTACTAAGTTATCGCCTAACAGTGTTTTGAACACCGTTTTATTTATAGCTAACTAGCTTTTGCCCGCAGCTTCGCTCGCGTTAATTTAGAATTTGACAATCAATTCGGATCGTACTCTGCTTGTAATAATATAATTCAATCATGATTCGAAAGACACGTGGCGCCATCTACTATCATAAGAACGTTATTGTTGTTTTCCTCGGGAACAGTAATTTTTTCAGGATGAAATGTAGCCTATGTCCGTTTCTGTACACCTGACAACGTATATGCAAAATTTCAGGATATTGGGTTAGTGGTTTAGGCGTTAAAAGGTAACAAACAAACAAACAAACAAACTCATTTTCGCTTTTATAATATTAGTTAGGATTATGATTAGGATAGGATTAGGAACTTAGGATTCACACATTTCTTTATTTCCATGAATTTCGGTGCAGAATCTGTTGCAATGTGGTAGACTACCAAAACTGTTGACTGTACGTTACACATGCATAAACTTACGCCTACATGTCGAATTAATCTACAGAGACTACGGCAAGTACAAGAGAAAGATGATAAACTAAAGTAAAATTGAAATGTATTTGTATTCTGTTTCATTCAAGAATCAAACTGACATTAATCTAACGTAAAATCCGTAATATATAATGGCTTATGTTTAACTTATCACCAGATATAGTAAAATATAACAGTCTAAAAAACAACTGGTTGCACTCTGGGAGTGCCGGCAGAAGTGAAAACTTGAATATTAACGTTGCGCAATTTTGATATTTTGGAATGCTTAGGGAATAATTTTGCACGAATTACTTTAATTATCAATATAAAAGTACTATCATTTATATGGTAAAATACAATATACATTTATTGCGCTATCGTACACAAACATGACAATTCTCCCTCCGTCTTACGAATTTTCGATCAGGTCACGTGTTCTGACGCGAGTTTAACATTTTTTACCCATCACAAAAAAGTGCACAACGCCGCTAAAGAAGTTTTCACTTCAAAAAGTAGTAAATGATAAGCAAAATATATTTAAAGAGATCAAAATAAGTCGACGGATTATTTATCGCCTATTTTTGGGTAGGTGAAAGAAGGAACCTAACATAACCTAACCCTTCCGAGACGGAATGCAGTGATTTGAGGCGTATAGGTGCTCGTTATAATATATTTTAGTAAGCATATGTTGCTGTGCAATCAGTATTTTTGGTGGTCATTATATTAAATCCCAAATATATATACAAATAGTATTAACTTACGCCGCTTATTTTTGTGTACATTATTAATGTGGTCCATTACTAATGTGTCAAGAGAAACACCCCACATTATTTAGCCGACTGCGGTGCTACGAAATGTATATTTCTGTCGCAGACAAGCATTTCTATAGGCAGGGTTTTCTTCTATCAAATTATGCTTTAGTGGCGGCAAGCTGTTGGAATTGAGTAATAGGTTACATTTACCGAAGGAAGTAGTGAGAGGCCAATCGGTCAATTCGCGGTTCACCAGCATCGTGCCGATAAATCAGTTTGTTTCAAACTAGATAATGTTTTGGTTGTCACAGTTTATGGAATATAATTATGGTAAAGAGTAATTATGGAATAATCGTTTAAATTACATTATAGAATTACACATAGATTTACATGTTTACTCAAGAGCAGCGATAGCTCAGTGGGGAGACCAACAGACTGCAATGCAGAGGGTCTCGGGTTCAAACCCACGTCGCGCACCTCTAACTTTCGGAAGTTATATGACTTTGAGAAACTATGTGCGTATTGATTGACAATTATCGCCTGCTCCGTGCCTCGGAGAGCACATTAAGCCGTTGGTCCCGGCTGCCATGAACATCTATGGCAGTCGTTATTGGGAGAGTGTCGACACAAAAGATCCCACTGGGTCGAAGTGTCACCGGTCTGCACTGACTGGCCCCCACATAAGATAAGATACATGTTTACTCTTGCTTGTAATAATTAGTTTTTTATTGTGTTCTCCGTAATTGGCGTACTGTCTTATTTATAATTGTATTAATTTTGATTGTCAGCTGTGAAGGACCTAAATAAACAAATAAAAAAATTATTAACCACGGAAAAAAATATTAATGAAGGATAATTACTTATGTTTGTCTTGAACGTTATTTTAAATTCAAAATCAAGTTGCATTTATAAGTGTGGAAACTGCAGACAAGATTAGTTGAAATGAGGAATTCATACTTTAAATTAAGGTATCGAGATAAGTCTGAGCGTAGGTGTCTCATTGTATCTCTAGCACGCATTTTCTGAAGTAGCGGTCAGTCACAACGTTGTATGCATGATACAATTAATTTAAACGACAGAAAAAGGATGCATTAATTCTTTGTCATTTAAAAGGAGTCCTCATTATTTTTATTTGATTTTAGTGACGTCACTTTAAAGCCGTTTTTTTAATTTGCTTAATTTGTTCTTTGTATTGCAATGACGACAAAATATATCTTAAGTATATTTTTATGGTAAACAAGGTAATTTTGTAGTATATCTGCATCAGAAACAACTTAGGACCATGTTTATTTTAACTATATATGTTTGTTTTTCCAGAGTGGCTTCATGGCAGTATGCGCGTGTCGTATTGTCATGGGTCTAACGCAAGGCCTGCTGTATCCGAGTATTCACGGTGTGTTGGGCCACTGGGCACCTGTGACGGAACGCAGTCGACTTGGAACCTTTGTCTATGCCGGTAAGTCTATGAACTTAAGATGCATTTATGTAATATATAGTGTTATACATTAGTGGTAGCTTACTAGCTTAACTCCTGAGACAGATAACAGGCCTCAGATCGGCTAATTCTAGTGAAATATGTGAAATTCTAGTACGGATCAAAATCCTAGTCCAATATATATTTCTTGTATGCAATTGGTATAAATAAATTATGCTACATGAGTTTAAGAGATAGACGGCACAATAAAACAAGCCGATATCGCAATTCTCACAAAAACGCGTGTGTTGAACGAATATAATCTATCTTAATCCGAGTCATAAAAATCAAAGGCTTGCAAGAATTCTTCGTGTATTTTTGGTGCTGTGACATAGTTTTACACTAGTATAGCAGCCAACGACGACCTATTACTCTTTGTATAATATCATTTTCATGGTTGTGTTTAGCGATGTGCACGGATGCATTCGGGCGAACCCAATATAACTAGCTTAAAATATATATATGATTGTATCCAGTTGTAATTTGGGTCTCGATTGTGCGCATCGCAAATTATATTTATATGCTAGATTAAGAGCCAGCTGTATATTTTTGAGAACAAATAAATTTATTATTATTATTATTTTCTCTCCTTAGTATATAATTTTATTTGAACTACTTCCTTCTCGATATACATATAACCCTGTGTCGTGGGAAATTTTACAAACATCAACAAATAACGAATGCAAAGTACACCCAGATTCAGAACAATGATTAATAAGGATCATTTGTATATCACACAAATTATTATTCCGTGTGAAATTCGAACGGACAACAATCACCATGGCAACGGTGGCGTCTTACCATTATAAAATCTATTAAAATCGGCGTTATAATATCCTAAAACAGAGCCCGGATAATATTAATTAGTTACGGTAGCCGCTTAAAGCAAATGGGTAACATAGTTCTATAACTGGATCCTGATTTTCAAAACTTTACTAATCTGTAATCAAATTTCACTAATTCACTATTAACTAGTATTACGTGGGCTCGATGGCTGAAAGTACTTTTCAAGGTCAAATGAAAGTTTTCGTCTATTAACGTTCTTGCTATATCTATGATTATTTATAGTTTTAGTCATAGATATATTTTTATATTTTCTAATTCATACTAATATTAGGTATTAAGCTATGAAATCGCTGTTTATGTCCTACATCCTATTTCGTGGTTTCTGCACAAAAAAACAAGTAAATAAATAAAAACCTACATTTCTAAAATTAATGCTTCAAATTGTTTCAAAGGCGCGCAACTCGGAACGATCATCGAGTTGCTAACATCTGGATTACTATCAGCCAGTTCTTGGGGCTGGCCTTCCATCTTCTACGTCGCTGGGATCTCGTGCATCCTATGGTCTATCCTGTGGCTTATCGTGGGTGACTCCACTCCAGGAACCAGCAAATGGGTCACTAAAGAAGAGAGAAATTATATCGAAAGCAATGCTGGATCAAACGAATTAGGACATGGTGTAAGTATAGAAATATTAGTCATTAGTCATTTATTCAATACAAAAAACTTTGTGTAGAATTATAAACTTACATCCTAATCATACTAAACATGAATATGTAAGACATTCAGAGATGAACTGCACAACAACTACAAATAATTTTAAAAACATACAGTTAACTCAAAATAGATAACCTTACAATACAATATACATACCTACAACATACATAGATTCACGCCTGTTTCCCAGCGGGGTAGGCAGAGACTACGGATTTCCACTTGCTACGATCCTGACACACTTCTCTGGCTTCATTCGCTTTCATCACATTTCTCATACACACCCGTCGCCGGTTCAAGGTGCTCTTAAACAGGCCTTTGTCCAGAACGCCTCCGATCTGAAATAATATAATTAATAATACAATACAATATAAATAACCATATTATATAAATAATATAACATAATTATAGTAAAAATTACCCACATTATTATTACATTATTCATCTAGTATCTGTTACTAACATACGTATGTCTTTTTACTAATTTAACGTGACAAATTATACCAAAAGCCACCTGTTATATACTCTGCTCGCTTGTTAATCTAACGTCACTGGTGGGTTGCCGATACGAAAGTATTTAAGAAGAGAAGAAAGTAAAATAACGAGAAAGGCAGAAATGAACTTCATAATTTTGAGCGAAAATTTGATTAGAACCTGTACATAATCTCCAACCGGTAAAATAAAAGGCTTATGTTTAACTTATCACCGGATATAGTAAAATATAACATTCAAAAATAGTAAATGATCACCAAAAGTAGTAAATGATCACCAAAATTAGTAAATGATTACCAAAATTAAGACCGCATTTTAATACCAAAAATATTAATTGCACACCAAAGAGACCAAAATAAGTCGACGACTATTTTTGGGTGGGTTTAAGAAGGAGCCTAACATAACCTAACCCTTCCGAGACGAAATGCAGTGATTAGAGGCGTATAGGTGCTCGTTATGATATATTTTAGTAAGCATATTTTGGTGTGCAATTAGTATTTTTGGTGGTTATGTCTTATGGGATCGAAGTGGAGACCATGCTTCAATCAAACTAAACAATGCATGCACAGTGTCAAAGTGTAGGTTGTATCATGTATGGAGTTACGCAAACTTGGCGTTGTAGTATACCTGGAAACTGTTAAGTTTACAACTTGGCGTTGTAGTATACCTGGAAACTGTTAAGTTTACAGGTATATTACAACGCCAAGTTTGCGTAACTCCATACATGATGCAACCTACACTTTGAAACTGTGCCCACCGCATAAATTGTTTAGTTAACGTAGCTTAAGACTACGCCAAGCGTAAGACGCGGTTGGACTGAAAGACAGAGCTCGATATTCAAATCGGCGCGCGGCCGCCGTAGTAAAATTGTGTGGCGGATTTGAAGTGCTTTTTTGATAAATATGTATCTTTATTGTCAACCAATAACTTAAATATTTGGGACGGACAAATTGTAATATAACTATTCATGTTTCGTTTAAGCTGTAAAATAGAATAGATTTCTACTGTTATAATCTAAAAATAACTTAACACGAGCTTACGTTTTTGCATTTTTCGTGCAAATTTACGTAATTTTGTAGGCGAAAATATTAATTATTTTAAGTTTTTTAATAACAATAATTGTAAACACATTCATTGTTATGGTAAATGTATATTTTATATTTGTATTAAACAAAAAGTGTTGATTTTATCAACTTAACAGTGACCGCCTGTTTTGGCACATTTCGCTCGGCGCAGTCTTAACAGTTTTTTTTTTACGTGGGGGAATGCATTGACGGATACCCCTCCGCGGGGGCGGGCGGAGGGGTTATGTCGGACTCGCCGGGTTAAAAGAAAGATGGAACGGGAATAAAGTACCTCCCGGAATACCGACTAAACCTACCACGGTGTTCCTTGACAAACCACTATCGGCGGGGCCGCGCGAATTACTTTCACATGCAGTCGCGACCCCGCCGAGGTTACGGCCCGCCGTATGAAACGGCAGGCCACTACTCGAAAAGACCTACCCACTAGTCACCTCTAAATATTCTCTACTGTCCCCCCTAGAGGGGAGACGGACACGACACAGAGGCGCGCGTGGGAACACGCACGCCGCCTCTCGGACCTGGTGCTGAACGGATGGCGGACAGGCCCACAAAGCCCGCCACCCCCAGGTCAATCCTCAGGGTGGCTGGAGGTCGTCTCGCGCCCTCCGGCGCCCGGCTCTGCGGTTGGGGAGAGGGTTTAAACGCTCCCTCTTCCGCTCCGCCGCCTCTTTGATGGAAATAACTTCCTCACAGAAGGAGGCGACGGCGTTCCACGACCTCTCACTCCGGACCATAGACAGAACTACGGCCGGGAGCGAGAAGGCAACCGATCCGACTGCCGCGATCAACTCACGGCGCTGCGATGCCCAGGCGTGGCAAACCGCCAAAGTGTGCAGCGCCGTGTCCTCAACAACGTCGCGGCAGTCGCCGCAGTGGTGACAACCGGGCGTCTCTTGCCGGCCTATACGACACAGGAACTGGCCAAAACAACCATGGCCGGTCATTACCTGTGTCAGCCGGAAGGTGAGGGCGCCATGCCGCCTCTCCAGCCACTCCTCGAACACGGGACTTACCGCCACGATCGTGGCGTGCCCGGCAGTTTTAACAGCTACGTTAAGTAGTTATAAAGCAGTGCAGATATGTATATTTACTAAAATATGGACTTGGTGTACATTACACCTGCATATTTAAGCTGATATAATTTAGGTGGAGCTGTTAAACATTCCGTTGCTATTACAAACACTAAAGATCCAGATAGTTTCTAGTTCAGGTGCAAGCAAGATAAATGAAAACGATATTGCTGGAGAACTTGAGCAGGCACATTTGAATATTATTCATTCAAATAATTACACATTGCTAAATTACACTTCATCGTTAGAAACCATTGTAATGCAATAGGGTACAATTTGGATTCAAATGTAACTAGCAAAACAAACAAACAACAAAATATGTGTAGTTTTGTTATAAAATTTGACCTTTATTGATAACACTTATTTATCTTATAATTGAATTTTCAGAAAATGCCTACTCCATGGATGGGTATCCTGACCTCACTGCCATTTTGGGCTATCTTACTGGCGCACTGCGGACAAAACTTAGGTTTCTGGACGCTACTCACTGAAATGCCTACATACATGAATAACGTTCTCGGAGTGAACATTAAAGAGGTAAGACCTAATTACCTTTTCGAAATTTATTAAGGTTTCCTTATAAGCCTAACTGCGACTGACAGTTATATTATAGAATTTTGCCGCTGTTGCTAATTGCTGCGTATCTCAATTCAATGAACGTAGGTACCGAAGGCGCATTTTAGATTATCACACCTCACAATGGATACAATTTATATGAATGATAATTGATGATTATGTTTGCCCAACAGATACACAGAGATTACGAATTTTTACTTGTCATCATCTTGGAATATCTATTATACATGTTAGATTATTGGTAGCACTATAAAAGATTATTACGAGTGCTAAAATTATCGTCTTTGGTAATAAATAAGCATGGTAATGAGATTTGTATAAATTATTTATGAAATAATCAGATCAAAATATAGGTGTGGCTATTATATATCGTATGTGTGTTAATGACAGGCGAACAAAAATAAATTAACAGTAGAGGTTGTCTTTGATTACACGGAATGCGTCCGCGCACGTGTTTTCCGCGCTTATATATCGTTAATATGACATTAACAGCCATAACTGTCATTGCAGTTGACGCATCGGATCTGTGGCGACTTCACTCAAGCTTACCCTTGGTGTTCCGAAACAAACTAATACATAGCGCTTTATTAAATTCCAATCACAGAAATAAATCGCATTTCAATGATTATTTCATTTGTCGGCCTCGATGGCGTAGTGGTTAGTGTAACCGACTGCCACGCGTGAGGTCGCGGGTTCGATTCCCGCACAAGTCAAACATTTATGTACATGAACATGGATGTTTGTCTTGGTCTGGGTGTTTCTATGTATAATATATATGTATTTACAAAAAAAAAGTATATATATATGTTTATCCATTGTCTAGTACCCATAGTACAAGCTCTGCTTAGTTTGGGCTAGATTGTGTTGTATGTGATAGATTATTATTATTATTATTATCTTTATAACTTTTTTTTCTAATAATTACATTTTTAAATATAAAAATAAAAACTATACATATTTAAAATATATAAAGTGAAATGACCCACCGGTATCGGGCGCAGGGACCAAGCTATTATTATTATTATTTTCTTGAGGCTTTAGCATATATTATTGTCCAACCTCAATATCTACGGTAATATGGCTAGTGGGTTCTATATGGTATTAATTTATGTTCTTTCTTTTCAGAATGGCCAGTTGTCTGCCCTCCCGTACATCGCTATGTATTTACTCAGTTTCTTCTTCAGCTTCATAGCAGACTGCCTCGTCAAAAAGAACATTCTCAGACTTGTCGTCTCCAGGAAAATCTTCAACACTATCGGTAACTTCACTTTCTGTCTTGTACATTGTTATGCCACACGAATAGACAAGGAAGTCAAGAATTATGTTTTTTTACCACCAAGGTTACAAAATAAATTATTAGTATAACCTAATAGTTATTCTACGTGTAAAATATTGGTTATTATTTACCCGTAATTGCTGATTTATCAGACACTTATGTAGTGGCTCAGTAAAAAGCCATCTTATAATATTTCTCACTGTCACGAGCCAAACGATCGTGGTATGAATTTGATGTCTTATATAGCTCATAAAAAGAATGTTTTTTTTATTGACTAATGTTTACAATAGTAATACCATGGCTTAGACCACTCGCTTAAACCACTAGGGTCTTTATGCGAGTGGGAGTTCATATGTTATATAAATTAAAATTACAATTTATACTCTAATAATAATTCACAATGACTTAAGATCTTAGGAAGTATGTATCGATATATTTTAGTTCCATACAAATTATTAAATTTTGGCGAAACATATTTCTTTGAATTTGGCAACTGTTACGGCTGTGCAAATTGGTATATTTGCAATTCAAATTGTCTTATTCAGCAAAAATAGAATAACTATAAGTTTTCTTCGAAAATCAATATTTACATTTTTGTTTACTTTTTAGCACACTGGGGCCCAGCGTTGGCTTTGATTGGTCTATCGTACTTACCATCCGGGAACTTGACACTTGCGGTCATCGTACTAACAATCACTGTGGGGCTTAACGGTGCGCACTACTCCGGTTTCATGGTAAGCTTATGAATTGAAAATATTTTTCCATTTATCGTAGTTGTCATTCGTTTCAGCAGCCTACAGCTCTACCTGGCCTTTGGCTTTTTTATCTTAACCCATCAGGGTAGAATTAATATACAGAATAATATAGACTTTAACATTAAAAAATCTTCACATCAAGTGTCATAAATCATATCAAAGTCCGTATCAATGACTTTTCCTGAGATTGTTTAGTAATTCGCCCATCTTGCCGGGCTGTATACTGCTTTTAACAGGTACAGGAAACATAGACAGGAAAACTCGATGATACTTTTCCTCAAGGATAAAACTGCAAATGTGGAAATTACCTTACACTTCCATGTTTATGGTTTTACGAAACAGTATTCTGATATGGCTTACCGAAAAGATTAGCTGTAGAACCAACGAGACCTCAACTGTGATGATTATATGTATGTAATATTACAGATGTCGCATATTGACCTATCTCCAAACCATGCCAGTACCATGATGGGCTTCACCAACGGCATCGGTGCTATATTTTCCATCCTTGCACCATACACCGTCTCCATCGTTGTCAAAGATCAGGTAAGCTACATTCGATGTTTATTTGTAGTCGATTTGCAACATGTTATACTACTATTCTGTATCTGCTATGACCCCGAGTATGAGCCTCAAACATTTTCAGAATACCTTTGAATTATTGAAATTTATACCTTTTGCAGCAATGTGATCATCTCACTACGTGAACTGTGACGTATGTTTTGAGTTTTAATGATCACCCTACATAATCAAATATAGGTGTGATTCGCGGATAGCTACTTCGACTAAGGGTGGCAAACATATTTTATTCCATTTCTTTAAAGCTTACAACACCATTATAAAATATACAAATAAATGCCAACATATCTAGAAATTAGAGTTTTATAGACAGTACATTAAAAAAGGATCTCTAATTAATTTTGTATACACATAATACACATTTATGCAATATATTGTTCCAGAATCAAGCTTCGGATTGGAGGTACGTTTTCTTCATATCAGCGGCATTCTACTTCCTGACCAATCTGTTCTACTTGTTGTTTATTTCGGATGAAGTGCAGCCGTGGAATGAGCCTGCAGCTTCCGAAGCTATTGGTGAGATTTCTTTTATAACCTAGCATTGTATTAAATCACAATTGATTTTCAAATAAGTCTTTTGATTTTTGAAGTGAAAACTTCTTTAGCGGCGTTGTGCACTTTTTTTGTGATGGGTAAAAAATGTTAAACTCGCGTCAGGACGCGTGACCTGATCGAAAATTCGTAAGACGGAGGGAGAATTGTCATGTTTGTGTACGATAGCGCAATAAATGAATATTGTATTTTACCACATAAATTATAGTACTTTTATACTGATAATTAAAGCAATTCGTGCAAAATTATTCCCTAGCCATTCCAAAATATCAAAAATGCACAATGTTAATATTCAAGTTTTCACTTCTGCCGGCACTCTCGGAGTGCAACCCGTTGATTTTTTCTTTGTATTTTACAGAAGACGGTGTGAAGAGCGAGAAGAGTGAAAAGAAGAGTGTGACTCTTTCATTGGGCGGTGAACACAAGTTCTGAAGAAGACTTTAGGTCATTGTTATAGCTAGTCATAAATAGCAATAAGTATTGTGATATCAAAAACAGTGATTTTTTATCAAGATAAAAAGACAATGTACCTAATTAATCGTAATTGTAAAAATACGTAAAAAGGTAACTTGAATATAAAAAGACAACTATTTATTGGCTTATGTTTAACTTATCACCAGATATAGTAAAATATAACAGTCAAAAATAGTAAATGATCACCAAATTGCATAGCAAAATATATTTAAAGAAATCAAAATAAGTTGACGTCGTCTATTTTTAGGTGGGTTTAAGAAGGAACCTAACATAACCTAACCTTTCCGAGACGGAATGCAGTGATTTGAGGCGTATAGATGCTCGTTATGATATATTTTAGTAAGCATATTTTGCTGCGCAATTAGGAATTTTTGGTGATAATTATATTTAATCCCCTATTTATTTTTATCACTTATGAAGATGTAGCAAAAAAGATGTAGTTGGAGAAAAACCTATCAAGGTTATAAAGTGTACAATACGTGTAAAGACACATAATTTGCACCTTATAATAAACTTATTAGCGTGAACATTGAGAATGTTTTAAAGAAAACATTGTAAAATTTTACCCTAGATGTCGCAAAAATAATTTACGTGTTGTCAGATACATTCCCATCTTGCTCAATAGATGTCATTAGTGTCTAGCCCAGTATGCCATATTGCCACTTTCAGACATAAACCCACGCCAGTTTTCTGCAGGACTTCTTATCCTTGAGATTTCCCTTGTATTATATTTGTCACTTAGAGAATTAATTTAACATCCACTGCGTAGTATTCCCAGTACAGTAAACAGGAAAAAGTTCGAGAATTTAATAATTATAATTATCTTTTTTATGTATGTTCAGTTGAAGACTTGTTGACGATTTTTTTGACTTTACGTAGAATGTTTCGCTTAATTATATTTTGTATGTAAAAATTTCCAGTGGCGTATCGTCCCCAATTAAAACTTAATAATTACTTACTTGGAGCCTGTGCCTCACATGCCTTATTAAAATATGACAATCTGTTATTTTTTTTCAAGTAGAGCATACAGTACAAAGTTATGGTAGGGCTGATTTATGGTACACTTCTCACTCTACGAATAATAGTTTCTGTTTGTTTTTGCACGCGTACTTTATTGTTTTATAAGAAAAATATTCGCAACAAAATACGCGGTGTAAGTATCACATAGCTAGGATTTGGCAATCAGAAATTATATAAGGCGTATATTATATTACCAAACTTAAAGCTAATATCAGGCATAAATCTCTTTCCGTGGCTTGTTAGTCTTATTGATGGCAATATAATGCATTCTGATGTTATATCTAAGTTAAATTTTCGGGTAATAATTTTTTTAATATGTTAATTCTTTTCCTAAATTGTCACTTTGTATTGATATTTTATCAGATTTCTACCTATAGTCCATATATCAGTCTATTCAATTTTGACGTAATTATTCGTGCACCAATCTGTATTGCCAATTTTAATACAATGAATAGAGAACGCCTTAAACGCCTTTATTATCAAAAGTTGAACTATAAGAGAGTAATAGTTATAGTAGTAGTTTTGTATAAAGCCAAACTATCTACCACAATTAGGTTTTTATCATGACATGTTTTACAGTGGCCGCTAAATCGGCAGTCACACAAAAAGTTTAGATGCAGTATTTTATAAGAAATTATTTATTACTTTGTTATAAGTGTTGATATCTGAAGTGCTTTACTTCTACTTATTTCCAACATTAAAAACCAAGTTTGTAAACGTAAAACCCATATTTGTTCTAGTAAAGATCAATTTGTAAAGTAAGGACCAATGTAAAAGACATTGTATATTTTATTTAAGTTGTTGAGGGTAATTACGGTCGCCACGTCTCTGTGGATTAGTGCTAAGTGATTTTCCATAAAGAACACGAATTAGGTATCAATCATTTTCACAAATCGAAACTGAAAATATTCGGATACGTAGACTGTAAATTAGTATAATAATATATTTGATTATGAAGCAGCTCAAAGCACATACAAATATCGATTACACCATTCGATACGCACGTGGTATGAGGAAAAAGCATCTTAATATATAAGGAGGAAGCCCTAAAAATGTTTCGAATATTCGAATTGCCTTTTTTGTAGGCATAGTATGTGGTGTACCACGAACAATATTGTATCTAATTTTTCTGCTGCTCAGACTTAGCTCATGTAAGTATCATATTAATATTGTAAGCCAATCTTGTTGCATTTTCCATCCTAAATCAGCTGTTAATTTGAAAAGAACATAACGGAAACCAAAGAGGATTCTGTATATTGAAACATTGTTACCAGTGCCTTAACTTTATGCAATAACTTATTTGTACATAATATTTATTAAATAATTTAATTGTATATGTAGATTATTTAAATAAATTCATTTTAAGTATTATTTATTTTTCACTTCCTAACCTCTCTATGTTCTTCCATAGTAGAAAGTAAAATTTAATTTAGTATAGCTAAACCTAAAACCTTGATTTAGTATAGCAAATTTTATTTATTCAGGTTTGTCTACTATCTAGGAGACAAACAAACATACAGCCCGTCTAATGTTTACCTTACTGTAGTCTATGATTACTTGACAAGATTGCATTCAACGGAGAGCGACTTGAATCGTCGACTGCCAGGTTGTTTCAAATCGGCTTGATCGATTGGTGCTGCGTAGAGATGTGGCCTCGCTATGCATCTTCTATCGCTTTTACTATGGGGAGTGCTCCGAGGAATTGTTCGGACTGATTCCTACTGCCTCTTTTCGCCATCGTCCTACGCTACAGAATTTCCATCCCCATCATTTAGATGATTGGCAGTCCACAACTGTGCGTATTTACAGAAATGTTTTGCCTCGCACGACTAAACTATGGAATAAACTGTCACCTACGGTATTTGCCGGACTAATACAACCTACAAACCTTCAAGAAAAGAGCGTACTCCTTTTTAAAAAGCCGGCAACGCATTTGTAACTCCTCTGGTGTTGCGGGTGTCCATGGGCGACGGTAATCGCTTACCATCAGGCGATCCGTCTGCTCGTTTGCCTCATGCATCATAAAAAAACTTAGTTTTATTTCTGGCGTTGCTGCCACGGCATAAAAGCTATGGAGCACGTGATTATGTAATCGTACCGATCTTTTACTCACCAGGTGAAACGGAGTAACATCTTAGCACTCTTTTACCAGTTTGTCCAATTCATAGCTATTGGTACTGTCACCAAATAGGTGGAGGTCTCCTCCACTCGTATTATCACAAAACACACAAATACAGAAAGCCACAAAATGTATGTGTAATCTGCATTTTGACTAGATACGATTAGAAGGAAACAAAAATTCTCAACTTTGATAGTAACACTTATTGATGGCCATCAAAATTACCTAGAATCATAAAAATGTTAGTATTAAAATTAAAAAGATATGCCCGTTTTTATTATTTTAAGATTTGTCGTATTGAGATAATACTATGTTCCTAGAGCTTGATTGACATTGAAACAAGGAAAACATACATAAACTTGAGCAAAGTCTATTTTGATAAGCATACAACCCAACTTGAGGTTATTTTTTGTATATAATCCTTAGTAAATACATACATAAATTATAAATACGAAAGTAACTCTATCTGTCTGTCTGTCGGTCTGTCTGTCTGTCGGTCTGTCTATCTGTCGGTCTGTCTGTCTGTCTGTTACCTTTTCACGCTCAAATCGCTGAACCGTTTTTGATGAAATTTGGAATGGAGATAGCCTGAGAAACTGGGAAGGACATAGGCTATATAACATCACGCTACAGCTAATGCGAGCGGCGCAGTAACCACAAATACCACTGACGCGGGTGAGGCCGTGGGCACAGCTAGTTTACTATAAATGAAAAAAGAAACTCGTAGATACCAACACGGATTATCGTTCAAATCCTGCTTTATGCATTACCATTTTCTTATTTTATAATAGACACTCTACATTAACATGTGAAATGCTTAAACTATTCTTAACACTGGCAGAGGCGAGGCGACCACTTGCACAAACCATTGCAGGTCATCCACTAAGTTAAAGTTTAATTATCCTGGACTTTAAAACGAGCGTACAAATTAACTGCGAGCTTTAATAATTCACTTCATGGAGGTACTATTTACAGTGTCTTATAGAGTAAATTCTTTAGTGAAGCATTGAAGAGTTTCAAATTTAATTTAGTCTGAAATTTTAATATGCTTGCCGTCATAGACCAGGGTCGATAATTTTTGAAACCAAAAAAAATAATAGTAGGATAAAACATATTGGAAAAGGAAGAAAATGTAACAAAAATTAAACCACGCGACTTTTTAAAAAAAGCAGATATTTTGACGGGTGAAATTTCGAAAGAAAATTAGGGTGCTTTTTCGGTATAAATGCAAAATAAGCTGCAAAAATAAATATTTCAAATCAAAAAAAATTCAGTGTGTTTGGGACATAAAAAGGTAAGTTTTCACCAAATTTCGAGGAAAAGATAATCTTTTTGCAAAAGATTAAAAAAAAACCCAAAACTTGGTTATTTGAATTTTCACGTAAATTTTGAGGTTATGTGAAAAAAGTGTAAATACAAAAGTTGTAGATCTTTTTATTACCTACAACTTTGCTATTTGACTTTTTTCCATAGGACTTCTAGTTTTGTCAGAAATCGAGATAAACCGTTTTTTACCCTTACCCCCCGCCACCACCACACCCACTTCCCGACCTCAGATCGCCCGTAAATTATTTTTCCTTTAATATTTGTTATATTCTCTTCCTTTTCCAATGGGTTTCATCCTACTATTATTTTTTTCACTTTTTACCATTTTCAAAGGCTTCGGCACTGGTCTATCACTCATCTTAATTAAATAATGAAATCTAGATAATTATAATTTTTATATCAAGATTGTCCTAATTGATATAACTTTTTGACGTTAATATTAAATTATAATTAATTCGTACGACACCAGAGCATGCGTCAAAGCACTCAGCCACACGTTACGTTTACTTAACATTTTCACTGTGCATGCCCCAACGGTGGGCCATATCGAGTTGCTCATCGTACGTGCATGACCCACGGGTGGGGCATGAATTTACGAGATCATACGTGTATAAAAACTATATTTTTTATATGAATGGGATATAAAAAATGAAAAACAATGCTATAATAATATAATTTTTATACCTAATACAACATATTATCTACAATTTGCGTTTCCACTCATGGGGTAGTCTCTCTCATCATAGCTGCACAGTGAACGTGTTAACATAGTCACTCACTTATAAAACAAATTGTTGTTTCTAACTAAAATCGACTTCTCTACTCCAGTAATCATAATTCAAAATATTCCAAGCTAATTTTGTCGTTAAATAGATTTCCATGAATCCTTTTCTATAAGATCTCATTATCGAATTCAATACTAAAAGCGCAGTAAAAATGTTAGGTATAGTTATTCTCGAAATTACATTTAAATTCGAGATTATACTTTTAGCTACCATTTGATATAAACAACAGAAATATTATAAAACTTAGCTGCATTTCAAAAGGAACTGTAGACAACAGCTACAATATTGCAGTCATAACTCCCCTCTTATTTTATTTTGTAAGCTTAGCAAAACTCATTTCGCTCAAGCATTGTATGTGAATTTGAGAATGTATACGTGAGTGTTCCTCATAAATGCATTCTTTTGTTCACAAATTGGCCTGGCTCAAGATGTGCATATAAACTAGAGCATTTTCATGTAGTAATACACAAGGAACGGTTGACTTTATAGAATAAAACGCTGGAAATTCAAGTTAGATTCGCGCCTTGGGAGTACTTTGGGAGCACCGTTCTCACTACGACTTCCCTTACATAAGTTACGAGACTAGAATATCTTCTAGAATTTAAAATGCTTGTTATTTTTGGTGAATGTTTAGTAAACGCATTTTTAAAGTATTATGGAGTAATATTATTATGCAAAAATTGTGATTTTCTGCTTAGTACATACATACATAGATTCACGCCTGTTTCCCAGAGGGGTAGGCAGAGACTACGGATTTCCATTTGTTACGATCCTGACACACTTCTCTGGCTTCATTCATCACATTCCTCATACACGCCCGTCGGTTCAAGGTGTTTTCTGCTTAGTAGACGTCAATATGCTCGCCTGTTATCAAGCAAACTAAGGCATAACTTAAACCATAATATGTTTTCTCCTGGTCGACCAACAGATTTAATTTCAGAACTTATACTTGGACGTCTAAGTTACGTTTTCAATGTATTATTTTGATATATGATATTACTAGAAGATTTTTCAACCGTAACTCAACACCTAGAGTTATAGCGTTTCAACGATAACATGGAAGTCTACTTAGCGCTTAGCCTCGTATATCAGGATAACCATGCAACAGCTACGAGATTTAAATAATAAAGTAGCCGCGAGCATATTTCTCCAGTGCGAGGGAATCTGGGACACATTTGAATGAATGATAAAAGCTATGCATACAGGGTGAAATCGAAAATTTGCTGAGTACGACGTTTGACTGCAATTTTGTATGACATACATCCAGGAATTTAAACTAAATCAATTTGTATTTGTTAACATTTTATGATCTGCCTGTCTCCTTAATTTATTTACGTTTTAAAGAGATCAGTATAATATGATTTTTACATTAATCATTTATAAATAAATGAAATTTAGGAACATGTTCTGATAAAATTTTTTATAATGGCATTGTTAACTCGACTGAGAGAATACCCTTTGTGACAATATTTAAAAGTATTGTACTTTTAAAAATATATCACTAACGATAATCCCTCACAGAAATGAAAATACTCTGTTCTATGGCAGTATACCATATATGTATATACTAATATCATAAAGTAAAAATATTTGTATTTTTGTTTGTAATTAATAAATTCAAAAACTAACTGACCAATTCTAAAATTCTTTCCCTATTAGAAAGCTACTTTATCGAGAACTTACATAGGCTATATAACATCATGCTACGAGCCACAAGAGCAGCGCAGTAGACATTAACGTAAGTGAAACCCGGGAAACAACTATATTTTTTTATATTTATAATATTCTATCACATACACACAACACCATCTAGCCCAAACTAAGCAGAGCTTGAACTATGGGTACTAGACAATGGATAAACATACATATATACTTTTTTTTGTAAATACATAATATTATACATAGAAATACCCAGACCAAGACAAACATCCATGTTCATGCATACAAATATTTGACTTGTGCGGGAATCGAACCCACGAACTCAGGCGTGGCAGTCGGTTACACTAGCCTCTACGCCATCGCCATTGAAACTAGATTGCAATTCTATTTTGAAAAATTTTATTACGCATATTGATAATTGAAAAAGTATTGTATCTCAGTTAACAATACTTTTTCTTCACTAAAGAATTTAGAATATATTCGAATACTAGTACATATATTAAGCATCACATCACGTCACCGGCTACGTGCAGACGATATAAGTGCAGTAAACACGTCGCGGGTTGTTCCAACTCACGCAACTTGTTCTTGGTCTACTACTCTAGCTTGTACTATAGGGTTGTAACAATAACAAAAACAGAGACCTTTTTATTACAAATATTGGATCTCATTCCTTTACTCTCAAAAGCACCATGCATAATAGTTACCATCGCCTGCAACTCTTCCGCCGATGACGCAAGTATTACTTGGTCATCGGCATAAAGAAGACATTTGACAAGTAACTCATTCATTCTTAATCCCCATTCACAATCTTTTAAATCTTTCAAACAATTGTCCATGTATAGGTTAAACAGGCAAGGTGATGCTACACATCCTTGTCTAACACCTTTATCGATGCTAAACCACTCTGTGGAACCTACAATATACATGGACAATTGTTTGAAAGATTTAAAAGATTGTGAATGGGGATTAAGAATGAATGAGTTACTTGTCAAATGTCTTCTTTATGCCGATGACCAAGTAATACTTGCGTCATCAGCGGAAGAGTTGCAGGCGATGGTAACTATTATGCATGGTGCTTTTGAGAGTAAAGGAATGAAAATAAATGTAAGCAAGACGAAAGTAATGGTATTTGAAAAGGGAGAGTGCGTGACGATGTGTAATATAATGATTGATGGAGAAAAAGTGGAGCAAGTGAAAGAGTTTGTATATTTGGGTACTTTGTTTACAAGGGATGGTAAACATGACGGAGATATTGAAAGGAGAACGATTGCTGGCAACAAATTGAATGGAGCTCTACGCGCTTTTATGAATAGTCGAAATGTATCCGAAAAGGCACGTATGGCTGTTCATAGAGGACTATTAGTGCCCACACTTATGTATGGAAGTGAAAGTTGGGTATGGCAAAAGAAGCATGAGAGCAAAATAAATGCTGTAGAAATGAGAGCGTTGAGAAGCATATGTGGTGTGACTCTGAAAGATAGAATAAGAAATAGTGTGATTAGAGAGAGATGCGGCATGAAAGTGGATATAGTTACAAGAATAGAAAAGGGTATGTTAAGCTGGTTTGGACATGTAGAAAGAATGGACGAGGAAAGACTGACTAAGAAAGTTTATAAGGCTAGTTCGAATGGAACAGTCGCAAGAGGAAAACCTAGGCGAACGTTTCTCGATCAGATCGGAGGCGTTCTGGACAAAGGCCAGGTTAAGAGCTTCTTGAACCGACGGGCGTGTATGAGGAATGTGATGAAAGTGAATGAAGCCAGAGAAGTGTGTCAGGATCGTAGCAAATGGAAATCCGTAGTCTCTGCCTACCCCTCTGGGAACAGGCGTGAATTTATGTATGTATGTATGTATTGGATCAAAGTTTTCGTTTTTAGGACGAATTTGATTGATAGAGTCGTGCACTCGTAGCAAAATACATTTAGGCTTATACTTTCCGCTTCGATTACACTTTTGGTGAGAAACTGGTTACTTAAAGGTCACAATCCTAACTAGTATTATAAAGGCGAATGTGAGTTTGTATATTTGTTTGTTACGGTTTAACGCCTTAACTACTTGACCGATCATCTTTAACGTTGTCAGGGGTACAGAAATGGACATGGGATATCTACCATTCAGAAAGTATGTCCTGTTGGGATAGAAATTTATTTACAAAACCTACATTAACGCAAGCAAAACTGCGGCAAAATCTAGTCTTGTATAAAATTTACTTACCATATGCCCGGTTTGGCTCGGTCCGCAAGGCCGGTAAAGGCAGCCGCGCCAAGTCGTCGGTTAGAATGCTTGATACAGTATAACTTTGACTAATCTAGAAGTATAATATTCATCTATAAACGCTTAAGACTGCGCCGAGTGTAAGACAGATAATGACAGAAATCGTGCGGCACATATTCAAATCAGCACGCGGCTACCATAGTAAAACTATATGGAGGATTTGAAGTGCTTTTTTGATAAATATATATCTTTATTGTCCATGCCATTAACCAATAACTTAATTATTTGGGACGAACACATTGTAATATAACTATTTATGTTTCGTTTAAGCTGTAAAATAGGATAGATTTCTAAAAATCACGTAATACGAGCTTACGTTTTTGCATTTTTCGTACAAATTTACGTAATTTTGTAGGCGAAAATATTAATTATTTTAAGTTTTTTACACGGAGTAAATTGTAAACACATTCATTGTTATGGTAAATGTATATTTTATATTTGTATTAAACAAAAAGTGTTGATTTTATTCACTTATTTAAGACCGCCTATTTTGGCACATTTCGCTCGGCGCAGTCTTAAACCTTAACTTAATGACACCTAAGCTACTTGCTGCAAATTCTATTTTCGACATTTCTTTATTTAACCTTAGTTCACGAGTACTAAGATATTATCACATTGATGCGTTTCTATATAATTAATAGCCAAAAACTCAATATGTCGGACTATAAGCCAATTTTCGAATGCTTGACAACCCTAAGCTTACGTTACCTTCTTACGATGCATTCGTCGATAATCTATTAGTCGGAACGATCGTGTGTTCCCGTGGAACATGTATACTACAGGGCTGTCTCTCTAAAGTTTTTGTTTTTGTTGCGGTGGTTGGCGGTTGTGTCAGACTTTTCGACGGTGAGTTATTGGGCACGTTGCTATCTAGGTATAGTGCTACAGACATAGACCTCACAAACATACCCAAGTCTAATTAGCTTTTGGAATATTGGCTTTGACTTATATAGTCGGCCTCGATGGCGTAGTGGTTAGTGTAACCGACTGCCACGCCTGAGGTCGCGGGTTCGATTCCCGCACAAGTCAAACATTTGTGTGCATGAACATGGATGTTTGTCTTGGTCTGGGTGTTTCTATGTATAATATGTATGAATTTACAAAAAGAAAAAATAAAAGGTATATATGTATGTTTTACCATTGTCTAGTACCCATATTACAAGCTCTGCTTAGTTTGGGCTAGATGGTGTTGTGTGATGTGGTAGAATATTATTATTATTACATTATTATTATCATATTGATACAATTGCTTCTTTTTGAAGAATATGTCATCTGTTATACCACAAATAACTTAAATTTAACCACAAATAATGAAAATACGATACTCATGTGATTATGATCAAAGATGAAGCAATATAAGAGAAACTAAATAAACTTGTATTCAATGCGAGTACAATGCATTCGATTTTCGTTTTAATTCCTGGATTGGCCAAAAAGATATTGTGTTTTCATGTCCATACATTCTTATTAGCGTTACGAAGTCTAGAACCCAATAGTTGATAATAGGCTTGCTTTGAAGAGCGTCAACTTTTGTGATCTATTGGACACAGTTTAGTTATATGAGATCTAAAACAATTGCTAACGAAGTCTTAGTATAGTAGGTTACATCTCTGCCTATATCTTTGAGGATAAAGACGTGGATAAATAATTAGACAGAATAGTAATACATCATCAAGAATTGCATTATCGTAAGAACTAATATTTGAATGTTAATAACATTAATCGGCCTCAAACTTAAGAGTAAAATCTCAATCCGCCCACGGTCGAACGTGATCCCTTTAATAGTAAAATATGAACCATTATTTCAAATCTAATGACGCGAAACGACTGCCTGTTCGAAGTAACTTTGCTCGATCGAACGAAAGAATCACTAGAATTGCCTTATTAATTTAAAGTTGCAGTAGTACAGTTGAGCTGTGTTTCATTTGAGTTGTACTGAAACCAGAAATAATGTAGGATTTTTACTTGTATAACTGCCATTTTCTTTGACGTGGAATGGTTCAAATAATACCTAGAGTTCCATCGTATCCTAAACATAATGCTACACATCAAACTATTTTAATACATCCGACATGAATTTCAACAGAACTTTCACGTCACCGCTATTTGGTTTTGATAAAATTTTATGAAACATTCCTACGTCAGCTCCATTCAAATTCAAGCAGGACACTAAACTATTTCTGCTATAAATTATAAATGAAATTTATTATATTTGTTTCACTTATAAAACTAGTTACGTAGTGTACGTAGTTGCTTAAGTGCTTGCCATTGCGACTGCGCTCAGTGGGTTTGAATCCTACACGGGACAAAAAATTATGTGATCAGAAAATGGTTGCCCAAAGCCTGGGTGCTCTTTGCGTATTTTGTTTGAATGTTTGTTTTTGTTTTGTACAACTAATGTGGGAATCAAGCATACGGCCACCACCTGATGGTAAGTGGTCACCGTAGCCTGCGACACCAGAGGCATCACTTGCACGTTGCCGACCCTTTAGGAAAGGAAGTGGGAAGGAGAAGGAGCGGGATGGGGGAAATGAGGTGATTGGGCCTCCGACACTCTCACTCACCGAACGAAACACAACAGTAGGAATACTGCTATTTCACGTCGATATTCTGTGAGAGGGTAGTCCTTCCCCGGTTGAGCCGGCCCATTCATGCTGAAATCAGCGAGGCTCTACTTAAGTCCCCTGCGATATATAATATATACACTCGGTGTAGTGGCAGTAATGAGGCGACCTCTAAAACCACTAATACTCTATTTTAAACAAACTTTATTACAAGAGACTTTCTAATGTGTTCTTCGAGATAGTTTTTGGATGTTGTATGAAAAAACCACTTTACATAGAAACGTGTAGGTGACGCCTACCGCGTAGCAATCTCAGTAAATCTTAACAGTTGTTCGGGAAACTAACTCAATTTGTCGCCATCCAAATGTATTCCGTACCTATCCAACTTTAGCACATAAGTCACGTATCGCCGTCAGAGCACGCTGTAGTTGTAAAAAAAGGGCTCAGTTTCCCACGAGACAGGCCGTGGAATGGAAAATCATTTTCTAACCTGATGTGGAGAATTCTGTTTTTAAGTTGTTTTAGCTCGCTTTGGGAGTACATAATAACTTTTTTAATACATTTTTATATAGAATGAGTACGACTAGGTTTATGTTGATAATATATTATTTCTAAATAAATAACATACATAATTATATAGCCTAACGCCAATATCCTTGAAAAAGAAGACAGCGGTGAATTACACATATGTATGTGTAATTGCCATGTATAGCCATAATATGTATTATGGTCATGTAATATAAACTATTTAAGACCCACTTAATAGAAAGCAATCTTATTGCTGCCCACTGTGAAATTTTCAGAAGCAGCGCTTCTGAAAGTTTCGTGATAAAAAAAACTAGTAACAATTTGGCCGACCTCAATTTCTGGGTTGGCCAAAGTGTTACTGGTATTTTTTACACGACACCTCATGTCAAACAGTTGCACTACTAACGTTGCGCTATTGATGTAGTCAAAAAAATAATATTAAAAACGCTCTAAAGTAAAGTGACTTACAATAAAAATGCTTATATTTTATACTTCATATTCGGGCCAGTTAGCCGTGACACTTTACACTTTATGGTACTGGTAGAGTTGTAATGAAGTATGAGAAGAAAGATAGCCGATAGTTAGACACTGTATATTACTTAAGTTAGTTTAAATTATTATGCAAACAACTGTGGTTTATCTTGCCTTGATAGTGTGTTGTAGTTATAAGTTAATAATGTACTCGTTATTACTCGGTTAATAGCTTATTAATATAAAAGGTGTGGCGAAATACTTTATGACGTATATTAGTATTGGACGTAGGTGCTTCGTCGGCACCATTGGTATGTACGGCAACGAACTCGTGACCCGTACTTCAAGAAGATCTTAAAGTCAAGTCAAAACGTATTTATTTGTTAAGACATTTATAAATACATATATTATGTTTACTGTTCTACGCGTTTGAAGTATTTTCAATATTTAGTGTTTGTTCAGATTTAACCGTTACAACAATACCTACAGCAATCTATTTCTAGAACTTATATTTAGTAGTCAAATATTTTCAAGATCCAAATGATACTTTTGTGAACAAGGGAGAGATCTAAAAATCTCAAAAAAAAAATTCTTACTCTATTATGAGAAAAGAGTTAGCCGAAATTAAATAATATTCATAAATTATTGTCTCACGTTTACGCGAATGTTGAATGATTTTATCGCGTTGTTTATTTGAAATCACAACTATTACATAATGAATGATACAACTATACACAGAACTGATACTGAAATTTACTACTATTGCCAGCTATTTAAATTATTTAACTATTTAGATGAAATCCATATAAATTGGTTTAAAATCAGTTACAATCTTTTAAAATTTATAAATATAATTCAACTAATAAAAACGATTAAATAATAAAGATCACAAAGGTAAATAAAAAATGTAGAAATCCCATTTTATTTGAAGCACTACTAGGCAAGTAGCCTCTCTAGTAGTGCTTGCTAAATGGCTATTTTATGTTAACTAGCGATGTTATTACACAGTCCCAGTATATAGCCAAGTATAAAACTATAGTAAAGTCTAGTGCCACAATATAAACCTTTACTTTAAAAATCTTCTCTCAAAATAAGTTTACATACAGCAACTATATACTCGTATATTAAATATCGATAGCAGGGATGAAAACTCAACGTTATCTTCGCGTTGAGTGTTGGTCAATAATTGGTGTAAACTACAAATGATTATTCTAAAATGTACTACTACGTGTGTTACTTGTACGTTTGTAATTTTTTTCGGGACACAGGTTAATATTGCCTATGTTAACAAAATAATTAAAAAAAAAATCGTTATAAATATTCCCGCTAACGATTTAACAGAATTTGCTAAATTGACAGAAACGAACGTAACACCTCACGAACGCTCGAAAATATGAAAATATAAGCGCATATTTATGACAGGCCACTAAATTACACATCATGACTGTGATGACATTGCTGTCACTGCTATTTTACCGTCATGCATTCCAATTGACCATCCACAAGACACAATAGTTTACCCCTACACACCATCTATAAATAATTCGCTTCAGTTCTAAAAGCTTCACACTTTTAACCTGCCCAGTCCAATAATCGTAACCTAACTAACTATTTCTTCCACTCCCTCAATGTATTTCTTTTGTAACAAATACCGTAGTTCCAAAACTTATACTGCAATGTATTCTCATTTCTCGTTCCCAACTGCAATACCATCTTCTACCTATAAAATAAATTAAATTAGTGTTCAAGTAATAAATTGGAACGGTGTTCTGCCTCCATATGCGACGCTCCTAATTTGTAGCGTAAGCTTCCACGTAGAGTGTAAGACAATGGTAGCATATTTATATTATTTCTTGAAAACAGCTGTTTCTGTTTGCGGGTGGACGCATGAGACCTAAACATTGCTAAAGCAATAAAAGGAAATATTTATAAGAATTGTGTACGGTCAGCGCTAAAAGTCGATACACAATGCTAGATAGGCTTTATCTTTAAAATATTATAACAAACTAGCTATCCCACGGGCATAGTACTTTTTCTGGATAAAAGGTACGAGTACCATAATATTTTTTTATTTATTTTAAATACAGTAGTAAATGTAAATATAACCACAACTCTTTAAAAATGACTTATACCTAAAATATTATAAAACAGAAAGAAAAAGAAAACTAAAACCCTATAATAGGCGTCATAAAATTCCACCGCATCACAGTCGACCGGTAGTGTGCCCAGAAGACTGGCAGCATTGCCACGTTGAATGGCAATGCTTATTCTTTCTGCAAAATAAAGGCCAGCCCTCTGGTCACGGGAAGCGTCGATTAACCTTTATGCTATGTCTCTATAGAGCGCACAAGCACTGGGATCCCATGACCCTAGCGTTTCGACCCCAAACGGCTCAAAAACATAATCCCATACTAGGTTTTTCTATTTGCGCCGTTTGAGAGTCTCCGCAGAAGATGTGATGGCGCAAGTGTGTCGACACACGTTGCGTCCCACACCAAGGGCCTACCCATTTTCCAAGGCATCAATGACATACGGTCCGGTCTCTTCCCATCGTCACGTGCCAAACCATTAGGTTCGAGATGAGCTGGCACGCCGGCGGTGACAAGAGCACGACGGATAATGTCGTTAAGATTGGCGTGCCGCGAAAAACGACCGGCACTCCTGCTACATGATAGGCCATGGTGGCCAAGGCCATCAACGGCTTCCCCACAGTGACATCGATGCGGAGAAACACATGGAGCACCTACCATAATTAAATGTACCATAATTAAATTAAGTTTGGGTACTTTGAAATAATAATAATATTCTATCACATACACACAACACCATCTAGCCCAAACTAAGCAGAGCTTGTACTATGGATACTAGACAATGAATAAACATACATATATACTTTTTTTATTACATACTTATATTATTATATTATACATAGAAATACCCAGACCAAGGCAAACATCCATGTTCATGCACACAAATGTTTGCGCGGGAATCGAACCCGCGACCATGGCAATCGGTGTTACACTTACCACTACGCCATCGAGCCATCAATAATATGTCCTTGTACCCCTGAAAATGTGTATGTGGAATTTCATGATGATCGGTCGAATACTTGAGGCGTGACAGAGTAACAAACAAACTCACGCTCGGATTTATAATATTAGCTATCCCTCGGGAATATTTTTTATTTTTTGATAAAAGGTACTCTTAATCTCGATATATTCAAAGTTAAAAAATACATAATAATAAATAGGATTTTTAATTTATGAAATCTTAACTAATATTACCTATAATTGCGAATGTAGGTTTGTTTGTTTGTTTGTGTGTCATGCCCTAACTACGCAACCGACCAGCATGAAATTTCGCATTAACTTTTTCAAGGGTAAACAAAAGATACCTTTCATCCAGGAGAAAGCACTGTTACTAATCCTTATTATTTATTTGTTTTATCTGGAGGAATGCTTTGACGCATACCTCTCCACGGGACAGCGAAGAGTTTATGTGGGACTCACCCGGAGAAAGATGTCAACGTCCCGGTCCTATTGACTTAACCTGCCACGGTGTTCCTCGACGTTACCAGAGTCAGCGGGGTCGTGCGAATAGTTCTCACATGCGAATCGCAATCCCGCCGAACTGTTACTAACGTAACCTAACCTACATTTGCGCAAGCGAAGCCGCGGGCAAAACTAGGACTTTTATAAATTAGTTAAATGTTCAGCTACTTAAGTTGCTGACTGTACTGTGTTTTCCTATTTTCTTGGCTTGTTATTCTCAAGCGTGTTGGAATAGACGGTGTGAATTTGTTATCTCTTGTTACATTGCTGTAAAATAATAATACGTACACTATTAAACTAAACAATATAACATTAAAATACTTCAAGTACAACCCAACTTGCGAAATACACTCGTGCATTGTCATATATTTTATTCTATGAAATTAGAGTGAACTTAATTATTTATTTATTTATACTACATAGATTATTAATTTCACATAAAAATATATACACACCTAAATCTTAAACTAACTATAATATCACCAATAATAAACGCGTCACATACGTCACCCACACGAGTGAAGTGGGGCCTGGTTGCGAGAATGATATGACACGATTTGATCGATTCGCGACCAACTTCACTTTCGAGTCACAAAGTCGTTGCTCGCGCGCTCATCTATTTACCGTAAAACGTAACACTCTGTACTATGATAGGTACTCGCATCTACAAATCGCCTAAGGGCTAAGTAGAGATGTATAAACAGTATTATTTGGCTAGCTAAGCAGCTTCATAATAGGCAAGCCTATTGGCATCTAAGCAGCACATGACAGACTGCACGAATGGCGTAGTGGTTTAACTAGTCGCCTCGCCACTGCCATTACGCCGAGTGTTGTGGGTTCGAATCCCACACGGGACAAAAATTTGTGTGATCCACAAATGGTTGTTCCGAGTCTAGGTGTTCTTTGTGTCCATTGTTTGAATGTTTGTATAGCGCCAAAGGATTTGTACCATAAAAACCCAAGAGCGCTTTGTTCAAACTGAGAATCAAACCCGAGATGTTACGATCAAATAATGTTAATGTAAGAACAAACTTGGGCCACAGGACCAACGACTTACTATAGTGTAGTAGGCCAGATTATCAAAACAAAAATATATTTCTATAACTACTATTGGATCTGACAGACCTAGTTATGATCGCAGTGCCACCAAACGGGTCCAATCGTGAATCTAAACCAATTCTAAAACTTGAGCATGAATAGTTTTAAAAGCAAATTAAAAGCTTTTTTGGAAAATAAAGCATACTACTCTGTAATAGATTTTTTAAATGACAAAATATAATTAAATGTGTAGTTTAATATATACTATTATTGACATAATTATGATTGCTTTGTGATACTTTATTTATTTCTGACATTAAATCATTGAATGTATAAATTTATTATTAATTTAAAATATTGTAGTAACACCATAACTGTAAACCCATGTTCGCAAAAAATAAATGATTGATTGATTCTAATTCTTACAAAGGTGTCTTCAAAAGTGCTGCAAATGACCCTATAAAATACCCAAAAACAATTTGCCCGATAAGGTAATCGAACCTAAAAGATTGTCAGTATATGTAAGCGTACACTAAGATGAAAAACAAACAAAGGTGGCCAACCATACGGTCCACCTTAACGCAATAATTTTCGTAGCCTGTGATCGCTAACCAGATGTATCATTCAGACTAACCAGGGATAAAAGGGGTTACATATGGTTTGAAACGAAATAATGGTGAAGATAGGTAAGTGAGCCTCCGCAATTCTTACTTAGATACTAGGTAAAACGCAGTTGCAATATAACTTTTCTGATGTCGGTTGCTTTTAAATCTGGACTACGTTTCCCACAAGCATTCTTCGCAATTTCTTAGCTTTTTTATTAGTATATTTTTATTTTGCTCGTCAGAATGACCACACTCCACCTGATGGTAAGCAGTCGTGTGGTCTAAGAGCAGTGGCGTCTACACCGCCCTTATAGCAGCCAAGGCGATGTTGAGGTCTCTACTTTGACGGCCTGAGAAGGTGCTTTTTCACGCCCCGCTTAAAGGACCCAGGATTGAAGGAAGAAGAAAACACGTGCCTTAGCAGAGAATTCCATGCCTTGGTCGTTCGGCAGAGGTATGAGGACCCAAACTTGTTGGTACGCGCTCTAGTCGACTCTACTGTGTAAGGATGGCATCTGAGCTCAGCACGCGTTGTTCTGGATAGGAAAGGGGATGGCGGGATAAGGTGGAATAACTCTTCAGAGCACTCTCCGTGGCATTTTCTGCAGAAACATGCCAATGAGGCAGTCTCTATTAATGTTAAAGTTTAACGTTATAGATAGCGAATGATATTCCTCTGCACCCGACGATACTGTTCAAAGCTTCGCATAAGGTAGCTGCCAACACATTTGTGTAATTCTTCAAAAGTGTATATGCTGTAAAACAAGATTATTGTACTTGACAGCATATTTAGATATAACTACGTACTAAGTGGCATATAAACTTCGCTTACGATACCCCGGACTCGTATTAGACTACATTAACTTTAAATAAGTAAATAGTTAGAACCAGTCTTGCTATTTAGTATGTTGTTAGTGCTTCGCTCGTCTCGACTTATTATAAGATGCAATTACGAGTCGACTGCCGAGTACTGCACTCCACATTTGCACTAATCAAATAGGTATATTATCCATGCTTTAGCAACGAGTCAAAAAGCATGAGAATTTGCATTGAATTTATTTATATAACGTAAGTGAAATTAGATTATTACAATCTTTTATACGCAGTTTTTCTTGGGCGGTAACCCAGAAAAGGTAAAATAATGTGTATAACTTTTTTTAGTCAAGTACAGACTTTTAATTTAAACGTAACCATTGAATTTGTTATTGAGGCGTCTGAACTTTAAATGTAAGTACCTAATTTAATAATACGTTTCAATTTATTATAGAGTTGATTTATTAGTATGTTTCTACTATAAAGTAAAATTATAAATAGAAGGATAAAATTAAAAAATTAAATTTGGGGTAGTCTTTAGGGACTGTCGATAGAAGTGAAAACTTTAATCCTTGATAAGAAACACTACCAAATAAACAAAAATAAAATCGGTCGGATGCTAGTTCCTTATACTCTCTTAGGGGTTGTTAAGGGGGTCAAAATTTCGTAATTTTTTGGTAGGACGCACCATTTCTGAGATATTGTTAATATTCTAAAATAAAGTAATAAAGCGTGGAAGCGTGACGATGACGCGAGTTCCGTGATTTTTGTTCACCCAAGAACTGCTCAACGCGCCTAAAGAAGTTTTCACATGAAAAATATTTATGACATTTCAAAAAATTGTAAACAACAAAAACTTGTAATAAAGCCAAATATAATCGAGGAAATTAAAGCACATCGACTATGTTGGTTCGATCACATTGAAAGAATAAGAGAATCGCGGAGTTAGGGTGGCCTATTTGAACCGGCCGACAAGGCGATGTGCTGTTGGTCGTTCCAGATATCGCTGGAGTGGTACTGTGGAAGCGGTTCTGCGAAAGTTTAAAGCCAACGAGAGGCAAGAAACGATCAAAGACCTAAAAAAGCGGCGTTTTCTCTTATCCGGTGGCCAAAACATGCTTTGGGTCTCTTAACCAACAGAACAAGCAAGGAAATAAAATAATGGATGTGTAATAAGTATCTTCATATACAAAGACATGGTTATATCGTCAACGATCTGTAGTTCAATTGGACATACTCGAGGACAAATGCTAGTAGCTAATGCGTGCATATTAAAATGGCATGTATTTAACTCCACAGCAAAACAATACTAATTGCACAGCAAAATATGCTTACCAAAAATACTAATTGCACACCAAAATATATTTAAAGAGATCAAACTAAGTCGACGGAGCCCCGCCTCGCGGGGCTCCTATTTTTGGGTGGGTTTAAGAAGGAGCCTAACATAAACTTACCCTTCCGAGACGGAATGCAGTGATTTGAGGCGTATAGGTGCTCGTTATGATATATTTTAGTAAGCATATTTTGCTGCGTAATTAGTATTTTTGGTGGTCATTATATTTAATCCCTATTAAAATGATGATCATTTATTCAACACTTCACATACCTATACGATGCAAGCCATTCAACAAGATGATCCAAAATCGAATATAATGAGTGCTTAACAACGAGATTAATAGTATTCTCAAGGGTGCTCCCGTTTATGTGTTAAAGTATTTGCCTAATGCCTACTCAAACCTGAGCCTAAGTTAGGGGCAATTAGGCAAAGTTGTCGCGTAATCGCACTGCGATTAGAATGATTTATGTTAAGTCTGCTAGCGGCGCGTGAACTTTGGATTTAACTATACTAATTGAGCTGCTACACGTCCTAGGTATAGCTGTAATATTTTAATATTTAATCTGTTTCGAATAATTATTGACGCGTAAAATGTATACCTCTTTTAAAATTTCGCATTGTTACAGTTAGGCTACAGACACGAAGTCAGCGGGCGCGGCGTGGGCGCGGCGTGGGCGCGGCGTGGAAGCAGCGTGGGCGCGGCGTGGGCGCGGCGTGGGCGCGGCGTGGGCGCGGCGTGGGCGCGGCGTGGGCGCGGCGTGGGCGTGGCGTGGTCTAATGCATGGATTTATATGGAAATGGCCTCGAAGGCAGCGGCGTGGCGAGCGGCTGGAAGCGGCGTACGAGCGGTGCGCGCCAGTCTAGCGGTGCCCACGCGGCTGCATTGATATAGTATCGGGTCGTTGAAAGCTTTCAATGTCCGACGTTTGTATCGAAAAGATGTTCTCGTCGCTTTTAAGACATTTCGTTCGCAAACAAAGACACTAATTTTTCATAACACAATACTGCGCCACTCTGGCGCCACGCGATCTGCCCGCTGCTTACCCTCTAATGTGCTTAACCTTTAAAACAGAATCACCGTGTTACCTACGCAACTTCCATGTCGCTTGAAACTTTTCTTTCTGCAAGAGTTTTTAATTCGCCAGTAAGGTTATCTGACAGCGATACGCCGTGATTATCGCGGTCCATGTTAAGCTGCTTCAGTATATTGAAAATCACTATGATTCCATTTGACTAATCGGATGGTGTAGTGAATGAACTGGTCGCCTCTTGGTTTAGTACCCCAAGGAGCACAAGCATGTTTCCTTTGTACTTATCTAATAACCTTTTTGTGCATTGAAATTAAACTACTATATACGGATTTTATCGCGTTGTTTATTTGCCACTTTATTACAAAATTTTGAAAACTGTTACACTACTATTACTATTAAACTTTACTAATTGTTAAGCTAATTAAATTATTGAAACTATTAAAACTATTATACTATTACTATACTATTATACTATTACTATACTATTATACTATTTATATTTGTGTTTACACTTTCCCTACGTTTCGGTTGCTTTTCAGCAGCCATGGTCACGAGGAGACTAAGATGGTAGTTGTCTCAATGTTCCAGTGTAGTTATTTCAAAGTACCCGAACATAATTTAATCATAGGTGTTTCTATTTACGCAGAATGAGCTCAAAGTATCATGAAGTTTAGCTGTCGTTTGCTTCTTCTTGGGTTTAACTATTTGAATTACTGGATCCTAAACTGGTGGTACATTCCAACCATCTTCTCTATTGAAATTAGGATGTTGTGCACTTTAATATATTATACTTACATATAAAAAAACTGGCCAAGTGCCAGACGAATTCACACACCAAAGATACCATACAACTACGTCATAGCTAACTAAATATAGATCGTTTAGTTTCGTAATATTAGTACCCAAAAGCTTTGGCATATAAAGCGCAATAACTTATACCAATTTACCACCTCACTTGGAGATTGATCTATTTTGCAGTGATGCATATAAACTCACGAAAATTGTGGACAAGGAATAGTTTGGCGACAACTACAGACGTAACTAGTTATGTATTGTATAATCCGCATGTAATAACTAGATACCTATAAGAGGAATCTTGAAATTGGCAATTGTTGTCTCTTATTGTGTCATATGTGTGTCCGTGGCAGTGGGCTGGCCATATCGCGCGAAGAACAGACAACTGTTGGGGTAAGTGTGTTCTTGAGTGGAGATCGCGACTCGGCAAACGTAGTGTAGGACGCCCTCGGACCAGGTGGGATGACGATCTGCCAAAGACTGCAGGCAGATGCTGGATGCGGCAAGCTGAAGACAGGGAGCTATGGTGCTCTTTGGGGGAGGGCTATGTCCAGCAGTGGACTATTAAAGCCTGATGATGATGATGATTGTGTCATATAATGTATTTTATATTATTCATATTTTCATTTTGAAAAAGAACGCACTAGGAATAATTCCTATGTCGCGGAGGACTTTACAAACATTCAAACAACGGACACAAAATACACTCAGACTCAGAACAACTATTAGTGAATCACACAATTTTTTGTCCCGTGTGGGATTCGAACTCACAACACTCGGCGCAATGGTAATGGCAAGGCGACCACTTAAACCGCTATGCTACAGGTGCAGTCAAAATAAAATATATAAACTTCCTATAAAATAAATAAAAATAAAAGCACACCTGGACCACAGAGACTTTTTAGGTACGGTACCTAAAAATATCAACATGTTAGCCGATCTAATATCTGCTATTAGTGTAATACAGTACATTACTATATAATTGGTAATTATTGACACAAATATTTACATTATTCATTTTAAAACGAATTAACCTAATATATATTTACAAACGTATTAAAATAGGTAACATAATTACAAAAACACAAATATACTATTAGTTCAATACTAGGCAGTTAGATTCAAACACAATACATGTTCACATTTTCAACAAATCATTCACGGGCGTTGACTGTCAATGGTGCGGCAGAATTTAGCTCTATTATCGAGCGGCCAGCTCCTATCGGTCAGAAGTAATGCCTCTGATTGTGACATGTACTACAGATTTATGTCTAATCTAGAATTTATGTGTACCTGGAGTTTGTGAAGACAAAGACTATTTTGCAATACCTAGATATTTCACGGTTTATTGTAAAGCAAGTGAGTTTAGGTAGGTTGACTATATGACTGGCGCTAAGATAATAATTGTCACCTCACCACTAACAGTCCTCACGAGTTATGGATTCGATTTCCGTAAGAAATAAATTTGTGTGATCAGTTGTGCCGAATTTAGGTGTTGGTTATCTCCGTTGTTGAAGTTTTTGTGGACTCCTTTGCGACACTGGTTTTATGCTGATCATCTTAAAGAAAGAAATATCTCTTTAATATACTTTCAAGATGGCAAATTAGCGTACTGTTCTTACGGCGGTAAGTGGTTACCGTAGCCTATGGACATTGGACGTACCAGAGTTGTGACTAGCGAATTGCCGATCCGAAGAAAAAGGAATTAATGATGCGATGATAATGTAAGGAATAGGAGAGTGTGCATGTGAGCTTCAAGACTGCTTTCCCCTAAGGCGAAACTCAGCAGTAGTGTTCTATTCTTACTCCTTCCTGTAAGATGATGCCAATTCCCACATGTGATAACCTAGACAGAACCACCATCAGAAAATATTTGGAAATTACTTCCACATCTATACTATCTATATAATACTTCTATACTAATATTATAAAGCTGAAGAATTTGTTTGTTTGGTTGAACGCGCTAATCTCAGAAACTACTGGTTCGAATTGAAAAATATTTTAGTGTTGGTTTGCCTATTTATCGAGGAAGGCTATAGGCTATATAACATTACGCTACGACCCACGGGGGAGGTGCAGTAACCATAAATACGAGTGAAACCGCGGGCACATCTAGTACATAATATTAGCAATTATGAGCACATATTTTAACAAATTAAGAACTAATAAATCGATCAGATCAAATTAAAATTAAATCTGCGACGTAAAAGAAATCTTAATTTCAATCAACGTATCAAATATTTTTATTAATTTAATTAATTTGACATCCTAGATTGTATTAACAAAGATTTTATCGGATAAATTATTTGGCCATCGCAGGCTGAATTTAAGAACTTACGTACATCGTGGCCCTTAGAGTAATTAAAAATAGACTGATATCATTATAAGAGTATTTATTTATTTATTTAGGTTTGGGCTCACCAACTAAAATACATACAGAACATTAACTTAAAATAACACAAAATACATCAGATCATCGTATGCTTTTAAATTAAAGGCAAGCACAACATTGTTATTGAAAGTGAGTTTTACAATGTTCTTATACTAACTTTTAACACAGTTTCAACAAGTAGATAAGACAAAATAAATTAATGTTAGACTAATTAAAAAACAAATTAAAAAAACAGTAATAAAGAAATAAATGTGGCAACTTAACAATTATTTTACTAAATAATACCTTATAACGATCTAATTGTTTTAATAGTATAAACTTTATTTTTAAATGGTCTCATTATACAAGGCTTTCTTTAACGAGCTAATTTTTGCTGCAAATATGTCGATATCGAGTTCAAAGAAAATTGAATATGTCGATATCGAGTTCAAAGAAATATTAATAATCTTCTTGGGTAAAATAGGCTAAGTAACTTTTACTATGAAGTATATATTTTATCACTGTATCTCTTAAAGCAGCGATAGCCATGCCGATAGCGAGGCCATTGGACTGCCACGTAGAGATCTCGAGTCCGATCCCAATGCACGCGCATCTCTGACTTTTCGTCGTTATAAGCGTATTAAATAGTTAATTATCGCTCGTTTTATTAGTGAAGGAAACATCGTGAGGAAACCTGCATGTCTGAAAGTTCTCTATAATGTTCTCGAAGATATGTGTAGACAGCCAATCCGCACTGGGCCAGCGTGGTAGACTATGGCCTAACCCTTCATACACTGAGAAGATACAATCTAATATAAATTTTATTGCTTGTGAAGAAGTAATATTTCACGCACGTAAACACACACACACACACACACACCCTAACACACACCATCACACACACACACACACACACACACACCCTCACACACACTCACACACCCTCACACACACACACACACCCTCACACACACACACACACACACATACACTCAAACGCACACACAAAATTAACTTAAGTATGTTCTAAATTTAAACTGTTTGTTCCAAATGTTTTTCATAATATTGTCTTTTGTTTACGCGAATGTTATTCATTGAAATTAATCTACTATATACGGATTTTATCGCGTTGTTTATTTGACACTATTACAAAATTTTGAAAAACTGTTACACTACTATAATCACTATTAAACTTTACAAATTTTAAAGCTAATTAAATTATTGAAACTATTAAAACTATTTATACTATTACTATACTATTTAGATTTATTTTTACACTTTCCCCGACGTTTCGGTTGCTGTTCAACACCAACGCTCGTTGAAGTCTGCTGTGTGTGAATATGTGCAACAGGGGACCAACCACTACCTGAGATTTGACAAACCACAGATGCTCGCTAAAGAACACCGATTCCTACCAAGGATGCTTCGCGAGGCTATTGAAATCAAGAAACATCCTAATTTCAATAGAGAAGATGGTTGGAATGTACCACCAGCTTGGGATCCAGTAATTCAACTAGTCAAACCCAAGAAGAAGAAAACCACAGCTAGACTTCATGATACTTTGAGTTCATTCTGCGTAAATAGAAACACCCATGATTAAATTATGTTCGGGTACTTTGAAATAACTACACTGGAACATTGAGACAACTACCATCTTAGTCTCCCCGTGACCATGGCTGCTGAAAAGCAACCGAAACGTTGGGGAAAGTGTAAAAATAAATCTAAATAGTATAGTAATAGTATAAATAGTTTTAATAGTTTCAATAATTTAATTAGCTTAAAAATTTGTAAAGTTTAATAGTGATTATAGTAGTGTGACAGTTTTTCAAAATTTTGATAAACAACGCGATAAAATCCGTATATAGTAGTTTAATTTAACCAAATGTTTTTGTAACAATTTTGAATCATTTGCTTTTGGGAAGGAACTGATTGCCATTATACAGCTCACGCTAGTTTGGGAATCAGGGCTAATATTGCGTGTTGCTTTATGAACCAATTAAAACGACGATGTGGTGATTGAATATTGACTGGTTTATTGTTACTTAATTAAGGCTTATATACTAAGTTATTATACATACGTAGTACGGACCTATATAGGAAAGGGAAATTATGATGTTTACTTTATTTGCATAATTAACAATATTAACTATTATGTATTACGGCACGTAGTATTTTGCTTTGCTAATAACAAGTTATATATATCACGTTTGCATGTACTATACTATACTATGATATACTATGGCTTTCGCCATAGATATTCCCCCCTTGAAGAAAAAAACTAAATGACACATAGTAATAATTAGATTAGAAAAAAATAATAATACAGATTAATTTTATGCCTACGTTTCTAAACAACGTTTGCGTCTCTAATTATTTTCGTAAGCCTCTTCTCGATCTTATTGCTTACGAATTTGAATACTATGACTATGGTTGCGATTGTACATATGACAACCCCTGCTATCGTCATGAATATTATCCAGCTCCGGATCCCTTGTACTTCCTCGACCACTTGGGAGTTCAGGTTTAATAAATCTTCTGGTTTTACTGCATTGTTCTGCACCATGTTGATTTGTTCCTTCTCGTGGCTCGAGTTTGATCCCATGCTATGTGTTTTTTCGACGCTGTGCTAAGTGAATGCATAAAGTAGTGTTATTCTAGCTTATATATTATAATTGGAATCTAACCGTCGGGCGGGAGATTCTACCAGAACGTGTTCTTGTTTCTGTTTTCTTATCTGCTTGTGAAGTTTTCGTTATCTGGTCGTCTATTGTCCGTTTGCTTATCTTGCTATCGTTTAACATGAATGCAGGTTTAACTCTATCGATAGCTACACTTTTTTGTCGTCCGTTTATCAAGATCGTGAAGATCTTATCATTTCGACTGATGACAAGATAAGGACCATCGTACGGCGGTGTAAGACTTGGCCGTAATCGGTCACAACGTAAGAAAACGTGCTTACATTCCGATAACTGTGGGTGCACGAATATCTTGTCGTTCTTACTTTGTCTTTGTGGAACAGAAATCATGTGTTCTAAGTTGTCCTTAATTTCTCTGATAAAATCTGCGTATGTTGAGTTATTATGTGTCTCGAAAA
The DNA here is from genome assembly GCA_963564715.1 of Catocala sponsa. Lineage (NCBI taxonomy): Eukaryota > Metazoa > Arthropoda > Insecta > Lepidoptera > Erebidae > Catocala > Catocala sponsa. The sequence continues at coordinate 6,509,035 of OY751336.1, forward strand.
ATGCTCCAGGCAATCTAATTGTTGAACCGTATACTAATTCAGCTGCCGAGTATCCTGTGTCTTGCCGTAAACTCGTACGTATGCCAAGTAAAACGGTAGCTAACTCTTTTGTCCAATTGATTGTGTTACCTCTTGCTATCAATGCCGTTTTCAATGTTCTGTGCAGTCGTTCTACTTTAGAGTTTGACTGTGGATGATATGTGGGAGGTTCGAATTTTATGAATTCCCATTAAGTTTGCTAAATTTTTGAATATTTCAGATTCAAATTGGCGTCCCTGGTCTGTGGTAATGTATTCAGGGCATCCGAATCGGGCTATCCAGCCTTCATATACCGTTCTGGCTACGGTTTCTGCAGTTATATCAGCTATGGGAAATGCCTCTGGCCATGAAGTACAACGATCTATCATTGTAATTATGTATCGTTTGTTTTTAGAAGTGGGTAGAGGCCCAACTAAATCAATATGAAGATGGGAAAATCTTCCTGTTGGCATGAATTTTCCGAATTGTGATTTTGTATGACGATGTATTTTTGCTCTTTGACATTGTAAACATGTCTCAGTCATCTTATTTACGTCTTTATTAATATTTTCCCATATATAGTTAGTTGAAATCAGTTTTCTCGTAGTATTCTTACCAGGATGGCTAATGTTATGAAAACTTTCGAAGATAATTTTCCTGAATTTGAGGGGCATAAAAGGGCGTTGTTTTCCTGTTGATATATCACAATAAATCTTAATATTTTTATCTGGAAAATGTATTAATTCTATTTTTAACGAATTATTGGCTTTTAATCGTTTTAACTCGCTGTCATTCTTTTGATATTTTTCTACCTCGTACCAATCGATTGCAGAGGGTAAGGATATCGTTTCGATAACTCGAGATAAAGCATCGGCTACCAAATTCTTGTGGCCGCTGATGTGCTGGATATCCGTACTGAATTGCTATAATCCAGATATCTGATTCGTCTAGGGGTATCATCCAATGACGGCTTCTTATCGAAAGCATGCATTAGTGGTTTGTGATCCGTGTAGACCGTAAATTCTCGTCCTTCGATGAGTCTTCTGAAATGTTTTATAGCCATATAAATTCCTAGTAGCTCTCTATCGTAAGTAGAGTATTTTGTTTGGGCTTCACTTAGTGATTTGGAGAAAAAAGCTATCGGCTCCCATTTTTTGTTTCTTCGCTGCTGTAGTACAGCGCTTACGCATTTGAGACTAGCATCCGTCATTAAAGCTATTTGCGCGTTGCTGTCCGGACATGCTAATGTAGTTAATTGTCGAATGTCCTGCTTGCAACATTCAAACGCGTGGTTTGCTTCGGTATTCCACTGTATAACTGTCTTATCATTTTTCTTACAATTAATTAAATATTTATTTAATGGTGCTTGATGTTTTGCTGCATGTGGAATACTGCTTCGGTAGAAGTTAATCATACCCAAAAAACGTCGTAATTCATTTATCGTTTGTGGTTTAGGGTAATTGTTTATGGCTTGAATTTTTTCCATAGTAGGAGTCAACCCTTGGCTCGTTATATGATAACCGAGGAAATCAATTTCCGACTTGGCAAATTCGCATTTGTTTGTATTTATTGTTATGCCGTGATCATGCAAGCGCTTAAACACCTCTTCTAAGTGTTCATAATATTCCTTAATATTATTTTTCTTATCAGCGATAAATATGTCGTCTACATACACGAATACGTAGTCCAAGTCTCTGAATATGGAGTCCATAAATTTTTGGAAGGACTGTGCTGCGTTTCGTAACCCGAATGGCATTCTGATGAGTTCAAAAAGTCCAAAAGGGGTTATAATCGCTGTTTTCTCTGGTTCAGCTACGGGCAGAACGTGAAAAGCTTTCTTTATGTCTATTTTGCTGAAAATTCCTTTTCCGCTTGCCACGTACGTAAAATCAAGTAGCCTTGGAAGTGGGTACCTGTCTGGTACTGTTATTTTATTTAGTACGCGGTAATCTCCACATGTTCTCCATTCGCCATTCTTCTTCTTGACTAAATGAAGTGGCGATGCCCATTGACTGCTTGACTTGGTCGGCAAATTCCCATATCCATCATGTCTTGGAATTCCTGTTTTGCAATTCTGTATTTATCAGGAGGTAATGGACGCGCTCGAGTAAATACTGGGAAACCTTTTGTTATTATTTGATGCTGTACTTGGTGCTTGGTAGGTAGGTTCATCGATCTAGGCTTTGTAATGTCTTCATATTTCTCTAACAATCGCTTTATTGGTTCCTGTAGAGAAGCGTTTAACGATCGGACTGATGCAATGTTTGCTCTCACTATTTTGTCAGGCGTTTTCAAACCTGTCTTTTTATCGATCAGTTTTTTTCCGTGTATATCTACTAATAATTGATCCACCAAATCCGATTGACCAGAAAATCAGCTCCCAGATTTGGCATCTTGACGTCGGCAATGGTAAATGTCCATTTAAAGCTTCGGCGAAGTCCTAGGTTAAGCATTAAAGTGCGTTCCCCGTATGTATTTAGAGGGCTGCCGTTGGCGGCGTATAATTTGTATTCGCATGCTTTGCTCTCGTTATTTGTGCGATTGATAACCGAAATGTTAGCACCCGTGTCGACTAAAAATCTATAACCACTGTTTGAGTCAGTTATAGTTAGACGGTTTGCTGGGTGAATAGCACAGAGACCCGTCGTTTTCTGTGCTACTTCTAGTTTTCCGACGGCCTGATATTTTTGTTCATATTCCACGAACATGGCTTCTTACATTTATACGAATCTTGCTTGAAACGATTATGATAATAACAAATTCCATTATGCGAGCTTCTGTGGCGCGACCTTGACCGTGAGTGTGACGTATGGCGTGAATGGAATTTGCTGCGCTGCATAGGTTGATGCTCGCGTGCGCTACGTAATGCATTTATTTCTATTCGCATAGCTGCAAGTTGTGACGATATGTTTGTTATTAAATTAATGTCAACCGATGTCTCTTGAGTGGTATTCTTGTTGTAGGTCAAGTTTTCATATATTTTATCGGCTAACTCACTCAAGTTGTCTAATGATAAATTGTTTGTAACCGATATAATCGCTGTTAGCGAAGCGGGAAGTTGTCTTAGCCACAGAAGACGAATAGTGTCGTCGTTTATATTTCCACATCCCGCTTCCTTCATTTTTCTCAAGAGCTGGGAAGGCTTTTGGTCTCCGAGGTCCATTTCTGATAGTAGTCTGTGAAAACGTCGGTGTTCGCTCTCTTCGTAGCAGTTTATTAGACGTTCCTTGATGGTGGAGTACTTATTATCGCTGGGAGGATTAGTCAAAATGTCACTAACCTGATGGACTACCTCTTTTGGTAATTTAGATATTACCATATTGTATTTGTAGTCTTCGCCCTGTTTTTGTGGTGCCAAGATGGCTTCAAACTGAGCGAACCATAATCGTGGTGAGTCTGTCCAAAATTGCGGTAGTTTTTCCGTGACCGTGATTGCAGCAACAGTTTCACAGCCTGAGTCGCCTTTTGAAGGAGTTATTGGTGGAGCCATTTTTCTTCTCACGTTATGAGGATGTGATAATATCGTAATACTATTGTTCTCTAGATTCACCGCTGAAAACCAAATTGGGTTCCGGTCGTCCCGGTATTATATCAGCACTAGAGACCAATAGATCACGTCGGGGTCACCAATTATTGCGTGTTGCTTTATGAACCAATTAAAACGACGATGTGGTGATTGAATATTGACTGGTTTATTGTTACTTAATTAAGGCTTATATACTAAGTTATTATACATACGTAGTACGGACCTATATAGGAAAGGGAAATTATGATGTTTACTTTATTTGCATAATTAACAATATTAACTATTATGTATTACGGCACGTAGTATTTTGCTTTGCTAATAACAAGTTATATATATCACGTTTGCATGTACTATACTATACTATGATATACTATGGCTTTCGCCATAGCTAACACTTTAATTGTATATACATTTTTGTTACAATAAAGAATCTCTTTGTTTGTACATTTTCCAATAATTATTACATTTTTAAATATATATAAAAAAAAGATTATTATTATTAATATATTAACAAGTGTCTTTGTTCAATCTATCTACTGCGTGTAAAGAAAGTTGAGGGAGGAGCAATGTATGTTAACATCGAACAAAATTATACAAGGAATCGTTTTAATAACATAAAACAATATTTACAGTCTCAGTTTGAGTAGTAGTTAAGAATAACATGAACCTAATATTAGGTGAAACCTAAATCAACAACTACAAACACATTTTCTTTATTTCATGAACTGGTCCTCATACATTTGACAAGCTCGAATAAATAGCGAGGTACAAGAAATGACCCGAATATTTATAATGTTCCTAACATATTTGTACTAAAAATGTTTTGCTAGCATGTTTTTTTATGACTGTACTAATATTTTAACGAATATACTTGATTATGATCGTGTTTTCGTCCGCGTGTACTACAGTTTGCCTGCGTCGTCATTTCCATTATAAGTCAAGTCATAACTACGTATACAGCATAGCAGCTGAGGTGCTGCATGAGCAGAAGATGTCTTAAAAATAATATCTGCCTACAGTACTGTATATTCATTTTTACCCGACTACGGCAAAGCCAAAAGGAAGGGTAATGCTTTTGGCAGTCTGTGTATGTATGTTTGTATGTTCCACCGTAGCGCCTAAACTACTGAACCGATTTTAATGAATGAAGTGTCAATAGATTCGTAATAATGGCCCAGGTGACATAGGCTATATAGATTTTACGAAAAATCCCCTTTTTCACGTAGTCGGGTTATAGTTTTATAAACTTTATTTATAAAAACTATTGTTACATAATTTTGAAATTTTACACTACTATTGTTAAACACTTTCACTAGTTACTGTTTAGTTCAATTTAAGATATTTATTAATAATATAATATAATATTCTACCACATACACACAACACCATCTAGCCCAAACTAAGCAGAGCTTGTACTATGGGTACTAGACAATGGATAAAAATACATATATACTTTTTTTTTTTTTGTTAATACATACATATTATACATAGAAACACCCAGACCAAGACAAACATCCATGTTCATGCACACAAATGTTTGACTCGTGCGGGAATCGAACCCGCGACCTCAGGCGTGGCAGTCAGTTACACTAACTACTACGCCATCGAGGCCTTTCTTTGTTCTATTAGAACATTATGTTACTCTCAATAAATATGTAACATCTACATTATATTTCCTACTTCATATTAATTATCTATTTGCAAACTAAAATGTAACCTAAAATAAAATATCAATGTGCTATGATTTATATAAATACGTAACTTTAATATTTGGCGGCCGGATAATTTATTTTTTAGCTTTGTAGGTACCCTGCTGCGTCCCGGTAACGCGGGCGTCACTGGCGCAAGGCTCGGCAGTCGGTTAAAGGTCGCATCCGACTTACACAACACCGCTCCAACACCGCTCCAACACCGCTCCAACACTGCTCCACACCGCTCTGGCACAGCTAAGCCAAACGGAGAAGCCACTACCCGCTGTCTACGCACCGTACAGCTAACAGGCAACCAGCTGTCCACGCGCTTACAGCTAGCAGTCGACAAGCTACTACTATCCGCGCGTGCGTGCGTACATCGCGCAGGTCACCCGCTTTAAGCGCGCGGGCCACCCGCTTTAAGCGCGCGGTAAGCGTTGCTTCAGCTATCGAGTGGGACGATGGCGGTAAGCTGATTGCTAATTTGTGATATCAATATAAATTATGTCTACAGAGAACGCTCTCAAGCTCAAATTTCTATTAACATTTTTTTACCACGTGGGAGTGGTGTTGTATAAGTCAGCTGCGACCTTTACTTACTCTACGCGCGACGCTTATACTGATTGTACTTCGCGCACATACGAATACCCTCGCTTTATAAACATCGTGGCAAGATTTTTCTGTTAAGCTTTCTATCGTGTGCCTTCTATATTATACTAGAGGATGCCCGCAGCTACGCCCGCACATGTTTTTTTATTTGTCCATTTCTTCCCAATCCCGTGGGAATTTCGGGAAATCCCTTATTATTGCACCCCTACAATACCCAAGGAATACACATGCCAAATTTCAGCTTCTTGCGTTCAGTAGTTTCGGCTGTGCGCTGTCTGTCAGTCACTCAGTAACGGAAGAGTTTTATATATATAGATTCTATTCCTTGTAACAGATATTTTTCTGTGCTGTGCTATACTAAACTTTATTTATGTGTATTTGCAATAAACTATTATACGTAAAGCCTACCTACCGCCTTTTACTTCACGCCTGCTACGAGACTGCTTACAGTAAGTCGGAACATTCCACTAACTTCCATTCCATATGACCACGTAAAAGGGAGTGAGCGTTTTGCGGACAGAAGAACTTAATAAGGCTTTGCCTGACCCGAGGATCAAACAAGGGTAACCACGATTGTGTTTGCGACTATTATCACATCTTATTCAATTCAGTAGTAGCTGTGGATTTACTGTGACGAATAAGATGAAAATATCGTTAAAAGCTTCTCACGGATATTTATATATTAGTAGAAATACTACTAAATTGCATGCATACAGCCAACATTGTAGATCCTGGCTGAACCTTTTAGAGTTCGAAAAAACTCTTATACAACAGCTTTGTCCGTTCGTCTGTCTGTTATACAAATTTCAACTCAAGAACCGTAAGAGCTAGAGACTCGCGGTCAACACCATTCGACTCAGCATAGTCGATACACCCCTGAAATGACTATGGTATCACATGACCTTTGCATATTACTTGAACCATTTTTTCGATTTACGGTAATTCATTGCCGTTTCTCACTTGTTTCATATTTAGTAGTTAAGTTATTATTTCAAACCTTAAGGCTTAAGAGCGTAACAAACAAACTCACATCGCATTTATAAAATTAATAAGTCAAGATATAACCTTTTAAACTTAAATACTACCGCTTGCTTATGTACAAAGTTACTAATAGGTACAATAATAAAATTTTGATTTCCAGCATTTCATCGGTACCTACTCTAGAGAGTACACGAAGCGATTAGTGTTACTCCATGCAGGCTCATTCATCTTAGCTTGTAATGCATAATGGAGCAGCATTGGATGCAGTGCTTCCATTCCTATTAGTATTCTGTCCTGAGATTAAAGATCTATTGCTATTAGGGAATAACAGTTATTGCGTCCTCCTGCACTGGAATAAAGTCCCCTGGGCGATGAAGAATGGAGAATGCTGTTTCCTAATCTGATAACTGTAGTATTGTGCATTTAGGAAATATTTGCGAGTTATAGCAATATATGTTTAGATACAAATAATAATAATAATAATATTCTATCACATACACACAACACCATCTAGCCCAAACTAAGCAGAGCTTGTACTATGGGTATTAGGCAATGGATAAACATACATATATACGTTTTTTGTAAATAAATAGATATTATACATAGAAACACCCAGACCAAGACAAACATCCATGTTCATGCACACAAATGTTTGACTTGTGCGGGAATTGAAGCCGCGACCTCAGGCGTGGCAGTCAGTTACACTAACCACTACGCCGTCGAGACCGCATAGCCAATGTTACACAACTTTTCGTAATCACCTCAATAAGTATTTAACATATTGAATGCAGCAGACATAATAGAAAATGTATTGTTTGTGGTCGTTTATGACCGGCATGGCATTCAATTTGTTAACATATAAATATTTATTTTCCCAACGTTTCTACTGGAGTGAGCTCAGTGGCGCTTTCGTGAAGAGCGGGTTTTGCCAACTACTGTCACTTGTTCATACCTATATGTTTCGTGTAAAATCGTGCGAATTCAAACCAGTTCGTTTAAATATTGAGATCTTATCTTATCTTATGTGTGGGGGCCAGTCATTGCAGACAGGCGACACTTCGACCCAGTGGGATCTTTTGTGTCGGCCTCAATAGTTAACCCTTAGCTATCTCGTTATGAATGTACTGCATAAGCCACAATGTACAATTCAGAGGTATTTGTATATCAACATATCAACAAAATTGTATATACACTAGGCCAAAAATATGGTCTACCATCCTATGGTTGAGGTTCACAATAAGGTCAATTTTCCCTTGCAATAAAATTATGACAGTCAAAATTGCTCTCTTTATCATGTATTATATTTACGTCATGCCATGTGTCAAGTTACAAAAGTCAACTTGTCTCACAGAAAGTTTTGTCAAAACTGGTCGACCACTTTCATGGCCGACTGTACAGGTACAGTCGGCCATGAAAGTGGTCGACCAGTTTTGACAAAACTTTGTTGACAAAAAATATGTAGATGTTACGTTGTTTACCCTGGGGTAAACAACGTAACATCTACATATTTTCTTATTTGAAAAGGGTGCTGTAATATATTTTATTTTTGTGTTGGGTTTTATACTCCCTTTTAATTGGTCTGATCGCTTATAAATGATGTTAAAATTATTATCCAAATAATACAATCATACAAAATTAACAAAACACATATAAACGAGCCTTGTGATGATACTCATGTTACATAGATAACTTATTATATTCTTCACTATTATATTCATAGAATTTGTCGGATATTAACTGACAATGGTGCCAATTCTGTTGTCACAAAATTCTCTAAACTTAACTAAAAATCACTAAATTTTTTTTAGTTCTGTCACTTTTATCGATTTCAGAATACGAAATGTCATTTGAGAGGACTAAAGTAAATTTTTGTGATTTTTAGTTAAGCTTAGAGAATTTTGTGACAACAGAATTGGCACCATTGTCTATCAATCTTAATTAAAATGATATAATATCGAATTCATTAAGATAAATTTCATAAGGGAAATATTATTATACTCGTATTTCCCTTGAACCTAGGAGATTTTTATACGCTATTTATAACGTTATATTTAAAGCATACCTTCTTAATGACGTCCTGCTAATTAATTATTATCGAAATTCCAATATTCTACTGATATTTTCTTTGTATTGTTAATTAGTACTTTCCTTCGAGTAATAGACCTGGCTTTGATGAAAATGTGGAATACTCAACATTTTACTACATAGTAAAAATAATATATCAATATTGAACATTCCATAATGGACTTATAAATAAATTAGATCATTATGGAACCTGTCAGGCACAGCTAATGAGGATGAGGAGGAGAAATAATAATAATATAAAGTGTTTTGAGTTATAGGCTCACCCTCTTTTACGAAAGGTTAAAAACATGAACACGTTTTCGATACCTACCAGCGTTATTCCACGATTATATTTAAAATAACATATCTATACGGCGAGCGACTCAAAGCGCGGTCATTTTATTTCGTTGTACCAAATACAATCGTATTCTGAAGCACTTTAGGTTGACTTTAATTTTTTACTGAATTAGTCTCTTCGCAGCCACTCCGTCCGTCGGCGCTGACCCTAATACGCACATAACTTTGAAAGTTAGAGATGCGCGCCTAGGGATCGAACTCGAGACCTCTGCGTGGCAGTCCAACGGTCTCGAAACTAGGCTATTTCAATAGCATACCTATGTCATTGAAATTTAAAATAATTTCAATTACAAGAAATACGTTTACAAAATATATAGGGTTCTCCTTTTAAGTAAATTTGTGCCAAGAGAATCCATTCTTGCACAGTGGCAAATATGTTTAGAAAACAAACTTATTACTTACAACTATGTATTTCTTACACTACATACACATATTATACATACATATATATCGGGCGTTTGAGCAAAGATTCAGCTTTCATGTAGTTTAAGGTTGAAAGCCATTTTACAAGCTTAGTCGTAACATGCATGAGTGTTAGTGTTTAAATACTATCTAAGAAGAAGTAAATGGAAAATAAATATTTATGGTCAAAAGTTGTAATTAAAATAAACCGCGAAGAAACCTTATAAAATATGTAAATTTCAAAATATATATGTAAATTGAAATGTCACAATCACATAATAAGTAATTAATTTATAATTATATCTTCCGACAACAAATTTTGTTCATGTTTAATTCTAATATGATCGAAGGATAATTTGTCGAGAAGTCAAAACGTTAGAATTTATGGGCAGGCAGCGTATTAAAACGTTAATTCAATTAAAACTTATGAAGTTCCGAAAGAAAATCCAATCCAGTTTTGAGCGAAGAGCCACTAAATTCAAGGGGAGGGAAAGTCGCACACTATTCAGTAGATTTCAGTGGCAGTCAGCTTCGTTAGCACTTAGTCCTGTTCATGATTATTTCAATTTGGGGGCCTACTATAGTGCATAACATATATTGAATATTACTTCTAAAATTATGACTGGGTCTAAGAGACAGCATTCAGAAAGAAGAAATAGTACATTTAGACATAGACCAAGTTAAAAATCGTCAGAATATACTCAGTATAAATCACATACATTTTTCTAGAGTTTTACGTCTTGACAGTTGAAAATTATGACAGAATGTGCAAACAATCCTAACTTATATTATAAAATGTGTGATGATATTTGTCGCTTTCATGCCTTAACTATTCAATCAATCATCATGAAATTTCGAACGAAATAGGACATAGGTTACCTTCTATCCAGAAAAAAGTACTGTTCCCGAGGAATAGCAAATTGACATAACATACATTTACGCGACCAAAGCCGCGGTCAAAATCTAGTATTCAATAAATATAAAATACTACATACAACTAAAAATAGCAATCTTATTAATTATACAGGATGTAAACAGATCACAAAGTCATTCCCCGTAAGCTATTCATTCTATTATATGTACATATATATCTAATGCGTTATTTTATAAATTGAAGTTTGCGTAACTATAGTAAGATGTTTCACTAAATGTTTCGGTACACCGCCGTCCCGTATTCTACTAATTATCAAGCAGAAGATCGCAGATATTGATGGAATGTGACACAATCGGTGAATAAGATCCCTAGAATTTCTCGGGAATCTATAATATCTAACAATATTATGCATTATCCTCTTTTTTATCAAAAATACTGCAGAATGCAATTTATTTATTTTAAAAATACTACAGTTTTCTCTTTTTAAAGCTAGCTTTTGCCCGCGGCTTCGCTCGCGTAAAAGTATATTAGGTTAGATTATTTTAGATAACTGTATCTAAAATAATCTAACCTAATATATCTACTTTTACGCGAGCGACTCTGAGATTTTAAAAATAAAATATAGCCTATTAGTTATAATATTAGTTGTGTTAGTGATAATATAGCTTTTTAATGGTGAAAGAATTTTTAAAATCGGTTGTGTATTTTTTGAGTTAAATCCTTACAAACAAACAAACATACGAACAAAATATCAAATCGTCCCGTTTATAATATTAGTATAGATATATGCTAAAATTGGAGAATATTGGTAAGCAAGATATTTGACGAAAAGATGATTCTTTAAAATATTCTTGATAGAAAACCATTACAAAGTGGCCTCCACGCCTTACAATGTACTGCTAGTACTAAAAAGACTGGATTAGATTTTACAATTTTGCATAACAATTTATATAATAATAATATTCTACCACATACACACAACACCATCTAGCCCAAACTAAGCAGAGCTTGTACTATGGGTACTAGACAATGGATAAACATACATATATACTTCTTTTTTTTTTGTAAATTCATATATATTATACATAGAAACACCCAGACCAAGACAAACATCAATGTTCATGCACACAAATGTTTGACTTATAATATTGTTATGTATATTAATGTTTTTATATTTATCCAAGTATAGCGTAATTCTATTTATATGTATGTATATTTTAAGATAACTCCTGTACTAGAAATAATTCCTGTGTCGCGAGGGACTTTACAAACATTCAAACAACGGAAACAAGGAACATCAAAACTCGGAACAACCATTTGTGGATCACACAAAAATTATTCCCGTGTGGGATTCGAACCCACAACACTCAGCGCAGTGGCAGTGACGAGGCGACCAATTAAACCACTGCGCCATCCGTGCAGTCAAATATTATTTTATTATATTTAATAACTAGCTGTCCAAACAGACGTTGTCTTGTACAAACGAAAAGGAAAAAATGTTGACTAAACTATCCTATCTTTTAAATTGGACCAAATTACAGATAATATCTAGATATCTAGCTGTCCCGCGCAACTTCGTCTGCTTCACATTAAATAATCTTTGCCCATTTAAAAAAAAGAACTATCCTATCTTTTAAATTGGACCAAATTACAGATGGTTACGAAGTTTTATCAAAATCGGTTCAGTAGTTTAGGAGTCCATAGCACACGTAGTTTATATATATTAAGATTATGATTAATGTATTGCTTACACACTGCACTTAATTATTGTCGTCGCAATACCCAAAGTAACAAAACACATTTCGCGTGGCTCTACAAAAGCATACAATAATTTCGCGTTTCGCAGACCGACGGTAGTGCTCATTAGAATGCCACCTCTATAGTTCTGCAGGGGCAGTTAGAATTATGTAAAGCGGCTTAAACTGAACCGGACCAACTGTTTTGTCAGATTAACTAGTTAGTTGAAGAAATTATTCTACTACCGCTTGACATTGTCCCGTTTTAAATAAGTTTAGTAGCTGAATTTGTTAATTGAGGTAGGTAAGTTTAAGTGCTAATGTTAATTATGGAACTCGGAAACGTAGATTTCATTATGACGAGAAAAAAGAAAGTGTTTTGCGCCAAACAGATTTCTCCATAGCAGCATTGAGCCTGGAAATAAGGTCAGGAATCACACTATTGTCTCTTTAAACAGGGTAATCGCATGTATGTTACCGAGACAAAACTATTCCTACATATATGTATTAATAATATCATCTATCTATTTGTCGGTCTCGATGGCGTAGTGGTTAGCGTAACCGACTGCCACGACTCAGGTCGCGGGTTCGACTCCCGCACATGTCAAACATTTGTGTCCATGAACATGGATGTTTGTCTTGGTCTGGGTGTTTCTATCGCATATATATCTATTTACAAAAACAAAAGTATATATGAATGTTTATCCATTGTCTAGTACCCATAGTTTAGGCTAGATGGTGTTGTGTGTATGTGATAGAATATTATTATTATCTAGATAGAATTTTAATCATGGCGGCCAATCCTAACGAAGACTGGTTATCCACGTAAGAGATATTATAGTGCAAAACTGCGAGTGTAAATACAAGACCATTATCAGTTATATAACTCTCATAATCCGATACGACCGGAGAGAGTTTGCGCGAAGGACCAATGTCTTTCTATTTTTATACCTCTAAGTTGGCAAACAAGCATACGGTCCACCTGATGATAAGTGGTCACCGTAGACATTTAAAAACTATTAAATAATGAAAAGATCATTTACAATAAAGTACCCGCTTATATTATGTAATATTATGATTACACGTTTTAATACAAAACAAAGTATGAAGGAGGCTTAAACATGAAAGAAATTCTAAAATTTATTAGAATGCCATCTAGTGAAGATTGTTTGCACCTGAATGAAGCGGGTGGGAGTATTTCAGAACTTTAGGCGATGAAATGTTTCGTACATTTGACGCTGGCCCTTTAGCTCGTGTTAGTACGTATTGTGGTATAATAGATAAAAGAGGGCGACACATGTCACGTAATACCACGGAGCACGTAATACAAGGCTTCGCGACAGGCAGCTAGTATTACTCCTAAGTGGGAGCGAAAGTCTAAGCACTATATTTATTATTAATAATAATTTAAGACCGTAAATATGTTTATAGGATATTGTAAAACAAGGTAGTGTGGTCCACTCGCATGCATAATCATAACTCCGAAACAGCGCAATTTTTTAATAAAATCCTACCTAATATTATAAAAGCGAAAATGAGTTTGTTTGTTTCTTTGTTTATTACCTTTTCACGCCTAGACCACTGAATATACATAGTCAAGTGTACAGAAACGGACATGGGCTTCCTTTCATTTCGAAAAAAATTACTGTTCCTGAGGAAAAGGAGAGTACAACCCGAATTGATTGTCAAATTCTTAACTAACGCGAGCAAACCGCGGGCAAAATCTAGTAAATTATAATGTGAAAATTTATGACTTTCCAATTTTTATTTTTCTGAAACTTTCTTTTAATTTTCATTATTTCGTATTTAATTATTGCAAATTTTAAGCTGATAACAATACTAGTAGCTGTAGATGATTTGGTAGCCGAATATAATGTTTCTGTGATTCCATAATTACTAGGGTTTATTGCGTTAAAGAAAATAATAATTACCTAAACTGCTTGCATCCTTTACGATGTCGCAATTAACCTTTTATGTTCATGTTGCAGTACAATTATTCCACCTTGCACTCTATATGTAGATAGTCTAAGTCGGTAAGCGCTTATCGTAAAATCAAATGTGCCTCTTACACGAGCAAGCTTTTGAAATCGGAATTATCGATTAAATCAATCAATCCTCATCTCTATAATAAACTTAATAAAATACTAAGTTTTTACTCACTTCCGAATTCATTGCTAAAATACACTTTAAAAAATTGGCTACTGACTGTTAACTACAATGACACGGAAAAATTAATACAGACTTGACGCTCCTTTCTCAACATAATCTTAATCACGCACTACTCACACACACACCACAAACTATTAATAGTTTCAATAATTTAATTAGCTTAAAGATTAGTAAAGTTTAATAGTATTATAGTAGTGTAACAGTTTTTCAAAATTTTGTAATAAAGTGTCAAATAAACAACGCGATAAAATCCGTATATAGTAGTTTAATTTCAATGAATAACATTCGCGTAAACAGAAGACAATATTATGACGAACACTTTTTAATCGCAAATTTTAGAATGCTGCTTATTTTGCAAATTATATATGTAATGAGCTGCAACGATTTAGCATTTGCCTACTACTGAACTGAACACACACTAAAGATAAAATTAAGAAAATAAATAGAATATTTTAGTACTCCAAATAAGCTATCGCTGCTGTTATTATATTATACTATTTGCATAGGCCCCAGTATTACAAATGTCAGTATGCTATGGTAAATAAGCATCAAGGTTATGTCATATGTGCAGAAAGAAATATTATAATTACACTAGCTGTTCCCCATAGTCTCACTCACGATTCTGACTAAGACTCCACTCCCGTGGCTCATAGCGTGATGTAATACATACATAGATTCACGCCTGTTTCCCAGAGGGGAATGCAGAGATTACGGATTTCTATTTGCTACGATCCTGACAAACTTCTCTGGCATCATTCACTTTCATGACATTCCTCATACACGCCCGTCGGTTCAAGGACCTCTTAACCTGGTCTTTGTCCAGAACGCCTCCGATGATCGAGAAACGTTCGCCTAGGTTTTCCTTTTGCGACTATTCCATTCACACTAGCCTTATAAACTTTCTTAGACAGTCTTTCCTCGTCCATTTTTTCTACATGTCCAAACCAGCTTAACATACTCTTTTCTATTCTTGTCACTATATCCACTTTCATGCCGTATCTCTCTCTAATCACACTATTCCTTATTCTATCTTTCAGAGTCACACCACATATGCTTCTCAGCGCTCTCATTTCTATAGCATTTATTCTGCTCTCATGCTTCTTTTGCCATACCCAACTTTCACTTCCATACATAAGTGTGGGCACTAATAGTCCTCTATGAACAGCCAAACGTGCATTTGTAATACATATGTATATCTTATATCCTTCAATAATTAATTGACTACCTAATACAAAACTGTAATATCAAATTGGACCGGCAGTTCTTAAGTTCTTCAAAAAACAATCTCATCTTTATAATAATGTAGATTTGCATGGTCAAGTAAGTTATTGCATTCAAGGGTCTAAAAAGATAATAAGAATATCACGGCCACTTCAAAAATAGGCATTCAGAATATGTATTTTTTAAATTAAAGCCATTGCTTTGATAAAACTCATCTCATTGTATTACCAAAATTAATTTCAATGCCCTTTGTAAATTAAAACAAATCTACGTCGGTAGCTACAAACGCGCTTACTGAGAATTGTAAAAGAAAACATTGAGTACGTACAATATAATAAGACGTAATGCAAAAGAAATTTTCGGCCTCATCTTATTCATAAAGATAACTAAATTCGTAAATATATTCATAAGTATCTCGAGTTGTTTTCCTTATTCCTTCACAGAATCGGTGTAGAAGGCTACTGACTGACTTTTGGGAGTTCAACTTTTAAAATATACACTTGGCTTTGATTATTCCGACTTATCCCCTCTGGGGTTCGTACTTTTAAACCGAGAAAGAATATTTAGAAGTTCGATTTTATTTGCTATCTTGGGAGTTGGGTAGGGCTACCCAACGAAACACTGCTATTTCACGTCGATATTCTGTCTGAGGGTAGTACTTCCCCGGTCGAGCCGGCCCATTCATGCTGAAATCAGCGAGGCTCTACTACTCATATGTAATGCATCTCTGCCTAACCCTTCGAATATTCAACAAATAACTTTTTAACATCTCGCATGTATTTATTACTAGCTTTTGCCCGCGGCTTCGCTCGCATTAATTTAGAATTTGACAATCAATTCGGGTTGTACTCTGCTTGTAATAATATAATTCAATCATGATTCGAAAGACACGTGGCGCCATTTATTATCATAAGTAAGTTATTGTTGTTTTCTCGGGAATAGTAATTTTTTTCGGGATGGAAGGTTAGGATAGGAACGTATATGCCAAATTTCAGGATGATCGGTTCAGTGGTTAAGGCGTGAAAAGATAACAAACAAACAAACTCATTTTCGCTTTTATAATATTAGTTAATATTATTTCTGTGAAAATATGTGATATACTATATCACATATGTTTACAAATCAATATTATCTAATCTTATTACTACTACTACTATTACTAGTAGGGAAACAGCCGTAAGTCAATGTCTGTATGTATGCTATTGGCGTATTGGAAATATGATTGTCTCACCAAAAAGTAATATCGTAGGATCAATACAAAGCGTACAGATGCTTTTGAAATGCCATGTTCCAGATTCGTTTGATATTTCCTTTATAGCTGCTAGTGAGATTTTTTTTTCCAAGTCAAATGTTATCGAGGTTTTCTATGAGGGAATTCTCAATAACGGTTTGCAATCTGTAATACTATAATCTGATGGACGATAATAGGGAACGTAAAGACCGTATGCAAATATATGTAAGTGCAAAATAATTCCATGGGATTAACAAAGCACTACTATAAAAATGTCTAACCGAAAATTTGGGCCGAATATAATAATACCTACCATAGTTTTTTTTTTCTCGGAGAGCACGTTAAGCCGTCGTTCCCGGCTACCTTGAACATCTATGGCAGTCGTTATTGGGAATTCAGTGCCCTCTAATATCCTGACACTGGTCTAGCCTTAGGGTATCGTTAGCCTTTAGATTGTGCCGGTCAATTTGCAATCGAGCGATTGCAAATTGCGGAGGTCAGGTGGCAGCCGCTCCGTGTAAAAACTGATATCCAGTCAAATCCGGTTAGACTAGAAAGCCGACCCCAAGTGACTTGGGAGTAATAAAAGGCTAAGGAAGAAGAAGAGTGTTTTGATTCTGCCTATCAAAGTTGTGTCATAGCTTCGTTGTTTGCCACCTCATGGTAGGGTTTAGGAAGTTTATAATGTATAATTTAGTTTTTTTTTATACTTCTAAGGTGGCAAACAAGCATACGGCCCACCTGATGGTAACTGGTCACCGTAGCCTATGGACTCCTGCGACACCAGAGACCTCACTTGCGCGTTGCCGATCCTTTAGGAAAGGAAGTGGGAAGGAGAAGGAGCGGTATGGGGGAAAGGGGGTGATTGATAGAGTTTTGACCTAAATGTGGTATGAATAGCACAAAGAATCGGTCCAAAACTTCCGTATTTACATTTCATATATGCCTACAGATCCCATAACAAAAGCATAGTGTAGTACATTGGTACATTGGTGTACAATAAACGAAAAAATCCTTTTGCTTTTGTAAAGCATTTTATACCGTATTTATTTCATACACAACATACATTGCCTTGGTTGTGAAGTGATAATGTATGTGACCGCTCTACATGAGGTTTCAGGTTCGAGTACCGGATTAGACAATATTTTATTAGTTTCTTCAAAAAGTCCTCGGTGACTGCACGGGGTCTGGAACTGTGTCCAGTTGATAGCTATAGCATCACCAGCTTCTACGTGGAGTTTAAAACTATCTGTAGCAAAATGTGTGTGTAATACACAGCTGCCTATATTTTTGAGAATATAAGCATGAGACTATATACCTATATACATACATATTTATGTGTATTACATTATTTATACAGTAATGGTTTTAATCAAAAGAAGTTACATTTCTTTGCATCTTGCAAACAAACTAAAGACTAAACAAAAACATGCAAAAGCATTTGTATATACCTAGGGGTTATGTTACGACGAAATTATTTTTATTTTCTTTTTTGAAATGCTTAATCACATGAGCGATCATGTCACCTTAGTATTTGTACAATTTTACTATAGTAAGATATTTTTACTTTAGTTTTTAACTCACTCAGTGCACTCTCACACTGTTACTGCGTTCCATCGCGCCGGGCCGCTGCGCGATGAACACGTTGGAGGTGACTTGGAGGACAACCGACGTCGGCCAACCCCGCCTTCGCTACGCGCATCGAGCCACCGATTTATTCGCCGTGCGACCGACTCACTCGCCGTATATTGCACTGCGCACATGCAGCGACGATTATTATTACATCGCCTTTTGGAAATACAGTTATCGTACCAAGTATCGAAGTAGTTTTCATTAGCCAAGACTACCAGCATCACAACTGGAGCTAGGCAGTCATATACACACATTCCTTTAAAATATGTTGGACGTCTTCAATAATTCAGTAGACGAATTTACTTTTTTCATAAAAAGGCTAACGTATTCAATGGCACAAACCGGAACGAATAAACGAAGTAGCGTTGCCATCCCGGTGGCTTGTCTATTTAGAATGTTATCAATCAAAGACAACAAGTATATGTGGCTGGATCGTATTATATAAAATTCCTTTATCTTTGACTTTGGTTTTTCACCAAGTAGGTACTTTGATGGAAAATCAAAACTCCGCAAGGCAACACTTTTTTTAAAATACATCCTCAGCCCTAGATTTCATTCTTGTATCACGGGGTTCTTTATAAAGATTCAAACTACAGGCACAAAGAACTCACATATTCAGAACTTATTAACTAAGAATATTTGGATCACACAATTTTTATTTTTCTAAAAATATTTTCGGTAGGCCAAAAAAAGCTTGCCCAGTGTAACGTAAAATCCAAAACATAGCTGGCGAAATGTAAGTGTAATAATACTGGTGTAATACACCTTTGCTTACCCTAACTAGGGTATACTATGTCTTATGTCATAATTGTTACTAGATTTTGCCCGTGGCGTCGCTCGCGTTAATATAGGTTAGATTAGTAACAGTATCCTTTTCAAATGTAAGGTATTTAATGTCCTTTTATGTTCCCCTGACAACGTGTCTGCGAAATTTCATAATAATCGGTTTTGTAGCCCAGGCGTAAAAGCGTAACAAACAAACAAACCAATGAACGAACTCACATTATATTAGTTAAGATTATTCTCAGAGTGTCACAGTCCCAAACGCTTCATGACAGCTGGAATGTTTAGCGAAGGAGCTTTACATGTAGATCACCTATTTATATTTATTAAGCTGCATAGTTTTTGACATATGGCATGATGCCACGTCAAATGAAAACCAACATTGTGTGTCCAGCTGCCTAACATGACAAAATTCTAATAATTTAGTATCCAGTATTTAGTAAATATATTCAGATCGAAATCTTCACATAAAATGAACGCTATATTTTAAACTTGACGATATCGAGTACCTATGCAAATTCATTGACGAAGGCAGAAAAATATTGCATTAAACCGGCTCTATTTTTGCAATGAAAGCATACTCTTAAATGTACGGCTAAACGCCTGATTCATTAAAAACCTTGCTAAGCAATAAACCGCAGGAATTTATTTTAGCTTACCTATGAATAAAATTTTTTATACACACACACGTAAATGTAATGCACTCCTCGTAGCGCAACCTGATGAAGGAAGTACCTTCATATAAATTATAATCATATCTTGTGTTGTGCTATAATAATAATAAGCAGCGATAGCTCAGTGGTGAGACCAACAGACCGCAATGCAGAGGGTCTCGGGTTTGAACCTACTTCGCGCACCTCTGACTTTCGGAAGTTACATGATTTTTCGATTTTGTGCGTATTGATTGACAATTATCGCCTGCTCCGTACCTCGGAGAGCACGTTAAGTCGTCGGTCCCGGCTGCCATGAACATCTATGGCAGTCGTTATTGGGAAGTCAGTGTCCTCTAATATCCTGACACTGGTCTAGCCTTAGGGTATCGTTAGCCTTCGGGTTGCGGAGGTCAGATGGCAGTCGCTCCATGTAAAAACTGATATTCAATTTGTTAGTGATGTCCCTGGTGATGCAAGCACCCATAGGATATACGATAACTATTTACCTAAAAGCAAGCCCCGTGCCTTTTTCTTACTAACTAGCATAAAAGGTATCTAGTAGACCAAATCGGTATAATAACATCGGATTTGACTAATCTATTTTTACTATCGAGCGACGCCATCGATTGACATCAGTTAGATGGATATGATAATAACTTTGTGATCAAAATCCATAGAGAATGCGTAGAAGGGCCCATAAGCCCAAAATAAGCAGTCCGAAGCTGGTCCATCGGTACTGTATGTTATTGTTTTTATTTAATTCATTTTCTGTCATGCAGCAAGAGGCCGACAGATGTGTGCATCGAAAAAGTATATACCTAAATCGGTCAAAGAGTAACATAGATTTGTTACCTATTTAGACGTTAAGACTTGTGGAAATTTTTGGGTCTTGTGAAATAGATCTTTAGAAGGGCAGGAATCCACTGTTTCCTGGTAGTTAATTGAAACTAAGTAACCGTTTTTCCCTTAAAAATCAATTACGTTCCAACACATAAAATGGGCCAAAATGTCCTTCCAACTGTCGGTGTTATATTGTCCCCGCAGTTTAGTACGTAGTCGAAAAAGGCCGAGAGTCAGGAGGTAATGATTACTCGCCGTAAAAATCAATGACTCCCAAATGCTTTATGAACGTACTAAGCTTTATTAAGGTTCCCTTTTCCTTAACTACGTTAAGAATTGGTACTACTAGATAATGACCTAAATATCTGACAACATAATAATGAAATTACATATAAACCTATATATATACATATGTATATTCTTAAGCGTGAGATTTAGGGACTATGATAATATCCTTGAAAAGTGGACAGAAGTGTACCATATCCATATTTTTCCAATAGGTTTTAGGTTCCAGATAATACGAATCAAGCGTATTGCCGTCTTTCCTTAAACTTAACCCAATAACTCTTTGCCTAAGCCCGGACTCGAACCAGAGATCCCATGCACAACAGTTTCCTACACTACCACTGCGCAAACGAGGGAGGAAACCAATTTGTTTCTTCGAATAATTTGTGAAGACGGGTTTTCCATTCATGAACTAATTGGTTTCGCCGTATTATTGGCAACAGCGAGCTTTTCTCAGAAATAGGATTGTAACATTGTATTCAATGGTCTCTGCTTACTATTTCATGAAACAAGGATGGAGTTACGTATAGCAAAACATAGTCATGTTGAAATGCACAATGTTTATTTGACGTGAGCAGATTTATATTTTACGTCGACCTAAAAATATTTGTTGACTCGGACGATATCTGCTATATTTTACGCTATTCTGATTTGTAATTTCGACTGCAAATTAAATAATAGATGCACGTTTCACTGAACTATCAAATATAGGTACATATATTATAAATTGGCATTAAATATAATGATCATCAAAAATACTAATTAGTCAGCAAATATCGCACAGCATAACGAGCATTTATACGCCTCAAATCACTGCATTCCATCTCGCAAGTGTTAGGTTATGTTAGGTTCCTTTTTTTAAACCCACCCAAAAATAGGAGCTCCGCGAAGCGCGGCTCCGTCGACTTAGTTTGATCTCTTTAAAGTTTGCTGGCCATGAGTTGCTGATCAATTAGCTATTTCTGCTCACAGATTATATTTTTCTGCTCACAAATATACCAATACTATGCTAATCATTTAAATAACACCTTTTAAATTTTGGGCTTATGTGTGCTTTTTTGTGTATTTAAAATAAGGTTCAGACTAAGAGGATACTAGAATAGGACTAGGTATCAATAATGACTGCAAAAAGCAAATAAGATATATCAGTATCGTAGAAAGTAGATATTAGTCGCCGCATACTAATCTGGAAAATAGGCGTGAGTCTATTTATTTTTATATGTTTTATTTATTTATCAGAGTCTCCCCGTGACCATGGCTGCTGAAAAGCAACCGAAACGTCGGGGAAAGTGTAAAAATAAATCTAAATAGTATAATAGTATAGTAATAGTATAAATAGTTTTAATAGTTTCAATAATTTAATTAGCTTAAAAATTTGTAAAGTTTAATAGTGATTATAGTAGTGTAACAGTTTTTCAAAAAATTTTGTAATATTGTCAAATAAACAACGTGATAAAATCCGTATATAGTAGTTTAATTTCAATGAATAACATTCGCGTAAACAGAAGACAATATTATATTTTTATCATTATAGTGAGCACAGACTAACTGTATAAGCTGCTTATTTTAAAACACAAATACTGAAATTTATAAAAGAAGCTCTGCAAGCTATAATCAATATGGTTGATAAAATATTAACTATTAAGGACACCTTGCGTAAAAATTATTGTCTTCTTTTACCTCAAAAAAAGCCAACCCATATTAAATCTTAACCCTATGTCAAAGGAGACTTTAAATTTTTACTGGTGTTCTTTATTTACGAAAGTTATAGCAGCAGTACCGCAAACAGAAATATGCTCACCTCTATTGGACATGATAGATATTTACCGACCTTTTCGCCAGATTTCAGGCATGTTTTTATGCAAAATTGTGGCTTTATTGTTTGTTTTATAAATGTTAACGTACAAAATACTTTCAATCATAATATGAAACATAGCAGTCCCTGTACCATAGGTGAACAGTTAGCGACATAAGTCGATAAACATGCCTGGGATTTTGAAGTGCTCTATTATAAACAGTAATGGTAATTTCTCACCATTGATAGCAGTAACAGTTAAAACATGGTGATTTTAATAACAAACTATTATTATAAAAAATAATAGTCCAAAAAACTAAAAAACACGCTTTATTTAAAAAGACGAACTAGAAATTAGAAAATATCTTTTTAATAATTCAAAATAAGGATAGAGTGATAAGGAATTATTTTAATGTAAAAAAGCGTGAGTTCCTTTCTAAGATATATGAAATGGAATATCAATAACGTATGCGCACCAAGTAGCGTCATCAAAATAAGTCCTTTTTTGTACTTCTGACAGCGTGTATGCGAAATTTAATGTTGATCGGTCGAGCAGTTAAGGCATGAAAACGCAACAAACAAACAAACTCACATTCACATTTATAATAGTTATTATTTTAGGCTATGGCGCTCTTTGGGGGAGGGCTATGTCCAGCAGTGGACTATTATAGCCTGATGATGATGATGATTATTTTAGGATGTTTAGCTACTTATGTCGAATTATTGCTAAAAATACAATGACTTTTTGGTTAATTTCTCCACATATTGTAAAAATTCCATCAGTTTTAACTGTTGCCCAAACGGCACAAACAAGGATATTGGCGTCATTACGAAAGTGATAAAATTTTAAGAGATCGTTTGGTAAATGTACGATCGGGATGGATATTACAATCCCGGGATTCAATGAACAGAAAGGTATCAAGTGATTTTATACTTAAAATCCTTTGATTTTACAATTCATTTATTCTATATTGCGTCAGTAGCGCAGCGGCAGAGAATCCGATTACTGTCCATCATGTCTCGGGTTCAAGTCCAAGGTTGTACAAAGTATTATAGGAATTATCTGTCAAGAAATTTTTGGCATAAAGGCAATGAGCTCACCCCTCTAGTAATAAGCTCATGGCAATAAGCTCACCCCTCTAGTAATTTGGAATTAAAACTATAGCTTCTACTTGCTAAATTCTTGAATTTTATACTTTTGCTTTATTTAATTATTTTTGTGTCGTGTGTGAAAAAAAAGCAACGATAGCTCAGGGGGGAGACCAACAGACTGCAATGCAGAGGGTCGCAGGTTCGAACCCACGTCGCGCACCTTTGACTTTCGGAAGTTATATGACTTTTCGAAATTATGTGCGTATTGATTGACAATTATCGCCTGCTCCGTGCCTCGGAGAGCACGTTAAACCGTTGGTCCCGGCTGCCATGAAAATCTATGGCAGTCGTTATTGGGCGAGTGTCGACACAAAAGAACCCACTGGGTTGAAGTGTCGCCGGTCTGCACTGACTGGCCCCCACATAAGATAAGATAAGATTTGTGTCGTGTTTCTCGCGTCTTTAATTTGATATACTTTTCAGTCTGTGGTTAGAAGAAGTATGTGCCAACATTTCTTACGGTGAACGTAGTTTAATAGACTTTTATTCGTGGAACAGACGATGAAATTTTATATAAGATAATTGTGATTATAATAATCATCTATAAATAATACGTGGTGTCACCACGTATATTATTTACTAGATGTTCCCGCAGTTTCACCCGCGTTTATCGTTATTGCGCCCCCCCGTGGGTTGTAGCATGATGTTATATAGCCTGTAGCTTTCCTCGATAAATAGGCTATCCAACGCTAAAATAATTTTTCAAAACGAACCAGTAGTTTCTGAGATTAGCGCGTTAAAACAAACAAACAAACAAACTCTTCAGCTTTATAATATTAGTATAGATTAAATACACATTTTAGCTACGCACTGACAGATATAGTAAGCGTGAAAGTTTTACCGTTTATACATAAAGAAATAACAGACAAAGTGACTTTTGTATGTGTAATATTTGTTACAATATAAAGTGTGTCGTAAAGTTTGCTATTATTTTAAGTTCGTAAATTTTTGATAATTATTTTGGTTTAGTATAACTTTTTTTACTTTTACAAATATCATCGACGCATTTTTCTTGTTTGAAAATTTACTTTGTCCTTCAAAGCACATAAATTTGAATACAGCTTATTATTTTTGGATATTACTAGCGGTAACTAAGCTTCTAATATTTTACTTAGATATTTTGATTGAAGATTTATTACGTACAGTTAATTCAAATCAACTCATCAATATGATGAGTAATATAATAATTTTAAGAAACATGCCCTTTTAAAATATTTTTCCTGGTTTAAAACTGTGATATGCCTTATATATTGTTTATCTAAGTTACATGTTTCAGTACACAGCCTAACAATATGACCACATCTTATTGTTACATGCTGTCTATATACATCGTAGGAAATTTATATACAGAGTAATTTCCGGCTCCAAACAAGACAGGCCTCTTTGACCGAGAGCTGCCCTAGCTCTTGGCTTTTCACGCTTCTAATATATTTCGTGTAGAAAGACGAGATATATTAACGACAAATATTATTGTCAGAAATAAATAACGAGTTTATTGAAAGGTCAGCTGGTAAGCTTTACTGTCAAGACGTTAAAATTTATTGTAGGTCAATATATTCTTGGTATAATAAATAAATTTATACAATAAAAATAAGTAAAAGATATTGAATAATTTATGACCAACCACGCGCGAATGACGCTTTATGTGATGTTACTGATTAATATTCAAATAATCGTGGGTATCAATTTCTGGTGGATTTTATCTGTTAAGAAATTCTCAGTAGCTGCACGGGGGTACTGATATCCCTAAACTTTGCCAGGTAAACGGTGATTTTGGCTCATCTTATTTGAACGAAGGCCCTAAAACCATAACTAGAAAAATGTGGGTAGAATGTATTCTACGCACATTTCTGCCCACACATTCAGGCACATATAGGCGAGAGTGTATATTAAGTTATATTTTATTTATACTCGTAGTTAATTTTATTTGCAGTGAAAAACAGCATAGCGAAACTTTGTTAATTCATTCTGTGTGTTTTGCAGTTACAAAGTGATGCTATGTTTTATGGTGCTTAAAGTTCACTTTGATCTGTCGTGCGTGGCCACAGTGCGTGTCCCTGTGGTGAGAACACTGGAACATTGAGACAACTATCATCTTAGTCTCCCCGTGACCATGGCTGCTGAAAAGCAACCGAAACGTCGGGGAAAGTGTAAACATAAATATAAATAGTATAATAGTATAGTAATAGTATAAATAGTTTCAATAATTTAATTAGCTTAAAAATCAGTAAAGTTTAATAGTAGATAATAGAAGGGAAACAGTTTAAAAAAAATTGTAATAACGTGTCAAATAAACAACGCGATAAAATCCGTATATAGGAGTTTAATTTCAAGAAAGTTTATCAATGTGTAAACCCATATAATATGTTTTCAATATGATTTTGGATATTAAGAGGTGTTCTGTGGTAATTCATAATAATGTAACATGAGCCCTGTTTATAAACTGCCTAATGCTGGGCACGGCCTACTATTCAGTGTGAGAAGCGTTAGGCTATACTGTGGCGCGTTAGCTAGTCCGGATTAGAACTCTCAGACATGTCGGTTTCTAGATAATGTTTTATTTTACATTTTAAGCGAACTATGATTATAATATATTACTACATTTTGCCTGCAGCTTCATGCTAGGTTAGTTAAAGTATTTTTTTCGGGATACAAGGTACCCTATATCCTTTTTTGTTCCCCTGACAACGTGTATGCGAAATTTCATAATAATCGGTCAAGTAGGTAAGGCGTGAAAGCGTGACAAACAAACTTACATTCGCATTTACAATATTAAGTTAGGATTAGGAAGTACGCAGCACATAACTTTGTAAGTCAGAGTCGGGCAGTTTAATGGCCTCGCACTACAACATATTTAAAATACTTTTCTATGGAATATCAATAGAATATGGCTGTTATTGCTAGCCACTCCGGCCAGTATAATGCAATTACAAATTTCAATGATAACTGTGGCAATTAAGCAACTCTTTTACTAAAATAAATGATTAAATCTAAATAATATAATATTTGTCAATCTTAACTAATATCTATACTAATATTATAAAGCTGAAGAGTTTGTTTGTTTGCTTGAACGCACTAATCTCAGGAACTACTGGTCCGATTTGAAAAATTATTTCAGTGTTAGATAGCCCATTTATCGAGAAAGGCTATAGGCTATATATCATCACGCTAAGTTTAATAGGAGCGGAGCACCAATGAAGAATGTTTCAAAATCGGAGGTTTTTTTTCCTTTTGAGAGCTTCCGCTGCGTGCGCTGCGTAAACAGTTAAAGTTTCGCAAAAATCATGTACGAAAGAATTGTTTCCCTTAAAAAGTTCTAAAAAAAAATCTGCGACAGCATATGTCTATCCACTATAACCTTTTTTATGCTAACCAAATTTGTTCTAAAATAATGCATTATTTGCGAAGGCATTTTTATAAACATGATATTAATCCTTATCCAAATAAATACGTTATTCATCACAAGTTAATTTAAAACAAAATTGCCCTTTAATCATTAGATTTCAATGAATATCTTAGGAGATATCGCAGTTTTATAATAACATCGCAGCAAAATAATTACTCATTACAGACATACAAACGATGTTTCTCCTGATTTATTCTGCGTGATTTTAAATTAGCACTGTAGGTATATTTATAAAATTTTGTTCAATGGTTCTTATGTGGTTCGTGGATTTCAGCTCCTTTAAAATAGGTGCCTACGACCTCTCTTATGTGACGCAGACGAAATTGCGCGGGTCAGCTATCTAAACTAATATTATAAAGCTGAAGAGTTTGTTTGTTTGTTTGAACGCGCTAATCTCAGGAATACTTGTTCGAATTGAAAAATTATTTTAGTGTTGGATAGCCTATTTATCGAGGAACGCTATAGGCTATCACAACATCACGCTACGACCCACGGGGCGGCGCAGTAACGATAAACGCGGGTGAAACCGCGGGAACATCTAATTATAAATACAAATGTGAGTTTGTTTGTTTGTTACGCTTTAACGCCTTGACTAATCGCCTGATCATTATGAAAATTGCATACCTATTACATATTGTTAAGGATATAGAAAAAGATATGTCCCTTTCATCCAGAAAAATATTGTTCTGAGGGATACAAATTTATAAAAGAAATTAACAAACGCGATTGAAGCCAGAGGCATAATCTAGTGCTTCTATAAAAACAAAACCTGTTCATAAATATCAAGCTATTTTCTAAATTATAAGAATCGCGATAAGCGAAAATCTTATAATTTAGAAAAATATTAGTCCCACATAAAAATACTAACGATTGATAATCTGGCTCCAAGAAATTGCTTGGCATAAAATCTTGATTGACACATAAAAGCCTTAAAAAATAAGGTCGCGTTTTACAAATTGTTTGCAAGAAATTAAACTAATACTTATTTAATGCTGGTTTATTTTGTACTCAATTTATTTTTATAATTACTATATTACTATAAGGTTTAGATGTATATTTAAGGGAAACGTTTTAACAAAGTTATCCAAGTTTCAGTATTTTACTTATCGTGTTTCTACTTATTTAGTAGTTATTAAATTTGCAATTTTTTGTCCACAGTGGCCGATTATTTGGCGACAATACGGATGTGCTAGCTCGCCCGCCCGTGCCATCTTCTTACTGGCAACTGGCATAAGAGCTCTAATACTGTTACTGCAATTCGATGAGTAAGAATACCAGAAGTACAGATACTACCCTCTTATATAGCTTTCTTTGTATCTTATATTTAATACCTCTTGCACAACTCCTTCGTGGCACTACGGTATGGTTATGCGATTGTCGTTCGTGAAGGCCAACAAAAAATTAATGTATTTTCTTTTTCATCAAATCTCAGTAGCAGGCAAGAGTTAGGAAGTTGGCAGTGTTCAGAACACCGTGTCTCAATCAGCACGTAAATCCATTGGGCCTGCGCCTGATCTCACCAATCGGATAACCATTCCATCGGATTATGAGAGTTGGTAAAGTTGGTGAAGAGCGCACTTGTGATTGCGCACGCACTTGTGCATTATATTTCTTGAGCAGAAGGGCAGTCTATATTAAAATTAGTCACCGTGGTTGAAATAAGGTCTCGAGGGCCTTATGGCTTATTAAGTTTAACGAGCTAATCATATTACAAGGCTTATAGCGTATAGTAAGCTATTATGATCCACGCGATTTCTACTCTGCATAAATAGAATCTGTTGCTATGCTGTTAGCGTAAAAGGATGTTTCTTTTCAAGGAGAATCTGGTCGCTAAGCCAAATCTCTGATATTATAACCACACGTATAAGAACAAAGATATTGTAATAAAAATAAATGTGTAAGCAAAAAAGTTTTATTGATACACGGTTAACAATATAGGGTACAAAAAACGTTGTTTGCATTTATTAGAATGTCGTATAGACGTGTAATAAGATTCGAGCTTCGTGTGACTTTAGTAAAACAGTTTTCGATAACGTTGTAAATATTCTTATTTAGATAAATATCGTGTCGCTAAACCTTCATATTTTTACGATTTTTTGTATAAACTCATTTTTATCGTGCTAGTTTTGATAGCGCGTTTATAAGTTCGGTAATGTCTGAATTTTATAGAAGCTGTTTTATAGAAGCAGCTTTAGGCTAGAATAACCTTGAACTGAAAACCGAGAGGCAATGGAATGAATTGTTATGAGAATTTCTTTAGCCAATCCTAAGTATTAGCGGTAGCTTTATAAAAGCCTAAAAGTCTTGCTTTCCTTACTAGCAGGCTCGATCAAGAATATAAAATAATATATTATATCAATCAAGCTAAAACAATAAAATATCTTACCTGGTCCAAAGACTATTGAACGAGCAATCCCTCGCAACTCTTCAAAAAACGTTCCGGATGTGCATGCTGACAGCACATCGTTTTCTCGAGCAACCTAGATATCATATTGACTGTAAAAACAAACCACACGGTGCCCATTCTGTAGAAAAAAATAATTCCCCAGTCAGTCAGGCCCAACTTGTACGAAATCTTCTACATCTCTAAAATATTTTACGAAAAAATTAAGAAGTATAACGCTAAAGTTACATCCAAACTTTTATCCTCCTTATTAAACCATGGCAAAGGAAAAGTAATCTAAGTAGGTTAGCAGAGAGATATTATAATAGACATTACAACCACCTACTCACAAACTTTTTAATAAAAACAAAGTTCAGACGTTTTCGGTTAAGCTTATCTTATTCATAAGATTCTGTGTATATCGTACAGTGTATTACGTAGGTGGTCACTGTATATGCAGCTGAACTGAGGTGGTAGCACAGCGGTATAAGGGATCACTTCAGTGCAGACAATAATGGATTGAATTTATATTATTATTTTTATAAATATAGTACCCTAAGTATGTGTTTATATCTGTAATGACAATTTAACTATGCTATTTTCTGTCAATAAATTCTAAATTGCCGGCCTCGGTGGCGTAGTGGTTAGTGTAACCGACTGCCACGCCTGAGGTCGCGGGTTCGATTCCCGCACAAGTCAAACATTTGTGTGCATGAACATGGATGTTTGTCTTGGTCTGGGTGTTTCTATGTATAATATGTATGTATTTACAAAAAAAAAGTATATATGTATGTTTATCCATTGTCTAGTACTCATAGTACAAGCTCTGCTTAGTTTGGGCTAGATGGTGTTATGTGTATGTGGTAGAATATTATTATAAATATCATCGACCAAGCATGATTCAAGAATTCGTGCTACGAAGTCTGGAATCATGCTTGGTTCGTGTCTTATTAGGTTACAATAATATACTCTGTTTAATCTTGCAGGGATACAGGCTATGTATGTATTTATAATATGAGAGATTATCAAATGCTAAACACTTAAGACGCATTGCTTAAGCTAGTGCTATTACCGTTTGAAAGGTTTCCTCGAAATAGAATATTTAACGAGCGATCTATTAGTTCCTTAGGATAACATATGACGTGTCACTACTGCATGTGCAATTATTTTATGTATTATCTTATGCATTTGCGCAAAAACTTATATATAACTTATATATACCTTCCTTTCTGTAATATTACTTATGCCTTCTTCCTTGCCCTTCTACCCATTTAAACCTTTCTAACTCGCCCAACCCTTTCAAAACATTGAAGTCAACCAAATAATATTTCAAAGTACTAAACATTTAATTTTGAACATGAAACAACACTTACTCCGTTCATTACGTTCCGCGAAGCTTTACTTTCATTCAAGTTAAACCGCTGACTCGAGACAGTCACACAATACCCGGATTATATATAAAAGTCTGGTATTGTTCATCATTTATTTTTCCACAAAACAAAGGGAAGCTACGTCAGAAACGACATTTGTCACTGTCTTAAGTTCCGGTGGTACTAAGTCGCATACGGAAACCATTTCTTCCTGGTTTGTGATATCATAATTTACGGTGGTTTCTATACTAGAATACGCTTTATACGGTTAATAGACAAAATAAAATGCTACAGTATTCAACTTACGTGATTTCGAAGTTACGCGTGACTTATGCTTTAGCTATGAATACTTCGCTTTAGTAGTCGAGCTACTTAATTGGAGTCGGTATAGATTAGTCTGCTCGCTCGGAGATTATAACACACTCTTATAGAAAACCAACGTAGGATTTGCGAAACATTAATTGCGTCTGTCCAATAGCCTCCCATTTTTTTCATCACTGCTATTTTTAATTCTTTTTCCGTTGGGTCGGTTACGCGTGCATGATATGGCGGCAACCATAGACTACTATATCCGCTTGCTTTTAGGTGGGCTCGTTGTGTTGCACCTTTGTTGTATATAATGTTGTAATGGAACTTCTTACAACTTTCTAATTACTAAGGTGTCCTTCTTTTTTTTAGTTCGGATCCACAATCGTTTCCGCTAAATAGGTGGTAAACTCCAAATATATTCGTAGATATGTATTGTGACCTAAAACGCCGTTCGGTTAAATAAATTCAGACGCGTTTGCATAAGTGTGTTTGGGCAGCTTAGATCCTAACAAGCAGGCGAGAAATTGGTCTTTTCATAATCTTATTTGCTTAGGTCCCTAGAGCGCCTCAAATAAATAACAAACAAAAAATTGGTTAAATGCGACTTGCGTGAAATTCGACTTACGTTATTACAATCATGAAATTCGAGGTATCACAATCCTTGTTTGCTAAGTCTCAGAAGAATAAAGCGTCCATATAATACGATACATTGACCCCAGCGTTTAGCCCAGTTGCTTATCGAGGCATGTCGTAAAACTGAAGTAGGGAAACAATTTGGTAAATGGTTTCTATAAACGATACACGATGGTGTATGGACGCGCAAATATGGGACACGGATGTTAAGTTTTGTATCCGTTGGGTTACTCGTATTCCGTCAACTTGATAGCCTAAGTGACGATGGCTTTTGTACTCGTTTAAGAAATTAGGCACCGGTATTTCTGTTTTGTATATGGATGCTGCATAATTAAGTCGCCAAGTCCGGTAGCTTCAATCCCAGCACGGGCTAAGAATATTGTCTGTTCCAAAAATGTTTCGAGTTTAGGTGTTCTTTGTGTCCGTTGTTTGAATATGTGTAAAGTCTCTCGTGACGCGGGCGTTATTCTTAGTACGGGAGTTGTATATTAAAGCAAAAATAATTAAGGTTTATTAACCCAATATCTCAAATTGAAAGTTTTTTTTAATCCTTAGCTACAAAAAAAACTACCTTGACGTAATCGGTATTTATACACAGGTATGGAGGAGAGCAATATAGCGACACTGCCAATCCCTCACTATTTTCTATTATCATATCAAAATTTAAACTATTGATTGCTCATTCTTGTTGTAATCAATTTTAACACTTTTCACTAAAAGATATTTGCTGTTTCGTATAAAATAATGTAGAAAATTCATCATAGTAAACTGCCTTATTTCTGTTTTACTTAATATATAATATACTATACTGTTTATTCTGTTTACATACATTTGAACTTTACATTACATTAGTAGTATGATTGATATCTCATATTTCTCAAAGTGCATTGCTTGTTCTAGAAGTGGTTTCGCTTGTAAACCTTTGTCATACGATCCGCAGGCGACGCCACGAGTAGATGACTTATAAGGACATACAAGGATATATGTAAAATGTTGTCTGTGAGTGTGCCTTTATAGCAGAGGCAATGGGCCAAGGAAGGTAGAGCCGCTTTGCTTAGACTACGCCGTTTCTCAATGATCATCAGTACGAAAAAAAGGATGCATATCTTAAATTTTGTATTTGTTTTAAAAATAAATGTAAATACCAACCAAAATTATTATTATAACTGATTGATTTGTTTCTATTTTAATTAGACATCTAAATTTTAAGGATTTATTTACCGAGACGGGATTGGATACAATTATTGGATTCTCCTGTTTTTTTTTTTAATTATAGTTATATAAGTACACATTTCCTTTAACAAAAAAGTAATATGAAAAAGATCTAAACAATGAAACTTCAATCAAATTCGTTAAAAAATTTCAATTCCGTTTTTCTTTTTCCTTTATTTTATTTGACCATTTCCTTATTAGAAACAATTCGTGGATTACACAAATTATATTATTATCCCGTGTGGGGGGGATTGAACCCACAACACTCGACGAAGTGACGTTAGCTAGCTTACTTTTACGTTACCAGGAATACTTAATAATGCGATTTGCGCAGACAGTTATTAGAGTTATGTATAATAATCAAAAGTCATACATATCAAGTCTGATATCTTCCTCCATTCTTATATTAATGCCACGTCACGATATAAACGAGCCTTTATCCTCTTACAAGAAACGTTGCCAATCCCATAGCGGAATTCAGTGACATATATTATGACTATCAAACGATCGGAGATATAATGTCAGGGATCCTAACTAATATTATAAATGCGAATGTAAGTTTGTTTGTTTGTTACGACTTAACAACTCGATCGATCATCATGAAATTTCGCATACAAGAT
The DNA here is from genome assembly GCA_963564715.1 of Catocala sponsa. Lineage (NCBI taxonomy): Eukaryota > Metazoa > Arthropoda > Insecta > Lepidoptera > Erebidae > Catocala > Catocala sponsa. The sequence goes on from OY751336.1 coordinate 6,542,987, forward strand.
GTCAGTGGAACAGAAAAGGACATAGGGTATCTTTCATTCAGAAAAAGTACTGTTACTAACCTAACCTACATTTACGCGAGTGAAGCCGCGGGCAAAATCTAGTCTATACTAATATTAGAAAGATTTGATTTTTTGTTTGTTCTATTTGTTTGTAATGATTTAACTCAAAAACTTCGTAACCGATATTGAAATTTCTTTCACAATTTGAAAGCTCTATTATCACCGAGTAACGTAGGCTACATTTTATTTAAAAACTGTTTTATTTAAATTACTGTTACTATCTTATCTTATGTGGGGGCCACTCAGTGCAGACCGGTGACACTTCAACCCAGTGGGATCTTTTGTGTCGACACTCACCCAATAACGACTGCCATAGATGTTCATGGCGGCCGGGACCAACGGCTTAACGTGCTTTCCGAGGCACGGAGCAGGCGATAATTGTCAATCAATACGTACATAATTTCGAAAAGTCATATAACTTCCGAAAGTCAGAGGTGCGCGACGTGGGTTCGAACCCGAGACCCTCTGAATTGCAGTCTGTTGGTCTCCCCACTGAGCTATCGCTGCTCTTACTGTTACTAACATAGCCTAACATATATTTACGCGAGCAAAGCCGCGGACAAAATCTAGTATGTAATAAAAGCGACGCGTGTAATGAAAACTGTGTTATCACTGCGCCGGCTCCCTCTCTACATTATACGCTATCGTTACATCATTTGTTAGGTCTTGTACGTTATATGCTGAATATTCAAGGTTCCGTATAAATTAATTTGATATCCTTTATACATATTATTCGTTTACGGCACGGAATATAATTCTATTAGTATTTACGGGATAGTAGATAGTTTAAATAATATTTAAAGATTTGTTTACATGGTAATAAAATAAATTTTCTTTTAATGAATTTAGCACAATTTCAACAATTATAAATAAAAAAGCGCGTTTAGAAGTCATATTAATTATTAGCAATTTGTCTATTTCATTGGAATACCAGTGGTCATAATTGTCTTAGTGTTTTATTTCTTATTTGGAATACGTAATCACTTGCATATCTATATCTATACAAATAAATAAAATTGAAGTGTCTGTTTGTAATGTCAAAATAACAGCTTTTTATCTAATGCATATGAAAGTATATAAGTTACCTATACAGAAACATCTATTTTTTAAATTTTTGTCTTTCTGTCTTTCTGTTTGTTTCGGATAATCTCCGAAACGGCTGAACCGATTTTAACAGGACTTTCACTGGCAGATAGCTGATATTATAAGGAGTAACTTAGGCTACTTTGATTTTAGAAAATATAGGGTTCCGCGGAGACAAACACTTTTTAGTTAAAATCTACACGGACGAAGTCGTAGGTAACAGCTAGTTAGATATAAATGCATTAATAAATACTAGTGACCCGCCCGGCTTCACACGGGTAGTACAAAACCTTAAAAAATTATACACCTAAACCTTCCTCATTTATCACTCTATTGGTGAAAACCGCATGAAAATCCGTTCAGCAGTTTTTGAGTTTATCACGAACAGACAGACGCGGCGCGGAACTTTATTTATTATATGTAGTGATAAATGCAAGGTAACGTCAAACCGGCATAACAATAACAAAAAATACTAACAATAATAAATGAAACAAAGAATCTATAAAAGACAAATATATTTTTTAACAATATCAAAATAATTCTTTTTATAGTTAGCAGTAGGTATATCACATACACAAACACATTCACCATCACATAAATAACATTGAATGTATCAGATAAACAGGATAGGGTAAAGAAATGTTATAAATTTGTCTGACAGGCAGCTGATGCAGCGATGTGCATTTGTCACCAAAAAATCGAATGACTCGAAAATCGCAGAACTCACTATTTTGAGTATCAAGTTACATGATAATCAATGACAATATTCAAACTTTTTGTATTCGGATCATCATTTTACAACATTGATAATGTTGAGTTTATTGCAGCGGAACGAATTGGGCTGTTGTTAATGTTCGATTTTGTAATTGTAATTTATAATGTACTAGCTTTTGCCCGCGGCTTAGCTCGCATTAATTTAGAATTTGACAATCAATTTGGGATGTACTTTACTTGTAATAATATAATTCAATCATGATTCGAAAAAGGTGGGTGGAGGTGACTGGATGGCGAAAACGGGAGATCGGGCCTTGTGGCGCACCCTGGGGGAGGCTTATGTCCAGCAGTGGACTGCAATAGGCTGAATGATGATGATTCGAAAGACACGTGGCGCCATCTATTATCATAAGAACGTTATTGTTGTTTTCCTCGGGAACAGTAACTTTTTCGGGATGGAAGGTGGCCTATGTCCGTTTCTTTAAACTTGACAACGTATATGCAAAATTTCAGGATGATCGGTTCAGTGGTTTAGGCGTGAAAAGGTAACAAACAAACAAACAAACTTATTTTCGCTTTTATAATATTAGTTATAAATACTGGCTTGGCTATAAATACTTAGCGTAAAAATGCAGTACGTACTCTCCTAGTTTTAATTATATTCAGCATCATATTAACACGAAAATCGCAGAACAAAAAAGCAATAAATTAGTATACACGGCCTGACGGCCTGATATTGTAAAACTGACTTGAACTTTTATATTAAGTGTAAAAGCATCAGACTACTGTGAAATACTCACGATTAAATTTTATAAAATTCAGATGAATATTGGGTCTGCACATTGGACTTCACATTGGATTGCATTTTTTAAATAAGAAGAATGTAAGAATATCCGCGAGCGAACTTATAATTTTGGACCAATGACCTCTTTGGTTCAAAATTATTACATTAATAAACAGCCACAGCAGAAATATTACATTAAGGCAATATTTTTGTTTTTACGTCTATTTATGTCTATACCAATATTATAAGAAGGAAAGATTTATATTTTTGTTTGTAATGAATAAACTCAAAAACAAAGAGTCAGATTAAAAATTTTTTCTTTAGAAAGCTATTTCATCTAGAAGGCTATATAACATCACGCTACTAGCCATGGGAGTAGAGCAGTAATCATACACGTGGGTAAAGTCGCGAGACACATCTTGTCTATAATATTGATATCGCTTAGTTTAACAAACTATGTTTCAACAATTCAAAAATAATATGTACCAACCATGTAACATTAATCTTTTCCCTCTTCAACCGGACTTACGCTGCGGCCCCGGTTTTCAATTAAGTCGTTACCGATTGCGATACGAAGATTGATGATGAAGTTCCAGCTTGCCACCCCTCTTGCCCCTCTTTCCATGTCACTGTGGAGCCAGGCTGTGTGTAATTAGGACTTAATTAACGTAATGGCCGAGGCATCCAACATTAAAAGTGATTTTTGTGGACGAGATGCACAGAAATCTGAGTGTTATTGCAAAGTTTCTCATTAACTATTAATAATGAAGACGGAACTTTTGCTCATATGATGTAATTAGTTTCAGTGTAGTGAACATAATTGCGGGTATGTAATATATTTTGCAGCTAATGTCAGTTCGTTACTTCGCCCACATGAATATCATAGTTCAAGTTTAATGTTATTTTAACAACTCGAATGCGACGCGACTTCTGTGCATGATTCCTGGCTCAAAAATTTTTATTTAGATTTTTTGTTATAATATTCTGTATAGTATAGCACGTAGTCTGAAACTATATATAGACTTGTCCCTTACTGCATAGTACTAAAAAATACCTGACGAAAAGCGGGTGTAATACATATCTGCTTATTTAGTCAGGAAAGAGTCATGACACTACGTCGCTATCAACCACAGAACATGCAATAAAGCTTTATTGTGGTATCAACAGATATTCAAGAAGGTCATCACATCTTCATGTGGGAAAAGTAATGGTAAAGCCCACTCAACATAACATAAATGTGTCCTAAATTATTTTAGGTAAACATAAACTCTATGTACTTACACAGATAGTGGATGTCGATATATGGTTCAAATGTCAACACCGTTAATACATTAGCCGCATTTCACCGCATGCAAGCGAACTAAAATTTCACTCAAATTATTGTTTACATTTGGATTTCCCTACGTATAATTCTGCTTTGTTCTATTTTGGTTTGATTCTGTCATGTTCATTTGCGGTTGTCGTTATGGGTGGGTAGATGTTAGCCTGATAAATGTTTGTATGGTTGGTTAGCATTATATGCGCACGTTAAGCGGTCATGATTCCTGAAAGTAGCTTATGAGGTTTAATTATTAAAAAATTACCTGCGCAAGCATTGATAGAGAGAGAGTGTGTGTTGCTCAGCGATTACTGATAACAATGTTCCTTCTAATTTACAAACCAAAAATGAAAAAACAAAACTATAGCTTGAATGTAAAATATTTACCACTCTATTGCAGTCAATTCAATCCAAGTGAGTCACAATATCTTCTCGTGTGTTACAGTTGAACAGTTTAAACCATTCTGATCGTTACGCTACCACGTAATAATATGGCCGACCATCATTTATCGTAGCATTCGTAGCACTACGAGTGCTACGTCAACCCGGGATCTGCTACGAATCGCTAACCGTACGTATTTATAAATGGTTGGCCATACTTCAACAAGTTTCTAAACTACCGAGGAGACATTTACAAAATAAATGACATATACCCAATGGGTAGAATCAGGGCTGCCACAAAATGAGATATCATTTGATTTGTTAGCATTACGCCCGACGTCGGCGAAACATTTTTCGTGTATTGGATGTTTATTTGTTTCCTTTTTTGCTCCCCGTTTATCCTTTACGAAAATTCCCGTGGATAAATTCCATGAAATTGGACTTGAGAAGGAGGACTACATTTTTATATTCGAAACAATTTGAGAACAGATGCCCAATTGGATTATATGATCTTTGGTTCGATGTCCGGGCCACTCAAAATATTTTGCGTTAATTTTCATCGAGGCACTTCTCAGTATGATAGTTAAGTCTGATTTCACTCGGAACATTACTGACTCTAAGAATAAGAGATTAATAAAAAGACTGCTGTTATGATGGTTTTATAAGAGGATGAATACTTTCACCGGACGAGCCGCCGCATTACTGGCTACAAATTTTACTCCAAGAATTAGTATTGCGTATAACTGCTACGTGCTACGGTGCTCCATTTAATACTACATCACCTTTGTAAATCAGTTTTAATTATCGCGTCTAAAACGAAGACGACTATTTATTTAACTAATAAATATTATATAATCTCTCTATACAAACTGTCCTACTATTGGGCACGAGCCTCTTCTCAGTGCGAGAACTATACTAACAGTATAGATTGTCTGACGTCACATAACTTCGAGAACATTATGGTTAACCTTCAGACACTTAGTAAACTCATTAACAACTAGATTTTGACATTATAAATCAGGTTTATTCACGATGTTAAATTATCGCTAGCTTTAAAAGTGAAGGATCACTGTTGAAGCAAGCAATTAACAATTAAACACGTTTTTAAACTATCTCCTTCTATACCTATAAAGTCAAACTCTACTCCATATATTTTCTAGTCACGTATCATTTATCAAGCTTCTAAAATTGCGATATGTAAGCGATGAATACGTAGTCATTACCAGGGTGCCTTGTTAGCTCTGTCACCGTAAATAGAAAGGGGTATATTCTAATAGTTTGCCATGATCCCTTGTGAGTAGTAAGCCTCCATATAAATGAGCTGTCTGCGTGACAAAGTACTAGTTGTAAAACTAGTGGCTAGAAGAATTGATATAATGTAAGAGTGAGCGATTTAGGTAATGTTTATGTATCAATATACATCCTGAATTATAGCGCGTGCCTTGGAGCTACGGTAGTGAACGCGACTGCTTTGGGTGAGGCTTCAAGTTTGATGCCCGATTCGGGAAGAGACAAAATAGATTTTACTGTCAAGAAATTCTCAGTAAGAGGTACTATGCCTGGCAGATGTCAATAGGCTCCTAAAACGTGGGCCAGAAAAGTCGTAATCGTAAGTGTAGGTTTAATATACTTCTGCCTGCCTCTTTCGTAAAAATCTATAGACGTAAGACTACATAATACAGACTGAATACAGAAGCATTTATCTCCAACTCATTGATCGGTTAATGACCGTAACGAGAATCAGTACAATTTACATAAAATTCAAAGAATAACAATAAATGACACTCCATAAACTGAACCGACGGGCGTGTATGAGGAATGTGATGAAAGTGAATGAAGCCAGAGAAGTGTGTCAGGATCGTAGCAAATGGAAATCCGTAGTCTCTACCTACCCCTCTGGGAAACAGGCGTGAATCTATGTATGTATGTATGTATAAACTGAATGGTATGTTCGATCTTAATTGTTAATAAACAAGACGATAACAGTTGGATGCAAATCTATAAACAAACATACGTGCATGAGAAATAAAATCAAACTACTTAATACGGCTTTTAAAAAAGTTTATATTTAATCATATTTTTAAATAGTTAATGTACTACTTGTACAATTCTTTAAAATGATAAAAAAACTAACTAAACGTCGGATAAATTGTTTATATGACGTTTCAGTTGTGTTTTAGTAGCTATATTTGCATGGTGGTCGTACCTCAAAGTTTAGTACATGCAATGTTGTAAATTTAAATACGAGTAGTTATAAAATATATAAATTGGTGTATTAAAAAATATACTCTGTATCATATTTCATATCAAAACTGTAAAAAGGTTTTTAATTACAAACATACGTACGTATTTTTAAACAACCTCATCAATCATTTTTAATTAGAATAAGCTACAAAAATACAAAAGTTTTAAAATTCACTTATCTACTGATATAAGTATCAAACAGAATATCTGAATTATACACTAACTGAGTTCAGAAAGCGAAGGTCGGAGCGAAATCCCAAAGGAGAGTCAGGTGTTCGACGAAAGCGAGCGATCCAGCTGATGCGACAAGGGACTACTTGTTCTAAGATACTACATATTACTTGTATATGCTCAAACAATTTGTGATGTCTACTTAAAATCTCTATACGTATGATGAACTTAGTTCTTCTTTACTTCGTATTTTTTTATTTGAAAATCAGATAATAAAATTGGCTGTCTCTTTGACTTTTTACTGTCTATCTAGGCAGTTTATTGAGTTCCGTGTTCAAGAGGTACCTACACGACACTATTATTAGACTTTATTCGTCATTCTGTTTTTCAGAATCTTAAGTATATTCTATCATATATTCTATCACATATACACAACACCATCTAGCCCAAACTAAGCAGAGCTTATACTATGGGTACTAGACAATGGATAGACATACATATATACTTTTTTTTTTTGTAAATAAATACATATTTATACATAGAAACATCCAGACCAAGACAAACATCCATTAGGTAATTTAAAACAAAATATACTTGCCTAGATTTTGCCTGCAGCTTCGCTCGCATAAATGTAGCTTAGGTAAGGTTAGTAGCAGTACTTTTTTCTGGATTAAAGGTATCCATGTCCTTTTTTGTGCCCCTGACAACGTATATGCGAAATTTTACGATGATCGGTTGTGTAATTAAGGCTTGAAAGCGTAACAAACAAACTCATATTCGCATTTATAATATTAGTTAGGAAGTTAGGATTATGGCTGATACCAAAAAGTAAACGTTACCCCGGTCCTCTTGTAAAAAGTACCTCGTATAAGAAACAAGTTCTCAAGAGATTTATTCAGTGTATACAATGTAATTTAAACTTTCGTCTGTGTTAACTATAAGAACTATTATCGTTGAAAATAATATGGCGGTCATGTTTTTGTAGTGTGTAGAAAGTTGTGAGTTTTATGCGAAGATCGTGCAACTTTTATGGTAACTCCCAAAGGTGCAATGTCCATTGTCCAAGCTTACACCTACAGTAAGCTATCTAGATATAAACTGAGATTTAAGAAAATAAGGACTTAGCTATCTGTTACTTTTTGTATAGTCTGGAGTGCAATATTCTAAGACTGAGCTAGTTTTAGTCATTTACTTCAAACCGTTTTCTTGGCTTTCTAAAACGACAGCACCTGCTCTAATCTAATTCCTGTCTCACGGGGGATTGAACAAAATTACAAACAATGAACATCTCAAAATCGAAGCAGCCATTTCTGTATCACAAAAAATATTGTCGCGTGTGAGTTTCAAACCCACAACATTCGGCGTAGTGGCAAGTAGAGGCGATATCTTAAACCACTACGTCATCCGTGCTGTTCACTTTCTCTTTCTTTACATAATTATGTAAAAAAACATAAATTACTCTGTGCGTATTTTTATATCTGCACTTGAAGATCGGACCACAAGTCATACCAAAAAAGCAAGCATAAGATTCCTTCAATGTCAAAGCAGTAGTTTCTAAACAAATAATAATATAAATAGAATTATGAGCCTTATTTTGACTCTGCATGTAAACAAACTCGTAAATTTGTGCCCATTAGCGAATTGTATCGGATTGCCAGCACTGTGTATCATAATTACGATAATTGCTTGCAATCTTGTCGTACAGTTAGCGACATAAATAGCTAAATAACGAACCCAAATATAAGTTACGTGATTTCATTTCTTTTATTTGTTGTTATTATGATTTTACTCTATAATTTTCTGAGCCTTGTTCTTGTTAGTGGAGCCTTCCATGTCTCTTAATTCTTTGTCATCTATACAAATAAATAAAATTGAAGTGTCTGTTTGTAATGACAAAATAACAGCTTTTTATCTAATGCATATGAAAGTAAATAAGGTACCAATACGAAAACAGCTATTTTTAAAATTTTTGTCTGTCTGTCTGTTTGTTCCCGCTAATCTCCGAAACGGCTGAACCGATTTTGACGGGACTTTCACTTGCAGATAGCTGATGTTATGAAGAGTAACTTAGGCTACTTTGATTTTAGAAAAAAAATACGGTTCTGCGGAGCAGGTAACAGCTAGTTACAAATAAATACCATGAAATCTTCTAGCATTTTTTTCTGTTTTAAATCAGCAGCTTTATTGAATGCGATTGCTGTACGTGGTTTTGCATTCCTTTTCTAGGTCGGGCAATTTTTTATTGAGCTTTTCTGTCTCTCAGCTTAATAATAAGCTCACCCTTTTAATAGGGAATTAAATTTGTAGCTGGCTAGAATCTGGATGTAAAATCTCTGCCTACCACTTCGGGGATGTAGGCGTGACCGTAACGCTAATTAAGTAACTAATGTTGTTGTAAGTTATAAAAAAATATAATTATTTAATAGTACATTGTAGTTCCTCTTGGTTCATATTTATTTGTGACTAGCTTTTGCCCGCGGCTTCGCTCGCGTTAACTTAGAATTTGACAATCAATTCGGGTTGTACTCTGCTTGTATAATAATATAAATCAATCATGATTCAAAAGACACGTGGCGCCATCTATTATCATAAGAACGTTATTGTTGTTTTCCTCGGGAACAGTAATTTTTTTCGGGATGAAAGATAGCCTATGTCCGTTTCTGTATACCTGACAACGTATATGCAAAATTTCAGGATGATCGGTTCATTGGTTTAGGCGTGAAAAGGTAACAAACAAACAATCTTATTTCTGCTTTTATAATATTAGTTAGGATTACGAAGTTAGGATTACTGCCCCGCTCGCGGCCAGTAACGTGATATAAAATATCATATACCCTTTCACATTAAATGGATTATATAATGTTAAAATAATTGATCATGTCAAGGAACGTCACTGACTCTTCATAACGTATTATATTTCTATAGTGGCAATCAAATACACGGTAGCATAATGCAAAATCAAAATTAATGAGTTGGCAAACCTGCAAAGTACTCTTCACAACGTTCTCCATCTGTCAGCGTATTAAGTTTAGCTGAACAATTCAATTAAACAACAAAATATAGTTTGATACCTAAATCTTCGTAGACGATCCGATGATCCGATCGACCAATTGATTGTGTTCGAGGCACGATAATTTGTATTGGCCTCGAACGATAGTGAATACGTTTTTTGGGCCATCGCGTAAATTCTAACTAATATTATAAATACAAATGTGAGTTTGTTTGTTTGTTTGTTAGTTACGCTTTCACGTCTTAGCTAATGTACCGTTCATCATGAAATGTCGCTTACACGTTGTTAAGGAAAGAGATAAGGTACTTTTCGTCCAGTAATTTTACTGGACGAAAATTCTTTCGAGTTATAGAAAATTTAGATAATCTACAAATAACCTACATTTACGCGAACAAAGCCGCTGAAATAATCTATTAAAGCATTCCACTTTTTATCATCGCTTCGAATGTTATCTACCAAGTCGAATAATTGACGTTTTATCGGTAATAGCCTATAGCTAGTTGACTTCTACTTTAGTCAGAATATGCGCTAAATTGATAGTGCCTCTACCTTCCTTTCTGTTGATAGCACAACGCCTACTTAAAAGCTCTGAAATACCTATTTTCCGCAGAAACACAGCTCAAGACTATTATGCTCCGATTCTGTTTACTCGTATATTACAGAATATGGTATATACATGTATGTATGTGCTGTGAGTAAACCTTAATAAATAAATATACAGAACAATAACTCTAGATGAGATTATTTACTAATACTATTGTTTGTCAGTGCAAAGATAATAAGGTAATCCGTATCTTTCTTAACTCTCAACTCTACTAGATATAAGATCTATGTATGTATTACAGACGATTCATGACGTAGTGTCTAGGATTCAATGATATTGATGGTTAATTGAAACGATAGTAGTATTAGTTATTCTTCCTATTAGTCCGTCTATTTGTTGAGCCTTTTAAATGGACTATATATTATGTATATAAGGACATAATTTATACATTTGGACAAAATAAGACGAAGAGTTAAAATAATACTACGGGCAAAGAGCGAAATTAAAATTTTAAAGCGATAAACATAATGAGGGAAAAGGAATTCATACTTGTAAACTTAAAATGATTACATACATTTTAAAACGCCAAGCACACTGTCTATACTATTAAAAGTATTTTTATACAAGTCACGTTTGAAGGTTATTTTTTCGCCCGTATATTTCAATACAGCCGGGGTACAAACTATTCCCCTGTGTGATTACATAATCGCAAGTAACATGAGGCGGTAGCTACGAACCTGCGTTATTAAATTCGACTGGTCATGTATTGATTTACTGTAATGGCGAATTTCCGTGTTGTTCCCTTTATGAGAAAAATGTGAGAGTAGTATAAACAAGACCGGAACAATATCAAGCCATTAATATTGTCTGATCCTGCTTATGAGACTTCGTGTGTATGAATAACAGTGGGTATAATATGTTTGAGGTAATTTGTATGAATAAGGTGGGGTGAATTAAACAATTAATTATATATTATACTAGCTTTTGCCCGCGGCTTCGTTCGCTTTAATTTAGAATTTGACAATCAATTTGGGTTGTATTTTGCTTGTATAATAATATAATTCAATCATGATTCGAAAGACATGTGGCTCCATCTATTATCATAAGAACGTTATTGTTGTTTTCCTCGGGCACAGTATTTTTGTTCGGGGTTTCTGTACACTTGACAACGTATATGCAAAATTTCAGGATAATCGGTTCAGTGGTTTAGGCGTGAAAAGGTAACAAACAAACAAACAAACTCATTTTCGCTTTTATAATATTAATTAGGATACATAACCATTCGATTGTTTTATTTTCTTATAGTTTTATTGCCAGATTTGGTGTGATTGCAATATCGAGCACATTAATAAAATCATTTGATACACATTTCAGTCACTCACAAATAACTTGTGTTTGATCTATTCATTTTAAATTATTTTATAAATTATATAATACTTCATTCTTATGTTTATAGTAGTTTAAGTAGAACAAATAGGATATAAAAAAAACATTAAGCTCATAGGCTTAGGCTAACTTTAACGTCATCCAATCACCGTCAAAATGATGTTTTACATAATCATAAAATCTAATCGGACACCCAACTCACGAGCGCGGCGCTAACAGCTAGAATAAGGAAATTGTATTTACGCTCCTTGAATCTGTAATATTTCATATAATATAATGGAAGGAAGCTACGACATGAGATTTAACGAGGTATATTATGTGTGGGACAGTCGGAGGGAAAGGCCTAGACGACCCCAGGTAGCCCTTACCAAACTACTGGAAAAGCTGCGATAAAATCAGTATATAGTAGTTTAATTTCAATGAATAACATTCGCGTAAACAGAAGACAATATTATACTGAAAAAAGGTCAGTTAAATAATATTATTAGCCTATAATCTTAAGTGGAAAATGTAATAAGAGCGAATGAGGCATGAGAGATTTGTCAGAAATGTAATAAAAAGCTGTAATCTCTGCCAACCTCCTTGACAAATACATATAAGATATAACACATATAAGTTTATGCATGTCATTCTGTGAGCTTTCTTTTTTTCTATCTGTATAATAATATATGTTAATCAAAATAATAGCAGACATTTTAATCTATACCATATTATTTTATGAAGTTAATAGCTAATCTAAACCATACTTAATACAATTAAAGTATTAAATGCCAGGTTAAGAGTACCCTAAACCGTCACGCACACAGAGTATATAAAACAAAAGAGATTTGCCAGGAAAGTAGAAAGTAGAAATCTGGAGTGCCTGCCTACCCCTTTTAGAAACAGGCGTATCCTTATGTATGTATTATAGTCAGTATTAATAATATTACGAGTCCCTTAAAAAATATTTAAGTCTACTGTGTTGCTTCGGAAAGCTGCAACATACTTTATCGAACCAGGAAAGAAAAGGACCCTATAAAATCAACAAAGAAACATCATAGCAAATGTTATTCGTTGTCAAAAAACAACTATGTGCCTTATCTCCATAAGAAGGAAAGATTATCTTCGGACCGACAAACATCGATTTATTATATTCCCGCTAAGTCAGCATCGTTATCTGACGCAAAACGTCAGTAACGATTAAATAAATACCAAAGTTATAAACATGACAGATATGCATAGTTAAGTCCAACCCGGCATTGATGCAAAAAAGTATTCTATGTATAGCACCTATAATTAACAATAAAATTCAAAAGTCTATGAAGCAATTGAATGCACAATGTTTTAAACGTAACCTTAAAAAGAATTTGACAAATGTTTATGTAATTTGCTAGCAAACCGTCCCGGCTTCACAAACCATAGATCAACAAACAAATTATAGATCTAAACCTTCCTCATGAATTACTTTATCTATGGGTGAAAACTGCATGAAAATCCGTTCACTAGTTTTTGAAATTATCGCGTACAGACAGACGCAGCGGAGGCTTTGTTTTTAATAATATGTAGGGAAGTGATTTTTAAATTATTTCAATTTACAATATTCAGACAATTTTTTTTGTGTCTATTTCATTTTTATTTTGTGTTTTAATTCTATACTACCTATATTACTTGTTGTTATTTTTCTAGATTTTATTTTAATTATATAACTAAAGTAGATGTTCACCATTTCTAAGGTTGTACGCCATAATATGTGGCAAAACTTGCAGGTCATCATTATAATTAACATCTTACATCGCAAATACGAAAATTGTACTGTACACTCAAGTTATGACAAAAAAACGTATCTTTATCTTTAAGCAAACTACCTTTTGTCTGCGACTTCACTTTTGTCTTCTGGATCAAAGGTACTCTATGACTGTTTCTGTAATCCTGATAACGTGTATCCGAAATTTAATGATGATCGGTCGAGTAGTTAAGGCGTGAAAGCGAAACAAACAAACAAACTCACATTCGCATTTATTTTATGAGTTAGGATTGCTTAACGTGCAGCCTAACGATCGCTGCGATCGGGTATTATGAAAACATAAAGCCTCCTAAAATGCACTTTGCGTGGCCTAGCACCACGAGCAATTATTTTCAAGTCAAGCTTTAATAAAACACAGCCAAGCCCCCAGGCGCCAAGCCTCGCGCCTTCATTTTTCCATTCCAATAACGTAGCGATACTAATGGATTTCACGAAGATTAAGCCTTTGTATAAATCAGATATGATGAAAAGCGCTTTCTCGATTTGAAATAATGTTCCGTTCGTTTGATGAAGAACAATAAACTGAAAATGTTGGATATTTGTGTGTTTACTATAAAGTATGAAAATAATCTGCCTTTACTAATCTCATGCTTGTAATACAATAATACGTCTTCGTTTAGATCTAATTTCTTGTAGAATTAGATACGCAAAGAATAATCATTATCCTAATATGTTTTGGTGCTATTTAATTTAGTTTAGTTTTAGTTTATTAAGTTAGTACCTAAAATTAGTTTGTGTTCATTATTTGAATGTTGTGTTTGCCTTTAATTATTATTATTTGTTACACTATAATATTTTACTTGTGTGTCTACAATGTATATAACGGTGTATACGAATGTTGGCATTCTCAAATTTATACAAATAAATAAAATTGAAGTGTCTGTTTGTAATGTCAAAATAACAACTTTTTATCTAATGCATATGAAAGTATATAAGGTACCTATACGAGAACATCTATTATAAAAATTTTTGTCTGTCAGTCTGTCGGTTTGTTCCGGGTTATCTCCGAAACCGCTGAACCGATTTTAACGGGACTTTCACTGGCAGATAGCTGATGTTATAAGGAGTAACATAGGCTACTTTGATTTTAGAAAAAAATACGATTCCGCGGAGACAAACACTACTTCGTTAAAATCTACGCGGACGAAGTCGCAGGTAACAGCTAGTAAATAAATAAAAATAATCACTTTGTCATCTAGCCGGGTGCTTTACTGAGTACATAACATGGTAATTTAAAATAACCACTTTTGCCCACACGGAAACAAACATGAAGTCAAGATCGTCCAAGCCATTAAACATATACTACTACTAATCCGGGAATTATTTTATATCTCGTTAAAATTTACTTATCTTTTTGAACACTTTTAGTATGAAAAGTGCTACCAAAATAAATACTATTTCTTAAAAATACATCATAATAAAGTTACAATTTAATCTTATACTCAAGTAATTTTACTTAAAGAATGTTTAGTTAGTAGATGTTATAGCCAGATAAACAAATTAAATGATATAATAAACTAACTTTTGCCCGCAGTGTCATTTGCGTGAATCCCACGGGAATATAAAATGTATCCTATACGTGAATATTAAAGAAATATATATTAAAAGTTTCAGTTTTATTCAAAGCCATGAACGGTTTAAGCGTGTTTATGTAGTAAGAAACATACAAACACCTTTAGAACTTTCACATTCATTGTGATGACTAGCTTTTGCGCGTGGCTTTCCCGCATGGAATCTACAACAATAATAAGTCTGTCTTTCCCCAGGTTTATAATCTCTTTATGAAATTTCATCCAAATCGGTTGAGTGGTTTAGCCCTGAAGAAGTAACAAAGAGACAAGTAAGACTACAAATTCGAAAGTAACACTTACTTTCAAATTTATTGTATTAGTAAGGATTATAATTCTAAGAATGATATTACTTACATAACTATGAAGTAATGTAAGTAACTTAATCAAAATAAAATTATTTCAAATTAAATACTTTATAGTAATGGTTTTACCTTTTAAACAAGATTGCCGCAGCGTGTGTTTTAATTAAAATCTAACTCTTTGCATTTCATGCAGTTTTATGTTTTAATATTTTTTATATAGTTTCTCTTCTACAAAATGCACGTTTTCTATAAATTAAATGCTTTGAACTATAGCAGTAATATAATAAATTAATAAGTTTTTATTAAACTTTCAGTTGCTTCTGAAATGGAGGTGGAAACTGTCCCGATAGGTTGCAACATGCTCGCCCTTCATTACATGTAAGCTAATTATATATACAACAGCAGCTGGTTTTGAGTCTGTAATTTGAATGTTTGTTGAGGCTCCCATTAGTTAAGTTTCTCTAATGTAAGAGTTTAATAGTAAATGTAATGATAGCCATTCTATCGAGAACTATAAGATACTATAATAATAATATAATATTCTATCACAAACACACAACATCATCTAGCCCAAACTAAGCAGAGCTTGAACTATGGGTACTAGACAATGGATAAACATAAATACATACGTGTTTTTTTTGTAATTACATACATATTATACATAGAAATACCCAGACCAAGACAAACATACATGTTCATGCACACAAATGTTTGACCTGTGCGGGAATCGAACCCGCGACCTCAGGCGTGGCAGTCGGTTACACTACCACGCCTAAGTGACTGAATTTTAAACTATTAAACTGAATTTTCATGAATTTTTGGTTATTGATATGATGGCTACCTACACTAGGAATATTTTCTGTGTCTTGACGGACTTTACAAACATTCAAATTCAAAGTCGAACAAATTATTACTAGATCACACAAATTGTCTCGTGTGGGTATCAAGGATATAAAGAACATGCAAACTCGCAACAATTATTGGTAGATCATACCTGTCCCGATGGGACTCGAACCTACAACACCACTCAATGCACTGGTAGTGGCAAGACAACCACTGAAATCATTGCCCTAACTATCCAGTCATTATTTTTCATGTATCATGTCTTAGTATTACAAACAGGAACTAAATTCCAGTGTAAACGTGTGTCCAAAAGTTGTAAGCTTGTAAGTGCCACACTATTTATTGTAATTTCGTTATCCCTACACACAGTTACGTTGTACAAAGCGAAACCATAAAGTCAAGATATCTTATCCTATCTTATGTGAGGGCCAGTCAATGCAGACCGCGACACTTCTACCCAGTGGGATCTTTGTGTCGACACTCTTCCAATAACGACTGCCATAGATGTTCATGGCAGCTGGGACCAACCGCTTAACGTGCTGCTCTCCGAAGCACGGAGCAGGCGATAATTGTCAATCAATACGCACATAATTTCGAAAAGTCATATAACTTCCGAAAGTCAGAGGTGCGCGACGTGGGTTCGAACCCGAAACCCTCTGCATTGCAGTCTGTTGGTCTCCCCGCTGAGCTATCGCTGCTCCAAAAAAGCCAAGATAACGTCTAGTTTAACAATTAATCCGGTGAGTTTAAATCGTAGAGCGTTAACTCCACTTAATTATAGTCCAACATTACAATTCAATCTAATAATGTTATCATACAGAAGCTAAAAATAAGGCATAGTTATGTTTACATACATATAATAATAGTGAGGTAGCGAATTCGATTATTGGATTATAAAAAACTAGCTTTTGCCCGCGGCTTCGCTCGCGTTAATTTAGAATTTGACAATCAATTCGGGTTGTACTCTGCTTGTAAATATAATTAAATTATGATTCGAAAGACACGTGGCGCCATCTATTATCATAAGAACGTTATTGTTATTTTCCTCGGGAACAGTAATTTTTTTCGGGATGAAAGTGAGCCTATGTCCGTTTCTGTACAACTGACAATGTATAATAATACGCAAAATTTCAGAATGATGGGTTCAGTGGTTTAGGCGTGAAAAGGTAACAAACAAACAAACTCATTTTCGCTTTTATAATATTAGTTAGGAAGTTAGGATTTTAATGAGTTTAAAATCGAAAATCTTTTGAGAAATTAACAGAACGGAAATTCCAAACTAAGCCTAGTGACTGTATGGATGACGTAGTACTTTAAGTGGTCGTCTCAGCAATGTCACTACGCTGAGTTTTAATCCCACACGGGACGAAGATTAGTGTGACTCGATTTTGCGAGTCTAAACCTAGGGATTCTTGGTATTTGTTATTTAAATTTTCATAAAGTCACAGGCTTTATTTCTAGTAAGGGAGTTGTAAAAAAAATTATTTGTTTATAAAAAAGTAAAAGACGAGTTCCGAAGCTATTACTTACTAGATGTGCCTGCGGTTTCACCCGCGTTTATACTTACTGCGCCGCTCCCGTGGCTCATAGCGTGATGTTATATAGCCTATAGCCTTCGTCGATAAATAGGCTATCCAACACCAAAATAATTTTTCAATTCGAACCAGTAGTTCCTGAGATTAGCGCGTTCAACCAAACAAACAAACATACAAACACTTTAGCTTTATAATATTAGTATAAATAATAATTCTGGAGAACTAAAATTTAATTAAACAGATGTTGGTATGCTAAACTTTTGATTTTATTTCTGAAGTTAACAGTCGAGTTCCTATGTAAAGACCTCTTCCAATTTACCTTTTTAATCTACTAAAAGGAAAGTTTAAGAGCACTTTGTCTTTTCTTTCACCTACACCGACTAGCACTCTGAACTACTCGTGATCAATGATATCGAAGTTTTAATTCTTTTAGGATAAATGCACTTACTTAATTGGGTCAGGGGTACTGCGCAAATGAAACGCCTTCTACTATATGTAATATTAAGGTTTATGTGATCGGTATCTCAAGGCTAGCCTGAACAAAGTTGGATAATCTATTTCTTTTTTATAAAGATTTCTACTGCTGTGCACCCCGGGTTCCTCCTAGTCAAAGTATTATTTCGTTTTGTCTCAAAAAAGCTGTGCATGCGTTTTTGGGTTTAATTCTCGGATGGTGCAAATTGTTTTCAATTATGGATCGAACAAACTATTCATCTGGCAATTTAAACCGTAGACCTCATGTCTATGGTTTAAATTGCCGGATGAAACAAATTGTCAATTGGTTTTGGGTAAAACATGTCTAGTAGTTTGGTAATGCAACACTTCCTGTTGCGTGTAGTAGAAGCATAGCGGACAAAAAATAATAACCTCAATACATAAGTCTGTACCTATTACTGAACGACAGTATCTTTTCTTAGCTTTATTATTACTATTAGTTAACGAATTCTTCGAATCGCTTCAAATGTTTCAAGAGATTAGCTCAAACATACAAAATACTAACGTACGCCAGCTGTACGTTCCGAGAAACACGTTTGTGCCGAAATTCGTCCTGATTTTCGATATATAACCTCTTGATTTTCCTAAATTCTTCCATGAAGTAGTCCGAAAAACCGAATAAAAATGAGAAATCCATTTTCTCGATTTTTTGATTTAGTAAGGATTTCGTTCGGCCCGAAGTTTCAAACAATAATTTTTATGGTAGACCTCATCTTTATAATAGTTTAGATGACATCACATACGATCACTCTTTATATAATTCAACAACTATTAAGTGTCATCAGAAACACAGTAATAGAGTTAATTAAGTATGAGAAGCACATACCATTCGCCTCTAGGGAAACAACGTTAAGAGGAAAATGTGTACTTAATGTTTCGGTTATATCCGGAAGATTAAACGCTTAAACACGTATTATGTGCTAGCACGTTGTTATTATAACTATTATGTTGATAATTTTATATAATAACTGCTATAACATCCTCGGTGGCGCAGCGGTATAAAAGTGACTTTTTTATTTATTTATTGCCATTGGTGGCAGACGAGCAAGTGGCCCCACCTGATGGAAAGTGGTAACCGCTGCTCATGGACTTCAGCAATGTCAGGACACAGCAAAACCGCTGCCTACCGTGAAAGAAGAACTCTCTTTAAACCTCGTTTGAAGAAGGACATATCATAGCGCTCGGGAAACACCGAAGCTGGCAGTTCATTCCAGAACTTGCACGTACGTGGAGAAATGATGGCTGAAAGCGTACCGTCATGGAATTGAACGCTGCCAGGTGATATGGATGAACGCTGCTTCGTTATCGAGTGGTACGGTGATAGAAAGGGGCCGCTGGTACCAAATCAAACAGTTCTTCAGAGCACTCCCCGTGAAAGAGTCGTTTGATCACGCAGAGCACTGCTGTACAAGAGCTCTTAGAGTCGGTTCCTAGATCGGGCTAGTGAGAAGTAAGAATTATTGGGATTTTTTGCCAAGAAATGATTCCTAGCGGCCTTTAGTTAAAAATTTGGTAATGTTCCGTTCTTTGGAAAGCACGTAAATTCGTTGGGCCACTGATATTTCTCCAATCGTATCGAATTGATGTCCCATTGGTCTGTGCAACTGAAAGAATACAGAATGCAGTTGTGGTTGCGTTCATGTGCCTTATAATATCTTGACTAGTCACAGTTAAGATTGGCCGCTGTAATTTTAATTCAACCAGGAGGACATTATAATGACTGCTTTCTTGTTAACATACATACATAGCAGCCGATACATTAGTTGTGTTACATTCATTGAATTAACAAACTGTTATTTAGTTTATGTTACAAAATTTTATCAGAGCTGCACAGGGTTTAGAAAAGTACCGCTATACGGACCAGTACATGTGACACCTAAAGACATGTACATGTGACACCTATAGCCTGCAAAATGTAGGCGTATTGTAATTCTACTTACTTCTTCGGGAATACTGGAGCGAAACTACATATGTATATCTTCATATACAACGAGATGGGTGTAAAAACCTAGGATTCAACTTCTTTGTAGGGAAGCTTAGGATAGGTAGTAGAGAGACGAGTGAAACGTAATGAGTTCGGTATAAGACTGTTATATTTCAGGTAATGCATTATTATATATACTTACTAATCTATGATACACCACTATAGTCTTCATGTGACCTTCTTTTTTTCCATCTGCTTTTTGTAATGTCCTACTGCTGCACAAAAGCCTCTCCCTTGGACTTCCAAATCACTCTGTTGGTGGATATCCCCAGATCTTGTGACCCCTATATCTCGGGCGCCTTTCGACCCACAGGGACTATATTCAAACTCGACCGAGGGATGACCCCACGGTGTTTGCACACCAAGTTACAAGTCAATCGGTCCAGTGGTTCCGGAGCTATGCCTGTCACTAACAGACAGACACACAGACCCACATAGTGTTTTCATTAACCTCTTCGAAGAACAATCAGAGGTTAATAAATAATTGAAATCGAGTCATTAGTTTACTAACGAACAAGCTACAGACAACGAAATGACGAAGTTTAATTTATACCAGCACTTAGGTGGGCAATAAATAAATACAATATTTTACTAAGAATTCCGTATCTCAACATTCGTAATAGAAAAAAGAAAGAAAAATAATTTATTAGACACAAAAACACAACATATTAACATAGAAACAAGAAGAAAATACGAAAAAATAAACAAAAATAAATAAAATGTTGTGCAGTGTGTCCAAATAGTTCCAGCTCAGCCTTTGCTGCGGATGACCGCAGCACTGTTTTTCAGCCGAAACTCAAGGACTAGCACGGACGATTATTGGGCATACAGTTTATAAACATACTTATTAATATATAGAGTAAATATAATATAATGTATAATAGTCAGGCAATTACATATATGTGTAGAGCAGAAGATATAATAGACGAACTGAAGATGGTAAGCTTAGTAGACGTCGCGAATGAATCTCTTGCGATCGCCCGGCGACACAGTGCGACGTCGACAGCCGAAATGTACTTAGCATTCCATTCGGGGCCCTGTCTAGTGACGACAGACTGAAATTTTCGAAATTGCACGAATATTCTTAAACGCTAATATTTGTAAAAGAAAAATCAAATTATGTTAACTGAAAATGTCTGGATGTATTTTTTTTAAGGATTCTCGTTGATGTGTTATACTTTGTATAGTCTCATTCCTTTGAGGCTCCAGAGAGTGTTGTGAAGTACTTAGTGTAGTACATCCACATTTTGCCAGATATGGCTTTAGGTCCCAAATAATGGGAGGCGAGCCTATTACTATACCGTGCTGGTACCGAAAGCTTTTGAAAAAGAAACACGATAAAACTACTCAATCCAGAAATCAAATCTATAGCCTCATGCACAGCATTCATATGTACACCAATCATGCCATCGAAGCATTTTTCTGGTGATCTGTAACACAAGTTTTCCTACTATAGACACCAGTCTCTCCACAAAGGATTGAGAATTTGTTATATCTGTACTGTGTTATCTTATGTATACTTACCTTTGTGAAACAGAGAAATTAATACTTATTATTTTTATATTATTATTATTCTTGAATTTATAATTAAATAATTAATATTTTAAAATTACCAGTCTATGTTCTTTGATCACATCCATTGTCTTATCTCGGCATTCCATGTTGACTATTCAGATAGTAAAGTCGCCGAAGTTTTGTACTACAGCATCACGCAACATATCGGTATATAATCAACCTCTGCATAAATGGGTTAGGGCCCATACCCGCTAGTAACTTAATCTTTTTTATATAGGGTAATGCTTTATGCTCACCCCTTCACCTTAGAGGGCGATGGGGGTCTGTTGAATTCCCCGAAGGTTTATCGACTAAGCCCCGCAGTGTGCAACCCTGCTTTAACGAGTATATATGCGATATATAATAATTATTATTATGGTCTGAAATTACGTGAGTGACTCAAAAACGAAGCTGTATATCAATAAAAATTTACAAAGAAAAGAATCGAATATAATCATTGGGCCCGAACTAATAATTCAGATATATTTAAACAAAATCACAAACAAACAAAGCCGCTACATGAACACAAAGAATTTTAGAGTAGTAGAGCCTCGCTGATTTCAGCATGAATGGGCCGGCTCGACCGGGGAAGAACTACCCTCTCACAGAATATCGACGTGAAATAGCAGAATTCCTACTGTTGTGTTTCGTTCGGTGAGTGAGAGTACCGGAGTACCTTCCCGCTCCTTCTTCTTCCCACTTCCTTTCCTAAAGGGGCGGCAACGCGCTAGTGATGCCTCTGGTGTTGCAGGTGTCCATAGGCTATGGTGACCACTTACCATCAGGTGGGCCGGATGCTTGTTTGCCACAATAGTTGTATAAAAAAATATAAAAAACTATGAATACTCTTACAGCTCCGAATGAACACCTGTCGCGCAAAATACTTCTTGCACTCTATTAGAAAAAGCGTTATACGGTATGCTAAATAACTGGTCAGTCACCAAGCATCACTTAAATATAAATAACTAACAGTATCCTAGTAAAGGGTGCATGGAAATTGAGAAGGCACCAACATATTTTTTTTTATACTTCAAAAGCGTGTGCTATGAATAAAGTTCTGCATCTGAAACTATGAAAGGTCAGTTATTATCTGGTTTAATAATTAAATATTTACTTTTTTGTATACAATATTATTGGTTAAGAACTTATGACACAATAGAGGGCCCGACGATAAAAATTCGGAGAACATATCCCCAACTAATTACGAACTTCTATACTCTGAGGACAAAGATATATTATACTCATATATTATTAATCATATTTTGGTCACGTATAATAAAGATATAATCGGTAACTATAATTATATCAAGTCCAGTGTGGGATACTACGGAAATTAATTTGATACCAGTTGATTGGATTCTATAAATAGTCGGAATTTAACGCGAAATAATGTCACTCATAACACCGATTGAAAATCGCGCGAATCAGTGGAGTTCAGTTTTATCCCAATATTGTTATTCTGATCTAATTATTACTTCGATTGGCCTGAATATTTAGATCTACTGTTAAGCAGTAGATGCATATCCTTACTTCCTTACTATAATCCTTACTAATATTATAAATGCGAAAATGAGTTTGTTTGTTTGTTTGTTACGCTTTCACGCCTTAACTACTCAACCGATCAACATGAAATTTTGCATACACGTTGTCAGGGGTACAGAATAGGATATAGGGTACCTTTCATCCAGAAAAAAGAACTGTTGCAATCCTAACCTAACCTAACCTACATTTATGCGAGCGAAACCGCGGGTGAAAACTAGTAATATTATAAATTCGAAAGTAACTCTGTCTATCTGTCTGTCTGTATGTCTGTTACCTTTTCACGGCTAGACCACTCAGCCGATTTAGATGAAATTTGGTACAGATATAGTTTAAAACCTAGGGAAGGACATAGGCTACTTTTTATTGATGAGGTACCACGCGGGCGGAGCCGCGCGCAAAAGCTAGTACTTAATATTGTTACGTGCTGGGTATCGAAGGATAACAATGTAAACAATATTACCGATTAAAACACGTTTTATTCTAACACACAATTCAATTTAAAACACCACACACATGCTTGAACACTATTCCACTATAACTGATTCAATCTCTGTGGTATTATCGCTTCCGTTCGCTCCAATGATACTTGGGCGCTTACGATTGTAAACGGACTTGACGGTGCGCGTGCGCTCTATTTATACGCGGGTAAAGCGTTTCTGGAGAATTCTAGAAAAGCCATACCCGGTATGTAATAGTACAAAGGTTCGAGAAAGTTCCAGTGTTCTCTCTACTATTCGCGTACCGACAAACTACGTAGATCCGTAAGATGTCAATAGATGGCGCTGTAATAAATTATTAGACGGAACTGCCGAGCCTTCCCTACAATGCCGAGAGGTGGCACTGGGTGTAACAACATGTTATCTGTATTCGTTTCCAGTGAACAAATGAATAATCACATTATGTAAAAGGTTAGGCTATCGCTTTTTTGAAAATGTAATCTTTATTTGTGGTAAATACTACGAAAGTGCTAATTCTGTCAATAAAGTTACTAAAATTATCATATTGGCATGTGCTTGGCAGCTTATTTTTTGTATTTTACTTCCTTTGCTTTTGATTTTCTTGAGATTAGACTATTATCATAAAGATACCTACGGGACCAGCATTATTGCATTAAATCCCAAACCGTAATGCATTGGTACTCCATTGTTCTTACGGCAAAATCAAAGAAAAGGTTATTGTTTTAGTAGGTTTGTATATGTATTTTTGTTTTTACTTATGTATGTTCCACCGAGCTCCTGAACTGCGTTATTGCAGAAGTTCTTAAGCTATTTAACTGCTAACTTTTAATTGTTATGCCAGTTTGCTGTCCTTGTTGGTATTAAATTAATTAAGCTTTTTATAATATACAGTGTCTTTTGTTTTCATAAAAAAATGGATGAGAGAACGGATGGCATAGGGCAGGGACGGCGAACCAATGGCACGCGTACCAGTGCTAGCACGCAACAAAATGACTCAGGTTCGCCAGTAATTCACTAAGTATTACAAGCCAATTGACAAATCTATGTACAACTTAATTGAAACGGAGAAGGTAGTAGATCCTCGCTGGTTTCAGCATGAATGGGCCGAATCGACCAGGGTAGTACTACCCTCTCACAGAATACCGGCGTGAAGTAACGGTACCCGTACTGTTGCGTTTCGTATCGGTGAGTGAGAGAGCCGGAGGCCTAGTTACCCGATCATTTTCCTATCCTTTCCCTCCTTCATTCCTTTTTAAAGGGGCAACGCACTTGTAACTCCTTTGGGGTTGCGGGTGTCCATGGGCGGCGGTAATCGCTTACCATCAGGCGATCCGTCTGCTCGTTTGCCTCCGTATGCCATAAAAAAAACAAAAAAAAACGCTTGCTTTATATTTCTCTGATGGCACATTAACTACTATTTAATTTATTATTATTTTTCTATAAATAACGGCACGTTAGCCAATAGAGGTTCGCCATCCCTGGCATAGGGGTTTAAGTGTTCGCCTCGCCAATGCCACTGCGTCGAATGGGTATAATCTCCACATGGGACAAAAAAATGTGTAATCCATAAATGGTTATTCCTAGTCTGGGTGTTTTTGTGTCCGTTATTTAAATGTTTGTAAAGTCTCTTGCGACACAAGAATTGTTCCTCGTGCAGGAGTTCTTTTTTTGACCGTGGGAGAGCCACGCTTCGGTACGAATGGGCCGGCTCGACCGGAGTGATACCACGGCCTCACAGAAAACCGGCGTCAAATAGAAGAAAAAAGAAAGAAAGAAAAACCGTTTATTTGCCACAGATACAGTTCAAAAAGGAAATACATACTTACAATATAACTTAACATTAATTATTAGAAACGTGCAATCTGTGGACAATAGCGATTGCGTTGTGTTTCGTCGAGTGAGTGAGGGTACCGGAGGCCCAACCTTCTTACCTTCTGGGAGGGGGACAAATTTAAAAGGCTGGCAACGCACTTGAGACTCCTCTGGTGTTGCGGGTGTCCATGGGCGGCGGTAATCGCTTACCATCAGGCGATCAGTCTGCTCGTTTGCCTCCTACATCATAAAAATAAAAAAACTAAGTATAAACGAAGTCCTGCTATACATTGCTATATAGGATCGTTGTAGATAATTCCAATGTGCGACCAGTACAGTTAATACATGCTCCCTTCAAAAGGGTCGATGGGACAGGTTGTGACGAGGACTGCGGTGCATCGGCCCACAAATAATTTGTTTGTAGAATTTTCATCCCGATTTCACGTCCCGATAGGCAAAATGGTGGCGTTAGCCATTTTTTGAATATGGCTTTGTGTTACATTGTCAGCATGTCTCTTTGTGAAGGGAAATATATTTTATCTATTCAACGTATCCGTTGAACCGTAGCAACGAGATAGACGGATTTGCCATTAATAACGTCACCATATGGACTATAAAATTTATATTATCTTCATAGAAATTTCACGCATCGTGATAAAATAGGAAGGTCGTTATCCCTTGTTTTAATCTACTCGCTGATTTATTGCAAACATCGCTCCCGATTTTACAATTCTTATCTACTAATATCATAAATTCGAATGTAAGTATGTTTGTTTATTACGTTTTCATGCTTTAACTACAAAATCGATTATTATGAAATTTCGCATACACGTTGTAAGGGGTAGAGCAAAAGTGATGCTCCCGAGAGACAGAAACTTATTTAAAAAAAATTGATTGACGCCAGCGAAGGCGCCGGAAAATTCTAGTATCATGTACACATAGTAAATGTATCATAATTGCATCATTAGACTCGTAGAATATTGACAGATAATTAAAGAAGTATGTTTGTAAAAAAATACCGCTCATGACATTATAGAACCCGTTCAGGGACGTGACTGGTTTTATTAGAATTCAGTCACGAATCCAAATGAATAACCTGAGCCATAACCGACACTTCCAATGCCAAACTGGCAGTCCCAAGATAGTCAAAAAACTTCCCGTAATAAAAATGACGAAAATTTTGAAGACACCCAGCTGATCTTAAGTTTTTTAGAAATAATAAATTTTCTTTTATGAAAATATTATGTTTGTTAAAGGGATATGTCCATTGGCGGCTCAGCAGTAGACAAGATGTTCATTAATATTAAAATTCTTCTTTGATTTCAATAGGAATTTTGATATCAATGTTGAACTATATGAAGTTCGGAGTAATGAGAATGAATACTAAGAAGTTATATTATTTTCGACAACCGTGCTGCCATTTATAACAAGGGAAATAAGAACAGGATTGCCACTAAATAATCAAATACTTAATTATTAAATCGATTATGATTTTCAATAAATAGTAATGGATATATTGCCTCCGTGGCGCAGCGGTAGTGAATGCGACTGCTGTGCATGAGGTTTCGGGTTCGAATCCCGGGTCGGGCCAACAAAAAGTTATTGGGTTTTTCTGTTAAGAAATCTCAATAGCCACCCGGAGTTAGGAAGTTGGCGTTGTTAGACACCCCCGTGCCTAGGAAAGCACGTAAAGCCGTTGGTCCTGCGCCTGATCTCTCTCCGGTCGTGTCGTATTACCGTCCCATCGGATCATGAGAGTTAGGGAACAGAGAGTGCACTTGTGTTTGCGCACACACTTGTGCACTATAATATCTCCTGCGCAGATGGCCAGTTTCCGTTAAGACTGGCCGCGGTGACCGAAATTTGGTCTGGAAGACATTATTATTATTATAATTAATGGATATAATATTATGATCAGGTGTGTTTAAATACTCAAACGATGTTTATAGTATAAGATTGCAAATGTAAAACGTACATTATAGATATCTATTTATAACGGTGATTTATTATTATTTCTGTCCGTATGTCAGTGTGAGTTACCAAAAATATTTTGTTCGTTAAAATATATCTACTTAATCGATTAAACGAGGCTCGCCTCGATATAAAAGGGAGAAAATCTGACAATATTTTTCGTTTTCCTGTCAATCCTGTCATTACCTACCTACCAACGCTTGCACCGCTGTATTTGGTGATTTCTTTCTTTGCGATAATAATTTTTCTAACGATAAGCCTGACCAATGGACCCCGAACCCACTTCAAATTACGACTCCAGCTTTGTTATGGACTCCGCATCCGCTTTGGATGACGACCCCGGCGGCTCTTTGATTACGGATACCGATTTCGCTTCTCACGACGACTTTGGCAACCGAAACATAGACATAAGTGGAAACCGTAGTACACCTCAATTCCCCACCTCAGCTATGATGCCCTTATCCTGATAGTTTGTGGAACATATCAGTTGAAACAAGTTCCTATTATGGTGAACATAATATAAGGTTTAATGTTACCTATTCAATAGAGATAAGCAGAGACTGGTGCAACAACCTACTAGAAGATGCCGAATGCAGATAACGACACATTAGTAAGGGCCAAAATATAAAGTCGGCACATTAGCCGTAAAATATATTTAGTTTATGTAATGATAAATAATAGAGAAACAGTACGCAATGTAAGCTATTGCTGTAATTGCATTGCTGGCCGGCGGACAGTGGGTTGTTGCTCCCATGTCATGACTATTTTATGATATTTAGGTTAGGCTAGACACCAAAGCAACATAATATGTGCACCTGCTACATTTTTGGATCATGTATTAATTGTTTATGACATGGATAGCCATGAGGACAATTCATGTTTTTTACATAAAAATAAAATAAAAATACTTTAAAATCCCTAACTTTTTTTAAACATTTGGTATGTCTATTAAATTGGTGCTTTAGTAGACTATGATTTTATGTATATTGCAGGAATGTTCACTTTATGCCGAAGTTTGTATGGAAGGTGGACATAGCCCTTTCATCAGTTCATCTGCAATTTACGTAAAACACTTCAAACACCCCGAAACAACCACTGTATACAAATTATTGCATACGGAAACTTAGTGACACTCAGCAGCGGCGGCAACACTCAACGCCTTATAGACCAAACATCTAACCTGTTTAAACCTCCTTGTTAGATAACAAGGACATCTTCACATTTATAATAGAAGAAATTGTTCTCCGCCCATAACCATCTGCCAATCGTCAACATTAATACTTATCAAGCAACAATCTCAGACGACGAGATACTAACATTTACTACTCTGATAACTGCTCGTAACAAAAGGTAATGGTATTAATCTTGCAATTAAAGCGATCTTAATAAGGGTTGCCCAATGTGATACTTAAAACCGCGCATTCACTTTATGACAAAATGGTGTCTTGTTCATATAGCGTAATATAAAATTTTTTGTTTTTTATAATATTCTATCACATACACACAACATCATCTAGCCCAAACTAAGCAGAGCTTGTACTATGGATACTAGATAATGGATAAACATACATACATACTTACTTCTTTTTTTGTAAATACATACATACATATAATTATACATAGAAACACCCAGACCAAGAGAAACATCCATGTTCATGCACACAAATGTTTGACTTGTGCGGGAATCGAACCCGCGACCTCAGGCGTGGCAGTCAGTTACACTAACCACTACGCCATCGAGGCCGAACGTCGAACCTTTACGCGACGCGACGCGAATGCCGAATATGATTTGAGGGATAATACCTGGAATCTTCCTATTATCGGCAATCAATAGCTACTGGATCTGTAATAACCCATCCCCTTAATTGTATCGAGGCACTAGCTTTTTACCGTGGCTTCCCTCGCGTAAAATTTGTTTAGGTTATGTTAGTTCTTCTTTTAAATAAAATGTACCCTATGTTACTCGTTGATAATACAGGTTTCTACAGACGAAAGAAGTTTTTAAACCGTTAAGCAGTTAAGCGTTTTTGAGTTAAATCATTACACACAAACAAACAAATAACAAACCTTTCCTCTTTATAATATTAGTATAGGTAATACCTGGCATCTTTCTATTATCTGCAATAAAAAGACTACTGGAACTCTTATAACCTATCCGCTTAATTGTATCGAGACATAATGATAAAAGCAATGTGTCTGGATTCTGGCGTACAAAATATGGTTAACGATTTAAGGTATATATTTTGCGATTAATATCTCAACTTTGTTATAATTTAATCTATATTAAAATGATAAAGCTCGCGTAGGTCGTAGCGTGATGTTATATAGCCTATAGCCTTCCTCGATAAATAGACTATCCAACACTAAAATAATGTTTCAAATCGAACCAGTTGTTTCTGAGATTAGCGCGTTTAAACAAATAAACAAACAAACTCTTCAGCTTTATAATATTAAGTTAAATTAACGTTATTACTAACATTAACATAATATGCCTTAAGTTTATTAGACAAATCACGATGTCTTTAGATCACATCAGAATTGACAATATCACAATAAGAAAACTTGAGTAAAGACTAGCTGTTGCTCGTGGCTTCACTCGCGTAAAAGTAGGTTAGGTTATGATAGAAACAATACTTTAAAATATATATATAGCCTATGTTACTCGGTGATACTATAGCTATCTAATGGTGAAAGAATTTTGACGTGACAACGTCTAATAAATCGATGAACGCCGGCTGCACGCACGAAAAAGGATGACTCATTGCCCCGTTACGCTCATTGTAACGTTACGGAAAAGAAATTTTGGTATGACGTTGTCACCTTAAACTATCATCTGTAAACCGACTTTAAAGACAACCAATTTTTAAAATCGGTTGAGTAGTTTTTGAGTTAAATCCTTACAAACAAGCAAAATATCAATTCTTTCCTCTTTGTAATATTAGTATAGATTTAATAAATAATAATATAAATTGATAACTTATATGTATACTAGCTTTTGCCCGCGGCTTCGCTCGCGTTAATTTAGAATTTGACAATCAATTCGGGTTGTACTCTGCTTGTAGTAATATAATTCAATTATGATTCGAAAGACACGTGGCGCCATCTATTACCATAAGAACGTTATTGTTGTTTTCCTCGGGAACAGTATTTTTTCGGGATGAAAAGTAGCCTATGTCCGTTTCTGTACACCTGACAACGTATATGCAAAATTTTAGAATGATCAGTGCAGTGGTTTAGGCGTGAAAAGATAACAAACAAAGAAACTCATTTTCGCTTTTATAATATTAGTTAGGATTACCCATAACACTAAGGCTCTTCGTACACAAGCCTACGCAAATCTTCGATACCCGACGATTTTGGTCTCTAAGCGACTACCACAATACAAATTCATAGAGGTTCGTACACAGGCACGCGTCGCCGACATTTGTACCTGTGTACGAACCTCTATGAATTTGTATTGCGGTAGTAGCTTAGAGACCAAAATCGTCGGGTATCGAAGATTTGCGTAGGCTTGTGTACGAAGGGCCTAATGCATAACTGACAAAGTTTTGCCTCGCATTGAATGCCCGGCTTTAAGAGCTGTGATCAAAGCACAACCGCATAATTAAGTTTACACTTGACTTGGTTACCGTCGCTAAGTACTAAGTAAGTCAGAGCACACTGCGGCTGACAAACTGTTCTTATAGAGTGCACTTATACTTACCTAGAGATTTAAGCACGTTACATTTGGTTAATAATATGTTACATTTTGATGGATGTAATGGACGGCGCTCAGCACCAGTACAGTCAGCTCAACGATATAAGGGTCGTAATTGTGAAATAGAGTACTTGACACATTATTTTTAATTGTTTAAGTCAAATAAAATTATAAATCTTTCCAAAATTAATAGGGTTAATTTTCAAATGACACTAAATGGATGCACGATACAAACTATGATATATTCTAACAGCAATTTAAATTGAAATTAAAATACTATACACGAATTTTATCGCGTTGTTTATTTGACCCTTTATTACATCATTTAGAAACTGTTACACTACTATTCCTATTACACTTCACTAATTTTTAAGCTAATTAAATTATTGAAACTATTAAAACTATTTATATTTATGTTTACACTTTCCCAGACGTTTTGGTTGCTTTTCAGCAGCCATGGTCACGAGGAGTCTCCCGGTGAGCCTAAATTATGTAATTAAGTGTCAAATAAACAACACGATAAAATCCGTATATAGTATTTTAATTTCAATGAATAACATTCGCGTAAACAGAAGCTATTTCAATGCTAACTGTGGGCGAGATATCACCACTACACCCACTATTTTTTTTATCCAAATTTAAAATATTTATTATTTCTTAATTTTGCAACCAATTCTAGTATTGCTTGTACAAAAAGGTTTCTTTTGATTGTCATTTGCTTTTGTGTGTAAAATGATGTACAATATCAAACATAGACAACTGTCACTCACAGGCTGAACTTTAATGATTAAACGATAAGTGGACATCTCTAGTAGGCAGCTAGCATGTGTAATTAGTTAGTTGGTTACTTGGCCGTGTGTTATCCCCACACTTAGCCCCACAATTGGGCCATTGCGTAAATAACTAACGCGAAATATTGTTCGCTTACTCATACCACTTCAGCTCCATCCAGAAAGACAATAGGGGACCAATTAAACTGTGTGTTTATAATGATTTTTATCTACTCTCTTCGAGCAGTAAGAATAGACTAGTATTCTAGTCAGCCTAGTATTCTAGTCAGCCTAGTATTCTAGTCAGACTAGTATTCTAGTCAGACTAGTATTCTAGTCAGACTAGTATTCTAGTCAGACTAGTATTCTAGTCAGACTAGTATTCTAGTCTTCTATTCTGCAAGAAATTATAGCGAAAGAATTTTAAATATGTTCGTTATGTTCTATTAAGTCGACTACCTCCTACCAGGAGTATTGTGGTAACATTTTTAAAACTCTTCAAGAAGTCATTTTCAGTCATTGTATTTTATATATATTTTTCCTGTCAACTTAAATATAGTTATATATATTTTATTGTGTAAGTTTGCTGGTTTAAATTGTTTATTTTTATTCTAGATTTTGCCCGCGGCTTCGTTCGCGATACTGTAGGTTATGTCAGTAAATATATATCCTTCGGGTATAGTAAGTTTTTCTGGATGAAAGGTACCCTATGTCCATTTTTGCTCCCCTGGCAACGTGAATGCGGAATTTCATGATAATCGGTCGAGCAGTTAAGACGTGAAAGCAAACAAACTCACATTCGCATTAAAATATTAGTTAAGATTAATTTGTGTTATTTGTAATGTAAATAACTTGACGGCCTCGATGGCGTGGTGGTTCGTGTAACCGACTGCCACGCCTGAGGTCGCGGGTTCGATACCCGCACAAGTCAAACATCTGTGTGCATGAACATGGATGTTTGTCTTGGTCTGGGTGTTTCCATGTGTAATATGTATGTATTTACAAAAAAAAAGGTATATATGTATGTTTATCCACAGTCTAGTACCCATATTACAAGCTCTGCTTAGTTTGGGCTAGATGGTGTTGTGTGTATGTAGTAGAATATTATAAAAAAAAAGAAAATAACTGTTCTAATTAAATAAATCAATATAATAAAATAAAATAGTCCTGGCACTACAACTAAAAGCACAGTGACGCCTTTATATAGGTCAAAAAGTCACGTGGGATGCCATATTAAGCTATGATTACAGCTACCGCCGTCGTCAAGCAGCCCATCCACTTGTTACCCAGGAAATTAATAGGCTATTAGCCTGGTACTTTCCATGTTAGCTACGTGAGTTAGTTAATCAAAAGATACGAGAATAGCTGTAGTAGTCAGTTTAATAGCAGTTAGACACTGTTTGCAACAGGAGCTTCGTACATTACCTATTTAAAGCAGTGCTTTGCTAGATAGCAATGTCAAATTAATAGAATCGTAGGAAATCTTCTTGGAAAGACGCAAAAGTAAACGCAAATCGCAAGCTTATTTATTTATTTATTAATAGGAAACTCAACAGCTTATTTACAGTGTACATGGAATTATAGCAATGACATTAAAATCTTAAGCCAATTACAGAGTTTCACGACATTCGTATAAAACTAGAAAAACAGAGTTAAGTATACATATACATTACAACATGAAATTAAATGATAAAACAGAAATAACAAAAATAAAAAAAATAAAAACATATCATTTATCTACTGGTGAGCACATATTATAATAAATATAGTTGCCAATTTCTTGAACAAATTTATTACTATACCAGTATTGGTTGCGCCGACGCCCGCGTGAATATCATGGGACTGCATACAGGGATAAAAGTTATTAGGACATAGTAGACCATGTATTTGCTTCGATATGAAATACTTTTTAATCAAATTCTGATTAAGATAAACCTTAGCACACATCGATCAAATATAACAAGTTAGCACACAGTTAGATACGTGTGTTAAGTTTTATCCAAATTTGTTTTACAGTTCACACCTCACGGATTAACAAACGTCGATACAATGACATTGTCATCTTTATAACTTTAACTTTACACGTGATATAATGTATATGTATTGAACTTAATGTTAAGAAGGAAATCATTCGAGTTGCAACACTTGACCGACCGATGCGGCTAGTATCGGCAGACTAGCCGCGGATGCGTAGGATACTGGTATCGTATTATACGAATAATCATAAAGATTAATGGTTTAAGATAAGATTAAGGTTTGTCAGCCTCGATGGCGTAGTGGTTAGTGTAACCGACTGCCACGCTTGAGGTCGCGGGTTCGATTCCCGCACAAGTCAAACATTTGTGTGCATGAACATGGATGTTTGTCTTGGCCTGGGTGTTTCTATGTATAATATGTACGTATTTCCAAAAAAGAAGTTTATATGTATGTTTACCCATAGTACAAGCTCTGCTTAGTTTGGGCTAGATGGTGCTGTGTGTATGTGGTAGAATATTATTATTATATTATATTAAGTGGTCGCCTCTCCACGATTGCTGCACCGAGTGTTTTAGGTTCGAATCTTACACGGGATAACAAAATGTTGTGGTTCACAAATGGATCTTCTGTGTCTGGATATTTTTTGTGTCTGTTGTTTGGACGTTCGTAGTCTCCCACAATATAAGAATTACACATAATAATAAATAGCTGTTGTCTTCTAATAAAAACAAACAATATTTTGCTAGTCCCGATTCCAATTGTGCATGCATATAAGTCAATATCTTAATGTGCTTATGACCATATAATAAACTGCAACAAAGCAGCAAAACAGTAATTGGTTGCGACGACGTTGCAGTTTTTTATGTGATCTCAACGTATACACTCATCAGTGAGAAGTTCACATAGAACAATTGTTTATGTGGAACATTAATAGCTTTTGCTGGGTATTTGATCTTGTTGTATCTATCGTATTACAAATCACTGCCACAATCGATGTGCACTGTGTACCTAGTTTATGACATCTGCAGTAACGCGCTGCAGTGTTACAATATATGCCATTGAAAATGCTTTTATTTACAAATAGATAGAAAAGCTTTTTATATGTTATTTGTAATCATAGCCAGTTGCACTCACTGATCGGTAAACGATTAGCGAGGTTAAGTAATGTTGGGTGCGGTCAGTCTATAGATGCCTGACCGCTTACTGGTATTTCATCTCAGCGTCTTCGTGCTTCGGAGGGCACGTAAAAAGTCGGTCCCGGTTGATGTCAAATTGACAGCAGTCGTTAAGCCATGTCAGAGGCCTACGGGCGGCTTGAACAACTCTTTACAACAGGTTGGCCACTAACCACACGAAAAAAAGATTGGTTTTCTGTAAAGTCGGTTTACGGACAATAGTTTAACGTGACAACGTCATAACAAAACATTGATGAAAACGTTACAATGAGCGTAACGGGACAATGAGCGTAACGGGACAATGGGCGTAACGGGACAATGAGTCATCCTTTATCGTGCGTGCAGCCGGCGTTCATCGATTTATTAGACGTAGTCACGTCAAAAAAATGAAGAATGTAAATAATTGTACTAATTAAATAAATCAATATAATAAAATAAAATAGTCTTGGTGTGCAATCAAAAGCTCAGTGACGCCTTTATGTAGGGTCAAAAAGGCACGAGGGTTGCGATATTAAGCTACGATTACAGCTACCACCATAGCACCGTACGACTCTTAGGGCCACTTGCACGACAACTTGCTTTATACGTTTAGCGCTAAACTCATTTACAACATCGTACTGTCGTCAGTCATCTGTGTGAAGGTGACTGAGATGCCACGATGTTTTAAATATATTTAGTGCTAAACGTATTTTGTGAGTTGTCGTGCAAGTGGCCCATAATGTTCTAAAGTTAATTTATGACGGATGGCGTAGTATTTTAGTGATCGCCTCATCGCTGTTATTGCGCCGACTGTTTTAAGTTCGATCCCCACACGGGACAAAAAAATTGCGCGACCTAAATAGTCGTTTCTAGTCAGGGCTTGTAAAGTTCCCACCAGAAAAATTATACCCAGTACTGGAGTTATCTTTAAAATGAATATGTACTTATGTCACTCTCATTTTGCTATTACGTTTTACGTTACACGTCACAGGGAATACGCCTAGCCTATTGCTATCTAGTGCATACATTCAAAATTACGTGCACGTACTAAAAATTTTCTAACGGAAAAATCCAATAATACTTCGTTGGAACAGAATGGCACCGCAAATTTATGCTAGGAACGACGAGGACCAATGGAACTCGGACAACAAATATTTTCACAGCGCATTCTATTTTACAGATAAGACGGCTTTATTACAACGCGAAAAGAATCTGCCAAAGAGAAGATATTATTGAAATTAATTTATGTTATTTTAATATGCACTATCAATGTAAATAATTACATAATAAAAATCGTAAAATAATCTCAATTTCAATTCTAATTCAAATAATTGATAGTTATCTTTTGTTCAAATATTGTCTTTTTCTGTGCAATCGGTAGCCACCTTCACAGTTTTTTTTACAATCAATCAAGGTATTGATATTCATGCACCACAATTTATGTATTTATTATTGGTTTAATTACTATAATATACCACTTATTGAAACTATAAAGTGGAAACCAAACACATAGCCAAGAACAAATAGGTTTTAATTATGTTTGGATTTCCAAAAACTGACAGGCTAAGGAATAAATAAACTCTATACTGCCCTCCGTTTAATCAAAGTTTAAAATTTCAACGTCAACCGCAACGTCCGCAACGCACAATAAATTCACTGAATTAACTCAGTGTCAAATTCAACCATCAGTTATTAAAGTAATTCCTATTATGGCATCTGCAGTAACGCGCTGCAGTGTTACAATATATGCTATTGAAAATGCTTTTATTTACAAATAGATAGAAAACCTTTTAAACTCAGTAGCAGTACCCAACTACTCAATTATACGTTCCAAATACACAGGAATAAAACCTGTTTTACCGCCTTACATTACTATAAAAACAATATTCAATACCGGTTTAATACTGTGCCGGACCAAGTACTGTGTGATAATTGGTGTTATATATGTAAACTTTTTTATTCACCGTCGGAAGAATAACGTCAATGTCAGTGGTTCCCTTTTGTCAAGTTTACGTAAATAAAATATTAAAATACCACGAAAGGTTTTTATTTGTTTACATTTCTATTGTAAGTTGTGTACTAAAGGTTTTATAGGTACGTGTTTTGTATTGATCTACCGATGGCTGACAGTCTGCCGCTGATTCCAGAGAAGAGGTTAGATTTTCATATACTTATACTAGTGAAATAAACTAATGAATGAACTCAAGGATTTGAATTTGCTATTGTTGGAATATTTTAGTTCGCAGCTCGCTGGAGCCTTGATTTCACAGTCAATGCTCTAGTTAATATTTCAGCGAAATAGTTATCGTTCAAAAGTTGTGAAACGAGCCTTGAAATAGGTTTCCGTGTATACATAGTAGAGATTCATGTGTGTGTGTGTGTATGTGTGTGTGTCTCTGTGTGTGGTGTGTTATGTTTAATATCCAATATGTGAGTTTATAAATAAGCCTAGCCGCGCAGTATCCTTTTTTCCATAATTTAAAAGAGATTACAGTATAACAACATAATCGTTTATGAGTAAAATATATTTGAAATTTCGTACGTACAAAGGTTTACCTTGCCTTAAAAAGATTTATTTTATATAATATAAGAGTATTTTTTCGTATACATGTTTTTTGTTGGTAAATTTGAGTTTATGCCACAGTTAAAATATAATTAGGCAGATAGTACATGTTTCTGTATCATTTCCTATCACAAATTTTTGTTTCAAATTTTTGACATGATTATTGTTGAGAGTGATTAAAGCATTATAAAGCAAGCAAGCTGATTTTAAGTTGCACAGGATGGTTCATCAAATAAAATAAACATTTAAATGTAATAAACCTTTGCTCAATCCAGTGGTGATCCCCAGATGACAATTTATATCAGGATACGAGTACCTACATGAATTGAATAGACTAAAAAAGTACCATGAATAGTGATTTAGTAGTCTACATTTTTGTTTTTCTGAGTGAATTCTGGTAACTGCCACTGAGCCATGGCCTGACTTACACTGAGGAGAGACCTATGCTCAGCAGTGAGACAGTTTAATACAGGGCTGATAATACTATATAAGAGTTATTTTGTGACCTAAATGAATAAATGATTTTTGACTTTGATGACAACTTATATCAAGACTAGCTGACCCGGTAAACGTTGTTCTGACATATAAATTCATTCGATAGGGTTACTCTAATTACCTAGCGGTATAAGATATACTTTACGATCTATTCTCATACCTACCAAATATATATAAAATTTTGATATAAATCGGTCGAGCCGTTTCGGAGAAGTATGACCACAAACACTGTGACACAAGATTTTTATATATATACAATATATATAGATAATATTGTTAAATGATTTGAGTAGACTAAACAAATAATTATGAATAGTAATTTAGTTGTATTTATATAGTCTACATTTATTATTTTTATTTGCAGCGGAGTATGTACGGATATCCGACCTCATCTTCGGATGGTATTCCGCGAGCTGCATTATATGGCTCCCAATTCTATCGAAGAGGTAACGTCCGAAAAACCAGAGCCTGTTGATGAAAATGAACCAACGTTGTTGCCTGCTATCAATGATTGGGTAAAGTACCTTTTTATAATACTTGACCGATCATTCAGGGTATCTCTCTAATTTTTCTATATCGTTGTATCGCCATTGCCATTACGCCGAGTGCAGCTATGGTGTTCCATCCCCACACAGGACAGAAAATTGTGTGATCGACAAATACATACTTGTGCCGAGTATGGGTGTGTCCGTTGTTTGAAAGTTTGTAAAGATCCCAGCGATACTAGCGCTGTAGTTATTTTTAAAACCAAAAGGAACGTGTTTTCTTATCCCAGTACCTCTCCACTCTAAAATTTATTTATTTAATTTTTCTCTTTAGTTTTCTCTTTTTTTTTTCTAACTTTTAGCAATTAATGGACTAATGAAGAAACAACAAACTATGTATCAGATATTTTTAATCTCTTGAAATAAAATTAATTTTTGGGCAAAAAGTGTCATCACATGAATAGTGTTGTGTGTGTGGTGGAAATCGAACCCACGAACTGTCAATCGCAAGTTAACTAACTTTAACTATAAGGCTACCGGTTATATTTGCTTATATAACCTGTCAAGTCTTGGCATGTCAGACATAATTAAAAACCTAAGGTTTCTGATCGCCGCGCGGCGGTGCCGGCGTCTGGCTTCAACGCAATACGCTCGCTACTAAAGACTTCAGAAAACATAATATTATCATTTACATAACTTTCTATATAATAACTTTTGTACATTTGCGTTACATGGCTTAGGTATATTATATGTAGTTAACGGGAATAAACGTGATCATGTTCATATTCTTTCAAAGCACAAACATTCTTAGAACTCATTTTACTTATGTATTCATACGTGAAGAGAAAACGTTGTACCCTTTTTTAAGCGTATTGAGCGTACAGAGGTGTATTGTTTAGTAAAGTTTAAGTTTGTATGGTAAAGGAGAAAAGATAACTATAACTTAAAAAAATATTTAGACTTAATGATAAATGAAAATGAAAAAATGCACGGGTGGCTTAGTGATTAAGTGGTCGCCTCACCACTGCCTCCACGCCGAGTGTTGTGGGTTTGATCCCCATACGGGACAAAAATTTTTGTGATCCAAAAATGGTTGTTCTGAGTCTGGGTGTTCTATTTGTCCGTTGTTTGAATTTTTCTAAAGTCACTCGCGATACAGGAATTATAACTAGTACGTGAGTCTTTTAATAAAGAAATCACGGTCGTATTTCGACCACTGGGCGATTTCTAGTATTTGATGGCCATTCATCGTCATCCATTGCTTCATGCCGTTGCGTTGTACCTATAAAAAATAGTAGGTGCGAGTAGCTATAAGCATGCAAGCATGCTATGAAGCCAACTATCTAGTAAACTTAATTGTCATATTTTATTTATGAATATATTGTTCACGTTGCATATAAAATAAAACAGTTAAGTAGATACAGCATTGACGTTATTGTCAACAAAAACATTACATTACCAATTAGCTTAGAATATTCTTAGTTTTTTCCCTGTGTCTTGGGAGATTTAACGAACATTCAAAGAACGGACACACACATCCAGTGAGATAGAATGTGGTGTATTGTCAGTTGACAGCACATGTCTTTCCTAAAAGAAACTTAAATTGTATTATTATATACATATATTATATACATTGATGTTAGTTCATCATAGCTTAACGCATGTTTCTGAGCAACTAGTTTTAATAATGCCAATTGCCAATCATCTATGTTAAATTATCTTTAAAAATCACCCAGTGGTGGACAAGCAAACAGCCAAACAAACATAACTAAAATCAGTCTATAAAAGATCCGTATTTACAAGCAGCGATAGCTCAGTGGGGACACCAACACACTGCAATGCAGAGGGTCTCAGGTTCGAACCCACGTCGCGCACCTCTGACTTTCGGAAGTTATATGACTTCAAAATTATGTGCGTATTGATTGACAATTATCAACTGCTCCGTGCCTCGGAGAGCACGTTAAGCCGTCGGTCCCGGCTGCCATGAACATCTATGGCAGTCGTTATTGGGAAGTCAGTGCCCTCTAATATCTTGACACTGGTCTAGCTTTAGGGTATCGTTAGCCTTCGGGTTGCGGAGGTCAGATGGTAGTCGCTCCGTGTAAAAACTGATATCCAGTCAAATCCGGTTAGACTAGAAAGCCGACCCCAAGTGACTTGGGCATAATAAAGGCTAAGGAGAAGAGTCTATAAAAGAGCCATTTATTTTCTATTTGATACGGAACTTTAGAAATACTTACAGACACAACTCAAACCTTTCAAATACATTATTTCAGCATCATCTTTAAGGATTTTGTTGTAACTTTTCCTCGAAGCGTTTTGGTCTCTTTTTACGACTCAAAGATATTCTTCGATTGCATCTGAAGCATGTGATTTGGTTACTAGTAAGGGTCCATAAACGACAAAGAAAATGTTGGAAGAACTAAGTATTATACTTTCTGTCCCTTTTAAGCTTGAAGATATTCGTCATTTGCATAATTTTTGCTTTGACTATGTGTTTGTTTTATTGACAGCTGGAAATTATAAGAATAGTTTATTTATGTTAGCGCTATATTATAAGGCTATATCCATCAAATACAATACATACCATATTTTGTTGCAAAAGAGCTCTTCATACAGAGGCTCATCAATTCTGCTACCGGCGCGCGGCGCGGTCATAGATTAATGAACAGATACAAAAAGTCACACCACTTTGTACCGCGGAGAGCACTTAAACCTGTCAGTGTCAGCTTGTATGCACATAAGTAAATTATAGTTTTGGCAGTCAAATAAAAAAATAAAAAAAAAAAAAAAAAAATGTGCTGGTGAATTCTTATCTTAAGAAGTCTTTATTGATTTGGGTACCAAAGGATTGGTTGCAGTCACTCCATAGAAAGCCCCTGTTCAACTGAGTTCGTTTACAACATTTCAAGTGGGCATAGAACTACAACTTATTTGTAAAAATTATTGCATACTCAGGCGCGATTAAATCAATAAAACATGAACATATGATAAATAGTACAAAATTCATATAAAAGTAATCCAATTTATGTACATTCTATATAAAAAGAATATACATGATGTAGTTATGTTAGTTTTTATTACCTAATATAGATATTTTCTAATAAATTATAGCGTTCCATTAGCTTTTTCAGACATTATTACTTAAACATAATTTATGCTAAACTTTCT
The DNA here is from genome assembly GCA_963564715.1 of Catocala sponsa. Classification (NCBI taxonomy): domain Eukaryota; kingdom Metazoa; phylum Arthropoda; class Insecta; order Lepidoptera; family Erebidae; genus Catocala; species Catocala sponsa. The sequence goes on from OY751336.1 coordinate 6,584,844, forward strand.
TTATGGATCGTTTTGAGAGTCATCGCAAAGTTACTAACTGAAATGTACGAGTTATTGTACAGTCACCGGTATGAGTAGCTAACTAAATAACAGAAAATACATTTAATAACACTATTTAATGAACTAAGGTTTTCTAAGTTTTACTCCCTTTTTACGAATTACCATTAAAACAACTATGCATAGACTTTTACTTCTGCAAAAATGTGTGGAACCTCCTTTTTCCGTTTAAAATAAGACAACTAGCAATAGGAATAATGCATGAATGGCGGGGGACTTGCCCAACATACAAAAAACGTATGCAAAAAACACCCAGACCTGGAACAACCATTTGTGAATCAAACAAATTTTTTGACCCACGTTGAAGTTGACCTCACAGCACTGGACTATCGTCGTATCAATTTAGAATGCTAGAACTATTTAAAATCTCAGAAATGATTATCTACTTATGTCGCTCACTGTACTACATATAAAAGGTTTCAATAACTGATATTGATATACCGAAGTTCGCAAATATGTGAAATGTTCAAGAACCTTACAGAGGCACAGTTCAAGTTCAAAACATTATACAAAACTGATAATACATTCAACATGGGTTTCGAATATAATGGTATTTATGTTATAACTTTTCTCTTTAGAAGTATAAGTTTTTGTAAGAAATATCGAGTGTTATGGACTTACTAGTAAGTTGTGCGTACGTGAGGTGTATTGTTTGAGCGATCTGATGGTTTACTTTATATAGAGGTAAACTGAGTGGCACTCTTATACATTCAATAATGTCTTCCAGACCGAATTTCGGTCATGGCGGCCAATCTTAACGGAGACTGGCCATCTGCGCAGGAGATATTATAGTGCACAAGTATGTGCGCAAACACAAGTGCACTCTTTTGCCTAACCCTCATGATCCGATGGGACGGATAATCCGACACTACCGGAGAGAGATCAGGCGCAAGATCAACGGCTTTAAGTGCTCTCCGAGGCACGGGGATGTCTAACACCACCATCTTCCTAACTCCGGGCTCGTATTGAGATTTTTTAACAGAAAACCGAATATCTTTCTGCTGGCCCGAGTCGGGATTCGAACCCGAGACCTCATGCACAGCAATCGCATTCACTACCGCTGCGCCACGGAGGCAGACATTTATAAATATGTATAAGAAAAGAACTTACATTATAATTGAATCACTACATTCTCGATGCGGTGCAGCGGTAATGAATGTGACTGCTGTCCATGAGATCTCGGCTTTTCTGTTAAGAACTGCTCAATAGCGGCCCAGAGTTAGGATGTCGGTGGTGAACAGCCCCGTGCCTCGGAAAGCACGTAAAGCTGTTGGTCCTGCGTTTGATCTCTCTCCAATCATGTCAGTTTGCCGTCCCATCGAATTATGAAAATTAAGGGAATAGGAAGGGCATTTGCGTCTACGCTCACACTTGTGCACTATAACAACTCTGCGCAGATAGTCAGCCTCCGGTAAAAATGGCTGCCGTGATCAATATTTTGTTCTGGAGGTCATTATTATTATTTATTAGATTCTCGATTAATTATCGCTGGATCACTTATTTATTATGCTCTTTATGATGTCACAGACGTGTCATGATTCTTAAGTCGAGCTCGATCTATTTCATGTTAAATTGAGATGCTGACTTGCAGTGATTGCGGACGCACGTTCACGGCAAAAATTAGTTACGTCAGTAGCCTAAGAGCATACCAACGAAGCTCTCAATAATGAGTTCCAAGTCGCCGTGGCCGAATACGGTCTGGACGTTATTATTTACGTTAACACTATTCTGGTACCCACCCACAAATTTAAATGGATTGGTGAACTTAGTCTTCCTGTATTAAATAGCGTAGATAATATTAAAGCCCATCTGTAATCATCGATTTTAATATTTACTACGCCATTTGACCACTAAGATTATTTTATTCCGTAAGGAGCGTATAAATAACCAGGTTTCATAATAGCTATAACTCACATCCCGGAAAAAATAAAGCCATAAAGCAACCCATTCGCCTTACGCTTGAATACTGGCGTAACTAAAACTACAATAGACTAGATATATGCGTGTTTTAGTATTCAACGAATAAGGAATGTATAAGTAATTCACCAAAATTAATTAAAAGCAATTTTCGAATTATATCTCGCTCCCTTATGATGATAATAATGTGGAAACGATATCAGTATTGCAAACTTATTTTTTAAAGGTACGAGAGGCACTAGAAATAATTCCTTTGTTGCGGGAGGTTTTAGGCATTCAAACAACCGTCACAAAGAACACCCAGACACGGTACAATAATTTGTGCGTCACACAAAGTTTTGTCCCGTGTGGGATTTGAACCCACGACTCTCGGCGCAGTGGCGATAGCGAGGTGACCACTTAAACCACTACGCCATCCGTGCAGTCAAACTTTCCATATGTCTATGTCCATCTTCATGTTGTTATATCAGTACGTAGCAACGCATAGTCCACACCTTGGTCAACAGTCTTGAATAAAGTCCAGTTATTAGCAGAGCAAAATTGTCTCCAGAAATTCTTAGCCGAAATGTTACTGCAAACAATTTTCTGTAGTTTTATCCACTAAAGAAAATTTTCCTTGCGTGCTTATGTGTGTATTTTCAACATCAGTATATTGCAACAATTCATAATTATTTTCATTTAGTTCTATCTTTTTTTTACTTTTATAGGGTTAGGGCGTTTTGGTAATGAATGGTTACTGTATTCTATGGAATCTTTCAACGCAAGAAACGCCGGCACTCTCACTTTGAAGTAGATATTCACACTTTAGAGTTACATACCAAACCATTACTGTACTTGTCTGTATCGTAAACAGCGCATGTTGATAAATGTAAAGAATAAATAGTAACTGAACACTTACTGGGCAAAACACAGTAATACTACTCCTACGCCGGTTTCATGTAAGAGTCTGGTTCCTGGAGCAAGCTGGTTCAATTGTGCCGTCTCCAAATAATTCGCAACAAAGGCCTTTACTTTTAATATACATATAATAAGGTTGATTGAAAAATAATAATTAACTTTATACCTTGACTTTTTCATACCTTATTTAACAACTTTTGTTCTACCACTTTTTATACTTCATTATTCGATTTTAAATTTAAATTAAATAATAAATTAAATTAAAAAAAAACAGTTTAAAAAAAAAAAACGAATATCCAAATATCAGCGACCGGCCCCGGCTACGCACGGGTAACCTTTACAAATTATACATCCAAACATTCATCATGAATCACTCTATCTATTACTAAAAACAGCATTTTGAGTTTATCGCGATCAGACAGACAGAGAGGGCGGGAGACTTTATTTTATAATATATAGTGATTTAAATTGATTGCTTTCCTCGCACGCCTAAGACTTAAGAAAACTTGAGGTCGCAAAATGGAGCAGCGGCGTAACAACATACAGTGGGATAGGTTGTGCGGGTACCCACATCTATTTTCAAATTGTTTAAATATTAAGTCTTTTGGAAAAGTACTCAGTTTTGTAAAAAGTGATAAAACAAAAGTTGTTAAGTATTGTGTAAAGAAGACATAGGTAGCGGGTTAGTACTTTCCATTTAACCCCGTATAAGTCGAGCTTTCAATCTACATATAAACAAAAGTCACGCACATTTGCAAAGACAAGGATCAAAGAGAAAGGAAAGATCATGTTCTTATCCAGTACTTATTTCGTTGTCTCATATGCGCTACACGTTCATATTCAGTTCCACGAAATAAGTATGAGAATATATTTGTAACATAATCTAACACCTACATACACATGTCCCCAAAACGGTAAACAGATAATTATTATTCCACTCACATTTCTCCAGGTAAGGGTTTAGAGCCCAAGTTGAAATAGGCGAGCCTGTTGTCGTTTACGGGGCACTGCATCAGATTCTGTGCTCTTACTGAGAATTTGTTCATAATAAAAGCCAATAACACTTTGCTCAGCCAGAAATCAAATCCCATCGAAGTTGATGAGCATGTAGGCGTACTAAGCGTAGTAACACTTTGCCAAATGTTTTACATCACCAAGACCATGTATCATTGTTTAATAATTGATCGCACATGTTACTTTTTTTTTTGCTCTTCAAAATGACCACTCTCCACCTGATGGTAAGCAGTCGTGTGGTCTATGAGCAGTGGCCTCCACAGCAGCTGAGGCGATGTTGAGGTCTCTACTTTGACGGCCTGAGAAGTTGGTTTTTCACGCCCCGCTTTAAGGACCCAGGATTGAATTACTTCAAGTAAAATTTATATCTTTTGACAGACAGATAAATACAGAGTACATTGCAATGAAATCTGGGATCTCGAAGGAGAGGTCAAGCGGCAGCACGCGAAAAGGATTGCTCGAGAGCCTCCACCGAATGTCTTTCAGCTTTACCAACCAGATGGCAGTAAAAAAATGCCTGAATGGACAGTGGATAGAGGGCTTATCACCAGAAGCGACTTGAAGCCTACGATAAATCAAGATGCTGGACGTTAGTTGTCTTAGTTATTTATTTAGAAATAGATGATATTTTCTGCCATGTTGGTGTAATAGTATTGAATGTGGCTACTGCAAATAAGGTCTACGTTTCGATTCTCAGATCGATCAGTATTATATAGAAACTCATAGCAACACGTAGTCCAAAACTGTGCCCGGTAAATGGCAAAAAGTAATTTTACGTTTGACATAAAACGCTGGCGATATATATGAGTACTAGCTGTCCCAACAGACGTTGTCCTGTACAAAATAGGAAAAAACCAGAAGAAAAGTATATGTAAACCATCCTCAAATCCACTTGAACACACACAAAAAGTTTCATTCAAATCGGTCCAGCCGTTTAGGAGGAGTTCACTGTCAACACACGTACAGAAAAATTATATATATAAAGATAACACACCTTTGAATACCTCTTTTAGGATAATCACGTGAGATTATCTAATTCAAAAAGTTATGGAGATTTTACTTGGAGGTAGTGAGAGCAGCGATAGCTCAGTGGGGAGACCAACAGACTGCAATGCAGAGGGTGTCGGGTTCGAACCCACGTCGCGCACCTCTGACTTTTGGAAGTTATATGACTTTTCGAAATTATGTGCGTATTGATTGACGATTATCGCGTGCTCCGTGCCTCGGAGAGCACGTTAAGCCGTCGGTCCCGGCTGCCATGAACATCTATGGCAGTCGTTATTGGGAGAGTGTCGACACAAAAGATCCCACTGGGTCGAAGTGTCGCCGGTCTGCATTGACTGGCCCCAACATAAGATAAGATAAGATACTTGGAGGTAGTGACCCTTCTCCATCCCTCTGTTCCTTCTCCGCCTACAAAAGATCATTGCCAAACAATCTTGTTTTGGCGGCCCCTCGCCGGCAGAGCTGCTTCAGTTTGGAAAAATCAAGCCATAAGCAGGTTTTCCACTCTGCTCATCCTGTTACGAATAAACTCCTGAAATTAATGTTATGCAAACAATGTCTTAATTATGTTTGGAGCATGAAAGTCAATGTTTACATAGACCCTTAGATAATGATCATTAAATACATTAGCGAGTATCTTAATTCGATTCAGCCTTGTGTCGCAGCCTCGTTTATCTTGATTTATTTAGGCTCTTTATCTGAAAGCTTTAATACTAGATTAGCAAACTTAGGCTTTGTAGACAAAAGTATGAGACAGTTTACATTAAAGAGACGCGCAAAGTCGGTGGCCTTAGCAGCTTTCTTACTGTTGTGTTTCGTTCGGTGAGTGAGAGTGCCGGAAGCCCAATCACCCTCTTTCCCCCTTCCCACTCCTTCTCCTTCCCACTTCTTTTCCTAAAGGTTCGGCAACGCGCAAGTAATGCCTCTGGTGTTGCAGGCTTGCATAGCCTACGGTGACCACTTACCATCAGGTGGGCCGTATGTTTGTTTGCCACCTTAGCCATATAAAAAATAAAAAAAAATAAAAATGTCCTTTTTTGTACTCCAGACAACGCGTATACAAAATTTCATGATTTAAAGCGTAAAAGTGGAACAAGCAAACAAAAAACAAACTTACAAACGTATTTATAAGGGTGTTATTTAAATGGTTAGCATAGTATTGGTATTTTTGTGAGCAGAAAAATATAATCTGTGAGCAGAAATAGCTAATTGATCAGCAACTCATGGCCAGAAAACTTTAAAGAGATCAAACTAAGTCGACGGAGCCCCGCTCCGCGGGGCTCCTATTTTTGGGTGGGTTTTAAAAAGGGAACCTAACAACCTAACACTTCCGAGACGGAATGCAGTGATTTGAGGCGTATAGATGCTCGTTATGCTGTGCAATATTTGCTGACCAATTAGTATTTTTGATGATCATTATATTTAATCCCTTTTTATTAGATGTATAATGCGTAATGTTCTCTTATTATACAATATTTCATTGACAGTTGATGGAAACTTATGGATCAAGAACATCTTGAACGTCAGTTCTGGTGACGTCAGATCAGTGAAGAATACTCCTCAAGTTTCCCCTGTGAAGCTTATGCCACCCGAAGACATCAGCAATCAATCTTATAGGTAGTCCAATTTATTCTATTGAAGTGAGCTTTCTAAATTAACCAGGTGTATCTGAAAACTATTTCTTACATAGAGCAAATACAGCCATATTGTTGTCTCTTCAACCATATAGAATATTCTCTTTCTAAGGCTCGATCTTCAGTCTTCAGTAATCAAGTTTCTAGAGTAGTATAGACTCTTCAGTGATAGAAAGAGTACTCTACATATCACCAGTCAGAGTTGTTTATAACTGTTTGAGACTATAGCCAGTCTAACCTTCGTCTATCCTTCTGGATTGGGCGAGGTCAGATGGCAGTAGCTCAGTGGCAATCTGATATTCAGGCGTATGTGATTGTCAACTACGTTTACGTGACGCCACAAGACCACTGTAGCCTTATATTATTATTTTCTTTTTCTTTCACCAATCACTGATTCACTAATAAAGGGAACTGTCCATTATTGGCTTAGCGTGAACAGAATTCATACATAAAAACAATTAACGACGATCCTAAGGTCGACGGACAGTAGGTTGCTGCGCTCATATTATAATGACAATTATTTGGTTTTTGAGTTAGGTAAGATATCAAAACAATTTAAATTCACCAGTCCGGTTCCTAGATAACATTTTAGTAACATATGAAACAGAATAATAAAAAAAATAACATTAAAGCAATGATTTTTTATTTCAAATACCTTTATATAAACCACCACAACATATGAATTAGGAACACCTGGACACAAAACTTTGTTATTTTTCTAATTCCTACTGGTTTATACTTTTAAATTAATATATAATTATTATTCTCAGTGACTGTCCATTCCAAGCCCAAACCTCCATACAAAGTGGACACCTTTACGATGTTTGACCACACATTATTATGCAACAGCTGATAAATAGATAAGATCACACTGACCTATATTCTAAAGGCACTTTAAAGAAAAACAACTATGCTATATTCAGTCATTTCATTCTAGGGTCTTTCTCTTAACATAGCATTTGCGTATTGAAAAAAGTTTCAAAACCTAAGCTATCTGTGAAACTTCTAACAATCACTAGTTAGTGCGAGATTTTGGGCCTTACCTAACGTAAAATGTATTCCAACGAGGGGGGATAATAATATTAATAATATACCCCTCTGGGACAGTCGTTATCTCCTCATGAGACTAACGCGATACCGGAGGGCATAGTATACTAGCTTTTAAACTACCACCTTCGCCTTGTGATATAAACAAAAAATGTATCACCAGGTTAAATAAAAGCACACAAACCGCAGGACAGCTTGTGGCGAGCTAAATGTGAGTGGCAACACTGCGGTCCTGAATGCCTCGGAGAGTCGGTTAGGGCCTCGTCCCCGGCTTGCCGTTACTGGTTGGCTGGGGTGGAACTTCAAGAACGCCTGTAGGACTCTCAACTCTGGCTTGCCTTGATCGGCCGGTCAGAGGCTGCACTACTATAGTCTATCTATCCCAATAGAATTTGAGCAAAAGGTAAACAACTTTTAGTGACTTTTATCATAAAATATTTTCTGTAAAATCAATTTATGGATATTTATCAAAAGAAGGACTTTCATATGGCTTATTGTAGTCATTAACTACTTTTTGAAGAGAGTTTGAATTTTCTAAATGACTTTGTATTTAATTAGCCATGAAACGATTCTTTACATAAAATATTAATTCTGTTGGGACAGAGTATACGTTGTACACGGTGTAGAAGCGACAACCCTACATCAACGCGCGATACTCAACGTATATTTTGTATCGAACGCTTACCGCTGGAGAGACGCTAGTGTAAAGAGATCCTAAAAAAAGGAATTATAATTATTGGTAATTTTTATTATGTTATTATACTACATTTATATTCGGTGAATAGATAAATAACGATAGCTCAGTGGGGAGACCAACAGACTGCAATGCAGAGGGTCTCGTGTTCAAACCCACGTCGCGCATCTCTGACTTTTCGAAATTATGTGCGTATTGATTGACAATTATCGCCTGCTTCGTGCCTCGCAGAGCACGTTAAGCCGTTGGTCCCGGCTGCCATGAACATCTATAGCAGTCGTTATTGGGAAGTCAGTGCCCTCTAATATCCTGACACTGGTCTAGCCTTAGGGTATCGTTAGCCTTCGGGTTGCGGAGGTCAGGTGGCAGCCGCTCCGTGTAAAAACTGATATCCAGTCAAATCCAGTTAGACTAGAAAGCCGACCCCAAGTGACTAGGGAATAATGAAGGCTAGAAAGAAGGAGGAGAAGAAGAGATAAAATTTTCCAAACAAAAATGTACACTTTCATTATCTGCTACAGGCTAAACCGAGAGATAACAGAAATTGTAGGATGTAGAGAAAATACAAAAGATAACGGATATAGCAAACAGCAGATAAGGAAATTACAAAAAAGGTACCTCCTGTTGTTGAAGGTTCTGCTATATTTAGAGATTGTAACGTAAGATTACTTTAAAATCATTGTTCTACTTATGCCGTGTGCTTCAAATTTGAATAGAAATTAGTATTACGGCATTGATTTATTTTTATTAATTTAATAATAAATATGTCTGGTTTACAAAACAGCAGATAAGCATAAAATAATTATCAAAATTATAGTTGAATTTGCCAGTAAATTATAATTTTCCTTTCCGACGTCCGGGGAATTTAATTTTAATGAGCAGTAAGTAATAATATCAACTCGCAAAGGCTGGCAACGCTTATGTACAAAAGTTGTACAATGTCACTCAATGCAAACCAATATTAAATCTGACCACGCAACATTTTAAATATTATATTATAATATAATATTAATATTATTAATATAATATTATTAAAAAAATAATTATAATATAATAATAATATATAATAATATATAAGAATAATTATTATTCTAATATTTTTTTTTAGATATGACGAGTTATTCCCTCTGGCTGAGCTAAATGCATATATTACCTTATTTTTTTTGTTTTTTCACGTGAGGGAATGCTTTGACGCATACCCCTCCGCGGGGGCGGGGGGTTATGTCGGACTTCGCCGGGGTAAAACGATAAAATGGACCTCCCGGAATACCGACTAAACCTACCACGGTGTTCCTCGACAAACCACTATCGCCGGGGCCGCGCGAATCACTTTTACATGCGGTCGCGACCCCGCCTAAGTTACGGCCCGCCGTATAAAACGACGGGCCACTACACGAAAAGACCTACCCACTGGTCACAACTACAAAAAAGCCCTAGTGTCCCCCCCCTAGAGGGGAGACGGACACGACACAGAGGCACGCGTGGGAACACTCACGCCGCCTCTCGGACCTGGTGCTGAACGGATGGCGGGCAGGCCCACAAAGCCCGCCACCCCCAGGTCAAATCTCAGGACGGCTGGAGGTCGTCCCGCGCCCTCCGGCGCACGGTTCTGCAGTTGGGGAGAGGGTTTAAAAGCTCCCTCTCCCGCTCCGCCGCCTCCTTGATGGAAATCACTTCCTCACAGAAGGAGGCGACGGCGTTCCACGACCTCTCACTCCGGAACATAGACTGAACTACAGCCGGGAGCGAGAGGGCAACCAATCCGACTGCCGCCATCAACTCACGGCGCTGCGATGCCCAGGTGGGGCAAACCGCCATAGTGTGCAGCGCCGTGTCCTCAACAACGTCGCGGCAGTCGCCACAGTGATGACAACCGGGCGTCTCTTGCCGGCCTATACGACACAGGAACCGGCCAAAACAACCATGGCCAGTCATTATCTGTGTCAGCCGGAAGGTGAGGGCGCCATGCCGCCTCTCCAGCCACTCAACACGGGACTTACCGCCACGATCGTGGCGTGCCCGGCACTGGGGTGCACAAGTCGCTCCTTCCAATTGGCCACTAGGACCTGGCGGAGTTCGGACCTTGCCGCCTGGACAGCGGGAAGAGCAGGTCCTTTGCCCCGAGCTAGCGTCCCCTGGCGCCAACGATAAAGCGACGACAGGAGCGCCGCTTCCAGGTCCCATGGCATCGATCCGGCGAGGAGGCTCGCAGCCTCGAACGAGATCGTGCGGTATCCTCTTATCAACCTGACGGCCATGGCGCGCTGTGGCGCACGAAGCGCCGAAATGTTGCGGGCCGTCAGGTTGTCCGCCCAAACTGGGGCCCCGTACAGGGCCATGGACCGCACGACCCCCTCGTAGAGCCTCCGGCAGGAGGTATTTGGCCCCCCAAGGATGGGCAGCAGGCACGCGAGCGCACCTGCAGTGCCGCGAAGAATGGGGGCCAAACGACTAAAATGGGCTGTAGAGTCCCATCGGCTGTCGAGCAAGAGACCCAAATACTTCAGGGTTGACCCGACGCCGATGCGGACCCCTCCTACCATGATATGGGCCCCTGGAAGTGACTGGTTCCGAGGGCCGTGGAAACAAACGGCCTCAGACTTGGACAAGGCCACCTCGAGGCCCAACCGCCGGATACGATTGACGACTTGTGCGACCCCAGCGGTCGCCAGTAAAGCCGCCACCTGGTGCCACGTACCCCTCGCCGTGACAAGCGTGCCGTCGGCGTAACAAATGACGCCGACGCCACGGAGGAGCGCACCTCGCAGCACCCAGTCGTAACCGATGTTCCACAGGAGCAGACCTAGAACCGATCCCTGTGGAACACCGCACGACATCTCTCGCCGACTTCAACCGTCGTGACCCGGGTAGACTACTACCCTCTCTGATAGATATGCCCCGACAATGCAGCAGAGGTAGGTCGGCACTCGATGAAAAATGAGTGCCTCCCTAATGCAACTCCAGGGCAAGGTGTTGAAGGCATTCGCGATGTCCAAAGACACCGCGAAGACGACCTCGCCCCGGGACACTGCATCCTCCGCCAGGCTTCTCACGCGCAATAGTGGAGCGCCCACGGCGGAAACCATATTGGTTATCCGCCAGATCCGGACCCACTGAAGAAAGACGCTGGACGAGGCGCTCCGCAATAATAAACTCAAATAGTTTAGCCACCTCGTCCAGCAACACAATGGGCCGGTAGGCGGACGGAGAATCTGCCGGGCGCCCCTCTTTCCTGATCAGGACCAGTTTCTCCACCTTCCAATGGCGCGGAAACTGGCCCTGCTGAAGAGACTCACTGAGGAGCCCCCTGAGTCGGGGCGCGAGCTCCTCGAGGACCAGGGCCAATGCAAGACCTGGAATGCCGTCGGGCCCTGGGGCGGTGTTTTTCGAGCGAAGTCTCGACACCGCCGCTCGCAACTATCTGGGTCACTTCGGGAACCACGTCGTCGTCAAAGTCCGCGCTGGACACCATGGAAGGCGGAACCATCGACGGAGGACTGTGCTCCGCCCATGAGGCGAACAGAGCGGCCACCACCTCCTCCACCAACTGTGGCCGGAGACTCTGGGACAAGGGGGGCGCCCAGGGGCGAAGCTTGCCCCTGGCCATAAGGTATGGACGCCCCCAGGGGTTACGGTCCAGAGCTCTTGGCGGCCCTGATGTTTGGCCCGCTTGATGGACATATTTAGAACCTTCTTGGCCGCTCTGTAGGCCTCGTACAGTTCCGCCTCCCTGACGTCAAAATCGGGAGGGCGGCGACGCCTCCTACGAAGTCGGATGTACTGGCGTCGGGCCACCACGCAAGAATAGCGTAGTTGGCCGACGTGGTCAGACCACCAGTACACCCGGCGCCTAGCTGTAAGATTGTCAGGCACTCTAGGCATTGCCGCATCACAAACCTGAGTTACGACCTCCCGGAACCACTCGGCCTCCATCTCGACATTGTCAGGCCTGGCCGGTGCTGGCACCCAGGCCTGAACGATGGAGACTTCCAGGAGGACCCGATTTAGCTTCTTTAGAGCCCAACGCGGACCGCCCCCAATCGGGGCCTTTGGGGCTGGGGGTCGGAGGTCTGGGCGGAGACGTCGGTTCAACGTATATAACGATGGTCCGACAACGTCTCCATCTCCTCTACGATACATACAGGCAAATTGTAAATCAAGTAGTTTTATTAAATAAACCACGATAGAATCCGTAAAAGGTTCGCCTACCACCGATACATATACTCGCACATATATGACATAACTGATGTGGAGCTTTTTTTTATGCTACTAAGGTGGCAAACAAGCGGCCCACCTAATGGTAAGTGGTCATCGTAGCCTATGGACGCCTGCAATACCAGAGGCATCACTTGCGCGTTGCCGACCCTTTAGGAAAGGAAGTTGGAAGGAGAAGGAGCGGGAACGGGGTCCCTTATCGTGATTGGGCCTCCGCACTCTCACTCACCGAAGTAAACATAACAGTAGGAATACTGGTATTTCACGTCGATATTCTGTGAGAGGGTAGTTCTTCCCCGGTCGAGCCGGCCCATTCATGCTGAAATCAGCGAGGCTCTTCTACTCTCAGTTCAACAAAACAAATTAGGTTGCCATTCTACTGCCAGTACTCAGTGTTGTAGGTACGATATCCACATGGAACAAACATTTGTGTGAACCACCAGTAGTTGTTCCTTGAGTGAGTGTATGTGTCCTTCGTTTGAACGTTGTAAAGTTCTCCGTGACACAGGAATAATGATTAGTGCGGGAGATGTTTTAAAAAAAACATTACGTCATCCGTGTATCCGTGTATGTTCCCGCGGTTTCACCCGCGTTTATAGTTACTGCGCCGCCCCTGTGGTTCGTAGCGTGATGTTATATAGTCTATAGCCTTCCTCTATAAAAAGACTATCCAACATTAAAATAATTTTTCAAATTGAACCAGTAGTTCCTGAGATTAGCGCTTTCAAACAAACATATCTCTTCAGCTTTATAATATTAGTATAGATAGGAAAAACCAATAACACTCTGCTCGACCCGAGCATCGCACCCAAGACACGAGTATAGCATTCGCTTTCAATTCACTCCGCTACGACACTAAGCTGGTCCTAGTAATTACGTACACATCTTGGCAGACCGGTGTTCCTTTATTACAATATTATCAAATACAATATGCAAATTACGTGCTGATAACGAACGCTTGACTGTAATCTGCATACAGCAATATACTACAAAATTATGTAAATAGTCCCAGCTCTGCGCTACAGTGCTGAATGTATCAATTCTATAATATAATATTCGCGACTTGCTGCATTCATACAATATGCAAAGCAATCCTTAAATGCGACCATGCATTGTCTGCGACGTACTATCTATGCAAACTACAAAGCTTTACTTTTGATTTTGTTATAAGAAACTATATAATATCAGTTCTGTATATAAAATGTTCCCCTGCTGAGCACGGGTCTCTTCTCAATGTGAAAAGGAGTAGGCTATAATCCACCACGCTGGCCTGCCCGCACGGTTGGTACACTTAACATATCTTCGAAAACATTATAGTCAATTCTCAGACATGCAGGTTTTCTCACGATGTTTTCCTTCGCCGTTGAAGTGAGCGATGGCGTAGTGGTTAGTGTAACCGACTGCCACGCCTGAGGTCGCAGGTTCGATTCCCGCACAAGGCAAACATTTGTGTGCATGAACATGGATGTTTGTCTTGGTCTGGGTGTTTCTATGTATAATACGTATGTATTTAAAAAAAAATGTATATTTGTATGTTTATCCATTGTCTCTGCTTAGTTTGGGCTAGATGGTGTTGTGTGTATATGGTAGAATATTATTATTATTATTAATTAACTATTTATAATCGCATGACTTCGAATAGTCATAGGTGCGCTACACAGGATCGAATCCGAGAGACCTCTGCGTGGCAGTCAAACGATCACCCACTACGTCGTCGCTGTTTTATATATAAGAAATTATATGTCACTAAAATTGGTCATATAAAGTTATCAAATATCTGAAATTCCTTTGTTACACTAATATTTGAAGAAAGGACAAAAATGGTGTGTGACTTTTTGTGTTTAATAAATCGGTTCGGAACTTCAAACGATCGAAAATACTTTGAGGAAACTAAACCGGTTTTCAAGACATTTTCTTTTATCCACAAAACCTTTTTCTTTTACTTGTGTTGGGTTGAAAGACGATTGGTGCCTTAACACGACCCTGTAGATGCTAGTTGAAACTCAGTCAGCTGTTATGGATTCTTACTTTTAGTCTACACGTGCCACTTTTTGTCGCGGCATTGGAATTCAACAGACATTTCGATGTATTTTTTTTTATACCACTAAGGTGGTAAACAATCATGTATCTGCGATTTATAAATACTTATTTAGTATTCGGTCTTTAACTATGAAATTGTTGTTTTTAACCTACATCCAATTTTGCAGTTGCTGTATTAAATCCATTATTTTTAAAAATCATTTATATTTTGAGAATATACTATTTATACATATTATTGTGTATGTATTTAGAATTATATCGCTTAGTATCAGCCCATATTCGTTGTTTCAATTCGCCATAATTACATGATGGTTGATGGCTTTTGTAAATTTAAGACACACCATAATGGCATACATACAAGCAACTATACATACAAAAAGAAACAATTCGAAGAAATGGCCTTTAAAAAATATAGATGAAATAGTTAGTATGAAAAGCTCAACGTTACCGATTTTCTTTATACAATTTTTTTTTTATTCTATAAATAAATAAAAGTCTTTTCAAAACACATTACAGGCTACTTATTGTATTAAATTCACATTAAAACTATATTTAATCTAAAGGAAAACATTTTACAATTTAAAAATTGGATACAAAAAGTCTTGTGTATAAAGTCTGTTTTTACATTATATTACCTGAACTATGATATGAAATAATGACAACTGCATATTTAAACCAACATTTTGTTGATATACGATATTTGCCCTTACTAACTGTACAGAAGCTAGTCTGCTCGACCTGTTCAGAGCATTCTGGTCCATTCTGGAACATTCTAGTACATTTGCTGTACGATTTTATATGCATTTGTTCGCAGCATCGGCGCGGTGAGGTCGCGTGCGCCGCCGCCCCCTCTCCCCGCACTCCCTCAGCCTGTGCCCCTCGACTCCATCATATGCGTGCCTCCACAGCTCAATTTCATCAATTTTGTTATTGGCAACGTTCATACGGTAACCTTTATAATTGTTAAACATATTAATAATATTAGCCTTGGCCTCATCTCAGTGTGAGAAGGGTTAGTCCATAGTCCAACCCGTTAGTCTAGTCCAGGTAAGTAGATTTCACACATCATCCAGAACATTATGCAGATCTTTTAGATAATATCTATACTAATATTATAAAGCTGAAGAGTTTGTTTGTTTGTTTGAACGCGCTAATCTCAGGAACTACTGGTTCGAATATATTAAATTTGAATATAAGAAAATGTAGGGGTGTAGTGAGGATATTTCACTGTCTCCTTCGGACAGCTGCATATAAATAGCGGTTTCGTGAGTTTGTATCGTGCATATTTTTCTATTATTGGCAATTACCACTAATACCAGTTTTAAAATACAAAACTGGTATTAGTGGATAATAGTAATTGTCAAATGATAGAAAAATATGCACGATACAAACTCAATAAAATATATATATATTATATAATATTTTATTGAATATATATATATATTTTATTGAGTTTGTATATATATAAATTTACTCACGATTAAATAATACACAAGTGTATATTATTTAATCTTGAGTAAATTTAAAGATTATTTGTAATTTGGGTAATTGGACTATTTCATTTAAATTATAAAAAGTGTATGTCAACTACCCATTTTTTTTATAACTAATTGAAATACATTTTTACGGTGACTACTTATAATAAAATACTTTATTGACTCCAAAGCAATGTTACAAATATACTGCTTACGCCTTTATAGTATTAGCTAAGCGATATTCCGGCAGACATTTTGAAGAAAATTAAAAGATGAATTTCCTTAAGACATCCAAAAATATCTTTACTAGACAGGTTATTAAATACGATCTTAGATCTGGTATTGACATGTGAGTCTCAATGTTGTTAATTTACAAATCTGTAATAAACTGGTAAAAACCAAAATATCGTGTTAAATCTCTTACGGCCTCGCCTCAACTTAGAGCGAAGCGGCGAGCGGTAAGATCAAATGTATTAAAATGTTTGAAGCACAGCAGGAGACGCCGCTCATAGCGAAAACGCGAGCGTTTTCTCCAAGCGAATCGCTACAGCAGCGGCGCGCGGTGTGGGGAGCGGTGGGAACAAAAGAGTACAAGCAAATGAGTGCGACGCCACGACACAGAGCGGCGCGGACAGCTGTGTAGGAGGGCCGCTGGCCCTAACCGCTACTGAGGGTACGTAGCCTGCACAACGCTCGGCCACCCCGCTCACCGCTAAGACCGAAGTCGTGACCGGGCCGTTACGTGGATCATCAAGTTGAATAAAAACCAAGTACAAACATGTACAGATCGCGAATTGGTTTTATTGGTTACTTCTGTTGTTGGTTCATATTCCATACAGGATAAACATTTGTGCGATGCATTTATTGTTGTTTTGAGTCTGTGTGTTCTTTGTGACCATTGTTTGAATGTTATTAGAGTCCGACGCGATATATATTTCTAGCGCTAGCATGGACTTTATAATATCTAAAAAATCAATCTAAAGAAAAGGTAGGCTTTGTTTTGTGTGTATTACACAGTACACTTTCTTCAACGGACATGTTTTGGTTCCTAATTTATAGAGTCGTCCTCATAGTCGCCTACTACATGCCGTCTGATACATTGCCAAACTCCACGCTGTTTTTTAACAGAAAATTCAACAATAATTTCTCTGAATTGAACTTGTGACCTCACGTTTGCACGCATAACCAAGTAGACAGTCTCTGATAATCTGGTGAAGAGCAAAGCTTCGAACTTATATCTTATCGTGGGAATTATAGTTGCACAAAAAGAAAGTCTTGAAACTTCTTTAACATGCTAGAACTGTTTTAATTATTCACGTAATAACTTTACTATTTATCCCAAGTCATAACAGACTCAGAAAATTTCTTAAAAACGGTTTAGGTACGTTCTTATTTTCATATTATATTAGAGCTTGCTATCATAATGACGCAGCGGTTGTGAATGCGATTACTCCGTATGTGGTCTCGGATTCGATTCAGGAAGTGTCAATGAGTTGTACTGACAATAAATTTTCATTAGCAGTACGCAGACTATGGAAAGGAACTGTATAATTTTTTTAATGGGACCTAACACGCGCTTTTATCATGAGGTATCAAGTTCCCGGCGTCTTTTGTTAAGCATTTCTCAATAAGCAGGGTAGGGGTGATGTTAGTGTGTGATACCGCGCGCACGTTTTGTAAATAAATTATTTAAAATGCGGTCTTGCTATCTATCGCAAGACATCGCTGTATTAGATTCGCCATAATGACATAAGTTTTCCTTTATTTTCCAGAACAAATTACAATCCTACTCGGTTAAATAGGCCATTTGTTCGCTTCAACAGATTTTAACACTAAAGTACCCTTTGCTAGTTCTTTTATACAACTTAATAAAGTTTTCTAGTAGTCGTTTCCTAGCGTTATTAAAGAGGCACATAAAAAGATATGTCCAATACTGGGGTATATTAGGGTAAAAGTATGCTGTAACTCTATTTTAAGCACTCATTCCGTACCATACGTAAAGAGTGATGAAACTTGATTTATAAACGGTTTAATACATATTATGCCATCTGGATCTTCAATATTTTTATATTTGTTGGATTGAATTTTAGATGTTATGATTCAGATATAGTTATATATTTACTAGCTTTTGCCAGCGCCTTCGCTCGCGTTAATTTAGAATTTGACAATCAATTCGGATTGTACTCTGCTTGTAATAATATAATTCAATCATGATTCGAAAGACACGTGGCGCCATCTATTATCATAATAACGTTAGTATTGTTTTCCTCGGGAACAGTAGTTTTTTTCGGGATGAAAGGTAGCCTATTTCCGTTTCTGTACACCTGTCAACGTATATGCAAAATTTCAGGATGATCGGTTCACTGGTTTAAGCTTGAAAAGGTAACAAACAAACAAACTCATTTTCGCTTTTATAATATTAGATAGGAGTTAGGATTATATTTTTAGCAGCAGCCGTAGCTTATTGAACTGCGACACAGAGGTCTCGAGATTCACAAATCGTATTTTCTTTGATAAAGACAGTTCTGTCGCACGTTATTTTCTCTGTCTTCAAACATCGAACACGAAATACACCCAGACACGGAAAAATTAGCGGATTACATACATTTTTGTCCCGTATAGGTGTCTTTTAAGAAAAAGCAGAATGCATATTATGTACATACATGTAAATCATGTTTAAATAAAACGATGAACTTTAGAAAACAAAGAAGCCGTAATATAAATTTGGATCTAAATATATTTACCTACCTAATACAGAAATAGCCCTTTTGTATAGTATGTCAGCACTGCTGAATAGATTTTGATTCAATGAATTATATTTGTAAAATTTGTATTTGATATAGCATGAATACAAAGAAATGGACTCCTTTAAAACTTAAACTCACTTCAGGTTATCAGCTAGTATTACGTAAACACTTAATTTCATGCAAACTGCCTTAATCATCATTAAAAGGCTACGAGGTTTATTTATACAAAATGTAATTAAAGGAAAGTCCGCTTATTGAACGGGAAGCTTAAAACAAAAGTATTTCGTAAATAGCAGGCTAAATCTTTACGTAATGTGCTTACATTCTAATCATTTATTTGTAATTTTAATTTGTGTTATCCATTTATGCCGCTTACGTAACATATTACAGTCTCAAACAAAAGCGCCCCAATAAATTCTCCTAAATGTTTGTTACAGACAAATAACTATGTTTGCTCAGTTTTGCATAAATATGGCCCCATCTGCTCGAAGATTTATGTGATCCAGATTTGCTTTACGAATATTAAGGACACGGTCTTACGGTCAGTTCGTGTAAGAGAATTTACGATGTTAAATTCCTTCCCCGCTCTAAAGGGTATGGCCAGTTTAATATTGCCAGGTAATATATTATTAGAAGAGCCAAGAGCCGACATGAATGGTCGATTATAAAAATCGCGGAGCTCCGAGCTGCAATCATAAGCATCTCAGCCAATCATAGAAAGTCAATACCAACCGTAATTTATAGCCTATTAGCTTTTGCGCGCGGCTCCGCCCGCGTGGTACCTACATCAATAAAAAGTAGCCTATGTCCTTTCCCAGGTTTTAAGCTATACCTGTACCAATTGTTATCTAAATCGGTTGAGTGATTTAGCCGAGAAAAGGTAACAGACAGACAGAGTTACTTTCGAATTTATAATATTAGTAAGGATGATAGTTACATTAAGCCTTGTTGAAACGTACCACACACCTTACATAATCTGTACTAATAATATAAAACTGAAGAATTTGTTTGTTTATTTGTTTGTTTGGTTGAACGCTCTAATCTCAGGAATTACTGGTTCGAATTGAAAAATTATTTTTGTGTTGAATAGCCTATTTATTGAGGAAAAGGAGCAGAGCATCAATGAAAAATGTTGCGAAAACGGGGAAAATTCTCTTATGTGAAGCAGACGGTTGAGCGGATCAGTTAGTTAGATACATAATATGTACGAGTATTTGCACTCCCGTATTCTAAATTTCGTAGATAAGCTATTGAATTGTTAAAATAATAATTATTGCCAGATTTTTCCGTTTGCAATTATTGCATGTGTTTCTTTATTTTACTCCTATTTTTTATATTAATTCGCGAACATTGGTTTGAGTTATACATTAAGTCCTCTCTTTACATACATAAGTTGGAAATGTATGATATTTTTTGCACACGAGATATTATAGAGAGTAGACCTATTTTTTATATTCTTTATTAATACTATGATGTTTTTAAATCTATTCAAAAATAGATAAGATGCAAGCGTTTTTAATCTGGTAATAAAGGAACTCATCGAATGATAGAAAAAGGATGCACGATACATTTTGATTGATTTTGATTTTATTTTAGACTATTTTTGATGATGTTTTCACAAAAGGTTTATTGTGGACGCGCATATAGAAAAACTAAATCAAGTAAAGATAACTACCCTATTTTGGCATTAAAACTAAATCTTTCACTCCAATGCTATTTTACAAAACATTGCACACACAATACTTAAACATGGTTATAACATGCATCGTCTCCATACATCGCCAAAGTTTGGGATCTATTGGGAAAAATCCCGACAGCTATAAAATATTTCCTTGCCAGAAAGTGCAATAAAAGTTTGCATGGTCCACGAACAAAACAGGCGTTTTATGAACTGCATAACGTTTGAGAAATGTGATCGCTTGTGTAATACAATTGTCTGTGTCTAGTAAAAGTCTATGAAAAAGATCACATGAATGTTCTAGGCTATCCTTATAAGAAAATGTTGTTGGTCACATTTTCTTTTATGAATTCCGCGGCAGCGCGGTAGTGAATGCGATTATTGTGTGTGAGGTCTCGGGTTCAATTTCTGGGTTGAGCAAAGCGTCATAGAGTTTTCTGTCTAGTAATTATTAGTAGCAGATAGTGTAATACTCTGCCAAAAGGTACTTCAGGGATATGAGCGTGCGACTATGTAATTTTCTGCTCTTTGCTGATCCTGTTGCAGGAGATTGCGCTTTAATTCGTGCCCCATCGATGTGTTTTGTTGTGTCACGTTGTCCAGTACGGATGATAAAAAGCTTATTACTTGAAATTTAGAATATATCTTGCAAAATATAGATGTAACAATATTTAATCTATTGCTATTGGTCACCAGACCGGGGTGGTCTTCTAATGGCTTATCAGGCACTTCCCCAGTATTGTCTTACTGGGAACGTAGATCAAATTTTGCAAAGGCCAATATGGACATAATATTATGTAATCCGGGTTTGGGACGCATCCCATTGGGTCAGTTTGTAGTTACATTGTACTCGTCATCATACGATACATCGACCGAAAAGAGTTATTAGCTGCGATAAAATATATATTTGTATTATATATAGATAACTAGATTTTAGCCGTATCTTTGCTCGCGTAAATGTATGTTTTATTTTTTATTTTGCTCGTCTAAATGACCGCACTCCACCTGATGGTAAGCAGTCGTGGTGTGGTCTAAGAGCAGTGGCCTCCACACCGCCCTCATAGTAGCCGAAGCGAAGTTGAGGTCTCTACTTTGACGGCCTGAGAAGGTCCTTTTTCACGCCCCGCTTAAAGGACTCAGGATTGAAGGAAGAAGGAAACACGTGCCTTGGCAAAGAATTCCATGCCTTGGTCGTTTGGTAGAGGTATGAGGACCCAACCTTGTTGGTACGCGCTCTAATCGACTCTACCGTGTAAGGATGGCATTTGAGCCCAGGACGCGTTGTTCTGTTACCTAGGTAATTTTAGTAACAGTGCTTTTTTCTAGATGAATGATACGCTGTGTCCTTCTCTGCACCCCTGACAAAGTGTATATAATATTTTATGATGATTGGTTGAGATGTTAAAGCGTGAAAGCGTAACAAACAAACAATTAAACAAACTCACATTCCTATTAATAATATTAGTTAGGATTAGGATACTATGCTTATGTTACGAGTAGGTTCACGTGTATATTGCAATGAGTGGAATTTGAACCCGCTGTCACGTAATCGTTTCGTGGCGCACGGCTGCGTGCGCGACGAGCGAGGAGGTACCATCTCTAGTCCCCCCCGAGTGACGGCAGCTTATATAAGTGGATCGCGCCCTAATGCTGTCTCCTTCCGCTGCGCTGCGCTAACTCAGTTAAGTGGTCTTAGGAAGCTATCCAGACGACGTAGGGAGCCTTAACAAACCACGCCCTGTTTACTACTTGAATCTAGTCGTTGTTATCCTTACTTCCTTACTAATATTATAAATGCGAAAATGAGTTTGTTTGTTTGTTACGCTTTCACGCCTTAACTACTCAACCGATCAACATGAAATTTCGCATACACGTTGTCAGGGGTACAGAATAGGACATAGGGTACCTTTCATCCGGAAAAACGCGAGCGAAGCCGCGGGCAAATCTAGTAGTATATTGTCGGCCTCGATGGCGTAGTGGTTAGTATAACCGACTGCCACGCCTGAGGTCGCGGGTTCGATTCCCGCACAAGTCAAACATTTGTGTACATGAACATGGATGTTTGTCTTGGTCTGGATGTTTCTATGTATAATATGTATGTATTTACAACAAAAAAGTATATATGTATGTTTATCCATTGTCTAGTACCCATAGTACAAGCTCTGCTTAGTTTGGGCTAGATGGTGTTGTGTGTATGTGGTAGAATATTATATTATTATTATAATTCGCGTTGATTTTATTGTACAAGTCTATATTTGTAATATAAACCATTTAATCGTGTCGAATGAATTTTTAATTGTCTCCACTTATTTCATTCCTGGGTCAACCACGTCTCTAAAGCGGGTTCGACAATCCTTAAAGTTACACCCCTGCCTTATCCATTTGGCTACCACCGCTGTAGTTGGCTTATCCTTCGTACACGCAGTAAGTTTGAGTAGTAGAGCCTCGCTGATTTCAGCATGAATGGGCCGGCTCGACCGGGGAAGGACTACCCTCTCACAGAATATCGACGTGGAATAGCAGTAGTCCTACTGTTGTGTTTCGTTCGGTGAGTGAGAGTACCGGAGGCCCAATCACCCCCTTTCCCACATCCCGTTCCCTTTCCTTCCCACGTCCTTTCCTAAAGGG
Source organism: Catocala sponsa (assembly GCA_963564715.1). Lineage (NCBI taxonomy): Eukaryota > Metazoa > Arthropoda > Insecta > Lepidoptera > Erebidae > Catocala > Catocala sponsa. The sequence goes on from OY751336.1 coordinate 6,607,892, forward strand.
TCGGCAACGCGCAAGTGATGCCTCTGGTGTTGCAAGCGTCCATAGGCTACGGTGACCACTTATCATCAGGTGGGCCGTATGCTTGTTTGCCACCTTAGAAGTATAAAAAAAAAGTAAGTCTTTGCCTATGCCTCGGAAAACACGATATACGGCTTTACGCCTGGGCTCTTTTCAATCATGGCGATTTGCCATCTTATCGAATTATGAGAGATAGGTAATAAAAAATACAAGCATGGCATAATGGTTTAAGTGGTAGCCTCGCCACTGGCACTGCGCCAAGTGTTGTGGGTTCGAATCCCAAACGGAACAAAAATTTGTGTGAACCACAAATGGTTGTTCTGAGTCTGGATGTTCTTTGTGTCTGTATTTTGAATGTTTTTAAAGACCCTAGCAATATAGGGATTATTCATAGTGCGGGAGATGACTTAAAAAAAGATATACACATACCTGTGCATTATAATATCATCTGAGATCCAGATGTCACGAGTTCACTGGAACCTCTGCAACTCCGTAGGGACATTGCCTCATTGGCATGTTTCTACAGAATATACCACAGGGAGTGCTCTGAAGAGTTATTTCACCTTATCCCGCCCTCCCCTTTCCTATCCAGAAAAACGCGTGCTGGGCTCAGATGCCATCCTTACATGATAGAGTCGATTAGAGCGCGTACCAACAAGTTTGGGTCCTCATACCTCTGCCGAACGACCAAGGCATGGAATTCTCTGCCAAGGCACGTGTTTCCTTCTTCCTTCAATCCTGGGTCCTTTAAGCGGGGCGTGATAAAGCACCTTCTCAGGCTGTCAAAGTAGAGACCTCAACATCACTTCGGCTGCTATGAGAGCGGTGTGGAGGCCACTGCTCTTAGACCACACGACTGTTTACCATCAGGTGGAGTGTGGTCATTATGAGGAGCAAAATGAAAAAAAAAATCTGCGCTGAAGGCCAATTTTTGTTAAGATTGGCCCCCGTAACCGAAATTCGGTCTGAAGGGATTCTTTACATACCTATATGTAAATAGTTTATGAGATAGCGATTAGCATAGGCAACCGAGATAAAATAATAAATTAATACAGTAAGATAAGTAATCATTATTTTATGAAATAATACGTAAATATTATTGAACAGTAGCTAGTACAGGACCGTTAGACTACCACGCAGATGTATCAATTTTGGTTTTACAAATGGCGTCAACTTTTCAATGCTATGTGCATATCAAGTTGGAACTCGCGCTCGTTTCAATGGTAAAGCAAAACATCGTGCAAACAATCTGCATATCTGAAATATCTTTATAATGTTCTCGAAAATATGTGGTTTGCTAATTGCGCTGGCCCGTGTCCAGTAGCGAAACAGCTTATAAGTAGGAAGGTTACTTTTTTATTAAAGATGCCTTCCTCACTACAAATCCGCCACTGTGTCTCGGGAGGCTTTACAAATATACAAGTAACGTACTGCCCAACTCAGAATAATGACTTATGGACAAAACATTATTTTTGACGGCCTCGATGGCGTAGTGGTTAGTGTAACCGACTGCCACGCCTGAGGTTGTGAGTTCGATTCCCGCACAAGTCAAACATTTGTGTGCATGAACATTGATGTTTGTCTTGGTCTGGGTGTTTCTTTGTATAATATGTATGTATTTACAAAAAAAAGTATATATTATGTATGTTTATCCATTGTCTAGTACCATAGTACAAGCTCTGCTTAGTTTGGGCTAGATGGTGTTGTGTGTATGTAGTAGAATATTATATTATTATTGCGGTGGCAGCGATGACGCGACCGCTTTCCCGCTGCGATATTCGTGCATTATAGTCACATTATTATTGATTAACTGGATAGCCCAGTAAACTTCTTGTCACCTTAAATTGGTAATACGAAGTGCCAATTCCCATACAAAATTGTCAAAGTCGAATATTGAAATTTTTCGGCTTTGGGTATTTTACAAATTTTTTTCCTAAATCATTCGAATATTGAGGCTAACAAAACAAAAATTATTCAAATAGGTCGGGCCGTTTTTGAGTTTTTGCGAGACTAACGCACATCAATTTATTTTTATAACTTCTATTTTTGTAGGAAGCGAATTTATGTATATACAATAATGTTAATATTAATCCTCATATTTATATTTCAGCAATCTCTCCGGCTAATAAACATCTCAAAATTGGAGTACCGTTTATCTATTACTCCTCCAAAACGTAAGGAACTGAACGTGGAGATCAGCGGTTCTCGAGGATTGACTGTCACTTCAGGTGCGGCTGCAGAACTAAAAGTCCACTTCAGACCATCTGATGTGCGGACGCTAAACGACACTCTATATGTGAGGGTGAATAGTGGACAGGCCTTTTATGTGCCTATTTCCTGTTATATGGTGCCGCCTATATTGGATAGTAAGATACTTTAATTTTTGTATTAATGTAGGCAATGTTGTTTTAAGTCTCATGGCTATAAGGTACTGTGTCACGTCACTTTGCTGCATATTTTAGCCAAAGGGTTGACCTGCGACAAACTCCCTCAGTGGCAGTGCCGACGCGACCACTTAAACCACTATGCCATTGACGTTGTACAGTCACCATCCATTTAAGACACAAATCAGGCCAGTTGTTTAAGCTTCATTGTAGCCCATACCCATTTTACTAAAAATCTAAAATTAAAATTAAGTAAAACTCTCTTAGGGGTTATTAAAGGGATTAAATTACGTTATTTTTTGCGTAGGATGCACCATTTCTGAAATATTGTTAATATTCTAAAATAATTCAAAAATGGAAAGCGTGGAAGCGTGGTTTCGGCCGTCATCGCAACCATGTTTCACAACCAGTTGCAAAGGAAGAATTTTCCTCCTTTGTTTGCAACTGTGAATGAAGAATATTTTACATTAATACACAACCAGTTGTCAACAAAGAATTTTTTTATCGTATAATTGCGACAAAATACCGTTTATTTTTAATACGCAACCAAAGTGTAGAATTCATTTGAACAGGTCAACAGGTAGGAAATATCATAATAATGCTACGAACGTCTCTCTCGCACATTAGTTGTCAGAAACTTGTAACCTTTTTTCTTCTCGCAAAGCATGCGTGACGATGACGAAGCGTGACGATGACGCGAGTTCTATGATTTTTGTTTACCCAACAAGTGCTCAACGCGCCTAAATAAGTTTTCACTTCAATAAATCTTATAATCAAACTTAAAGACTTGGCTATGATTGGTTATATTTGGGTGTAATCCAGCGTCGCCTACATCTACGGCTTGAGCTATATAATGTATACTAGCTGTACCGACAGACGTTGTCCTGTACACACAAAAAAAAACCAAATCCAAACCATTCTGAAATCCACTTGAACACACACAAAAAATTTCATCAAAATTGGTCCAGCCGTTTAGAAGGAGTTTAATTACAAACACACGCACACGCACAGAATATGCTTGTCTCGTAAACATGTTTAATCCATCCAGTCAGTTTGTAAATCGTTATATTCAAAACATTTATTTAACGCTGTTTGACAATGATCCGTATCGCATTTCACCTGCCACTTCGCCGGTATTGTTAGTCACCTGTCAATTCCCTTGTTATGAGTTATCTTACAAAACAATGTATGATATTGATATTGGATGTATAGGACTATGTAGGCACCGGCAGTTTCTGTTTTATTTTTGGATTACGTGTAATTTGAGCGGAAAGGGTCGGCCTTTTTTGTCGTGCTGTGCATATGTTTGCGTACGATTATGTGGTCCCGGTTCAAATCTCGTGCAAAGTGTTGTTATTGGGATTTTCTTTTATGAATAATCTAGGAAAATAGCTACACGGTACTTGGTTATGTGCCCGGTAAACATCAATAGGAATTGGATTCCACGTTAGACTCCATGCTGCTATTAAGATTCCCCGTCCAGAAAACTCAATAACTATTTGTCCGACAATTGAACCCGAGACCTCATGTACAACAACTGCATTCATTACTGCTGCGCCATCGAAGGAATCAACATATCTGGCTAAATATAAATATAGTAGGTGGGTTTTTAAAATTGGTGGTTTCAAACCTTAAAGCCTATGTCTGCTCAATTCTAAAACGTACTCAGTATGAATTCATGAAGTATTTGTGACGTCATCATCCATCGTTCTTTATTAGAATATACATATATCATATATCGCATAGTATATACGTTTCGACTATAAATAACTCCCACGTCCTTAGTAATCCCTGCCAATCAAACATTAGCTTGTCTCATAATTCAGCGTTTTTGTCGACGTCAAAGGAAAGGGGTCAGGTTAAGAGGTCGAGAGGTGACTGCTTTTTGTTCGTAAATAACAGTTTGATGTTAAAGGAACTGAGCCTTGATATATGCATTACTAAAATAGATATTATAGCTCTCAGAGTTGGTTATTATATAACAAAACGTATTTAGTATTATAGAAGAAATTGCCGTCATTAAGCTAAGTTTGCTTTTTGATAGAGTTATAATAATATCAATACTGTATTACTGCCTTGTATATCAGCCGACTCTACCGAGCAAAGTTCCTGACTCCGTGCAGCTACTAAGTATTTATGGAAAGAAGAACCAAATCACATTTCCTGACCTGTAAAACAAACTTTAGACCTGTATAGCAGCTGAATTCACCACCGCCTTGCCACCTAGGTAGCCGAATAAAAATAACTGTATCAATCTCAATATCTTTATCATGACCTAAATTAAATGTGTTGTTTGCAGTTTTTGTTCCAAGTGTGAGGGCGACTCTGCTATACTGTATATCGGATGAGGAGGAGGTATCGGCGATACCAGCTGAGCTGGAGAATAGTGGTGATGTTCTAGACCTGGGCGCTCGGTTGCTTGGAGACGTGCACTGCGTGCGTGTGCTTCTGCGCTGTAACGCTGGGCACGCGCAATTCTTCGTGCTTACTGAAGAAGCTTGGATAAATTGGGACCTTGATGTTAGTATACATTGACTGTTACCTGTGAGATGTTTCGAACCACGATGCTTAAGGAAGCGAATCCTAGGCTTTTTTTTTATACAACTAAGGTGGCAAACAAGCATACGGCCCACCTGATGGTAAGTGGTCACCGTAGCCTATGGACGCCTGCAACACCAGAGGCATCACTTGCGCGTTGCCGACCCTTTAGGAAAGGACGTGGGAAGGAAAGGGAGCGGGATGGGGGAAAGGGGGTGATTGGGCTCCGGTACTCTCACTCACCGAACGAAACACAACAGTAGGACTACTGCTATTCCTCGTCGATAATCTTTGAGAGGGTAGTCCTTCCCCGGTCGAGCTGGCCCATTCATGCTGAAATCAGCGAGGCTCTACTACTAGGCTAAATGAAAGGTAATTAATAAAAACAATTATAATAATATTTGTTCGTAACAGGATCAATAAGACGTATAAATAATGAGAGATAATAATTTTAGCTTATCAATATTTCTGAAATGTTACCATAAAAAAGAAATATGGTTGATATTGAGCCCATTTGATGGTATGTGGTGACCGTAGCCTGATGGTATGATCACTCTCGCATTGGGCATGCTAGGTGTGTGGGCCTTCGGAATGTTTACTTACCGGGCGAAACGTAGTAACTGATGTCCTGCTTTTATGCCAGTGTCTTATAAGAAAGTGATATTTTTTTATTACTTGCTTTTCAGCCGCCATGTGCACGGAGAGATTAAGATGTCTAGTCTCCGCATGAACTTGGCTGCTGAAAAGCAACCGAAGCGTTAAATTAGTGTAAAACAGTAACTACTCTTAAGTTTCATACATACATAGATTCACGCCTGTTTCCCAGGAGGGTAGGCAGAGACTGCGGATTTCCATTTGCTACGATCCTGACACGCTTCTCTTAAGTTTCAAAATTATATAATAATAGTGTTTTATAAAAAAATAATAACGCGATGAAATCGGTAGAAAGTTCAATTGCAATACAATATTCTACTTTGATTAGACTATCATATTAGAAAGTCAAATTTAATCAGAATATTTTTAGAGGATTTCGACAATATTCTACCTCTGGTGTTTTAAAGAGTCCAAGGACTACAGTGATCCCTTGCCAATAGATTTAATCCTAATCCTATCCTAATCCTAACTAATATTATAAAAGCGAAAATGAGTTTGTTTGTTTGTTACCTTTTCACGCCTAAACCACTGAACCGATCATCCTGAAATTTTGCATACCTTTCATCCCGAAAAAAATTACTGTTCCCAAGGAAAACAACAATAATGTTCTTATGATAATAGTTGGCGCCACGTATCTTTTGAATCATGATTGAATTATATTATTACAAGCAGAGTACACCCGAATCGATTGTCAAATTCTAAATTAACGCGAGCGAAGCCGCGGGCAAAAGCTAGTACTTAATAATAATTTACAAAAATAATATGTACAAGCCAATATCCCATTCAGTTGTAAGCATAACACAAATGGTAGCTGTTTAACAAGCTTTGTAGCCACAAATACGGTTGTGTAAACAAAACAAACGATGTCATTAAAACGTGTGCGGCACGCAGTTGTATTGTTGCATCATATTTTACTTGAATGGCAATAAATGCCTCAATTGTTATAAATACGTTTATACAAATATGGGGACAATAGTGAATAGCATAGTGCAGGGATGGCGAACCAATGGCATGCGTGCCAGTGCTGGCACGCATTAAAATAATTCAGGTTCACCAGTAATTCACTAAGTATTACAAGCCAATTGACGAATCTATGTACAACTTAATTGAAACGCGAAACATGCTTTATGTTTCTTTGATGGCACATTAAATACACATTACATTTTTTCTATAAATAACGGCACGTTAACCAATACAGGTTCACCATCCCTGGCGTAGTGCAATGCAGTTGTGACTTATATTTTATATTTACCAGCTATATTGAATAGATATTGACTATAAATTTATATGCAGAAATATAGATAGATCTTGTTTGTGTATTTAAAGCAATTAAAAAAATTATTGACTGCATGAACTTCTTTGTTACGCTTTCACGCCTTAACTACTCAACCGATCACCATGAAGTTTCGTAGTCGGCCTCAATGGCGTAGTGGTTATTGTAACTGACTGCCACGGCTGAGGTCGCGGGTTCGATAACCGCACAAGTCAAACATTTGTGTGCATGAAGATGTTTGTCTTGGTCTGGGTGTTACTATGTATAATATGTATGTATTTACAAAAAAAATATAAATATATATATGTATGTTTATCTATTGTCTAGTACCCATAGTACAAGCTCTGCTTAGTTTGGGCTAGATGGTGTTGTGTGTATGTGATAGAATATTATATTATACACATTGTCAGGGGACCAGAAACGGACATAGGGTATCTATTTTGTAGAAAGAGTACTGCTGCTAACCTTACCTAACACACATTTACGGGAACGACGCCGCGGGCAAAATCTAGTAAATGATACAGTTTAAAATTGTATGATCCACAAACTATTTCCAGTCTGGGCATTATTTAAGTTCGTTAAATCGATGTAAGTGCAGAATCTTGTGACACGGGCATTATAACCAGGGCAGTGTTGTCTTTAAAAAATCTATTTTCGTAATATTATACATACAGATTCAAATAAATAATCTTTCCTTCTCAGTGTATAACTACTCAAGGTACTGTGGTGTCCGATTCCTTTGTCTTCTGTCCTGCGTGGTGGTGTGGCGGTGGAGAAATCCAAGCATGCGTATGGTACCTCGGTACGAGTGTGGGAGTATGCTTGACCACCCTACGGGTTTTGAGCTCCACAGCGGTCAACAAGCAGTTGCATCTACTCGCCGATGTTCTGCTCTTCAAACCGTGTCATCTTACTATAGAGGTAATTCTTTTTCTAACTTTCCTTTTGAAAAAAAAAATAGAGGTAATTTGGAGTATAGATATATATTAACGTATTCAAGATACTTCTACAAAAATAAGTGTATAATGCACTCAGAACTACAGTTCTGGGTGCATTATACATGAGGGTACACCCTGGGGTATATTTAATTGACCAGTAAATTTTATGTTTGTAAAATCTATCTTAGCATATTATGGCAGGACCAGCGTGTTTAAAAAAAAATGGAATATTCACGAAAGTGTTTTTCGATATCGACGTTTGTTACCTAATTATGCGAAAACTATACCACGGATCTGGATGCAACTTTTTTTTCTTTAAGGAAAGATAACTCCCGCACTAAGAATAATTCCTGTGTCGCACTCGCGGGGGACTTTACAAACATTTAAACAACGGTAACAAAGAACACCAAAAATCAGTACAACCATTTTTGGAACACACAAATTTTTGTTCCGTGTGGGATTGGAACCCAAAACACTCGACGCAGTGGCAGCGGCGAGGTGACCATTTAAAATACTACGCCATCTGTGTAATCCAAAGTAAGGCAATTTGAACTCTATTAGTGCCCACACTTATGTATGGAAGTGAAAGTTGGGTATGGCAAAAGAAGCATGAGAGCAGAATAAATGCTGTAGAAATGAGAGCGTTGAGAAGCATATGTGGTGTGACTCTGAAAGATAGAATAAGAAATAGTGTGATTAGAGAGAGATGCGGCATGAAAGTTGATATAGTTACAAGAATAGAAAAGGGTATGTTAAGCTGGTTTGGACATGTAGAAAGAATGGACGAGGAAAGACTGACTAAGAAAGTTTATAAGGCTAGTGTGAATGGAACAGTCGCAAGAGGAAAACCTAGGCGAACGTTTCTCGACCAGATCGGAGGCGTCCTGGACAAAGGCCAGGTTAAGAGCTCCTTGAACCGACGGGCGTGTATGAGGAATGTGATGAAAGTGAATGAAGCCAGAGAAGTGTGTCAGGATCGTAGCAAATGGAAATCCGTAGTCTCTGCCTACCCCTCTGGGAAACAGGCGTGAATCTATGTATGTATGTATGTATAGTGGGGGAGTTAGAGTTCAAATTGCCTAACTACCAAATTTCGAGTCAAGTTGCTGTTCTATTAAGAGTGAAACTTGCTGATCGCATAGTTCTATAACTACACAATAGATGATTCATAGCATCGTCGTAGATGCAAAGCATTCGTGCAGTCAAACTTGGCGCAAATATCGATTATATACTGGATTAACATATACGATACTAATTATCCTAGCCTATTCTGATTTTGAGCCGCTCGATACCTCAATGGGAAACCAACAGACTGCAATGCAGAGGGTCTCGGGTTCAAACCCACGTCGTGCACCTCCGACTTTCGGAAGTTATATGACTTTTCGAAATTATGTGCGTATTGATTAACAATTATCGCCTGCTCCGTGCCTCGGAAAGCACGTTAAGCCGTTGGTCCCGGCTGCCATGAACATCTATGGCAGTCGTTATTGGGAGTGTGTCGACACAAAAGATCCCACTGGGTCGAAGTGTCGCCGGTTTGCACTGACTGGCCCCCACATAAGATAAGATAAGATAAGATAAATTATCCTGGCACGAATCCTGTAGAGTTTGCATGAAGAATCAAGTATTTCTTAATATTTTATATAATTATAAATAACTTGATATTAAGCTCGTACATTTTATATTGGAGGTAATATCTAATGAAATACCCTAAACATCTTGTTTAACCAAACTTTATCAACCAAACAAGTTTAAGATAAATTGTACCTTGTCAGGAGTTACTTTTAAAAGCATTTACTAAACCAGCTCATGCTTTCACAATTTCAGTTGTGCAGTACTAATTGTGTAATGGTGACCACATCTGACTCTTTTATTGCAATTATGTAATCGGTTGGGCAGCTCGTTATAAGACTAATTGATTGATTTGCTGCTGTAGAAACATTATTATAAATTATTCATTAAACGAATATTCTCAGTACTTTACCGTTTTCTGGAAATACACTCGGTAGGGAAAATAGTGATCTCCATTACATGAGGCATATAGTCTCACACTGAACAGCGGAGTAAGACTTTAAAGTCAATTAGCCGAAAATCAGAAACAATGAAAACACAATTTTGTCAGGACATGGTCTTAGGGCCAATTGCACAACAACTCACAAAATACGTTTAGCACTAAATAGATTTAAAACATCGTGCTGTCACAGTCATCCATATGAAGGTGACTGAGATGCCACGATGTTTTAAATCTATTTAGTGCTAAACGTATTTTGTGAGTTGTCGTGCAAGTGGCCCTCAGTGATGGCCAAGAAATTAATCAAGGTTCATGTGAAATTGTATAACATAAATTATATACGATACATATCACGAGCAGTGATTCTTACAAGCTCCTACATAAAATCATCCCTAACATGTTGAATTTTAAATATCGACAGCATCCATAAATCATACGATATGAGTAATACATTCTACGTTATTGCGCACCGCGGGGCCGTAAGACGAAAGTGCGATGAGTTACATTCCACGCGATGCTACACGTACTGGGTGGTAATTTGAAACTGTTCAAGGAAATGTCGCCTTTATTGCAATGTGCAGCATTTTTAAATACTCACTGACTAATACCCGCAATGGCCGCAGTTCTGAAACCACTTCGACTGTATCCAACCGAAAGCACCATTTTTGATATGGACTGAAGTTTTAATCGGATATCCATGTGGATGCTGAAGCTGGCTAAACGCCGGCATTAGCTTATGAAAACGTGACTGAGGAAGTTTTGTACCAATTTTTTATGAAAAATCGATCCTGTGAGCAATACCCATAAAAAGCGGTTATACATTTATGAAGTTCTGTCACGAAATATTTGTATTAGCATGTTCTTTGTTTTGCTGTCTAAAATTTATCTCGTTTACGCATTCTGGCGTCGTGTTATCGCACAAACGTAATTAGTTTTTAAGAGAAAAACATTCCAGAATATATTCTGTACGTCATAATTTACTCTCACATTGTAACTGTGTTTCTTCGTGTGAGCATATGCGGCTGGTATACTTTTAATTAAATAATAATTTGAAACACGTTTAAGGTCTATAATTAAATTAGGTCCCTACTACATATTTTGCATTTAGAAATGGTACGCCATTTTATATTGAAATAATGAATTTGTTATTCTTAACACAAATGTTTTGATTCTTATTTTTATTGAACTTCCATATATTAACAAATTTACTATCTTACACCAGGCTCAACCAAAAGATTATGATATCTGCAGCGATGACGATCCTGCGTGTGATTACTATGTCAACCTCGGCACTGCTTTCCCGCATCGATCACTTGCTGCCACAGTGCAACTCTTCAACCACAGGTATATTACAGAAATGCTATTCTTTACAATCATGTTAATTTTATCGCTTGAGTCTGGTAATCCAATGTGATCTAAAATTTGTTGAGAATTTACTCTCCATTAATACTGGACAAAGGCCAGGTTAAGAGCTCCTTGAACCGACGGGCGTGTATGAGGAATGTGATGAAAGTGAATGAAGACAGAGAAGTGTGTCAGGATCGTAGCAAATGGAAATCCGTAGTCTCTGCCTACCCCTCTGGGAAACAGGTGTGAATCTATGTATGTATGTAATACTGCACAAGCAATATAAACCTTATCTACACACATCACAAACTTGTTGCAATATTTTATAAAAATACAAAAACATAAAATCTTTACTTTTTTAGTGCAAAATAGTCATGAAAGTATTAGAACTTTGTCATGATATTATGAGCATGAGATCTAGATACGTTTGAATACAGCGTGTGGGTTGCTGACGACTTGGATACAATATATTCGGACACAGTGTCCGAATTGACACATTTTAATTTCAATATATTTCTCACCGATGATTCTTACAGACTTCATAATGCTTGCCTATTGAGAATTATGAAGGAACTCTATTGGGTCACGTCACCTCGTCCTCCAATCATTTCCCTTGAATCTTTTTCACGTTTCGAAACTCACAAGTAATAACTCTGGTATTGCTATATCAGAAGTATCAGCATGCGTATGGGTGCTATGTCAGGGGTAGACCTATTGCTTTAACCTATTGCTGTATTATTTAGGTCATACGATTTCGTAATCGCTTACCATCGAGCGGGCTGATTGCTTGTTTGCCACCTCACTTGTATTAACAGTATAAAATATATTTCAATTTATAATATTACTATTTATAATATCATTAACAATAATTATAACCAATATTAATAATATTTGAAGTTTATAGCTTTCTATCCTCGAAGAAAATGTTGTCTTATCCCATATTTTTGCATTTTTTGTTTTAATATCTTAGCTAAATTGAACTTAGTACGAGCGTTTGCTGTTTATAGAGTTAAAAATGTATAAACGATTTATAGCAACGCGATACATTCGTTAGTAAAACTGTAATTAATGTATTCTTTAAAATTATAAGTACCTACAATCAACACTAATTACTACCTACACTCGACTATTTTTGTTACGAGTGAATGATGTATGAAGTTTTAGAATGAAGGTCGTTATGGGAAATTAATTCTCGATACTCTTCAGAGTATACTTCAATTATTATTTATTCAGTCCAAGCAATTTGCCAAAAGCGTACAACAGACAGTTTAATAGAGCCAAAAAAATATTATTATATTATCTGGTCTATCTTATTGGACCAGTGGCCGTAAACAGAACTGGTTCTGAAAACTGGCGAGATAAGGCATAATGGATTAAACTTGGTATTTTGTTTAAACTGTAGCAGTCTGCTTGGGGAAGTACTTGTACGCTACAGAAGATCGTAGCCAAACACCCTTGTGTTGAGTTCGTGCGCTGGATAAGAATTCTTGGGCTACTAATTGTTTTTTTTTTAGTTTAAAATGATAACTACCGCACTAGGAATAAAGCCCGTGACACATCACGGTGGACTTCACAAACATACAAATAACGGACACAAAAAACAACCAGACTCGGAAAAACCATTTGTGGAGCACACAAAGTTTTGAAATCCCACAAGGGTGGGATTCGAACCCACAATACTCGAGGCAGTGGCAGTGGCGAAGGGACCATTTAAACCACTATGCCATCCGTGTTTAAGGATCTTTTCATTGTCATGTGTGTTTGCGCCCGCATGCAGGCCAGGCACGCATGCGTGTTCCGGGCCGCACGCAGAGCAGATATTTTTCGCCCCGCCCGCCCGTGCGCCGCGTACGTGTGGCGCGCATGACAATAAAAACATGTATGATACGATAGGTTGCGGGCAGCACGCATGCGTGCCTGGCCTGCATGCGGGCGCAAACACGCATGACAATGAAAAGGCCCTAAGGGAGTGTGGCTAATATAGGTAACCAGTATAATGTTTGTCCACTGCGCTTGCAAGGAATCGAGTCCTTTATTGAAGGGTTCGCAACGCGCAAGTAATTCGATCGCCTAAGATTGATTGCAGTCAATATTACAAACGATCGTAGGCTAGGAAAATCATCAATCATCTTTCGGGTCGTAAGCTTATTTATTGTTTATATGTATCCACAAACAATAGGCCCATGATAATCCTTACTAATATTATAAATTCGAAAGTAACTCTGTCTGTCTATCTGTCTGTCTGTTTGTCTGTCTGTCTATCTGTCTGTCTGTCTGTCTGTCTGTCTGTTACCTTTTCACGGCTAAACCACTCAACCGATTTAGATGAAATTTGGTAGAGATATACATAGTTTAAAATCTGGGGAAGGATATAGGCTACTTTTTATATATGTAGGCACCACGCGGGTGGAGCCGCGCGCAAAAGCTAGTTTTCTATTTTTAAGTAACCAAATTAATAACCACCTAAGGAAGGTATTTTTGTAGATAGTTCTAAACTTACGGTGGCAATATAATAGCACACTGACTTTGTTGCCTACAGTTCTGTAGTGTATAGTTACTACTGGACCACACGTCCATGGGGAGTTTGTTGGTGCTGGGATGAAGAGCGAAATTCAGAAGGTTCCATCGGAGAGGAGGAAGACAGTGACCGACTTTGCGTTGGAGCTAAGGAATTAAGAATTTTGAGTCACGAGGTAAAAACATATAGCTCTTACAAGTTTAAGTAGGTTTGTCACAATTATATGTCCAAAATGTGGTGTGGCATAACCGTTTTATTGTAATAGTAAAGACTATCCTTTGTAGCCACGACAGCAAAATTTTCGAATTTTCCATGCTTAGGTAATTTAAACGACTGATGGCGTACAAATCGCTACAGCACATTTCAACAAACTGTGTCTGTTAACGACGCAATTCAGTTATACAAATATTTTTTTTGTTGGGTATTGCTATTCTATTGACACACGATTCAAAAATGTCTACATTATGTGAAAGCTTTTATCGGATTATTATTGTACCATTGCGTTAGGCGTTGGTACTAATCCACCAGAGGGGTTTCTGTTTATTACCAAAAATACAAAATGCTCGAAAATAAAATTATTCATTCACGTTAAACATATATTTTATGTTTAGATAGGTATATAAATATTTAAATATGAATACTGAAATTCGGATCTACAGCGTTGCATTTATACTTTACTAATCTGGTGGAATGTATGTCGGTACAAGACAGCCCGAAGAAAAGGTTATTATAACCAATTCAATCAATCTTAATGAGCTTAATATGTAATTTTATATAACAGTATATAATTAAACCGATATCAATGATTTCAAAGAAACCTCAGAAGAAATCGTTTCGAAGTTATTACTAGACCAAGAAACAGCGCACAAAATTCGTAACACGAACTTACTCGAAGTTTCAGCCTACCTGATAATCTGCACTAACACCTAAATAGTATTTTACCATTAAGACTTCGGTGAAAATCGACCGAATAAGGGTATTCTTGGAGCCTTTGCGTGAAGTTGGTACGTGATCGAAAAAGTGAATTGGAAAACTTTGTGCCGGGGAGTTACGATCTACGTCGACACTCACTTTATCTATTGACTTACGTCTCGAGATAATCTCAACAGACATCTCTGACTTCATCTTGACTCCGGTTGTAAGTGATGTAATAATTCGCTGTCGTCGCGAATTTAAATCACAAAATTATAACGACATCTAAACTTTGGGCGTATCTCCCTTAATTATAATCGTCGACGGTAATAAATTCAGAATGTTAATTTGGCACAACACGCCCGTGTTTCCGATTTCGCAGTCCGCTTGCGACGTCTTTTCGTATGGCATTTTTCGCCATCTGCATTAAGATTAAATTAAGAACGTGATTAGTTGACTCTGCAACATTTTATTTACGTAAATCTAAACACGAAAATTCTACTTCCTTTCAAGTCGTATATTTTTGCTTTTATATTTATTTTCACTGCAACTTTCTAAATACCATAATTGAAAAATATTAATCTTGGATCTTTTCCATTACTTTGCTAGTTTTGTTTAAGTTTGCGTTTATATTTAGCTATGTTGTTTGGTGTTCAATTCAATTCATATTATCGGTTTTCTCTTAAGAAATCTCCGTGCTGGTATTTAAAAATACGCCTAGTATCCCTCTTTATAACGCGGACCTAAAACGACCTAACTTAATTTGGGTGTGACATACACATGCCTACCCGTTCAGAGTTATACAGCCGTAATAATATACGTATTTTATTAACCTATAGGTGACTGAAGTGCAATGAACGGCTGCCAGTAAATCACTGTTTTACAAACCGCAATATTTTTCAGTTTAAATATAATTACAATTATTTGCTGTAAAATTAAACTACATGTCAAAAGAATTAAATACAGTTACGTTTATGTTGACCAGGACCCGAAGGCTTATGACAAACTGGGTGAGAATGCTCGGCTACTAAAGGTGAAGCCGGAACAAGGACAGATACCACCGCGCTCTTCGTGCACGATGCACGTACACATGCCTGATGTAGGAGGTGCTCTTGGCTTGCAACGTGCTGTACTCATGTAAGTATGGCAATTGATCTGCCAAAGCTTATTTCTTTTTAGTTTGAGTAAATATAGTTTTTGAACAAGCATGCTTTATTATCGAACCATAACCAGACTTAACTTGCTGAACGTTAGTCGAGTTTATACACTAGCCTGTACCTCTTAACGTTTAATGGTAAAAATTAACACTAAATCTGATCTAAAATATTAAGATGTAATTTGTAGTCATAAGACATTGAATATTAATCTGAAGAATTCAAATTACATAGACTTTACTAAATTCAACTTGAGGTGAGGTGTGATGATATAATTTTATATTACATAAAAGAAGACACAGGAGCCTTGCATTTTTCAGTAATAAAATTAACCTATGTGACAACATGAATAGTTTACAGGTCGGAATACAAGGATAAACCAAAAAACACATTTTCACATTTTAATACCAGTAAGGACAAGGATTAAACATTAGATGAATGACTAAATAAACAGTTCAGACCATAACAAGAAAGTTCTAGTCACGTTTCAAAGGAAAACAAACTTCTTCTTCCTTTAGAAATGCATTAGCATTAATTAAACGCAAACATACGCTTAGGAATAAAATGGCTTGCTTTTACTTTACCTTTCATATCTGGACTGAGATCGTTTGAGTAATTGAGAGACTGCACTATCTACAGTTTCTCAAATAGTGCTTTAATTGGAAGGCAAATTATTATCATTCTGCCAACAATTATAGCATTTGCTATAGGTTGCTTTGTTACCTCTTTATTGTTGCATTGGTTTAAATTAATTTTGCTAAAGTATCTGAAGACCTCGGAGATACTTTAATTGAGTTTTAAGCCGCAAACGACAGCTACTACAAAAATAATATAAAAAACAGCTTTTATAAATTTTCTAAACTAATTAATTGTTTGTACCGTTTTGGAATTAATTGGGAGCTTAAACAAGTTTTCTTTGGCGTAAAGCTGTTGAATTATGTAAATTCTACATAAATTATTATAGATTTTTTGTCAATTTTGTACTCTGCAGGTTTACATGATGTGTTGAAAAATATCATCTTCTTTAGTGTTCAAGAGATTGCAGGATGATGCAAGGGCTCAATTATATTATTAATTCTATAGTAATAGACATAAATAGTGAGAAGAGGCCCGTGCCCAGCAGTGGGATGACTTAATACAGAGTTGATATTATATATAGTAAAATATATATTCAAATTATTACTATATATAAATTACAATTTGATTTATTCCCTAGGATCCGAACTGCCTAAAATAATTCTTAATACACTTAGTCATTTCTTTTGTCATGATTTCTTATGTTTGTTAATAATTCTGTTCGGGAGTTTTTATTTACCCAACTGGCAACACAGCCAACCGTCATTTTTAAATAGTGGGGTTATTGTGGCAGGGAAAAAGTAACTCGTCTCTCGGCGAAGAATCGTTGAGTAGTGAGAAACGAGCATTCAACTTAGTAAGACGGTCTCAACAGTCCGTGTAATTGCTGTGAATTTGGAAATATAGTCCCATATTATTTTAAACGAGTGAGTTTATACTTTTAAATCTTGATGATCTTTGTGTCCGTTGTGTGTATGCTTGTCGTTTTAGCACTTAACAGTTTTCAATAAAATAACTGTAACTATTGAGTTACAGCTGCATTAAATAGTATTTTATACAATTTGTGGAATGGTCTTCTGGACTGCAGAGTAACTATGAGTAACTATTATCGGCGGTACTACGCAACTTTAAACGTCAACAAAAAAATCCCACGGCTATTAAACCATCTCTATCATTTGCATGTCAATGTAATGTCATGCAAATAAAACATCAACCTTTATCAATATTTGATAATTTATTTTATTCAGGTTGATATTAAAGGATATTCCTAAGGACAGTTTCACGGAAGACTGCGAAACGATGATCGTCAACACGAAGGAAGTGGAGACCATACCAATTCCCGGTGTCCAGGTATTGTTTGCATTTCCTTATTTTGGAATAATACCACGATCGTATTTGACGCACTCATAATACCTAATTTATTATTATTATCGCCTTGCGTTTCGGCAGAATGCCACAATCTATAAGATTCTACAATTTTATAGTAAACGTAAAAGTATTGGTATGACTACATCAGCGGTATAAAATCCGCTATACCTTCTGTGGAGTAAGTAAGTAAGTCACGTTTTTATATTTTCTTTGTTTCTGCAAGCACAATGGACACAAAATTTAATTCTAGCTTAGACCAATCTCGTAGACAAGTATAAACGGATTTGTGTGCAATCTTAGTCGGAAGGGCTTCAACTAAATTGTGGCACTTTATTTTACGCCACGGCTCAACATCATTGTGGATGATCGCAATACCACAATAAACTGTTAGATTTAACGCTTGTAGAGCGTAGAACGCTGAGAGTGGAACGATTTACGAGATCTTTGCTCCAATGGATTGCGACAATACATTTCTTATACTGAATATTATGGCATAGATACATTTCAATGGCTTGGGAATCTTACATCATATAAAATTACAAAGAAAAAATTGTTGTAATGTAACACGATGTAATGAACACTTCTAATAAAATTTGTATAATATATTAGGATTTACACATGGTCATGTATGGTCTTATGATCGACATTCTTATAGTAAAGCCAATGAAACGAGAGAAATTATGAAAAATACCACTGCGCCGAATGTTGTGGGTTCGATCCCCAAACGGGACAAAAATATCTGTGATCTGCAAATAGTCGTGCCGAGTCTGGATGTTCTTTGTGTCCGTTGTTTGTCTGTTAAAGTCCCCCGCGACACAGGTACCACTATATACTAGAGCAGAAGTTGTATTTTTAAAATTAAAATATAATAAAAATATATTATACGGTATTTTGACTTTTTGCAATGCAAAAATCTAATAAAAATTATGTGGTGTCGTGGGACACCAGGTAGGAACGAAGTTCCTTCGGCTAATGTAGAATCGACACAAATTGCAAAAAAATCGTGCTCAATTCACTAAATAGAATAAAGAATATTCATTTATACCAATATATTTAAATGATTCCAAACATTTAAATATATTGGTCATTTAGTGATTTCTGATATCCTGGTATTATACACTACTCGCTTGTGTATGCGACTGTCGCGCCTGCGCACGTCTCATTTAACGGTTTTATTCCACGCAATTTTTTCCACGGATCTTTTCTTACGGTTTTACTATCACATTTTTTTCAGTTCGGTCGCGCAGCAAAATCCCTATCCCCTCCAAACCTGCCGTAAGGAACTTCGTTCCAAAAATGTTATATCCCAGAATAGTAGTAGACTATCTATACAAACAATTTTATCTATTTTAACACTAACGTTTATTTCAAAACGTGACGCATCTGGGCAATCAAACAGATTGAATGAATTCTATTTTTTATTATTTATAGACAGATACAGACGGTACATTCGAGAATCAAATCATAGAGCAGGATTCTATCAATTTAAAAGTGTGGATATAAATGTCACCGTAACGATATACAAGCTCAATTGAGTAATACTAATAACCTTCAATCCGTGGTCATACAACAATACAAATATTAAAAAACGTTGTTCTAGTCACACGACTATTAAGACTTAAAACTACATGCGGTTACAAAAGAAAGCAGTGGCGAAACTGAACAAACACCGCGGAATGTAAGGCATTGTCGGAACGGCAGGGCTTGTAATTTTTAATTTACCAATAAGATTTTTTGGAAAAAGTATTTTGTTTTCAGTATACAGCCTTCATTAGTATTTTAGCTGAGCCCCTGTCTAAAGCAGCTATAATAATAATAATTATTATTATTTATTTACCAAAAAATTACAATTTAGTACACTTACAAATGATATTGGTGAAACAATAATATTTTATAAATAATAAAAGTAAGTGTTTTTGTTGAACTCTGGTACCCAATGTAAGATCTAACTTGTGTTATGGGTACCAGCGCTCTTCAGTAACACGTCATACAATGTGGCATATTCAATTGGCAATGACAAAGGTGTGTGTGTGTGAATGTGTGTGAGGGTGTGTATGTGTGTGAGGGTGTGTGTGTGTATGTGCGTGTGTGTGGTGCGTATATGTTGTGAAGTGTTTAGCGTGTGCATATATATCAGTACATATATATCTTTTATTTTATTAAACTTTCTGTCTCATCATAATTTTGTGTCTGTAACCATTTTAAAACTTTTGCCTTGCATTCTTTTAAAGTGAGGGAATAAATTTTGCAATGTTTATTAATCATATTGTAAATGTGACCACTAATAATCCGAAAATGTCGACGAGCTAGAGTTGTTCTAAATTTGAGAGAAGGACATACTCTGTAAGATGTACGTCTATTGATAACACTTGCATCAAAAGGGAGGGAGCGGTGTTTACGGAGAGTTGTTTGGAGAACAAAAAGTTGTCTTACCGTAAGTACTTGACAATCATTGTAGAGGACTGCTGTGGGATATCTAAAAGGCTTAAATGTCATAACCTTCAAGACAGCTCTTTGTGCTCGTTCCAATTGCAGAAAATGTGTCTTATGGGCCCCACCCCATGCTGTGATGCAATATGTCAACAAGGACTGGCATAGTGCAAAATACACCATTTGCAAAGTGTTATAATCAATAGAGTGTCTTAGTTTTTTAAAGATGTAGATTAGCTTACGAACCCGTGAGATGAGATTTGCAAGATAGTGCTTCCAGTTCAGTAAGTTATCTATTTCGACTCCAAGATATTTTATAGTGGCCAATCTTTTTAACTGTGGGCAATTACACTGTGAATTGGACAAGTTATGGCTGCATATATGGGCTTTAAGTACTAATGAATCTGGATCAGGAAGTGAAGTAGATTTTAAAGAAAAGGCAAATATACTGTTTTTTCTAGATTCAAAGTTAAAAGGTTTTTAGATAACCAACACATTATCATTTTAAAGGCTTCTTCTGCGTATTTTAATGTCTCGTCCCAATCATGACCATGTATAAGTAAAGCGGTGTCATCAGCATAGGTAAATATTGAACAGTTATTGATAGTCAGTTTGCATAAGTTATTTATATATATTAAGAATAATGTTGGGCCTAAAATTGAGCCTTGAGGCACACCGAAACTCACCGGTTTACTGTCACTTACTAAGCCATTTATTTTTACACATTGTGTTCGATCACAGAGGTAATCCTGAAAAATGTTAAATGCTAGTCCACGTATACGTGTAGCTTCTAATTTCGATAGGAAATGAGGAACCGACACAGTGTCAAAAGCTTTTGTGAGGTCTAGAAATATACCAAGGCATTTCATTTTATTATCTAATTTATCTATAGTATGATCTATAAAAGAAGCAATTGCATCTTCCGTAGATTTGCTCCGTCTAAAACCATATTGGTTGGTAGCTAAAAGATTATGTGATTCTAAAAAGTTAATGAGACGGTTGTTTATAATTTTTTCTAGTATTTTAGATATTGATGGTAACACAGATATCGGTCTGTAGTTTTTGACACTGTGCCTGTCCCCATTTTTAAAGATAGGATGTACGACAGCTTTTTTAAATACTTTAGGAAAACATCCCGTGGTAATAGATCGATTACAAATATGCGTTATGATTGACACTAATGGCGGTAGACAAGATTTCAAAAGTTTAGACGATATGCCGTCCCAACCTACAGCAGCATCCGTACGTAGACCATGGATAATTCTTTCTACCTCTGTTTCATCGGTTGGTAGAAGAACCAAAGAATTAATTGATTCTATATTATTTCTAAATTCATTAGTGGATGAGCTTGAGTGATTGAGCATTTTAGCTAAGTTTTTGCCTACATTTGCAAAATAATCATTAATTTTATTGATTGAGACTTTATTATCTGGGGTAATATTAAGTAATTCAGTAGAGTTAATGACTTTACGGTGGGTATTCGATATTAATTTTATAGTTTTCCAGGTGGCTTTCGGGTTATTTTTAGCTTTTTCAAATTCAGTTCTCTCATATACAATTTTTAAATTCTTTAGCAGTTTGTTGCAGAAATTGCGGTATCGTTTATATGTTACTTTGAGAATATAATTATCTGGTTCTTTTTGTTGCCTGCGAGCCAAATTGTCCCTATGTCGTATACACCTTAGTAAACCATTAGTAAGCCAAGGTTTTAGTATCCTGCGCTTAGAAGTGATATATACAAGCTTTGAATGTTTTTCGATGATGGAACCAATCTTGGACACTAATGATTCTGCTGCTATATTTGCATCTTGTACTTTGGTTATGTCACTAAAGTCCTCAGAAGCGATCTCTGAAGTGACCGCGGCATAATCTGTGACAATGCGGTTGAATTTAGGGTTTGCAGGTATAATTTTACAGTTCATATTTATAAGTGTAGGCTTGTGATCGGTAATGTAGGTGTCAAACATTATTGTTACAGTGTCTAAATCGGACTAAACCATTACGTGATCAATACAGGCGTCATCACGAGTAGGGAATAGATGTGTGTGTAAAAATCCAAGAGAGGCAAGCATAGTTAGGTATTCATTTGCTAACTGGGTCAAATCATTAGGCATTATGTTGATGTTGATGTCTCCCATAATCACTATATTATTCTGAAAAGACATTCTTGTAAGTGTATCATTTAAACCTAGTATAAAATTTTCATAAGACCGTATAGAGGGAGAACGATATATACCTAAAACAGAAACATTTTTATTTTTTAAATGACAAACCAAGCAGCTAGCATCCAGTAGGTTAGGTTCTGAAATACAATGTGGTAGATCTGATTTTACGAACATAATAACACCATCATTTTGGTTTATTGGACTGCTCGTGTGATACGAATCATAACCCTCTAGCTTTGGTATATTCGACGAGACTGTATCTAACCAACACTCAAATACATAAAATTATGATGTCGCACGATATGTTTATGCTAGAAAGAAACACCCTAAAGCTATCAAAATTTCGATTTACACTGCGTATATTTAAATGCATAATATTTATAGACCGTGGAGTATTTTTAATAAATTTTTTGCTTGATTCCGGTGTGCAGACATAAGAATGAGCTGTACCAAAATGATCAATTTTATCTAGAATATGTATATCAAGCATTGTTATTTAATACTTTTAAGTGTATATTGAAGGGACTCGAAATAATAATATTGAAGGCGTTTAATTTAATATAAGATGCAAGTAAAGAATTTTCACTATAACAATAATAATAATGATTACCTGACAGAAATTTATGTGTACTATAATGCAATAAACTTTTGATGAAGACAGCTGTTTTAATAAAAAATTTATGGACGTCAGTAAATGTTAAAATAATGAAATATGTAAACTTCGGTATGTTGTGTGTGTTATAGAGTATTACAATACTGAATGACCAGTGAGGATTGATAATAATTAGTATAAGTATAATAAGAGGAAGCAAAATCAAAATATAAACATAGTAACAATAGTGAGAATTTAAAATTATATAATGTAAAATCTTATATTTAATAATAAGACTGTAAAATTTAGCTGAGATCATAGAAAAAAGAAAGTCTTTGTTAATAATATTACTCTGTTTTTTGTAGTTTCTCGAGGCAGTTTGATAAGTTGATAATGAATGACGGCATACCTTCGCGTTCACGAAGAAAAATTTTTGCATTCTTTGTCCAACAAAAATTATACTTGTTATTTTTGGCAAATGTACAAGCCTCGTAGAATAATTGACGCAGGCTGGCAGGCAGATGTTCAGCTACATAAATGGGTTTCAACTCACCCGAAAAACCAAGGTGCCCTGTATTTAGTTTTGCAGCTGGAGACAGTCCTTTATTAAATCTGCTGGATGCTTCTAATACCTGGTTTTTAGAGGTACCGTTATAAATTCGACAACTATAGGTCTATTTGTGCCTTTTTTCCCTGGTATACGATACACGTCGCGTAGTTCGGGTGGTTTTACAGAAATCTGTAATGTGCTGCATGTTTTCAAAGCAATAGATGTCAGGTCTTCAGTAGTTTCTTTTTCAGTTGCTGGGACATTCCTTATTTCTACACATGAGGAACGCGCGCTACGCTGTATATCTATCATTTTCTTTTCTAGTTCTATAATATAATTTTTTTGCTCACAGTTTTCATTTTCCAATTTCTGTAGTGTTTTCTTGATGCAATCATAATCATTGCTCAAAAATTCAATTGTCTTTAAGGTCTCGACATTTGTTTTTTGTATTTCTGCGTTTTGTAGTTTGATCTCAGCAATTTCAGAACTTAATTTCAAAAATAAATTATCTTGCTCGCTTTTCCAAGAGGAAAGAAGGTTCATAATTTTATTCTCGAATGAATTCCATTCGCGCTCCGGTGAACTCTCTGGTTGAACACGTTTACCTCTGGTAGTCATTTTTGGTACTTCTACCTCTTTTTTGTGATTAAGATCTGGCGTGGTCAATACAAATTGCTTTTCTGTATCCAGAGCTGGGATAGTAAGAGGTGAGCGTGCTACTCTCGGCATGATTTGAGAAATAAGAAATGAATTTTCAAAGACATATTTTATATCATCCAACCTTGCAGTTTGGTGAGCGCTGTTATCGTCATCTATGTTAGTTTATAAGATAATAGATAAGGTTGACTTGAGGTAGAATATGAATAGTTATTAAGTTTAGGGTATGATGGAGCTGACATGGCCGTGTGTGGCCAAAAACTCCCAAAGAAATTAAGAATAAAAATAAAAATTAAAAGATTATGAACACTTCTATAAAAACCAAATTATAAACGAAAAATAATTCAAAAATGTAAAGCGTTCGGTGACGATGACGCGAGTTCGATGATTTTTGTTCACCCAAGAAGTGCTCAACGCGCCTGAAGAAGTTTTCACTTCAAAAATTTTGAGTCAGCTATTTTATCATTGAATCAGGGTTCCACGCGAGTGGTATGCGAAGTGGTTGTAGCGCAGCTCGAGGTGTGGTGGAAGGTGGTGCCGTTGCGATTCGTGCTCGAACCACCGGTGCTGCCGCTACATCATTCACGAAGGTAACTAAATAATAATAATATCAGACCTATATATAAACTGTTTCACTGCTGGAAACGAACCTCCTCTCAAGCTTAGCTTTAATTTAAAATCAAAGCTATGTAGCATCAAAATGACTAAGCAGTATCTTATCTTATGTGGGGGCCAGTCAGTGCAGACCGGCGACACTTCGACCCAGTGGGATCTTTTGTGTCGACACTCTCCCAATAACGACTGCCATAGATGTTCATGGCAGACGGGACCGACGGCTTAACGTGCTCTCTGAGGCACGGAGCAGGCAATAATTGTCAATTAATACACACATAATTTCGAAAAGTCATATAACTTCCGAAAATCAGAGGTGCGCGACGTGGGTTCGAACCCGAGATCCTCTGCATTGCAGTCTGTTGGTCTCCCCACTGAGCTATCGCTGCTCTTGACTAAGCAGTATAATTTGCGAAAAATTACGTCGTAAACAATCTGTAGTCCACGCCAATGAATTCGGTGATGACCACCATCACCGAATTCATTAGCGTAGACTACAGTGGTGGTAGTCTAAGGTAAATATAATATCAGCTCTTTTTAGTGTGAGAAGTGTTAGACCATAATCTACCACGCTGATCTAGTGCTCGTTGGCGTCTTTACACATCTTAGAGAACATTAAGAAGAACTCTCAGACATGCAGATTTCATCACGATGTTTTCCTTTACCGTTAAAGCATGAGATCAATAACTGTTTAATACGCACATAACTTCGAAAAGTCAGAAGTGCGTGGATCGATGAACTCGAGGCGTTTACGTGGCAGTCTAACGGTCGCTCGCTAGGATATCGCTGCTGGTAATATATAATTTAAATCTATTTTGCAGAGTAGTAGACATAATCATTCAATCATTAAAATAAAGAGAGACTATGAGATTTCTCCTAAAGCCTGAATCCAGAAAAGTACTGACACTCTGGGCATGTCGATTAGTTCTGTAAATAAAATATCGTTATTCGATTTATATTAATTTGAATCGAGGACAAATAATTCTCAAAAAAATCCTGCATTGCAGATAGAACGTTAATGGGTTTTGTCGGCTGCACTTAAATTTAATATCATGTCCTAGTGGATTTTCAACGTGAAAAAGTGTCCAACGCCGAATAAATTTTAATTCTAATAACTTGCAAAATATAAATTACAAAGAAGCTTAGTATATAAATTATAAATAAGCTTATAAAGATACCAACACAGATTAATATACTGATTATTATTTAAAGTAGATCTTTTACCGAATGGTCGCAAAACATGTACTTTAAGTGGTATAAGTTTAGCGCAGTGTGTTACGTAATGCTCGATGCACACACCCTTGCGACACTGAGCGTATTCGCTTAGAGCGTATATTTCATGACCCTCCTGGGAAAGTAAATTGGCAGCAGACAAACTCAAACCGATAATCCAAACTTTACTTGTTTGTCTAGACTTCAGTCGATTCCAGTGCAGATAAACGCGTGGCAATTGTCCGGGTGCGATGCATTAAATTTGGAATGGGAAACTCCCGAGCGTGTGCCAGTGCTCCCGCGGCTGTGTCTTACTCCGGAGCATAACGGTGTTGCCGAGTTCACATTGCCACTTTCTAGCCTGCTCAGCACCTTTCCGGAGACAGATGTATTTACGTAAGTATCAAAAGTCAAATATATATTTATTACATTTTAAAAGATTGATGGAATTTCATTAGTTATTATATAGTTAATAAGTGTATCCGACAGACATTGTCCTGTTTTCCGTTGACTTGCAACCCAATCGCAACGTAACCTACCGAGTCCAATTATTGAGAATGTGCAAATGTCCTGGGAACTACATAAACACATAAAAAAATTATCAATATCGTTCAAGAAATGAGTCGTTACAACTACGGTCAGTAAGATTTGGACATATTTTCCATGGAATATGTGTTAAAAATTAACTGGCCGTTGCTAAAACGACTCGTTTTCTGTATATGTATATAATATAAATATATTGTATGTGATGAGAACCTCAGTGACATAGACACGTACAGAAGAATTGTAAATATACCAAGAGACAAACAAAGTATTACCGGACTTTTTCCACTGTTTGTATTTAAAGCTTCGGTTTTGTTAGTATAGCAATACCGTCACAACAGAGATATTTTTTGCACCCTGTACAAAACAGCGTTGCAACCAAGGGGACGGACGCAAAATAGTCGTGCATACCGTCCCAAATAATGTTTGAAGTTGAAATGACTACCAAATGACAGCGTTCATTAGTAAACCAGTAGTAGGTGAGCACCTACGATGAGGTTGTTATTGCAATATTGTCGAAATAAAACGTTGTTCCTCTTTAATCGACTTCAACATAGGAGGTTCTCAACTCTACTATCTGCTTTTTTATTTTTATTTTACGATTGCTTTACCAATTATGAATTATTATTGGTTTTGAAGATCTTTTTTTTGTTTGGTAGATATTTCAGAGTCAGAGGTGGTCTTATTTATCGAAAAAGATAAAAAACTCTTTTGAAAAATCAACAAAAGCATTTGTTTTTATTTCGTGGTTTCCTTTTGCAAGACTTTTGTATTTTTCTCTTTCTAGTTTAAGTTTGTACATGTAGCTAGGTATGGTTTTACAGTCAGTATTTGTATTTTCTAAAATAATATCTTTGTAATTATTCAAGTACCTTTGGTATTACCACTTTCGTAGACTTACGCTTTTATACCCCCGATTAGGTAGACAGAAGTTTATTAAGCCCACAATATTGCACCTGAGACATCATGCACTATATACCTAATCACAGCTGCTCGTCGCTATTTTATTAAAACATAGCCTATGTTACTCAGGTGGTATTTTTGTTTATTTTACTTCTAATAACACGGCAAGTAATATAAAAATACATTGGTTTAATATGTACTGCGCACTAGATAGAGGGTAACATAATTATCAAGTAATTTTTTTGTGACTTATCGCACGTTTGAGTACAATATAAATCTGCCAAGTCAACCAGTTAAAAACCAGACATAATTAAAAATCTATTGTGTCTGGCCGCCGGTATGCCTCTGCGACTTAAAAGTAAATTATATTGCACATAAACGTGTCGTTTCAGTAATCGGCTAACTGAGACTGAATGAGTTAGTGAGAATGCACTCTGACTCGTAATACAAAAATTTACTTGGGATTTCTCCTCTATTATTATTACGTAGTATTTAATGACTTTATGAAACAAACACAAATAAAGATTAAGATTTATACACTCGTTTCACAGTGGTACTGATATTCAGATAAAATCTTCTTCTAGATCCATCCGCAAACACATCGCATTCAAGTTTGGCACCCGAGAGACCGTTAAAAGCGAATAGTGTATGGGTAAAAGATAACTGAGCTCTTGCAACAATACGACATGCATCTAAACTCCGTAAAATATAGCTTGACGCTTGAGTCCTGTGGCACTCACGCCGAGGGCTGGGACGATGTCGATCATATTTGATTAATGTTATTATTCTTATTGATGTTTGTATAAGTATTGCAATTAAACATACTATAATAAATCAAACGAGAGAAAAAAAAACCAATGCTTTTGTAGGTATTACATTTTCCTTCTTATGTTTTTTTTTAAATACATTTCCCGCAGACTTTACAAATATTTAAACAACGCCAACGGTCAGTTGTTGAGTCTGGGTGCAAATAACACCCAGGCACAACTATTTGTGGATCACACAAATTTTTGTCCTGTGTAGGAATCGAACTCACAACACTCGGCGCAGTGATACTGGCGAGACGAACATTTAGAACAAAGCGCAATCCGTGCAGTCAATGTTTGTATAATAGGCACTTTTTATACTCGTAATATAAAATAATTCGAACTTAAAATTATTATAAATAAAACGTTTTATCCGGATTTATGATTTGTTATGTTATTTAAATATTAATAAAATCAAATATAAATCTCAGATTATTTTACAAACCTGCTCGGTACTTTGTAGTTCTAAGTAAGGACGCAAGGAACGTCACTATTGATGCACTTTTATCAATAAAGTATGATTTTGTTTTTGACATTTTATACCATCTTTATACATATAATAAAACTGTAAATATCACGTGTCTGTACATTTTAGAATTTTGCAATATAAATGATTTAGAATAATTAACTAAACACATTTAAATCATTTTTTAAAAAGTCTGTCTGTCTGTCTGTTTGTTTGTTCTCGCATCACGCCTGAAATACAAAGTTAATACGATGGATTCAGTAAAAACACTATACAGAATACCCTCAAGTAACATTTAGTCTTTATTTCATTAAAATCCGTCTTCTCTATCAAAAGTTATGAGCATTTGAAGTTAAATTAAATTTCAATGTAGGCGATGTGATCGTACTGTACTAGATCCGCCGTAATGGCTTACAAATAAGGTTGAGATATGCTTAAATTTAAGTTCATAGATTGAACTTAAATTTAAGCATATCTCAACCTTCGTATCGTATCGTATCGTATATAGAAAGCCAGTAATACGGATAGAATATAAATTCCTTAATTTTTGTTATAATAATAAATAATAATTAATTCTAAGACAATGTTGAATGTTTACTAATTGACAATGACATCTCTAATTTGTTAGTAATAGGTGTTTAGTACCCACGACCCAACGTAATGATTTATACATATCAAGATAGATGGCACTGTGCAAATTACGTCATTTTTTAAATCGCGATATTAAGGTTTTCCGCCGTTGTACGACATGCTGGCTTTCAAAAACCACTCTTTGTTCCAAAGATATAATGTAATTAAATGTGGTAATCCGATTTTCTAAAATTTGATTATAACTTTTATTATTTACAACTATTGACTGATTAATACAAAACCGAGTCGGTATATGGAGATAATAATCGCTTCGATTTTGGTATTTTTTGGGCAATAGGAATATAAAACTCTAAATTTCACGTGTCTGTACATTTTAGAATATTGCGAAATAAATGAATGAAGGGGACTCAGAATAATTGACTGAACACATTTCAATCATTTTAGAAAAATCTGTCTGTCTGTTTGTTTGTTACTTCATCACGCCTAAAGTACAAAGTTAATACGATAGACTCAGTAAGAACACTATAGAGAATATCCTCGGGTAAGATTTAGTCTTTATTTCATTAAAATCGGTTTACTCTAAAATAGGAGACGGTACTTTTCAGCAGCGAGCAGAAAATAAGGTAATTTTATCAGATAGTTTATGTTGTATGGTTCCATCGTTGCAAATTTTAATTTCATCAGTATATGGGTCACCTACAGATACAATAAATAAGACAGCTGCATGGCTATCGGGCACGCCACGATCGTGGCGGTAAGTCCCGTGTTTGAGGAGTGGCTGGAAAGACGGCATGGCGCCCTCATCCTCCGGCTGACACGGGTAATGACTGGCCACGGTTGTTTTGGCCAGTTCCTGTGTCGTATACGCTGGCAAGAGACGCCCAGTTGTCACCACTGCGGCGACTGCCGCGACGTTGTTGAGGACACGGCGCTGCACACTTTGGCGGTTTGCCCCGCCTGGGCATCGTAGCGCCGTGAGTTGGTCGCGGCAGTCGGATTTGTTGCCCTCTCGCTCCCGGCCATAGTTCAGTCTATGGTCCGGAGCGAGAGGTCGTGGAATGCCGTCGCCTCTCCGAGGAAGTGATTTCCATCAAGGAAGCGACGGAGCGGGAGAGGGAGTGTTTAAACCCTCTCCCCAACCGCAGAGCCAGGCGCCGGAGAGCGCAAGACGACCTCCAGCCACCCTGAGGTCTGACCTGGGGGTGGCGGGCTTTGTGGGCCTGCCCGCCGTCCGTTCAGCACCAGGTCCGAGAGGCGGCGTGTGTATTCCCACGCGCGCCTCTGTGTCGTGTCCGTCTCCTTTCTAGGGGGGGGAGGGGGATATTAAGGATTTCTTTTAGTGGTGACCTTAGGGTAGGTCTTTACATATAGTGGCCTGCCGTTTCATAATATATAGCCCAAGTACATGGCCAATACATAGAACAAGTAAAAAAAAAGCTGCAATATACAATTTTGGCGCCTCGAAACGACCAAGCAACAGCTATTAATTCTGAGATGATGAGACAATAAATAAAGCGCAAGGTCAGAGATTACACGTTGCAGGTATAGATCTCAGTACGGGCTGTTTTACTCATGACTCATGGCCAACTCTATGTCGCATTGTCTCGCGTTAGCAATCCCCAAAATCTGTATGTGTACGTCCCCAATGGTTGCACATCTAACATCGTTTACACGGAAGTTCGGTCCTGAAACATATAACATTTTATACAAATTTTCACGCGGACGAAGTCGCGGGCACAGCTAGTCATGAAATAAGAATTTGAGCGTGATACGGATGAAATCTGTCACAAAACCCAAGCTACATTTTACCGAGTATACTAGTACGGAATATACTCTACTATCAAAAAATGTATCTCAATATTTTGTTCGTATTGTGCAGGTTGGTAGCCGAGAACAACGAGTGGAAATCAACATGCATGATCACAAGGAGTTGTGACGCGCGTCACCCCTCACTACGCCCTGTCTTCATCTGGCTTGGAGTCGTACCGCCTAAGAAGCACATGCAAACCGTTTTCAAAATCACCAATGACACTTATCAAACTGTAAGTCTTTTCAAATATTGTGTTTAAGAAGCAATCCGGTCCTTTGAGAGCCATAAAACTCTCTGTACGATAATACGACTACTTTATACGTCTTCAGGTCAAGCTCTACCCAACTGTCCTAATATATCGGTTACAACATACCGATATTATATAAGTAATGATGTTGATATTTGTACTAATAAACAATGTAGTTTTAGTAGTAAGATCCTAATCCTAACTAATATTATAAATGCGAATATAATATGCGCCCCGGCGAGTCCGACATAACTCCTCCGCGCGCCCACGCGGAGGGAAATGCGTCAATGATTTCTCCCACGTACAAAAAATCAATAAAAGATCAGATTAGTAGCAGTGCATTTTCCGAATAAACGGTACTGTAAGTATATCCTTTTCTGTGTCCTTAACAACGTGTATGCGACATTTTCTGATGTTCGATCGAGTAGTTAAGATTGCGCCGAGCGTAAAACAGATAATGACAGAGCTCGTGCGGCGCATTTTCAAATCGGCGCGCGGCCGCTATAGTAAAATAATGTATGGAGGATTTGAAGTGCTTTTTTGATAAATATGTATCTTTATTGTCAACCAACAACTTAAATATTTGGAACGGACAAATTGTAATATAACTATTTATGTTTCGTTTAAGCTGTAAAATAGGATAGATTTCTACTGCTAGGTATAATCTAAAAATCACGTAACACGAGCTTACGTTTTTGCATTTTTCGTGCAAATTTAGGTAATTTTGTAGGCGAAAATATTAATTATTTTAAGTTTTTTACACGGAATAATTGTAAACATATTCATTGTTATGGTAAATGTAAATGTTATATTTGTATTAAACAAAAAGTGTTGATTTTATTCAGTTAACTGTGACCGCCTGTTTAGGCGCATTTCGCTCGGCGCATTCTTAAGGCGTAAAAGCGTAACAAACAAACAAACTCACATTTGCTTTTATAATATTAGTATAATTATTGTCACAGATAGATAATGCGGGTTTTGTTTGTATAGAAATAAATCCACAAATATATACTTAAGACGGCTGTAAAAAAGGCCAGTATCTAGGTCAACAAATTTTCTAAAGCATTATTAAATAATTTGCTATCTTTATTCAAGGGGCGCAGCACTTTGTCAGCTATACAACGATGACAGGGCTAATCTTGCGCCTGGAATAAAGACGTGAATTAATCTGATGATGCTTAACTCAACTAAAATTTTACTTAACAATATTATGGTGCTATTTTAGGACGATTTCTTTTCTCGAGAATTTTTCCTTTAAATTTTCTTTTGTATAATGAAATGGTCTGAACGTTTTAGTCGAGAGATTACGTCGTCAGAGTAACAACGAAAGGTTTTATTTAAATATTATTGACATGTAAAAGCTACAAATTTAATGTTTTATAGCTGCTGTGACTTTTATTGTTCATTTGGATTTTACTTGATTGTTTGTTTTCGTATAAGAATGGAATTCAGTATCGTATGCGATACAGGCAGAACATAGCTGAACACCATTTTATTTATAACTAGTTTTCACCCGCGGCTTCGCTCGCGTAAATGTAGGCTAGGTTTGCAACAGTTCTTTTTTCTGGATGAAAGGTACCCTATGTCCTATTCTGTATCCCTGACAACGTGTATGCAAAATTTCATGTTGATCGGTTGAGTGGTTAAGGCGTGAAAGCGTAACAAACAAACAAACTCATTTTTGCATTTATAATATTAGTTAGGATTTTTTGCCTGCCTATTTGCTAGGAACGAGTAATTTTACTGGATAAAAGGTACCCTATATCCTTTTCTGTCACCTGAACTGCGTGAAAGCGTAACAAAGAAACAAACTCACATTCGTTAGTTAGGTTTACATCCTTAGTATCTATGGTTCACAATAAAGAAACTTGGATCTAAATTAAACCTATCAGCCATCTATCGAACCACTTTATAGCCTTTATACTTGATCGTTTGATATTAGATACTATTACCTGAAGCTGAGGACAGATTTTATAGCTAAACTATTGCCGTAAAGTATTTAAACTTGTTTAACGTTACCAAGTTTCTTTGGAATTGTGCAATTAAACGCACGACTTACTGCAGTTGCCCCAACTCGTAAAATCGCAGTAACTTTAAATTATAGTGTTGTTGTGTTCTGTGATTTGAGGTTTATAACTATACACCTAGATTTTGGCCGTGATTCTCTCGCACAAATGTAGATTATGTAAATTTTCGATACATTCACATTTATAATACACTTCTCATCAGAAAAATCGAAACACCTTGCAAGTTTATGTTTTGTAAGGATTATCAGAAAAATGTATATATTTAGGAATATATGTCAAATGTCGTTTAATAGTGAATAATATGAGGTTTTCAAATCATAATGTTAATGTTCTAAATTCAAATTAAATGTTCATAGGTTTCGTATTTTGTTTAACAAGTCATTTTTACCTTGTATGGAGTATGAAGGAAATTGATAAAACAACACGTAAATGAAAAAAAAAGCTAAGAAACGTTTATTTAATAACTTGTATTCCCTCCCCGAGCTCTTATTACTGCTTCCAGACGGTTCTTCATCGATCGGATGAGAGTCACGATCAAATGTTGTGGCATTCCATTCCATTCCTCTTGGATTGCATTTTGCAGCTGGCTAAGTATTTCTGGGGCAGGATCTGTTGCACGAATTCGTCTCTTTAATTCATCGCATAGATGTTCAATCGGATTCATGTCCGGGCTTTTTGCTGGCCATTCCATAATGGAGATACCTACTTCGGTAACATAATCTCGTACGACGCTCGCGGTGTGAGCCCTAGCATTGTCGTGCATGAATATGAAACCGTGGCCAATAAAATGTGCATAGGGCATCACGTGAAGCTCAAGACACTGTTCGATGTACCGATGACTGTTTAGTGCAGGCAGACGTGGCCCAGACACAAAGACAAGCTCTGTTTTACCGTCGGCGCTGATTCCTCCCCAAACCGTCCACGAACCGCTACCATAGCTGACCTTTTCTTCAATTCAGCATTGTGCAAAGCGTTCTCCATCTCTTCTGTAGACCTTGTTCCTTCCGTCGTTACCATACAGCATAATTTTACACTCATCAGAAAAGAGGACTTTGTTCCACTGGAGGTATGACCAATTTAGGTGCTCACGTGCAAAGTTAAGGCGCGCTCTTCGATGGTCTGCAGTTAATTTCGGCCCACTTGCTGGCTTATGCGGTACCAGTCCACGTTCCTTCAACCTTCTTCTAATTGTAGAGTCACTTACAGCCACCCTACGTACAACATGAAGCTGCTGCTGCAGTTGAAAAGCATTAAGGCGTCGATTTCGTAAAGAAGTTGTTACAATAAATCGATCATCTCGCTCAGAAGTGACCCGATTCCTGCCAGATCCTGATCGGCGCGTAAACAAACCAGTCTCCCGATAGCGTTTGTAGACTCTATGAACAGACGACAGGCTTAGATGCAATCTTTCAGCCACAACACGCTGACTAAGTCCAGAATCCAGCAATGCCACCACTTGGGCGGCTTCTGCGGGCGAAGTATCCATATGTTATAGAAAAAAACTTTTTCAGACGTCCCAAAGTCACAGTACACACGCAGTATACAGAACACAGAACAACAAGTTTTAAGATAAGCGCTAATTTTTAGTTTTCAAAGGTGAAATGTACTCCAACTCTAAACACACATTTGTCTCAAAACAGTGAATCATTTAATTTATAGGATAAACAAATGAAATTCTAATTTTGAATTTAGAATTTTCGCTTATCACTGTAATAGCCAAACTGCCAGCTATACAATCATGTGATTTTTTTCATGGAATGAAAACTCTTTTGTGTTAAATTAGGACAGAAACCATAAAAACGGAAGTGTTTCGATTTTTCTGATGAGAAATGTATTAGTTAGGATTTGTAACTACAACCCGCTATGATATATACGTTATACCAGCATATTTTAGACACATACACTGTACAGTCTCCCTAAATAAAATATATACAGAACAAAGTACCATAAAAAATTCCGCGTAGAATATGCTAAAATATTGTATTCATCTATTGTGGCAAATCATGATATTTAATTAATTCTAAGTAAGCATCTGCTCCAAAACTTTGTAAACGTGGATGTTTAATAAGTTTGAATGCCCTTAATAATCTAAAATGTTGCATACAACTGTTTAATAACAAAGTAAATATAATAGGTGGATATAATATTTTGCCATACGAGATGAAGACATTTTAATGGAACTTTGTTCCGTATACATTGTTTTGAGGATGACTGTACCACAATAAAGCCATATCTTCCCCGCCATTTTTATGAAATAACAGTAACCGAATATATTAGTCTATCAATAATTTACAAATTAAGAATAATTTATGATGTTAATGTTTTTGATTTTAATTAAAATTTGCATGTCACAGTTTGACAAAATGTATATGGCTCCAATTATATAATATTCCAACTTATGTACCTACATTTTATGCAAATAAAAATATTCTATTCTATTCTATGAAGTTCATTTAAGCGCTGTTCTATAAACCGTGCTGCTATGATCAATCTATACCAACATAATGAACTGAAGACTATTTTTTGTTTGAACGCGCTAATCTCTGGAACGTTCAGTCGAATTTGAAAAAGCAAGGAATTATATAACATCATGCTACGAGCCATGGTAGTAGAATAGTACCTAATCATAAACA
The DNA here is from genome assembly GCA_963564715.1 of Catocala sponsa. Classification (NCBI taxonomy): domain Eukaryota; kingdom Metazoa; phylum Arthropoda; class Insecta; order Lepidoptera; family Erebidae; genus Catocala; species Catocala sponsa. The sequence continues at coordinate 6,643,827 of OY751336.1, forward strand.
TAGGTGAAGCCGCAGGGGACATACACTTATCATTATATTTTGCTGCGAAAATTATTTATTTACGAGCTTTAAATAGTATTAACCTATGGTATGTTTATATTTTCGTTATGATATTTCCTTTACCAGAAACAAATCCATTCGTAGCCGTTAAACAATCAGTTTTAAGTGTTAAGGTAAGTAAAATAAGGTTTAAAGTGGCGCGTACTTGGTGATTCGTATCCGAGCCGGTAACAAATATACGGTACAAATGTGGCGGCTCATATGCGAACCTCTATCAAAGGGCAGGTATTATTCTTGAGAATAGAAAACTCTATTTAAAGTGTTTACATGTCGCAAAAGCAGGCTGAGCAGAATTTATTCCCATGCTTACAGTATTTGATAATAATAAAAAGTAAAACTATTTGTTTTTTTTATTACTACAAACTTATATATTTTTAGATATGCTACTGGTGCGAACCGTACCGCTGGTGGGGCGAGAATGAACCTCGTCCCGCATGCCAGGGACAGATTCCGTGTGAGAACTGCAGAGAACTTGCATGCACATGCGCAATGCTGAAACCTAGCCGAGGGACACTCCATGCTAACGAGGTCGCTGATTTATGCTACGATGTCAACGCACCTGAGGTTTGTTTTAATATATTACTGGAAACCATACTCGCAAATGCTCATATTAATCGATTCGCTGTCCCGTGATAGACACAATAGAAAATCTATTGTTATGTATCATATGTGATTCATCGGACAGAGAACCTGTTAAAAAACAACGAGTCTGGGTATCTTGTTGGATACTAAAATGATGATGTTATCGCCAGCTAAGCGAGAGTAACAGCTATTAGGACAACAATTATAATCTCGTTTTAAATATCTGTCTCACAAAAAATTCCTCGTCCATTGTTCAGAGCTCTACAACTGACAAAAATTTCACCCCGATTTCAAGTACACACACAGGCCAACATATTTTCAATTTACCGGTATCGGTCCTTGAAGAAAGACAATCAAAAATGTTATATTTACTGAAACCCAAAAAGATACTTCAGTATAAATTAAATTATTTTGCAAAGAAATACTTAATGTCTCAGCGACTATTTTAAACTAAACTAATTTACTTAGGTAGACAACACAATTGGAATAGCAATATAAATCCAAATGTAAAAGCATTAACAGATGATCGAATATGGTGCGGTCCGCACCGCGAATTTGGAGCGCTTCGAACCATATTCGATGGTGTGTTCAGCGGTCTGCCACACATTATTATTATTATTATTGACGGTGCGCTTGGTTTAATACTTTTTCCAAAGGATTTGGTGTGGTCCGCACTAAGTACGCTCGTGAGGCCGAACCACTGCACCGTTCGGCGCTTCAGTCGTAATTCTACCTTCGAGCGAGACACACGTTTCAATGTATTTCGACCACAAAGCCGTAAATATTACAGAAAAAATATTAATTGTGGAAGTTTTAGAACTTTATTAAGATATCCCGTGTTTGTGGGATACGTCTCACAATTTATATTGTAACAAAGATGCTCGCAATCAAGCGTTGGATATAATTTTAGAAAAATATAAAACGTGTTACCCACGTTCCACCAGAGACAACAAAAGAAAATGTTAGCCTTTTTTGATAACATTGGAGGCATGTCGACGTGATCACGGTGTAGTAGCACGGAAAGCACTGAACTGTCTGTGGTGCGGTGCGGTGGTTTAGCGTGTCGAGCGCACCGTACCAGTCCGTTGGTTCGGTCGCACAAGTTCGATCGTCTATTAATGGTTTAAATCAGACACAATAGAAACCCAGACCGGTGACCTTAAGGTACTCCTAAATTTTGTTCAACAAAAGATTACAGCACAAATTGCTTTCGTTCCTTTGACACAAATTTAAAATAATGAAAATATGCAAGCTGTTCTAACTTCAAGAAAAGTTAAGAGCAGCATATCAATATATGCACATCTTAAAAATCTTTAATATTTTTTATGCCCTTGAATAAGGACACCTTGGTTGTCTGTTACCCTTCAAATAACAAGAAAAATATTATTCGAATATTAAATTTAATCAAAAATCGCACTGCGCTACACTAAAACAATTTTACAATCAATATATTTCTTACTTACCATCAGATCATAAGAAAACAACACATAATTTTCGTATTAAAATATATTTACAGCATTGAGCAGGTGCTTCCATTTTCCTTATTAGATTTTTAATGTTTTGCAGTGACTTGGCTGCAGCAATAAATACGTGAGTTTCACAGCCCCTGGCCGCACTGAAAAGTTGTGTCTTACGATCTCGCAGAGTTACATGCAGATGTAACTCTGAAAATACCTATTTATAGTCTGTTTCAAATTCGAAGTCCCTTTTGACACTTCATAGTACGTAACTCTGGACATTTCATATAAATTGCTAAAATAAACAATGATTACTTATGGTACTAAAGACTATTTAAAAATAATTAGAATCTATACAAAATATGATTTAATTGTTTCACAAACATAATCTACTAATAATTTCTATTAATATTAGTCTTAAATAGTTTTATCATTAGTGACGCGACAATATGAATCAGATAAAATCGAACTAATTTGAGGTAAAAACAATTGTCTGAGAAATAGTTTTCTACTATTTGGGATTAATAATAATTATTATCTTGCAACGTACTTTAAATCCCACACTGCAAACACTTAATATATTTTTTTATCAAAAATTGGATTTGAATATGCAATATTGGACGTATGGTTTAAAAATCCCATAGTCTTGAAAATCACAATCTGTTATACCACATTTATTTCACCCTTATACTGAGTATGTAGTAAGTATGTGATAATAGGAATTAATCAAGGATAAGCCCAGATTACTTTTTACAATTAAACACGTTATAATATATATTATGACTGACTTTTCTATTCTTTCGATATGTCAAACTTAGATGGTCTCCTTTTTTGTTTTTCTGTTTCTTTAATGTTTATAGATTCCGATTCTAAGCCCACGATTACAGTTTGTTTGGAAAGTTAATTGGTAATCGATTTTGTGATGTGTCGATTGAAACGATCTCTTCACTATCGCTGTTCAACAATCATCTGTCAAATGGGACTTCATATTTGAAACGCACTATAATCTTTAGTAGATATAGAAATTTAACGGACCGAAACCTACTAATAACATGAGCTTAAAAAGAAGTATATTTTGTGTATTTATGTGAGCATCCCATGACTAGCAAAAAGAAACGTTTAAATCAAAAGTAAAAAAAATAGGAAAATGCGACGCCAAATTATATTTTCATAAATTTATAGCTTATGTTTTGAACATTATTCTTGTTGGCCGTTTATTAAATATAATACAATGAACACTTATTTATTTATTTCACTACTTCTACTTACTAATTACATTACAAAAACTAAGGATTACTATAAAAAATTAAAAATTAAAATTAATGTAAATATGACTTAACAATGTATACTTGCGATTGAATGTGTTGCGTGAAATGATTCAATATCTTAGTGTATGCCTATGAACAGATTATTATTAGTTTGTTTGTATTTAAACTTTTTCATGTACGTAAATTATAGTTAATTCTAATGGGAATATATATATATATATATATATATATAAATAAATACATACATCTCAAACCTTATAAACAACAGAAAATACCGACAAGACAGTAAAAGCTATTAACAACTTAAAACTAAAACAAGCAATTAAACAAAAGTTATTACTAATTAAAACGAAATTAAACATAATCTAAGCATTAAGGTGATCCATTCTGTTCACATCACAAAATAAAAGAAAATCAATACTATGCTTCAATTGGACGTGTTATGATAATAAATTATTTGCCTCCATCCCCCATTTTCGGGGGATCTAATATAATTAATAGCAGAAACTCTTAGCGACGGGCCTGCGTACCTCGTCCCCTATATTTAATTATTCTATTGCTTTTTAATTAAATTAGAGCAAACGAAAAATTCATTATAATTTATTTTTTAAAACAAAACATTTTTTTTTTAATCTTTCTGCTGTTATGGCCTATATCTTTGTGATGTTATGGCCATGACTGATACACATGCATATAAATATTTTTAATAATATTATGTCGTAAAACTTCATTAAATTGTTATAAAAGAATCGTCACCAATATAACTGAACAAGCGAGCAGTATTTTACGTTAAACATTTAGACTTAAACGTAATTTATAAAGGACACTGCAGCTTACTACTTTAACATCTCGGACGGAGCTGGCACAAGTTTACATCTCCGAGGAACTGGTACGAATAAACCTAGCATTTTAAAGAACTCTTCGCGTATTTCAATTAGCCACTCGCTGTGTAAAACTCACTCCTTTTTTTTAAACAATGTTAAAATATACATCATGCTGCAATCGTACAATTCTAGTTGCTTGTCGCTTCAACGAAAATGTTTTACATAATGGTCCTATAGACAATCAAATCAGTATGATATATTGTATTGGACATTGAGTTTAACGCGTTGGTTGTCAATATCTTGGAATCCAGTCATCAGCAATTCTGAACGTAATGTAACAGAAGTAGTTTAATAGTACAAAATCGTGTAAAAGTTGTATATTCCAATAAAAATGCGAAAAAATCCGTATAAAGTAGTTAGTGTATCGCCACGGTTTCAGAGGTAATCTCAAACCGTGACGATACACTGGTGGCCAGACAAAATAGATTTTGAATTATATTTGGTATTCTAAGTCTTAACAGATTAATTTCATTGTAAATGTAGATACTCAGTTCGTGAGTATATAGATGTCGTCATTGTTGTGTGTCAAACTACCCACAGCGCAATTGTTCTAAAATAACTAAGTGGGGGTAGATGTCGGAACTAAAGTCACGTCGCTCAGGCCATACTAGTCGTGTAAATGTCGCTGAAATAATAGGTATTTATAAGTATAGATTAGAATTAATTAGATCCCTTGTTAAATATTGTATTATGTGAACAAATCGCGAGTCTTAAAATATTTCTGGAATATTGTTTTAGAAACATTTATAAGAATTATCACTCTATCAAAAATTAAAAAGAAAATGAAAATTTATTATCTTTATACATTTACATTATGTTTTAGAAACTGATGCAGGTTCGTATTTAGAATATTATTTGTTAATGAGAATGAATCAATAATTGTTTTGTGGTTTTAAATTTCACACTTATTATTTTTGTTATAATAGCAGATTGCATTGTTAGAATATCGGACATAATAAAAAATATATTGTGTCTCAATAGGTCAAGGTAATAAAATATAGGAAACTGAAAACGTCCTCCGATTCTATCCACTCATCTACTACTGTTTTGCAATGACTTTTCATTACAATTTTTACTACATGTACTGTACTGGTTTATAGCCGAAAATTACCGCTGGCATCCAAGTTATGCCGCCATCTTCGTTTCACCCATCTCGAAGGACTTTTAAGTTATGATATTCATGTATAACTGTCGATAACTTATTTAGCGTGATGGATGCGTAGCGACCCTGGTGCAAACTCGTCGGTGTGCACCGGATTGTGCGCGCGTAAACGATGCGCCCGCTACAGAATCGCGCGCTTCTCTGGTCGTGTACCGCGTGCTGGCGCCACGGGTTATCATGCGAGTGCTGCCGTGCGTCGGAGGCAATCAAGAATGTTGTAAGTTAGATCATATTCTAAAATACTAGCACGAAAACTTATGGCAGAATGGTGAATTGTTTGATATCGGTATGATTCGTTTTCCTTACATACTTCAATGAATGTAATATTTTGTTAGATAATTATGCAACAGTCCTATATGTTATACATAATTGGAACAAAAATCAAGTACTCAAGACCCTCCTTCATCTTGCGTAACCATTCTTGCCGTATAATACTTGTATATAATTTTCTAACAGTAACGAATACGTGTACGAATAGTAGTCCCTAACTTTTGTTGTAAGGCTTCGTATAGTGAATAAAATCGAAAAATATCTAAGATAGGAATCTTAGATATTTTTTGATTTTATGCTGTAACTTTTTGTAGTTCATTACATCAGGAGATGTAATGAACTGCAAAAAGTTTAATAGAAAATTGAGGCAGGCAGACATTATTATCAAAACGCGCGCACGCCTGCCTCGGAAACTTTCAAAGAAACTGCATCTAGTTTCCGATAAAGTAATAAAATTTTAAATTAATTTTTCCTACGGGAATCCCAGCGGTTTCCAAAGTTTCTAGAAAATTCGAACCAAAAAAAAACTAGTTAGTATACAACGTTATTTTATATGTTCTTGTTTACCCTTCACGTATGATAGTAAATTTCATAGAATACATATACATAGATTCATGCTTGTATGCCTCACTTTTGATTCGATTATAAGGAGTTTATGTATTGCTAACCGAAATAAAATCAACAATAATTGAGATATTCGAATGAATTGAACGTTTCATTGTTTATTCGATATTTCAACAGCACTTATTCGCATCCAGAATCTCACATAATTATAAGAGTTATGAGAGTTTTTATGGCACTATACCTATCAGCATATTATCAAAGTCTGGCATATACATATGCACGCTCTCGCGGATGACGAGTTTTTTGAGAGCTGTGCGTGAGTCATAGCGTGCACAGTCAATCTATTGTTATGCGTAACTGCATATCGTCGTTCTAGATTTGACCCCTCGTAACTAACATGTTTTGGTAAAATGAGATTTTTATGCAGAAAGATCCGAAAAGTATTTCTGGTGTTAGCGTATAAATGTCTCCTGCATTATAATTCATTTTATTTTCAGTTCAAATTTATATAATAAATAAAAAAATAAAAAGATGTCTAATAAAAAAAGATGTCTACTTTGTTAACAAAGCAGTTTTTTGTCTCTCCTGGAAAGGTGCTTAGTTTGCATATACGAGGGCTCACATCTAGAACGACGATATATATTCCTAAACAAAGTTTATGAATAGACAAAGATGATATAGCTATAGAGAATTATATAGTTTATTTATGGTTTTGTTTTACTAAAGTGGCAAATGTACGTGCAAAGGTTTTATATACAGACCGGTCAGCTCGAAGCATTGGCATGCATCGGCTATACCAATCGTAAATTTTTGAAAGCCAAATGCAAAACAAAATCTATAACATGTGTGTTATTGCCAGCCAGTATATTGCAGTCACACACTGCAGTAAAAATAATGTCCGTTAGTAGCCTCTTAATTATTATAAGAACATATCATGTATTGGATTTGGATATTGTAATATGGTCTTATAAATGATTTTCTATTTCATTTATTTATTTATTTACATCAAATAGAACGACTTGCGTCAATTACACTATTTAATAATATAATGTATAAATTAAAAATTTAGCATTCATGCATTCTGCTCACAGTACCTCATACATTCTAATAATAATACTTTCCATTCATCCGCAAAAATATCAACTTCTGGGTTAAAGTCCAAGAGAGCGTTAAGCTGCTTTAGTGACCGAGGTATGGGTGAGTGACAGCGTGCCACGGTACGTCACGCTGGAACTACCAGCAATCGGTGCTTTCTACCACGACAATAGTTTCATGTTTATAATAAATGTAATGTATGTAAATTTAAAGCTACCTTCGTGGCGCAGCGGTGGTGACTGCTGTGCATGAGGTCTAGGGTGCGAATCTCGAATCGGGCCTAAAAAAGTTGTTAAGTTTTTCTGTTAAAAAATCTCAATAGCAGCCCCGAGTTAGGAAGTTGGCTGTGTTAGACACCCCTGTGCCTCGGAAAGCACGTAAAAGCCATTGGTCCTGCGCCTGATCTCTATCCGGTTGTGTCGGATTACCGTCCCATCGGATCGCGGGAGTTAGGGAACAGAGAGTGCACTTAGGTATGTTTGTGCACACACTTGTGCACTATAATATCTCCTGCCAGTCTTCAGTTTTCTGTAACCGAAATTCGGTCTGGAGGACATCATTATTATTATTTAAATTTAATGTTATTGTTTAGCTACGGGATGTGGATTGGATCCTGGGGAGCCCGGCAGCAAGCTGGGCAGTGTGACCCTAAGACCAAGCCGCGCGCTTAGACTCGGTCGTCGCACGTGCTACCGTCTATGCGTCACCAACATCACTCCTCTGCCAACTGCTGTGGTCTTCGATAAACCTATAGGTAAGAAACTAGTGATTTGACTAGTATGATATGATATAATATGTAAGTGGTCGCCTTGCCATAGCGACGGGTGTTGTGAGTTCGATCCCCACACACACAAAAAAATTGTGTGATCCACAGGTAGTTGTTCCGAGTTTGAGTGTTTTTTGTGTCCGTTGTTTGAATGTTTGTAAAGTCCTCGCGATACAGGATTTATTGAAGTGAAATCTTCTTTAGGCGCGTTGAGCACTTCTTGGGTGAACAAAAATCATGAAATTCGCGTCATCGTCACGCTTCCACGCTTTCCATTTTTGAATTATTTTAGAATATTAAGTATCAGGAAGCCGACCCGCCCCTTTTTTTATGAAGTAGTGTTTATGATCAATGAATAAAGTTTTCACTTTCATCGGCAGTCTGCAAAGACAGCCACAATATTTTTTTTTCTAGTTATCAAGTGTTACCTTTTTTAAGCAATAATACAGTGATGTTTACTGTTGTACTTGAAATATATATTTGAATGAAGTAACAACACAAGAAAATTCTATACATAAGTGTATTTGCGCGTATCTATACAAAGTAGGTACCTATCGCGTTGTGCACTACTGTACCTATTTGCATATCATTCAAATCCAAATATTTATTACTTTAACTATGCTTTAGTTAATTAATGCGTATTTTGAACTGCCAGGTAATTTATTAGGTGTTGAGTAAACTTAATTAAATAAATACCAACTAAGTATCTATGTTTAATATTACTTATAATTTAATATACGAATATCTAGGAGCCACCATATTTACTTATTGCCAAATCTAAATAAAATATGGGAGAGAACTAAAAAATATTTATAAAGTGTTTTTAAATTATTACTTACTCAAAAATATTACAAGGTACTTACTTTAAATTATTTATCGAAAACTATTCTTAAAACGAATTGTAAGTAGAAAGCAATCCAAGCTAATTTATCTATTAGTCCTTGCATTATTATAATGCAAGTTACATTACGATCGATTCAACCACTCCACATATTAGGCTCTGCCGACAAATAACACTTTAAAACATTTTTGTGGCAAGACACTATATTTGCTACTATATTAATATTATAATAATAATAATATTCCATCACATACACATAACACCATCTAGCCCAAACTAAGCAGAGCTTGTACTATGGGTACTAGTCAATGGATAAACATAGTAAATACATACATATTATACATAGAAACACCCAGACCAAAACAAACATTCATGTTCATCCACACAAATGTTTGACTTGTGCGGGAATCGAACCCGCGACCTCAGACGTGGCAGTCGGTTACACTAACCACTACGCCATCGAGGCATTTATATAATACTAGTTTTCACCCGCGGCTTCGCTCGCTTAAATGTAGGTTAGGTTAGGTTAGGTTTGCAACAGTTCTTTTTTCTGGATGAAAGGTACCCTATGTCCTATTCTGTATCCTTGACAACGTGTATGCACAATTTCATGTTGATCCGTTAAGTAGTTAAGGCGTGAAAGCGTAACAAACAAACAAACTCATTTTCGCATTTATTATAATACTAGATGTTCCCGCGGTTTCACCCGCGTTTATCGTTACTGCGCCGCCCCCGTGGGTCGTAGCGTGATGTTATATAGCCTATAGCCTTCCTCGATAAATAGTCTATTCAACACTAAAATAATTTTTCAAATCGAACCAGTAGTAATCACGCAGAATAAACCAGGAGAAACATCGTTTGTACTATGTCTGTAATGGGTAATTATTTTGCTGCGATGTTATTTTAAAACTGCTATATCTCCTAAGATATTCATTGAAATCGAATGATGTAAAGGGCAATTTTGTTTTAAATTAAATACTTGTGATGAATAACGTATTTATTTGGATAAGGATTAATATCATGTTTATAAAAATACCTTCGCAAATAATGCATTATTTTAGAACAAATTTCGTTAGCATAAAAATGGTTATAGTGAGCCAACCTTAAAAGATAGACATATGCTGTTGCGGACTTTTTTTTTAGAACTTTTAAAGGGAAACAATTCTGTCATACATGATTTTTGCGAAACTTTAACTGTTTACGCAGCGCACGCAGCGGAAGCTCTCAAATGGAAAAAATACTCTCCGATTTTGAAACATTCTTCATTGGTGCTCCGCTCCTATTGATCTTAGTGTGATGATATATAGCCTATAGCCTTCCTCGATAAATGGGCTATCTAACACTGAAAGAATTTTTCAAATCGGGCCAGTAGTTCCTGAGATTAGCGCGTTCAAGTAAACAAACAAACAAACAAACAAACAAACAAACTCTTCAGCTTTATAATATTAGTATAGATTAGTAAGGATTTGCTTAATGTATTGAATTCCATATAGTAGTATACATTTTGTCATCTCAAAACTAAATAAATACACTTTCATTTTATTATAGACATGGATTAGTAATTTGATATCAATATAAATTGTAGATACATTAATATTTAAATTTGTATGATCGCCCACACTTACTAGTTCCATCATACAGAAGGAGTACGTATGCTATCGCCTCGGGCAGTTCTGCTAAACACCCAAAACTTTAATACAACTTACTGTAATGTTACGGTTTGAACACACATACCAAGACAAGATTCCATCTGAGATTAAGTTGTTACCTAATTGTTCTAGAACCTTTGAATAACTTTCACGACAGAACAAACTTGTGTACCTATTAAAATACCTTGTGTTAAACTACGTAGAATAATAGAACGGTCACATAAATGTTACGTTCCGTGTAAAATGTAAAATTTTACGGTTAAATTATCCTTCATCATCAACATAATTATCTCAGCTAAAAGACGTCCAATGCTGGCCATAAGCCTCTCCCAAGGTTTTCCACTCAGACCGGTCTTAAGCCACCCGCACTCAATCGCTTCCCGCGACCTAAATTATCCTTACTAATATTATAAATGCTAATGTAAGTTTGTTTGTTTGTTACGCTTTCTCGGTCTTTACTACTCGACTGAACATCATGAAATTTTGCATACACGTTGTCAGGGGTACAGACAAGGAAAAAGGGTACCATTGATCCACAAAAAAGTACTGTTTCCGAGGGTTAGAAATGTATTGTCAAATTTTAGATTACCGCGAGCGAAGCCGCGGGTAAAATCTAGTATAGTATATTTAGACTGTGTTACGGAAATTATTCATATTTTTCAAAGAAGTAAAATCAAATTATTTCTACAGTGTGCCAGATCTGTCCCCGGAGTATAATGTGCTACTTTGGAGTTTATTATATAATGATTATTTTTAACAAATGCTACGTCTAAAAAAATTATTATAAAACCTTTTTTGTTTTAATTTATCTTTTTAGACATAACACATATAAACGTTCAATCCGTTTAAACAAAACAATTCTTCCAACTAATTCGTAGTCGGCATTAAACGCGAACAGTCTTAAACACACATGACATTAAACTCATTAAAGCTTACAAACTTAAATTTAAAAGTTAAGGAACTTTTAACCGAGCGCAGTGCACTCAAACGTAAAGAGTCATGGAACTCAAATGAACTAAGTATATCTGTATTCCTGGCAAGTCGCGTTCTTTCCCCTTGCGAAGACTTGGGGCAAACGTTCGTAAGTGTTGGTAAATGTTTAAAAGTTGGCGCAAATGTTGTAAGCCTCGTGCCAGACGTACGTTTGTGTTTTGCAATTGTTAAGCGGAATTGGTTTATGTGTTGCAATCCTAATATTATAAAAGCGAAAATGAGTTTGTTTGTTTGTTTGCTTGTTACTTTTTCACGTCTAAACCACTGAACCGTTCATCCTGAAATTTTGCATATACGTTGTTAAGTGTACAGAAACGGACATAGGCTACCTTTCATACCGAAAAAAATTACTGTTCCCGAGGAAAACAATAATAACGTTCTTATGATAATAGATGGCGCCACGTGTCTTTCGAATCATGATTGAATTATATTATTACAAGCAGAGTACAAGCCGAATTGATTGTCAAATTCTAAATTAACGCGAGCGAAGCCGCGGGTAAAAGCTAGTATAATATATAGCTATACAGTTACAATACAGCCTCAATCATAGAAAAAGTCATACGTCAAAGAAATACGTCTGCGATGGTATAGCCACGCGCTACATGCACAGCGAGTAGTCCTAGACTTACCTACGATCATACGGAAACGCTATGAAAGACCACCTGCCACCTGACTGACGACGGTCCAGAAGAACCTGAACGAAAGTAAAATAGACGTTAAAACACACAAAACTTCCTGTTTTGTGTGTTTTAATGGAGAAGACAGACAAGCAGATCCAACCCAAGATAATTGAAATAGACTTAGGAAAATAATAATATGGTTTATGTCTTTCAATATACATAATTATGCCTTTACCTATATCTCATATATCAATGGATAGACAGATATGTATCATGGCAGTATTTCGTCAACTTGTATCGCTGACTGCCTCAGTGGCGCAGTGTTAGCACCTTGTGTGTCTACACAAAGTGATGTGCGTATTTATTATTTAACTAGTTTCTGCCCGTGGCTTCACTCGCCTTAATCTATATTTTATTAGTACATTTTCATTTTATTTAATTTCTATTTTTCGGGAACAGTACATTCCTCTGGTTGAAAGGTATCCTATGTCCTTTACTGTACCGTCGACAACGTGTATGGATATTTTATAATGATCGTCAAGTAGTTAAAGCGAAAAAGCATAACTAACAAACAAACTCACATTCGCATTTATAATGTTAGTTAGGATTATCGCTTGCTTTAACAGTGAAGGAAAACATCGTGAACAAACTTTCAAAAGTTCTCCATTATATTCTCAAAGACATGTGAAGTCTGCTAATCTGCACGGGATCAGTGTGGTGGACGATGGCTTATCCCTTCTCACACCGAAAAGAGGACTGTACCGATCGATCAAATATACCATAAATGCACGATCGTCGGTCGAAAAACGGCCCCAACAAAACTGTGCATAAATCAGTCGTATGCGCAATTTCGCTCGCAGCCACTTTACGTCCGCGCTAGCAGTCACACGTTCACACGCCAAAGTGTGTAGTGAAAAAATGCAAAAACTATACTCTAAAAGTGCAAAAAAAGGATGGAATGTCGTACTTTAGGTAAGTATAGTTTTGTTATGAAATATTTATTATATTTTGTTGAATATGGCGCTTCAAATAATACATATATTTGAAGATATTTTCGTTTAAATTTAAATACATGTATTACGCACCTGTCCCACTCACTCTTGCGTGCGCTGCCCATAAGCGAGAGCGAATCGACACCTACTACGCGTAGTGGTGTCGGTTACCGATAATATATACTAGTCTATGCGCTTGCGTATCGCGAGTAATACACTTAGGACGCTTTACATTGACGCGTTTTAACTAAACTATTACAAAATGTTTCTCAGTGGGCGTTCAATGGTTATTCCGGTTTATTTCCTGGATTGCTTAATAAATGCAGACACTTATAAGTAAGTAGTACTGGTCAGTGCCACATATTGACGCGGTTTTTGTATTAGAATGTGCATCTATGGTATATTTGATCGAAGCCTGTACCCAATACTGGGACAAACGGTATATAGGACTGATATTATAAAGTGCACTCTTACAATGTAATAAGATGGTAATCTGTTACAACGGGAGTGGAACCAAAGGCATTTTAAACTTTCACAAGGATAAAACACTACAACTACATAATTCGAGCGTACTGTTTGCGGTAGACATTGTCCGTTACGTGGCACGAAAGTTATTTATTCCTTTAGCCGTTGTAGTATAACCATTGTGTGAATAATACACAACCTTATCTGTGACTGGACATTTGTGTATTAGTTTGTTACCTTCAAACCTCTTTAACTTAATTTTAACTTTTGACAATCTCGAAAAACTAGTGGTCACTGGCAAAGTGGAAGGTAAAAGAGCGAGGGGCTGCAGCCCGATGCGTTGGTCCGACCAAATTCGCGCCACACTCGACTTCACTATTTACGATGCTCTCCGAGTGGCCGGAGATAGATCAAGATGGGGTAACATCGTGAGAAGATTAATGGATGGATGAGGTCACGACCCTCAGACATGAGGAATACGACTGACGGAGGACGATACGATTTTATCGCAAGCAGTAATTTATTTATTTTACAAATTTAGGAAAACTTACAGCTAAGTTACTATCATAGACAGATAGATACGAAAAAAAGAAACCCAATTAAAAGTTTTCACAGATAGCAGAATAAAGTGTAAATAATAGAAGAAGACAATTAAACAATAATATAATAGCAAGAAATAGACACCATTATATCTGGTTTTTAGACATAAAGAAAGAGTTACACAAAGTTTTTTTGATTTGGCTATTACTATAAGTAAACAAGTCATGTTGAATAATAATCTAACACATAAATAAATTTTAAGATTACTTCAATTATAATAAATATTTTTTTGATTTCTGCTGTATATATTGTTATCATTTCTATTAAATATAATTTAACACAGTATCATGTCACATGTAATATGTATTTTAATTTTTGTGTCACATTTATTATTTCAGTATTTTATACTTACTGTGGGCAAACCAAATAAAATAAAAAGTACAAGGCAGTTTAATTTCAATGTATAACGTTCGCGTGAACGTAAGGCAATATTATTCAAGCCTCTTATTATGTTATGGATGTCGCATTTTGCCAACTTTGCAGGATCATACTCGTGTGTTTTAAGGTGTTATTCAAACGCATTTACGTTTTCCTCATGCTCATAATAATTATATAATAATATGACAAGAGCCGAATGGCTTCAGGCAATTATAAAACTTCGGTCTTCTATATTGTTTCAAACGCTTTCACTCAAGCATTCAAATTAAAAGACATTACGAGTAACAATGTTTTTTGATGACAACTTTATTCTTTCATCGTAAAACCTAATTCTTTTTATATATTTTCGTGGTACTGTTTATCCTGAAATTGTTTCATTGTTTTTCCTCTAGTGCGGTACTGGTCGTACTTAATTAGAGTAAATTTCATGAATTTTATATTAAACTAGCGGTAACCCACTACTTCGTACGCCAGGAATTTGACAAAAAAAGGCTAAAATAAAACTAGATAAGTTACTTCTCATAATATCACCTATCTGCCAGTGAAAGTCCTGTCGAAATCTGTCTAGCCGTTTCAGAGATTAGCGGGCAGAAACAGACAGACAGACTGTCCGTCCATCGATGGTCCAACAATAGTGAATGCAACTGCTGGGCATAAGGTTTGCCGGCTTGGGAAAAGTACATAATACTGGATTTCCCATGTCAAACTCAAACAAAAATACCGGCCGATCTCGCTAGCTAATATTCTTATAGATTACACGCCAATCATTGGCATATGAGATTCTAATAAAACTAGATCAATCATATTTCCCAAAGAAAATCCCGACCACGATGGAAAATGTATGAAATAAAAAGAAGATCCATTTGTCACAAGACCTCGGATAAATCATTCCTGTCGTGTCGAACGTTGAAAAGAGTTCGGCGCGTGAATGAATTATGTGCGGTCAAAAGTGTTCATTTGATTAAATATATTGGGCACTATTTATGAGGCATGAAAGTAAAGTATTGCTTTTTAAACTGTCACGTAATCGTCAATTTACTACGGGTTATGGAACATACTGTTTAGTATGTTTTCCAACAATTATTTTCTTCAGGTCAACCTCATTCCATAAAAACATAGTATTACGTCCATATCCTTAATAAGGTTGGCAAAGGTGTAAAGATTTAAATTTCACCTGGTATACGTTAGATCCCACGGGTGAGGCTTTTGCTCTCTGCACAGCTCCAGACGTCATGTTGCTACTAAAAAATCTGGACACAAAATTTAATAACACTGCCCAATCCGGGTATCGAGCCGGCGACCCTAGGCACAATAATCACATTATTAATAGCTGCGCCACCGAAGTAACATTTATCTGGAGGAGAAGTAAGCACCTAAAAGTAAATAATATATTCAATTGCGTTTATTCCCGTTACGAGATATACTATATAACAAGCAACGCGAAAATTTTAAAGTTATTAACACAGATTTTTTTATTTAAAACATTATTATCCAACTTTATAAAACATTACAGCAGAGAGCTTAGTAATTATATTTTTATAAAAGTTATTCTCGCTATGTTTGGGTTTTTTGTGGTCTCAGGGCCAACCGACCCTACGGACCTTTTACCACCTACGAAAACTTTTAGGTCTGAACATGCTTAGCCTTTTTTTTCTAATAGCTTTAGTTTTATTTTATTAATTTACTAACTTTTGCCCGCGGATTCACTTACTCGGAAACAGTACTTTAAATAAAAAGGACCATGTCTTATTATGTACCAAAGACAATGTGTTTACGAATTTTATGATGATCGACCGAGTAGTTAAGGCGTGAAAGCGTAACAAACTTTCAAAGGAAACAAGCAAACAAACTTACATTCGCATTTATAATATTAATTAGGATGACCTACAATTAAATACAAACTTCAAATAATGTTGAATAACATTAAAATTTATAATGATTGCTTGTTAACATTTAGTCAGTCAAGTTATAAACAACACAATTATAAAAAATTGGAAGACATTCGCTTTAATCATCAACTTTTATAACTTCTGTTTGTAATTGTTAATTAAGAAAACTTGTGTAAACTCATCAAAGAGAAATTCTCTATAACATCAAACATCAGTTTCGCGAATCTAATAAAATTCTATTGTGGGACGAAAATAAAGAACGGTTGGGCGGGTGAATGAATGATGTGATGGTCGAACAAAGCCTCCGTGTTGGTGAATTGGTGAACAATGGCCGCGGGTCGCCTGTGGTTACATCCTCGTTATTTATAGCGTCAGACGTTGCTCTATTGGAATGAAACAAATTGGTTGCCATTTTTACTTCATCTTTGATGTAGAATACCAAACAAGTACAAGCTTATTTGATATTCTGTAGAAGAGAATCTGTGACGTCTTTGCTTAAAAATTAAGATAGTTTTTCCCTAGGGGTTTTTACTAGTATTATAAATGCGTGAAAGTGAATGAAGCCAGAGAAGTGTGTCAGGATCGTAGCAAATGGAAATCCGTAGTCTCTGCCTACCCCTCTGGGAAACAGGCGTGAATCTATGTATGTGTGTATGTATAAATGCGTATAAGTGATTTTTGTTATTTTACGCAGCAAAGGAGCAGCGGACGGACATGATTTTTATATAGGGTTAGTGTATGCGCCGAAAAGTAATATAGGCTATTTATCATCATAAAAATGCTAGGCTATTTATCATCATAAAGTTTCTTAATCAGATCGGAGACGTTCTGGTTAAAGGCCAGGTTAAGAGCACTTTAAACCGGCGAGCGTGTATAAGGAATGTTATGAAAGATAATGAAGTCAGAGAAGTGTGTAAGGCTCGTAGCAAATGGAAATCTGTAGTATCTGCCTACCCCTCTGGGAAACAGGCGAGAATCTATGTACGTATGTATGTAAAAAATGCACGGAGCTTTTGGGATATTTTATTTTACTTTAAATTCAAGGCTGCGAATACGCGGGTAAGGCGATTCACACACTGCCCCGCGCCACGCTGCGGGATGCGTGGTGACAGGGTCACGCGTGCGGGTGCGTGAGTGCAGATCTGCATCATAATGCAGATTTCTCCGCACAAACGCGCGTAGCTGCAGTTTAGTTATGCGGTGGCCTAGAGGCCACATTTCATAGCAGCTTGCGGTGGTGATAGTACATTGCAAAGTATTAATTTTTATATTAAAGATGGTCATTATTTTGGATCTCATTCAGGATGCTGCAGTCATATCATGTGTTTGGTTTTTTTATAATCAAATAAGAAGAAGTCGTGCCCGTAGAAGATATTGAGTACATAAATTTTTAGAAATAAGATCGATAAATGGGTCATTTGTTCAGAATTTCATAGATTTAAGAAAATATGAAGATCAATTTTCTCACGACTTCCGATTTCGTAAGTGAATCGATCGATATCGAGATCCATTTTGAAGTTATAAGTGTACTTGTGTCAAAATCACGCACGATAGTGCAGAACTCGGTGTGCCATACCTTGCGTCTTGCCCCGCACCGACGCGCGCGGGTGCGTGTTTCCCCGCATGTAGACGCGTGATTTGCAACACTGCGCGTGAATGCGTTTTCTATGTGTTGCACTACGCGTGTTTTCTATACAAACACAGGTACTTGCAAACAACGTAAGAACACGCACTCCCGCGCTACGCTGCGTGATGCGGTGCACTGTGCCAACCGCCTAAAAGGTCTATAAAGAAAAATACAGCATTGATACATGTCTCATGAGCTTGTACATTAATGTAACACATGCCAATCATCATACATATTTTACAACACCTAAGTTTTTACATATAGATCATATAGATATAAATACAGTTTTTAGCATTATTTGATGACAATGATGCAAATCTATACTAATATTACAAAGTCGAAATATTTTATTTTTTGTTTGTAACGATTCAACTCAAAAACTCATTAACCGATTTTAAAATTCTTTTACCATTAGAAAGCTATATTATCACCAAATAACATAGGCTATATTTCATTTACAAAATGATCATCGCATTATTTACGCGGCGATTACTATACAAAAAGCCATGCCGATTGGATCCAAATGATTAAAACGTGTATGATATCAAAGTAAGAAACATAATATTTACAATTTCTATTAATAATAATATCAGTTCAATAATTCAGACATCTAAACTAATCTAACATTTAGACCTAATTAGGTATAATAATAATAATAATACTTTATTTCGGACTCTGGGATCCATATACAAGGTCGACACATAATTAAATAATAGTTAAAATTAGAGTTAAAAACATATGAAGTGGCAATAGCCATCCATCGTCTGTACGTTACAGTGTGCAGCAGACGGTCTGACAGACTCATAATGATAGTATTTTTACACATGGCAACTCTGGACATAAAAGACGCTATTCTTTTACGCTGAATTGCATTAAAAGTATCAATAAAGTATAATAATATTTACCTATAGATGTCTACATATTATTGTATACAAACAAGTTCAGTATAATTTGTGTAGCAAATATTGTATTCTCTTTGAAATACTAATCTATTTTCGAATGTAGGTTAATCCAATTATCACTTTCCCTAACAGCTTTTTTATAAAAGGACACTGTAATGATCGTAAAGGATCCTCTTTCCTCGTCTCCTTTATGCGTATTTTTTCTCGCTACAGAAATTTTAGGCTTAGTGCCTCCCACACGATATTGTTTTTGCACGTTTAATGTAAATAGGACGCGTTGCAAATATACTGTCAATCTGCAGTGTTGCTTGATCTTATTAAATCAACGATCTTTTAATTCATACTTATGTTAAGATTTCGATCAGCTGTTATTGATGTAGAACTTATTGCTCGTTTTGATCGTAGGAAACTCGACTACGTAGACGAGCTGTCGCCTTGCAATATTTTTTAATGGTTAACTCAAAGAAGCCTTGAGTAAATTTTCAGATAAATAGCATAGCTGCTACTGTTAATTATGGGATCTCGATCCTGGCGACGGGAATTGAATGCTCGGGTCAAACCACTTACATTTAATATATATTATGTCGGAGAGCTTGGACGGCCGACTCGCTTTTGACATGATAAAGCAACAAAATATAGGCATGGTATTATACTTCGTACGTATACTAATGACACATAACAATAGGCAAAATACAAGAGAAATAAAACAATAAAGGCTTACTGTGATTATCTCTGATTTGATCCGTAACGCAGCGAGTTCGTTAACCGAATGTGTCCACGCATGAGTCTCTGGCGCTTATATAACGTCAATATGACACTGACATTTATAACTGTCACTTCAACTGACACATTGGCTCTATAGCGACCTCACTCAAGCTTACGCTTGACGTTCCGAAACAAACCAATAGATGGCGCTTTATTCAACTCCAATTACAGAAATAAATTACACTCCAATGATTATTATTATTTTCTTAACGCTCCGACATATATATGTATTTACAATGCATACATCGGTATGCATTTTAAATATGTATATGTTCTTACAATTAAGTGTTTGTATTCGAAACTATGTTACTCGCATCTATACACTGTTTTAGTATTTTTATAGATTGTTTAGATGGAAACTCTCAGACGGTACCGTTTTGACTTGTGTGTGCGGTGCAAGACAAACGATGTCCCACCTTACACTATCCTACATCTTGCCCTGCATGCCCGACAACTTGAACGCAGGAGGATCTGAAGGCTGCCTCTGACAACGCAGATAGCATAGCTGCTTTCTGGGTGGCAAATATATAATTTAAAAGTGTTTGACATCGATACGCAAAGAAGAAGAAGAATAAGAAAGAAAGTACATAGACGCAAGACGCAATTACAAGCTGAATCCTTGATTAGCAAATAATATATATTATTAATGCAATATGACATAATATGGCTATTGCACCGTTTTTTATTAGCTTCTGAATAAATAAAATGCATCGCAAGAGTTAAAAATAATGAATTTCATGAGTTCATGAAATTCATGATTTTTATTACCATAGCTAGCTAGCACTATACATAATTATGTAATAAAAAAACAATTGGGGCAGTCTTTGGAGAGTTTGACTTAGGTGTTATTAAGGGAGTCAAAATTTCGTTATTTTTTGCGTAGGGCGCACCATATCTGAGATATTGTTAATATTCTAAAATAATTCAAAAATGGAGAGCGTGGAAGCGTGACGATGACGCGAGTTCTATGATTTTTGTTCACTCAAGAAGTGCTCAACGCGCCTAAAGAAGTATTCACTTCAAAAAAATTAAGTTTCTAACATGCACGTCTAAGTTATAGTTATGCAAATTAAAGATTTTTTGGCATATCTGAATTGGTCCCACAACTTTCACTTTACATTCAGATAAATTACGCTATTATCATAAATCATACAAATTAAATTACTTACTAAAGCGAGGTGAACGATTTTCATAGCCAGGGCAGTGTGAAGCAGTCTCTATAGTGGGTATAACTTAGAAGTAATCACTACTAACGCGAGGTGGTTCGTTCCCGGTAAGTTATATGATTGCCATCCAGCGACAGGACACACAGTTCATTCCAAGAACTCAATCTTACAGCAAATTGCATTTTAGCATTGCCTCCTTTTAGTTTCAAGCACTTTATTTTTCCCTTTTGTGAATTACAGAGAAAATACGTCGTTTCAATTTCATTACTAAACAGAGATATTTTTGAGGACTTACAAGTTTATTGGTGATGAAATATATATTAAGAAATGTTCTAACTGAGGCAGTTATCTCGTGATTTGGCATAAGTAAATTCATTTTAATTTAGTTCCATTATCCGTTACACATTTTTACTAAAAGCACTAAAAGGTAAACTACGAACAGATTGCTGTTGGGTGGAAACGATACCATTTTTTTACATGTTATTTATATTTTATTTATTATACGTAAGGTAAAATATTATGCCTTCATGTCTAAGACATAACAATTCTACTTTAGAGTGATTTGAAGATAAAAATATTTTTACTATTTAAAAAGATAAGAGACAAAACAGATCGGTACCTTTCTCTTCTCTGTTTGTCTAGTGATTAACTTTATGTTTATTCAGTAGCTTTTGACAAGTTTCAGTGTTATCAATAAAATTAGAGACAGTGTTTTTTACTAATAACAATACAGAACCAAAGTCTATAAACATAAAAAAATATTAAAAGTACACAGCATCGTATTTTGTCATTGCAGCAAAGTTTCACAAAATGTCTGCTACATTATTTATTATACTCTTTTTTTGGAGCCATTACTTTTCAAACAGATCACACTAATGTCATATTTGTTAATACTTTGTATTTATAATGTAATTTATTATGCTCATTAAGTGGACTGTATGTTCTTTTGAGTTAAGAAAGATCTTTAAACTTAAATGTGTATACATATACATATAACCTATTTTATACTTTCACGTTGTATGACTTCAAGCTTTTCAAATACTGAGCATGATCGCGTTACTACCCGTATGCCGTTATATAAATGTGTTCCCGAATTTTTCAGTAATGGTTATGGTCGGATGAATATTATTATTAATAACTATGTAAATAACATACATTTTAGCAAAGTGTAATTAACCTTTTGTACCCGAAAACAACGTCAAGCAGTTCGCTCTTTTAAACTGCAAATTGACGCAAATAACGCACAGTATGGTATTTCTATGAAACTCACCCAATTGCCAGCTTAGCCTCTTAATTACGTAAATATCTTGAAATACGAAATTTCTCCCTTGCAAAGCCGCTCACGCGATTTTCCGCCTGTCTTATATATTTGGCTTTTATATAATAGCACTGCGTATCGTGCAAATAACGCCAGACGCACAAATTTGAATAAGGTTTTACTATACTCTTCACGATTGGCATGAGCTTATTGTTTTTCCCATTTTATTTAATACAGCAATTCTGAAATTTCCGAACAGTTAATATGTGGTTGGACTAAAAAATGTAATGAGTAAGTCTCTTTATTACATAATTTAGAAACTATTACACTACTCTTACTATTAAACTTTACTAATTTTTAAGCTAATTAAATTATTTAAATTATTAAAACTATTTATATTTATGTTTACACTTTTCGGTTGCTTTTCAGCAGCCATGGTCACGGTCACGCGATAAAATCCGTATATAGTAGTTTAATTTCAATGACTAACATTCGCGTAAACAGAAGACAGTATTAAGTAAGTCTCTTTTCTGTGTTATAGTTGGTAGTTTTGATTGTTATAGATGATAAGAAGAAGAATAAGAATTAAGAATTTTATTGAAATAAATACATATTGTTACAATTATTTTAATTTGTATAAGGTACATTGATGTGTATAAAATAGAAAAGATTACAAAAAAATGCAACGCCCACACTAAGTTTTATTTGAGCTTTGCAGGGAGTTTACAAACATTCTACCAACGGACACAAAGATCACCCAAATTCGGAACAGTTTCGAGCCGTTTTTGGATCACACAAATTTGTGTTCCCTGCGGTATTATAACCCAGAAGACTTGACTTAACCACTACGCCACCGTGCAGTTATGCTAACCGCACAACCGCGCGGTTGCCGTATCGTTAGTTTGAACAGACCTTTAAATGAGTCTCGTTTCTTTACTAATAAACTTTTTCATGTTACTATTCAGACGAAGAAGTCGTTTTAATTGATGTTGTAACTTTTATCGTTCACTCACTGGATTGGTGCTTTCGTTCACTGGTTTTCAGTATTTGAAAGAAATCGAGAACATTTATTATTCAGTTACGAGTGAACGCATCAATGAATATTCATTTAATTGAACTTGCTTGTTACAACGTGAATACATAGATTGGGTTTCATTGGTAGTCTTACCTGTGCAGATGTTTTAAGCATTTTTTTGTAGGTACTATATTACTTAGTGCTCTCAACTACTATTGCTATAGAATGGACTCTTGTAGAAATGATTACGAGCCGCGGCTAGTGCCTAGAGTTGTGGGTTCGATCTCCACGTAGAACAAAAACTATCTTTTTCTCCTTAGCCTTTATTATTCCCAAGTCACTTCGGGTTGGCTTTCTAGTCTAACCGGATTTGGATATCAGTTTTTACACGGAGCGGCTGCCACCTGATCTCCACAACCCAAAGGCTAACGATACCCTAAGGCTAGACCAGTGTCAGGATATTAGAGGGTACTGAGTTCCCAATAACAACTGCCATAGATGTTCATGGCAGCCGCGACCGACGCCTTAACGTGCTCTCCGTACAAAGAAATGTACGACGTCAGACGTACAATGTCGAAATACTGCGAACGCGATTCGACTGCGTGTGTCAAATGCATGGTTGTGTGCGTGTAGTGTTTTTACATTAATTTAATGTATTTCTAATGCATATTTTATAAAAATATTAGGATTCACCCCTACTTCTCCATATAAACTTTAACTGTGCCAAATTTCATACTCCTATGTCCGTGCAATTTTCGCAAAAAGAGATACAAAGTTTTTGTATTACGTATTAATATATAGATATTTTAAACCCTTATCCTATTCACATTATATAATTTGTAATCTTACATATAGTTACAAGAATAGAAAAGGGTATGTTAAGCTGGTTTGGACATGTAGAAAGAATAGACGAGGAAAGACTGACTAAGAAAGTTTATAAGGCTAGTGTGAATGGAACAGTCGCAAGAGGAAAACCTAGGCGAACGTTTCTCGACCAGATCGGAGGCGTTCTGGACAAAGGCCAGGTTAAGAGCTCCTTGAACCGACGGGCGTGTATGAGGAATGTGATGAAAGTGAATGAAGCCAGAGAAGTGTGTCAGGATCGTAACAAATGGAAATCCGTAGTCTCTGCCTACCCCTCTGGGAAACAGGCGTGAATCTATGTATGTATGTAATCTGTAGATGTACCTTTTGAATAAATAAATAAATATAATATTTTCACGGTAAGATGGGATTCCAACCAACAACATAAGGCGTAGCAGCTAGGCGATCACTTAAACTACTGCGCTATCCGTTCAGATTAACATTAATTTCCTACATAATACTTTAAACAGTGTGTATATCTTACTAAGATACTGCTACAAATTTTAGTACCGCAAACCACTTTAATTTAATTTATAGTTCACACGGATTAAACTGCAAATAGTTTCAGTTCTAACGCCTTTGTACACATTGCTGAAGTAATTGTTGTAAGATATTACCTATGCACTCTGCTCGGCTTACGATGCAACGTGGTGCACAAGACACATTTGTTCATGTTCAGTGCTAACGAACCAAGTTGTGCAACTATATACTAATTGAAACACATTTGAATACTTTGATATAATACATGTGGTTTACAGAAGCAGTGCAATAGCAAAATACCACACGCTATTTAAAAGTATTATGGATTATATAAACAAGTTTTGTAGCCCGTCAGCTTAAAAGGTCTCTTACATAACATTATTATGATGCCGTGCCTCTCTGTAAGTCTTGTGTAATCCTATTTAGTTATCGGTTAGCTCAACTTGACAAAAAAACTGGTATTTCGGTAATGGTTAGTTATTCTGCCTTCACCTGATGATTCTTTAAATCAATAGATATTTCTATTTAAATACATATTCGTGGCTTTTTTGTCAACGTATGATTATTTGAAACTTTTATTGGCATATAATTTTCTGCCCATTACATTATAGCAGTAACTACCTTACATATAAAATATATATATATCTATATCAGACATAAAAGAATCAGAACGGGATCATAAGGTCAATTGCTGATTTGCACATGCCAAAATGTATATTTAAATTTAGGCTGCGTAACTTTCGGCTAGTTATGAAAAATGTGGTAGGTAATTACTAAATAATCATCTTTATTTCTTCCAAAGTTCTTTTTTTCTATTCTCGGTGCACAAATTCGTCTTGCAATTGGCTAATTTTGTTTTAAACCTTAATAATAATTTGCCCATCTGGGACCAGCTGATAACATAAACAGGCACTAATAACACAGGATTTTTATATAATCCTTTTAGTATAATAAAATCGACAACGTGTTTCAATTGTTGCAGATGGAACCGACATTTTGAAAGTGACGTTCACACCGAATAATTTCAGCTTGAGAAGCTATAGCAGCGTGTCAGTCAGGGTAAGTTCAAATTAACTATATAATAAAACAATGGCTACATACACAGAATATTAATATTTAGGTATTATCTATTTGTGCATAGGGTTACCTATTATATTTTGGAATATTAAATAAAAGGAATATACGCGTGTTCACGTAAACTGTCTTTATTCTCGACTAACTTATTATATGATTGCGGACGCAACCGCACGTAGGCACACACACTAATGCATTATGCATTACATATTAAATGCTTAGATAGCAATATCAAACATGTGTCCCTACATAATATATCATGACATTTATTTATTTATTTATTCTTAGGAACTCCAACAAAAGATACACAGTACATGCAATAATTACAAAAAGTGGTTCGATAATTTGTGCTCCTTCAATTACAGGAGAACACATCGTGAGTACATCATCATTTCACATCGTATTATTTATCGACATTTAAAAGTTCTGCGATTTATAACGCAATATATATTCTATTCTTCTGATTATATTCTATGTTTGAAATAATAAGTCTTTCTCTCATGAATTTGCCGCTTTTTATGTATAAAATCATCTTTTATACAAATTATATATTTTTTTTTTATGACAAAGCCTAACCATTACATATATTTTGTGGATATTTGCTTAATTTTAAGTCAATTATGATTTGTCTTCAATTAGAAATCGAGTTCTTTTTGCGAATTCAATAAAATAATTTGGGCAGACATAAAACGATCAATAATTTAACGCTAATGGATTGAAAAATAATTTATGTAGATTTTTAATAATATATACCTACTGACCTTTTTCGCCTGAAATGATATAATATAAATATTTTATTAAAATAACCATAGTATTAAGCACTGAAATCACAAAATTAGATATAGGGTGAACTGAATATTTGCCAAATCTTTTTATAAAAGATTCTTAAAAAATTATTGATTTATCGTTAATCCTAGCTTTTGCCCGCATTTTCGCTTGCGTAAAAGTAGGTTAGTTTAGTTTATGTTAGTAATAGTTCTATTTCTTTTTTATTTAAAATATAGCCTATGTTATTCGGTGATAATAAAGCTTTCTAATGGTGAAAGAATTTTTAAACTCGTTTAAGTAGTTTTTGAGTTAAATTCTTACAAACATCGTATATTTAGATAATATGACAACATTACATTTCCTCAATTGAATGTACCTATGCATAGTTTATTTTATGTTATTTATTTGTTTGTTTTTCTTCAGTCCAGGAAGTCGTCAAAATTAATTGGTTGATAGGGAATTGTTTATGTGCATTATTTTAATAGTTTAGCTTAAATTACTACTGTATTACAATAATTTTATGATAAAATCATAGCAGGTATATGTATATACTGCTAGCTGTCCCGCGCAACTTCATCTACTTCATATAGTTGAACTTTCCCCGTTTTCGCAACATTTTTCATTGCTGCTCCGTTCCTATTGGTCGTAGCGTGATGTTATATAGCCTATAGCTTTCTTCGTCAAAATATTTTTTCAATTCGAACCAGTAGTTCCTGAGATTAGCGCCTTCAAACAAACAAACTCTTCAGCTTTATAATATTAGTATAAATGACATATGTTCTCCAGACCGAATTTCGGTCACGGCGGCCAATCTTATCGGATACTGGCCATCTGCGCAAGAGATATTATAGTGCACAAGTATGTGCGCAAACACAAGTGCACTCTCTGTTCCCTAACCCTCATGCTCCGATGGGACGGATAATCCGACACGACCAGAGAGAGATCAGGCGCAGGACAAACGGCTTTACACCACCAACTTCCTAACTCCAGGCTCATATTGAGATTTCTTAACAGAAAAACCCAATAACTTGTTGTTGACCCGACCCGGGATTCGAACCCGAGACCTCATGCATAACAGTCGCATTCACTACCGCTGCGCCACGGAGGCAAGTATTGTGATGGCTGCCTACCAGTTTGGAAAATGCATGCATTACTTATAAAACTAGATTTTTCCCGCGATTTCACTCGCATTAGTGTAGGTTAGGTTAGATTAGGTTAGTAACAGTGCTTTTTTCTGGATGAAAGGTACCGTTGGTCCTTTTCTGTTTTTATGACAACGAGTGTGCGAAATTACAAGAGGAGTAGAGCCTCGCTGATTTCAGGCATGAATGGGCCGGCTCGACCGGGGAAGGACTACCCTCTCACAGAATATCGACGTCAAATAGCAGTATTTCTACTGTTATGTTTCGTTCGGTGAGTGAGAGTGCCGGAGGCCCAATCACCCTCTTTCCCCCATCTCACTCCTTTTCCTTCCCACTTGCTTTCCTAAAGGGTCGGCAACGCGCTAGTGATGCCTCTGATGTCGCAGGTGTCCATAGGCTACGGTGACCACTTACCATCAGGTAGGCCGTATACTTGATTGCCACCTTAGTTGTATAAAAAATAAAAAAAGAAAGGATCGATTGAAAAGTTAAGGTCTGAAAGCGTATCAAAATAACAAACAAACTCATATTCGCATTTATAATATCAGTTAGGATTTATTATATTGGCAAAGTCTTAACTTCTTGAACGTCTAGGGGAAATACGTGAAAAATAATTAAGAATTCATTGTGCAAACAATACACAAACGGACAAATGTATGTGCGCTCGACACTTGACTCATTAACGAGTCAAGTGTGCAGAGGATATAAGTATGTCGTTTTTTTTTTTTTGATATCTCATTTTTCCGGACAGACTTATGTCCGCTCGACAGTTGACGGATTAATTAAATCTATACAAATAAATAAAATTGAAGTGTCTGTTTGTAATGTCAAAATGACAGCTTTTTATCTAATGCATATGAAAGTATATAAAGTATCTATACGAAAACATCTGTTTTTAAAATTTTTGTCTGTCTGTTTGTTCCGGGTAATCTCCGAAACGGCTGAACCGATTTTGACAGGACTTTCACTGGCAGATAGCTGATGTTATAAGGAGTAACAAATGCTACTTTGATTTTAGAAAAAATAATAGGTTTCCGCGGAGGCAAACACTTTTTAGTTCAAATCCACGCGGACGAAGTCGCAGGTAACAGCTAGTTATTAAATAAAATGGAGTGCTGGCCGCAACACTCAATCCTCTACAAACCACAGATCACTAAGTAATATTGAATATATTACTTAGAAAAAAACTTTATTATGTGGATTGTCGAAGTTGTTTGAGTTCACAAAGCCCAGTACCGCGGTATTGGCCTTATTAATAACTAGCTTTTGCCCGCGGCTTGTCTCAGGAATAGTACTATTTCTGAATCAAATACATACATACATACATACATAGATTCACGCCTGTTTCCCAGAGGGGTAGGCAGAGACTACGGATTTCCATTTGTTACGATCCTGACACACTTCTCTGGCTTCATTCACTTTCATCACATTCCTCATACACGCCCGTCGGTTCAAGGAGCTCTTAACCTGGCCTTTGTCCAGAACGCCTCCGATCTGGTCGAGAAACGTTCGCCTAGGTTAATATACCCTAATTATGTCCTTTTCTGTACCTATGACAATGTGTATGCGAAATTTCATAATGATCGGTCGCGTAATTAAGGTGTGGCGCATACCAAACAAACTCAAATTGACATTTGTAATATTAGTTAGGATATTAATTATTTAACTCGTTTCGTATAAACAACTTGTGTGATAGCATATTCAGCTATATGAATTTTCGCCATCGTTACTTATATAGTGCAATATATTTTTATCCTGGCCTTACTTGGTTTCAACATGCCAGAATATTTTTTTTTTAATCTATTGTAATAGGCGATAGCTTAACAGACTGATGGACTGCCACGCAGAGGTCTTGAGTTTGATTACAAGGCACCCATCTCTGATTTTTTGAAGTTATTTATTTGTTTAATTATGGCACTCCAATGACTTATTCACTAATACACTCTAACATACTTTAATATTAAACATAAGTATACAGAGTGAATTTTCCACTTACAGGTGTGCACAGCACTTACAAAATTCAATATCGTATATACAAGGTTTTTAACCTTGTATATACGATCTTAAACCCGCATGTGAAAGTGATTCGCGCGGCCCCGCCGATAGTGGTTTGTCGAGGAACACCGTGGTAGGTTTAGTCGGTATTCCGGGAGGTCTATTTTATCGTTTTAACATCTTTCTTTTACCCCGGCGAGTCCGATATAACCCCTCCGTCTGCTCCCGCAGAGGGGTATGTGTCAATGCACTACCCAGGTAAAAAAAAAAAATTTAGCATAAGATTATACTAGATAAAATTCAATGACGAATTAAATAAAAAAAGATAAATTATATTAAATTTAGTAAAATTACACAAAAATTAAGTCAAATTAACTAATAACCATTTAAAATGAAAATAACAATTAAACTAAATACAACATTAATAATTATTAATTACACAATAATAAATCAATTCCAAATCAAAAATAATAAAATAAAAACATCAAACAACAAGTTATATGCGTATAAAATATTTAAGTATCACTCGCTTTAACTGTGAAGGAAAACTTCGAGAGTATTCTCCGCAGCTGTTGCTTAGCTATTATTTAACTAAAACTCAAGGCCGCTAGTCAATACTTAGAAAGAAAGAAAGAAAGAAAGAAATTTGTTTATTTCGTACAGAGCACGCACAATTAATTAAAACAAAATAAACAAAAATATTATACATATTAGCTACCTCTTATACATTTAAGAGTAAGTCAGGCTATATATGCATACAAGTGGTATGCCATATTGTGTGGTTAAATACCATATTATTAAGATACATGTACGTTAAAGGTTATAAAGGAAATACCAACAAACAGCTTCAATTTGGTTTAGGTAATAACCGTTTCCGGCGATAAATTTAAACGAGACCACATGTGATTGCATGAGAAATAAACGTAATTACACACTCTCTGTAACTCTGAATTCGAAACAAATTGCATTCACGCCCTAGTTCTCACTTCTAATTGCTGTTTTGATTATACTAGATACAGTTATGGGATTTTACAGCATATTACAGAAACGTATTTATGTTTAATAGTGTAATGAATGAATTAGAAAACATAGTGTATTTCCACCTTTCTTGCTTTCGATTATATTCTCGATCTAAGCCGTATAGACTTCAATCTGTATACATCGTCAATCAAAAACTATTTCGTTAGACGATTCCCGGGTCAGCCAAAGTGATATTTGGATTTTGTTTCAAGACATTTTCAGTAAGAATATGACTGGTAGATGGCAATAGGATCGCACCCCTATTATATGGGATCTAAATCCAATCTGGGAATGTTGGTGTGTTTACCAAGATTTGCCTACACTTCTGAAAATATATCTATCGATACTTGATAAACACTGTCCTTTGTGCTGGTTACGCGGCAACTGGTAAATTTCTGGACTGATATTGGCTTGTCCTAACGCTAACCACTGAATCTGACCTTCAGCGTTTTCACTTTGTACTTTCGGTACAAAACCGCAGGTCCATTTTTCCAAGTGAATTGGCTCTATTCTCTTGACCACTTGACCTTGCACGGCTGATTGCTGGCTCCTAAAAACTATTTTTCATTATGTTTATTTATATTAAATTATCTACATAATATATATACCGGATTTTGATATTTATTTTGTGTAGCTCTTTTTTAAGCTTCTCTATTTCTCCTACTCTTCTTCATTTGTATTCCAAAGCCATAATTTCTGGTATATTGGGTGACGTTTGTATCGATCATTTAATGTGTAAAATTATTTCAAAGTATATTATATTTGTTTAGATCTTTTATAAAACTGATACGGGCAATAATAACCAAAAGGAAAATTATAGCATGTAAATTATTGAAACGGAAACAGTAATGAATAATAAGTCGTGAATAAAACATACTATTGCTGTGGACCTTATCGAATGATATCACAAATCAGCGTTTGAAAAATACAGTTGTCCTTCGCGAGAAAAGCTCATAAAAATATTCAATGCATAGAGCATACATATAATATAAGTTATGGGTTTATTTTTGACTTTATATATTAATCACCAATGGGGTGTGAAATTTATTTTTTTCATGACGCTCCCTATTTTTACGCATAGCTGATCAAGTTACCATTCAATTGATCGCTGATAAAGCTAACTTTTAAATGGAATTGTTTTTTTTTCTCGTGTTATATTGAAAGTAATTACATGTTTATTAATTTGCATATAACTTTCATATATTTTCATTTAAAACATGGATATTTTCGTATTTTTATATAATAGAAAATATTGGCTCATCGGATCGTGTCGCGGACAACCGCCTTTCGCATGAAGACCTAAAGCCGAGATCATTCAAGATTTAAAGATTATTATATTTACCATTATTGTTATATAAATATTTTCAGAGATGGTTTTTATAATAACTATAGCCTAATCGCATTAATATTTAAGTATTATTATATAAAATTGCAATACTCTTGACTTCTAGAAAGATCACGTCTTTCTATTTAAAATATTTTTCCATTTTCAATCAAATTTCAATAACACTGCACCAACTGGCAATCGAATCTGGTTAAAATCAAAATCAAAAATAAATTTATTCGAGTTAGGTTACAAGGAAACACTTATGAATGTCAAAGCTACACTACATTTTTTCTGTGAATTTATATTTTCTGCCACGTTCAGCAAAGCAAGGGTGTAGGGCTCATGAGAAGAACGGGCAAGAAACTCATGGCTACTCTTTTTAATTGCCAAGTTAACAATAAAATTTTGTTTACAAATCATGACTGTAAGGTGCTGCAACCATTTCTCATTGAATTACTACTGAACATACTCAAGCATTTAATAAAATTTGATGGTAGCCTCTGAAGCAGCAGTATGGTAAATAGGAGCATCCACTTACATGTACATACACTAATGCACAGCAATCGCATACTCTATTTATATGGAAATTACACAATTTATACAGTAGGTACCGGTAGCGCCCTCAGTGTGTGTTAAGGTAATCCACCGAGAAGTGATCTAACAACATCCTTGAAGCCTAACTTCTATTAAAATTGGTTCTATTTACAAAACTGCCCGCATAATTTTGCAAACAATGTCAGCACCTTGGAGAATACCTCTAGTATTCCAAATACTTTGGAAATGTACCTTTCAGAATTCGTTTCCCATGGTGCGTGTTATTTAAACAGCTAGACAGGGACGCAGAGGAGCCAGAGTTGTAATATTACGGTTATACTGAACATAGGTTACATAATACATAACACAAGTCAAGGAATTTACGTCCTTATATAAAAGTATATATGTATGTTTATCCATTGTCTAGTACCCATAGTACAAGCTCTGCTTAGTTTGGGCTAGATGGTGTTGTGTGTATGTGATAGAATATTATTATATTATTATTATATTATATATAATACATAACACAGGTCAAGGAATTTACGTCCTTATATAATTTACAATTATCAAAAGAAGGTTAATCTATTTGTCATATTTTTACGGCTAAATTATAGCAGCTATTTTTATAAAGTTTTTGTATGTTATGCGTAATAGAGGGTACCACTATTTTTGTCTATTGGAAAGGTTGCCAGATTATGTGATGCTACTAAAAAAAAATTTGGGCCAGTCTTTGGGGACTGCCGATAGAAAACTTTAATCCTTGATCATAAACACTTCTTTATAAAACAAAAAAAAGGGGCGGGTCGGATGCCAGTTCCTGATACTCTCTTCGAGGTCAAAATTTCGTTATTTTTTGCGTAGGAATCACCATTTCTGAGATATTGTTAAAAATCTAAAAAAAAATAACAAAGCGTGGAAGCGTGACGATGACGCGAGTTCCATAATTTTTGTTCACCCAGGAAGTGCTTAACGCGCCTAAG
The DNA here is from genome assembly GCA_963564715.1 of Catocala sponsa. Lineage (NCBI taxonomy): Eukaryota > Metazoa > Arthropoda > Insecta > Lepidoptera > Erebidae > Catocala > Catocala sponsa. Next base: position 6,677,279 of record OY751336.1, read on the forward strand.
AAAGTCACTTCAAAAATCTTAGAGCAATATCAATAACACTTTGTCCGACCCCTCTGGGAAACAGGCGTGAATCTATGTATGTATGTATGTCCGACCCAGAAATCGAACACAAGACCTCATACGATTACACGCAAATATAAGCGTAATCTTTCGCCAACACCTCATAAAATATATATTTTAGTCGCAATTTGCACGTAATTACTTCTCCAGCTTTATTCTACGAAACAATATTCATTGTGAGAACATATTTCTAATTAACTGAACGTTCGACAATTCGTTCCAGACGGTCCTTATTACTTTGTTCATTTATTATTATTAAGATCAGCTAATATTCATTAAACAAATGTGCGAAGGTTTCGTATTCAAATTGAACTACATTTATTTTGAACACATCCCGGTGATAGCATTCATTTATTTGCTCAAATTCAACTGAATCGAAGCCAGGAGTTTTTGGTTAATTCCTGATTACTATTATGTTGAACATAGACCGCCGAAAATTGTACCAACAATTTGGATATATTTAGAGTATTGGGAATATGTTAGGGTACATACTCTCACGCTTTAATCATTTAAGTGGTAGGCAAACGTATTCTTAAACAATAGCTGGCATGGTTGCAATGGTTTCAAGTTCAACGTAATATTCTGCAAGCTTATGTTATCTACCGAATACAGTTCAAGACTCCGTGCTTGTATACTGGCAATTGCATGACAGAAAACTCAACACTTTGCCTGACTCGGTTATTTAATCCAAATCTTCGTATTCCATAGCAGAGGCAGCAGCCTACCTAGTCTTGCCATAAATATTGTTATTAGGAAAAATCTTTTTTTTCTATTCCATAATACATTTATTACTGTAATGTAACACACATTACAGTAATAAATGTTTATACATTAATGTAATAAAATAACATTAAAAATATATGAAGCTCATTCAAAATGATCTCCATTGGCTTTAATACAGTCCTTTTAATATTAAGGCTAATAATAATTATCAATAGAAATAAGTACTGTCTCCATGGGAAAATTCTTCACTGCCAATCTTAGGGATTGCTTTATGGACTCCAAATTATCATGGCGTTTAGAGCATGCCATGCTTTCTAAAACTGACCATAAATCATAATCCAGCGGATTAAGACGGGACTAGATGACGGCTAGTCTTCAGCTCTGATGAAGTCCGAAACGTTTGTTTCCAACCACGCTTGAGTGGATTGAGCTTTACGACCCGGTGCTGATCTTGCTGAAATGACTATTCTTGGTTATAGGAGCATGGTGTTGTTAAAAAGCTTAACCGCCTTCTTAAGAATCGTATCATGATACACTTGTGCCGATGTTTTCAAACCTTTTTCACAAAAATATGGCTCAGTCACTCCTTGATAACTAACACCCCACCATATCATCACTGAAATCGGATAATGTCCACGTTGTACTCTGCTGACTATTTTGGAAGCATCTATAGAGCTTTGACCGTAAGCTCGATCATTCTGCTTGTTAAAACATTGCTCAGTAGTAAACATTTTCTCGTCAGTAAATAAAAATTTTCTGTGATCTCCCTTTGTGTACCGTTTAAGAAGTTGTTTGATTTTACCACCCTATTAATTTTTAAATTATCAGTTAAATAATGACCACCGCGTCCCTTATAGGCAGCAAGTCCTAAGTCATCTTTTAAAATACGCGACATAGTTCTAGTTGCTATATTACATTTAATACCGATTGGCGTGTAAATAAGAAAACACAAAGAATATTCATATAAGAATGACAGATTTCAAATTCAAATGTAAAAATATTATGTTTTTTTTAAATTGTCACAGTATTTATGGCCAGATTAAGTATTTGACATCATCCATCTAAAATGTATGTGCTATGCATTTGCCGGGATAGCAATTTCCATCTTTCTCGATCTGATGCCTAATATTTGACATAAATAATATAAAAGCTATATTAAACGCAAAACAACTAATCAGCGCGTTTAAACGTAACTTTGCTACAGCCATGTCTATAGATTAGTAACTATTATTAAAGGACATCAAGAAATCAGCTCTATGCTTCGGAGAACACGTCAAATCTTGGACCTTGGCTATCATTAATATTCATAGTATCAAACTCAACATAAAGTAACCTCAATTCATTTGCCATCTGGTCTATATATAGAATACCGTTTGTAGTAATTCGTATCTGGTTACAAAAAAACTTTAGACAAATAATCCGTTAAAGTCAATTTCGATCACAATGGTCTTTCTACATCAGTTGCTACATGAAGATGAATCTCCACTAATGATCTTACTTAACAATTTCTTATGAATTTTTGCCCCCAGGCCTAATTCTAGGTGTGAAACCGAAACTTCGTTCTAGCCACTAAAAAAAGAACTCACAAATTGCAGGCTATTATTATTTTAAAGAACGCACATTGGGTCGAGTTTTTCTTCTCCTAGCCATTTGAATAGGAGTATATTATGTACATATACTTAAAATCAAATAGCGTGTATACAAGAGGATGTTACTCGTAAGGATGAATAATAAATGGAGTCAGTCAGTGTTCGCGAGCTGCTGTCAAGAATTCCTGATGCGGGTCGTATTAAACGTGCACCTTAAACAAACAACATAATACATTATGTATTCTAATATGTCCGGAACGATTCTCAAGGCAGTCACAAACACAACTGTTATTGCTTATAGTTACGTCCAGGGATTAAATTAACCTATTCTGTGGCGACTGCAAATGTTACGTAACACAATATACTTTAGAAGCCTAATGAAAATCTGTTTCGACCCTCATGAGACCCGGCTTTATAGCATGACTGGCTGCAAATATACTAGGCTTTTTACAGCTGTTTTAATACGTAAATTATGAAATACGAGCAATAATATTACTTGGTAAGCTAAATGGAGCCGACGCCCCAGAGAGTCGTGAATATTCTTTTATAATGACTCGACCAACTCGCGTTTTTGTCGCCTGTTTACTTAACTTATAACCGACATTTAAAGGTTCATGTGAGGTGTTTTAAATAAAATGGAACGTTTGTCAGCTAGCATATTATTATATTTTATCTAGACGACTTACTAAGGCACAGTAAGTCATAAGCCATAATGGCATGCATCGTAGTAGTTAATTAGTTGTATCTCGACTCGTAATGTGGCAAGTTTTCGATTTTATTATTCCATGGCAAATTCACGCAATATGTTCCTTTTCTGAGAAAATTCTAAGTAACAGAAACTGGAAATGCACTTGGAATACGCTGTACTATATATAATAGCCTAGACCAGAGTCAGACCTAAAAACCTAAACACATATCTGGCAAAAATGTGAATGTAAACAAAGTAAAAAGCCTATCCCTTTAGAGCATCAGCATTTGTCAATATATTTCTTTCAATTATATCACTCATTGTGGATATCAGGTTGATGGAAGTAGAGCCTAGGAATACTCTGCAAAGAATCCATTTATTCAGCATTGAAAAGAAGCCAACGCGTGCAACTAATTCGATTTTACATCAAAACATCCTGAATTACAGTAATTACTTACATTTCACATATTAGTAGTACTAAAATAATAAAGTACGTTTAGTGCTAAAAAGAAGGTGTCTTTTTCTGGCTGGCAAATGTCACATAACATGTGTTAGGTTTCCGGCATTACGCACACCGCAAGCAAAGTAACGATGCGTTACTTTAAGGATAAGTTAGAATATTATATCAGTTGGTATCCATATTTATATTTAGCTTGTCATAGACTCTATAATGCCGTTAAAGAATTTAATCTACTAGTTGAAATTAAACTACTATATACGGATTTTATCGCGTTGTTTATTTGACACTTTATTACAAAATTTTGAAAACTGTTACACTGCTAATACTATAAACAACGCGATAAAATCTATCCATATATAGTAGTTTAATTTCAATGAACAACATTCGCGTAAACAGAAAACTTATTATTATTTACTATTATAATTTAAAGATAAATTAATTTTTTGAAAATATGACTCCCGCTCTCTGAATAGGTATCGAACTCGGTATCGAAGTGGATATTCTTTATCCCTTATGGCGAACCTACAATATTCGGCGCATCGGCAGTGATGTAGCGACCTCTTTTACTAATTATCTATCTGTGCAGACACTTTATATATTATACTTTTATTGTGAACATTTTATTGTGAACAAGTAGGATGTGCTGACAAGTAGGATGATGTGTGTCGTTTTTAAAAGTAGTTGGGTATTTAGGTGACGCTGACGCCTTAAAATACAGGTTGCGTAGTTTGATAACCGTGAGTTATGAAATTGTCTAAGCATCTGGGCTTAAGACTTTAAAAAGCTTATATTTATTTATAGCAAAAATGCAAAATTGTGTTAAAAAATATCTTTCGTTATTGTAAATGTTGTGAGTACATATTTTGTTAGATTGCTAGCAAATTTGGTTACAAAAGTCTAATATTCTTCCTTTGGTCAAAGTAATATGCTTGTGTTAGGAGTGGATGCACGTTGGTAAAGCATTTAGTGGGATTCGAACACACGATCTCTCCTTCACAAATCTCATGCCTTATCCACTAGGCTATTACCGCTTTATTTAAAATGTTATACAATATCTGCTTCTAAATAAATAGATGCAATCGTGTCAAATAAAACATTTATTGCATAATTTGCAGAATACAAGTATATAAACTCAAATATATTTAAAAAGATATATTTTAAATAATCATAAAAGCAACTGTCACATAAAAACACCGTTCACAGCTGTACGCCGGGAAATCCGTATACCGTCAAAGCACACACCTATTCTCACGAAGCAACATTAATACACATGAAATTGTATCTACCGCATAATATTACATATCTCAAAGTGCACTTAAGTTAAACGGTAGATGGCTCTAGAATTACACAAGTTCCTCGCCAAAATACGTTGTATTCACAACTAATACGCCAGCCGAGTGTACGTGTATCGCAGTGTAAGTGGAATATTCAAAAGGCACTCGACTCTCTATCACAGTAAATGTGTTCCAATGTGAATATGTTAGCGAAGGACCCTATCAAACCGAGCGGGAAAATGGCACTATAAAAGTTCATATATTGAGAATGTCGCAGACAGCTCCGAAACGCAAAAGGTGTTTTGTTTCCTCATATTTCGTGTGCATTGTCATACATAGGTTTATTATTTATTTACTTGGGTATAAGCCAAGTTATTTTCTTTTTTTATAGAAAATAAAAGGAAAATAATTTTTTTTAAGTTTCAGATGGAAATATTATGTTGAAATGACTTTATACGGAATTTATGGAGTTTCTTTTTTAAACACTACTTATAGTTTAAACTATTTATTTTCACCGATGCATTGGTAGTTTTTCAGCAACCACGGTCACGGGGATATAAATTTAATATGGTAGTCTTATTTCTTTAAAGTGACTACGACAATGGCGACTGAAAAGCAACCGGCAAGAAAAAACAAAACAAATAAAGTAAATATATACTTTAAAACCGCTATAAAACCCATGTAGGTTAGTTTAATTTCGATGTATATGTTATTGTGAAATTATTTTATGCATAATCTTTGATGCTGACTCTTATATTTACCTTCTATCTATTAAGGTCGCCAAGCAGATTTTCGTATTGATTCAAAAACAAAATTGCCGTAGGTAGTATTTCGACATTATTTCGTACAACAGCGGTTCGTCTGTCTTGTTTGTCGTGCTCATCGCTATTATTATGTCTGTGTCGTCTGGGCCGTTGTGTCTGGTAATTGTATGCTTTTAAAACTCCCAGCGGTTGTCTTTACAGTCAAAGTCAAGTATAATTAATTCATCTAGGTTTCAAAACACCTAACAACACTTGTGAGCGTTAAAATCGATTGGTTAGTGAATTTACAAAGTTACAAAACCAAAGACACAAAAAATAACTCTTTAAAACTATGATCGGAGTTTTTCGTAGTTTATTATTACAAAGTAAATATAATTATTACTGTTTAACTATTTTCCACGCAGTAGTGATAAACTGGTTAATTAGTTACAATTTGGTAACCAGTTTTCTTCTCCAGTTTCAAAAAGCTATAATGAGTGATAATGACGTCATCCGACATCTGACGCACTGATCGGCCAAGTCTCACTATTGAGGCTAATCCTGGCTATACATTTGTATCTCTGGAATATCGCCCATTAGTACTTAGATATAAATAGCCAAGCTACGCATCATACATAATGTTTATTGTCTTACGTTTATGCGAATGTAATACATTGAAATGAATAATTATAATAAATATTAAAATTAATAAATATAAATTGCTAACTGTTGTTTTTAACATGGTTAACACATTTTCAAAATGTAGCCTATATTATCCTATAATCCTAATCCTATCCCAATCCTATCCTTACTAATATTATAAAAGCGAAAATTAGTTTGTTTGTTTGTTACCTTTTCACCACTGAACCGATCATCCTGAAATGTTGCATTAACGTTATCAGGTGTACAGAAACTGCTACCTTTCATCCCGAAAAAAACTACTGTTCCCGAGGAAAACAACAATAACGTTCTTATGATAATAGATGGCGCCACGTGTCTTTCGTATCATGATTGAATTATATTATTATAAGCAGAGTACAACCCGAATTGATTGTCAAATTCTAAATTAACGCGAGCAAAGCCGCGGGCAATAGCCAGTACATAATATAATAGAGTACTTTTTATTCCAGCATACGTTAATGTACTATTCGAGCGGGTGAAGCCATGGGCAGAAAGTAGTAATAAACATCAGTTCATTTTATCATTATCATTTGACCAAAAGAATGAATTACTATTTAGACATGTAAGCGGTCACAGACCCTTATTATATCTGGGGTATCACATTAGCCTTGACTCATGGGATAAGGTATTAAAGATGGATTGAATATAAAATCTGTCCTCCGTAATTTTGTTATCAGAACGCCGAGCTGATACTTTCTTATCATCACCAAATATAATTAGCATAGGACTCTTCCATTTTAATGTATCAGTAGAACCTAATAATAATCGTGTATTGGAGATGTAATACACAATATATCTGCCTAATCCTTTAGAGATATACAAATAATAAAAATAATAAACGCTATGTTATGTAATATGTCAATCAGTTTATAATATACGATGAAATGAGAGCACTTAGAAGCATATGTGGTGTGACTCTGAAAGATAGAATAAGGAATAGTGTGATTAGAGAGAGATGCAGCATGAATGTGGATATAGTGACAAGAACAGAAAAGAGTATGTTAAGCTGGTTTGGACATGTAGACAGAATGGACAAGGAAAGACTGACTAAGAAAGTTTATAAGGCTAGTATGAATGGAACAGTCGCGAGAGGAAAACCTAGGCGAACGTTTCTCGATCAGATCGGAGGCGTTCTGGACAAAGGCCAGGTTAAGAGCTCCTTGAACCGACGGGCGTGTATGACGAATGTCATGAAAGTGAATGCAGACAGAGAAGTGTGTCAGTATCTTAGCAAATGGAAATCCGTAGTCTCTGCCTACCCCTCTAGAAAACAGGCGTGAATCTACGTATGTATGTAATATACGATACCCCCGTGCCTTACCGTAAAACTCAGTGTTATGTATTAAAATGGGATTTTGACAGCTTCTCTGGAACGCAGTATACAATTTTAATTCCTATTTGAGCTGCCAGCTTTGCGGCTCCATCTAATTACGCATTGTACTGGCTTGAAGTCATATTCTTGTATTGGATACAAAGTTATACTTGCGAATGTTAAATTTAGGTCAGCTAAATGTACTTATAGCTCAGATATTTTAATAGCAATTAACTGACAAGAAACTCTTTGTCAGTTTTAATATCGACGAATGGTTGCAATATTGCGGTACTTATAAAAATCGTGTTGACAATTACGATATATGTGCTATCTTGTAGTCAGTCTCATATTAGCCCCATGCCCCAAATTCCATCAGAAGAAACGTAAAGTCCTCTACTTTTTAGGGTTCCGTACCACAAAAGGAAAAAACGGAACCCTTATAGGATCACTTTGTTGCCCGTCTGTCTGTCTGTCAAGACCTTTTTTCTCAGGAACACGTGAAGGCATCAAGCTAAAATTGATGTCAAATACTCAAATCTACTGTCCCTTGGAGCTGTGAAAAAATCATGCTTCTAAGCTAACGCAATCAAAAGATACAGCTGTTTATGCTGCAAATTTTCGACACTCGCAAGGGAATCAAAACCTACAGGGTACTTCCCGTGAACTCAGAATCTTGAAATTTGGTACAAAGCAACGTCTTATAGCACAGATAAAGGAAAAATTGCGAAAAGCATAAATTTTTAGTTACATCATATAATAAAAATATTTTTAATAATTTTAAACTCACTACCCCTTTCCTCATGAACGCGTAGAAGTATTAAATTGAAATTGATATCAAATACTCAAGTCTATAATACCTTTAAGCGTGTCCGCATTTGAATTTAAACGGACGTGTTATTGTTTGCTCCTCAGAAAACTTGTTAAAACTATAGTTAAAAGTGACTCTTTAGTGCTAAGTTTATAATCATCATAAAGGAAAAGTGTTAAACTATATTTACCGAAAACCGTGATTGGATACACGAACGTACTTAAAAGTTATCACGATATTAAGTTTTAAAATTTTAATTATCGTTTGACGTCCCTGACCTACGACAACTCGTAGTCGCTGCGCTGCTGTGACTCACTGCTGGCCGGAGCATCGTCGCATCGCCTGCGCTATTTCGGCACTGATTTGAGAGTGGTTCGGTGTTTAACGGCGAGCAATAACATTACGCTTACGTTGGGGTGCTCCGCAGAAGTCCAGGTGTGTTTTGCAACTATAATATTTGATTTCAATTCTTGTTGAATTTGAGCTAGTATAGAACGAAGTATGTCCTCAAATACAAACAAACACATTCTAAAGTGTGTAGGATGCAGAAACAATATATCACAAACGGAATATTTAAGCTGCACCTTGTGTGAATCTAAATATGATTTATTATGTGCAAATATTTCGCTCGACCGCTTTCTACATATGAAACAGGGGAATATTGGTTGGCGTTGCCCCGAGTGCCGTAGTAAGCAACCAAAGGCGGATAACACGAACACTCCTATCCGTTGTACGGTGCGGAACTCTCAAGTATGTGACGAGTTTGCTGTGCCTTCTGAACTGGACGACATGTCTTTTAACGTTACACAGCGCCGCCGTAAGCCTGCGGGTTCGCCGGCGACTTCTGTGTCGGATTGTCTACCCAGCTCGGATATAAGTCAGATGGACCCGTCGGATGTTATTTCGAGACAGGAAATATATTTATTTTGGCAAGAAATGCGAGCGGTCCGCCTAGAAATAAGTAAGTTTAGGAGCTCTTTGGTAGACTTAACGGCCGAAATGAATAAGAACAAGGAACGTATGGACAAACTGGAAGCCAGAATGGACATATTAGAGGAAAAGAGTATCGGTAAAGACCATCCGAATGCCGAAGCTGTGGAAAAGCAAATAGACCAGCTTAAACAGGATTTACAAGAGCAAGAACAGGACTTATTAAGTAACGATGTCGAGATTGCTGGCATACTAGAAATGGCGGGTGAAGTGTTACACATATAGTGCTTACAGTAGCCGCTAAGCTTGGTGCTCAGCTGGAAGAACGCGATATTGTGGACGTGGGACGTGTCGGCATAGTGCGTGCGCAGGTCGAGGGAGGCCCTACCCCGCGCCCGCGAAATATTGCGGTGCAAATAACACGACGAGCAAGCCGTGACGCACTGCTAAAAGCAGCTAGGATTAGGCGCGGTGCTACTACCTCCGATATGGATGTGCCCGGGCCGCCTTGCAGGTTTTATGTAAACGAAAGACTTACAAAAAGAAATCGGCTGCTGTTCCAAAGGACTCGCGAGATTTCGGGACGTGTCAAATGGCGATTCGTGTGGACGCGCGATGGTAAAATCTTTGCTAAAAAAGAGAATGGGTCAGCATGCCATCGTATCCGCTCCGAGCTAGACCTCGAGAGGGTTTTTGGTAGAGATGTCGTTGGCGCAAAATCTTAGACACTGTCATTGTAATAAGTCGTTAACTAATTTATGCAAACCCCTCATTTGTTTTTTTAAAGTATTACTCTGCATTTTATATAGTGTTATTATTTATGCTGTACCTTTTAAAAATTGTGTATTTTTTCATGTATATTTTTCTATTATGCATTTTGATATATTATGTTTAACTTTTGTAACGAGGTTAGAATATGGCTGTATTCACGTATCTAAGAATGACACACATAAAATTTGTTTTTATAAAAAGTAGTTGAAGGTTTTAAAATGCTATAAATGATTCGAAATAAAGAGTACAATTTGGTTTTGGGACTACTAAATGCACGATCATTGAATACTGGGCAGGATGAACTTCTGGTTAGTTTGGACAGATATAAACCAGACATATTGGCTTTAAATGAAACATGGATTAGAGCTGGCGAGGAAAAATTTGCGCCTGTAGTGCCCTGGTATACATTTAAACACAGACCTAGACAATCAGGTATGCGTGGTGGAGGAGTCGGTTTTTATGTAAGAAAGAACTTACGAGTGCGAATCAAGCCACATGCCAACTCGCCGCTCGAGAAATTATGGATGGAACTGAAATTTCCCGGTAAAGGGCAACTTATAATTGGGCAGCATACAGGCCGGAGTCGGTCTCAGTTAATGTTGCGATCGAAGGTTTAAGTGAATCGTTGAGTTTGTTTTCTTACTGTAAGCACTTGTTTCTACTAACGGACTTTAATGTTGATCTCCTTCAACCTAACAAGCCCTCAGCTCGCGAAGTATTTGCGTTTCTCTCTCAGCACAAGTTGGAGGTTGTACTGCAAGATCCAACTCGGGTGGATGGGCCGTACTGCATCTCTTTTAGACCTAATTATAACCGATTCTCCCGAATTATGCAAGCGAGTGAGTGTCCATCACAATTTAGCTCTTAGCGATCATGCGATGGTAATATCAGAGTTCAAAATTACAAAACCTAAAGAAGTCCCAAAGTTTGTGCATCGCCGTTCATTAAACAAGTTGGACCAAACTAAGTTTAGTACCGATCTCAAAAATATTTCATGGTATGAAATAATGGGTACGTCCAGTGTGGATGATCAAGTGAGACACTTCAATCAAATAATTCTCAATCTCTTCCATAAACATGCACCACATAAACGCGTTCACAAGATCCACACCCTGGATAACTTATAATATTAGACTAATGATGTTCCTTCGGGACAAAGCTCTTGATAGAGCGCATGAGTCAAAATCGGATACTCATTTCAATTATTACAGGGAACTTCGTAACTATGTGACGGGAGCCATTGAGAGAGAAAAAAAAGCATATTTTAGTTTCTATATAAACAATAATGTGAACAAACCAAAACAAGAGATGTGGGAGCAAATAAAACGCACCTGTCCACTTGGTAAAGATACTAATATTCAAACTTCGGTACCACATCATCTTAGCGATCCGAATAAAATTAATAAGTTCTTTTTAGATGTTCCTAGCAGTGGCTTAGTTGATAGTCAAACTAAACAGTATTTTAAACAAAACAAGTTTTCACGCCACGTATTTAATATTGATACAGTAACATCAGAGGAAGTTTCAAAGATCATTTATAACATAAAAACTAAAGCCAGTGGTCACGATTCTATCACAATAGATATGGTAAAATTGACTCTTCCTGTTACCTTACCCGTAATAACAGCAATAATAAATAACTGTCTCACAACTAAAACATTTACTGAAGCTTGGAAACTCGCTAAAATTAAACCGATTCCCAAGGGTTCTGCAGTGAACGAAATGAAAGATTTGAGGCCAATTAGTATCTTACCGATTTTATCTAAGATTGTGGAAAAGCTTATGTGTAATCAGCTAACCAAGTTCCTGGAAACATCGGGTATACTTCCTGACATCCAGTCAGGTTTCCGAAGTGGGTTCGGTACAGCAACTGCACTTGCGCATGTTATTGATAATATTGTAGCTGCGTCAGATGCTGGCATGTGTAGTGCGTTATTGTTACTTGACTTCTCAAGGGCATTCGACTGTATTAACATAGAATTGCTCATAGCAAAGCTCTCTTATTATGGGATTTCGGACGAATCTTGTGACTGGTTCCGCTCCTTCTTAACTAACCGAAGACAATATGTTGAAATAGAAAACGAACAGGGCGAATTAGTACAATCTCACATTAATAATATAAATATAGGAACACCACAAGGCTCTATTTTAAGTCCTATTCTCTTCGTTCTCTTTACTGCAGATCTCCCTAAACATATACGACACACAGATTTATCACTCTTTTAAGCCTGAGCATGCAGAAACTTCAATAGAAAATAGAAACAATGATCTTTATAACATATCAGAGTGGACAAATAAAAACACATTGGTACTAAATGCAAGTAAAACGAAATATATGTTGTTGGGTAACAAAGTTCAGTGTAAAAAAGTGGAATCGAAGTATCTCCAAATTAAAGTACACGGGCAAATTCTACAAAGAGTAGACAATGCCGTTAATGTAGGCCTAGTAATGGATAACGAGCTGCGCTTTATAGAACATATTAATTCTAAAATAAGAAATGCCTTTTATAGGGTGAAGACACTATACAACATTAGGAAATACTTGTCAGAGTCTATTAGGAAAACCCTTGTAGATGCCATTGTATTATCGCAGTTTACCTACTGTGATACAGTTTATGGTCCACGGCTGTACGAAAAAACTAAGAAGGCGATACAGAGAGTACAAAATGCATGTGTCCGTTATTGTTATAGTGTTCCCAAGCGAGGCCACGTCACACCGTATTTAAATAATACAGATACGTTAAAGATGGATGCGCGGAGAAAAATACACCTAACATGCCTGGTACACAAAATTATTTTTAAAAAGAATCCTAAATATCTGTATGACAAGCTTGAGTGGGTAAATGATGTGCAACAGAGGAATGCTCGTAGGAGAGAAGCCAATAAACTTGTTGTACCAGCACACAGAACGGCTCAATATAAAGGAGGTTTCAAATATTCTGCTACCAAAATTTGGAACGACTTACCCCCGCCGCTGCGTAAAAGTATGTCCCAACAAACTTTGAAAGCGTACTTACGCAGAGAATTATTAAATTTACAAAAAAGGATATAATATGATAGCAGGATAGTAATAATTAGGTATACTTGTTATTGTGTGTCGTGTCGTATATGTTGTGCCAGCCATATTATATATATATATATATATATATATATATATATATATATATATATATATATATATATATATATATATATATATATATATATATGTATGTATAATATGTATGAATTCACAAAAAAAAAAAGTATATGTGTATGTTTATCCATTGTCTAGTACCCATATTACAAGCTCTGCTTAGTTTGGGCTAGATGGTGTTGTGTGTATGTGGTAGAATATTATATTATATTATTATTATTATATATATACATACATATGTATTTAGTATCTATATGTTTATGTTTATTTCTTTTTTTTTCGTTTTTTTGTTTTTAAATGTGTTGGGTCCTTTTAACTTATGCTTTCATGTTTTGTAACCTTTTGTCTTCTTTGTGTACATTTATGCTAAAAATTGTAATACAATTGTCAGGGCCCAGCTGAAAACCAGTGCTGTGCGTGTGCGCAGCAAATACTGAGCTGGAGCCCTTTGTTATGCATGTACCTATGCCAGTTTAAATTTATTGTGTATGTGTAACCGTGTAAATTTTGTCTGAATTCTATAAATATGTAAGTCTTGTATATGTGTAACGAAAATAAATGGTTTAAGCTGTAACAAAATCAAATTTCTATGTCAACGCAATCAAAAGAAACAGCAATTTAATTAAGCCGCATATTTTGAAACTCGCAATTACTCGCAAGGGAATCAAAACCTAAAGGATACTTCCAGTCCACCTAGAATCTTTAAATTTGGCATGAAGCAACGTTTTATAGCAGACATAAAGGAAAAATGTCGAAAACCTTAAATTTTTAGTTACATCACATAATAAAAATTTTTAGCATTAAAACTACCATAACTTTAACTTATATACCTACAGGTTTGTAAGGAACTCTCGGTGCGCGACTCGCACTTGACCGGTTTTTTTAAATTCTCAATCGATGTTTTAAACTGCGTTGTAGTACTTAAAGTCACCTAACAGGGAGGCAAAATTACACATGGCATGACCGCGCTATTTAACCTGAAACCATACGATAAATACAGAGATTCACGTCACCAGACCTAAAGCAGTCATTACATTATGAAAAGCACCAGATGTTGCCTTCAGCCTTAAATCTGTATTATCATACTATCAAAGATAATATAAACTATAAGACAAAGTCAAAACCGTGTAGATATTTATAATGCATCGTCGTAATTGAAAATATCGTTTAGACTTCTACATTAAATATCTTAACAGCCAGAGTTTTTATAAAATTTATAAGTGTAGTTCGAATTTTAAATATAAGTTATATTTAAAATTCGATATAAACGTGAGAGTTCGACGTAATATGACACGTGTCCACGCTACATGTCCTTATTGGCATGTTCTGATCCATCGGTGGCACGTGGAGCATATTTAATTTCACTCCATGTACTACTTTCGTAGGGTACGCTTATCTCCTTTGTTCAGAAGGCTTAACTTTAATAAAAATGCCGGATATCTTGTGTTTTTCTTAACATCATTTTTCCTTAAAAATATTCGTCCAATATTCATGGTAGATAGACTCACTCTGTGCTTACAAATTATATCTTCTTATAGTGTTATGATTCTATTCCATCCAAAAATTTGTTGTGCGAAGCATCTGTTGATAATGCAAGATAACTAATATTTTTGTTCGTATCGAATATTCACTATATCTTCGCGATGTTTTAAGACTGGTTTTCAATTACAGTCATTAAGATTTATTACGACTCCTGTTCTCTTATTACATTTTCAGATTCGCAAGAATTTTTCCTTTTTATTGGAAACTTTTTAAGTGAATAAATTACATTCTTTACTAGTAATCAGAGATTTGGCTGCTACAAAGATCCTTTTTATTACAGAGTTATTGATTTCGATATCTAAGTATTTTTACAGTTGAATAGTGTTTGAAAATATAAAAACTTTGTTATGATTATACTTTTTAATATTGGTAGTTAATATAAATACTTAGTAATTGAGTTTGCCTCGGCAAGCACGTAAAGCCGTTTGTCCTGCACCTGATCTCTCTCCGGTCGTGTCGGATTACCGTCCCATCGGATCATGAGAGTTAGGGAACAGAGAGTGCACTTGTGTTTGCGCACACACTAGTGCTCTATGATATATCCTGCGCAGATGACCAGTCTTCGTTTAAAATTGGCCGCCGTGACCGAAATTCGGTCTGGAGGACATTATTATTATTAATTGAGTTAATAATTTTTATGTACGTGTTGATTCTATTCATGTACGGTTTTTGTAGCTACCTGAGGATCAATTCTCCTAATAAACTGTTCAAAATAGAGTTCCATTCTTGTCTAATAAACGTCAAATGTAAACTGAAATGCAATTTATGCTCCGAGGATACCATTTGTGGTATTTATGACACAGAGACTAGACCTAGACTAGGGCTCTATTTTGAACAGTTATTATCACAAGACATGGTCTCTGTTCAGAAAGTTGAATAATTGAATTGTGGCAAGAATATTCTAAGTAATTTACCTTACCCAGTCTTCATACCTTTATGTGTATGGTGTAGCGTGTATATCTATAGTAATATTATAAAGCTGAAGAGTTTGCTTGTTTGTTTGAACGCGCTACTCTCAGGAACTACTGGTCCGAATTGAAAAATTATTTTAGTGTTGGATAGCCTATTTATCGAGGAAGGCTATAGGCTATATAACATCACGCTACGACCCACGGGGACGGTGCAGTAACGAAAAACGCGGGTGAAACCGCGGGCACATCTAGTATCATATAAGAAGCGCTTCTTAAGCCGGCCACGATGTCTTGGGCCATTGGTTCATAACCGAAGCACTGCTGACCGATGTACTTATTGAACTTAAAACAGGCTCCAATTTCCTATACTTTCGAAACGTTTATGGCACGCCATGTGGTTGTCGTGGTGGTGAATTTTTTAAAGTATATGCGTTTTAATAATGACTGCATTGGTGTAATGGGTTTAATGGTCGCATCCTCGCTACCACTGCATCGAGAGTACTGGGTTCGATGGGACAACAATTTGTGTGACCCACAAATAGTGCGAGCCTGAATGTTTCTTAGTGTCCATTGTTTGAATGAATTGCAACTAGAGAGGAGATTGCCTTTTTAACACGCTTTTATTAGATTGGTTTGTATGTTATGTGTCTATGTAACGGAATCTTTGAACGTGATTTTCACCCCTTTCAAACCGATGGATTGATTTGAGACCTTGCACACTTATCGAGAACCGATGACAATACAATAATTTTGAAAAAATAATAAATATAATATAATAATAAATAATAGTTTAAAAAAACAAAAAACACGCTTTAAAAATACTTAAATAAAAAAAACTAAAAACTCTCTCTTTAAAAACCAAACTAAAAAGTAGAAAATAATTTTAATGTAAAAAATCATGGGGTCGGGTTATCAAAATATCTTAGAAAGCACCCCACGCTTTTTAGTATGTTTTTTTTAATAAAGCATGTTTTTTAGTGTTTTGTAACTATTATTTATTTCATTAAAAAAATAATATTAATAATAAATTGTGTATTGTTCTAGGTAGTGCTAGAGGCTTGCAAGGTGTGCCCTCAGCGAATCTTCGTGTATCGTGCAGAAGTGGCGCGCGCTCATAAGCCAGTCTACTTGATCGTTGACACTGCTATCACTGTAAGTATACATTTTCTTACATATACAGACTGATTGGTAAAAGACTGGACATATTGAAGGAGAGTATTCAGTACTCGATTCTGGACCCGAATATCTAAAAAAATAGGTACTTAAAATTTTACCTAGTTATCCAATAAAAACTTAATGTGCGGACACTCTTGCGCATATACCAAAGCTACCGCACCTCGCACTGTCCCGAATTTGCACCCCCGCCCGTCCTTTTCTTATCAAAGGTCATTAGCCTCGACAGCTGTGTCGCAGTGTCCACATTTTATGGATATTTCATACAAATTTTCATAAAGGTTTTCTTTGCAGGTTATACAGATTTTATTTTTATTTCTTTTTTATACATTACGTCTGACCATAAATTATTATGTCCTTAAGTATGTACAATATTTAAACAGTCACACTGTATAGGGCTAAATACAACCCATATAGAAAAATTCTCATCTTTACTTTATATGACCATACAGATGGCGATCAAAAACTCAAAATCAAAATTTATTTATTTATTCAGGTGACAAAGTAACAATAACGTTATGAACGTCGAAGTTACACTAACTAAAGTATACTATGAATTTACACATTATATTTCTAATGAGCTACAACTATTATACCATTGACCTACTACTGAACAGCACATTTAAATAAAAATATTTAAAAAAATTATATTAGTCTGTAACAGCAGGCATGACAAAATAGGAGAATTTACTCACATAGTGCGACGATATGTGTGATTCATAAATAACCGTTCCAATGACTGTACCGTTTATTTCAACATAATAATATATTAGGTGCTCAAGATACAGTGATCATTTCTAGCGCGAATGTTGTTTTATTTAGAAATTAAAAGAAACAAAAATACTCCAAGAATTTTTAACCTATCGCCCTTAAATAATTTCAATTGAGAAACATCAACAAAGTCTTGAAGTCAAATAAATTTTATGAAAATAGATATATAATTAAAAACCAATATGACGTCTCTACTTTAGGAATAAAGTATAAACTCTTCAAAAGTTGAATCGTTATAACATTTATATTACCTTCATAACTTAGTTCAACTTTTGTAATGAAAGGATTACAAAACAAAATTTCCTTTAACTGTTATTAAAATCAAAGTTATTTTGACTCAGGAAGTTCAGAAGAATTAATATTAGCAATTGATGAAGCAAAAAGAGTCTGTAAGACTTTCAATACTTACCTCATAGTTGCGATGCCTTTGGGTATCCGTGTAGTAAGGACGATATAAATTATGTGCTGAAATGGCTTGTGCGGCCCGATTTTCATATCATAATTGTTGAAAAAACTCGATACCAGCAGCTTTCAAACTTAAATTAATCCGCGTCCAAGCCTCCTTCCCCACAAAACTTGTACTTGCTGCACAATATAAAATAACTCTCGTTATTTTATTCTAGACCCAACTTGGTCCAAAGGTTTTGTGTTAAATAATTAATTTTGATAGAAAACATTGTGAATATCAAGGAGCTTGATTTGAATTTGTTAATTAAATTATTGACGCTCTTAGCACAAAACAAGCCAAAGCTGTTGAAGACAAACACCTCAACGAAGATTATTTTAATTGCAAAGTGTATATGGAAATAACTACGAGTTTGTCTCAGTCGATGAAGTAGATGGTAAAAGTTTTCGACCGAAAAGACACTGTGGTGAACTTTCATTAGGAAACAAGTTTGTTAGTCAGCAATATACGATAGTGCTAATTGTGAGTGTTGTAATCTCGTACTTTATGTGTGTTTACCTAGATGAGCTCGTTAGCCACGTATAAAGTGCGTAGTTGGTGATTAGTTGCGATCGACAAAGTTTTGATTGATTCATAATCATTTGCGATAAAGTTTTTCGTAGTTATACTCGCATAAAATGTACGAGAAATTTTGGGATATAACACAAACATAATATGTAACTCTATTGCTTACGAATGTATTCCTGGAAGGGGACGGATTGTATACGTAAGAATTTTATCTAAGTTAAGCATCACGACAGGTAATACGACAACTTTTTCATATTTAGTTACAAATTGAGTTGAAGAAATGGGCACAAAGTACTCGTAGTTAGGAGGCCCAAGGTCGGCGTGATAATAAATTTCACGTCAGTTCCAAAATAATCAGAAAACACTTTCATCTTTACTTAAATTTTGTCATATCAGTTGTTGCAAAAACTCATTTGGCGTATTTTGGTAGACAGCTTGATGCGGAACGAATCAAATACAAAAGTAAATATACTTCTGAACGACGAAAATATTAGATTTTTTTTCTTGAGGCTGAGATTTTAACATACCTAAATATAGCCTTATCGTGAACGGCGGCGCGCTAAGGAGGTCAGGTGCCATTCAAGCGCCCAGATTAAAATATAATCTTAGCGCCCAAGTATCGTCTCGCCTTTGCTGCGGGCGATTTTAGAGAATCAACAGCACTAGCTGTATTTATACAACCTTGTTACGGAATGAACATGGCGTGGCGCGTTATTTTGAAACGTGAACACAACCTGAATGCATAAGAGTTAGAAATCTTCTCTATATATAAATTTCTGAGTGAGAGTACCTCAA
The DNA here is from genome assembly GCA_963564715.1 of Catocala sponsa. Taxonomy (NCBI): domain Eukaryota; kingdom Metazoa; phylum Arthropoda; class Insecta; order Lepidoptera; family Erebidae; genus Catocala; species Catocala sponsa. Next base: position 6,696,619 of record OY751336.1, read on the forward strand.
GGTTACGTATTAGGCCCCGATCTCAGCAAGACAATTAGAGTAACGTAAGCATGTACATAATTATAATTATAATTAGAGGCGGAAAAAGATCGCGTTACGCGTGCCAGCCCCTTACTTAGTTCTCGACAAATTTACCTCAAGTTGAGTAATTTCAAGACGTATACAGTGAACACAGAGTAATTTATAGCTAGCAATTAATGGCTACTAAGCTTTCTATTGTCTACGATAATGGAGGAATTATGTTCGTATACTGAGTAAAATATTTTTTTTTATGAAACAACTTTCGTAAGTTAATAGTTTCAAAGTATTTTGGCATCAACATTTTATGTTGATGCCAAAATACTTTGAAACTATTTCCTTTTAAATCAAATTTTTTTTACTAAAGAACTGTCGAAATATACAGTGTGAGTCTTTATAAAGTGCACACATTAAAAAGGGTGGAAATATAAACAATTTTAACGACGGAAAAAATGTTTAAAAAAATCTAAAAATTTAAAATTAAAAAAATAATAATTTAATTTTAAATTTAAATTTAAAATTTAATAAGAAAAAAGTAGGGTAAAGGGGACATTTTTTTGATAAATTTTACATTTATTGCAAAAATTGGTAGAAAAATGGTAAATTTAAAATGGTAAATTTTCTTCAAAAAATCGTTAATAACTAATTTATGAGGTTTATTTTTCAAAAAAAATATGGCTTTATTAGCTCGGCTATTTGAGATTATTATTAATTTTGTTTTGTTTTAATATCACATTTAGTTTAAAAGTAGTAACACTTTGTTTGCATGGGGTGCCAAGACGAGAGTAAACAAAATTAAAAGTCCATAAAAAAATTAAGATTATTTAAACATTTTTCCGTCGATAAAATTGTTTATATTTTCATCCTTTTTAATATGTGCACTTTATAAAGACTCACACTGTATATATATATTTTTTATGTCAAATAACATTAAAACCATTTTATTTAAGAATAGTGGCTGCTTGCTTAGGTTTTATAACTACACAATGTTGCGAATGTAAAAACTGTTCAACAAGAAAAATTGTAACATAAATATATTTATCATTACCTCTATGTCATTCCTATTACCTATTGATACTGGAAGCAATTCAATTTACATTTTGACCGCTATAATTCTTTTTTATAAATCTTTTTTATTCATTTTGATGCTTTTTCTGTTTTAATCTTTATTACTATTATTATTATATTAAATATAAAAACATGCTTCGTCATAACGATTCTTGAAGGCGATAATTTCATCATTAGAATCATATATACCCTTATTAAGGTATTTGTCAATATAATTTTATATGTACGCCTGCTAACAATTGATCATTGACCTTTACTGTTATTATAGTTTAATTTTATTGCTTCATACTTCACAAGAAACAAGGTATTTAATATTAATAATAATAATAATATTCTATCACATACACACAACACGATCTAGCCCAAACTAAGCAGAGCTTGTACTATGGGTACTAGACAATGGATAAACATACTTATATACTTTTTTTTTGTAAATACATACATATTAACACCCAGTAATACTTATATATATCATAATAAACCATAGTAGAAGTGCGTGCAATAGTGCTTAGTAAGCTGGTAGCACTCGAACAAGGTAGAACCTGTAGCTCAGGCACCACAAAGTATATTATTATTTGTCACTAATTTGCTTCCTTATAAATTCTCATTTGTCATAAGCAAACCTCATAATGTTTGGACAGTTTATTACGTTCCCCTGTTCCATATATTATTATACCGCTGTAGAAAGAACAAACGTATGCATTTCAGCAACATTAACATTTAAAAGCTAATTTAAAATAAGCTAACTTTTGCCCATGGCTTCGCTCACGTTAATGTAGATTTTGTCAATCCCTCTGAAACTATATTTCTTTCTGGATGAAATTACTTATTGTATGTCCTTTTCTGTAACCCTGACAACATGTAAGCGTGATTTTTTGGTCGAGAAGTTTTGTTTTATTTACATTTATATTTAATTTATTAGTTAGGGTGTGACTTTGCTTGTTGTTATCACGCCTTAACGAGTTTACCGATCGTTATAAAATTTTGCAGTCACGTTTTCAGAGGTATAGAAAAGGATAGTGGGTGCCTTTCATCCCGAAAAAAAAATAGTGTACCCGAGGAATAGAAGTTATTAACAAAATCTAACGCAAGCGAAGCTTTGGACAGAATCTAGTTTGTATATATGTATTATAGTTAGGATACAAGCAAAGTTCTGAGATAGGTATTATACTATCCTACAACGTAATCCGACTTTCATTGATTGTCAGAAGGCGTCTAATATCGTTCATTAGTCTGTCTCAAGACAGAAATATTGGTGTTTTCGTGCGATCAGGTGAGGGAATGGCGGACAGCGCAATTTATTACGTTCGTCCCTCTGGATCGACCGCGATCAGTCTCTTCAAACCCTCGATACGTCATCATCTTTCCTACGCACTAACGACTTACAATCTTACTTAGAAATGTCCCTCGTGTTTTGAAATTATGAGCGTTGTTCCCAAATGCCTCTTGGCTAGAAGTCGGTTAACAATTTGCTATACACATTAAGTATTTGGAATTGTCGGTTTCCTGGCATCGCGCCGACTACTGTAATAAATTTTGTGAAGTTTATCAATTCATTTTGCAAGTCAAACTACCAACATATACCATCATTATCTTTTATTCCGTTTTGTAAAGTTATTGCTTTTGTTTAACAAATTTATGAAGTGTGAACTGAGTATAATTTCAATTGTAATGGCGATGTTTTTTAAACAAGTTGATACGTCATATGTAACAAGAATTTTATTAGAGCGTCATTCCTGATAAGGATTATATCAGAACTAATTATCATCAGTCCCAAGGCATAAGGTTGCGTTTATATTATTACGTGTGAAATCCCGGGTTCGATTATCGGGTTCGTTAAAATGTTTTTCAGTTTTCTTTTAAGAATACAGTAGGCAGTATAGAATCTGCAAATATCACCGGTAGATGGTAATCAAAATTACCTATTACGTGAAACTCAAAACATAGCGAAACATGGGTGTGGTACTTCTCTGCATACCCCATCGGTAATTATGCAGACGTACTTCTAAGAATATATATATATATATATATAACACTTAAACTTTATTTTCTATTTGTAACTGGTGATTTTTCTTCTGATTGAATAAATTTGAATTCCCAAGAAAATTTAAATTATAATCCGTCAAGACCTTTATGCCGAATTTGATTTGCTGTTCACAAATACTCAATGATAGATCAAAGTTATTATTTTGATAAATAATTATTAATAATACGAGTGTGAAAGGCCGGCTCCGCAACGTTGTTAAGTGTGATTGATAAATTGATTAAACGTCGGATTGGAGCCTTTGTGCCTCGGGACCTATTCATCATTCGGCGAAACGCTCGCCACGGTTCAAATGGATCTAGTACTAAGTATTTTAATGAATACGAATAACGTGAAGTCCTTTCGACTTGGCTCGATAGCTGCTGTGCATACTAATTAGGTTAATTTAATATTATTAAGTTGTTGAATAATCAAAAAAAGTTTATTAATATTTTTATATATTGGTTTAAATGAATCCTAATCATAACTAATCCTAAGCGAAAATGAGTTTGTTTGTTTGTTACCTTTTCACGCGTAAACCACTGAACCGATCATCCTGAAATTTTACATATACGTTGACAGGTGTACAGAACCGGACATAGGCTACCTTTCATTCTGAAAAAAATTACTGTTCCCGAGGAAAACAATAATAACGTTCATATGATAATAATAAATGGCGCCACGTGTCTTTCGAATCATGATTGAATTATATTATTACAAACAGAGTATAACCCGAATTGATTGTCAAATTTTAAATTAACGCGAGCGAAGCCGCGGGCAAAAGCTAGTAGGTATTATAAATGCGAAAGTAATAATAATAATAATAATATTCTATCACATACACACAACACCATCTAGCCCAAACTAAGCAGAGCTTGTACCATGGGTACTAGACAATGGATAAACATACATATATACTTTTTTTTTGTAAATACATACATATTATACATAGAAACACCCAGACCAAGACAAACATCCATGTTCATGCACACAAATGTTTGACTTGTGCGGGAATCGAACCCGCGACCTCAGGCGTGGCAGTCGGTTACACTAACCACTACGCCAACGAGTGTTTTTTTGTTACGCCTTCACGCCTTAACTACTCGATCGATCATCTTAAAATTTCACATCAGTGGTACAAAGTACGAATGGTACCTATCATCCAGAAAGAGTACTGTTACTAACCTAACCTACATTTACGCGAGCGATGCTGCGGGCAAAATCTAGTATACATATATATAAATTTCACATAGTCCATGCATATATACCTGAAGATGTAGCTAGAGGTGTATTATGCCCATTTCGCCAGCGATAGTTGTAGGTCCCACATTATAGAGGTCCTACCTATTGCCGTCTACCAAGTTGAGTTTCAGGTTTCGTGCTGCTGTTGAGCATTTATTGATTTATAAACCAGTATTACATTATCCAACCTTGAGAAGAGAATGCATCAGCTATGATAGGTTTCGGGTTTAATGCCCGATGTATTGAACTCAAAACTTCTACGCGACCAGATTAATTTCATATTAAAGATATCATAAGATAACTATGTACATAGTTAAATTTAGCCTAGGTTTATAAGGTAAGTATCAGGAACTAACACCCGACCCACCCCTTTCTTTTTTGATTTATATAGAAGTGTTTATGATCAAGAATTAAAATTTTCACTTCTATCGGCAGTCCCCAAAGATACAAATACATTAAATTAATAGGAAAACAATACACGCACACAACCATGCATTTGACACAAGCACTGATGTCGTAGAATTCTTCGTAACTATGGTTACATAATATGTATGTATGTGGAGTAGGTGACTAAATGAAATGTGATTATAAGGGTATAGTTATAGACAATAAAACCTAAACATTAAACAACGATCAAACTTAAAATTTAAATTAATTATGGTCGAATGTGGAACACTCGGCGACCGCTAGTATTTATAATAACATCTGTTGAAAAATATGAGTATTACGCAAATATTTATAATAATTTTGTAGCTTGGTATTAAAAAAAGGGATAATACAAATAACAAGTTATAAATTTGCATTTTTAAGTTTAATGTCAGTTGATATTTGCAACCTATTAGTTAGTAGTACGGCTTACAAATTACACAACTAGTACAATTAGTACAGAGGATCCGTACTACTTGTAAACTGTAGTACTGACTCTTTCAACAATGATGCGTAAATGATTTCATAGAATACGATTTCATAATGGTGAAGAAATAGGTCGTAAAGAAAACTTTGCAATGAAGTCCATTGACAAGCGTGAGTTCGCAGAATTCGCACACATTCGGCAAGACCCTCTAATGTTTTCAAATGTAAGTGGATTCTGCTTACTCATACTTGTCAGGACCTTTTCGATGTCATTACGTCAGTAACAACGCAATATGTGTTCTGTTTAGTACAAAGCGGTCATTATAGTCTAGACGCAACATTTAGAATTAGAACTGTTAAAGAGTTTAAAATAATACCGGGTTAAGAGGTGACAGCATTATGTAAGGACCTGCAGAATCCCTGCTTATAAACACGTGGCTATATAAATGCAATCTTCTGTAGACAAAGATTAAAATCAAAAGATGTGGCCTTACCGTACTTAGGTTGCACGCAAATGTTCAAACTATGAAGAATGGGCTCTCACGTTACATTGACAAGATAGACAACGATAATGTAAAATTTTTAATATAAGTAAGCGTGATAATATTACTCGTATATTTATAATTCAGTTGTTACGTCCTGAAAGGTAAACTATATTTAATTTTTTTTTATACCACTAAGGTGGCAAACAAGCATACGGCTCACTTGATGGTAAGTGGTCACCGTAGCCTATGGACGCCTGTGACACCAGAGGCATCACTAGCGCGTTGCCGACCCTTTAGGAAAGGAAGTAAGAAGGAGAAGGAGCGGGAAGAGGTTAAGGGGGTGATTGGGCTTCCGGTACTCTCATTCACCGAACGAAATACAACAGTAGGAATACTGCTATTTTACGTCGACATTCTGTGAGAGGGTAGTCCTTCCCCGGTCGAGCCGGCCCATTCATGCTGAAATCAGCGAGGCTCTACTACTATCAATATCATCTCCATATATAAACTGTTCCACTGCTGGGCACGGGCCTCTTCTCTATACGAAAAGAGTAAGGCCTCAGTCCACTAAACCATTGCGGGTTGGCAGAATTAGCATATCTTCAAAAACATTATAAAGAGTAAGAGCTCTTTATAATGTTTTCCTTCACTGTTAAAGCGAATCATAATATTTTAAAACTACACACATAACTATAAATGTCAGAGGTGCGTGCCTTGGGATTAAACTGGAGGCCTATTATCTACGTGGCAGTACAATGGTTTCTAATTAAACTTACTAGGTCTTTTTTTTTTGCTCGTCATAATGACCGCACTCCACCTGATGGTAAGCAGTCGTGTGGTCTAAGAGCAGTGGCCTCAACACCGCCCTCATAGCAGCCGAGGCGATGTTGAGGTCTCTACTTTGACGGCCTGAGAAGGTGCTTTTTCACGCCCCGCTTGAAGGACCCAGGATCGAAGGAAGAAGGAAACATGTGCCTTGGCAGAGAATTCCATGCCTTGGTCGTTCGGCAGAGATATGAGGACCCAAACTTTTTGGTACGCGCTCTAATCGACTCTACCGTGTAAGGATGGCATCTGAGCCCAGCACGCGTTGTTCTGGATAGGAAAGGGGAGGTTACTGCCATAACTCAGTTATCTTATCTTATCTTATGTGGGGGCCAGTCAGTGCAGACCGGCGACACTTCGACCCAGTGGGATCTTTTGTGTCGACACTCTCCCAATAACGACTACCATACATGTTCATGACAGCCGGGACCGACGGCTTAACGTGCTCTCCGAGGCACGGAGCAGGCGATAATTGTCAATCAATACGCACGTAATTTCGAAAAGTCATATAACTTCCGAAAGTCAGAGGTGCGCGACATGGGTTCGAACCCGAGACTCTCTGCATTGCAGTCTGTTTGTCTCCCCACTGAGCTATCGCTGCTCTTTTCATAACTCAGTTAAATTGTTGCTAATAAAATAAAATTGCTACAATATAAAACACGAATAAGTGTATTTGTTCGCCATCTTCAACGTTTACGTGACCTGTACACTATTTTATGCGTAATATGACACTAAAGTGTTTCTTAACGTCTTTTTCTTGATAATGATAGTGCTATTACGTCCATTTTCCATACCCTCTATATCGTTGGCTGTGTCGTTTATCTTCCATTACTGTGTAAGGGGTACACTAAACGATTTGGTCAAAATCGCTTTAGGATTCAATAACGTTGTCCGAAATTCTAATAGTTCTATTTCTTTTTCGGATAAACGATTGTCATGTTTTATTAACACTCAAACTGTCAAGATGTTAAAAAGGTACAAACAAAGCTACTCATACATATCTATATATAAATAGGTAACGGCTAAAGAGTTCAGTATCTATTTCTTCACTGTTTGTTAAACGAAATTTTTTTTTGTTTGGTGTTCAGCTATTAGTATAAAGCCTTTTAGGAGTATGACATTTGGCACAGTTAAAGTTTATATGGAGAAGGAGGGGCGAATCCTAATATTTTTATAAAATATGCATTAGAAATACATTAAATTAATAAAAAAAACACACAACCATGCATTTGATACACGCAATCGAAGCGCATAACTATGGTTAGATATCTTTATATATTATATAATTCTACTGTATGTGGGTATGTCACTGAACTCCTCCTAAACGGCTGGACCGATTTTGATGAAACTTTTTGTGTGTATTCAAGTGGATTCGAGGATGGTTTAGATGTTTTTTTTATATTTTATTTTTTCTCTTGTGTACAGCACAACGTCTGTCAGGACAGCTAGTATCAATATATAATGACATAAATTATATCAGCAATATCTTACAGGCAAACTTTGGTCGAATTTCGAACTCTAGGCGACCGCTAGTATTATTTAAACCGCAAACAAACTACGTCATACTGTAATATACCAATAAAGGCTTCATATAATTACTCCAATTAGTGAGATTTGGTTTTGATTGCAAATTCAATACATCAATAACGAGACTAAAAAGTTGCGACGCAGTGTTTCTAAATCCTAACTACAATATAATATTATAAACTAAATGTGAGTTTGTATGTTTGTTTCGTTTTCGCGCTTTAATTACTCGACCGATCATCTTGTAATTTCGCATACTCGTCGTCAGGGGAACAAAAAAGGACAAAGGGTACCTCTCATCTAGAAAAAGTACTGTTACCAAGTAATCCCAGTCCTAACTAATATTATAAAAGCGAAAATGAGTTTGTTTGTTTGTTACCTTATCACGCCTAAACCAATGAACCGATCATTCTGAAATTTTGCATATACGTTATCAGGTGTACAGAAACGGACATAGGCTACCTTTTACCCCGAAAACAATTACTGTTCCCGAGGAAAACAACAATAACGTTCTTATGATAATAGATGGCGCCACGTTTGTTTCTAATCATGATTGAATTATATTATTACAAGCAGAGTACAACCCGAATTGATAGTCAAATTCTAAATTAACGCGACCGAAGCTGCGGGCAAAAGCTAGTACCATATATTTGAATGTGAGCTTATTTTTTTGTGAAGCTTTCACGCCTTAACTACTCTTCCGATCAACATGGAATTTCCCATACACGTTGCCCTGACAACGTGTACGTAACGTACACATATCATCCAAAAAATAAAGTGCTGTTCCCTTGCAAAGCCAAAGCCAAAAACTTACTAGCTTTAGCCTGTATAATACTTTATACGTTGTTATTTCTCAGTCTTATTAGAGGACTTGTCACATCGATCCTCCTACATTATTTTGAGCATGTTTACAATCGTATATATCAACCGTACTGTCAAGCTACTATTTTTCGCTCCCCTCTTCCAATCTCTCGCTTGTCCCCCTTCTGTCTCTATCCAATATCATGGTAGTGGTTATACTAGTCCCATATATTTTCTCTCTCTTAGTTTGCTACGAAGCTAGTGACGTTTTTGACGGCATATTTACTAAAAACCCTAAATAAAACTTAAACATCAGCTTCAAGATAATTCATGACGTTATTACTAACGTAGGCGTCGTACATTTTAATCTAGCCTCACGTAGAAGCTACGCTACTTTAGAAGGTTTTGATGAAAAATGTCTACTCGCCGAGCCGTGATTAACGAGGTCGAGGCTTCAAATGTTACCGAAGTGATACTAACGCGTGGAACACATGCCGACACGCGTGACAAGTGAAGTAAACGTCATTTTAAATTTATGAGCACCGAATATTTTTGGAGAAATTTGATGATAGCTACATTAGTTTAATGGCTGGTTTCTAGCACGTAGGTTTATTTTATGTATACGTGGAAATGTTTTAGAACTAAATTTCACAGTAATAAGCAATACTAAACTGTATTCAGGATTATAACCGTGATGGCTCCGACTACACAGATTGTGTTGTGGTTTAAGTGATCGCCTTAATATTAGCACTACGCCGAATTTTGTGGGTACAAATCCCAAACCGGACAAAAAAAACAACGGATTGCACACCGGGAGTGATGGCAGAAGTGAAAACTTGAATATTAACGTTGTGCATTTTTGATATTTTGGAATGGTTAGGAAATAATTTTGCACAAATTGCTTTAATTATCTGTATAAAAGTACTATCATATATGTGGTAAAATACAATATTCATTTATTTGCGCTATCGTACACAAACATGATAATTCTCCCTTCGTCTTACGAATTTTCGATCAGGTCACGTGTCCTGACGCGAGTTTGACAATTCTCCCTCCGTCTTACGAATTTTCGATCAGGTCACGTATCCTGACGCGAGTTTAACATTTTTTACCCATCACAAAAAAGTGCACAACGTCGCTAAAGAAGTTTTCACTTCAAAAATTGTGTGATGCACAAATGGTTGGTTGTTCTATGTGTCCGTTATTTGAACGTTCGTAAAGGCTCCTGTGACTTACTTCTTAATTTATTACTAGTGTGGGCATAGTCCTTTTAAACAAAGAAAACAAATAAAAAATATCACTAAAAAAGGTGTATGACATATAAACCAAACTATCACACTTATCTAAGACCTTATTTCTTTCTATGGCCAACATATGAGCGAAAGAGTTCGCCGTTGTTAATTATGGAAAGATAGTATAAATAAACCGGCTTGTCCAGGCAAGTATTATCGACTAATTATGTAATAGTAGGTATTAACACTGTTAGTCGGTATCGCTCAGTAAGTAAGAGCTTCAGAGGCTAATAATCAATATCAAGCGAGTTATTACTCGCCTGATACTGCAAGCGATCGTAAGATAGGATAACCCATTACCAACGGTCGGACCGTATGTTTGATTATCATTTATATTAAAATACATATTACAAGACATCGTTTGACATACGATTGTAGTAAATAAATATTACTTGAAATTAAACGAAATAAATGAAAGTGGGCGAATTTTTAATGCGTTACCTAGTAGTTACAAGCAAATGCCTACTCACAGATTTTGCAAGAAATTTAAAGACTGGCTAATTGATAAATCCTTTTATTCAATAAAAGATTACTTTGATGGTTGTCGAAAATAAATGTAAATTGTAGTAAAAGCGTAATATATTATGTGCATGTGTATATAACAATTTATTAGTCTATCAATAATTTACAAATTAAGAATAATTTATGATGTTAATGTTTTTGATTTTAATTAAGATTTGCATGTCACAGTTTGACAAAATGTATATGGCTCCAATTATATAATATTCCAACTTATGTACCTACATTTTATGCAAATAAAAATATTCTATTCTATTCTATTCTAAACACATTATTTCCAAAAAAATATTTATACATTTCATGAACCCGTCAACAACAAAAATAATAAAATAATTAAAATATAAAATAATAATTGAGCTTTGAAAAAGGAACCGTTCTAGGAATTCAGGCAGTTAGGCCGAAGGGGACGGATGTACATAAAAAGGATGAGGTTTTATGCACGTATACAGGCGAGAATATAGTTTGTATTGCTTTTAAATGAATTTATCTTTTAATACATATCCTGAAGCTATGTATTATGTATCTATAGGTTCTAAATGCCTGTTGTTAGTTAAAGTTTTTATTTATCACTATTTACAAATACTAGTGTTCGACCACTGATCGAAATCCGATCATAGTCATTATAGAAAATTTGAGGCAGACAATAAGGATTTACATTATTCAAAATTATTTTTATTGATAACGTCATATTATAACAGTTACTAAACAAAAATAAATGAGAATATCGGATAACAAACTGAGGAAGAAATGGTACTGAACTATTTTGTCTTTACCTAAAAAATCTTTTTCCATATTCAAGACCTTTCTTGCTATAGTTAAACGCTACAAAATTGTATTCTCCCACGTTGTTTATATGCAAACAGCATTACACTACAGAACAACACGTGCAAGTATTCATTTGCATTACGAAGGTCTACGTCGGAGTTCCCTATTACACACAACCGTTATCACCAATAACCATTTTCATTATGCGTTGTACCACTCCGTTTTATAGATAACAGCGAGCGTTTCAAAATTTTCGCGTAGATTGCAACAGTTTCTTTTATAGCAGGGCGTCATAAAGGAAATGTGTTGTCAGTTCGTGAACGCTTAGAGCACTAGGTTATATTGTAACTTTAAGTGATGTCCTGTTTTATTTTTAAAAAGAAAACTCCGGTTCTATATTTTGCGGACAGTGCATCTGATGACGTCACTAAACCATTGTTCACTATCCATTCGTATTATCAGTATACAAAGTGAATATATTACATATGGCACACATCACTGGGTGGGAATTACAAACTACTTTGTAAGGGTAAACTGTGAAAAAGTTCGGTCATCGTTTTGACGAAATTTTCTGTTACTTTAAATACAGTTCATGTAATAAGGAGAAAACCTTGTCTTGAGTTCTTGGAATATTTAAACAAAAGTCACTTATAACGCCCAGACTTTTAAACAAAATTATTTGTTACTCATCCCTGGGGAGATTATACACATATCACACTGTGCGCTGGAAGTGCGTTATGTAAACGTCAGCATGGATGACACAACACTTGTTTAGATTATAAAGTTGATTATTATATAAATGAATAAATGTCAATTATCGGCAAAAAAATTGGCTAACGATACCATTACAGCAAACCATAACATTACCGTATACGTTTTTCGAAAAAAAGAAGAATATTGAGATCCACAGATTTAACTTGTACATTTTTAATAACAGTAGACATAGAATTTGCTAAGCAAGAAAATGCTATTCTCACCAATAAATGCGATATAAATTAGTGAAAGTTTACATGAGTAAGCAATTTATCCATTTTACATCGAATTTTAAACAAATATTCCTGAACTAACAAGTCGATTATCGCGTGAACTTTTGTATCGATAGGGTTTTATAGATATTAACAATAATTATCAATATCGCGAGCAACGAGCGCTTCGAAAATCTAATAATCCCATGTATTCTAATCGCCACTTACAAAATCGCTGGGAACTATGTAAACGTTTCGAGTGCTTACTCGAGTGTTTGGGTGAAAAGGATTAGTTTGTTAGTTGAAGAGGCCCCGAGCTCCAAGTGCTGAGCACCGCTGAGTTCGCTCACTACGCGAGCGAGTTGATAGGGATAAAAACCTCTATACGACCCCACTATGAATAATACTTGAATCGAGAGTAAACACGCAAAGTGGTTCTAGATTACGCAGATTGTTAGAGCTTGCGTACTAGCTGGCTCGATTGACAAGGCTAAGTAACGCATAATTATGATTGAGATGGGTCAATGTTGATAAAAATATATACTTCGGTGTCTCGACCAAATTAATCTGTACGGTCCAGTATTCTGGAGGTGTTGTCGATAGGCGTCCTAATTTTTTCATAAGGTAAGGTACTGTATTTATCCGCACTTTATGAAAAAGGTGGAGTTTTTATAATAAATCTCTAATGGAAAGTTTAACAAAAATTTTAGATTTACCTTCACTCGATGTGACCTAATTGAATAAAATATTTTTATTTCGACTTCAATCCTGCTTCCCTGTGCTCTTTGTAGATTTGGCTTTGCTTGAATTATATTATTCGTGATATTAGGCTAGGTCAGTACCTAGCCTAATATTACAAATAATATACAGTTCAGAACAGGTTGTACAGTTACAACCTGTTCTGAACTTGACTGTATCACTAGGTCAGTACTTAGCCTAATATCACAAATAATATACAGTTCAGAACAGGTTGTACAGTTACAACCTGTTCTGAACTTGACTGTATCAAGGAAAAAGGTCCCCTAAAATGTTTTGATCAAATATCTTTATGGTTTAAGGCACGAGCGTATATCAGATGTTCTGCGAATAAACATGTATTCAGTTGTATTTTAAAAATGAAAAGCTTTGTTAGAGCATAATGATCGTTCAGAAAACGACGTAAATTTTATAAATTTTAATGAACTGCAATATTTTTCGTATTAACGCGTAAAGTGTATTTTCGTTAAAACAAGGTAAGTCCGGTTTAAGATTTTAAACAATTTATTTTAATTATCTTCAAAGTGGACCTTAAGCAACCCTTCAATCTTTTTACGTTGTGTAAATTTGTATTGTATATTTTTCCTTAATGACTGACGTCCTTTGAAATAGAAGATGTTCATCGTTTGTTCGTTATTATGTTTAATATAAAATATGGTGATAAAATTATATTAGAATTTGCATGGGGCCACTTAAAATTAATGTCGAAGTGTTGTATAGCAGATAATATAATATATTAAGTAGTCATTTTTTTTTGGGTTTATTCCAGTTCCAAGAACACTGTAAACTCCGGGCTTTGATACTAGTAGATAACCATGGAAAGTTCAGCTGTTTGCATGTTTGTGGAATCACCCGCCATGCATACATTATTTGTTGTAGTTGTCTATTTCAAAATACAGTACAAAGCTCTGTTTTGCAATATATTACCAGTTCTTACTAAACAAACACTGTCCGAATACGCTTGGTAAACAAAATATAATGCTTTCATATTCAGCAGAAATTTACGGAATAAGTTATTCCAATGCATTTTCGGTGCGTTGAGTTTAATACTTGGGCATTGTGAATTTGTGTCGAGTTTATTTTATGTATGTTTGGTTTTTCAATATATGTATAAGTCACTCGCATAATACATACATATATTTTCTTTGTTGGGTTGGATAACTTTCACTACATATAACGACTGCCTCGCCAGCGCAGCGGTAGTGAACACGATTGCCGTGACTCCGACTTGTTTCCAGGTCTGGCACAGTGTTATAAGTTATAAATTTTTTGGAAAAATTATTTATTTATTTACATCAAATAGAACGACTTGCGCCAATTACACTATTTGATAACATAATATCTAAATTTAAAATTTAGCATTCATGCATTCTGCTCACAGTACCTATTAGTATTATATTTGATAACTCGAAGTCTGGGTAGGTACGCTCAGTATATGTCATTTAAACTGCCTCCGTGGCGCAGCGGTAGTAAATGTGACTGCTGTGCATGAGGTCTCGGGTTTGAATCCCGGGTCGTGCCAACAAAAAAGTTATTGTTATTTTTCTGTTAAGAAATCTCAACAGCAGGCTGGAGTTAGGAAGTTGGCGGTGTTAGACATCCCCGTGCCTCAGAAAGCACGTAAAGCCGTTAGGCCTGCGACTGATCTCTCTCCGATTACCGTCCCATTGGATCATGAGAGTTAAGGAACAGAGAATGCACTTGTGTTTGCGCACACGCTTGTACACTATAATATCTCCTGGGCAGATGACCAGTCTCCGTTAAGATTGGCCGCCGTGACCGAAATTCGGTCTGGAGGACATTATTGGAATTATTCTCCGCTCCCTATTACGTGGCATCTAAATCTATAGCTGACGAAGTGGTGTGTGTGTGTGTGTGTGTGTGTGTGTGTGTGTGTGAGTGTGTGTGTGTGTGTGTGTGTGTGTATGTGTGTTTGTGTGTATGGGTGAAACACCTGTGCCTACCCCTTAAGAGGATATTACACACTCAAGTGGAGGCATATCGTGATTTTTATAAGCTTTATTTATTTTACAATTATATGGTATTGTTTCAGGGTCTTGAGATAACCTGCCAAGTGCCAATCGGAGGAGGTGTCCATACTGATGACTTCGTCATCATGCGGAGGAGTCAGGTGATAAAATTAATTATACCTACTTTAAAGTGTTTGAGTAAATCGTACCGGTGTTAATTAGTTAGTGGTGCTAAGTGTGAACCAGTTTCAATTGTACCAAGTAACAAGCAGGTAGGAATAGGAGGAATGTTACTAGGTTTTCCCTGGTGTTTGTCTCACCGACAGTTTTGATATCACTCATCATTCCTTTTTTATATCAGCCGCGGGTGTTCCACCTGATATGGCAAATGATCATAGATTACGGTAACTACTTAGCATCAGGCAGCCCGAATGCTGTTTTCCCACATTAATTACTACTCATGTGACAAAACAGCATTCGGACTGCCTGATGTAAATATATAAAATATATATATATATATATGAAAAAGACAAAAATGTCTTTATCTGTCTCAATAAAACGCGCTCGTAGATTGCAGCAGTCACTAGCATAATGTCTAAAATGTTTTCCTAAAATGATTGAGGAGAAGAGAGCAGAGAGTTTTATCATATTAGATTGCCGCCAAGTAACGCCTAATTTTATTCAATATTAGATGTTTCCGCAGTTTCACCCGCGTTTATCGTGACTGCGCCGCCCCCGTGAGTCGTAGCGTGATTTTATATAGCCTATAGCCTTCCTCGATAAGTAGGCTATCCAACACTAAAATAATTTTTCAAATCGAACCAGTAGTTCCTGAGATTAGCGCGTTCAAACAAACAAACAAACTCTTCAGCTTTATAATATTAGTATAGATATCCAAGTTAAAGTGAAACTCAAACAAATATCACTAAGCAATTTTATAAACAATATAGTACTTTGAAATTTAATCTACTTCTACTTTTGTATATCTGGGACACAGATATTCAAGTCATCCAAAATTCAATTTATATCTAACCATATTAATAACATTTTAAATATTTAAATAACTGGTTGAATGTTGATCCCTCAAGGCAAGCTTCATGTTTGTGTTAGAACTAGGTACAAGTCAATGTAGTGCAATAGATCAGAGCCAAACACACGACTTCTGAATGGAAGTCCGATGCCTTAAAACAAGTGGGCTAACGTCGCTTCTTTACATTGTAACGACCATAAAAAAATTTACAGTATAAACTCATTATATCTTAACCCATAAACAAAAGAAATAAAAAAGGTTACTAGTTTTAATAAACTTCATAACTTCCCTAGAAACTTAATAAAAAAGTCACGTGAAAGTATTAGAGAATATGATCTTTAACATTATGAAATTCTGGTACAGTCAGTAACATAGGTCGACTAACATTTGTGAGGTTTTGAATTGCTTCATCATACACAGTTATTGTAATTCCTCGTCTTTACTTCAGTACCAGTTTGAGGATAGTTATTATAAACACAAAGTACTGTTGATTTATTTTTAATGTTCAGCTACTTATGTTGCTGACCATACTTCGACGTAAAGCGGGCGATTTGCGGTGAACGCAATATACCTGCCGTCGGAGTTTCTAGATTAAAAGTAACCGACATGTATCGTAAAATGTTATCAGCTGTGACCAGAGGCAGTGGGTTCGAGGCCGTGTCTGAAATTAGCCGGCCAAACTATACTTGTACGTTTTAGGTTGACCGAAATAACCGCATCTCGCTACCTTTCGTAAGTACAGTTGTTATAGTAAGTTGTCCCTCGGCACGAAAAACGTTTATATCCTTTCACTCGAAATGCTACTTACAGAATTAGGTTCACAAGGTTGCCTCCTGAGCCTATTCAGGGCTTTATTTGAACGCGAATTATGCTTGCTTGAGGTCACATGGGACAAAAGATAGTTTTGCTGATTCGATAGATTGAAAAAATGGCCGCAATTCGCAGAAGTTGAAGATACCGCTCAAACCCCGGTGACGCTATATGGGGTCGAACCGTCGTTGCTACATGTAACTACCCTTTAGTCCATCATCGTAACTATTTTTTGTAACCAGCTACGAAAGAAAATTTTTATTTAGTTTTTCATAATTAATTACTAATCAAGAGTAATTATTTCAGGTTCGTCACTATTTTTTTTCTGTAGACGGAGAGTCTTTTCGTGACCATGGTCGCTGAAAAGCAATACGGTTTTTCTCAGAAGGATTTTCTTCTATTCTGTACCCAGATAATCACCACTGAATGGAGTAATTCTCTGGCTAAAGGCTAAAATGTCCACACAAATGAATACCTATTCAATTAGAGATTGAATCAGTCCAATGTTACAAATAACCCTACATCACTGAATTGACAATGAACACGAATTTTTGTTCCCATTTAATCCCGAACACACGACTTAAGGGTGGTTTTTACTACAGCGAGACGGGGCTTGTACACAAGACGTAGGCACGTGACATACTTGTCTAATCACTTGCATTTGTTATGAAGATGCAGACGTGATGGCTCAGATTACAAGTTAATGACACCTAGCTTACTAGCTTTGAAGGTTTAAGAGCCAAATTCTGGGTAACTTTGCTCATCCATAGAAATGTATGAGTGTATTAATGCTTCAACGTTCATATACATACATATAAACTATCACTCTTCGAGGGCGATCAATTAGATGTACTGATTGATCGTCAAGTAAGAACAGCTTAAGGCAACTAGCTGTATCTTTATTTTAAGAATATAGGTAAATACACTCTGAAATTACATATTTATGCAATGGTCTCGTTGTAGTAGTTTAAGTTGGTTCAAATCCTACACGGTCCAAACATTTTTGGGACCCACAAATGATTGTTCTAGGCCTTAGTGTTATTTATGTTTGACGGTTGAATGTTTGGAAAAGTGCCTCGCGATACAGAATTTATTGTTAGTGTTCGTTCACCATAATTATTATAAAAATATTTGGCGAAGTCCGGTTTCTATCCTGTTCGCTGTAGCAAATATCATCTTTAAGGGATTTAATAAGGAAGGATAGAATTCTCTCAAGGAGCGTGTTGTGAGTGGAATAAGATGAATCGTTTGTGGGCATTCATCAATCTGTAGGGTCTGTAATCACCGAACTGCGTGATGGAGCGATGATAAACAAGCATGTTATTTTAGCTAAACAAATTGCAGTCTGAAGAAAATTGAACTTTATTTCGTCTACAATAAGGATATTATCATATAAATTAATTACAATAAAGATAACGATGATTAATTTAGCTTGCAATAATGAATTGTAACCTGTTGCAATATATTTTATTTATTCAAGAACCATTTCTGTTTATGTACTGTATCAATTTGGTTGCTAAATATATATATGGTCCAATAATTTTTTACGATTGGCTATATTCCTTTGGGGTACGAGTACTTAGGTTAGGGTGGAATAAATGGTGTTAATATGATTAACCACAAAGTATGTGCCATTAAATTGAGTACGCGTGTTTTATCTTACTTTACGAGAGCGCCTGTTTTATAATCCCTACATTGTAAGGAAGTTTATGAACGTTCAAACAAAATACACACAGTTAATATAAACTCATATGTAAATAATTATTTTGAGCAATAGGCATTATGACTAAGAGTGTCGGAGGCCCAATCACCCTCTTTTCCTCTGCCCGCTCCTTCTTTCTCCTTCCCAATTCCTTTCTTCCTAAAGGGTCGGCAACGCGCAAGTGATGCCTCTGGTGTTGCAAGCGTCCACAGGCTACGGTGACCACTTACCATCAGGTGGGCCGTATGCTGTTGCCACCTTAGTCAAATATACAAAAAATAAGAAAAAATATCTTCCGTCTTTTAGATCAGCAAAAATATTTTTTTCGTATTTTTCTTTTGTCCCACAAACTAATAACAACGAAGATATAATGTGTTTAAATTTCATGTTACATCACTGTTCGGTACAAATTTTATAAGAGAGTGACGTTACAAGCTCCCACTCTAGAACTTTAATGCGTTATATCATAGTAATTTTTTATTGTTTTGTTAAAACGAAAAAATAATATAATATAATATTCTACCACATACACACAACACCATCTAGCCCAAATAAAGCAGAGTTTGTACTATGGGTACTAGACAATGGATAAACATACATATATACTTCTTCTTTTTTTTTGTAAATACATACATATTATACATAGAAATACCCAGACCAAGACAAACTTCCATGTTCATACACACAAATGTTTGACTTGTGCGGGAAACCTCGTTAATCGTTTACCGATCAGTGAGTGCAACTGGCTATGAGCGCCTTCAGTAGTAGTATGATATTTAGAGTTGTGTTCGATATATGGTAGTAGGTTTATCCTATATCGTGGAACATAAGAGGAACTAGATTGGATAATAGCATAGCGGTATTCAGTCTAATTCTGTACCAGCTCTACTGGGAAAGTATTACCCTATTTATAATTCCAACAAGTATTCTGGTGTTGTGTTACTACGATGAGTACGATTTCCAAGATTGCTAATAAGACATTATACTGTCGTCTTGCCTTTTGCCTGACAGCACAGCGACTCATAAATATTACAAGATGCCGACCCTATTACCAGGCTAGTATTCATAAGCTATGATAACTGTTTACGATTAGGCAAGCCGTATGATCGCGCCTTAATAGTATAAAATGAAATCTATATTTCAGGCAAATCTATGTTTCATGTACCTATCTCTCTTGTATATACCGGCGTAATACTTTTGTTTAAAAATATTTAAGTTAGATTGTATGTATGTAATTATTAATTTATTGTGATATTGTAGCGATTGCATTTCCAGATATATTAATGTTCAGTGAGATAACGGGGACATTGGCGCAATCAGTCAGTAAAATTATAAAGCGGACCAGCTCGTAAATTTGCATCACCATATCTTTTTCAATAATACATCTACTCAATACGAGAATTTAGGACAACTTAAATATCTTATCATAAAAGTGTTATTTAACCTATATAAACGAAATACAATATCGTTCAAAATTCAAATATGCTCAACCAAAACCATTTCTAATATTAGAAAATTAATCTTTCACGAGAATTAGATTAATAATTAAATTGACGGATTTGGTACGAGTTAATAAACGGCTACGATCGACTCGTAGCCTATTCCGTTTCCGCGTAACGCATTGGTATGTCGGCCAACCGCTACGGTGCTACGATATTAATTATCAAAATAAAGGCAGGTGCAGAAATAGGAAAGTTGGGCATTCTGCAGACTAATATAATATTTACTACCTAGTTCGATTGACTATAATCTAAATCCACGCTTCTTTATCACTCACTTGCAATGAACTAGAATTTTATATATTTTGGTATTATATAAAAGGATAAACCGAAACAATGTTGATATAGTATTGAGATCTCTATGTAAATAGACAATTTTTCATCGGGATTTTCAGCCACCTGTGTACCGTAGGTTTTTCCATTTTTACGGTACAATATATTTTCTCTAGTAGTGACAACAATCGACCTAAACCCAGATGTACATAGCACAATAAAATTACGATAGATAGTGTTACTTTTTTTCATTGTATGTTAGTTTTATATTGGTTTTAGTTTTTTATATATTTGGAACTAGACGTTGCCTGCGGCCACACTTGCGTTTGTCTAGATTTTGTCAATAACTTCCTCGGGGACAAGTTATTTTCCTGGATGGAAGGTAAACAGTGTCCAGAAACCGGGCCTGTCTCATAATATTACGTGTGAAATTGATATGGTACTAACACTAGGTTAAGGATTTTGTCTGTTACTAACACTTTATGGACCCTGGTCTGCAATAAGTATTTATTATTATTATGTCTTTTTTTATACCCCGACAACATAAAAAATTTTATGATGATCGGTCGAGTAGTTAAGGCATGAAAGGGTAAGAAACAAACAAACTCACATTCGCATTTATAATATTAGTTAGAATAACAGCATAATCATATTGACAGTTTATATATTCCTGGATTAAATTGTCGAGTTGGGTAAAATATTATTAGATATACCTGTGTAGTAACTTCTTAGGAAGGATCACGTTCCATTCTCTCTTTGCAATTGAACTTGAAACCGTTGATTCCGTTTTTCTCGAAAATAAGTTCAGTGCCCTCTCACAGCCAGTTCATTCGTAGTTATAAGCAGCAACTGTATTTTTCTGCATCATAAACCTTTCGCTGTCCCGTGATAGACACAATGGAAAATCTATTTTTATGTATCATAGAATTTTGATTCATCGGACAGAGAACCGTTAAGAACTCTAACACGGGCAGAAATAAATTATTACAAATTCATTCAATTATTTCCATCTTTGCAATAAAGTGTCTACAGATGAATATTTATCGAACCTAGAGTTGTTACACTTACTAAATAATCATTAAAACAAAATATAGACTGTGTATTCCAATCCTAATAATCAAAATTCATACGTTAACAGTTCGCTTCAGTGTACACCGCGACGCGACTAATCGTGTCTAATCTAGATATTATAAGCAGTCTATACATGAACTAGATACAGTATGCCTAAGCCAGCTGCTTAGACACGATAAGCCCACGATATAATAAATGCAAAATTATTCCAACCTGTCCCAGACTAAGATTAAAGGCGCTAAAAATAATATTTGTTTTTTCATCATAACTTGTCGAGACGCTCGTGATCCGATCAAAGCCAAAAGGTAGCCACCGTTATAACATAAACAAAGGCTCGAACCTATCCAAACACTATTATTTTTCTAAGAAAAGGTTAAATTCAGAAGAAAAGCTTTGATCATGAGTACGGTAGTGAAAAGTGGAGTCATTTCGTATGTTTTTGGGTGTGTCGCTTTGCCTCTTGTACGTAAATAGAAAAGGCAAGAGTTTCGAAGTGTGACGTGAAAAAACAAATGCCCGGGAAACTGTTACCTGTTATACAGAGCAGTTGTTGTCATAGACTTAGAATTTTGTTGTTGTTCTCGAGTTGTTCTAACTTTGGTGCGGCGAGCGAACGAGGCCGCGCGCACGTCCGCATAGAGCCAACCGCCCTCAACTTTTATATATCTGTTTTTCTTTTTGTTTATCACTTCTTTTTTAAAAAGGATTACTCCCGCATTAGAGTTAATGCTTGTGTCCCAAAGGGCTTTACAAACATTCAAATAATGGATAGAAAGAACACCAAAGCGCAGCAAACATTTGTGGACTGCACAAATGTTTGTCCCGTATGGTATCAAACCCACAATACACAGCCTGCTGGCAATGATGAGGTAAACAATTAAGAGTGGTTACGCCATGTGGTCTAATCCGTATGGTAACGTCGTAAATAAGTATCATATTTTGATGTTTGTTAGTTGTAATTATTTTATAATAATAATATTATAATAATATTCTACCACATACACACAACACCATCTAGCCCAAACTAAGCAGAGCTTGTACTATGGGTACTAGACAATGGATAAACATACATATATACTTTTTTTTTGTAAATACATACATATTATACATAGAAACACCCAGAATTTTATTTGGACTTTATTTATAAATTGCTTTTTATACACTCTATCGAGTAAGGTGAATCATAGATGAAGTAATTATATCTGTAGTACTTTTACTATGCACATTACGCATCTAACGCTTCAGACCCACCGTACCCCTGCCTGGCCATACCGCTGGTGGTACGGTGGGTCTCTTAAAGTTAAACGATACCACTGACTAATAATGATGTAATCCTAACTAATATTATAAAAGCGAAAATGAGTTTGTTTGTTTGTTACGTTTTCACGCCTAAACCATTGAACCGATCATCCTGAAATTTTGCATTAACGTTGACAGGTGTACAGAAACGGGCATAGGCTACCTTTCGTTCTGAAAAGAATTACTGGTCCCGAGGAAAACAATAATAACGTTCTTATGATAATAGATGGCGCCACGTGTATTTCGAATCATGATTGAATTATATTATTACAAGCAGAGTACAACCCGAATTGATTGTCAAATTCTAAATTAACGCGAGCGAAGCCGCGGGCAAAAGCTAGTGTAATAATAAAAGTAAAACTGCCGCTCTAATATTTACATAGTAAAAGAACTACAAATATAATTATTACAGACTGCACGGATGGCGTAGTGGTTTAAGTGATCACATCGCCGTTGCCATTGTGCCGCGTGTTGTGGGTTCGAATCCCATACAAGAAAAAAATTCATGTGATCCACAATGGTTATGTAATGTCCATTGCTTGAGTGTTTGTAAAGTCCCCCGCGAAAGTCGAATAATTCCTATATATGTTTGCCGTCACCTACGATATACTTTTACCTTAGTTTATCTTCTTCTCCCTAGCCTTTATTATTCCCAAGTCACTTGGGATCGGCTTTCTAGTCTAACCGGATTAGACTGGATATCAGTTTTTATACGGAGCGACTGCCATCTGACCTCCGCAACCCGAAGGCTAACGATACCCTAAGACTAGACCAGTGTCAGGATATTAGAGGGCACTGACTTCCCAATAACGACTGCCATAGATGTTCATGGCAGCCGGGATCGACGGCTTAACGTGCTCTCCGAGGTACGGAGCAGGCGATAATTGTCAATCAATACGCACATTATTTCGAAAAGTCATAATATAACTTCCGAAAGTCAGAGATGCGCGACGTGGGTTCGAACCCGAAACACTCTGCTATCGCTGCTTCCTTTTACCTTAGTTTATCGATTGTATTAAAACATTTTGAATATACAGCCTAAGTAAATAAATTACATTTAAAACCTCAAAATATGACACTTATTTACGACGTTGCCAATCGGAGCAGACACTACGTTCTGAAACCATTGTGCCTTTCATGTAGTCATATTTTGAACACTCTCAAATATATTACATTATAAAAATAATCCCACAAAGGAACGTCGAAAAACTGTAAGAGCGTAAGTCAAAAATAAACCAACTCTTTGTTCTCGAGCCTTATAGAAGCGTGTACGTTATGTCACGTCGAGGCTTACGTATTAATATTTACGTTTGATATTTAAGTACACGTTTCGTGGTTTAATTTCGTATTTGATGTTAATTTCCACAAGAATGCTTAATAAGACCGTTTCATTAAGTGTAACGTGCTATACTTCGCTGGTTCATAGAATATCACCAGGTGTAAAGGAAATAATTTCAGTTTTATTATAATTTAAATGTGCTCTTATTTAAGGTACGACATTTTGTTTTTAGTAGGAATGAAAAATATAGAGCGTGCGATAATAACGTGGTCATATCAAAGGATAGTCTAAACGTTACGGTAGTGTTATCCTTTTTTTTTTCGTGGGGGAATGCTGTGACGCCTCCCCCTCCGCGGGGGCGGGCGGAGGGGTTATGTCGGGCTCACCCGGGGAAAGACAGAAAGTCCCGAGTTCTACCGACTAAACCTACCACGGTGTTCCTTCACACGCTCTATGGCCGGAGCGCAGGGATCGCTCGCGCATTCATCCTGCAGCCCCACGGTAGCGTTATCCTACAAAAGAGTGTTTGTGACACAAAGGGTTTATTTTTTAGAAATATTCAAGTTTTTTATTTTATTCATATATCTCAAGATCAAACGGTAACGTATATTTATGCTATGTCTCAGATACATATTTTTGTTAAAATTGTTGACCTTCATTTGTTAATTGATATTCCGTATAATATGTGGCTGTAGCCTAGTTGTTAAAATATCGGACTTACGATCGAGATGACATGGGTTCGAGCCTTATCCAATACACTGACGACGAGAATTCACAGCTAACAAGCAATTAGCTTACCTGGACTAGTTAATGAATCTCTATGACGGTTGGTACAGAGAATCACTCTCCTAAAATATTCTGGAAAATTACTGATTCTATTAAATAACGTTATTTCTTTGTTCTGCTAAACTCAGATGACGATCGCTTTAAATGCAAATGGCACAGCGAATTTATTAAAAAAAAAAAATAAGGCAGTAGAATGATACGAAATTACATCTTATGTAATTTTGTATCATTAATCAAAAATTACTGATCCCGAGGGATAGAAAATTAACGTACGCGAGTAAAGCCGCGGGCAAAATCTAGTATATTATGAAGTTTTTCAAATTCAACCGTAACATATAAATTTAAAATGATTTCCTCCTTCATATAAACTTTAACTAAGCCAAATTACACACTCTATGTACGCGCGATATACTTAAAAAAGATGCAAAGATGCACATCACATATTAATACATAAATTTATAATTTGAAAGAAAGATAAGGAAAGAAAGAAAAAAGAAAATTTAATAATTAATTAATTTTGTTAATTTGTTCTATATACGAATCTTAAAAGTAAACATTAATTACCAAAGCTTTGAAAAACACTTCGACGTGCAAGTTGATCGCAATATTAATTAAAATGTTCAGTATCTCTGACAGATGACTCAATAACTTCACAAAAGTAGGTCACTTCAAACACTTTTCACATTAGAGAGGCAGCAACTTCAACCGTTGATATAATTGGCTATTTCGATTAATTGGAATCGTACATTAAAACGATACGAACCGCTAAATTACGGTCCAGTAAAATCATTGGAGTCGAACCGCAAAATTAGCCGTAGGCGTTAAAGGCGCTTAATATTGAACGAGTTCAACTCGTCGATTTTGTTTGTTTGTTTTAAGTGTTATTTACATTGTACGATCTTTAGTCTTTTACAAGAGCGACCCTTTTTATTTTATAAATTATATACCTTAAAGATTAATAAAAAGTATCCCAGTGCTTCACTATAAATAAGGCCTATGTCATAGTACACCACTTAGGCCTAATACTAGGGTTAAAATACTTCTGACATCTTCTATAACAACCTAGACAGTTTTTCAGATTGATTTCTCTGAGAGTTCTCAAAGGTGCATATAATATAATCTCACGCCTATTCCTCAAAGATGTAGGGCGTAGGCAGATAAATGACATCCACATTTCGCCAGATAAAGTTTCAAGTTCCAACTACCTAATAGAAAGCGAGTCTTTGGCCATATATTGGGCGCAGTTCCTAACACCATGTGGGAAATCTTGACAGAAAATTCCAATAACGTATTGGCAGGGATTCGAATTCGAATGTCTCATGCGCGGAAGTTGAATTATCTACCGCAATGAAATATATTTTCTTATTATATTACATGGGCTATATTTTATACTTATAAGAAAAAAAACTTATAAGAAAAAAAAATACGTGAGCGAAGCCGCAGGCAAAAGCCCGCGGCTTCGCTCACGAAATTTTTATTTTTTTATTTTTTTTTATTAGCCAAGAGAGTACATATTGTATGACATTATAATGTGGTTACATATGTAGATTAGAATAGGTCAGTAATAATACTTTTTTCTGTATAAAAGCTACCATATGTCCTTTTCAGTACCCGTGACAAAGCGTGTGCGAAATTGTATGATGCTCGATCGAGTAGTTAAGGCGTGAAAGCGTAACAAACAAACTCACAATCGCATTTATAATATTATAGTTAGGATTTACTAAAATAAAACAACGCATTTTATATGCAGAATAGCATAAAATTTTGTGAAATAAATTTTATACTACTCAATAAACGTGTTATTGTATTTTCTTATACCGTATCTTCTTCTTCTTCTTCTCGTGTGGTTAGTGGTCAACCTGTTGTTAAGAGTTGTTCAAGCCGCCCGTAGGCCTCTGACATGGCTTAACGACTGCTGTCAATTAGACAACAACCGGGACTGAGTTTTTACGTGCCCTTCGAAGCACGGAGACGCTCAGATGAAATATAAATACCGTATTATCAATGCCATTCAAAGTAAGTGTGCAATGTTAATATCATCTTACACGTCGATGTTACACAGTAGCAAAATTTGAGGAGACAAACTAATATGGAAATAGATTAACTTGTAACAACTTCAGATGGTAAGCAGACACACTAGTCAAACATAAAATTATAAACTTTGAGTTATTGTTTGTGTATGGTATGCTACATGGAATAAACCTGATTTACTTGTGGACCCCAGACTAGGTCGAGCATGTCACGTGGAGTCCTTGAGTGGTGTTGCCAGTTAATAAACAATCTGGGTCGATTCATGTGCCTTTATGATTACTGTGTACGACTTGTGTACTTATGTCTCTAGCAAGTTACTAGTGCATACGATCCTCAGACTGTGGACTTTTGAGTTTTACTATACATTTCATCAGCAATGTCTAATGGCTCGTATACCACGCACAAATCGTCATAACGGCGGTACGTGTAGATGCGCTCCCGTTACGTGCTCTATCATTACTGTGCGACATATCTAGTTTCAATGAAAGCGTGGGAGTTGGTGCGCTCCGTGACTTTAAATGTGCTCGAGAGCAGCCTCATCCATTCTCCGCTTTGCGTTTGTTAGGCGTATGTTAACGGCCTATAGTCTGAATGAAAAACATATTTGTTTTAAAGTTATCAACCAATTCTCTTTATTTATAATTTTCACAATAAACATAATTTACAAACCATACCTTACTTTTAGCTTGACTGAGTAACGTAAAAAAAACACGTCTTGACGTAACAGGCAGGCACAGTAAGAAAATTAATAAGCAACCAGTTTTAATCTTTAAAGACATGAAATTTAAAAAAGTATATTTTTGGCCAAACGAAAAATAAAATTACCTAGTCAAGCGAGATAGGTACAGAAAGCCTTCAAAACGTTCCCTCGGGGTCTTACCACAACATGCTAGGCATTTTATTTTGTCGTTCAGGTAAATAGTCTAGCATTTATAAGGTTCTGAAAGGCTGTATTCGTTTGTGTGTTTACATGAATAGTAGATGACGCTAATCAAATTTAGGTCAATTGGGGTTGGTTAACCCCAATTGACCTAAATTTGATTAGCGTCTATAATATGTCTATAATACGAGTACTACTTATCGCACTGGTATCTATTGCCTGCTTTGCCTTTTTGAAAGATTGCTAGTTATATCACAATCTACTATAATTATTCCTGTGATTACACCTACCTTCAGTTAGTCGAAATATAATTTTATTGCCGTCTTTTTAGTTGTCAACTTTTATAATTATTTGTATTTTCAATTTTCGCGGACTTTCGGTGACTTTTAGCAGTCATAGTTGAGATTATCCGTCAGTGTACAGAATTAATTAAAACAATATTCAGTTTACCAACATACTAAAATAATACTTCTATCCTTATACTACATAAACATATGATTCAAAATGGAAAACCGTATCTAAGTGTATATTACAATATCTCGTATAAGTACCCATTATAAGCTTATCAAGTCACAAATCCCGTAAAACCGCCGTTTTACGCGCTACGTACAGCCTCCATTATAAAACCTTATATTATACGTTATAATAAAGTGCCGAAGTGTCAACTTTTAATGGCAGTATAACGTGACATAAAACGATTATTTAAACTTTAACGGCAATTTTGTCACGGACCTGAACCGAATCCAAACCCACATCACTCGTTAAAAGATTATTTTACGACCAGACTATATATAAAGTATGATTTCACACCTTCACATTTTTCACGTGTTTTATTCAACGGTGAGCGTATTTTATTTCTTGTACAAGGATTAAAGGGTTAATTACCTAAACACGCTTCACAGAAAATACTGAAGCATTTGTTTTATACGAAATATTTGACCCTTTGTTGCGACAGCATTTTTATAACAAACCGCAGAATAGATATCCGTGATATTTTACCCTTTAAAATCGAAGCGTAATTACGATTTTAGATAACCTTTTCGAAAAATTAATGGTAGCGATAGACGTGGCTAAATTATATCGTATTGTGTTGTAAATTTTGTTTATTCGACTGTTTTTTGAATACGCTTATGCGTGTGACAGTAAAATATCGTGAATTTTCTCTTTCATGATGGTGTGGTCAGCGTTCTTCTTCTTATACATTCACTTGGCTCTACCGTCGATCTTCAGATAGCTCACAAGCGCTTATATCTCTTTGCACTACAGCCTACTAGACGAGACTTTTTCGAGACTTTATTAAGGCATCCTAAATTTTAATAACAAAACATATTATGATATTGAGTATAAGTATTTCAAAAATGCAGTAACAACTATTCCTTATTAGATAGATTGATTTAAATTAAGTGCTTGTCATGACGGTCGAGTGCGTGACAATATATCCAAAGACCGTAGTAGAGTGCATGACAATATATCCAAAGACCGTCAAGAGTAGTAGAGCCTCGCTGATTTCAGCATGAATGGGCCGACTCGACCGAGGAAGGTCTACCCTCTCACATAATATCGGCGTGAAATAGCAGTATTCCTACTGTTGTATTTCGTTCGGTGAGTGAGAGTGCCGGAGGCCCAATCACCCCCTTTCCCCGATACCGCTCCTTCTCCTTCCCACTTCCTTTCCTAAAGGGTCGGCAACGCGCAAGTGATGACTCTGGTGGCGCAGGCGTCCATCGGCTACGGTGACCACTTACCATCAGGTGGGCCGTATGCTTGTCTGCCACCTTAGTTGTATAAAAAAAAAAGAAAAGGACCGACAGCACCCAAGTAAATAAAAAGTAAGATACATAATATTATTTAGAATGGTGTCTTAATTTATACAAAAAAATATATTAAAGCCAAATTGTGCATGCAAAGACAATCTTTCTTAGTGCACTATGCTATTTATCACCAATATTTTACATCCCTAAAACCTACACCTTACTATATATACTCTGTATAGGAAGTTTCTTAAACACTCAGAAGCTGTACACTTTTGGCACAGGAAGTCTTACACAAAGGGTAAAAACAAGGCTTTTAGCCTTTGACTTATGATTCTGTCGACGAATCCACCATCAAATAGTTGCTAAGCACAAGGTAAAAAGCATAAAGATCTTCCTTTTGCGAAGTCGACACCGCGCAACTAATACCCTTGACATCTCAAACGTCCACAGACAATGGCAACTATTAAACATAAAACGGGTCGCGTGCTGTTGCAGTATCAAAAAATTATGATTATCTCCGCAGCGGTAATGCGACTGGTGTGTCAGTAGTGAATGAAGTGAATAAAATAGCAGTAAATCTCGAATCGGGTTAACAAAAAGTTATTGCTTTTTCTGCTAAGAAATCTCAATAGCAGCCTGGAGATAAGAAGGTGGCGATGTCAGACACCCCCGTGCCTCAGACAGCACGTAAATCCGTTGGTGCAACACCTGATCTTTCTCCGGTCATATTTGATTGCATTGATTAAACAGTGAGTGTCATTGCTATTTGCACATACACTTGTGCACTTTAATATATCCTGCGCAAATCAGTCTCCGTTAATGTTGGCCGCCGTGACTAAATTTGGACTGGACATTATTATCGAAAACTATAGAATAAACAAGTGAGAAACGGCAATGAATTGCCGTAAATGTTAAAGTTCGAAAAAAATGGTTGAAGTAATATGCAAAGTGATACAGGTGATACCACGTGACCTTGAGGTCAGAGGTCAAAGGTCATAGTCATTTCGGTGGTATATCGACTATGTTGAGTCGAATGGCGTTGACCGCTAGTCTCTAGCTCTTACGGTTCTTGAGTTGAAAGTTGCATAACAGACAGACAGATGGACGGACGAACAAAGGTGTTTTATAAGAGATTTTTCGAACTCTAAAAATAGCACTGTTGAAAATAAAAATAGATAATACAGTATAGGTATTTGCGTGAATTGCGCAGTGATTTGAGTCGTCGCCTCACTGTTGCCAGTGCGCCGAGTGACCCTCGAATAATTGTTCCGAGTTTGGGTGATCTTCGTGTCCGTTGTTTAAATACTTGTGAAGTCCTAGAAAAGGAATTTGTCTTTTAAAATTAATATTATTATCTTTATAAGAACCATGTGCTGACGCAGAAATAAAATAGAGCACAGATGCGCACTCAGTACTCTATTTTATTTCTGCGTTACATTCTGCTAATAATAATAATATCAGCCCTGTATTAAACTGTCCCACTGCTGGGCACGGGCTCTCTACTCATTGTGAGAAGGGTTAGGCCATAGTCCACCACGCTGCCCAGTTCGGGTTGGCAGACTTCACATATCTTCGAGAACATTATAAAGAACTCTCAAACATGCAGGTTTCCTCACGATGTTTTCCTTCACCGTTTTAAAGCAAGCGATAATTATTTGATACGCATAATTATAACTTCGAAAAGTCAGAGATGCGCGCCTTGGGTTGGAACTCGAGACCTCTGCGTGGCAGTCTAACGGTTTCCCACTAGGCATTCTGCTAAATCGCATATAAATACAAACTTACACTATTGCAATCGGCCGAAAAGGCTACGGCTATAACTCACTCGTTTCTCGTAAAACGACTGAGTCATATTAATGTTAATCGTATTACAAAAATTAACACTTTCTTACGGAGTAAAGTCAGTTATTGCTTGTATTTAATATTTATAAAATACGAAAAAATTTTAAAACGAGCTGTAACTACGGCAAAGAAACAACATTATATTAGAGCATTAAAAAAATCGAATAATAAAATTAAAACCATGTGGCAAATAATAAATGAAAGAACAAATAAAATAATAAAGAAAGAAAAACTCAATATTACCTTAGAAGTCAATAACGTTGAAATATCTCAGCCTAAGCAAATAGCTGATATTTTTAATAACTTTTTTGCATCAATAGGAGAGCAAACCGCACAACCAGCTAGTATTAATTGTAACCAGAATGAAACATTCGTTTCATACTATAATACAAACTCAATGTATCTCAGTCCTGTAGAGCTTCACGAAGTAAATACATTAATAAAACGCTTAAAAAATAAAAATAGTCACGGAATTGACGAACTTCCGCCAACCCTAATAAGACAATGTGCAGATGAATTAACGTTGCCTTTGCATAATTTAATAAACCAATCTTTCGAGGAGGGCATTTCTCCTAACATGTTAAAAACCGCCATTATAAAGCCAATACATAAAAAGAACTTAAAAACAGATCCCAGTAATTATCGTCCAATTGCTCTTTTGCCAACTGCATGAAAAATCTTTGTAAAAGCAATGTGTACTCGCGTTTATTCGTTTTGCGAAAAGTTTGAAATATTTGACAAGTGCCAAAATGGTTTTAGGAAAAATCGGTCTACTACCTTAGCCGTCTATAAATATATTCAAGAAGCCCTGGATATAATAAACAATAGAAAATATGGTGTTGGCATTCTGCTAGACATGACCAAAGCGTATGATAAGGTGCAATATAATATATTATTAAGCAGATTGCATGCTCTAGGCATCAGAGGTACTACTCACGATTGGTTTAAGTCATACCTTAAGGACAGAGAGCATCACGTCGAAATCGAATATTTTAACCACCAAACCAAAGAAATTCAAAACGTTCGGTCCGCAAAAAAACTAATTAACGCGTCAATCCCTCAAGGTAGTGTAATGGGATGCTTTCAGTTCCTTATTTATATTAATGATCTGCCAAAAAATGTGGGCGCGCCATGTGTCGTATTTGCGGATGACGTTTCTTTGCTCTTATCATGTGAAAATAATTTAAACATTAACGCGAAATTGAACACCACCCTAAATCAAACTGTAGACTGGTTAGAAAAACACAGTCTTGAGATAAACTATTCCAAAACAAAAATCATAACATTCCATCCACACCAAAAAAAGTCTCTGAATATATCCTTTTCATACAACAACACCAAAATTGATACTGTACATGAATTTAATTTGCTGGGTTTAATTATAGATACTAATGTAAACTGGAAAGCCCACGTACAAAAAGTTAAAAGTAAAATCTCAAAATTTTCCTATGCTCTTCGCGAAGTTAAAAAAACAACAAACTTTAAAACAGCACTTACCACTTATTACGCTTACGTATACTCGTGGCTTTGCTACGGTGTTACACTATGGGGAAATAGCACGGATGCACCTTCACTATTTTTATTGCAAAAGAGGCTTATGCGCATTCTGCTCAACATAGAAACAACTAACAGCTGCAGACCACATTTTAAAGAACATAAAATCTTAACTCTTCCTTGCATATACATACTGGAATGTTGTAAATTTGTAAGAAAACACCAAGAATTTTACACAAAAAGAGAAGATAAACAATTAAAATATTCACTACGGCACAAAAAGAGACTAAACCTACCAACATCTAAACTAAACATACACTCAACAAGTCCTTATGTCATGTCTATAAAACTTTATAATAAACTACCGCAGGCAATTAAAAACGAACATAAATTTAACCTATTCATAAATAAAACAAAGACATTCCTAATCAATAAATGTTACTATGCTGTAAATGAATTCCTAAATGATAAAATATGATACAATTTCTCCACAATAAAAATAACTCAAATCTATATAATATACTAATAACGTAAGTATATATTAATAATTCTAATGTAATTTGTAATAATAAAATAATAAATGTTGACATACTATGAATATAATAATAATAAATAATATACTTACTAATAAAAGAAATAGCATATAATACATATTATAAATAATATACTTGTATTATATAACAATTTTAATAATACAATTATAATTCATTTTATGTAGTAACAAAATGTGATATTAGATTAGATCGATAATATAATCACAATTTTAATAATACAATTTGCACACAATTTTAATATACTTAATAATAATAATATACATACGTCAACATTTCAATATAATCTATTTAATTTATTAAATCTCTCATTAATTATATGTATTAAATAATTAATAATCAAAACGTGCAATTCAGTGTATAACTCAGCAATCGACTAAAACAAAGCATACATTGATATTTATTATGAAATTAACATATCTATAGAATATGATATTATTGTATCGGAATAGTTTATGTTTCCTCTCTCCTACGTTGCTGCGCCCGACAGGGTCTATAATGAACTGTTATACTATTTAAATTACCACCTAAGCCTACATTGTGGAACGCAATAAACAATTGAGTATTGAGTATTTTACCTCAATAATACTTAATTTATTATTACGAGTAATACAATATTTAAGTCACTCACACATACATATGCTGGCGCCATATTTGCCCGTCAAAACTTTGCTAACGAGCTGGTGTCCGCAAATTCCTAAGTCTATAATCTAACTGAATATAAAACTATTGCAGCACATTAAGCTTCTCATAAATCAAGGCAAGAAGAAAATCTCTGTACCATTCGTCCATAATATATTGGCCCTCAAATCTAATTTAATTCAGAAGATGTCGTCAGTTCAACAGCCTCTAAAAATTTACTGTTCGACTTGTGTATACTCAAGGGGGTGCTGAAACCATTACAGTGGACAGTTACTGCTATAGCTCCTAAAAGTAAAAAGTTTGTCACTGTTGCTATTATGATCTCGATAAAGTGTGTACGAAAATAAACATCTGCACTTCTTCGTATTAAAAATACAACTGCCGCTCTAGGGATCAAGCCACGTGTCACAAAAGACCTTTGAAACATACAATTATGGATACCAATACCCCCTAGACTAAGAACAGTCATTTTTAGATCACAGAAATCATTGTCCCATGTAGGATCCGTACTCTCAACATTATTGTTCGTTAAATAAGACTAAAATAAAAGTAATGAATCCCTACTAATAATTTATGTCACAAACTACTAGTTTTCTTGTTAACCCTTCCAGCTAAGCTAATATGCTTATATCAGGAGTGGATTCACGTCAGTCAAGCAAAGCGTAAACTTATACCGTGAGATGGATGACGCAACCATAAAAGTAATTGTAACATAGAATAGATATTTAATTTACACTACTTAACATCAGATGAGCTGTTAGCACTTCTCTCGTCTCCCGGAAAGTAGCTTGGTACTGAATAGGGAAGTTGAGTCGTAGCCAAAAAGCTTTCAACCAGTGGAAACCACTCAACAAACCTTTGAATATTTATACAAACAGTTACAACGTGCTCTACGATGCACAGAAAGCACCATATGTCTGTGTCACTAAATAAATACTTAATATCTTAATGTCTATGAACATTTCAAGCTGTTTAAATTCTGCGTGGTATATTGAGGCACATAATTATTATATTTTAACATTCATTGAATACAAAATCATAATTGTACACATATTATAATCGAATGGAAATATCATATTGTATTTGAATTATAATCGAATACAAAATCATAATTGTATTCAAATTATAATCGAACACAAAATCATAATTGTATTCGAACTATAATCGAATAGAAAAATCATAATTGTATTCAAATTACAATCGAACACGAAATCATAATTGTATTCGAATCCTAATCGAAAATCGTAATTGTATTCGAAAGATGCGCATGTATTCAAAAACACTAGTACACCACGCGACGCGACCTCTACAATGCACAGACAAAAACGAAGCGCGATTATTTGTAACACAAACAAATTCGAATGCAATATAATTGTATTCATCACTAGCAATGACCCAAATCATTTTTACATAATTATACGATGTAAATTGCCAATAAATCCGACAAAGTACTCAAATCAGAAGAAAAATAAACCGATTTACACAATACATACAAAAACAAAGCGGAGCACTTCATCGGAACGCCGGTAATTGGTCTCGTAAAGGGCGTACTTATATACTTCACGGCGCCGCCGGACCTTTTAGCGGTCTGTCCTACAAAAATACCGACTCAACAACATCCTAATTGTGAATATCCCAAATGTTTTAGCAGAACCTTTTTCAAATTTACGTTCGGTACCATCCGGTCTGAACAAAGTTGTTTCAAACTTCGCTTACGGAGTTAAAGTTCGAAATTTTCGCGTACAAAACAGAGTGTCCTATAATAAAACAGGTGTACAGTATATGATTTATGTTATGGAGCCTGGTCGTAGTGACTATTAACGACGATGCAATTATGTACAATCGAGACATAGTGATGATACACCTAAATGGGATGTTCAATCGATTTATGATCGAATCGCTGCGCTCGAAAACATTATTTACATAAAGCCGGGATTCTCGTTCACAAACTACTAATGGTGTATTTAGTTGGTTTTACACTTGATTGCTTCGGTGGCGTAACAAGAGTGAAAGCGACTGTTGTGTATAAATTTTCGAATTCGATTTTTGGGTTGGAGAATATGTTACTGGATTTTCTGTTAAGTTTTCAGAACCA
Organism: Catocala sponsa; assembly: GCA_963564715.1. Classification (NCBI taxonomy): domain Eukaryota; kingdom Metazoa; phylum Arthropoda; class Insecta; order Lepidoptera; family Erebidae; genus Catocala; species Catocala sponsa. Next base: position 6,732,762 of record OY751336.1, read on the forward strand.
AAATGTAGTTTGATACAGTGCCCCGTAGATAGCAATAGAGTGGTGCCCTATTACGTCGAACCAAAATAATAGAATATCAAAACAAAAATCTAAAACAGGTGTTGTCATACATCTCTGCCTACCCTTAAATATAGATGTGAGACTATATAAAAATGTTAATACTAAACTACATAAGAACACAATATGCGATGCAGCACCAATACGTGTTTGCTACTTTAAATAATATCACACATAGAAAATTAAGCACCTTATACGTACCGTGACCTCGGCTGAAGTTACTTCACCGCGTTTAATACCGAGCGTATGCACTCTCACTTAACGGGCTGCTAGTACAATGCCGAAGCTTTTCAGTGAGGATTAATTAAAAACTAACAACAGGTGGAGGGCTTTCAACGTCATCAAGAAACCCCCTTTTATATTGTTCGTACATTTCCTTTGTTCAATTCACGCGAAAATGCGTTTGGATCCGTAAGGGAACTGCGCCGAGTGAGGGGAGCGGAGCACTTGTTGGCGATTTGTAATACTGCGTGTCGCCTGCTCGAAAGATTAAGGATTAACCGTCCAGAACACCGCTACTACTTACAGCCTACGATATCAGTCCATATCAGTAGGTTAAAAACCACTACGTGTTCGCGACGCTTCTTAGAATGCTTCCGTACATAAAACGCAATGAACTTCGAAATCGAGGTGGAACGTTTAAGACTCGCTCTCAGTCTTTAGTGCTGCCGAGTGTGGAACGTCGAGGTGCCGGGTTCTTGGTTAAGTTATCAATGGTAGCTGAAGATTAGTGGCGCAGCAGCGGCTAACTAAATTTTAACGGAATTGGATTAGATACAACACGAAGATATTTCACTTAGCCAAAGTAATGCGTCTAATCTCCCTTGACTTATTACTTACAAAGTATTTTACGGACTTTGTGGAGTAATTATGCGATAAACACTTATACATAGTTCGAGATTAATCACCATTCCTATCAGATCGACCGCTGGTTTATTTGCCACCAGCAATATTATAAATGTGAATGTGAGTTTGTTACATTTCAAATTCAAGGATCATCATCAAATTTGGCAAACACGTTGTCAGGGGTACAGAAAAGGACATAAATTATCTTTCATTCTGAAAGAATACTGCTCTTGAGGGATAGAAAATTGATATAACCTACAAATACGCGAGCGAAGCCGCGTGCAAAATCTAGCGAAAATAATCCTATATTAATCACTCTATGTTTCATTTCTCATCAATATTCGTTTTATGCTTGTTTGTGAAACGACTTTTTTAACACTAGTCACTCTCACATTGCATAATATGAATAATAGCCCACGCATAAAAAGTAGACCAAACTAAAACTATAGAAAGTCGAAATCATTTCACGTATTTCGCGTATACCAGAAAATTATACAGTGTGGTCCGATTACATATCATCATCATCATCATCATGTCAGCCAAAAGACGTCCACTGCTGGACATAGGCCTCCCCCAAGGTTTTCCACACAGACCGGTCTTGGGCCACCCGCATCCAACCGCTTCCCGCGACCTTTACCAGGTCGTCGGTCCACCTTGTGGGAGGCCTACATATAGTTTGATGAAATTGTGTTACAAGGATATAAATCTCAATATAATTTATTTATCTTTTGACACTGGATTAATGTTTATAGCGCTTAAAAGAGCTATAGAAGCCAAAACAATTATTTCGCAATTATATACGCATCAAGCAAAAATTACAATTGTATCGCTGGATTAAATATTTACCAGACATAGATGAGGTCTCACTTATATCTGGTTAATATTTAATCTCGGTGCGCTGTCTAGAAGTCAAGTATTACCTATGTGTGTAGAACAGCTCCATCTTAAGCGTAGAAAAAAAAATTGGAGCAGTCTTTGGGGACTGCCGATAGAAATGAAAACTTTAATCCTTGATCATAAACACTTTTTTATAAATCAAATAATAATAATAATATTCTACCACATACACACAACACCATCTAGCCCAAACTAAGCAGAGCTTGTACTATGGGTACTAGACAATGGATAAATAACATATATACTATTTCTTTTTTTTGTAAATACGTACATATTATACATAGAAACACCCAGACCAAGACAAACATTCATATTCATGCACACAAATGTTTGACTTGTGCGGGAATCGAACCCGCGACCTCAGGCGTGGCAATCGGTTACACTAACCACCACGCCATCTAGGCCGACTCTATAATAATAATAATATATAATACTCTCTTGAGATTATTAAGGAGGTCAAAATTTCGTTATTTTTTGCGTAGGACGCATCATTTCTGAGATATTATTAATATTCTAAAATAATTCAAAAATGGAAAGCGTCGAAGCGTGACGATGACGCGAGTTCCATGATTTTTGTTCACCCAAGAAGTGCTCAACGCGCCTAAAGAAGTTTTCACTTCAAAAAATGTTTTGGTACCTAATTCCAAATTACACGCGTATGATTTTATGAAGTTGCGGGAAAGCTATTATTTAATATTTTCGTAAAATACTAGCTTTCTCGTTTCTGCGTCTCGTCTCATTTGAAGACAGTGACCTTTACAACTATCGTATTAAGTAAACTATCAGGCACCCGGCAAAAAATTTAATGTCTTGTCTCTCAGGCTCGTGAATCGTCGCAGGCAAATTTAAATAAACTGCCAATATTTTTGTTGAAGTTTAAATTTTATATAAACATACTTTCTCAGTCTCTGTAAATTGTTCTACTCAGTTCATTCGATACATTGAAATGATTTCTAGTATTTCTTTTCAATCAGCAATGGTATTCTTTTTATAGTTACTGTGTTCTTACATTTAAGTCTATATTTTGATAATTTCAACCTCGAGGTTTCATTATAAAGCTGTGCTAGCTATCATAATATTATTACTTGAAAGATTAGTTAACTAAATACTGTCTATGTTGAATCTGACTAACTAGCCTTATCGAATTGTGTATATACGACAGATACGTTGATTTAGTGGCTAGTGTACTCCTATTGCGGATTCAAAGTTCAAATCCTGAGTTACAAGGAAATCTAAAGAAAAATTGGGGCAGTCCTTGGGGACTGCCGATAGAAGTGAAAACTTTAATCCTTGAAGGGGCGGGTCGAATTCCTGATACTCTCTTAGGAGTTACTAAGGGTGTCAAAATTTCGTTATTTTTTGCGTAGGACGCACCATTTCTGATATATTATTCATATTCTAAAATAATTAAAAAATGGAAAGCGTGGAAGTGTAATAATAATAACAACAACAACTGGCAACCCTGACAAACAACATCAAGTCTTTTATTTTATGAATTTTTTAATATATTTTCAACATTTCGGAACAAAAATGTATGTAAATAAGTATAAAACGTCTAAGATCGCAGTAAAAATATATATTTGATAAAACTCTTTAAGAAATCTGGTATTTAATATAATTTTTACAAAATGACATGTGTGACAAGTGTGGTACGTCACAAGGGAAAATTCCAAAACAGTTTATTTCAACTATAACATGTGCAAATAAATTAAGAAGTTGACCAGGGCTAAGGCCAAAGCACTTACAGCACGCCTTCCATCCCCGGACTCGTCGCATAGCTCCGCCTCGCAGTCACCAGGACACGCATCAGCGCCACCGGACACTGCAGAGGCGTCGAGCAGCGACGAGTACTTCTCTCCGCCGTCGTCGCCAACACCTATACGTCGGCGGGGAAGAGGCCGGCCACCGACTTGCTTGGGACCCAGAGGCCAACCGGCCTCGGGAAGGGTCCCCGCTATTGGTGGTAATGTGCGCCGCATGAAATGGACAAACACAATGAATGAGAACGTCATGCGGGCATATTTTGTGGCTGCAGAGGGGGGAACAAACCTTAGTGCGTATCGTGATCGCATGCTGCCTTTGTTTCAGGTACTTGAGCCAGCTGTCAACGTTTCGGCACAGCGACTATCAGATCAAGTGCGGGCAATCCAACGATGCCATCTGTTGGATGACACTGTACTTGAGAGGTTGCGCTGTGACGTGCAGGGTAGCCTTCCCATCGCTTCTTCGTCGCAAACTGTGGCACGGGTAATAACAACTGCACCACAACCACAGTGTAATCCTGCTGATGGAGTGGCAGATGGAGAGGCTGTTCATGTAGATACCCACTACAACAGCCAATTAAGGAGCGCTTTGGAGTGTGCCATTACGGAATATCGATCCATGGAACGAAATGTAAGGCCTCGTTTGCCACGTTTGCCTACGCATAAAAAGAATATAGCGCTGGTGAGTGCTCTGGATTCACTATTGTCTAGATATTTAGATAATAGTGAGAATCTCGGTGATACACATTCAATCCTGTACTGTGCGGCCGTAGCAGTATGTCGTGTAGCTGGTGTTAAATTACCATCAAATGAAACTGCTACACGACTGAACTCTGTTGTGCCAGCTTGGCAGTGCAGGATTGAGCGTCGTATTGCTGGGGCTAGAGCACTCATCGGAAAGCTCATATGTTTCAGGTCGGGCAATACACGCCCGAGAGTAATGCGCTTTGTGGTTCGGGCGTTTGCAGGTACTGGGATCAGTACGCAAGATTATACGTCTCGAGTCACAGAGAGCATTGACTTCTTGAAACAGAAGATTTATGCGTGGGCAAACCGTATCCGGCGTTACAAAAAACGGGTCGATCGATATCGCCAGAACCGCACATTCCAAAAGGATGAAAGGTGGGTGTATAGAAAGTGGGAGCGATCTGATTCTGACGTGGGTAATGGATGTCGGCCGGATGATGACGCCACTAGCACTTTTTGGCGTAGCATCTGGTCGACACCTGTCTGCCACACAGAGGGTGATTGGATACGGGATGTAGAAAGAGTGTGTGAGCAATTACCTATAATGGAGCCAATTATAATAACAACAGATGACGTAGCCAGGACAGTCCGTTCGTTACCAAATTGGAAATCAGCGGGTCCGGACGGACTGCACAATTTTTGGCTAAAATGGCTCCATAGCTCACATGCTCATTTGGCATCTCAATTCCAATCATCCTTAGAATCAGGATCGCTACCACATTTTTTAACAACTGGCATCACCCACCTACTTCATAAGTCTGGTAGTACCCTGGATCCCAAAAACTATAGACCAATTACATGTCTACCAACGGTCTATAAACTTCTTACATCCATTTTGAGAACAAAATTATCTAAGCATATTAGTGATAATTCCATTATATCTGTTTCTCAGAATGGATGTAGGAATGGGGCCCGTGGTACTAAAGAGCTCCTTATTATTGATATGACTATTAGCCAACAGGTTCGCCGTAATCGAAAGGATTTGTCGACATGTTGGATAGATTATAAGAAGGCCTATGATTCCGTACCACATACGTGGCTTATGAGGGTGCTGGAGTTGTATAAGATTGATACAACCCTATGCACCTTCTTAAAGACATGTATGAGGCAATGGCGGACTGTTCTTTGCTATCCAGGATGTCGAGAAATTCAGGATTATGGTGTACCGATAAAGATCGAGCGAGGTATATTCCAGGGTGATAGTCTGAGTCCGCTGTGGTTCTGTCTGGCTCTGTACCCTTTAAGCACTCTTTTAGAGAGTTCAGAGCTGGGCTATCGGTTACGGAAAGATGGTCAGGTTATATCCCACCTCCTTTACATGGATGACTTAAAATTGTTTGCCCCCAGCAATTTGCAACTGGCAGCGTTACTTAAGGTAACCGAAACCTTTAGTAACTCTATCAGGATGGAATTTGGTGTGGATAAATGTGCAGTTATGCATGTGAAGCGAGGCAAGATTATGGAATCTGTTGGGGTGCAACTCTCAGATTCCATACAACTTAGATCTCTGTCTGGAACCGAAACCTACAAATATCTGGGTATGTCGCAGGCATTAAATATCTCCGAGGCTGGAATGAAACAAGCGTTGCAGGAGCGTTTCTTTGGCCGCCTGAAGAAAAAAAAAGAAGTACTGAGAAGTCTTTTAACAGGCGGCAATAAGGTGCGAGCCTGTAACGGTTGGGTCATGCCAGTCCTTGCTTACTCCTTCGGCATACTCAGATGGACTCAATCAGAACTGGATGCCCTGGACAGAAAAGTCCGGTCACTGCTAACCTCTCACAGAATGCACCATCCACGTTCTTCTGTAATGAGGTTGTACATCCCGCGGAAATGCGGGGGTCGTGGCTTTTTATGTGCCAAGACCTTCCATAACCGTGAGGTGTGCAATCTCCGAGAATATTTTCTCCACAATAACGTGGATGTTCATCGTGATGTGGTGGCAGTGGATACTGGCCTTACCCCGCTCGCTCTGGCTAAAGAGAACTGGCGCAAACCGGTGGTGCTTACAACTGAGGATCGCAAGGTTGTATGGAAGAGCAAGGAGCTACACGGACGGTTTTATCGGGCTCTATATGGGCCCGACGTAGATTTAATATCGTCCGTGTCCTAGTTACGATTCGGTGACCTGTTTGGAGAAACCGAAGGTTTTGTCTGTGCAATTATGGACGAAGTAGTGATGACGAATAACTACCGGAGATATATCCTAAAGGATGGTACGGTTGACATATGTCGGGCGTGTCACCAGCCCGGAGAATCCCTCAGACATATTATCTCTGGATGTTCTCGTCTTGCTAATGTCGAGTACTTGCATAGACACAACCAAGTGGCCAGGATTATACATCAGCAACTTGCTTTAAAATACGATCTCGTGGACTTAGAAGTACCGTACTACAGGTATGTGCCCGACCCCGTTCTCGAAAATGGTCATGCAATGTTGTACTGGGATCGGTCCATCATTACTGACAGGACTGTTGTAGCCAATAGACCTGACATTTTGGTGGTGGACCGATTAGAGCGCCGTGCAATGATCGTCGATATCACCATTCCTCATGACGGGAATCTCGTGAAAGCTGAAAAGGATAAACAAGTTAAATATCTGGATCTGGCGCACGAGATTGTCGACATGTGGGATGTGGATTCGGCGATCATTGTACCGATAGTCGTATCAGTCCATGGACTGATTGCCAAGAGTCTCGATCACAATCTGAAGAGGCTCGCGTTAGACGGCTGGATTAAGTCTCTGATGCAGAAGGCCGTATTGCTTGACACGGCACGCATTGTGAGGAGGTTCCTCTCGCTGGAGCCCTAACCACCGGTAGCTTGGACCTAGTTCCCGATGCCGGTGGTTCTTCATAGTTTTTATATTTTTAAATGTTTTTTTTTATATATTTAAAAATGTAATTACTATTGAAAAATGTGTAAATAAAGAGAATAATAATAATAATAATAATAATTTATAATAATAATAATTTATTTAGCATAAAGGTATTTTACAATAGTTGACATTATACAGTTCCATTCATTACAGGTTTTTATAAATAGTTATGATTAGCAATTACCATAACTACCCGCACTAGGCTGAGCCTGTCCCGCGGGTAGTTCACAATTATTGTGAAAGTTAACAATTTATTTTTGAATTTGCTATTAAATACTGAGGCAATGAACGAGCGGACGGTATAGGTATATATTAAATAATTAACTATATGTGATGATGACGAAGCGTGACGATGAAGCGAGTTCTATGATTTTTGTCACCCAGGAAGTTCTCAACACGCCTAAAGTTTTCACTTCAAAAATATATTATCTTTCAAGAATTTCTTAATAAGCTCGGTGTTTTATAGATGGAGATGTTTTATGCCTTAGAAAGTTGTTGTTGTCACAGTTAGCCGTCGCATTGGAATACGAAAGTGAGAAAATACAGAGAGCACTTGTGTGTTTGCACACCTACTAGTGTCCTATAAAAACGCATGTATAAATTGGCCATATTTTTATGGAAAATAGGATATATAGAAATGGTAACTGCAAATCAGGATATAAACCTACGATTATACCTATACAAACTGTAGCCTTAGGTGTTGACATTGCCCTATATAAGCATGATAGATATTACATTACTGCTTAAGAAAAGCGAAGAGGCAACATAAACCGATGCTGGTGATAATATATTCATAGAACCATTTACATAAAGCTTACCCGATTCTACTAAATAAACATAACTAAAACGGTTCCTTGTATCAGTTGAAGCATCAGATTACATCGGTGTCACGTTCAGTACCCGAGACTTTACTATCCGTCATATCAACCACCATTTACCAAATAGCTGCTTGGAGACATTCGAGTTATGGCTGGTATCAATTTTACTCAGTATTGCCCTTTTTCATGACCAATAAAATATAGCCCACGTTATTATGATTTCTGATCCCGATATAGTTTGGAGTAATTGATTTTCGGAAATAATTTATGTGATTTTTTGGTGTGGCTTTATTGAGCCATGAAACGTTGCCTTCTTATATATTTATAACAAAAATTAAAGAAACAGAACGGAGATCGTTTTAATTCCGGTTTCTACATTTTAAATGAGATGGTTAAGTAGCATGTAGCCAAATAGCAAGTAGCTTGACAGTAAGTGGAATAAAACATGCTTAACAAAAAAGCGTATTTCACGCTGCGGTGGCAACACAGTCTTACTTTTTTTGTAGAATTGGTCACACAAAAAAACCGAGGTTGTGTTGATAAATCTACAAAAATTAAGCTACTGTGTAGCTTAATTTTTACCTTAAAATACGTTTTATAGAATCTAAACTACCTACTACTACCTACTAGCCAGAAATACTTGAGGACGCATTAGAATCTATTGTTTTACAATAGGTTCAAATGCGTCGTCAAAATTGCCGAAAGCCATGTCCTACACATTAATCGTTGATGTACAGAAATGATACTTGTGACGTCAATGGATAATAAATGACTTGGAATCCAAATCTGGGATGACATCTGTTTAGACAGCATAGATTATTCCATTCGAGCTATTCATTTTCTCTGCGATGATTATAATTGTGATTTGCAAATCTCCCTTATTCATATTTTAATAATATTTTTACAACGGTTTTAAAACGTATTTAAAATCATCATCTGTAAAATTAATAACCGGTATTTGTAGCCAAAGATTTACACCGATTAAAACAGAATTCAATTTCGGTTTGTGCAATGCTACAATCAGAAAATTGAAATCTATTTTTATGACGACAGTGGTGATGTAGCTCACACAACGCTCACAGTTACGATTTTGTTTGATACACTCTTATGAAAAAGAGCAGATTGGATTAGAAGCCATTTTATGACAGCAAATCAATTTTAAAATGATAACACTGCTTAAGTTCTTTTATAAAATAAGTCTTTTTTTATATAGTTTGACATACGACGTTTATTTAAACACAAATGTGTTAAAACAGATTACATATGTGGGCCTAAAGCATCCATATATATATGTATATAATAATAAGTAAATTCTTTAATTAATATAATTTACTAGCTACTGCTCACGACCTCGTACGCTAGAAATTTGAAATATATTTACATTGAAATTAAACTACTATATACGGATTTTATCGCGTTGTTTATTTGACACTTTATTACAAAATTTTGATAAACTGTTACACTACTATAATTACCATTAAACTATACAATTTTTATTTTATTTTCAAAATTTTAAATTCAAAATTTTGTAATAAAGTGTCAAATAAACAAAGCGATAAAATCCGTATATAGTAGTTTAATTTCAATGAATAACATTCACGTAAATAGAAGACAATATTATATATTTACATTTTTCGTAATTTTAGAAGGGATAAGGTAAAAACAGTTTGTGAATGTCTCGTTAACTCTCAAGTATTTATTGATTTTACTGTTTCTAGGTGGCGTATCAAATTTACTTATTAATAATACTCTACTTCTAGGCAACGTATTAAGATGAAACGTACCCTAGATTTTATCCTCTCCAAAAAAAAAAACTGAAAATCACATTCCATTTCGAGCATTTTTACGTGACGCGTATACAGACGGACAAAATTATAAAATAATTGTTTTGGCTTCTATAGCTCTTATAAATACTTCTTATATATTTTTGAAATATATTAGTGGTATTTTGAGAGTAGTAGAGCCTCGCTGATTTCAGCATGAATGGGCCGCCTCGACCGGGGAAGGACTGCCCTCTCACAGAATATCGACGTGAAATAGCAGTATTCCTACTGTTGCGTTTCGTTCGGTGAGTGAGAGTGCCGGAGGCCCAATCACCCTTTTCCCCCTTCCTGCTCCTTCTCCTTCCCACTTCCTTTCCTAAAGGATCGGCAACGCGCAAGTGATGCCTCTGGTGTTGCAGGTGTCCATAGGCTATGGTGACCACTTACCATCAGGTGGGCCGTATGCTTCTTTGCCACCTTTGTTGTATAAAAAAAAATATATATCTTCTGTGTACAGACATTAACTAGATACAATTTTAGTATACGTATAGATAAAGCTAGTATAATAAATAGCATGCGTTACAATGACTCATTAAAGGTTGTGGGAGTACAAAACGATTTCAAAATTTGGATCGCAATCGGGTAAATAATATGCGAACGCATACTTTACAAATAGACAGACAGACAAACAGAGCTATTACATTTAAAATATACATACATAATTATACCTTACTCGTATATGCAACTCTTAATACGCCATAAGTGCCGAATTAATACGCGACAGGTATAATGTTTATGCAAATAGTTTATTTGAATTTGAATAACATTGACTTGCCGTCGTGTATTTTGTTCTCGACAACGCGTACCTTAACGTTTAAACTGTTTTGATTCATCAATCAAATCATCCAAGATGTTCACTTCTTATTTTGATAGTACTAACTGTATTATATTTGCTTATGAAATTAACACAATAGTAGTCCAGATTTCTCTTCAAACTAGATTCGTATGGTAAACTAGTTGACTATTATTTCGGTTTCATTTATAAATGATTCTGAGGACAGTTTATTGACTTTACTTATTTTTATTATTTAGATTAATACGCAAAATTACTTGTGATAAGGCTTCTATGGTTCTATATAATTATCTTTGTTGTTGTACGTTTGTTGGTTTAAGTTAACCTGGTCTTTGTCCAAAACGTCTCTAGACTGGTCTAATAACGTTCGCTCTACCTCTTGTATATTCGAACTGTTTACAGCGAGTACATTCCAACGTTGTCCCGTAGTTACGTTGTTGATCGAACAATGGGCTCGGCAACGCATTCGTATTATGTATGTGTTCGTAAATAATTCAACAAGCGCGCCACTCTGCACTTAATGAAGAAATATCGTCAGATCTTCCTACATACTACCCACCACTACTCTCGTTTAATTTTGAATTAGTATCATAAACTTGAAGCTCAATTTCCAGAATAAACTGGTAGATAGATACAAAGAGTAAATTTAATGTCGTAATTAAGCCTGCATTTCAAAGCGTTTCTGTCTTTAACATTCAGCGATAGTATTGAATTATTTAAAGCCTTTAACATACAAATAATACGCTCGTATATTGTCAAAGGGTTAGATAGTTAGGTTAGCTGCTCCATATTACACGTACGTTTTGCTAGCAGTGTTTCAATAAGGAGAGGGTATTGTTGTTTACTAAATAGTTCTAGATACAGTGTTATTATTGTGAATGTAATAACAATACGGACTTTGAACCCGAGATCGCATAATCTCGTAAACTAAAGCTAAACCGAGGCAGACAGTATTATTTCAGTGAGCAGATCGTCCTAGGTTTCATTAGATAAATATTCTAATGTATGTATATCTAACAATTGGTAATTTACATTTCGATACACAAAACTTTATTTATTACTAACTAGACTTTTCCCGCGGCTTCGCTCGTGTAAATGTAGGATAGGTTAGCGATAGTACTTTTTTCTAGATGAAAGGCACCTTAAGTCCTTTTCTGTTCCCCTGACAAGGTGCATGCGAAATTTTCATGATGATCGATCGTAGTAGTTAACACATGAATGTGTAATAGACAAACAAACTCACATTCGCATTTATAATATTAGTTAGATTATGACACTTTTATAATTATCATATTCAATGCGATAGTATGAATTATTACCTGTTTTGGTTAATAGGGTATTATAATTTTCGTAGCTTAATAGTTCAGTTGTTCCAGATTAGAGATAAGTTTTCATAAACTTTTCACTACCTCTCTTTGAAACCATTTTTCAATCTTCAGATATAGCGGCGAAGAAATTTAAAAAGAAAGTGTCAAATTGCTGATTTTTTTCTTTGGTTAAGGTTTATTTGATACTTAAAATTCAATTCTATTCGCATTTTAAGTAAAAATAAAACTTGTAAGCTAAAGTGAATGTGACAGCTATGCGGTGTCGGTTTGATATCCGAGTCGAGCTAAGAGTTATTGAGATTTTCTGCTAAGAAATTATCAATGCAGCAAGGCATCAGGAACTGTGGCTTATAGGCAAGTATAGGCTTATCCCTGTAATGTGAGACCTTGAAATATAGCTGACAAAATAAAGATGTAGTTTCCCTGTTTACCTGGGCATAGAAACGTGAACCTACATATATGTATAAGACAATTAGTCAATTATTATTTGATTTCTTTTCAGATGTTTATGTGTTGCTCTGTAAAACAAAGTTTTATTTTAGCTTTCACATTTAGAAAAAACACTAAGTACATAAACGTAACGTTACAAGCATTACCTGTAAAACAAAGAAACGACATTTTAAGTTTATTTGTCTCTCTTTTTACACTAAATTATTTTCCAATATTACAATGACATTGACTCAAATGTCAGCTACATAGAATAAAAACCATAATGCTGTTTTGCCAATCTTCGGTAGCTGGCCATCTATTGAGTCAGCTAAGACTTCTTCAAATATCAATGGTATTTGAAAAGCGCACCATAATCAAAACATAAAGGGATCCTAGGCATCTTTAGATTCTCTAGGTATTCCTTTACATATATATAAAGTTAAAGTTTACTTGGAGATTGAGGAACAAATTGTTAAACAAATTGCCAAGCGAATAAAAAACCACCGTAGTAAATAAACAGAGAAATACATTAAATAAAAATTTATTTCGTTAAATTTCAAGTTTTCGAAGTCGTTACAAGTTATTTGGGCCATAATTAGTAAGCTGAACGTGTTCACTAATTATGAATTCGAAAGTAGTGCTGTTATAAGTTAAGTAATTTAACTTTAGGTATTGACTCCGTTTGGCTCGGGGTACTGGGTACTACTCTAATTTTTGCACTTAATTTGCTTGTTTGACAGTTTTGAAATTGGTCTCACTTCGCACACCTGACCACTACTGAATCTTGCATGAGTATTTTTATTAATTTATGAGAGTTTGTATGAAATTCTCGCTTTCAATTCAATTTTCGTATAGACTGCCTCAATGGTAGTTTTAGTTGGCGCATATGTTGCGGCGGATCGGATTCGATTATTAAATAATAATAATAATATATAATATTAACGCCATCATGCATAATATATTTTCTGTATTACCAAAATATTCAATATTTTTATTTTATTTATGTTACCACAATAGCGTACAATATTTTCTTGTGTGTTTCTTTCTTTCTAAAAACATGAATCTACCATTGAACATTGTAAAGTGATACTCTGGCACCCAAGCTGAGGGTAAACATGTGTTATGGGTGCTAGAACTATCACTTTACAATGTTCAATGGTAGATTCATGTTTTTAGAAAGAAAGAAAGAAAGATATCGCCAAGAATATGCTACATTAGATGGTGACGTCAAGTAACAGCCCGACATATTCGCTTTTATAGACGAATATGTCGGGAATATGCGAATATTTGCTTAAGACTAGTATACACATTAATATATTATAAAGTATTAATAATTTTCAACCTGTACTTAACAACTGTAGATATGTTTACAGCTATACATACATAAATAGGTTCACGCCTGTTTCCCAGAGGGGTAGGCAGAGACTACGGATTTCCATTTGCTATGATCCTGACACACTTCTCTGGCTTCATTCATTTTCATCACATTCCTCATACACGCCCGTCGGTTCAAGGTGCTCTTAACCTGTCCTTTGCCTAGAACGCCTCCGATCTGGTAAAAAACAAAAACAAACTATTATATTACAAATAATATAATATTCTACCACATACACACAACACCATCTAGCCCAAACTAAGCAGAGCTTGTATTATGGGTACTTGACAATGGATAAACATACATATATACTTTTTTTTGTAAATACTTACATATTATACATAGAAACCTAACCTATACATGGACAATTGTTTGAAAGATTTAAAAGATTGTGAATGGGGATTAAGAATGAATGAGTTACTTGTCAAATGTCTTCTTTATGCCGATGACCAAGTAATACTTGCGTCATCGGCGGAAGAGTTGCAGGCGATGGTAACTATTATGCATGGTGCTTTTGAGAGTAAAGGAATGAAAATAAATGTAAGCAAGACGAAAGTAATGGTATTTGAAAAGGAAGAGTGCGTGACGATGTGTAATATTATGATTGATGGAGAAAAAGTGGAGCAAGTGAAAGAGTTTGTATATTTGGGTACTTTGTTTACAAGGGATGGTAAACATGACGGAGATATTGAAAGGAGAACGATTGCTGGCAACAAAGTGAATGGAGCCTTACGCGCTTTTATGAACAGTCGAAATGTATCCGAAAAGGCACGTTTGGCTGTTCATAGAGGACTATTAGTGCCCACACTTATGTATGGAAGTGAAAGTTGGGTATGGCAAAAGAAGCATGAGAGCAGAATAAATGCTGTAGAAATGAGAGCGTTGAGAAGCATATGTGGTGTGACTCTGAAAGATAGAATAAGAAATAGTGTGATTAGAGAGAGATGCGGCATGAAAGTGGATATAGTTACAAGAATAGAAAAGGGTATGTTAAGCTGGTTTGGACATGTAGAAAGAATGGACGAGGAAAGACTGACTAAGAAAGTTTATAAGGCTAGTGTGAATGGAACAGTCGCAAGAGGAAAACCTAGGCGAACGTTTCTCGACCAAATCGGAGGCGTCCTGGACAAAGGCCAGGTTAAGAGCTCCTTGAACCGACGAGCGTGTATGAGGAATGTGATGAAAGTGAATGAAGCCAGAGAAGTGTGTCAGGATCGTAGCAAATGGAAATCCGTAGTCTCTGCCTACCCCTCTGGGAAACAGGCGTGAATCTATGTATGTATGTATGTATACATAGAAACACCCAGACCAAGACAAACATCCATGTTCATGCACACAAATGTAAGTAAACTCGTAACGACACTCTATACTACGCAGTTAGATGATGTAGGCTACGCATGCGTGTGTTATATAATAGTAGGTTATAAGTTGATTTATTGATTGTTATATTATAATTAATTTAATTAAATGTATTTATTTAATACAAATAATTTAACAATTCATTTAAGATAATTAGATTATACAGAAACATCTGTTGTTTATATCAATCATAGAACACGTGTTGTTGTGACGTAGAAAAACTATTAGTGGTGGGGCTGTGACTAATAAATACGACAGAAACGCTTGGCGCGGGGCATTCTCTGTTGGATCGTTGACTGGAGCAGAACTAAAAATTGTGTAAACTGTAGTACTATTTTATTATGTATTTAAAGTATAAGTATGGTGGTCATAGAGTAGATTTAATAATTATTATGATTATACAAGTAGCTACATGGTTTTAATACTTATTAGTCTGTACTTTGGTAAATAATAGAGTAAATATAGAAACGATATTACTATGTTTAATTTTTGTGAATCTTTAAATTCAATAAATATATCTATGTTATCTACATACTTTAATTTTATTTCGACGCACCGAATTTCACGAATATAGTATAATAAGGGTCAAATGAGACAACGTGTGTCGGTAAATAGAGGTTATGTATCGACGAACTATTACCCAGTATATAAGTAGATATCTATTATTGCTATATAACATTAAAACATCTATTTAAAATCTGACACGTGCTACGTGCAAGATACGACCGCGTAGTGTATGCGCAAACTTTGTGTGCGGGCTAACAGGCGCGAGGCGTGGACTACATATTATGTAAGCTACGCGCGATATTTATGCTTAAGCTACGCACTCGTGCTACACGTGCAAGCTACGCGGTGTACTTTTGAGGTTAAATCATATTAGTTACTTGGTTCGCTTAACTTAAGGATATTACTCGGGTCGTATGACAATTTTTATTGATGAAAATGATAATTTTGATTTTATTCTAAAGACATGTTATTATTTAATTTATCTATTATGTAATTCTTAGAAATACTATTTAATAAGTAATTCTACTGTTAGTTTAGAACTAAATTTACTTGGCAAAGTTTAGGCGAAAAGCTTTCCACAATACTTGTCAATAGATTGATCCGAAGCTCTACATATTACAAACAATACTAAATTAATTTTGGCCCTATAATCTGGTTACTAGAGATTGATAGATGTATACTTAAGATAAATTTAGACACACACACGCACGCTACTTAATAAGAAATGTAATTGTCTAATCGTTTTACTTACTACCACTGCTGTTATTAATTCTAATAATTCAACATGACACGTGCATCAAAAATAAAAATTATTTATAGGGGATTGGCATTGTACTCCTAAACACAGGCTACTCAGTAGCCTATCTAGGAGAACAGTACTCTACCCATAACTTATTGTAGATTACGCATACTGTCAACTAAGGGTATAAATGAATACCTGTAACACATAATAGCCTAAGTCAATGTTAACCTACAATGTCATTTCTGTAAATAAATAAATAATTATTAAATGTAAAAAAGAAAAAAAAATAATTTAAGCTTAAACACATTGTCTTTCCCAGGCTAGGCTAGGCTCTTCTAAGCAGAAGGTATAGATTTCTGCTTGTTGTAACTGTATGTTTAGAATACGGTCATTATCCTTTATTATCTACTCTACTCTATTACAGTAGTAGAATAACAAAATAATAATTTGTTACAGAAAGAACCGTGCTGTGGAAATGAGTGTAAGTGTGATACTGCCATGTGTGAGGAAATATTTGACGCGGAGGATAGCAAGCGAGCGGTGGTCAAAGGTAAACATAACATAGTTTCTTAGCTTGTCAATTAAATAGTTATTACATTCAAGTTGGGTTCATTCGTTTATGATCAAAGGATTCATCTCACTACCCATTTAGATCGTTCAAATTTTAATCCAGTAATTTATTGCTTGAGCGGATTTGCTAACTACAACCCGATACCCGGCATAACCATTTGTGGATGACACTATTTTTTGTATCTAGGTATCAAACCCACAACATCATTAAATAAATAAATAATAAACGTTTTTTTTTATGAGATAGGATTTTCTCACCACAATATACACATATTATATAAACAGCATTAAAAAATATTACATAATTCGGATTACAACATATATTGTGGGAGACTGGTGCCTAACTGGTGCTAGGCTCAATGCCTATGTTTCAGGACACCAGGACCCCACCCCTTTGAAACAATTTCGTTTTGCGGATTATTTATTAGTGCTGATAGATTTAATGCAGTAAGACAAGTTAAAAATACTCGGCATAAAACCGTTTGTGGATGACACTATTTTTTGTATCTAAGTATCAAACCCACAACACCATTGCGCCATCCATGCCGTCTATCAATGTTTTTTAGTTGTGTTAAGTACCCATGGCAAATGGGTTACGGTCTTCAAAAAACCTACAAAGTTTTGTCTTATATTGAAAAGTAATACGAAAATACCTTGAATTCTCTCGAATTAAATCCATCTTTGCGATGATTTTAAAAACAATTTTTTATATATCATACAAACTTTTTATCTCGACAGTTATTGAAAATAACACCTACCAAATCGCTTACAGGCAATTTATACGTATTTTGTATTTTTTGTTATCTCACTTCTAGCCTTCTCTATAATTAAGTTTTTGAGATATCCGTTCTTAAACCCATAAGTAACATAAAGACAGATACGAGTTTTTCGTTTTAAAAATACTAGAGATATTTTAGTGCACTTTAGTGATTTAGCGCTAAGCTATACCCCACTTAATTGTGCCGGGGTCGCTCGCTTGCCGACAGAAGCACTAAATATATTTCCCTCCAACTAGATTTTTAAATCTTTTCTCCACATTACAAAGACAGAAACAATGAATATTTTACTACTAAAACTGTTAAAAGAAGCCACCGCCGGCTTTATTTGGCGAAATAATTAAATAGACACAGAGTTAAAAAGGCCCCTCTTAATCCTATTATTGTTTTGTTCTTGTTGAGACTGCAAAAATAAATATTATTGCATTTTGTTGGCCGAGTGGAGTAAAAAGTAAAGTGTACGCTTCTGTTATTGTTTTTGTCGCATTTAATCATTAGGTGGGCATAGTGATCAACATAAGTTTACCATGACCCAATGTAATTTTGGTTCAACAGCATTTTGCCAAAATGCTAAAGATATAACAATATTAAAAATATAACAAGTCTGGCTAATTAACATTAAATATATTTTAAAACTAAATCAGTTCAGATATCATAGATAATTAAGGCATTTTGAATAAGAAAATATGATTGTTTGGTCGAGTTTCACCCAAAAATCACTGAACGGATTTTAATGATGTTTCGCAGTTTGGTAGCTAGGGGTTAAATTTAAAATTAAAGTTACGTTTCATCCAATTTCATTAAGTTTATGGTGAAATTTGTAGACGTAGTCTCGGGCATAACCTACTAGAAGATATCTGTTTAATATAACAATAGACTTATCGACGCCCCCACTCGCGCCATTAAGTTGCGTGCTGAAGTTTTACTAGCATGTGAAAGTATGTTGCTTAGATTTATTTTCAATATTAGTTCTTCCACTAGATTTAATGTTATTGTTGCACAATATATCATATTTTACGGTTACTAGCGGTCGCCTCGTGCTCGAAATTCGACCAAAGTTTGCCTGTAAGATATAGCTGATTATGTCATTATATATTGATATATGTAACCATAGTTACGCGCTTCAACTGCGTGTGTCAAATGCATGGTTGTGTGCGTGTAGTGTTTTTTCGTTAATTTAATGTATTTCTAATGCATATTTTATATAAATATTAGAATTCGCCCCTCCTTCTCCATATAAACTTTAACTGTGCCAAATTTCATACTCCTCCGTCCGCGTAATTTTCGTAAAAAGGGGTACAAAGTTTTTGCTTCACGTATTCTAACTAATATTATAAATGCGAAAATGAGTTTGTTTGTTTGTTACGCTTTCACGCCTTAACTACTCAACCGATCAAATGAAATTTTGCATACACGTTGTCAGGGGTACAGAATAGGACATAGGGTAGATTTCATCCAAAAAAAATAACTGTTGCAAACCTAACCTAAACTAACCAACATTTACGCGAGCAAAGCCGCGGGTGAAAACGAGTTAATATATAGATTACATTTTATTAGACGATATTTATGCTGTGCGAATCTGAAAAATGTTGGCTACATGTTTTCTTGTACAAAATCAAACAAGCAATATATCATAGTGCATATAACTTGTGCTTGGAATACGTCGCAAGTAGTGCGATGTTAATCTTGAGTACTCATGTTTTAAACATGTGAACATTTTGAATTCATTCGTCTGTTGAGCAAATATGTAAACTTTTGATATATAATGTTCATGTACTACATTTCTTTGCTTGTCTTGATTAATCGTGTAAAACATATTTCCATAATTTTTACGATATATTTCAGAAAAATGTTTCAAAGACGTGTTATGACTGCATGGCGCCTTCACATTATTTGTTTAAAATGTTACACAGACGACTTAGACTGCTCGAATGGCGTTAGTTTAGGTATCTTATCTTATCTTATGTGGGGGCGAGTTAGTGCAGACCGGCGACATTTCGACCCAGTGGGATCTTTTGTGTCGACTCCCAATAACGACTGCCATAGATGTTCATGGCAGCTGGGACCAACGGCTTAACGTGCTTTCCGAGGCACGGAGCAGGCAATAATTGTCAATCAATACGCACATAATTTCGAAAAGTCATATAACTTCCAAAAGTCAGAGGTGCGCCATGTGGGTTCGAACCCGAGACCCTCTGCATTGCAGTCTGTTGGTCTCCCCACTGAGCTATCGCTGCTGTTCGTTTATGTAAGAAGAGTATGTAAATAATATGAGATAACTTCTTGCCGTGCGCTTTAACTTACGTCAGTAAATTGTGTGGTTGATGTTTGATGCCTATGGCCATGGCACCTTGGCTTAAGTTAGTAAAATGTTTCACTGTCGTGTGATATTTCTGTTTATATATTCATTCATGGCGCCCTGTTTGAAGTTTGTGTCAACTACAAGTGATGGCTAAATGCATAGCGCCTTGACTTACGTCAGAAAAATATCATAATTAACAAGTCGGCCTCGATGGCGTAGTGGTTATCGTAACCGACTGCCACGCCTGAGGTCGCGGGTTCGATTCCCGCACAAGTCAAACATTTGTGTGCATGAACATGGATGTTTGTCTTGGTCTGGGTGTTTCTATGTATAATGTGTATGTATTTACAAAAAAAAAAGTATATACATATGTATGTTTATCCATTGTCTAGTACCCATAGTACAAGCTCTGCTTAGTTTGGGCTAGATGGTGTTGTGTGTATGTGGTAGAATATTAATCAAACTGAAGTTCCCTGTTCGATGAATCACATATGATACATAACAATAGATTTTCTATTGTCTATCACGGGACAGCGAATGGGTTAAGGCACATAATTTGCGAATGGTAGGCCGGATATTTAAGGCAAGGATTTGCAATAGATTGTCGGTTCAATCTTCAGCATAAATATTGCAAAATACACTAATGATGTAAACTGCAGAAAAGTTAATGGGAATACAGAAAATTTAAATAATATGCAAATATTTGACGGCAGTCCATTACATGTATTTTATATATTTTTCTACTTAAACTAGCTTGCCAAAATATTTTCGTTAGAAACTTACGATGGAATTGATCCAAGCTCGTAAAACAAAACGTCCATCCTTGACTTCGACGAACACAAATCACCGATAATCAGTGCGCCACGATTTAGAGATACTCTTATAAAACTTCTCGCGTGTGACGTACTAACACTAACATAACTTATGTATATACACGCAATACCCACCCTTTGAGATGATATAATACAATATATTTATATCATGTTTGTCTATAAACGTGCTTAATGTGGACAGTAACATTTTTATTGCTCGCAACAAAATAAAAGTAAGGCGCGTTTTGAAATGTACCGTCTCCACGTGCAATATAAAATTTCCTGCACATCGTAGTATAAACCTCATAAATGGACTCTGAATCTATGTATGTGTATTGCTACTGGAGATCAAGTATAAATGCGAGATTATAGTGCATTCCGTCTGACAAGATCCAGTGTTTGACCTGTACGCCTGGAGGGTATACGCCATAAATTGGTTTTCAGAGAACACTATTGGACTCACTACTACACACCCAAAGTCTAGTAAACGGTATGAAGTTACAAAACAAATAGATGATTCCAACGCAGAACGGTGGTTCAACACTGCATAGCCTCGTAACTTCACTAAATTAATTGATTGTTAGCAGTGCACGACTGTATTACCGTGATGTCTTTGTCGCTTCAAGACTTAATTCAGTTGTCAGACATAAATTATGCGTGCAAACTTTATCACTATTCGCTTTTTCAATAGGAAATCTTTGCTACGAGTATTACAACACTTCATTTCTCGCCGCCCGATATTTTATTTTGTTCATTTTACATGTGCCTAGTTCTCGAACTGGGTCGTTCTTATATGTCTCAAGCTCGAGTCGAGTTACGACACTCCTTTCGAATGTTCCACCCTAACAGCTAGTTACGTCCAAACTTGTGACATTGTTTGCAAATCACTAAGTTTCAGTGTCTTTATACTGTACATTTAGTTTCCGAAATTAGTCGAATTCAAGATGTAACTTCTGCCTCATTTGAGCGCTAACTTCGTCCTGAGAAGAAACTTAATTTTTTTGGCTTTGAAAAGTGTAAGATAGTTGTGTGATTTCGTCGAATTCATGAAAGGCTGTAGAAATGACGACAAAATACGAAAAATATAAGTTTACGTTTAGCTTTTGAATGTAGAGCATCGAGTACTGGACCCGCCACTTACGGTGATGAAAATTTGTACATTTGTTGCTACATATGTCTTGTCCATATTGCGTTGCGTCAGGGGGCATGTATAATGCATGCACCTGCAGCGATGCATCGACGTGAAACAGGTGAGGGAAGTGCATTTAATCCCATCGCGTGGCGGCGGCTTGCTACAATCACTATATAGAATTTGTTGAAACGAGATTCACCTCCGTCGTACGCTGCTCGCTTCTATCCAATAATATAATAGAATCTGATAGTTTTGTGCTGAGTAACAGGGAACAGTAAGCACCTCGGAGCGCTGATATTATTAAGAGGGAAGTCGCAGGTACAAAATATTTCAATGTCGTTAACACGATAAACAGGAAAATATTGGTTCTTTCAACGCGATTCAAACGAATTGAATTTGCCTATTTATATGGAAAAGTCGTTTCAACACCTTAAATGTTACTTACCTTATAATTCTGAAGCGTATTGGCATTGATGTCTTGACTACCTAAATTTCTTTCAAAATTTGGTTGTCTACTAATCAACTCCAGACGTCACTTGCTTTTGACGTCTGCTATAAAATTAAACTAGTTTCGCTTACATTTTTCTAAGGTACAGTCCTTACAAGTTACAAGCGCGCATCATCTGACTGATATTGGCATTAACATAAGGTTCAATCTCAAATTATTGACGTGCGCTGTCAAATGTAACAACTTTTATGCTCGAAGCACTACTTGCTTCGAGTATGGCGCACGTGGTTTGCGACGGTTTTCTACAAGACCCATGCAACCCGCGCAAACACCTCGACTTGAATAAGTTACCCACGTTGTATACTGAATTGAATCTCAACTAATAATTTATCTACAGAGCCGGAGTCTTGAACGTCTTACTTAAATAAAACTTACCTATATTCAGATTTACGAGAAAATGGTAAGAGATAAAAAGCGAATAGTTTACAACATTTATTAACAAACTAGCTGTTACCTGCGACTTCGTCCGCGTAGATTTTAACTAAAAAGTGTTTGTTGCCGCAGAACCCAACTATATTTCTCTGCCCAAGTTAGTTTTTATAGTGTAAAGTTAGATAATAGCATGGCTTACTCAAAAACAACATTTAAATATGCGTCGTTAGAGTACACGCTGTCACAGAATGCGTAAGAAAAATAAAGATTCACAGCTCCTTCCCCGTAGGTGATAGCGTGATAATATGTAGCCTATATGTTGACCCGACCTGTTAGTAATATTCATGCAAAATTTGAAGTAAATCCATGCAGTACTTTTTGAGTTTAGCCCGGACATACATACAAACAGACAAAAATTCTAAAAACTATATTTTTGGCTTCGATATCGATTGTAGATCACGCCCCAAGTATTCTTTTAAAAAAATATTCTATGTACAGTTTTGAATTTCCTACGATTTTATTATATGTATAGATAAATTCTTCTTTATTGCAACAAAAAATGTATAGTGCTCTCGTGCTCATTCTCTCGGCTGAATAATTTTTGTGTTTAGGGGATGTTTGGTCACTCCAATTTGTCTGACTAATGAAATATAACTTTGTAATAGTTACCTTAATAACATATTTAAAAATCAGACATGTAAAAATAAGTAAAGTTCATTTATTTTTGTGCAGCTTTAAAGCGTCTGACAAAAGTTTTGGTCCATGGAAAGTGTCTGACACTTTTCTTCAAGTTTATTTACACGTCTTTATATGCATAAATATATAAATAATAATAATAATAATAAGTTTATTACTTTATAAGAAATACACTTAATCTAAGTACAAAACTAGGGCTTAAGGAATACATGAACAAACTGGAGACCCTGACTTCTAAACTAGGTATAGACCTGTATCTTAGAAGCCAGTGATACCTTCTGATAGTAACATTAATATAAGCCTCACAAATGGTTACAATCATTGATATTCTCATAAATAGTGAGAAAATACTAAGTACAAAAATAGGGTTAGGGAAGATGGAGAAAACTATCTTTCTTTATTGTATAGAAGGAATACAAAATCTGCAAGTGTCTGCTTAAAACTACTTATGTTACTATTTTAGAATAATATTCTACAAAACATATATAAAAATCAGACATGTAAAAATAAGTAAAGTTCATTTATTTTTTGTGCAGCTTTAAAGCGTCTGATAAAAGTTTTGGTCCATGGAAAATGTCTGACACTTATGTTACTACTTTAGAATAATATTCTACAAAACATATATAAAAATCAGCCATGTAAATTTAAGTTAAGTAACTCTTATGTTTAGTTACCTTACTTACCTGGTACCTGTCCAGATGTCACTAGGCGAGCTCCACAAACTCGCAGGTATTCAAAGAACATGAGACGCTACTGAGAACCTAAGGTTTCATCTATGTGAAAATAAGTTATGTCTTATCGCTCTGGGATCTTACTTTATTAAGTTGCTACTAACTAACATAGTTTAAAACTCTCGAATCAAAGGAAAAAGATACAGGCACATATTAATTTTAAACGCAAATGATTACTAGAGCTTACCACGTACCTACTACCTAACCTCCTCACTGCGCCAAAACAAAATTCTTAGTGATAAACACAGTTTCGTAAGGAAAATTAATATTGTACAATTACATAAGATTCATTACTTTACCGCCAACCAGTCTGCTATTCTCTCAATAGGTACCGCAGCGGCACAATATAAATTCTCATGGAACAATATCCATTAGCTTCAGTTGAGTGAGTTCCTCGTTTTTGAAACGCTCTGCTTTATTAAACATTCGAGGACTTTTGGCGACGTAATACTTCTCCATCGGTCAACGGTGACGTCACTTTATTTTAGGTTCTATAACTACGCAAGATTTGTAACCAAATTAAACACTCACTCTCTATTCTGTATCGATATTGGGTTGCGCTGTGAGAGGGTAGTCGGAACAAAATAACTACATAAATCAATTTTATACAGTGAGCGTTCTCGCCGTTGCACTCCTTTCGTCTGAGCTACGTAATCTTATTTAAAGCATGAAATACAGACATTATTTATTGCTTTCCTTACGCTTGTCTTTTATCGCTAGCTATTTTTAATTCGAATTTATGTGATACAGCAACATTTTGTTACAGCCGTTAGTGCAAAATATTTATCTATCAGCTTTTGGCCGCGGCTTCGCTCAGAAACAGTGTTTTTTTCTATATGAAAGATACCCTATATCCTTTTCTGTATCCTTGACAAGGTGTTGTTGAAATTTCACAATGATCGGTCGTCTAGTTAAGGCGTGGAACCGTAACAAATTCATATTCGCATATATATTATTAAGATAATAAATAAAACACATATAATTCAACAGAGCAGTGTACTGAAAATAGTTTAGTAGTAGTTATAGTCGCAATGCAACCACTCTTTACCCACTTACTCGCAAAGCTGGTTCCCCACAATTTGCCGAGCAACTTGCCGCAATAAGTGACACATTAATTTGACTTATAGCCAGCCTCTACCCGCTCAAGTGTCGTCAACGAACTGAAAACTGTTTTAAAATGGCTTTCTTATTTGCATTTTGTTTTCTAACCGAGACGAGAATATTCTTGTTAATTTTGAACAGAAGCTCTATAAATGAGTTATGGTGCTCTTGCACAAAAACATCTGCTGCCGTGTGCCTGTAATCAATGAATCAACGAAATGGATTCGTTCGTTATGAGCTACGGTAGTAAAACAAACATTTTTAATTTAATTGAAAGTTCACGGAAGTGTGTATCTATTTGCGTTCATTTTGCTCATTTATGAACTGTTAGTAATAAAACATTGACGTGGAACAATCGTTATGAATAAAAGCTTTCGTCGGTGAATGAGATTGTTGTAGGCACGAGTAATGATTGGCGAGTTATGACACCGCCGTGCCGCGTCAACGCGCTATTTGAAGGCCGTCCGGGTTATGAATCTATAGATATCGCAAACGAGAAAAGCTACATCTAGTACCGTGTGGTAAAATACAGCTCCCACACTATATTGCATGCAACGATACACCTGAATGAATACAATTTATTATGTAATACAAATAATTTATTGAAAGGATTAAAGCTTTTCAATTGAATGGATAATTAATAAGCTAAGTTTGGAGTACACTCAATGTTTAATAATATAATTTGTATTTCGCCGCTTTGAGTTTTAAAGTTATGAATCCTTACTTATTATTATAAATTCCATAGTATCTCTGTCTGTCTATCTGTCTGTCTGTCTGTTACCTTTTCACGGCTAAACCACTCAACCGATTTAGATGAAATTTGGTACAGATATAGTTTAAAACCTGGGAAAGGACATAGGCTACTTTTTATTAATGTAGGTACCACGCGGGCTGAGCCGTGCGCAAAAGCTAGTACTAAATAATAATAAAACAGTTTCTATAAAATTGTATTATGCGAAATCATTACAGTGGCCAGATGCATCTCCCCTGGTTAGTTATATTTTTACATACAAATGTAGGTATAATACGATGTATCGCCGCAGGAGCGGGGATACATCGTGTACTATATTGTCAGCTATAGTTAGGTCGCACTCAATAAAAGACGAGTGTGTTACTATTAATCAGACAAATTTCACTATAAATAGACATAATTAAAAATCTCATGGTACTAAGAAAAAATGTGCCAGTTACCGAGTCGGGTACAGCTTACCCGACTCGGTAACTGGCACATTTTTTCTTCAGCACACCCCTGATAGTAGATATTAATATTAAGGAGCCTCTAAATAGCCTGCCAACTAGTCAAGCCGTTAATCCGCTGATTCCGGATGGCTTAAAAAAACTCTAAAGTTAGCTACTAAAGAAATTTGACAGTTAAATTTTATGTTGTATTAGCTTTTGCTCGCGGTTTCGCTCGCGTAAATGTAAGTTAGCTTTGGCGCAACAGTATAAAAATTGTTATGTTTCTCGGCGATACTATAGCTTTCTAATAGTGAAATATTTTTTTACATACGTTGAGAAGTTTTAGAGTTAAATCATTACAAACAATTAAACTGCTCCCGACTTAAGACCACATAAGCTGTTTTAAAAATCGAATATTCGAATGCAATGTATAATGCGTCCCACCATTTTCAATTTGCGTGGTCTTTAAAATAAAGCGGGCGTCTAACTGAAAGTTGCGAAGTAATCATCGATAATACCGATTCCGCTTATATTCTGAATAGCGACCAAAAGCCCATTGAAACACAAATAAGTAATAAATTCTCCGTATTGCGTATTTCATTAAATTTTGTAATTGAAATTTTGGAAACAGGAATTATTGTTAAAACCTTTTTGTCATCGCATGCCATATATAGATTATATTTTTTTCCCTTAGCTTTTATTATATCAATACAGTTGTAAGGTTTAATAATATAACACAAAAGTGCTAATGGTACTGTGGACCTATAATTAGTTTACCTAGTGTATTATTCTTTATCTACTCTTATCTAATTTCGTTAGGTAAAACTGTAAATATTATGCAGCGAGAACAGATTTATATTAGACCAAAATATGCTGCACGATCCATACAGTCAATAATAAAATATTTATATTTAAGCTAGTAGATAGTTCTATTAAAATTTGAATGAAAACAAAGTAGAAACTAATTTCATAGCTACAGAATTCCGGGCACAATAGCGGCAATAGCATTTTAATGCAAAAGAGTTTTTTTGGCATTGCACCAAAAATCTACAATAAAATACCTGACAATATCAAAAATATGCCTATAGTAAAATTTAAAAAAGCTCTTACATTATTACTAATTGACAAATGTTACTATAAAATTGAAGAATTTTTAAATTATAATTTAATACCAAAGAAGATTTAAAGTATTGTAATTTAATGTAAACTAATTATTTAATTCAATTCCAATATGATAATAATTTCTTATAATATAAAGTTCAAAACTAAAGGCGGAAGGCGGAAGACCGGATGTTGTGGCGAAAAATGGGAGAGGCCTATGTCCAGCAGTGGACTGCGGTGGGCTGATTGATTGATAAAGTTCAAAACTACGCATGCATGCATGTTTGTTCTATAAATATTTGTATGTCAAAATTGACATAGCGCACTATTTAGTTCTTAAGATCCATCTAAAATGTTAATACGTTTCACAAATAAATTGATTAAAAAAAAAGAAAATACTACTGAATGTTTCCGTTCATATAAAATGATAAATATTTATAAGATCACTAGATTTGCGAAACAACGCCGTCAACTCCCAATAAATATGTAAACACTAGCTGAAGCCTTCAGAATCGCTTACACAGCGTTTTAAATTAAAATAAAGTATTGTTTGCACAAAGCCATACTTTAAACATAATTTATTTACACGTGAATATTATTTACGATGGAAAATTAATATATTTCTGTTTGGTATGTTTTAATTAGCCGATGAAATACGCTACGATTGTTCTTCGTGATTAAAAATAAGCACGAGAAATACCAATATATTTTTGCGATGGAAAACACATTATAGTCTTGTATATTCAATGCTTCAAAATCAAACTCATTGACTATGCCTCTTTTTGTATCCGTCAATATATTTTTAATAATAAAGCTTTTCCATTTGAAGAGCTTGTGAAGGATTTTTTTGTCGGTTTTATCAAGAATTTCGTCGTCCACAATATCAGCAAGAATATATTATAAGTTTAAGCCAGATATATTACGTAATAACTTATTTGTGTGTACACGAGCCTTTTGCTTAGAAACTATACCCTGTTTTTTAATCTCGTAGACTAAATTGACACATGCAAATGTCAAATTTACAAATAATGTTGCCAGCTCTTTTGTGCAGTGTTGTACCTACGATACCGGTTTGTTGAATCGTAACTTTTATCTTTATTAGACGAATTTTATTTTCATTCAAAGTTTTATATTAATTAATTTATTATTTTTTTATATTTATTATTTTATTTTTTAACCAATGTGTTTTAAAAACTGCCGAAAAATTAAACATATCCAGAGCTTCAATCTACAACGTGCTGAAGGAGCACAAAGAAAATGAAAATTTTAACTCCCCGAAAATACCTGGCCCTAAAATAGATTTCAGAAACAATTTGGACGATTTCACTCTTTCGGCTATACGTCGAAAAGTCCACCAATTCTTTTATAGAAACGAATCACCATCCTTGAACAAGGTAATGCTAATTCTGTTTATTTAATATTTTTAATTTTGGCAGGTATTGTAATGATGCTTGCAAACTGTAGTGATAATTTAAGTTCATAGTTACCTACACAATTATTTAGTTTTTAGGTTCTTCAAGTCGTAAATGATGACCCATAACTTAAGTCATTTTCAAGAAGTACATTACATAAAATAAAAAAATATAAATTAGATTCAAAATTTGCTAAAAATAATAAAACATTCAAAATGAATGAAGTACGAAGCCTTTTTGAAGAAGGGCTTCGTCAAGTGACCCCTCAGCGGTGGAAAGACTGTGTAGGCCATGTAATTAAAATTGAAGATGAAATGTGTCATCTGGGCCATATAACCGACGACATTACTGATAGGTTTATCATAGAAGTAGGTGGTAGTCATTATCTGAATCAGATTAACGCGAATACCTGTAATTAAGTTATGTAATTAAAAATATATGTTCTACATTATTAATTTTGTATTATTACGTTTTAAATAAGTACCTACACATTATTTCAGGATAACTTATTATAAAAAAACGATACTTGATTTTATTAACGCTAAGTTTCGGTTGTGCCACATCACTATTTAAGAATTGCAATAAACTGACAACACTCGTAATGTCAGTTTAGTCTACGAGATTAAAAAACAGACTCTAGTTTTAACGAACTTTAAATGAAAAAGCACATGCGAGGTCGACGAAATTACGTGCACAGAAGTGCTGCTAAACTGTGAAATTGGTTCGACATGCATTTTAAGCTACGTTTCATTGAATTCTGTGTGAAGTGTTCTTGCTTTATAAATATTTGTATTTGTGAAAATACGTTGAATATAATATCAGCAGTACATTGCTGCATGTTTCTGATTAAGTAGTGGAATAAACGATAAATAAAATTAATAACTAGCATACAAAATATACCTTCTCCTTTCACACAGATTGGCAGGAACTGCTCACACGAAGCCTAACTAAAATGATAAACAATTGATTCTATTAACTCAATGATTATTACGTAAAGTAATATTTTTTACAATCAATT
This sequence comes from Catocala sponsa, assembly GCA_963564715.1. NCBI lineage: Eukaryota > Metazoa > Arthropoda > Insecta > Lepidoptera > Erebidae > Catocala > Catocala sponsa. The sequence goes on from OY751336.1 coordinate 6,762,831, forward strand.
ATAGAAGGCTGTGAGAAAGAAATAAAAAATCGTTGTAATCGTTAAAAATAATCGATGAATTTCTGCGATAATAAAACTCACGAAAAGCGGTCCCTTTATCTTATTGAGTCACAATAGGGACATAATCTTAAAAGGTTTTATCTGGATGTAAAAAAGCGCGTTTGAATCTGAATCATAATTGTTATGATAATGTGTTTTGGCGCTTTATTTGACGCTGGCTTTGGTATAGCCTCTTTTTACACCACAATAAGGGTTTTAGGAGTTATTGTGTAAATGGCATTTCTCGTATTGTGACAAAGCATCAATACTTAACAAAGTCATTATATTCAAAGAAAATCCTAAGGTCTTACCGAGCAATAATAAAAGTTTTTAATGACTAGGCAGCCTCCTTCGTCCTATAACGGATGTTTGCACTTATATTTGCGTGCGATCGTTAGGTGCTAGGATAGATTCCCGGATCGGGCAATATACTATATCATTTTACTACTAAGAAATTTTAAGTAGCTGAATGGTATTTGGAAATGTACCTAGTATGCAGCGATACACTCGACTCGAAAATATAGTACACATTTTAGCATCTAAAATGTAGTTGCCAAAATTTGTTCATTATACATTCTTCTTCGAAGATATATTTGCGTATATCTGTATACATATCAATTGGGAAGCAGGTTTTTTCTCTGTATAGGAACGATCAGACCTGTGCCAACATATGTAGGTAATTATCAGACTACATAAAAACAGACGGTAGTATGAGAAATGTGGTCAGCAACAGGTCGGTAATTGCCGAACATATCTGTGACATGAATACAAGGTATTATGTGCATCAATAAACCGTACATATGCAAGTGAGAGAAAAGTCAAAGTCAAAGTCAAGTCAAAGTCAAAAATCATTTATTCATTTAGGTCACAAAGTAACACTTATGAACGTCAAAGTATATAGGTTAGTGAGTTTACTAAGCTACTGAAGCTACATTTAGGTTAGTTGCTAGGTTCAGGCAAAGGGTAGAGCCTATGAGAAGAAACCTGCAAGAAACTCACGACCAGTATTTAGAAGTATTTAGACTATCGAAAGGTATGTCAGTTTTCCAGACAAAGATATGAAAGTAAAAATAAATCTCATCACATAGGTAAATGTGAAAAGTGGGCCAAGTTTGGTACACGTTTAGGGTTGTCGGTTACGCCGATAAAAGAGTTGTGATCTGAACGTGTGCCAAGTTTCGCTGCAGTTTCTTAAGTCATAGATACAGAAATGTACAACATTTTGTAAAATGAAACCAGCCGCACTAATAACTTAGGCGATATATATTTTTCTGGCGTGCTTTGTATCTAAGTTTTAGTTTTTAACTCACCAATAAATGATCCAGGTTTTTTAATAAGAGAGGGACTAATCTGGTTTTATTGCAGTCATAAAAGGTCATTGGGCGTTTCTGACCCACTTTATGAAATTTCGCGTACACAGACCAAATTAGTTTTAAATTGAAGAATTTAATCACACTTTTCAAAATATGTATTTTTATTTTAAGTATCCAATGGGAAAATAAAGTTATTTAACATTTAAAAGTTAATAAACTTTTGTTAATAAAACAGAAGTTTTTACTTTTAGCATTATGGAAACGCGTCGTTAAGTCACTATAAATGTTTGTATAACTCTATGAAATATCTCTCTCTCGCTCGCACATTTGGCAGGTAGATAAAAACAGGTAGGTACCGAAGTGTGCATGCGCTAGCGCCGCTTGGATGGACCGCGTCGCAGTCGTACGTCATCCGTCGTTTCAATCTGTGCGTTTACACCTGTGTTTCTGTTATTTATTCATTTTATCGACTACTTGTGCGCGTTTTATGGACTATTGGCTTTGCTTGACGATTGGTTTTTACGTTGAAATGGAAAGACAAAATAGTTGTGTGTCGTGTAATCGATCTGTGTTACGTCGACGAAAACACATTTTGACAACGCTCTTTCTAGAAAGATACCGAGATCATGCAGTATTATTGTTGCAAGAAATGATTCCACACGAGGTAAGTAACCTACACAGTTATTATGCCTACTTACCGGCTCACCAAACCTCGACTATAAGAGCGATAGAAAGATAATTATACTTTTAACCATGCTTTTGTCATTATAGGTACGCTTATTTGGTATCGTAGCCTTTACCGTGATTATAGTCGCAGTTATCGCAAACGTTTTCTTTGTTTGTGAGGAATTACAATCCTTTTTTACTAAAATAAAACTATTTTTTATTGCTAATTGCTTGGTCATAAACGATGGAAACTGAACACTGAACGGCAACGCCGCACGCGTCATCGTAAAGCCTGCAATACAAATGCCAGTAACTTGCATAAAAGTATGCAAGTAGCTGGCATCCCATTGTATCATTCCCCAATCAGAAGTCATACAGCTTAATGGCATGCAAGTTACTACCTTACTTTTGTAATTATAATTAAAATAATTACTTTTGTAAGTTACTACCTTACTTTTAAAGCGATGTGTGTGAGTGTCATTGGCGGTTGGCGGAGATTTTTGTATGCTGACAGTGGAAGTTCTCCGGTTGATGTGAAGATGATGATGTTAATATTTCTCAGTATATGCAATTTTTTATCAATTGTTTCAGATTCGTTTTGATGGCTCAAGGGCCATATGCCATGCTTGCTGGGTGAGATTTGATCGTCAATTGCACAACCAACCCATAGAAAACCAGCCTGTAATAAATCAACATATACCACATCAACCAGTGGATGACCAACCCGTGCAAGATCAACCAGTAGAAGATCAAGCAGTTCAAGATCATGTACCCCATCAAGTTGAAGGAGATGCAGACCAGAGAGATGTTGCGGGTCCACAATTGGGTCCCGGTTTTGTTGCGCCTAGTGGATATTTGCGAGCTTCAAATACAGCCAGACATTGTGTTTTTCCAAACTGCAGAAATGTGGTGGCCCACATTGTTCCACCGTATGCTAAGTTTAAACTTTTGCATAATCATAATTTTTACATACCGGAATTAGCTCGGGTTTGCAATCCTCATTTTATAAGAAATGATTGGGAAGACTTAATTAATACCCCTTCACTCGAAAACTTTAATGGTGCTCATGTTGTAGGCATGATGAATCTGTACAAATGGGGTTTCGAATGGAGAAATCAATTTGCTTATGAAAATATCGAACAAATAGATGACAACGAATTCCATTTTTGGACGGGTCTTTCAAAATATCAATTTAATGTGATTTTAAACCAAACGCCTTCTCTGCGTGATAGATCAGAGCGTCCTGCCACGGTTCTTGGAATATACCTAACTAAAATAAGAACCAGAGAACCAGATGAGCGCTTAGCTACTAAATTCAGTATGTCGAGGAGAACATTAGAAAGGAAATTGGTGATAGCAAGAGAATGCTTAATTAATGATTTTGTGCCACAGCATTTGGGATTAAATCATATTACAAGAGAAGATGTGGTAGCCAGAAACCTTTCAATCCCAAGCCATTTTTTCGGTGGTAACCAAAATGATCCCGCAGCCATTGTCGTATGTGATGGAACATATATTTATCTGCAGAAGAGTGCGAATTTCCTTTTTCAGCGGAAAACTTACAGTCTCCATAAGTTTCGGAACTTAGTCAAACCCTTTTTATTAGTATGTACCGATGGCTACATACTAGATGCTATGGGACCATATACAGCAAATACTTCGGACGCAAGAATTATGCTCGACCTGATGCGACAAGATTCTCCGATTCATGGGTTCTTGAGAACTGATGACATTTTTATATTGGATCGTGGATTTCGAGATTCGATCAATACTATTGAAGAATGCGGATATAATCCTCACATGCCGCCAACGAGAGCAAGAGGAGAACAACTGACGACATTAGATGCTAATAAATCTAGGTTATTAACTATGATCCGTTGGGTAGTAGAAACTATTAACAGCAGATTTAAAAAAGATTTTAAAATGTTCCGCCATGTATATTTTAATGTTGCTATGAGACATATGATGGACGACTTCAGAATAACTGCGGCAATAATTAATACTACTCGAAATCCATATGAAGACCATATGTATGCGGAACAGTTCATATCCATAATAAATGAGCGGATGAATCAACGCAATGAGCTGGCAGATTATGTGATAAGGCACAATTTGAACAGGCAGAGAGTAGCGTTCGTGCGACTCGACGGAAACGATCGGGATTTTGAAGACTTTCCACGCCTTACATATGAAGAATTAATATTATTTACGTTGGGATCGTACCACTTGAGAATCGCGAGGTCATACTGCCACGAGCACATGCGTTTGAATGGACTATACCACATCGAAATATACCGACACCAAGAAATTATCGAAAACAAGATACTAATAAGAGGCCGAATTCAGTCGCGACACGTCCGTAGTAAACAATATTACACGTATATTTTAGTAGATCCCAATAGAATTGGAAGAAATGGCTTTGATCAGTATTACTGCTCGTGTATACACGGCCGCCGCACTGTTGGAAGCTGTGCGCATGTTGTAAGCCTAGTTTACTTTTTATCATGGGCCAGGCATCAAGATGTAATAGATGCACCTGCAGCCTTTTAAGATGAAATAACAATAGATTTTGATCAAGCAGAATAAAAATATTATTCAAGTAGAACTGGATTTTATTTTTACGTCCCTTAAATAGCTTTTGATAAAACTAACACATTCTACTTTCTTATTATATATCTATTCCCATGGGAAATTATCCAATGCCACTTAAGGATGACTAGCTTTCGACTGGTAAAAGTATTTTTGAAATCAGTCCAAAAGTTTTGAGTTAATTCGTTACAAAAATGCTTTAAAAATACCTTAATAATAAAAAACTAAATTTTTTTTTTCTCAATTCTCCCAAGGCCTACAAGAATGCGACCCGTACCACTGGGGTGCAGATACATTTATCTAAATACCTTGCCCTATTTCGTTTGTGTACGCCGTGGGTCAAATGTCCGAACAAAATGCCCAATGACCAAATTTGCGATTGGAGAAAATATAACATAAGAATGTGAACAAAAAAAGACAAAAAATGTACCTAGAAAGTTTGATGTTCCATGGGGGACACCAGGTTGGGTAATAGATCGGACCTTACCTACCCAAGTAACCTGGCCTTTTGTAGTAATCACAGGTTGCTAAAAGGTTGTTAAAAGTATCTCAAACAGACGAGCGTATATGATAAATATAATAAAAGGTCGGCCTCGATGGCATAGTGGTCAGTGTAACCGACTGCCACGCCTGAGGTTGCGGGTTCGATTCCCGCACAAGTTAAACATTTGTGTGCATGAACATGGATGTTTGTCTTGGTCTGGGTGTTTCTATGTATAATATATATGTATTTACAAAAAAAAGTATATATGTATGTTTATCCATTGTCTAGTATCCATAGTACAAGCTCTACTTAGTTTGGGCTAGATGGTGTTGTGTGTTTGTGACAGAATATTATTATAGTTAATGAAGGCATGAGGTATGCAAGGGTTCTAAACTATGTAAGGTAACTAGTAAGGTAGTATTAATAGACTTTCATAATATCTGCTTACTAGCCGATCAATAGACGTGAGTCAATACTTTTAGATATTAGCTGAGTGCTAGTGGAAATTCGACTTAAAACGTCAAGTTATACGAAATATTTCAAGTTACGTCACAACATTTCAAAGTCTACTGTTACTAACTGAACTGTGTTGTGTAAGAAACTAGGTTTAATACTACACAATTTACTTAGTATCTTTACGCCAATTATTCGGCGAAGGTATCGTAGTATAGTAACGTAGTATCGTTATCATAAGTATTCTTTTGTGGATATCAAATGAAATACTTCTTGATAAATGATTTTTTTTATACAATTAAGGTGTCAAACAAGCATACGGCCCACCTGATGGTAAATGGTCACCGTAGCCTATGGACGCCTGCGATACCAGAGGCATCACTTGCGCCGACCCTTTAGGAAAGGAAGTGGGAAGGAGAAGGAGCCGGATGGGGAAAAGGGGGTGATTGGGCCTCCGGCACTCTCACTCACCGAAGGGAACACAACAGTAGGAAAGCTGCTATTTCACGATGATATCCTGTGAGAGGGTAGTCCTTCCCCGGTCGAGCCGGCCCATTCATGCTGAAATCAGCAAGGCTCTACTATTCTTATTGACCGCGACCAGTTACATAATTATAATCCGTACTAAGTTGCTACCTAACTAAGTGGTTGCGGCGAGACGACTGTCGTGCGCTATCGCATACTTGCGCTTGAGTATACACAAACTAATATCACAGCAGTATCTCTACGGTATTAATAATAATAATAATAGTTTATTAGCAACAAAAAGGGTTCAGAGCTGTATACATCATCATATTTAAATAAATTAAATAGGTCGGGTACATCTGAGGTATACAATATGAACAATGTCCCTCGAGCTAGGAAATTCTTGTGTTGCGGGGGACATACCTCCATCCTGTGTAATGTCATGGAAGTAAAAAAATAATTTTGATTATATACAGAGTTGTTGATGCAAATGCAAGTATGATGCTGTGCTTAGTAAACTAATGTCCAAACAAAATTCAAGTAGACTAATTTAGAGAAATTGAATGAGTCTGTTCAACGGCAAAATAGCACTCTCTTACATAAAATCGATACATGAGTAGTAACACTGTAGCCACGTTCCGCCCAGTAAATAATAGTAGGTGGTACATGGTTACTCACTTCTACATCTACCTCTCCCGTTAATCCATCATATTGTCTCACAATTAATCGTTGATTCCTTTTTGCTTGAAGCCAGCTATTTTTTCATAAATAAATATACGACTTGACGACATACACCAGTACATTAAACAGTTAATAAACGAACGATCAATAATGTAATATAATATTGATAAGCGCTTACCAAAAATAAGTTTCTTAGTGTCAAAAATACGAATCTACACCAATCTTGCTAAAGTTAAAAAGTAATGATCCCTCAAAATAACTACCGGCCATTCAAGTTTCAAATATGGCTCTACCGACGTCAAGAAGCAGGCGGAAAGAATTGCGTCAGCTGTCGGATGCCTCCGTTGACTACTGAATTGATTACACGATAAATCAGGGCCGTCACTAGACAGATGTCTATTAAGACGAACGGCGCTTGCCTATCCTAACGTTCGTTGTACATCCCACGCTGAAATGGATGTATTAGACAAAGTACATAACATACATAAAGGTTTTATTATGAGGAAGAACATTTTAAAAGGCTTTTTATTAAGTAAGTAATCGAGATGATTAAATATCATGGCGGAAACCGACCGTTTTATAGCTCAAATTAGGGAGTATGAAAATTATAATTAATAACTTCGCTTAGAATTAAAGTAAAGAGGGTGTAAATTTTATTAAATTTTTTGAAGTTGGGCTACTTCATTGGTCCAACCTTGGTAAAAGCATATTAATTTATTACAGTCTTGTCGCCGTGGCATAATTCCGCAATTTTAACCTGATCGTCATGTGCTTGGTATTTTCTTTCTTCCTTTTGATATAAAGATTTGAATAGCAATACGGAGTCTCAAATTGCGCCTGATGGTGGTTGACTCGCCCCTAATTACATGGCACTCTCAACTAAAGAAATGCAGGTGTATATCCTGCTGCATCCCATCTTACTTATCCGTTCGATATTCAAGCGTAACTCTATGTATGTATGTAATTAGCAACATGTGTATCTTAATTGTAACTGATCAAATGTATTATTAGACTGTAAGCTTTCCTAAAATAAATAAATAAATACTAATCAAAATGACAACCAGTCGTTGCTAATTGCTTGGTGACACGAACCTTCTTGCCCTGGTAGGTACCACCCACTTACTGAAAACCGATGTACGAGTAGCAACAATATTACACCATTTTGCCTTTTACTTAAAAATTTCGGCGGCTGATATACCTACCTTTTCTATCCCTTTTCTTTTATGCCATCTTAAATTCATTTTTCATAGAGTCGGTAAGCGTTACAATCGACCATAGGTTAGGGTAACCGCTTACCTCTAGGTGGTTCAGATGCTTGTTTGCAAACATTTTTGTAAAAATATAGCTCTATTCCTGACTGCACGGATGGCGTAGTGGTTTAAGTGGTTGCCATACCACTGCCATTGCGCCGAGTGTTGTGAGTTCGAATCCCACACGGGACAAAACTTTGTGTGGTCCTTTGTTAGAATGTTTGCAAAGTCCCTAGTGGACGCCCCCTCGTACAGGAATTATTTTGAGTGCAGGAGTTGTATATTTCAAATATTAGTATATATTATATTTCTATGTGTTCCTAGTATTTCTTAGCTTTTGAATCTCGGTGATATTGTTATTGTTATTATTTATGAGGGTATATGTGTGGAAAGCTGTTGTGCCTTTCGTCTCGAGTCGCCGCCCGCGTCGCGTGCGACCCTGAGTCGTGACCCGCAACCTAACTTGACAAGCGTCAGATTATTCTGTCTGCGCCATGATGTATGTGTGTATTATACACTGCTGCGATAAGTTAAAAACCTAATTTATTATAGCAGATCAGTCACGTCTCAAATTATCTTAGTTGTAACCTTTGAGTTACATGTTCTACGTACTAGATAGAAGGAGATAACATGTACTGAGAAAAAGAGCTTTTACTAGCGATAGAGTGCATGCTCTATATCTGACTTAGTCTGAGTCATGTGCTTATTGTAACGTGTTCACCAATTTTAATATTCTAAATTTGCCGATTTTCTATTTATAATAGGGATATGTGGCAAAGCAAGAGGGAGGCCTTTGCCCTGCAGTGGGACAATACAGGCCGAAAATAAATAAATAAATATGCCTGCATATATATTGCAGGACTGCTTAATTTAGCGATAGTTTAATAAGAGACCATTGGACTGCCACGCAGGGCTCTCGAGTTCGATCCTAAGGCCCGCATCTTTGGCTTTCCAAAGTTATGTGCGTATTTATCGCTCGCTATAACGATGTCGGAAAACATCGTGAGGAAACCTGCATGTCTGAGAAGTCTCCATAATGTTCTCGAATATATGTGAAATCTGCCAACTCACACTGGGCCAGTGTGGTGGACTATGGCCTAACCTTTATCACATTGAGAAGAGGCCCGTGCCCAGCAGTGGGACAGTTTAATAACGGAGTGTAATTAATATTGCACTATATAATAATATTAATGTTAACCCATTTTTCGTTCTTTTTTAAAAAAACAGTGTGCATCCTCGTATTTAGTCGACGCTCAATGCTCTAGAATATTTTGTACAACCTTTGCTTACTGGAAAGTCCAATAAGCTACTTTTGATAACATTGGACGCCTCGTCGGTCCGCTGGGGTAAGTTTGTGCATACGGGCATATGGTTGATGTTTACGTCACTAGAATTTGCAGTTTCAGTAGCAACATAGGGCCTGTAAATATGTTCTGGAAGCAAAAAGTCTAGGTTTTTACGTGATTCGTAAAGTGTAGTTAGTGAAAGCCAGTGAAACTCGTGTGTAACATATCTATTTGCTATTATCCAGTGATAATAGCAAATAGATATGTTACACACGAGTTTGTTTATATTTATATAAAGGCACGTTTGGTTGTTCATAGAGGACTATTAGTGCCCACACTTACGTATGGAAGTGAAAGTTGGGTATGGCAAAAGAAGCATGAGAGCAGAATAAATGCTGTAGAAATGAGAGCGTTGAGAAGCATATGTGGTGTGACTCTGAAAGATAGAATAAGAAATATTGTGATTAGAGAGAGATGCGGCATGAAAGTGGATATAGTTACAAGAATAGAAAAGGGTATGTTAAGCTGGTTTGGACATGTAGAAAGAATGGACGAGGAAAGACTGGCTAAGAAAGTTTATAAGGCTAGTGTGAATGGAACAGTCGCAAGAGGAAAACCTAGGCGAACGTTTCTCGATCAGATCGGAGGCGTGCTGGACAAAGGCCAGGTTAAGAGCTCCTTGAACCGACGGGCGTGTATGAGGAATGTGATGAAAGTGAATGAAGCCAGAGAAGTGTGACAGGATCGTAGCAAATGGAAATCCGTAGTCTCTGCCTACCTCTCTGGGAAACAGGCGTGAATCTATGTATGTATGTATGTATCCAGTGATGTGTTGAGTGTTGAGATAACATTGACGTACTTGAGGTGGTTTGTGTACATAAAATCGTATACTTATGCCGATGATGATGTCTTTTACTCATTTTCTAAAGTAAATGTAACCCGTGACTTCTACCGTATAGATTTTAGTGTTTAACCTGTCATTTGTTGATATGCCGGATATAACGAAAAAACGTAAACTGTAGAACGCAGTTAAACGTGACACACATAATTATGTGTATTATGTCCAGAATTAACATGTGTCATATATTTCGTTCGCATAGATTTCAGGAGCAAAGCCGCGGAAGAAACTAGTATTGAAATAAATAAACAGCTTTATACAATTTCTTTTTGTCCAAAACTAATTTAAAAATAAGTTGGCACGTACCCAACTCAATGTCGCGAACAGAAGACATCTGTATGTGTTCTGTTAACTGGAAACTAAATAGTAATAACAAATGTGTTCCATTTTGTATGTCATTAATATATGTCAGCTATCTAAATCCTAATCCGATAACGTACCTTTGACACGATGATATAGGATAGTTGCCTAGGTTTAAGTTTGAACGTTATTTTATATGCAGAAGCAGAAGTATTTCAATCATATTATATTGTCTTTTGTAAGGCCGCTAAATGTATCAGTAATAAATATTTTAAATTTAGTTATAAATCTATAAAAACCGTCCACGTCTTTTTACTTTCACCAAATGAGACATGCTATATAAGACAATGAGTTATTCCATCACCGTCAACCAGTTAGCTGATGAAAATCTCTTTGAGAAAATGATTTGATAGCCATATAAACGCGGAATTTAACAGAAAATCAATTATGCTCTTAAGGCTCTTACACACAATGCCGGCGGCACGAGCCGCCGGCTTTTGCGGAACGGCACGTGCCGCCGGCTTTTGCCGGGCATTTGTGCTGCTGGCATGTGCCGCAGAAACTTGCACAAAGCCACCAAGTATCATTCCAGTTATGACAGTCGTATAGAACGCTAGCCGTGCGGTACGCCGGCATACCCGGGCGAACATGCCGGCGGCTTCTTTGTGCGGCAAAACTGGCGGCTTTGGATGCCGCCGGGTGCACCGCGGCTTGAATGGCGGCAGTGCCTGTGGTAGTGCCGCCGGCACTGCCGCCGGCACTGTGTGTAGGAGCCTTTAGAGACGGAACGGATTGACGGTATAATAAAACATTGATTATAAAAAGCAGATACGCTACGTGTTAGTTACGCATTTGCTACGCGCCACTACGAGTTGCTACGGTAGAGCTACGTTGATACTGCGTAAGTTCTTAAGCTTTACTGGCCCTCTTATCTCCAGCTTCCGTTCTCGACGTATGATTGTACACATAGCAGGCTGTGTTTAGTAGACAGGCCGGCCATTTTGTGCCCCTCGTTATTTGATACCGCTGTCCAGATAAAACGCCACGTTGTTCTTCAACGTAAATAACATAGTGTAGCACCGCCGTTGAAAGCCTTCCGATGTTTTCTTGTTTATGTTTTAGTTGTTGTTATGAAACTCGTTTCACTTTGTTGAAGCATTTTTTTGTATTTTGCGATTTAGGTAAGGTTTCCCGAAAGTATATTTTCGTGTATATTTTAATATAATTATATAGGCAGGATGAATTTGTATAGCGTAATACTGTAATAATTATAAAATAACACATTGAATACGTCACAGAGTTTTGGGTTGAGTCTTTTTGCTTCCAATCTTTAAATCAAGATGCTTAGTTCCTCTTGGACACTTTTATTATACAACAAACTTGTATGTGGCCCTCCCAATGTAAAGCTACAACCTATTATTATGTAACCTATACGCAACACTAACTACCAGTGGATTATGCCGCCGTAGTGAAAGCCGCGGGTCGGAGAACGGGGATCTCCCGCCCGCCAGCCATAGAATCGGAGCAACGTCATCTGTTGTGCCGGGGCGTCGTCCAGGAGCTGTCACCAGTAGACGCTATATCTGTGCATTGGGCACTGCTGGGTGGGTCGCTAATGTTGTTTCAGTTCCAGCGCCCCACCCATCATACAAAGCAGCGAGCTGGCACACCGTGATGGTTTTAGTCGGTAGACCCGAAGTTTCAGGAGGCCCGACATAACCCTCTCGCCTCCCCTTGTGGTGAGGGGGTATGTATCAGGAGCATCTCCCCACGTAAAAAAGGGTATTGTACTTCCATCTCGGTAGCTTAGCGTGGTCTTATGAATAGTTAATCTACGACAATGCTATCACTTACGTGTCACATGTCAAACAAAGAATTTATTTTCCTGTAAAAAGCATAAAACCTGTTTTAAAGACCTTTCAAACCTCTCAACACACAACGTGTCATTATTTACCGACGAACTTTATAGAAAAAAGCCCTTGCCATAATACTATGCCGTACTATTCTTAAAACTCATAAGGTGTGTACTCGATCTTGTACACATTGTCATATAGCACGCTCATAGTTCAATCTTCGGTCTTTGTCTTTGCTTCGTCAATCAGTGTCACAGAATCCACAAAGTATTTTACATGCACGTGTGGCGAGCGTGACGTAAATTGGTTTTCAATTTACTCTATCAGTGTGAACTCACACACATGCAAGTCTTGTAAACTGTAACAAGTTACAAAACAATATGGGACATCGGTGACAGTGTCACACCACAGCGTCTTATAACTCCAGTAGAATAATTTGATTATTCTCAGTGCACAAATGTTTTACACTAGCGTTTCTTCAGCGTAGGCGTTCTATTAACGTATGTGCAACGTACTGTATTATTGCGACGCGATAGCGTCGCGTAAATATTGCACGATCGCTTTATAGTTTCGGTAACAAAACGCCTTCTAACCAGGGACCCAGGAAGCTCTCGGGAGCAGTAGCGCAGTGACATGTACATTCGTATACTATTGTATACGGTTACGAATAATAATAATAATAGTTTATTAGCGTGTTCTTGAGTGGAGACCGCCACTCGGCAAACGTAGTGTAGGACGCCATCCGACCAGTTGGGATGACGATCTGCGAAAGACTGCAGGCAGATGCTGGATGCGGCAAGCTGAAGACAGGGCGCTATGGCGCTCTTTGGGGGAGGGCTATGTCCAGCAGTGGACTATTATAGCCTGATGATGATGATGATGATTAGCAACAAAAAGGGTTCAGAGCTGTATACATCATCATATTTAAATAAATGAAATAGGTCGGGTACATCTGAGGTATACAATGTAAGCAATGTCCCCCGAGCTAGGACATTCTTGTGTTACCCGGGACATTCCCACTATTCCACCACCATTCTGTGTAATGTCATGGAAGTACAAAAATAATTTTGATTATATACAGAGTTGTTGATGCAAATGCGAGTACGATGCTGTGCTTAGTAAACGAATTTCCAAACAAAATTCAAGTAGACTAATTTAGAGAAATTGAAAAAAAAAAACAAATAATAAATAAATAAATAATAATATAATAATATTCTATCACATACACACAACACCATCTAGCCCAAACTAAGCAGAGCTTGTACTATGGGTACTAGACAATGGATAAACATACATAAGTATTATATACTTTTTTTTTGTAAATACATACTTATTATACATAGAAATACCCAGACCAACACAAACATCCATGTTCATGCACACAAATGTTTGACTTGTGCGGGAATCGAACCAAATGATGAATGAATGTACATGTCACTGCGCTTATGCTTCGTATGCACTACGTTAGCGCAGCGTAAGTGCAAGGCGTGTTAAGCATTGCTTTGTCGCAGCATTAGCGCTATGCATACTCCTACTCTAGAGAAATATTAGTGTGAAAGGGCCTTAATAAATACACTTCAATCGTCTCAAAAGTTAATCCAATTCCAATTGTCAATAATTAATAAATAGTTGTATACTTTAGTACTTTAAGGGCTTGTAATACCACTATCAGATGACATTTATCTATAAGATAAAACTCTCGCCTCTTCTTTAGGCCGGGACTCCACCAAAGCGGAGACGAGACGAGCGGAGAGATGTTTTTTAAACAACCAATAGAATTGTGTTATTGACACATCTCCTCTACGCTCAGCTTCAATAGCGATCGCTGTGCGGAGATGTGTAATATTTGTATGGCGCGATGGAAGCGGAGATGTGAGCTGTGCGCGGACGACGTGCAGTGGAGACGAGAGATGTGAGCGGCGTGCAATGAGCGATGTCACCCTCCCCCCTCTCGCCCGCCAGCAACCCGCAGAGCCCCGCGCGCGCGCCGGCCTCACTTCACGCACAGCACACAGCACACCGCCCACATCTCCGCTTTGGTGGAGTCCCCCGAGCTGAAAAACATCTCTGCTCGCACAGCACACAGCACACCGCACACATCTCCGCTTTGGAGGAGTCCCCCGAGCTGAAAAACATCTCTGCTCGCACAGCACACAGCACACCGCACACATCTCTGCTTTGGTGAAGTCCCGGCCTTAACCTAACATGTGTGAGACAGTATGCGATTTATCTATCAGATAACTTTATTTGTTAGTTGTAGGAGTGGCCATTAATTTGATGTAATTAAATCTATATTATATATAATGTACTCCAGACCGAATTTTGTTCTCGGCGGCCAATCTTAACGTTAACTAGCCAATAATTGCGCATGCAATTCTTTAGTGCAAAAGTGTGTGTGCGCTCATATTCCAATAGGATGGTCATCCTTTACGACCGAAGAGAGATCAGGTGCAGAACAACGGCGTGATATACTTGTCGAGGTATGGACATATGTAACATCAACTTCCTAACTCTGGACTGACGGCCTCGATGGCGTAGTGGTTAGTGTAACCGACTGCCACGCCTGAGGTCGCGGGTTCGATTCCCGCACAAGTCAAACATTTGTGTGCATGAACATTGATGTTTGTCTTGGTCTGGGTATTTCTATGTATAATATGTAGGTATTTACAACAAAAAAAAGTATATATGTATGTTTATCCGTCGTCTAGTACCCATAGTACAAGCTCTTAGTTTGGGCTAGATGGTGTTGTGTGTATGTGGTAGAAAAAAAAAATATAACAGAATTTTTTAGCAGTATAACCAATACTTTTTATTAGCTCCCCGGAATTTAAACCCTACTCCAAGGCAATATATATATATATATATATATATATATACATATATATATATATATATATATATATATATATATATATATATGTCGGGGATGTAGTGGTTGCGGGTTTAGTGGGCGTTATCTGGGTAATATGCGAGCACAAAACACAACGATGCCGATTTTACATTATTTGTCTTTAGAATAAACAGTATTTTCACTTCACAATAATGTCATGTCGAATGAAAAATAACAGTTAAGACCGAGCAGTGGGTTCAGGGCACTGATCTTACTTCTTTTTACACAACTCACAACTCAACGTTCCGACTCGATTAGTCGCTATTGCTCAAATGTGTCTCAATAAATGTCGGCCTTCCTAAAGTAAAGACGGCGCCTCGACCCCACTCAAGCACGCGCTCTGCTCTGATTGGTCGGTACGTGAATTACAATATTCATAACTTTTATTAGATTAATAATGTTTTTGAGATAAAGAATAATTTAACAAATCAAATTAAATTAAATTAAGAATTTTTAAAGTAATTAAAACGTAGACAATTTATATTGTGAATTATACGTGCAAATAACAATCAACCCGACTTAATAGCTTCCTCCGATATATATATATATACGACTGCTACGCTAGCGAGGTAGTACACATAATAAAGCTGTAAGCACATATTCTACCCGTTGCAATAATGCATAGTCGGCGCAGTCTTAAGTGTAAATAGGAATTAAGTATAAAGTTAATTTGTATTTTCTCTTAAGACTGCGCCGAGCGTAAGACAGATAATGACAGAGCTCGACTCGTGCGGCGCATATTCAAATCGGCTGCCATAGTAAAATTGTATGGAGGATTTGAGGTGCTTTTTTGATAAATATTTATCTTTATTGTCAACCAATAACTTAAATATTTGGGACGGACAAATTGTAATATAACTATTTATGTTTCGTTTGAGCTGTCAAATAGGATAGATTTCTACTGTTATAAACTAAAAATCACGTAACACGAGCTTACGGTTTTGCATTTTTCGTGCAAATTTACGTAATTTGTAGGCGAAAATATTAATTATTTTAAGTTTTTTACATGGAGTAATAGTAAACACCTTCATTGTTATGGTAAATGTATTTTTTTTATTTGTATTAAACAAAAAGTGTTGATTTTATTCACTTAACTGTGACCGCCTGTTTTGGCACATTTCGCTCGGCGCTGTCTTAATAAAAATGTCACGTCACACTACTTTCTAAGGTACATATAGTACGGAACAAAACCAAGTGATTTCCTTTATAACGTGACACTTTGTGAATACTAAGTACGACATAATAAAATTATGCTCCTGTTAGGGGGGAGAGGAAATGTGGTGGGAGGGGAAGCACTCTCATTGTACTACTAGTGACGTTAAGTAATGACGTCATAAAGTTTTCGTCCAGTGATACCAACACCATCCGTAATTAAAGACTAAGTATTAAGTACGTGGGTATACTGTGAATAGTTTCACTCATACGCGGCCGTAGCCCAATGGATAAGATATTGAACTTGCAATCAAGAGGTCGTGGTATCGAATCCCACCTATTGCACTGCCGACATAACCCCGCTTTTAACATAAGCCAAATTGCTAGTTTTCTGTATAAAAACTATCCTGTGCAGCTGTGGCTATAATTACCATTAAGTTTGTCGATAAGTTCACAGGTTCTAATCCCATACATTTTACTACCGTCATGAACCCATTTCCAACAAAATGAATCTAACTTAGCTTATATAGAGATTAACAATAACACTAGTAATTTGTAAATAAATAATAATAATAATAAACTTTATTTGTAACAAAAAACAAATCATACAAATTAATCTACACTTAGGCACATAAAACAGCGAAGTTGTACATATTTAGTAAACCTATAGCAGCCGTGCTATGTCACAGACCTGTGTTACAGCTGCTATGCCACCCTTCTTACAAACTAATGATCAACTTACTAATAAGTACAATGTATTAAGCTTAATGACAAAGAAAAATAACATGTCACAACTTAAATTAATTAACAAAATAAAAAAAGTATATAGCAATCGGGTAGTTATAAATTATAATAACCAATATTACTCAACGCGCTCAGCGCGCAGCGCTGCGTTGAGCAAGTACCTACGATGTCCATCTACTATGGTCGGGTTGACGTGTGGTACAATCGATAGACGACAACAATAAATTAAGTAAGTATATTATAATTATAAAATATAGTTAGATAAGTTAGTTGCACTTATTTATCAACTATCAATAATTTCTCAGTTTCTTCGTAATATATATGTTAGTATGTTAGTCAGTCAATTTAAATTACTGATTAAATGAAGATACAGGACTGGCACTAATTTGAATTATTATCGACATCAATTCCTATCTATTCTAAAAACTTGGTATATTAATAAATAACGTAACAGTAGAATAGCTACTTAAATTGCTTAGGTTCAAATTTTTGATTGTTTGCTTATGAAGAATATTTTAAACGGTTATAAGATATTGCAGATTTCGTTCAAACCACCTTCGTATTCCAAATTTTAATACCAAGTAAACATGGTGTCCTATTTTTGATGCACAGTAAAGATAAACAATTAATCTATGCTCAGCAATTAACACCATACTTCAAATTATGCAACTAATATCAGAATGAAGATGCAATATAAACGTAAAATAAAATATCTAACTGGTTTAAAAACGCAACGAAATTGAGGTTGAATACGTGACTATTATTTTGAATGCAAGCATATTTGAATCGACAATGTGGTTGCTGACATATAGAAGCATCCACAATGTGTTTGCGGCTATATAAATCAACGTCGACACCTCGAACGAAGATACAATATATTTTATTTTCATCTGTGATTTATCGGTGCATTGGTGCAGCAAATATTGCTATCGCATGCCGCTGAGTCCCGTACACTTTGGCAGACACGTGACGGTGCATTCCAATAGTAGTGCTTCGCCCAAGTTTGATATCTGTGACTAAAAGTGATTCTGAACCTAGTAATACTATCTGTACAAACTACGACGTAGCACTATAATGAAGAAATAAAAAAGGTAGTTTCATTTATATACAGGTTGTCCCAGAATATGCGAATCAATTAATTGTAACGGGAGATTCCTTAGTAACCTTTCAAATGTGCTACATAAAAATAATAAAAAATAATGAGCTTTGTGTAAAAATAAAAAAATCTAAGTTTTTAAAAAGGTACGACATTTCAGGCTTTCAACTACAGGTGCTTCGTTTATGACTAATTTTCATTTTTATTTACTATTATTATTTGTGAAGGATTGATTCGTCAAACAACATAGGATTTTAATTTAAACTGACTTAGTTTTGAAATCGCAGCATTATTTTGGTGTATTTTCTTTTTAAACATTATTTTAATTTTTTTTATTTAGCACATTTGAAACGTGCTTACCTAAGGAATCTCTCATTACAATTTGATTCACATATTTGACACCCTGTATATGTGTGTACGTACAAACATACATACATAGATTCACGCCTGTTTCCCAGAGGGGTAGGCTGAGACTACGGATTTCAATTTGCTACGATCCTGACACACTTCTCTGGCTTCATTCACTTTCATCACATTCCTCATACACGCCCGTCGGCTCAAGGAGCTCTTCACCTGGCCTTTGTCCAGAACGCCTCCGATCTGATCGAGAAACGTTCGCCTAGGTTTTCCTCTTGCGACTGTTCCACACGACTGTTCATGTACGTATGTGTATGTAAAGACTTGTTAAGCACCTGCAGTATCATATTATTAGTGATTATTTTTAGTTATTGGCACACACAAATGTCCTTCACCGTAATAAATCAAAACAGGTTATTATCAAAATATGTACATATAAATCAAAATATACAGGTACAAAAATATACAGGTATGACGCAGGTACAAAAATATTGTTTTAAATTATTGATGAGTATACCTTAGAAACATTAAATAGATTGTATTGACAGTACTACTTGTGATTATTAAAAGAAGTAATAAATGTTAGCACATAACACACGCAATGTATTTGTTGTCATAACATACATCGTTATTTATACGCTAGTGGTACCGTTCAATATGTGAGACAGCGAAGCAAACAATTTGAAACAACACATTTATGAAATAGATCGTATAACGACTGAATGCATTTTAATGCTAAAACTGTTGTACTATAATAACAAACTGTATATCAATCTTCACAGAATGTTTATAGACAATTTATTTGAGTTATCTTAACTTATGTGGGGGGCAGTCAGTGCAGACCGGCGACACTTAGACCCAGTGGGATCTTTTGTGTCGACACTCTCCCAATAACGACTGCCATAGATTTTCATGGCAGCCGGGACCAACGGCTTAACGTGCTCTCCGAGGCACGGAGCAGGCGATAATTGTCAATCAATACTCACATAATTTCGAAAAGTCATATTATAACTTCCGAAAGTCAGAGGTGCGCGACGTGGGTTCGAACCCGAGACGCTCTGCATTGCAGTCTGTTGGTCTCCCTACTGAGCTATCGCTGCTCGTCAATTTGAGTTAGCTTCGACTGCACAGATGGCGTAGTGATTTAAGTGGTCGCCTCGCCACTGCCACTGCGCCGAGTGTTGTGGGTTCGGATCCCAAACGGGACAAAACTTTGTGTGATCCACAAATGGTTGTTCCGAGTCTGGGTGTTCTTTGTGTCCGTTGTTTGAATGTTTGTAAAGTTCCCCGCGACACAGGATTTAGTCCTAGTACGGGAGTTGTCTTATTTAAAAGGAAAAACCGGACAAGTGCGAGTCGGACTTGCCCACCGAGGGTTCCGTACAAAGTAGGTACATATTATAAAAAAAAATGTCATTGCATAACGACCCTGTTTTTTATGATTTAATTACAAATGTATAGCTTTCAGATTTTTTCCTATACTTGTAGTATAGGACGGTATTACTTGCCAAAGTTCATAGTTCTAGGTCAACGGAAAATACCCTATAAATTTTGATTCCTTTGCGAGTGTCGAAATATACGTTTTTTTGCGGCATAAACGACCGTATCTTTTTTTACGTTAACTTAGAACTGTAGACCTAAGTATATCGTTTTAATTTCAACTCAATACCTCTACGCGTTCCCGAGATAAAAGGTCTTGACAGACAGACAGACGGACGGACGGACGGACAACAAAGTGATATAAGGGTTCCGTTTTTTCCTGTTGACGTACGGAACCCTAAAAATAAACTATTTGCAACATATGTAGGTACATAAAATATAATTGCAACTTTAAACAGCTTGTACAAACAAGATATTTAAGAAAAATTATGTGTGAGGTTTTTATGAAAGAAGAGAAAGAAAGAAAGAAAATACATTTATTTGCAGCAGATTATGCACTACATAGTTACATCCATTACTTCAGACACAGTTAATTACAAAAAAAGAAAAAAACAAATCTTACTGCAAATTGGTCGCAACTCAGCAAAATGCTAGTTTTGAAAAAACTAACGCTGGTCTTCCGCTGCGACCATGTTTGTAAATAATATACTTAACACAACACAAAGATGACAATCGATATAAAATAATAATAATACGTTTACGGTAGCAATATGACAACAATACAATATTTATTTTTGCACCCCAGTTAAATCTAACAACTTAATTATCTCAAAAATACACATTAATGTTAGCGACTGTAACTTCTCTACATAGTTATATAGCACTTGTGTCATGCAGCTATGTTTCCTGGCCTTTTTGGTGATCAAATAAAATATGAGAGCTATATAACAGAAGGCAAAACATACAAAATTATTTTAGAATTTTTGTCTGGTTGTCTATCTGTATGTTTGTACCTATGTGTATCACGCATAAACTACGTACAAACAAAACAACGTAACAAATGTGTACAGATCAGCATTTTCTTACATGGAAAGAAAGAAAATATAAATAGGTACCTACTTCCAAATTCCATGCAAACGAAGTCGCGAACAAAAGCTAGTTATTAATAAAATGCGGAACGAGAAGATATTGAAAACAGAGTAGAAAAAAAAATACTGGCAGTTTTAGGGACTGCCGATAGAAGAGAAAACTTTAATCCTTGATCATAAACACTTTTTTATACCAAACTATTTTAAACCAAAAATAATTCAGAAATGGAAAGCATTCGGTGACGATGACGCGAGTTCCATGATTTTGGTTCACCCAAGAAGTGCTCAACGCGCCTAAAGAAGTTTTCACTTCAACATTAACGTGGACAAACATAACCCGCTCAGGTAAACTAGAATCTTTTCTTTGGAGGACGTTTACGTCATTTATTTAATATGTTAGTAAAGCAATGGTTTGGTTTTAATCCACGACCTCTCAATCGCAAATCTAATGACTTGTCCATTAAACCACCGTATCGTACCTAGATAGAATCCGGGTTCTTGCTCATTATAATGTAAAAATAGACTATGTGCGAGCTAAGTGGGAATAAAAGAATTATTAATTTTTATGAGTTTTTTTTAAAATACGCTGTATCTTCTACGGTCCTTGGATTTGAAAATGATAACAGTATTATATAAAACTAGACATAAACACACAATAATATTTGTCTCCAAGGATGATGTAGAGCTATAATTGGCTGTCTCGCCACTCTCATTAGACTCCATACAGATAATAATTCAATACCCGCGAAGGACGTTTTGGATTATCCAGAATTGGTTTCGTATAAGTATAAGTAGGCACCTAACAATTTATAAATTTGTAAAGACGTAATTGTATTATACTTTGAAGAAGAAATTGTCTTTCATAAAAAGACAAAAGATAGTAAAGTATCTCTTTTCTAATTCGGTCTGACCGATTAGGTTTCAAAACAAGAAAAAGACCAAATAAAAAGAACTCAGAGACATTAATATTAAATTTGTAACTTTCGAGAGAATTAATTTTAAGAGAATGGATAAATAAAATTTGTAGTTTTGTAATTATATAGATACGTTTTATTATATACTTTTATTCTAATACACTAGCGACCCAGCCCGGCTTCGCATGGGTAGTACAAAATCTAAATAAATTATGCACCTAAATCTTCTTCATGAATCACTCTCTCTATTGGCGAAAACTGCATGAAAATCCGTTCAGAAGTTTTTCAGTTTAACGCTTACAGACGTGGCGGGGGACTTTGTTTTATAACATGTAGTGATATAACTACATACATTACAGAAAACCGGCGTAGTAGAGCCTCGCTGATTTCAGCATGAATGGGCCGGCTCGACCGGGGAAGGACTACCCTCTCACAGAATATCGACGTGAAATAGCAGTATTCCTACTGTTGTGTTTCGTTCGGTGAGTGAGAGTACCGGAGGCCCAATCACTCCCTTTCCCCAATCCCGCTCCCTTTCCTTCCCACGTCCTTTCCTAAAGGGTCGGCAACGCGCAAGTGATGCCTCTGGTGTTGCAGGCGTCCACAGGCTACGGTGACCACTTACCATCAGGTGGGCCGTATACTTGTTTGCCACATTAGTTGTATAAAAAAAATACTCTTATATCAGCACGTAACTTTATTTTTAATGGACTAGAAAATTTTCCTGTGTTACGGTGAACTTTATATCATTCAAACAATGACCACAAGAAACACCCAGTCTCAAAACAACTATTTGTGTAGTTGTGTTCCGAGGAATTGTTCGGAATGATCCCTGCCGCCTCTTTTCGCCATCGTCCTACGTGACAGCATTTTCACTCCCATCATTTAGATGGTTGGCAGTCCACAACTGTGCGTTTCTCTAGGAATTTTCCGCCTCGCACAACAAAACTGTGGAATGAGCTGTCGCCTACGGTATTTCCGGACCAATACGACCTTCAACACTTCAAGAAAAGCGCGTACTCCTTTTAAAAGGCCGGCAACGCACTTGTATCTCCTCTGGTGTTGCGGGTGTCCATTGGTGGCGGTAATCGCTTACCATCAGGCGATCCGTCTGCTCGTTTGCCCCCTAATCCACAGAAAAAAAATGTTGTACAAAAATAGATCTTATAGTGAAATCTGAATTTTCTGCCTACACTCTTTACATATCTGACGCCTCAGCTTAACCTGACCTCTGACAAACGGGCGTAAATATATGAACGTACGCAACTATTGATTTGTATTTAATAAAGTCCCTAAATTGACATATTAAACAGGAGTCCAGATATATTATCACCTTCATTGTTGGTTCGGTTCATCACCTGCTTCAATGTTTCTAATTCATTTCATTAATAAGTTTTCTTACTTTATTTTCCCAAAAAATAAGTAATATCTTCATATTAAATACGAATATTAAAGTAAGTCTGCAACGACGAATATTATACATATGTATGAAATTTTAATATTACCTAGAATAAGCTCAGTGTTCTGTGAATACACTTGCTAGCTTGTTTGGCTAAAAAATAGCAGATTCACTTCTGAATAACAAATGAATATAATATTGAACCCCGTTCGTATATTTTCAAAGGGTACATATAAGCATATAACACACTATCGGCCCGGCCCGAGAATTAAAACCAGAACCGTGCCATCAGCTGCCAATATACATGCAATCTCATAGAGCAACAAGGCAATCTAACAATAACAAAATAAATTTTGATTTGATTACACGGTTGGCGTAGCGGTTTAAGTGGTCGCCTAGCCATTGCCACGACCACACACACACACACGCACGCACGTACGCACGCACGAACGTACACATGCACGCACGCACGCACGAATGGTTGTTGGGAGTCCGGATATTCCTTGTGTCCGTTGTTTGAATGTTTGTGAATTGTCCCGCGATACAGAAATTATTCGTTACGCGGGGTAATAAATTAATTACTTTAAAAAAATACAATGAAGACATGGTATCCTACTAGTGTTATATATATGAATATTTGTAAAATGACTTTAATATCTATTGCTCACTCACGTGTAAACCGTTAAACGGATTTGAATCAAACTTGGCACAAACATAGTCTACATTCAGGATACATGGAATACTTTTTGTCTCTGTGTACATACCCGTGCGAGTCATGCAGGTGAAGCCGTAGACAAAATCAACAGATGTATTTGGTTCGGCTACACATGGGATCCTTTTCACCAAAATTTACGTATCTGTAGGATCCACGCAGACAAAACCGTGGACCCACACTAGTCATTTATTTATCTGGACTTAAAATCTATACATATAATAAAATCGTAGGTAAGTCAAAACTACAGTTTTGACTTTCCTACGATAGAATATGTTTTTAAAAGAATACTTGGGGCGTGATCTACAATCGATTTCGAAGCCAAAAATATAGTTTTTAGAATTTTTGTCTGTTTGTCTGTTTGTCTGTATGTATATCCGCGCTAAACTCAAAAAGTACTGCATGGATTTACTTCAAATTTTGCATGAATATTACTTACAGGTCGGGTCAACATATAGGCTACATATTATCACGCTATCACCTACGGGAGAGGAGCTGTGAATCTTTATTTTTCTTACGCATTCTGTGACAGCGTGTAATATAACGACGCATATTTAAATGTTGTTTTTGAGTAAGCCATGCTATTATCTAGCTTTACACTAGAAAAACTACGCCATTTAAGTAAGTAACTTGGGCAGAGAAATATAGTTGGGTTCCGCGGCGACAAACACTTTTTAGTTAAAATCTATGTGGACAAAGTCGCAGGTAACAGCTAGTAGATAATAGTATTAAATCTAACAATATTATTAGTCACTCACTAATAATATCACAATCTATATTGTTTAAACTTGAGTATAATCGCAAATTGAGATCGTTCCGTAGCTCGCCAATTGCCTTAAGTTTTCGACCGTTCAGAATTAGACAAAGTTCGCTTAGATATTCGACTCGAACGTTGTTTATGCCCGTTTATATCATCGACATCGCTTTGTATTAACTTATTAAGTTGTACAACAGATATCTACTTCTAATAATCTACTTAATTAATTTTATACCTCATAGCTGAGGCACTTATAGCTAGACGAAAATATTGATCGGGCTAGGAACACTTTCGGAATATTCACTAGCAATGTGCATAATTCTATTTGTTTTATGCGAATGTATCGACAATATTATTTGTACATAGTTGTATGCGCTACGCGCTTGACCATGCAATGTAGGTATCATAATGAGCCCAATTATATTCAAAGAAAATTTAAATGCAAAAATACGAACCACTTATATCTACCTAATTTGAATGGACATGCACGTTCATTTTTATAAAACGATACGACATTTTGTTAAAACTTTACAACGTAGCAATGGTAGCATACTAAAACTATGTAATTAAACTTTTTAAGTACATATAAATGGTCTTTGTATAACCTCTGAGTCGTAAGAGTTCTATGAATATCTGTCTGAGTCGTGAGGGTTCTATGAATATCTTAATGTAGAATAACAATTATTGATGAACACAATCTTTTGTGTGATGAGCGCATCGACACCACAAGACTAGCGCATTGAAAAAGGCGACGTGACAAGTAATCCTCTATACAATCCATGCTACCAGATAATTTAAAATAATTCCTGGTTATAATGGAGCTAATAATCCAAAATTCGTTAAATAATTGTACCGGAGGCCCAATCACCATCTTCCCCCTTCCTTCTCCTTCCCACTTCCTTTCCTAAAGGGTCGGCAACGCGCAAGTGATGCCTCTGGTGTTGCAGGCGTCCATAGGCTACGGTGACCATTTACGAGCAGGTGGGGCCGTATGCTTGTGTGCCACCATAGTAGTAAATAAAATAAAAAATTAAAAAAGAACCTATTTATGAGTTATTTATTACAATTTGTATCGCAGCTACTACTATCTCTATAAAAAACACCGTGGAAACTAATACCTGAAAGAATACCATAAGCTGCAGCAAGCATTTTCTATGCCTGTGCATATAAAATTATTAGAAGAAATATTTGTTTAAGGTTATTTAAAATATTAGAGATCTGCGTCCTTTCTTGATAAAATAATACGTAAGGCGTGCAACATATTAAAAACGATACAAATTCTTTGTAACGCTTTTAATATATTGCGCGCACGAAGGAGAATGATATTTGGCATAATTTACGTTTATAAGGAGAAGAAGTGCAGAATGCTTAAAATTATTTAAAAACAACATGAATGACGGTATAATTTCAACCACTGCGTGATCACAAGCTATTATTATAATTGCAAAAGTGACGTCCTCTTTTATTACGCTTTCACTTCTAAGCCGCGAAACATATTTTAATAAAAGTTGACACGAAAGCAGCAGGAAAGCGAGAAAATGACATAAAGTACTATGAAAAATGCTATCAATATCGGGTATTACCCCTAGTAATATGTTACAGCACTGATTCGTGTAATACCAAACTTTATTAAATATTATTTATTTATTTATTTATTCGTTGGTACACCAACAGCATTACATGTTACATCTACATAATTATTGTTACAATAATGAATCAGTTCTGACATGCATGCCTATCACAGGTATACACAGCAATCACGTTAAGACAACAATCTGTTCCTAGTTGTAAACTAACACATAATAAAGTTCAAGCAACAATAAAAAATTAAAAACAAAAAAGATACAAAACACAAAAACAAAAAATAAAGCAAAATTTAATGAAACAATACAACAAATCATAACAAACTATGCGCCATCGTTATGTACCTGCACCTCTAAAACGGTTTTCCTGAATTTGTTCAATGACAGACCGTGAATATATTATTAAAGGTATACCTGTTTATTAACTGTCGATGCAAAAATCCAATTAGTTATTATTTGTAATTATTAATGTGGGATTAGGACACGGTTTGATTAAGCATATAATATGCGGCTGACCGTTTCCTGGTTCATTTATAAATTTCGTATGATATTATAATGTTATGAGAGATCTGTCAAATGTAACGATCTTTAAAATATCCGTAAAAACCAGTAAAATAGTGCTCCTACTTTACTGTTTTTGAAGTGAAAACTTCTTTAGGCGCGTTGAGCACTTCTTGGGTGAACAAAAATCATGGAACTCGCGTCATCGTCACGCTTCCACGCTTTCCATTTTTGAATTATTTTAGAATATTAACAATATCTCATAAATGGTGCGTCCTACGCAAAAAATAACAAAATTTTGTTCCCTTAATAACTCCTAAGAGTGCATCAGGAACTAGCATCCGACCTGCTCCTTTTTTTTTAAAGGCCTCTCCCGCGCCATCTGTACATCTCATATCGCAGGGGACTCTATAAACATTTAAACAATGTAAGTCACTCAAATTTAAGTCCCGTTTGGGGATCGAGCCCACAGCACTCCGCATGGTGGCAGTCGAGAGGCGACGATATAGATAGCGTTTGATTATAATATGTGAAAATTGAGGCACTTACGCAGATTATTTTAGCGGTTGGCATGCATGGTTGGTATGCATCGTGTAAAAAACGGACGCAAGCCTACCGCCAAAGTATCCCGTACGACTAACTTGCGATCAAAGCCCCAACCATGCTTGTAACCCATATGATTAACTAGCGTACGTATGTAGCCACAAAAACCTTTATTTTTTAAATACAATGCTATTTAGTGTCTCTATGCTTTACGCCATACTTCATTTACCAGGCAAACTATTCTTTCTTATTTATTTATTTTAGACACGCCGACAGTATACCTATATACAATATACATATATACAACATTACACATAATGAGCGATTGCTCAGTGGGAAGACCAACAGACTGCAATGCAGAGGGTCTCGGGTTCGCACTCATGTCTCGCACCTCTGAATTTCGGAAGTTATATGACTTTTCGAAATGATGTACGTATTAATTGAAAATTATCGCCTGCTCCGTTCCTCGGAGAGAATGTTAAGCCGTCGGTCCCGGGTGCCATGAACATCTATGGCAGTCGTTATTGGGAAGTCAGTGCCCTCTAATATCCTGACACTGGTCTAGCTTTAGGGTATCGTTAGCCTTCGGTTTGCGGAGGTCAGATGGCAGTCGCTCCGTGTAAAAACTGATATCCAGTCAAATCCGGTTAGACTAGAAAGCCGACCCCAAGTGACTTAGAAATAATAAAGGCTAAGGAGAAGAAGACACATAATACATTACCTTTAAACTAGTTCTTATACATACACTAAGATAGGCATATACATACATTCCTAAGCCCAGGGCGTATTCTGTGCAGTGAACGTATCTTTAGTTTGTATTTTTACAGTCAATAAATAAAATACACAAACTATGCAAAAAACTACATAACGTGGCTTTGGCCTTAAATATTAATAAATTTGAAGTATACATATGTTCACTCTGTGCAAACAATGTTCCAATAGCTCGCATACACGACATGATTGTGTTATTCGAACGTGAAGCACATTACTCACAGAGTGCTTTTATATTGTTTCAATTCTTGTATGTATTTACTCTTTCATAATGTGACAATGCAAATGTAGACTCACGCTTATATTTATATCTACCTAAAGGGGTAGGCTGAATTGTTTTACCATCCACGTTTCGACAGCCATGGTTTTAGGTTTTAGGTTAGTAATATGGGTCGCTGAAGTAGTGCCAGATCCATCGACCCATCCAACATTCAAGGTAGAGAGTTGGCACACCGTGATAATTGTAGTCAGTAAGACTCAAGCCTTTCCTAGGGTGAGCCTGGCATAACCTCTACGCTCCCCTTTTTCCCGCGGCGTAATGCATAAATGCATATATAATAACAAAAAAAAATTTGGGTCAGTCTTTGGGGACTGCCGATAGAAGTGAAAACTTTAATCCTTGATCATAAACACTTCTTTATAAACCAAAAATAATTCAAAAATGGAAAGCGTTCGGTGACGATGACGCGAGTTTCATGATTTTTGTTCACCCAAGAAGTACTCAACGCGCCTAAAGAAGTTTTCACTTCAAAAATTGTGAGCCGTCACGGGACGCCTAGCAGATGTGAAACATCGAAATTATTTTATACAAGTAATATGCATAAAAGAACAGATTACGACAGGAACTAATATGGCATAATGTAAAATACTATTATATAGCGTGGCGACGCGTCGCCACGCCAGCAATCGGTTTTACGTGCGGCTATAGATGTTTCACATCAAAAAGAAAGAAGATCATTAATATTGGAGAACCCTATTGTTATCTACAAGGCACAGTTTTAGACTACGCGGACTGGGACTGTACTAAATACTTGCCCATATTCTTAGAAATACTTGATAGTAAGATTTAGATCTGATTTGTTTACTCTATTGGTAACACAAATAGAACACAGGATAAACAAAACCGTTCCTATTTTTCAAACACTATAAAAATAATTAACTTATACATGTATAGTTTTACCCATCCATGGTTAAGTACAGATTCGCACCCATATTCCGCTAGCTATAAGATCTAAGGCAACAGGGGATAAGCATATATCCGGCCATCAGACACAATTGCAGCCGCTGGCATTTTATGACGGGAAAACAGAACACTTTGCTCAATATCGAAAAGAAAATCAAACCCGAAATCTTCTACACAGCATCGTATTCACTGAACCCACTCGTATAAAATATCTACCACAATGGGCAACAGAATCATTTGAACCCATATGTTATGCATTATCTTCCAAGGTGTGCGTTTGGAATATAAAATTCCATTAGCAATAGCCCGACTCTAACTTGCGTCTACGATCGTGAATATTTTATCATGGCACACATTGTTAGTAGGACACACTGAACAGAACTATATATTATATAAGTCTATGTATAGTCCAGTCTTCTAACTCGTCTTATTAGGTAAAAAAGATTAAATTGGATATCTATATTCGTTCTTAAATATATAAAGATAGTAAATAGAGATAATACATAGACTTATATAATATATACATAGTTCTGTCACATTTGTTTATTAAGACCAGTACCTACACAATATAAATATACCTACATATATTGTAATTTTCAATCGAATGGCTAGGTCTTATAGCTTACATTTGCGTATAATTATGCTTACAAGCACGTGGCGAAGTCGGTTAGAAATTGCTTATGCCGCTATAATAGATCTGTGATAAAATATAATTAATTTTTATATTCAGCATTAAGAGCAGCGATAGCTCAGTGGGGAGACCAACAGAATGCAATGCAGAGGGTCTCGGATTTGAACCCACGTCGCGCACCTCTGACTTTCGGCAGTTATATGACTTTTCGAAATTATGTGCGTATTGATTGACAATTATCGCCTGCTCCGTGCCTCAGAAAACACGTTAAGCCGTTGGTCCCGGCTGCCATGAACATCTATGGCAGTCGTTATTGGGAGAGTGTCGACACAAAAGATCCCACTGGGTCGAAGTGTCGCCGGTCTGCACTGACTGGCCCCCACATAAGATAAGATATATTCAGCAACAAGTCAATACCAGCACAAAGCCTGATATACATATTTGAATGTAAAAACTGCTTCCTTAAAGAGGGCTTATAATTAGTCTGATAGACGCCAAGAAGCTCGTCCTGTTTCACATGGAACCTAGAACATCAACGGCGATTTACAGTTATATTATATCTCTGCATTCTCCTTAGGGCATACAAAGTTGTAAGCCTATGTACGTAGCTGACACATGGCTTAAAATTTTACTATAATATGGTAGAAACAAGCATAATTAGTACATGTTTACATTTGCGCTTTCAGGTATCCTCAGGTAGGTCCAGGTTTTTATTTTAGCCAACTGAGAGTTAGAAACTCCATAAGTAGCATTAATTATGAATCAGCTAAGGCCGTAGTCCATTAGTAGCGCACAAAGTGTGCATGTGGGAGTTTGTGTAAACTAGTTCTTAAGTAATATATACATACATAGACTCACACTACTATCCCACATCACACCACATATACAGGTTGCCCGGTAATTAATAAATAACCTTGGAATGTCTTATAGTAGAACTGATGGCCGTTCAGAAAAAAATGAAAAAAATAAAATAAAATATAACAAAAAATAATTAAAAGAGTGCAATAGCTAGTCATACTTTTGATTGTCTATCTATTAGCATAATTAGTGTTTAATAAAAAAAAATAGCAAAATTTATGTAAACATGTACTAGCAAAAAGCCGGTGGAATTCATTCATTTATGGTCATAGTGTACAAGAAAGTTAAATAGGGTAATTAAAAAAAATACATATCTCAGGATAGATGTTTTTCATGTTTTTTTCTGAACGGCCATCAGTTCTACTATAAGACATTTCAAAGTTATCTATTAATTACCGGACATCCTGTATATCGAAAGCATAGGCAGAGATTTAATATCGGCTACTGTTTAAGCAGGTAAACCTTCTCTACCCTCTACCGCTACCACTCTATGTACTCTTTCGGCGGGGATGTGCTTATAGCCGGCAAAATACGAAAGCAATGTTTACACCCAAATTTAGTCAACTTACATCTTACGTACTAGGAGGCAAGCCTACTCCTGTTTACCAGACACAGTTTACACTTCGTGCGTTTACTAAGAGTTCCTAGAAAAACACAATAACACTTTTTCAGAATCGTACCTGAGTGCAGTGCAGTCATATTCACTACAACTGCACCAAGGCGGGCCGAACTACATACGAAATTATAAGAAACCGCGCCTTTTTTATTTCTTTGTTTTCAGGCCTACTCGACCAATCATTATGAAATTTTGCATACATCTTGGCAGTAGTCCAGAATAGGCCATTGTGCTTTAATCATCCAGGAAAAAGTACTGTTTGCG
Organism: Catocala sponsa; assembly: GCA_963564715.1. Classification (NCBI taxonomy): domain Eukaryota; kingdom Metazoa; phylum Arthropoda; class Insecta; order Lepidoptera; family Erebidae; genus Catocala; species Catocala sponsa. The sequence continues at coordinate 6,794,547 of OY751336.1, forward strand.
AGGCATAGCTAGTAGCATTATATAGTAATCCTCCTATACTACTGAGACAACATATAGTATACGGCAGAACATCGTACCCTCTTTCGACAACGAAGAAGCTTTTCCAAGTCCCCACTTTAGATCCATCCCTCAAACTTTGTCTCTCATGTATATTCCAGTCACATTTCATTAATTCATGGTAATTGTAATGTGATCAATTACCCCATAAACTTTACAATTGGATCTGATATACGAGGAATATAAATATATTGTATGGGATGTGACCAGAACAAAAGAAAGCCTCATCAAAATCCGCTTAATTATGCCGGCACTCAAACTGAACGACACTGACCAACATTTTAAAAGCTATAGTTTTGAACTATTACACCTATTTCAGTTTTTCAGTTCTATAGTATTATACGTCATTACCTATATAATATGTACTTTTCTGTTTTTTCTGTGTACCTATTAAAATATTCGTGTAATAATGTATACTTATGTTTTGAAAATGAATACTTAATTCTTAATGAATATTTCTTTATTCAACTTGTATTATAAAACTGTTTACATCAGATGGACTTTCAGTAATTTCCAGTCATTTAAAAAAAGTTTCCATCCAAGATCCATCGTCCTTTTTGAGTAGTTACATTGAGGCAATCTGGCAAGAAAGTATGTAGCACTAATATTCAAATTATTTGTTGCAGAAGGCATATGCCGGTGTCAGTTTGAGATGGTGTACATACCGCCCGTGAAAAGACCTGAGCCGCCACCACCAGAAGACGAAATTAAACCAACTGAATTCGGTAAAGTTATATTATTACTGATATTATATTTATATTATACAATTATTAAATTCTTGAAAATGTAACAAGAACAGTATCGTATAGAGAGGTATTCGTTGTAAACATTCATCATGTTTACTCTAGGAGAGCCACGCTTCGGCACAAATGGGCCGGCTCGACCAGGGTGATACCACGGCCTAACAGAAAACCCGTGTCGAGTGAGTGAGGGTACCGGAGGCCCAACCCTCCCTTCCCCCTTCTGGATAGGGGGCACATTTAAAAGGCTGGCAACGCACTCGTGACTCCTCCGGTGTTGCGAGTGTCCATGGGCGGCGGTAATTGCTTACCATCAGGCAATCCGTCCGCTCGTTTGCCTCCAGTATCATAAAAAAAAAACTTTACAAAAAATGCATGGTTTCTACAATTTTGCGGTAGACGGAATTGGTGTGTATCGAACTCATTAAATAGTTACTATTTGGTATGTCAAATATGCCTCTTATTGATCTTAACATCATCCATCATTGATTGCCATCAATTCACGATGTCGTCCATCCATAAGTTTAAAGACCTACTCCATACCAAGTGTCACAAGATTGTGATGGCATGAGCTGGAGCTGATAACACACAACAAAACATCAGAAGTTTGGGACTCATAATTTTGTACGGCGTGTTCTTCAATACTTGGTACAGGGCTTACAAAAGTGGTGCTACTACAAATGAAATTTTTAATAATAGGGGTTAAAGTATGAAATTGCCGTTGTATAGTAATAGATACTTTGAATTTACATAAAACCTTCATGGTGTGAGATTTTCGAGTGAAACTTTTATTACATGATACCTATAAGATTAAAAAATGTGCAGCATTCGATTTGCGACTTTCAATTGTTTTTTTTATTCAGCTTAGACGGGAAAGATGGATACTTCGAAAATCCCAGTCATTTTTGAATACGAGTTCCGACGCGGAACTAACGCGGCAGAAACGTCTCGCAATATCAACGCTGCGTTTGGAAGGAGACTGTTAATGAACGCACCGTGCGTTTTTGATTTAAACGCTTTCGTAATGGAAACTTCGACTTGAAGAACGAACCACGTGGAAGACCGCCCACACAGGTGTATAACGCCGTATTGAAGGAGATGGTGGGAGCCGGCTCATTTTCATCAAATCAATAAGATAAAAATATATGAAAAATAGGTGCCTCATGATTTGACTGATCTGCAGAAAGAAATGCGTGCTGAAACTTGTGTTTCCTTGTTGAATAGGTATAAAAATGAAGGAATATTGGATCGAATTGTAACATGTGACGAAAAGTGGATTATTTACGATAACCGTAAGCGAAAAATGCAATGGCTGACACCAGGTCAAACGCCGCAACAGTGCCCTAAAGCAAATCTTACCAATAAAAAGGTAATGGTAACTGTTTGGTGGTCTGTTCATGATGTTATTTACTATAGCTTTCTCAGGTCTGGTCAAGCAATAACAGCAGACTTTACTGTGCCGAACTTCGAACAATAGTGGTAAAACTGGCAGTGAAACAGCTCCGAAGCGTGATCGATTCTTCACCATTATTGCTCCATGATAACGCAAGACCTTACACTGCACAAGAAACCGCTGTAAGTCTACAGGAGCTGCAGTTAGAAACCATACGTCATCCTCCGTACTCGCCAGACCTTGCTCCAACGGACTACCATTTCTTTCGTGATTTGGACAATTTTCTAGGTGATAAAAAAATTTCTTCATACAAAAATGCAGTACAAAGTGCTTTCACACAGTTTGTCGAATCATCTAGATTCCCGGAGTTCTATCGTAAAGGCATAAATTAACTTCAGTTTAGATGGCAGCAATGTGTAGATAATGAGGGTAAATATTTCGAATAAATAAATGTGGTACATCTTAGAAAAAAAACAGTTTCAAATTTTGGTATAATCGGAAATTTAATACTTTAACCCCTAATATTTATACTTTTGTTTATTAGATTAGATATTATAGATCTATTTTTTAAGAAGTATGGGCGTGGTCAGAGATTCAGTTTTGAAATGAAAGCCACACAGACATACGCATCTTTAACACGTTTAATTTGTAGTTAACAGCACAACACAGGTTACAGTTACAGGCGAGGGACGCGGGAGGCGCGGCAACGGCTCCGACTCAACCGTGCGGCCGCGCATGTTGTTGCACTTTAACCTTCTACCGCGCGCTACAGAAGTCATTATTTACAATTCGCAATATTCATCCACGCTCTAATCATCCTTAATTTCTCAATATTGTCTAGTTTACCGTTAGACGTCACATACATACGGCTACGATAATTTAAATTGATTACACACTAAGTTTCGTCAGTTACGTAAGTCTAACCACTGTGTAATTAGCGTATTGTGATCTCTCACGGTCGGTCTATTACGATGACGTCATACGACTCGTTGTAAGCCTGCATATTATCACAGTCTTAATAATAATTACACTTAGTTGGTAACAGATATCACTCGAGTCCTGACGATTAATTCTATTGTTGGAATTACTATATGTATTAACTACTGCAAGCTGCGAAAGTAGTGAACTGAGGACAATAAAGTGACATTATCCAAGCTATGCTAAGCTATAGGTTTGTGTGATTATGTGGACATTGTTTTAGTACAGAGTGGGGGAAAGACCATAATAATTATTGAATTCTACCGATGATTGTATTGGTTTAAGAAGCCTCCTCGACAACGTCAACGCGTCGCGTATCCGTATCCTATCAATCGCTGGAGTGCCAGACGCAATTGAAAACCTATTGTGTATGGCCACCGGTGTGCTGCTGCAACTTAATAGGTTAATATATCACTACATAATATAAAACAAATCCCCTGCCGCGTCTGTCTGTTCGCGATAAACTTAAAAACTACTAAACGGATTTTCATGCGGTTTTCGCCGATAGACAGAATATTTCATGAAGGTGTATAATTTGTTAAGGTTTTGTACTACCCGTGCGAAACTGGGGTGGTTTTTATATTACTGAGACACTAATATTGTTTATAACAGAAATAAGAACATTATAATTATTTGGAAACTTGTTAATTGGTCATGCAGTCTTTCAAAGGTTTCTTAAAAATATATTTAGTCCACTTAAATAGCTTAATTTCTGTTGAAAATTATGTCCTTTGAACAATTAAAGAAAAATAAATTATGATTCCATATATAATAATAAATAATAATAATAATAATAATCATTTATTCAACTTAAATTCCATGTATGTAATGAATTATTTGTGGGGAGGGGACGTGAGTGTTGGAGACTGATGCGTGTATTTTCTAAATACGTTCTCAGAGTTATATCATACAATCAATTATTATGTTATGTCCCTCGTTATAGGAAGCGATCCTATTGCCATCTCACGAGAATGTTCATACACCTTTATTTTAAAAAAAATTTGGGGCAGTCTTTGAAGACTACCGATAGAAGTAAAAACTTTAATCCTTGATCATAAACACTTATTTATAAACAAAAAAAATGAAATAATTCAAAAATGGAAAGTGTGGAAGCGTGTCGATGACGCGAGTTCTATGATTTTTGTTCACCCAAAAAGTGCTCAACGCGCCTAAAGAAGTTTTCACTTCAAAAATACAATTGCAATAGAAATAATTCTTGTGTCACGAAACATTTTACAAACATTTAAAACAAAGTACACATGGGAGTACTTTGTTTTGAATGTTTATAAAGTATGTTTATTACGAGTATGGACTCAGAACAAACATTTGTGGATTACACAAAGTTTCGTCCCGTGTGGGGATCGAACCCACAATATGGCGAGGCAACCACTTAAACCACTACGCCATCCATGCAGTCATGTCGTATATATAGTCTATATTGCGATAAAAGTTTTTCTAACAAAATAATCAAACTACATTTTGCTGTATTCGAAACTGGCACAAACGATTGCTTGCAACCGAAAGAACAAATTGCCATGGAACCAACGATGCGCTATCTCATGGAATAGACGGATCTTTCAAACATAGTTTAGTTTTCAAACTTTTGAATGTAATTGAGTCCACTAATCGCTGGAAAATTCATGAGAAAAGTTGTCTACTGTAAACTTCTATATTTTTATATAAAATGGATAAATTGAATTGGCAAACTTAATTTATTTCACCGTCTTATCTGCTATTTTATTGGAAATACTGAACTACTTGGAAATGTCTAAATGTTACTTCAGATTTAAGAGATCGTTAGTAAATTGGAAACAGTGATTATATGTATGTAGGTTTTTTAGGTGAAACTACTTTTTTGTGATGTAGAGACGAAGCTAGTCTTTATACATACTTACACGTCTGTATGAATAGCTGTACTATACCCTCATTCTATCAGCTATTTAAACGTCTCTTGTAATAACGAGCAACCGTCCTATTGTCTAAGCCACAAACTGCAAATACGCCCATTTTTGCATTGAACCCAAGACCTTACAATAAGCGAAAGCTTACGCCACGTGACCAATGAATCCGCCTTGAAACAAACATAATTATGTAACAAATGAAGATCAGGTCTACGAAAAGTACACGTGATCTTAACTTGCTACGTCATTGTTTGAACGTCACGTGTTCATGCTTTGCTTATCTCAGTTTAATGACGTTACAAATACGCACACTTTTCTTTTAATATTTTTTCTGTTTATCTTATTTTGTTGCGAATATATTTAATCGCCGCAAAAAATACGACCTCCTTAATAGGACAATGGTCAACTTTCGGCTTTACTACGCGTCGTAACCTCGTAGCATAGACGTAGCAATTCCGTAGCACCCCACTGTGCGTACGTTATAAAGCGAATGAAAAAGGAGCCATCTAATTTCCCGCTTCCGCCCTATCTAGGCTGCGAGCCTTTGTGAACGCAAGACTCGGCTTTCATAATCTCAAGATGTTGAAAGGAATATGCCCATTGTTCTGCGAAATTATATGTCACAGATTCAAATTTAGATCTTTGTGAGCGCAATATTTATGAGTGAGTAAGAAAGATGATACCTTTGTACGCTCAATAAATAACCATTATCGGGGATATTAAGTTAAAGTTTTTGTCAATAAACTGAAAGAGAAAAGGAATCCTACGATTATGTATAATGTTGTATTGTTTTGTGGCTATTTGTACGTTGCACGTTGCTCGTCAAATATTGGAATTATTGTCTTTATTATGGACGATATAGAATAGAATATATGTTTTGGAATTATAGTGGATAGCCTTTTTTTGCTAACTTATTTGTTTCTGTTTATGATTTTCCACGTGTAAAATATTATAATTTAGATCCCCTTCACCCTAGCATTTATCCAGCGTAGGCGTTCGATGAACGTTCAATTAACTGCAGAGGACTGCATACGTTCATCGAACGCCTACGCTTGACAAACGCTTGAAGGGGCCCTTAAGGTAAAAATGAGATAAGGTTTCGTTCGTCTTCTGATCAAAATTAAATCTAAAGGAGATTCTGTAACTTGCATATCATTTCCAAGGAATAGTTTAATTGCAACTTGCTAAAGCATCTAGTGTTGTGGGTCCCTAACACAGAATCCCAGCATAAAAAAATATTTGTGTGTTTTCCAAGTAAATGTTTGGAGTCTGCATGTTTTTTGAGTCTATTGGTTTTAAAGTGCGTCGTGTCTCAAGGATTATACCAAGTACGAAAATTGCATGGTTAAAGAAACAGAGATATCGGTTTGTTTATTTTTATGATTATTGCCAATCCAATCCCAACTTTTCATGGATACCTCTTGGCATTTCATAGCCTAGAGATAATTCACTTAAAGTTGTGTTTGTTATTTTTTTTTTTTTGTAAATCATTGAACATTTTATAAGAATACCTATATACATCGTGATTTGATGTTTTATAAATCCTTCAGAGCTTATTGTTTCATCTTAATAAAATTTAAATTTACATGATACATTTTAATTAATAACCGTAATCAACAGATAGTGGTTTTGATGCTCGGTATTATACCTCTGATTCGGTAGCACAGTGATAAAGAATACGACACCTGTGTCTGAGGTCTTGAGTTTGAATCCTGGGACAAACAAAATTCTATAAGGCTTTATTGTCATGCGATTCTTAGGTGAATGTTAGACTTAAAACCACCGTTATCTCTTTGTGGAGGCGTGAGACTGCTTGTATATATTTTTATCCTTTGTGTATTCCTTCTGCGATATACAGCCTGCTGATATATCTTTTAGGTATAGGTAAAAATAAACTTGTTACTGACACACTATTCCAGTGTACTAAAGACCTTATTTCTTGTATAATCGACATAGATAAAACTTCCAGGTTCGCAGAGATATTATTGCTTTGTTTACCTGGCCTTCACACAGAAACCGAGGCTGAACGCTATTAACCTGTGTCTACAAACATCGTGGCACACAAAAGGTTTCAATTGTAGTTTTTCTATTGTTGTCGAAACTATTCTTGGTTTGGAATTGCTTGTCTTAGAACTTGTTATATAAAAAGAGAAAACAATTCGTCACGAGACAGCGACACTTATGTATGTATTGACTAAAGTTTTGTATTGTCTTTTGCAGGCATTCCAAAAAATAAATAAGAATGTATATTTACTTGGTGTACTATTACGCTGCCACTGAATATTAATATTTAATGTTACTTAATTGATGTGCTTACTTACAAAGTTATTTACGTTGTATAATTATTCAGCAGCCATTTTAAGCAGATTATCTTTTAGATTACCTCGGTGGCGAAAAAGTTAGGACGAGTGACTACCTTGCTTGATGTTTTTGGTAAAATTTTCGAGACAGGCAAAATGTCATAGGTTACCCACTAGCTATACTTCCTTGATTTTTCTTCAATTGTTGATTGCCTTGACTCTTCTTTAATTATAGACACATTATTAGATTAACCGTGTGCGCTCTGCATTTAGAAGCGAAAGCATATATTGAACTATGCTTAATTACATTCGAATATTTGAATAGGTACCATTTGACACATTTGACAAGAATATATAACTAGTAAGTAAAATTAAGCTTTGCCTGACCCTGTTATTTCCAAAAAAGCATCAATTGACTTTGGGTTGTGTGACACTTGATACGAGGCTGCACGCCCGCCGTTGTCAATTACTCTGTGACAGTTTGAATTAGGCGGTTTCACTAGGGAAATGCGATGCGATAACGTTGAAGCATTGTTATTGCTTATCGCCTGGTGAATCTCCGAAGCTTGTATACTTACAATTAATCTATATATTAATACGTGAAGCAAAAACTTTTCCCCCTTTTTACAAAAATTGCGCGGACGAAGGAGTATGAAATTTGGCACAGTTAAAGTTTATATGGAGAAGGAGGGGCGAATGCTAATATTTATATAAAATATGCATTAGAAATACATTAAATTAATGGAAAAACACTACACGCACACAACCATGCATTTGACACACGCATTCGAAGCGCGTAACTATGGTTACATATACCAATATATAATTACATAATTATATCACCAATATTTTACAGACAAACTTTGGTCGAATTTCGAGCACTAGGCGACCGCTAGTTATAATTAGTATACAAAAAACATTTATAATAAATCTAAATGTATTTTATGGTAAACTAGCTGTCCTGCGCTGTACCAACCACTTTTATGACTACTGCTTGTCTTTTTGATTTGTAGCATAATGTTTGAAGCGTATGTTACCTCTGAATAAAGTATCTTTTCAACAGTGATAGAATTTTTAATATCCGTCCAGTAGTTTTTGAATTTATTCATTACAAACACAAATAAAAACATACTCATCTTTTCTTTTTATTAGTATAGATCGTTATACTTCTTCGTGTTAAACGTAATAAAATAAATTTAAAATAATGTTATTCATAAACGGGTAAAAAGCGATTTTGCGTTAGTCACTGCTATATACAAATATTACCGTTTCGGTAGGAAATTAAAATGATTCCATATATGTATAAGTATAATTATATTAGGTTTACACGGCGCCATAACTTAAGCCCTACCTAGTTTATATTATGTATAATATAAACTAGGTAGGGCTAAGGGCTGTACCTTGGGGTACTCCATAATTGAAAATTACTGAACGTTCTCAGTATCGTTCTATTTTTGTTATCTGTAGGTGGTTTTATAGATTAATCATGAGTATGTAACGAAAAAAAGTTCTTATGTCAATTTATACTACATTTTTATATAGATAAGGGCCAGAAATGGTATCGAAAGTAAAATTATGTACTTTTTTAATATAAACGCCAATATAGCATCATCTGTATTTTGGTTTCCTCTGAACACAATCTATCATAATAAGAATAATAATAATCTACCACATACATACAACACCAAACTAAGCAGAGCTTGTACTATGGGTACTAGACAATGGATAAACATACATGTATACTTTTTTTGTAAATACATACATATTATACATAGAAACACCCAGACCAAGACAAACATCCATTTTCATGGACATAAATGCTTGACTTGTGCGGCAATCGAACAATATGTTGGGTGTCTGTAAATATGCTATGTATGTACAGATATGTGTTAGTATTTTTGACAAAAAATTATTAAGCCTTTTTTTATACGACTAAGGTGGCAAACAAGCATACGGCCCGCCTGATGGTAAGTGGTCACCGTAGCCTATGGACGCCTGCAACACCAGAGGCATCACTTGCGCGTTGCCGATCCTTTAGGAAAGGACGTGGGAAGGAAAGGGAGCGAGATGGGGGAAAGGGGGTGATTGGGCCTCCAGTACTCTCACTCGCCGAACGAAACACAACAGTAGGACTACTGCTATTCCACGTCGATATTCTGTGAGAGGGGTAGTCCTTCCCCGGTTGAGCCGGCCCATTCATGCTGAAATCAGCGAGGCTCTACTACTCAATTATTATTGTAACATATAAATGTTATTGTAACATCGCCCTTATATGCCGTTAAATCTACTACTGTACATTACGGTTTATTAGAAGTCTTCTAGTTACCACTATTACCTTCATAAACACTTAGAGTTTATGTAAATGTTCGAGATACTGATGTTGTGCCTATTACAGTGACAACGCCGCCGGCTTTGACCCGCGTGTGTCGCTGCAGCAAGTGCTCCAAGCCGTACATACCACATCCGCCCAAGTCTATCTCTCTGGAATTCATCAACATACCACTGAGAACAGGTTACTTACTATAAAAATCGATAACGTTGTGGTTATTATACTATTGCATCAATATTTTTTGAATAGCCAATTATATATCAATATTTTTTGTATGTATATAAGTAGTTGTATGGTATGGTTTATTTTAAATTAGCAATAACATCAGCCATCATGTAAGTAAAATACAAAATGTATAAAAGGTTATTTATATTTATTATTGATAATAATCATCATCATCAGGCTATAATAGTCCACTGCTGGACATAGCCCTCCCCCAAAGAGCGCCATAGCGCCCTGACTTCAGCTTGCCGCATCCAGCATCTGCCTGCAGTTTTTCGCAGATCGTCATCCCACTTGGTCCAAGGGCGTCCTATTGATAGTATTTGTTATTAATAATAATATAGTCTATTCTTAAAATATAAATGAACGTTTAAAATAGCCCTTATAATTTGTACAGAAACCACGAAATTTCATATAGAACATAAATGGAATTTCATAGCTAAAGACCTAATATAATCTTATTTTGGTCTGTTGTCAGTATGTGAACGGCGATTGATTTTGCGCAACGAATCAGTCATGACAGCGCGTTGGTGCTGTGGCGTTCGACGGTGGCCGCGTCGACATACCAGGACCCTTAATAAAGGTAGGTACTAGTTGTTTAAAGAAGGTAGTTGCCTATGTTGATCTTGCCTTTTATTTTATACGAAACTGCAAATAGCATCCAATGAAACCAGTTTTAGAATTGGTTGATGTATAAAGAAGAAACTTATGCTTTAAATTTAGGTATGAGAAAAATTATTGTGCGGTAAAGTATTTCGTTCTTTCTCGCACGCCTGCACTTATATAGCGGTTACGTTACAGCGTTGTTTCGTGAATACTTTAAAAATAAATTGTGGCAGTCTTTGGGGACTGCCGATAGAAGTGAAAACTTCAATCCTTGATCATAAACATCAGTTTATAAAATAAAACAAATAATGGGGGCGGATTGGATTCATGATACTCTCTTAATAGTTATTAAGGGGGTCAAAATTTCGTTATTTTTTACGTAAGACGCACCATTTCTGAGATATTGTTAATATTCTAAAATAATTCAAAAATGGAAAGCGTGGAAGCGTGACGATGACGCGAGTTCGATGATTTTTGTTCACCCAAGAAGTGCTCAACGCGCCTAAAGAAGTTTTCACTTCAAAATCAAAACAAATTGCTAGTAATACCCCAAAAACAAAGCTTTTGTCACGAAAGGAACACAATTCAAGGTCATTTAGATACAATTGCACAAATGGTGAGAAGTGTCTGCCCAATCGAGCTACTTCATGTCCAAGTGGACATTCTGCTGTGGTCGACTTTTATAACTAGTAACCTCTTCATAAAGTTACTCGTTACCATGCCATTTATTTCTCCAGCCTTTATTTTGTTCCCCCATATCTGAGATACATATATACTCAAAGATAACTATAGACCACGTTATTTTCCTTTCCTTAAACTTTCTTAATGTAAAGGAACAAGTCGACTTGTTCTTCATATTAGATATAAGAAGGTATACTAAAAGACATACTATAACTGTCGTAATCCATATTAGACTACATGTACTCATGTTTCAATATAATAGGCTATAAATTGAAGGGTGGCTCTTGTGGAGTCTTTTCAAAGTAGCTTGTATTATAATTTTCTGAATAATTAGCAAATTGATGTCTAAGCTTTACTTACAAGTACGCCAAGATTATACAATAGAAGCTTATTTCACTACAGTACTACTATTTCACAAAGACTCCCCACTCGAACGTAAAACCTTAAAGTACTCGAGACTCCAGACTCTAAATGAAAATAAACGACGGGATAAATTACCCAAAATGTGTCTCATTTGATATTTAACGCAATAAACACACGTAAACATAAAATTTACTTATTTATGTTGCTCTTATTTTGCTTTGTGTGAATATTCATAAGATCGCCTTGAAATAAACAAAATGTTCATTTAGCAAATGAAAATCCAGACGCGGCACTTTCCTATTAATATTATTTCCAGTTAATTCAAAAACAAATCACAATCGGGAGAGAACGTTGCGTTCAAACATTCGGATTGAGGCTCGGAGTTCATCTGGGCAATAGAGCATGGAGTGGGAACTTGCCCTTAAGTAAAAAAGGGGGAGGGTAGGGGACAGTGTTGTTCACCAGAAGCAATTATGCAAATAAATTGTCAATTTATGAGAGGGGATCCTCAAGCCGGATTCTCAAAATTATTGCACCAATTATTAAGGTTGATTAGCGTGTCTTATTGAATCCGTGTTTTGCCGTCTTGTCACTTTGTCAAAGATAAGCTCGCTACGAAGATAAGCGGGTGCTTGACCGCTGACCGAGATGGATGGCGATCACCCTGCAGATATTTATAAAGGAATCTCTTGGTGGACTAATTACATTAGGCCTGTGGTCGGCTTTGACACTTCACAATCATGAGGTGTTACTATGCATATTACTAGTAGTATTCTTGCGATTCTTTTTATTATTCTTATTGAGTCACTAGCTTTTGCTCGCGGTTTCGCTCGCTCAGGAACAATATTTTTTCTGTGTGTAAGGTGCCCTATTTAATTTTATGTACCCATGATAAAGTGTATGCAAAATTTCATGACGAGCAGTTGAGTAGTTACGGCGTAAAAGCGTAACAAACTTATATTCGAATTTATAATACTAGTTAGGATTAATCTAAACGCATTCAATAAAAATCAAGTAAAGTTAAACTTAAAATATATTGCTGCCGATTCTGTTGTCACAAAATTCTGTAAACTAAACTAAAAATCACTAAAATTTAGTTTAGTCCTGTCAAACGACATTTCGTATTCTGAAATCGTTAAAATTGACAGGACTAAACTTATTTTAGTTTGACAGGATTAAAATTGGTTTATTTACTCAATTTAGTCCTTTTTGCATTCTGCTGTAAATTAATAATTTATATTATAATTATATATATTATATTTATATTATAATAATTTATATTAATATTATAATTATCTAAAATTAGAAATGTTAAACTAATATTAGATGACATCTGAAAACATGATACGAAGTTTAGTTTTTCTAGAGATTTGGTAGTCGAGGCAGTGGAATTTTTAATACGTACAATAAAAAATAAATGATAAATAATTGTAAATAATAATATGTGATATAAAAATATAATATATATATATATACATAATATATACATAATAATAATTAAATTATTAAATAATAATATAAAAATATAATATAATAATAATAATAATACATAGGTATATAATATAATATAATATATAATTAAAATATATTATAAATTAAATGTGTATATTCTAATTTAAATATAAATTTAAAAATAAAAAGAAGTTTCAATGTAAGTTTACACTTATGAAATTACATAAATAACATTTGAACTGTAACACGACGCGAGACACCCGCACAACTAACCAATTATTTTTTTTTATTTTGCTCGTCGAAATGACCACACTCCACCTGACTCCCATAAAGCTTATTCAATTAGCTCAGGCTAGTAGCCTGCTCTAACTCTTTCATGATATGCAAGCACCACAAAACTAACAGACAAAATGCTTATCTATTCATAGATGTCAAGAAACAAATATGTATACTTCATTTGAGCACCGTGCGATAGCTCAGTGTTGACACCAACATACTGCAATGCAGAGGGTCTCGGATTCAAACCCACGTCGCGCACCTCTAACTTTCGGAAGTTATATGACTTTTCGAAATTATGTGCGTATTGATTGTCAATTATCGCTTGCTCCGTGCCTCTGAGAGCACGTTAAGCCGTTGGTCCCGGCTGCCATGAACATCTATGGCAGTCGTTATTGGGAAGTCAGTGTCCTGTAATATCCTGACACTAGTCTAGCCTTAAGGTATCGTTAGTCTTCGGGTTACGGAGTTCAGATAACAGTCGCTCCCTGTAAAAACTGATATACAGTCAAATCCGGTTAGACTAGAAAGCCGACCCCAAGTGACTTGGGAATAATAAAGGCTAGGGAGAAGATTTGAGCACCGTGCAAAGTGTGCCAAAGAACGAAATAATATTCAGCTTATTTATAATATAGAGCGTTTACATATTAAACATGAGTAAGAGCCATTTCCGATGTGATTTACTATCTTAGTGACCTCAGTCCATGTTATTTTAGGTCGTCGCAATAATCATAGTAATATATTCTATACCTCTTCTTCAACATTTATTTCATTGATTTTCTTTTGTTTCTATCATATTTGATATAATTTAATACAGCCTAATTTTATCCACTACAGTATATAAGCCTCTCGTTGTAGTACCACTCTTCACAATTCTGTGCCAGGTGTGTCCAGATTCGGCGCATATTCGCTATAATATCGCACGCCAACTCGCTGCAGGGTGACCAACATTCTTCATACTGTCTTGCTGAACTCCATTTTAGTGCCATTATTCATCCTGCGCCAACGGTTCATCCTGCTCACTATTATGAAACAACACTCAAGCTGCATTTCTGATACAATCGCCTTAACATCCAAGCGCCACTGCGCCGTAAAGATATAACCTTCCCCAATAGACCAACATTCAAACACCAATTCGCAAATATATATTTTCCCTTCTTGGATCCATATTTATATACCAAAATCAGCAAAATTATTGATATACAAAGTTTAAATATAGAGAACTCAAAAGGAAAGTACGTAGCGTAGTTTTAATTTTAATTAAATTAGTGTTAGTTTTATTATTCTACTTTTTTATTTTTTGTATTTTGTAATTTGTATACTTTTTGCTTTTTGTTCTTTTTTTATATTTCTTCGTGTTTTGCCTGTGCCCTTGTGTGCCAAAATAAATATTTTTCTTTCTTCTTTCTTTCTTTCTAGCGCTACTACTTCTAGATACATTGTTTATTTCCTTAAAAATTCAAATCATGCATCAACGTTTACCTCACTGAACATGCTCATGAAAAATAAGCAACTGACTTTATATCATACTGACGTACACATTTTCTTGCTACCACTTTTTATTCTGTGCCAACTGTTTTGACAGTTGGAGAATGTAGTCTAACCTCACGCATTGTCATGGGAAAAGATATGAAAATGTTGTTATTTACGGCGTGAGAGCCTCCATTACGAGCAAGATCACGTCCCTCGCTCATCGTCAGACCGCGCTGTTGCGTGTTTTCGTTGCCAACATACCACGCAGTTAGTAGCACCACAAACACTGGTACATATAAATATTAAATATACTGAATATATCAATTTATAAAGGTAATACGGTTTTTCGTAATGTTACCATACGTTTACGTGCATATTATACGAATTGAAATTACACGGGTTTACACGGATTTTGGACTGTAAACTAAACTGTAAATGAAACATTGACTATTGATATTTTTCCATAGTAAACCTAGCTGTAAGGTAATAGAGGTAGATTTTTTTTGTTATTCTAATTAACATGAAACTTCAGATGCTCGATCGCTCCTGGTCGTATGTGTTGTTTCATACTACTTCGCATAATACTACAAAAACGCCACCACCTACGCTATCTGACACCTATGCTATTTGACACGCCTGAGGTCGCGAGTTCGATTCCCACACAAGTCAAACATTTGTGTGCATGAACATGGATGTTTGTCTTGGTCTGGGTGTTTCTAAGTATAATATGTATGTATTTACAAAAAAAAGTATATATCTAATTATGTATGTTTATCCATTGTCTAGTACCCATAGTACAAGCTCTGCTTAGTTTGGGGTAGATGGTGTTGTGTGTATGTGATAGAATATTATTATTATTATCTGAGTGTGTTGGGGTTAACGGGTACTGCAGTGTCGCTTATATGTTATTTAGTATTGGTACTTATGCCTAAGGCACTTACACCAATACTGGCGAATAAGCGATTCGCGATCGACAATTTCATCATTTTTGCTTTGGTGTGGTAGCGGTTGTGAATGTGATTTTAGGATCGATATTCGGGTCGCGAAAAGTATAATTGAGCTTCTATATCAAAAAACTGGTGACTCCTCTGGTGTTGCGGGTGTCCATAGGCGGCGGTAATCGCTTACCATCAGGCGATCCGTCTGCTCGTTTGCCGCCTAAAAAAATAAAAAATAAAATCCAACACAAAGTCTTGAGCTGTGTCCAGCAGACGGTATTAGATTAGCTTCATATATAATATACGACATTTGTTATTATCTTCTAAAGATTTTGAACCAATTAAACATATCTATAAAACTAAAAATCTTTAGACAGTCGTACTTTTGATTAAGTACCTACGTTTTTCAACTCATTAATCTTAACTATTACTAAGAACATTGGCGTTAACAGACAGATGGATAGACTGGAATACAAAATGACTATATAATCGCTCTCCTTTTATCTTCAAAAGTAGGCAACCTGAAAAAGTACTCTTAGAAACTTTTGATTTAGGTTTTTGTCTTTTGCCGGCGTTCAAGGTTGGCTGAGCAATTTAATTTATACCGCTTTAGTAAATAAGTAACTAACTGACACTTTTATTACCTAGTCTTAAATTTTATTTCAAATGAAAAATTATATTTTCTTCTAGATAAAAAATATAAGTCAAAAAGGAAAGTCAACGTGAATTCTTTTATATACAGGTTTGATTTTTTTATTTTAAGCAAAGGTCAAATTTTTTAAAATTTTTTATCACATTGTAAATGTCATTACTTAAGAAATCTCCCGTTACAATTTGATTCACATCTTCTGGGACACCCTGTATAGAATAAATATAGAAATAAGAATAATATAAAATATTGACTGCTGTGCATGATATCTCAGGTTCTATTACTGGGTCGGGCAAAGTAGTATTGGGTTTTCTCTTGATAAATTCTTACTAATAAAATAAGCTCACTTTCTATTACGCATGACTTAAGGCCATAGCTGGTGAAATGTGGACGTACACCTGTACGTACCCCTTAAGGGATATAGACATGAGACTATGTATGTATGTATATTAATTCACGGTACGTCCGATTAGCTCCAAAGGCTTAAAAGTAAATCACATTAATATTTTGCTTTCACAGTATAAGAAAGGCTAGGCTATAGTTTACCTCGCTGTTCAGACTAGTTGACAGACTAAACACATCTTTCAAAACATTATGGCGAACTCTCAGACATACAGGTTACGCTACATTTTCTACTATCGTTAAAACGAGCGATAATATATAATACGTACATAATCAGGTCTTAGGTCAGAGGTAGGGCAGAAGAAACTTCTGTGTGACAATCTTACGGTCTTTCAAAGGATGCCACTAATTTTAAAACACTCAAACAATAATGTTATATCATCTTTCCAATCTTGAAATATCGGTTCTTACTAATAATTCTGAACATAGCAGTCAGCAACAATACATCGTTAAGGCTTCAATACATCGACCAAGTTTAATCGGCTGCTATATTTGTTGTACGGTCTATTGAAAATGGGATGAAATTCAATCCTATTGAGTCGCAAACTATTGTGGAGTACTAAGATGTTCTTTGCAAGGATTTATGGTTATCAATGTGGGGTACGTACGTGACCGGTTTATAACCGGAGACCAAGCCTCTCATCGCGAGAAAAATAACAAATACTTGTACGTTCTATATATACAGACGGTAGTTCTGCAGCGCATGATAGAGACTTACATTCATACTTAAAGTCACGGTTGTACGTTCAGTGTAGGCAGAAGTGAATTACAGGCAAATATACAGCCAGCTCTGTTGATAACCCCACGTAGGAGCGAGTCTAGTATTCCGGACAAATTGCCAAACGCCATGCTGATACTAAAACTTCCTAGAAGAAAATCCCAATCACATTTATTTATTTGTAAAAGGAGAAAAGTCCCGCACTAGGAGTAATGCCTGCATCCCAGGGGACTTTACAAACATTCAACCAACGGCCACAAAGACTCGGAACAATCATTTGTGGATCTCATAAATTTTTGACCCGTGTAGGATTCGAACTCACAACACTTGGCTCGGTGGCACTGGCGAAGCGTCCACTTAAACCACTACGCCATCCATGCAGTGTTACGCATGCATTTTACGCGATACGGAATTTTGCGATCGATCTCATCATGCATTAATGGAATGTTATATACATCACACACAGAGCGTCAGGCAAATTGTAAATTAAGTAGTTTTATTAAATAACTAGATGTTCCCGCGGTTTCACCCGCGTTTATCGTTACTGCGCAGCCCCCGTGGGTCGTAGCGAGATGTTATATAGCCTATAGCCTTCCTCGATAAATAGGCTATCCAACACTAAAATAATTTTTCAAATCGAACCAGTAGTTCCTAAGATTAGCGCGTTCAAACAAACAAACTCTTCAGCTTTATAATATTAGTATAGATTAATAAACCACGATAGAATCCGTAAAAGGATGGCCTACCACCGATACATATAATACTCGCACATAGGTATATGACATAACTGATTTGGAGCTTCTGCTAAATATAAAACAAACGAAAGATACGTTATAAGTTTTGACCTTTAATAGAATGCAATGCGAGTACATCATTGTCGTCATATAGAAACTTTTGACTCAAAACTTCATGCAGCTTGAACATCTGACACAAAATAAATGGATTACAAGGCACACAAAAGGGGAATACTTGAAGTTTATTGCATGAGCAAGTGTGACTTCTCGATGGCAGAAACTTTATTCATATTGTCCACAGAAAAGTTATTCAGTATGACTTAGTGCTTTACACACTAAGGTACTTTCCATTGTATCTAACAGGGAATACAGAAAACTCGACCTGTTTCTCAAATTATGTACCTACTAGATTTTGTCCGCGGCTTCGCTCGCGTTTATCTGGGTTTTGTCAATAAATTTCTATCTTGTGGGCACAACATTTTTTTTCTAGGGGAATGGTACCCTATATCTAACTTTGTATCCTTGATAACGTGTATGCGAAATTTTATGATAATCGGTCGAAGTTAAGACATGAGAGTATAACAAACAAACTCACTTTCGCATTTATAATATTATAGTTAGGAGTGTCATGTTTTACGAGGAGTAACATCACTAAATCACTATTTTAAACTGTAGTAGACTGGGAGAAAAATGGTATTTTTCAAACTTTCTCTATAGATTATACATACAGCGCAGCAATCAATTGCATTCATATTTATGAAAGTCGTGTAGTGGACGCTACACTTAAGGCAAGGATTTCCGAGCGCTCAAAGCTTTTGGGGCCCCCCGCTTCCCCAGTTCGCGCGTACGCCGACGTCCATAATTACGATGAGTCGGGCGCTATGCTACTCGCGAGTGCCGGTGACGTAGGTAGGGTGGTGGCACCAATTATCGGCCGTGTCAACTTTTTTGGAACTTTGACTGCTTGTAATTTTTACGTGCTTTTACTTTTTTTTTGTAAAATATTAAATTGAATGAAAAGAATCTTAAAGAAAATGTATTTGGAAAATATGAATATGTATTATTATGTAATCATGATCCAAGGTTGGTACAATTAATTATTATATTTATTGGTACAATTAATTAGTGTATAATATTTATATATATATTTAGGGGCAAATGTTTACATAAATATAAATAGTTTTAATAGTTTAAATAATTTAATTAGCTTAAAAATTAGTAAAGTTTAATAGTAATAGTAGTGTAATAGTTTCTAAATTATGTAATAAAGTGTCAAATAAACAACGCGATAAAATCCATATATTGTAGTTTAATTTCAATGAATAACATTCGTGTAAATAGAAGACAATATTATTATTATGTAATTCCACCTACATAATAATATGGTTAGTGATTTGTCCATAATTATTGTGACACGTGCATCTGTATGCCATATCGTTCACCTTCTCTATTTCGTAGTAAAGTAAAGTTGTTCGCTGCAGTGCACCAGACTATATCATGCAACTTACGGGTACTTTATAAAGTTTATATACAACAGAACATGCTAAAGACAATGATAAAGACTTTTAACCTACATTCAGATAGAAATTTATATCCGAGTAGCCAAATTAAATCTAAATAGTTCTTATAATTTAAATAGCTTAAATAGAAGTAAACAATACCTAGTAAAAGTGTATAAAAACAAAAAAAAAAATTGGGGCAGTCTTTGGGGACTTCTGATAGAAGTGAAAACTTTAATCCTTGATCATAAACACTTCTTTATAAACCAAATTATAAACCAAAAATAATTCAAAAAATGGAAAGCGTTGGGTGGCGATGACGCGAGTTAAAAAAAAGGAGCGGGTCGGATGCTAGTTCCTGATACTCTCTTGAGGTTTATTAAGGGGGTCAAAATTTCGTTATTTTTTGCGTAGGACGCACATTTATGAGATATTGTTAATATTCTAAAATAATTCAAAAATGGAAATGGTGGAAGCGTGATGATGACGCGAGTTCTATGATTTTTGTTCACCCAAGAAGTGCTCAACGCGCCTAAAGAAGTTTTCACTTCAAAAAACTACTAAGTTTACAATTATGTAATAAGAGTGTTTTATAAAAAATAAACAACGCGACGAAATCTATATAAAGTTGTTTAATTTCGATTAGCGAATTTACTTCACGCCGCCTAATAGCAAAGTAGGAGAAATTTCACCGATCGGTAGAACCAACTGACTACACAGCACATTACGCAACAAAATATTTACATATGTCTATTCCATCTTAGATACACTTTTACTTAAGTCAATAGAATGTATTGAAAACATTTGAAAATTATGCTTAAATAAATTAAGTATATTCAAAAGCCTCTACATATGACACTTGGCAACGTCGCCGCGTCGCAACGTTGCCATTCTTAAACAAGATTGCCAGATGGCGTAAACACTCTTAAGTAAGTCTTAATTTTATCGTCGGTATAACCGTTTTCTTTGTAGAATTCAGTTTAGTAACCCATGAAAAATAAGAACAACGTTTTAATAAATTTTATACTATATCATTCATTCACGTACATCACTCACGGGCGTGTATGAGGAATGTGATAAGAGAGAATGAAGCCAGAGAAGTGTGTCAGGATCGTAGCAAATGGAAATCCGTAGTCTCTGCCTACCCCACTGGGAAACAGGCGTGAATCTATATATGTATGTACATACATCACTCAACCATGATACACAATAAAGTGTCTTACATTTCATAATTATTGAAGTGGTGGCAAGACGACGGCTGAACAAACAAGTCACCTTTATTGTTTCCACTTTATATTGTACGTCATATTACTTTATAGGATAACAAAGATTCATGATGTTGATCCTACTTTTATCGTTTTAAGTAGTAGTAGGTTCGAATCCACGTAAACATCGAAAATGTATGCTTGAAGTAGAAAAATTTCGGTCCCTTTAGTCGAACTTGCGTACTAGGATAATGATCCTAGATAGGAAAGCGCAGTGTAGGGTACTGAACCTTTAAATTTATTTTCTTTTAGTTGATAAATCTAATAAAATGACAAATGTGTAATTTATTAGATTTATCAACTAAAAGAAAATAAATTTAAAGATTCAGTACCCTACGCTGCGCTTTCCTATCTGTGCTATGGTCGTTATCCGAGAAACTTTATACGCCATCGCTTGATAGCGCCGGATTATTGCATTTACCCATTGCCACCCTAACGTAGTACATCCTCAGTAAATAGAAGATTAATTCCATACATAGTTATACGCATATAAATGGAGGTGTATTACACCCTCATTTCGCCAAGTATAGGTCACTTAATAGTAAGCGAGCGTATTGCCGTCCTCCAGGTACATTGCCGGACTCCATACTGCTAGTAAGATTTTGTTATCAGAAAACTCCTATAACACTATGCCTGACCCGAAAATAAAACCTATGACTGCTGTGCATGAGGCACAGTACTCACATATCTATACTAGCTAAGCTATATAACATCACGCTACGACCTACGGGGGCGGCGCAGTAACGATAAACGCGGGTGAAACTGCGGGAACATCTAGTATTATATATACACTACATGTTCTCGCGCTTTCACTCGCTTATAGCCTTTCTCGATAAATAAGCTATCCAACACTAAAATAATTTTCAAATCGAACCAGTAGTTCCTGAGATTAGCGCGTTCAAACAAACAAACTCTTCAGCTTTATAATATTAGTATAGATTGTGAAAAAAGCTTGCGTCCTCTCGCCTCTTTTGATTTTCTTAAGACTGCTAATAAAGAAAATACATACACAAAAAATACTCAGAAGTAATACCTATATCTGACTCAGACTCAGAACAACAACCTAGTTCTATTTCAAATACCTAAATATATTTCCTATGAAGATTGAATCCATAACACTCGGCGTAGCGTAATGGCGAGGTGCTCAATTTTCTCACCTTAACAAAATCCATGCGTCATCGATTGCTTACCTAAACCATAAATCCTAAAATACATGAGTTCCTATCTTCCTTTGTTATACAAGTGACGGATATTACCTAAATTACGGAGTTCTATGTAAAGAACAAATTGAAAACAAACAATATATTTCGACACGTGTTAGATCTACACGAGGCATTTCAGAAGCAAAATGAGCAACGAATAAGCACTATATATTCAGGGCTGTTAATAAGTGTTATCCATCTCGGTGTGCCCAAAACAAACAAGAGGCTTTTGTACAAAAGTTATAAATAACAGCGTCCAAACTGTGGGATAATGGCTGGTTATTAATTGCCCGTTGGCTCATATTTTTGTTATAATTAAAAAAGTACGCCACAGAGAAAATTACAATAATTAATCTTTAACTTTGACCTATTTAGAGCGCTGAAACTTGCCGCCGCCGTTGAGGTATGTCTGTACCGCTGGCGTCATCTTAACCTTAAGACCTCGGGCGTCTTTTAAACATTAGAATTAAACTACTCTGTACGGATTTTATCGCGACTTTGTTTGAAAAACTCAATTTGAAGTAAATTTAAAACTACTCAACTATTTAAATTTACACTTTCACCGCCGTTTAGGTTGCTTTTCAGCAACCATGATCACGGAGATAGTAAATTAAATAAAGATTGTGGTGTGTATGGCTGTAAACTTTAAAATGTAGAACACTAAAGCATTCGGTTCGTTTACGCATCATATGGTGCGTAAAATGAATTGCGAAGGCCGTTAAATACTTTATTACATACTAGATGTGCCCGCGGTTTCACCCGCGTTTATGATTACTGTGCCGCTCTTGTGGGTCGTAGCGTGATGTTATATAGCTTATAGCCTTCCTCGATAAACAATCTACCCAAAAACAAAATTTTTTCAATCCGAACCAGTAGTTCCTGAGATTAGCACGTTCAAACAAACAAACAAACTCTTCAGCTTTATAATGTTAGTATAGATAAAGCTATAGCTACGCTTCACTTTTTAAGTTGAACCTAGCGTCAACCGCAGCGTGGGACGCGCGTCATCTGGAGAGAAGCAGTCGCGGCAAATGAAATGCTTTTGCAGCATGCGTTCCATGTCCTAATTAATATTATAAATGTGACTTTGAGTTCATTTGTTTGTTTGTTACGCTTTCACGTCTTAACTACTTGGCCGATCATCATGAAACATCAAGTTGTCAGGGGAACAGAGAAGGACATAGGGTATCTTTCATCCATAAATAGTTCTGTTACTAACCTAACCTACATTTACACGAGCGAAGCCACGGACAAAATCTAGTAACGCATGACCAAATCAGCTCGAACACGATCTTTAAATTACCACAACACATGAAGTCCTCCACAGTTAATTTCTTAGCTCGACAGTATTAATGGCACTCACAACGTGTTTTAAGTCTTGCTATCAATTTTCATAAGCGGCAGATTCACCAGCGGAATAAAGAGAGACGTCGTTAATAAATAATGTCCACTAACATGATTGTTTGTCTCATTGCTGAGTGACTTGTGTCTATATTAGAAAATGTTAGTTACGCAATACAACGTAGGCATTGCGCAACCTAGTACTGCCCAAAAAAATATACCTGGAGAACAAAGTTTAGTTTACAGTTAATACTAAAACATTATATTAAATTGACTTAAGACTGCATCGAGCGAAATGTGCCAAAACAGGCGGTCACAGTTAAGTGAATAACATCAACACTTTTTCTTTAATACAAATATAAAATATACATTTACCATAACAATGAATGTGTTTACAATTACTCCGTGTAAAAAACTTAAATAATTAATATTTTCGCCTACAAAATTACGTAAATTTTTTAGATTATAACAATTAAAATCTGTCCTATTTTATAGGTTAAACGAAACATAAATAGTTATATTACAATTTGTCCGTCCCAAATATTTAAGTTATTGGTTGACAATAAAGATACATATTTAGCAAAAAAGCACTTCAAATCCTCCATACAATTTTACTATGGCGGCCGCGCGCCGATTTGAATAATTATGCACCGCACGAGCTCTGTCATTATCTGTCTTACGCTCGGCGCAGTCTTAATTCTGGCTGCATTAAAAATAAGCAACGTTGTAATTGATTCGGCAATACCCTTATCAAGAAGTGTGAATAGCGCACTTTAGACACCTAGATAAATTCCGATGTGCTTGAGTTCTCCTTAAGCAATCGCTAGAGGGCGTAACATGTTACTTTGATAACTGTCACAATACTCGAGCTATAATTTACAAACTATAAATAACTAGCTCTTGGCCACGGCTTCGCTCTCCCGGGCACAGTACTTCTTTTTCTGGTTGCAACCCTGTCCTTTTCTGTACCCCTGACGAAAATGCGAAATTTCATGATTGTCGGTCGAGTAGTTAAAGCGTGGAAGCATATCAAACAAACAAACACATAACCGCATTTATAATATAAGTTATAATTTAGGTTACATGCATTCGTAGAACTAAGAGCAACCAATCTTACTTTTACAGAGGTAAGAGTTTTAGCATATGTTTTTGGTCGAAAAATCAATAAATTCGCAGTGACCTAGCGCCAAATACGATGACGACTTAGTCCATAGAGGATCTAAGTCTAAACTTATTTAAAATAAAATAATTTGATTGATTTTATCTCGGTTTATTTTGATTATAACTTTTTCAGTTAAGGAGCTTTATTAGGATTTTCTATCAATAAATTCTTAGTAGCAGAACTGAGACTGGAACTGTGTCAGGTAGACGGCCTACTGCCCTCTAAGAGGCACATGTCACCTATTAAGTGGGACCTAAAGCCTTAGCTATAGTACGCCTTTGCTTACCCTTTAGAGAACAAAGACGTGTCACTGTATATGTATATTATGTATGATGTAATTGATGAGCGAATACTGTCGAGGTAAACAACTTAATTACAAATAGAGAGTACATTACACACAAAGGAATACAAACCAACAGTGTTTCCAATTTGAATTTAATGTACCAATAAATAGTGTGTGTTATTTCGTACTACCTTTTACCCGTGACCTCACCCACATTTTAATTACAAGGATTGAACTATGCACCACACCTCTTATTTAATTGAAGAAAATTAGGGTAGAAATTGTTAGATTTTATGTTGAAAATCTTAATTCATTTAGGTATTTGTTCATGAAGCCAGTATAAATAGATAGATAGTCAGACAGACAGCCTGACAGATAAACAGTCAGATAGACAATCAGTATGACAGACAAACAGATAGTCCGACGGATAAGGAGATAGATACAATAGGAAAGAGAGAAAGAGAATCAGTCTGACGGATAATCAGACAAACAATCAGACAGACAACAGATAATCCGACAGATAGAGATACAGAGAGACAGTCTTGTATAGAGACAGAGAAACAAGCGTAGATACTGTCAGATAGTCAAACAATCAGACAGCCAAACAGACAGTCGGACAGATAAGAAGACAGAGAGATAGTCATACAGATAAAGAAACAATCATACAAACAATAAGATAGTCAAACAATCAGGCAGTTAGACAGTTCTTTAGACAGACAATCAAATAATCAAACAGGTAGAAAACAATGTCAAACAAAATTACTTTATTTGTTGGCAACATTATTTCACTTTGTAGAAACACAATATTTATTTAAAACAAACTCAATTATCTTCATTCATTTATTAATATTCGTACAAAGCGGCAAGATGACTCAAATATCTGAAGGTTTATACAAATTAAAAGTACAACGTGACGGCCTCCATAAATCGATGTAACAAGATAATCTATTTCGAATGGTAAACGCCCAACTAGTACCTAGTTCTGTCTTATATCTGGAAACATTCTTGAATTAGGGTTATATCTATTTCGCATCATTGATTTTAATCATACTCACAACAACAACACCATCTAGCCCAAACTAAGTAGAGCTTGTACTATGGGTACGAGACAATGGATAAACATACTTACATACTTTTTTTTGTAAATAAATACATATTATACATAGAAACACCCAGACCAAGACAGACATCCATGTTCATGCACACAAATTTTGGACTTGTGCGGGAATCGAACCCGCGACCTCAGGCGTGGCAGTCGGTTACACTAACCACTACGCCATTGAGGTAATATTTGATGCGTTGATCCCGTGGCTTATGTTTGTAAGCGATCGTGAGGACTTGGATTCGACTTTTGGTATAAGCGCAGTGTACAAGGAGTAAGGCAATGTGCCCAGTAGATAACAATGCACTCTTTACCTACTACGTAAATCTAAAAAAAAAAAAAATTTATTTATTATCGTTTTCTTATAAGCTATTTTATAATCAGGGTACTCCTTTTAAGTAAATATTACCTGTGTAAATAAAGCAGTGTTGGCATAATACATCTCCACCACTTTGTCGGATATAAACAGAGGCTTTGTTTATACTGTCGGCCTCATAAATAAAGTATATATGACAATATATGTATGTTTATCCATTGTCTAGTACCCATAGTACAAGCTCTGCTTAGTTTGGGCTAGATCGTGTTGTTGTATGTGATAGAATATTATTATTATATAAGTCGTTTTATATGTGTATAATCGTTGGGGCAAACATGTGACCATGTACCTTTTAAATCACCTGGCTGAACAAGGTCATGTTGGTTTTATGCCAAAAAATAATACAATATCTAGACTTTGATAAGTGGCGCTGTGGTCAAGTTATTAATAAATCTTGGTGAGTGCAACCACGTCTCCTTAAATAAATTATTTCGAGCGAGATAGGGTACAGTGAGGTCAGCTCTGAAACCTAAAACGGTACGATTAGGTAAATACCTCTAACCTATAGATAACGCAGCGACCGGACTAGAAAAAATGTGCTATTTTCTAGTAAGTCGTTCCTTTATTAGGAAAATGAAAAAGAAATTCCTAAATCAAGAATGGTTGAACCTTTCTGAGATATATTTGAGGAAAAAGAAAGTACATTGAAATAAAATCCTTGTTGGAATGATGTACCTATACAAGCGGTCGCCTAGTGGTCAAAATTCGACCAAAATTCCTAAGCTTGCTACTTTGTTTTCTGTTTTTCTCTATTACATATCAATAAGGTATAGGTAACTATAGTTACAAAGAATTGTACGACTTCAGACGAACAATGTCGAAATAATACGAACGCGATTCGACTGCGTGTGTCAAATGCATTGTTTTGTGCGTGTAGTGTTTTTTCATTAATGTAATGGATTTCGGATGCATATTTTATAAAAATATTAGGATTCGCTTCACCTTCTCCATGTACACTTTAATTGTGCCAAATTTCATACTACTCCGCCTGCGTAATTTTCGGAAAAAAGACTTCACTTGCTTCACGTATTAATACATACGAGTAGATAAGGTGATAAACATATTAATTTTTTACGGGTGGCGACGTCAAGAAACAATGCTTTTATCTTTGTCTGAATATGCTTAAGCTGACAGGTAAATGAAAAACACTTAATAGTAAAAGGGTGTTATTTAAATGGTTAGCATAGTATTGGTATTTTTGTGAGCAGAAAAATATAATCTGTGAGCAGAAATAGCTAATTGATCAGCAACTCCTGGCCAGCAAGCTTTAAAGAGATCAAACTAAGTCGACGGAGCCCCGCTTGGCGGGGCTCTTATTTTTGGGTGGGTTTAAAAAAGGAACCTAACATAACCTAACACTTCCAAGACGGAATGCAGTGATTTGAGGCGTATAGATGCTCGTTATGCTGTGCAATATTTGCTGACCAATTAGTATTTTTGATGATCATTATATTTAATCCCGTAGTAAAATAGGAAAAACAATGGCTTAGTACTGGATGGATGTGCTACTTAGGAGGGATAGAACAGTGTTTACACTGAATAGCAAACACTGTGCTATCATGGTTATGAGAGTTTGCTGAAGAGAATACTGACTTAGCAATATTTTGTGATATCTAGACATATCTTAGAAAAGCGACGCGTTCTGATGATATATGAGGCGTATGGACTTGAATCAAATCTTATTATTTGCTATATCCAGACTCATAAATCTAACACATGGCGCTCTATCCCTTTTTTGCCAGTTAACATATCGAGTCTTACCAAGTTTTCAAAGTGACCTGGTAAATAAAATAATAATAAAAATAAAATAATGTATAAGTACTACATATATTATACTATATAATATTATAAGGAGGAAAGATTTGATTTTTTGTTTGTTTGTTTGCAAGAATTAAACTCAACGGATTTTAAAAGTTCATTCCATTAGAAATCTATATTATCACCGAGTACGACATATGTCATATTTTCTCTTTAAAAAGGACTATTACTAACATAACCTAACCTACCTTACTTTTATGGAGTCACAGGCGAAAGCTTGTATTTTACAAAGCAACTCGGTTCTAGTATTTCTCAAAAGCTGCAATCACAAGATAAATGTGCACTAGAAGACTTCATCTGAACTTTGTACGGTTAACTTTGGTCCTTTGATTTTCCTGCAGTAAACATTTATTAAAACTTAGACTCGCAGCGCGACTGTCTTCGAATGCTACGTTTGTCCAAGCTTCTAACTATCGAAATCTGAAGTTTAATAAATGTTGGTCGGTAGAAAACGGGAAACTGTCGGCGTTACCACAAAACGGCAAAATATCTGTCTACTGCCCGTTTAAAATTCTCTGTCTCTATTGAACGATACTGTAACAAAAGCTATAACGTCAAATTAGACAGTGTCTAACTTTAGCCACTGTTTCGTAGTAACAGGGTTTATCTTTATCAAATATATAAAATTCTCGTGTCACGGGGTTCGAACTTGAACTCCTCCGAAACGGCTCGACCGATTTTTGTGATCCTTAGCGTGATTGTCGGCCAGGGTGGAGAATCGGCCAACATCTATTTTTCATCCCCCTAAATGTTAAGGGTAGTCCACCCCTAAATTTTTTTTTTAATTTTTAGGCAACATTTTTTGTTTTTATTTTTTTATGACACAGCATATAAAAATACATACAACCCTAAATTTTCACCCCTCTACGATCAACCCTTATATTTAATCTATATATATAAAGGAAGATGTCCTAACTGACTGACTTAGAGACAACGCACTGCCTAAACCGCTGGTCGTAGGAACTTGAAATTTGGAGAGCATGTGTGTTTTAATTTGTAGAGGTGTACTAAGAAAGGATCTTTTGAAATTCCATCCCTAAGGGGGTGAAATAGGGGGATGAAGTTTATATGGAATTTGCTCATTTCTGGACTTATAAGTATAAAAATAGGTATACAAGTTATTGATTATAATTAAAACTACCTGTGTTGGTAAAATGGACAAAACTCCCCCTAAAAAGGTAAAATGGAGGGGTAAAGTTTGTATGGAAATTTTCTCATTTCTCGATTTAGAAGTATGAAAATTGGTATATTGGGTCCTGATTACAAACAAAAATGATCTATGTAAGTGGAATGGACAAAACTCCCCCATAGAGGGGTAAAATGGGGGGGGGGTAAAGTTTGTAACGAAATTTTCTCATTTCTGGACTGGAGCTGGACTGGAGTAGTATGAAAATATTATTATAAGCAGAGTAAAACCCGAATTGATTGTCAAATTCCAAATTAACGCGAGCGAAGCCGCGGGAAAAAGCTAGTCTTTATATATATAATTCTACTGTACCTGTGTATCTCACTGAACTCCTCCTAAACGGCTGGACCGATCTTGATGAAACTTTTTGTGTGTGTTTAAGTGGATTCGAGAATAGTTTAGATATGTGTTTTTTTTTCTCTTGTGTACAGGACAACGTCTGTCGGGACAGCTAGTATAGTTATATAAATCTTCTGTGCATGTGTTTGTAACTATGCTAGTGGATTCGAGAATGGTTTAGATTTGGTTTTTTATTTAATTTTTTTTACGTCTGTTCTGGACATCGTCTGTCAGGACAGCTAGTATCTTATAAAATTAGTTTCTATAGTAAAGTTAGCGACATAGTTCGATTAATATATGTAAGATTTTAACTTATTCCTTCAAAGAAAATAAAATAATATTCTTTTATGTCCTCAGTGATTATTAGTAGTTAAGAGAATACAATATAATACAATCAAATATATAATAAAAATTAACTTTACTGTTCCAATGTGTATTTATAATATTTTAATGAACAATTTATTTATAATAATGTTAAGTTAGAGGCTCGACCGGAGAAGGATTACCCTCTCACAGAATATCGACGTAAAATAGCAATATTCCTGCTGTTATTTATACTACTAAGATGGCAAATAAGCATACCTGATGGTAAATGATCACCATACCCTATGGACGCCTGCGACACCAGAGGTATCACTTGCGCGTTGCCGACCCTTTAGGAAAGGAAGTGGGAAGGAAAAGAAGCGGGATGGCGGAAAGCGGGTGATTGGGCCTCCGGCACTCTCACTTACCGAAGGAAACAATAGTAGGAATACTGCTATTTCACGTCGATATTCTGTGAGAGGGTAGTCCTTCCCCGGTCGAGCCGGCCCATTCATTCTGAAATCAGCGAGGCTCTACTATTATTTGGCAATCCCTGTAAAGTAAAGGTTATTAACCCATTAAACTGTTAAATCTTTGAACGAAAGTTCTTAGTAGCCGAAAGGAGTCTAAAACTGTAACTGGTCAATAGGCTCATCTCCTTTACATGGGCCTAAATCCCAAGCAGGCGAAATGAGAAAGTAATACATCTGACTATCTCTTTGGAGAAATAGGCGTAAGACTATTTATGTAACCAGACATTTCACAAAAATAAATACGACATAATCACAGGGCGCTATGGCGCTGTTTGGGGGAGGCTTACGTCCAGCAGGGGACTAGTATAGCCTGATGATGATTATGATGATGATAATCACGATAAAGGAAAGCTAGTGCCAAAGCATAATTTTTGCGGTTTCGTTGTTTCGAATACAGCCATATTGATGCATTAAATACACACTAGGAAAATACTATTCCATCCGAATGGAATCATATTTGGTACGCAAATACACACATTTTGCGTATGACATGAACACATATATATCATAATTTATCAGCTGCATTATAAACATTACAGGGACTGATGGGGCATTCAGTGTTCCACATCGCACGCGTCCCGCGGCGCACATTTCAATAAATTTCAATAACTGAACACTGTAACACCATCACACGCACTCACTGAAAATATAATAAAACTTTCGCGTCCAACATCAGCTACCCTCCATATTATAATATATTACACTACACATACCTAACGACGGCAGTATTCCTACAAAATAGCGAATTGCACTACAACAAAAAAATATTTTTTAATAAAAGATCCATATTTTTTTAGTTATAAACACCAATATCATATTAAAAAGTCATTTACTGCTAAACTATATTCGTTTTCTATTAGATATCTTATCTTATCTTATGTGGGGGCCAGTCAGTGCAGACTGGCGACACTTCGACCCAGTGAGATCTTTTGTGTCGACACTCTCCCAATAACGACTGCCATAGATGTTCATGGCAGACGGGACCGACGACTTAACGTGCTCTCCGAGGCACGGAGCAGGCGATAATTGTCAATCAATACGCACATAATTTCGAAAAGTCATATAACTTCCGAAAGGCAGAGGTTTGCGACGTGGGTTCGAACCCGAGACCCTCTGCATTGCAGTCTGTTGGCCTCCCCACTGAACTATCGCTGCTCTTTCTATTAGGTAAATGGAGATAACGACAAATTCAAGACAATATATAGAAATGGTTGTTTATGTAGACAAGGAAGTAAAAATTGACAAGATAAGACAAGTAAAAGTGGACTATACGTATCAAGTATGATATAGCATCCGAATGTTGATTAATTGGTTGTCATTAGTAAAAACAGCCTCAGTAGTGCAATGGTAGCGAATGCGACTGCTGTCTTTTCAAGAAATCCACAGAAGTAGCACGGAATCTGAAACTGTACGTCATTTGACGAATATACATCATTAACGAATATTCTAAACATTGATTAAAATATTGTACAATGTTCACATTTGCAGTCTTGGTGAACAATGGCATTAGTCGATAGTGATAATCTTCTCCTTAGTTCGTGCTAGCATGAATAAATTTTCTTTATTGACAATCGACATAAAATAGAATACGTTGTCATGTTAAGTTGGAGTAAAGAACCTCATAATATTGTAAACACTTGATCAATATTTCCAGTACGTTACAAAAATTTATCAAAAAACTTCGACATAATTAACTGCGAGGCCAAAACTACCATACGGTGAAATATAATATTATTTTTATATTTTCCTACTAGCTGTTACCTGCGACTTCGTCTGCGTAGATTTTAACTAAAAAGTGTTTGTCTCCGCGAAACCATATTTTTTTCTAAAATCAAAGTAGCCTAAGTTACTCCTTATAACATCAGCTATCTGCCAGTGAAAGTCCCGTCAAAATCGGTTCAGCCGTTTCGGAGATTAGCTGGAACAAACAGACAGACAGACAGACAAAAAATTTTAAAATAGATGTTTTCGTATAGGTACCTTATATACTTTCATATGCATTAAATAAAAGTCTGTTATTTTGACATTACAAACAGACACTTTAATTCTATTTATTTGTATAGAGTATAAATAAACAACTCCGTCTCAGAATAAAAAACTAAGGATGCTCGGCCCAATATAACGCAATATTGCAGTCCCATTCATACATAAATACATGCAAGTGTATAGAAATTTTAAATCAAATACCAAATGGCCAAATGCAGTAAATAATAATAAGCCGCATCTGTATTCTTGTAACATGTAAGTCAGTGATCTCTATGTATCATATTATGCTTATTAATAATAGTCATTTTCAACTATTAAGAAAAATGTCTTAGTGTATATATTAACAAAGTCCGCACACATCTCTCGCGAGCTACTGAACCGAACGTGACCAACTTTTGCTACTTTTTATGAAAAGAAATGTTTTTGATATCATTGTTTCGATTCTAAACATCGCAAGCTTAATAAAAGAGAGATTTATCTGAGTATATTGTATTGAACAAATTTAAGCTCTGTTGCAATAACGTAACACAAATAGAATATTAGAATTATAGTCACACAATTAGGGTTAAAAATGCCTAACTTCCAAATTTCAAGTTAAGTCGTTATTTTATTAAGAGTGCGACATCACTTTTAATACACAATTGTATACTCTGTTTCAAATTTATATCAATAAATTTTAATAGGTTCAATTCTCACTCTTATGCTTAGCTATTTACGGCTCATGTTAGTTACGCGAGCTCTATACATTACTGATGTAACTACACTGTAAGGAAAATATCACTAGAAGCGTTATATTTCAATTATCTACCAGACTACAATTGGCCAGCTTACTGGACCTACATTCTTTACCCTCAATTTGGACTCATGCCAAGTACTATAATAACAAATTTATTAACAGAACTGACATTATATATGAGGTCATGTTACATAGTCTATAAGGAATTTTCTCGAAGTTTTGCTGGCCTATAGAAGCGGAATATTGGCAGGAATTAACGTACATTGACTGTAGATTGAATGGCGAGACGAATATACTAGGCGAGCAGAACTCATAGGAGGTAGCAATGAAAATTTGTGTCATGAACTGTTGATATCACAAATATTCTACATACAACATGTAATAGAAAATAGTGACCGTATTGAAAGAACTCGTACATAATATATCAAAAATAATAAAATATAACCCAATAGATAATCAATCAATCAGCCTACCGCAGTCCACTGCTGGACATAGGCCTCTCCCATTTTTCGCCACAACATCCGGTCTTCCGCCTTCCGCATCCAGTCTGACCCAACTACCTTTCTCAGGTCATCGGTTTTTCATCATCCTACCTTACGTTTACCAAGTCGCGGTCCTCACAATGGATAATGCATCGGACATAATATCGCATTGAAATTCTCGGCCTGATTCGATTATCGTTATTTTCAAGCGTTCGATATAAATATCAATATTTACAACTTGCAACCCTTTTTTTTTACGTGGGGGAATGCATTGACGCATACCCGTCCGTGGGGGAGGGCGGAGGGGTTATGTCTCACCGGGGTAAAAGAGAAAGATGGAATAAGAAATAATGTACCTCCCGGAATACGGACTAAACCTACCACGGTGTTCCTCGACAAAACCGCTATCGACGGGGCCGCGCGAATCACTTGCGCATGCGGTCGCGATCCCGCCGATGTTTCGGCCCACCATATAAAACGGCAGGCCACTACACGACAAGACCTACCCTATGGACAACTTGCAACCCTACCCACTACTATCACAAGCATCTTAAATTAGCTAAAAGGATAACAAGGATATCAGAAATCATAAAATTATTTTTTAAATTCGATCTACACGTAATGTTTTTTTATTTGCCTTTTTTTTAACAAAATATATATTTAAACGTTTATCCCGAAAATACTTTATTAAATTGGAATGAAACAATGTTGTTTTTATACAATGGTTTTATTTTGTTTAGAAAAGCTATAAACTTTGGTGTGGTGATTACAATAACTAAACTTGTATAGTTTTAAAGTTCTAAGCAAAATAGCCCGAAATTCATATAAATTAGATTAATTTTAATATGGAACAATTTTTTTAAATCGTTTATTGCAACAATTCAATTCAATAACAACACAACCAACTTAAATTTAATTTATGTCAGCTAAATTGATGAAAAAATATAAATTACTGACTTATACTACGGTTTTGCCTGCATTAAATGGCGATTGCATATACTTTGCACCATACTTCACCTTAAAATATGTTTATAATAGGACTGGTAGTTTCTGAGATTAGTGGTTTAAAACCACTCATCTCAGAAACTAGCAGTATATATGTATATATACACAAATATTTCAACTTTATAGATGTATGATACACATCGAAAAGTCTAGTGTGCTTGACATTTTAGTTTTTATACACACGTTACACAAATGTTAGAAAACTTCGTAATTTTCGTGTGTTCTGTAGAACAAATAGAACAATTCAACTAGTAGCTGGTAAAACTAATTCTCATTTCTCACAGAGCATTGTCACAACATAAAACGTACTCAGATGACGAAGTGGGACTGGCACATTTTTTCTATTGTTCCTTTATTGTAGTTTTTGGACGCTCGACTCGGGTGAATATAGAACCAAACCTTATATATACATTCTTATACACAATATAAGTTACTACAACTATACGTTCATACATACGACTCTACTCTCGACTCTCGCATATATCCCCAATAGGGTGGGCCGAATTGTTTTACATCCACATATCGGCAGTCGGTTTTTAGTAGAAAGAAAGAAAGAAAAATGTTTTATTTGAATTTCCATACATACATAATTTTAAAAACAATAATTAATACAATTAAGCAGAAAACTTGTACATTGAGATCAAATTAGGCAACTGCGTCAGCTATTGTTGCAGTTTATACTGCAACGCTGGTATCCTCGCAGGCCTACTAACAATAATTTATTAATACACATCAATGCATAAGAAAACAAAACGAAAACAAAAAATGGGATAAAAATAATAAATATAAACTTATACAATATATTTATACTATATTCATACATCTTATCTTATCTGGGGACCAGTCAGTGCAGACCGGCGACACTTCGACCCAGTGGTATCTTTTGTGTCAACACTCTCCCAATAACGACTGCCATAGATGTTCATGGCAGCCCGGACCAACGGCTTAACGTGCTTTCCAAGGCACGGAGCAGGCGATAATTGTCAATCAATACGCACATAATTTCGAAAATTCATATAACTTCCGAAAGTCAGAGGTGCGCGACGTGGGTTCGAACCCGAGACCCTCTGCATTGCAGTCTGTTGATCTCCCCACTGAGCTTTCGCTGCTCTATATTCATACATAAAAGTGTATATATATATAGAGTGCGAGCTTATTGCCGCTGACCGGGTGCAGTACAAATCTTCATGCTGCTATTGAGATGTTTTGAAATCGCAATAGCACTTTGTTTTGAGGGGCTTAGCATAGCGGAATTCGTATTCAAACCTGTAATTTTAGTCTGCGCGGTTAATACACGGGGGCGCATTAATTGTTATTTTAACTGGGCTCGAATCCTACTCTGGGCAACTATTTGTGTGATCCATCAATTATTGTTCTGAAACTGGATGTACTTTGTATCCGTCCATGTTATTTTTGCAAAATATAATACAATTATTTACACTTAGTTTGGGCAATGTATATTAAAATATGAAAACTAAAAACTATGCGAACAGAACTGATGTGTGTTGAGGTCTCAATTTTGACGCCCGAATCCGTAAGTGTTATTGGAATTTTTTGACAAATTTTAATAGCAACATAGTCTGGAACTGTACTCGATAGAAAGAAAGAAAGAAAAAGAAAGAAAAATAATTTTATTTGTTCCACATTTATATACACTTTCTATGAAACACAACTAATATAAGAAAGAACAAATAAGGTCCTGCGTCAGCAATGTTGCAGTGTAACCACAACGCTGGTATTCTTGCAGAGCCTGCATGTGTTCGGTGCATATAGGTAATAATATACATACATAATTAAAAAAACAACATTTTATATAAATTAGGCAGAAGCTGGTCATGGATGGCAAAAGTGATTTTATACTGAATAATAATATTGATATTTATATAATACTTATTTATAATATGTGTACATATTTATATTTTTAAAAGTACATTGAAAATAATAATAAACAAAAATTATAAAAAAGTAAATAAATAAAGAATAATAATAATAATAATATTCTACCACATACACACAACACCATCTAGCCAAAACTAAGCAGAGCTTGTACTATGGGTACTAGACAATGGATAAACATACATATATACTTTTTTTTTTTGTAAATACATACATATTAACAGTACATATAGATATTTAATAAGTTATTTGACCACAGCATATTCATGTTATGTTACACTTCCGAACGATCCCCGGCACTTGTCAACCGATATGACGTTGATTGTCATCTAATGTTAACATTTATAAGCATCCATCGGCATCAGCCTGCAGTCAGATAGCAGTTGTAGCCCTTTAAAACATATTACAAGAGAGCTAAAATAGTATAAAAGTATAGCTAGCGAGTACCATATAATTACTTTTTCAACTGTAAATGCTAGGATCGCACACCCGCTGAATAGTGTAGAGCTTATGCAAACAAACCACCTCTACATTTTCATGTTTTCGTTGGATGAAACTAGTTTTTTGAACACAATTTCAATTTCGAATTGGTTTTTGAACTCAATTTCAATTTCGTATTTGTTAGTTCCACTTGGTTTTGAAATGCAAGATGATTTTGGTTAAACCAAATGATAAATTATGTTGTAATGCGTGCGCGTGTAAAAATATTTTACATTTTACGCGCGCGACGAGAAATCGGAAAGGTGACATATCTTCTCCATCTCATCCATAATTTCTTTCCTTTCGTCCCATCCTTCTTTTTGCTCCTTAAGGTCGGTAAACTGCCAGTGATACGACGGGTAATGCAGAAGTTCAAAGGTTCTTCCATTTCTTGCTTACCGTCCCATTTTGTTTTTCTCTCTAGGTTTGGTAAGATGCCAGTGTCACTTTTAGTATTCCAAGAGATCATCGGCTATGTTACATACCATCGAGCAGACTTATACTTGTACAGTATTTGTACAAAGAAATCGGTAGGGACAACGGGGTCCTCACTTAAGCCAAGGATGTTACCAAATTGGAGTAGTTCGGTGGAAGAAACCTACAAACTCAACCTACCTAAATTCTACGAAAGATGTGGAGCCGCACAACCTAGTATTACGTCACTGACTTACGCGCCATCGCTTGTCACTGCAACTGCAGAATAATTGAAATTTTCGCTACTTCGAGTGTAAGGTGGCGCTATACCATCAACAGAGTCCAGTAATATCTACTCCAAGTGCTGGCAGCACTGATTCTCCGTTTCTTGAAGGGCATAGTCGCATGTGATTCTTAACCCTGGCAAGCGCCTATTGGCTACGTTCCACATCTGATAAACCACACAAGATATATCAGATTAGATTTTCTATTCTGTCTACCGCGGAACAGCGAAAGGTTTAAGGGATACATATGTATATGTCTATAATCCGTACAACCAACCCTCAATTAGACTTTTTGTACGTTTGCTACGAAAGTAGCATTAAAAACATTTTTTTAAGAATATTTTAAACTAATATGCATACTCTGGTATGCAAGATATGAACTTCCGTATCGTACATATTACCATTCCGAGTGCGCGCACGTAGAGCCGCATTCAACGTTATCGCGTGGAGCCTGAACGTGCATTAGTGTTACAAAGAAATCAGTAGTGGAAACGTTTTGTATGTAATTGATACATTATAATGTGTATAATATTATAAAGACTGATTTTTTTGTTTGTATATTTGTAAGGATTTAACTCAAAATCTATTCAACCGATTTAAAAAATTCTTTCACCGTTAGAAAGCTGTATTATCATCAAGTTATACTTTATTTTAAAAAAGTACTGATGCTAAGATAATCTGTTCTTCTTTTACGCTAGTGAAGCCGTGAGTAAAAACTAATAATTGATATTAAACTCACATAATCACTTCTAAAAAAACAGAGACATAGGTTAAAAGTTTAGAAATACTATAAAACTTAAACCTAAAACAAATAAGAAAAATATAAGTTCTGTATATAAACTGCCCACTTTTAGACTCGGGCCTCTTCTTAGTTTGAAAATGATAAGGCCGTAGTCCACCACGCTGGCCCAGTGCGGGTTTTCACACATCTTCGAAAACATTATGGCAATCTCTTAGAAATGTAGGTTTCCTCGAGATTTGCTTCACCGATAAAGCAAGCGATATTTAACTATTTAATACATACATATCTCCGAAAAGTTTGAGGTGCATGCCTTGAGATCGATCTCGAGACCCTTGTGTGGCAGTCTAACGGTTCCCACTAGGCTACAGCGATAGCCATTATTTATAAAATTATTTTGGTGTATTGCTGTAACACAAAAATTATTATGCAAATCCAAAAACAAAAGTTAAAAATATGGAAATTTTAGTTTATATTCTGCACACGCAGACTGTATTAAATTGTATTACAAGTTGCAAGAGTAGACTCGGGCTTATTACTTTTGGTTTCGCTCGGGCACAATACTTTTTCTCGATGATAGATGCTATTTTGTACCCCAGACAACGTTGTCATTACCTATCATCATGATGATAGTTCGTGGTAGTTAAGACGTGAATGCCTATAAAACAAACTCACATTCGCATTTATGATGTCAATTGAAATGTGTTACATTGATATAAACATCTAGTTCATTCAATATACCGCGAGATTACACAAAGGGTAACACAAGTACCGTCTGAGCATTACATACATTCAAATCTCACGCTGCTTTCATAGCACGCTATGAAAGCAGCGTGTGTGCATCTTAAAGTACAATTTCAGTTGTAAAGTGCCTATCTTCTTAGGCTATATTCGCAAAATGTCGTCCATCAAAACAATGCAAGAAAGTTTCATGCATATTGTAATATAGAAGTTGTAATATTGAGTTGCGGCCGTGAGGCTCACAAATAAAGCAACTGCCATTAGTCAGACGATAACTTAAAGTTTTCTCATATAACAATGATGAACTGTGATATCCAGAAAATTGCATGTATGGTTATTTATTTGTGTGTCTTCTTTTCATATTCATCATATTCACGTTACTACCTTTAAATATGACCACACAATTCTGTTGCATACTTTACATGAAACATTCTCGATTATATTCCAACATCGTATGGTTTTTACAGTTCCATAAGTCTAAACACGCATTCATCCAGGCTTGTAATATAAAACAAGCGGTATGAGTGCGCGCATTTGATATTGAATCTCGACGATTTTATTGTGATGAATAAATTATTGCCTAGGTGGCCGCAGCGGTAGTGAATACACCACTGCTGTAGATAAGATCTCGGGCTCGATTTCCTTGTTTGACTACGCATTCTACATTACAGTGAAAGAATTCAATATTCTTCCACTGTAAGAATAAGTAGAATTATATTGGGCCGTATAATTAGGCTTAGTAAGCATAGCGAAGGATAGAAGAAGAAGGTATTTGGCAATTATTATTATAGCGACAGATTGATAGTGAATTTAGGTTAAGAATGAAAAGAAAACGAGCATGGCCACAATGAATAAATTATTACTGATAATATAAAAGTTTATTGCACTAAGAATTACAGAAAGTATAATCCTAATCCTATCCTAATCCTATCCTAATCCTATCTAAATATAATCTAAAGCGAGCAAAGCCGAGAGCAAAGTCTAGTTTGTAATATTATGATATGACCGTTGGATCGCAAGACTTGTTGTATAACCATTGGCCTACCCGCACTTCTCCTGATGTAATCCTAATCCTAACTAATATTATAAAAGCGAAAATGAGTTTGATTGTTTGTTACCTTTTCACGCCTAAACCATTGAACCGATCAATCTGAAATTTTGCATATACATAGTCAGGTGTACAGAAATGGACATAGGCGGTACTTTTTTCGGGGTGAAAGGTATTTCATCCCGAAAAAAGTTACTGTTCCCGAGGAAAACAACAGTAACGTTCTTATAATTATAGATGGCGCCAAGTGTCTTTCGAATCATGATTTAATTATATTATTACAAGCAGAGTACAACCCGAATTGATTGTCAAATTCTAAATTAACGCGAGTGAAGCTGCGGGCAAAAGCTAGTATAGAATATTTAAAGCTCGTAGCAAGCTTGGCGAGAATCGGGACCCGAATGATCAAGTCGGGGTCACCACTGTGGAAGAAAATGGTGTGATGTCCCTCCAACACAAAGGGAGGTTCCTCCGATCACACAGCCTGGTCATCTGGACATCAGATCCTGTTCTTCCACACCTCTATCAAACATTTTTCAGTAGCAGCACGGAGTCTAGCTCTGTCCCTCGTAAACGCCAATATGCATACTATACACATCTGCCAACCCTTTCGGGAATAGTGGTGTAAGACTATATATATGTACGAATCACTTATTTTATCGCAGACGTTCGCTAAACTGTCTGAAGGACAAATACGTGCCGTTACCAATTCTATAAGTTACTTGTCGTCGTACCACAGTCTCTCTTTGAGAACAAATCTAATTATACATTAGTGTAAGCACGTTTAAGAGTAAGGTCTGGGTTCCATTAGGCTGAGTAAGATAGTACAAAGTTAAGCCGTTGATTGCTTCACAATAGATATACTTGAAAAGCTTTCTGCTACATTTGTTTATAATAGAAAACTATACACAATAGATATATAGTCTCTCAGGCCTCACACCATGCCTCCCTAAAGGAGTAGTGTGTACTCCACACACTTCTACTAGCTATAAGGTTTTAAGAGCCACGTGAAAGCGGCAAGTCTCTTGTGTTCTGTAAATTTTACTTTTAGCTTGGGACTGTTCCCGAGCTCCATGCTACTGAAAATTTCATAACGATGGCAGTGAATAACCCAATAACACTTCTCTCGACCCACGAATTGAACCTAAGACCGCATGCACAGCAGATGCATTCACTACCTCTGCGCCACCGAGACAGTGTTTACCATCTTAGGTGTATTAAAATGACCATCTTATACGTTGGACATAACTTTCGCAGAGCACCTTACATCAATGGTAAGTGTTACTGAACAAATAGTAAGTAATACCAATATACCACGAGGAGTGCTCTGAAGAGTTATTCCACCTTATACCGCCCTCCCCTTTCCTATCCAGAACAACGCGTGCTGGGCTCAGATGCCATCCTTTCACAGTAGAGTCGACTAGAGCGCGTACCAACAAGTTTGGGTCCTCATACCTCTGCAGAACGACTAAGGCATGGAATTCTCTGCCAAGACACGTGTTTCCTTCTTCCTTCAATCCTGGGTCCTTTAAGCGGGGTGTGAAAAAGCACCTTCTCAGGCCATCAAAATAGAGACCTCAACATCGCCTCGGCTGCTATGAGGGCGGTGTGGAGGCCACTGCTCTTAGACCACACGACTGCTTACTATCAGGAGGAGGGTGGTCATTATGACGAGCAAAAAAAAAAAGAAAACAAATCGATAGCCTACAAAGACTTTGCCTTAAATACATCTACAACTGTGCGAAGTATACGCAGATATAGATCTAAATCTACTATTCTATTTCACGTTCACGTAATGCCGAACATATTCAGTCAGTGAAATTTCCCTAACAACACATTTGCCGAGCAAGTAGTTACAATTTGCAAGACGCTTTACTGGTTAGTTATAAAACGATTTCGTAGTAAACCTATTACACGTTCATAAGAGTTTCAATTAATTTAGCTTTTGCACGCCGATTCTATGGAGACAGTTATTTTTCTGGATGAAAGGGGCAAGGGCATGCGAAATTGCATGATGATCGAACGAATAATTAATCATTATAGTCATAAAAGCGTAACAAACAAACAAACACACACTCGCATTTATAATAAGTTAGAGATGCACGCACTATCGTTGAATCTGATCATCAATTAAATTTGAAATAATCTGATTTGGAAAATTCCAATGTTACAATAACATACGGCAAATAACAATATAATGATACTAAATTATTTTATATCATTGATTATTGGCATGAGAGCGTGCAATAGGGCTGTTAAACTAGCGAGTTTATATAGAGATCATCAGATACAGCGGTATCTGATGATCGCGCCATTCAGTTGAAATGTATGAATATGTGCGATATCGGTGATGGCGGAACATCGTTATATTATGTTGATGTCCCACGAGCCTTGCATTCTAACACACATATTAAACATAAGTGTGCGTGTAATGTGATCCTGTGATATTAATACATGTAAATGTTGAGTATGTGACGTCATTATGTAGACACTCACACATACACACACAAGAACTGGGGCGACTTCATGAATACGTGATTAGGAATAACAAATAAAAAACTGTATTCTATTTTTAACAGTGAAAACGTATTTTACTTATTGGACCAATAATATTCGTACATAATGTTACATACATGAAGCTTCCCAAAAGTGAAATGACGTAACTCACGCGACATCTCTTTTTAATTTTGACTATAACTTTTCAACGATAAGGAATGCTTTTGACGTTCCGCAGTTCCGTTTGATTGATACCTCTAAAGATATGCTTGGATGACAACCACGCTTCGACTGATATATCTAACGGTGATAATGATATTCTAATACTCGTTGTAAATAATTCAGCGTACATCGTTATATTCCTGCCATCAAATCAATAAAAATAAATCATTAAGCCGCACACATTTCATAAAATACTTCTAAGACGTGGAGATACGCCACCACGTTCTGTCCACTTTAATTTATGGATAACATATTAAATGTACCAATCGAGCATTGCAGACCATACATAAAGTCTTTACGATCCTGATACGCAGTATATATGTCACAGGCAATTTGTATGATTCCGCGTTTTACAAACGGCGACGTCCGTTTAAAAACACTCGCTGTTTTAAAATATGCCGAAGGCAAAATGTAAATTGCCTTGTCACTTTATAATATGCCACGACATATTTTGATAGACAATTCAACAACATAACGAGCACCTATACGCCTCAAATCACTGCATTCCGTCTCGCAAGGGTTAGGTTATGTTAGGTTCCTTCTTAACCCACCCAAAAATAGGAGCCCCGCGAAGCGGGGCTCCGTCGACGGTCACCCTACTATAACAATCAAAGTCAATGATCGTTTTTAAACGGACGACGCCGTTTGTAAAACGCGGGATCATACAAATTGCCTACGAGATATACATACATTGGTTCCTCTCCTGGCAGTTCCCCGACAACTTTTTGCCAGCCCTGCAAAAACTTACCA
This sequence comes from Catocala sponsa, assembly GCA_963564715.1. Lineage (NCBI taxonomy): Eukaryota > Metazoa > Arthropoda > Insecta > Lepidoptera > Erebidae > Catocala > Catocala sponsa. The sequence goes on from OY751336.1 coordinate 6,838,447, forward strand.
TACTGGTATTAGGCTGTAGTTTCATATAGAGTTAAGCTGTTGCCGAAGTCAGTCTGTTCCAGGTTTAAAGAGTTATTACTGTTTTGTACCTCCCTTATACTATAGACTTGTCTTAAATATCCTCGAAATGGTAGACAGTGATGTATTCACACCCACATTTCCCTAGCTATCTTTTTAGATTCCACGTCACAGCGGGCGAACCTATTGACGCCTACCAGGAACATTTTTGCAGGCATTCTATTATTAAAGATATTCTAATAAAAAAAAACAGTTTGTCCCAACTGGAATAAAAATTCTGTCACTTAGATTAACTTACTGACCACTTAACTTTGACGTTCATAGCTGTTACTTTGTGACCTAGATGAATAAATGTTTTATTTTGGCTATGACTCAAACACACACTATCGCATACAAACATAAACGTGCATTTCTAGCACATGACTCTCAACCTAGGGCACTAAAATATTCTACATTAGGGTTCTAAAATATTTAAATGTATTATTGTTGCAGCTCACTTGGCTGTGTTGGCTCACATCCAAGTCGTAAGGTAGTCCTTTAGTCCTTGTGTCGTAGCCGAGCCAGCCCTCTTTCCTCGATATCTAATGCCGCTTCTATACAAAGAGGTGGCTCTTTATTCTCGTCAAGCATTCCGCAAATATTTTACAAGCCAACTTCATTTTGGTGGATTTTGGCAAGTGGAAAATATGTCATTCGTGTTTATGTTGCTATGTTACGTTTACTGTAGGGTTTATCGGTATATATACAAGATAGAAAACAATGAAAGTGTTTGTTATAAAATACATTGTTCAGGTCTACGTTCAAAGATATTCTTTTATATAAAGATTAAAATTTTGCACGGTTTTGCTCGCGTTTATTCGATTTTGTCAATAAATGTATATCCCTGTTTTCTGGCTGAAAGGTACCCTATGTGTATGCTGACAAAATATATGCAAAATTTCATAATAATCGCTTAAATCGTTAAGATGTCTTCTTTTTTATTTTTTGTTTTTTTTCTATTGTACACTGTGTTATGGGGAATAAACTGACTCCTGTAATACAGTATTTAACTAGCTCAGGGGTCAAGGTCTCAAATAATTGTAAAACAAACCTATGTCAACAAAGATTTTTTTTTCTTATATTCGCATTTATAATAATAGTTAGGATTAGAATTTGATTGCACGGATGGCGTAGTAATTTAAGTGGTTTGAATATCACATGCGACATGTAATCCACAAATGAATTTTCCAAGTCTGGGCGCTTTTTATGTTCGTTGTTATTCGAATATTTGTAAAGTGTAAGGCGATACAGGAAATATTACTAGTCTTTACAAGTGCATATTCTTGCTTCTATACAAATATTTTAATTGCCAGACTGCACGAACACTACTAAATTTCTGTGATTCACAAACATTTGCAATTTTGGGACTTCGTATTCACCGGCTTCTATTCATAGAAGTCCTTACCGCGCTATTGAATTTGGCTAACGAGGTAGTTCCTACAGACAGTCTGTCTGACTCTATAGACATAGTCAAGGTGCTTAGTCATGTTACATTTGTGACCTTTGCATATTATTAACATCAGCATAAAAGAATAAGAAAATACTTTCTGTTTTAATATGTTTTATAGCCTTTCTATAGAAAGATATAAGATCTTTTGTATGCATTGAGTATTACTATGGCAATTTCATATTTTGATACTTATACGTGCCAGTTTTATAAAAATATTTTAGTAATTCAGTTCTCTTTGATAACGATGATAAATCGTTGAATATATTATTTTTAAGTGTAACATGATTAGAATTTTATGACGTGGCTAAGCTTTTAAGTTAATGCATTGGAACCTGTTACCTGTTCACCGTTTAACAAAAAACAATGAGTGATGTGAATTCACCCTTAAAATTCAGAGAGACGGTTTTCATAGAGTCGTGCCTGTTTGCCGAAGAGATCGGCAGAGACTACTTGCTATGCTCCAGGCATATGTTTCTTGCTTCACTTTTGATTTACTCTCATTATATTTTTTAAACCCGTTTGGCGGCTTAGAGTGCTCTTAGACGGCAGTTTCTTCAGAATGTCTCTGTTCTGAAATAATATTCAGATTTTAAATTACTAATATTAAAAACGAATAACCATCTGAAAGTTTTTAATCACTCTATATGTCAGAGTACATAACAACATGCACATACACCCGACATTATAACGCTTTTACATCAATATAAAAATTGTAAAGTTGTTTCGTAGGTTGTTTCTCACTTACACGTCAACTGCTGAACCTATTTTGATGAAATTTGGCGCACAGATAGAATTAATAAATAGGATACCTTCTATACCAGGAATGCATTCCCATGACATTAACGCAGGCGTAGCTATAATCAGAAACGAGTATGTTGTATAGAGTAAAACATTTGATTATGTGTTGCACAATTTACTCGCAACTTAATCTCTTACTTAATAATTAGGGATATCTTGGTATCCGTGAGAGTTCTGCACTTGAGCCTCGTCTTGCGATATTCAAATTACAAGCGACACAGTGCTTTGCGCAAGGCTTCCCGCTTTCATCTCAACGCAGTGAATAGAACGATTCACACCGGGTGTAACGAGGACGCGTTGCGCTGCGGCTTAGTTCTTTAATATGTCAAGACTTATCGTGATATGGTTTATACGATAAAGTTTTCGCAATATCTGTATGAGACGTGCCTTTTTTAATTTTTATTGTGTTTTATACTTTACATTATAGATTACCTACAAAGTCTCACGTCCGAAAGTGTAGTCAGAGATAAATTACACCCACATATCGTTACTTTTCAGGCGCCTTTTTGTTTTTGGTAATAAGGTAAGGTGGAATACCTTCTGTTACCTTATTACCAACAATCAGTTTTTACAAAATGCATATACAGTAATAACGTAGGATAGGAAATAAACAACCATAATAAAAAAATACAGTTGCCCCAAATAAATATACAGATAACAATTATCAGGGAAATTTGATGCAAAACATATGTTATCATTTTGGAAATATACCTCAGTTCAGTAGTTAAAGAGTATTCAAACTTATATACTCAAATAGTGTATTTTCTTCTCGGGGAAGCAGCTCAGTTTGGAAAGAACCTCCACCAAACGCGAGTGATACCTTTTGTTATGCAGGCGCCTAAAAGCTACGGACGATACCATCAGACAGACCGTAAAATCTTGGTTATACTAAGTAGTTCTAAAAATATCAAAAACCACTTTAAAAGTACTTATTCAACGCAACACTTACAAGCATTACTCCTAAATAAGAATTCGAAATAAAAAAATAAAAACGTGCTTCAAATAAAATATATTTAATATTAATGTGTTTTTATATTATTACTTTTATCAAAAACTAAATTAACTATACTAAATCACATTTTAGAAAAAGTAATTTGTAAGCATAGCGTTTGAAAGTTCTTCTTATTTTAGTCGAACACATTTAAAGTTTAGATCGTTAGTGGCATTCAGAGAAATAAAAATGCTTTTGAAAAGTCTCACTTTGTAAGTGGAGTTTAATTAAAGATTTAGAAAGTACAGTCAGAGAGAGACCGCCGCACTCCCGGTGTGAATAGCCACTAATGATTAAAAAGTTTCACGTTTCCCCGCAAAAATATCAAATTATTACCGTTTGAAGTTAGGCCTTGATCTTATTTTATTAACGGTGATTATTCAAAGGAAAATTAAGACTACGGACACATTTGATGCCGTCTTAACATAATTAACATCACTTTGTCCAGATATTTCTCGTATACTCGTTCGGATTTAATGAAAAATAATACTAACCTTTTACCGGTGACTTATTTATACCTTACTTAATAAATAATAATACTTTCCATAATTCATTTTTTGATTTTTCATACAATCGTACAAATATTGGAATAGGTTGATCTAATCTTACGACTACAACTCAAACTACACGTGGTCGCAAAAGAAAGCAATGACATAAACAAATAAAATACCACACATCAAACGCTTGTAATACTTAATGTGTTAAAATAAGTTTTTTGGTTTAATAAGTGGTAGAATAAAAGTTGTGTAGTATGAAATGTAAAGAAGACAGAAATAAAAGGATACTATTATTTTTTATTCAACGCTGTATAAAGAGGATACGCCGGGACAAAGCAGCGCCCATCCCAGAAATGTCAGTTGTCCACCCCAGGATGTTAGATTTTAACTCAAAATTCAAACGTTATATGAAACCCATCACTGTTAATGGGCCACTCCTCGCCCTGGAAAATAGATGTAGATACGTCAATGATGCAGAAGCATTAGAAGCAAGCAAGCATGCAAAAGCAAGAACAGGTTTCCCTTTGGGGTCAACACAGATACACAGAAGTGTATGTGTGTTGACCCCAAAGGGAAACCTGTGAACTTTTTACCCGACTGCGTCAGAAGGAGGGTAATGTTTTTTATTTCATTTCTCTTCGAAACGCACAGAGGATTGTCATTTTTTGGAGTCATCGGGAAGCTTAAACAACCCTTAAGAATTTACCCCCTAACTTCTTATATCTTCCTGTTAATTGTGGACACTCTATGCAACTAGCTAATAAGTCTATAACAACATTCTTATAAGTAGTTATATAGATTACATATGTGTGTTTAAAATCGTAAGATTTACGTAGTTCTAAATTTTGTTTACGATGAATAATTATATTATTCATCTGGGTTACCCATTTAATTAAGACTATTAACTGAAGAGCAATTATATTTTATCAAAACAACTTACCTTATGAACCATTATAACTTTCACAATTATGAAGTTGTTCTAATAAATGTGAGTTTATTTGTACTAACGGAACGTACAATCAGCAACATAAGTTAATTAATATTTGTTTAATTTTAAGGTAATTTATTATAAAAAATATTTTTAATCTCAACTGATACCTTACAAAATAATAATTCATAATTACAAAGAGATAACCAAAACATTATAATTCAAAAATTATTTTAAGGATTTTACTCGAAAACTTACATTCTCCCGCAGAAACTTCCCGGTTTAATGGGGTTTGGTAATACACGATATGTTTTAGGACGTATAATCTTATCTTATGTGGGGCCCAGACAGTGCAGACCGACGACACTTCGACCTAGTGGGATCTTTGTGTCGACACTCTCCCAATAACGACTGCTATACATGTTCATGGCAGCCGGGACCAACGGCTTAACGTGCTCTCCGAGACACGGAGCAGGCGATAATTGTTAAGCAATACGCACATAATTTCGAAAAGTCATATAACTGCCGAAAGTCAGAGGTGCGCGACGTGGGTTCGAACTCTAGACCCTCTGCTTTGCAGTCGGTTGGTCTCCCCACTGAGCTATCGCTGCTCTTTAGCACGTATAAAGTATGCCCATTGATAATACCATTGGGTAGCATTTATACAACATGCCATCACCAACCAATCGGTCACCAATTCCTCGCCTCATCTACTGTCTTTCTAGGCAGAGCTAAAATCTAAAATAAGACTGTCAGATGCTCGGCCGATGGGTGATACTGCATACTCAATTAGGAAATAGATATAACTAATATTATTTGTCATGTCTGTCTGAGTGTCCAGTGATTTGTGTTTATCTGTGTTTTATTATTATTTGTATTTATTGTATGTATGTTCACTAACAATAGTTAATAAGTTGCTTTGTAATACTAATCCTATGGACCTAACAGTCTGCAAATAAATTATTATTATTATAAAATGGTGAAGCTGAAAGATGCCCACTAAAATTATAGATAGACGAGATTCCAAGCCCTTGCCATCTAAGAGAATGACAAATTTCATTCTAAATAGATTGAAACATGAGCCAAATGTTGTCAACTGTCCCACCGATCATATGCCGTACTTAACACGTTAAGCGCCACGTGTATATGTCATTATACACCCTTGTCAGCCCTTTTTTTTTTTTTTTTTTTTTGGTACCCAGTGAAAATGCTTGATGCACTATCCGCCGGCTAGGGGACGGCACCGGCGGGGCGTGTGGGACTCTCCATTCTGGTATACCCACTAAAAAACCTGGGGTGTTCCCTCTCTCACCCAATGGAGGGGCCTGTTGGGAGCTCTTAAAAGAATTGAGTCATCCATAGCAGGCCCCCCCGTGTGGGTGCGGGCCGGGTCAAACGGACCCGACCACCCTTGTCAGCCCTAGTGCAACTCTTACAGGCCAGTTATATACCTGGAGTAGTCAACTTCAGAGGCCAGTGTATCAGTGAATATACACCGCGCCGAACATTTTGTATGGCAACTGTGTAGCCCTGGCCTTCACAAATCGTTTGGTGTATTTGGTGTACAAAAATGTTATATAGTTTAGGAGATACAGTTATATAACCAGATATACACTGGCCTGTAAAAGTTGCACTAAGATGTACAATGACATATATACGTGGCGCTGAACATGTATCACATCACGATAACCGCTTCTATTATTTCTTCTCTCACGTTATTGTGTATAAGAGAAAAAGGGTAAACATAATTATCACTCGCTGTAGTATCGTACCGTGACAAAGGGACGTATGTTCATGCATATTCTTACTTTCTGTTTTGCTATAATTATTAAATAAATCCCCTTTTTTCTATGTACAGATCAATGGGCTGACGGCATGTCTGCACCAGGCATTGCAATGTCGTGCTCTCCGATGAGTGGCGTGCTAGCGGCGCATGCAGTCGTTGACATACTCGTACAAGTGTATGCGGACTGCTGGGGCCTCTACTGGAGTCAGATATTTATACAGGTAATATTAAATTAGTGACAGTCAAGTATACTAGCCTAGATAATACTGCTATGCTTCTGTAAACTTGTATATTTTATAATCTTATGACTATATTCTCCAAGGAGTAGATAAAAGTGTAACATACCCACACTTCGTTAAGGTTTAGATCCCATACTATGGGTTCTCAAGATCGGTCGGTGTGAGATACCTAACTTGAGAGGAGGAGGGGGAGGCCTATGACTGACAGTAGACGTCTGTCGGCCGAGATGATGAGTATGGGTAAATATTGTCGATTAAAGGTCACTGATCCAGACTCTGTGTTGTTACTGAAATTGCAGTCTCGGGTTTGATGTCTGACTGAGACCCCTGACTCAGTGTTTTTCTAACAAGAAATTTTCAGAGGCACCACGGTATCTATATAGAACTGTGCTAGATGGCAATAGATAACTCTCTTATTCTATGGTCCCTTAAAGTACAGCTAGCTAGACTTTCAGAACACTGCTACCTACCTCTTAAGAAATATAAAGTTGATGTACGTATATATTTATATAGAAATAAAGAAGTTTGACTTTGAAAGTTAATTATAAAGCTTACAACATTCAAGTACACCGCAAAACTAACAAAGTCACCGAGCTACGTTTCCGCCTTCCATATTACGTATCATATTTGAAGTTGAAACACGAGTATAAACGGAGAGTATTTTAAATTGAATTTGAAATTCTTTTAAGAGTATGATTTTCTACATTAAATTTCATAAACAGAAATGCGAATACAGTACATTAGTTGAAGATCCCTGCGCTGTCATATCTACGTCATTTTAGTACAGTATTTTATATAATAATATGTATCCATATTCGCTAGTTCGAAAGTCGGTCATTTTTATTTAAATTTAAGTTTGTTATCTGCATGTCTGAGAGTTCTCCATAATGTTCTCGAAGAAATGTGAAGTCTGCCAACCCGCACTGGGTCAGCGTGGTGGACTATGACCTGACCATTCTCATACTGAGAAAAGGTCCGTGCCCAGCAGTGGGACAGTTTAATACAGGGCTGATATTATATTTTATCTTGGACCTTATAGGCTTTTACTTCCAAATAGTTTACTTCCAAATAGGATTGATATAGTAAAACAAACTTTTATTCAAAATTATTGAAGCCTCTTTTAAACTAGCGAGTATGTTTACTTTGTTGACCTACATATTACGAGTTTACCTTCATTTATCGTATCGGTATCTAGGGATACGGCGTAGCGGTTTAGGTGGTCGCCTCGCTTTTGGCTGCGTTAAGTGTTATGTGTTCGGCTTGACAAATTTTTGTCGTGTTTGGGAACACGGCAAAAATTTATGTAAAATAATAAAATAAAATAAAAACTGTTTATTGCCAATTTAGTTTACAATTTTGAGCATTACCCGGTGGCCCCACACTAGGCAAGCCTGTCCTGTGGGTGCCGTTAACGATTACCATTTTGGTTACGTGCATACATTGCGCTCGATCGACGTTATCATTAACATAAAAGATGGGTTAGGCTTAAACACTATAGAACTAAACATAGTAACAAAATAATAGATACTTTACTACAAATAGAGCATGATTTTAAAATAAAGCAGGACAATATTATAAATATAATCAATAAGTAACTAAATATTATAAATCAAAAATAATAATAACACAAAAATAAAAAAATAAAAAAGCAACTTATAGTACTATCTTATAAATGCACATGTATACAATCTTTTTTTTTGTGATCCACAAGCAGTTATTCCGAGTCTAGGTGTTCTCTATGTTCCTTGTTTGAATGTTTGTTAAGTCCCCTACGACGCATGCGTACTTCTAATGCATGAGTTGTCCTTTACAAGAAATAAAAAGAAAATTATAATTATTGGCAGTCTTTGGCGACTGCCGATAGAAGTGAAAACTTTAATCCTTGATCATAAACACTTCTTTATAAACCAAAAATAATTCAAAAATGGAAAGCGTTCGGTGACGATGACGCGAGTTCCATGATTTTTGTTCACCCAAGAAGTGCTCAACGCGCCTAAAGAAGTTTTCACTTCAAAAATGCATGTATAAAGTATAGCTGTGTTAAAATTATTCGTTGGTCTGGCGGCTTTGGGATCTTATTCTAGATTCTTAGATAGAAATAACATTGCGGTTTGCTTGACTTGTCGTTAAAGTAGTTACAATCGTAAGATTTTATAGGCGTTCGTATTCTAAGGAAATCGTATATTGTCATCCAGTCTAGACCTTCTGACTATTACAACGAATGGGGTCAGGAATAATTCCTCAAATTATGAGCTATACAAAAGCTTTTAACTGATATCGAAACTAGATTTATTTTGCAAATAAGTAACTATTCATAAATTTTCTTCCGTTGAGTTATACCTAGAATTTGATGTATTAATAATATAATATTAATAATATTCTACTACATACACACAACACCATCTAGCTCAAACTAAGCAGTGCTTGTACTATGGGTACTAGACAATGGATAAACATACATATTTTTTTTTGTTGTAAAAACATACATGTTATACATAGAAACACCCAGACCAAGACAAACATCCATGTTCATACACACAAATGTTTGACTTGTCCGGGAATCGAACCCGCGACCTCAGGCGTGGCAGTCGGTTACACTAACCACTACGCCATCGAGGCGGACAATATTAATATAACAAATATTGGTTTGATATCACTACAAACCATATCGGTGTAAACGATATTATTACATTAGTGCGTAAGCTGTGTCAGCATTTATTTACATCTTAAAGGATAGGTGGTTTTATTTTTCTATTAGCTTTTGCCCGCGGCTTCACTCGCGTTAATTTAGAATTTGACAATCAATTCGGGTTGTACTCTACTTGTATATTAATATAATTCAATCATGATTCGAAAGACACGTGGCGCCATCTATTATATTATAAGAACGTTATTATTGTTTTCCTCGGAGACAGTAATTTTTTTCGGGATGAAAGGTAACCTATGTCCGTTTCTGTATACCTGTCAACGTATATGCAAAATTTCAGGATGATTAGTTCAGTGGTTTACGCGTGAAAAGGTAACAAACAAACAAACTCATTTTCGCTTTTATAATATTAGTTAGGATTAGGATTAGTACTAAGTCACAAACATTCGTACATTTCGGCTGATGGTTATCGTTACTTTACCCTATGCATTGGTGTCTGTCACACAGTTCCTACTAGTTCAAACATCATCTTACACTCTATCTTTAAATTGCAAATCAAATATGTAATCATATCATCAATATTTCATGTTCCTACTTTCTGTGCAATTGATTATTATTATAATTTGTTTCTCTTTCACGGGTATATGCCTAATACGTTAGGAAAATACCCGGCCCTTTGGGAGGCTTACACGGAGACATGGGTCCAACGTGAAGAGGCCTTTCGAGAGTTTTAATCAAAGGTGGGATGGAACACCTATAGCGGCAATAGCCGCAGCAGGCGTAGGACTATTGCTACGTATGGATTCTAATATATGGGCTATGGGTATGGGTGTCTGATGGACTGGTATATTGGTAACTATGGATGAAAGATAATAATTATTATTGTTTTATATTTGGTCTCCCTTTTATTTCAAAGGGGTAAAAACCTGACACACGGGCCTTAGCCAAGTGTGCCAGAGGGGAAAGAGTGCGCCTTCAAATTTGCCGCGCGGCGGCAGCGCGGCTGCAACGCTACCGCCACGCAGCCGTCACTAGTCTATCGATGAACTAATGCGCGGCAGTAGCGCGGGTGCAGCGCTTCAGTCGTGCGTTTTTATTTATATGGATTTACAAAGCAGCGCGACCGCAGCACTGCAGCCGCGCTGTACATTGCGGCAAATTTGAAAGCGCCTTTAAGAAGTAGATGATGCAAGAATATTATTATAACTATTTGCTTAAGATATATTAACTGTGCTATGTGTTATGCGCAAAGTTTTTATTATTATATTATTATTATAAAGAAAGAAGCCAGAGAAGTATGTCGGGATCGTAGCAAATGGAAATCCGTAGTCTCTGCCTACCCCTCTGGGAAACAGGCTTGTATCTAAGCAATAATAATAATAATAATATAATAATATTCTATCACATACACACAACACCATCTAGCCCAAACTAAGCAGAGCTTGTACTATGGGTACTAGACAATGGTTAAACATACATATATACTTTTTTTTTGTAAATACATACATATTATACATAGAAACACCCAGACCAAGACAAACATCCATGTTCATGCACACAAATGTTTGACTTGTGCGGGAATCGAACCCGCGACCTCAGGCGTGGCAGTCGGTTACACTAACCACTACGCCACCGAGGCCGACAAAGTATGTAAGTATGTATTATTATTATAGGCTACAATGATTGTAACTGCACAAATGACGTAGGTGTTTAAGTGAAGCCTTCGCCACTAACACGGCGTCGTGTGTTGTAGGTTCGACACACGGGACAAGAATTTGCTTGAACCACAAATACTTGTTCCTAGTCTGAGTGCATTTTTTGTATTTTGTTGTAATGTTTGTAAATTCCCCAGCAACACAGTAATTATTCTTGGACAAATAGATAAGTTTAAGAAAGAAAATACACCAGTGGTCAAACAACGCTTTGACGATCCTGCAAAATAGAAAAGAATAATAGCACCTTCTAAAGGAAGCAGGGAGTCAAACCGGTGGCTATGTTACAATACGATATTGACTTCCGTAATGACTTCCGTAATCGAATTAAGCTGCGAAAAATATGAGCGTAATTACTTGTGTTATTGAGGATGCTAGTATGACTTACCATTTTCATAAAACAGTTTTGTATTTAAAATAATATTTAATAATCCTAATCCTAACTTAATATTATAAAAGCGAAAATTAGTTTGTTTGCTTGTTTGGTACCGTTTCACGTCTAAACCACTGAACCGATCATCCTGAAATTTTGTACATACGTTTTCAGGTGTACAGAAATGGACGTAGGCTACCTTTCATCCCGAAAAAAATTACTGTTCCCGAGGAAAACAACAATAACGTTCTTATGATAATAGATGGCGCCACGTGTCTTTCGAATCATGATTGAATTATATTAGTACAAGCAGAGTACGACCCGAATTGATTATCAAATTCTAAATTAACGCGAGCGAAGCCGCGGGCAAAAGCTAGTAATAATAGTAAATTTATTTAATTACACAAATATTACAAAACACAAAAAATAATTTTACAGTTTTGTACATTAGCAGATACTTAAAAGGTAAGTACAATGACAAAATAGTATTTTGGCAGTATAATTGTTAAACCTTGTCTCCTAAACTAGGCCAAAAGGCCTGTATCTTAGGACACAATCTAATTTGCAAAAATAGTCGAGTGTAGGAAGACTGTGTCGATTTATTGTGTCCATGAGCAGCGATAGCTCAGTGGGGAGACCAACAGACTGCAATGCAGAGGGTGTCGGGTTTGAACTCACATCTCGCACCTCTGACTTTCAGAAGATACGCCGTCAACTGTCGATCGACCTCCTAGAAGTCTATGTCAAAATACGAGCATCTGTCGAGACGCCTCTAGGAGGCGTCCGATCGACCTCTAAAAGGCGTCTAAACAGATGCGTATATTTAGCATGTTTAAATTATGACTGATTTATCTAACCTTAACAAAAGGGTATGGCAAAGACAAAGGATGGCATAAAATCACATGCTACGTATATTAAACAAATTAATATTTGTGCCTTGAAGTGACAGTTGCGCAAAGTTGCGGCCATACATTCGAGCTGTTATATGACTTTTCGAAATTATGTGCGTATTTATTGACAATTATCGCCTGCTCCGTGCCTTGGACAGCACGTTAAGCCGTCGGTCCCGGCTGCCATGAACATCTATGGCAGTCATTATTGGGAGAGTGTCGACACAAAAGATCCCACTGGGTCGAATTGTTGCCGGTCTGCACTGATTGACCCCACATAAGATAAGATACTGTTTCCATAATACTTATAATGTATATATGTGTATATATAATAATATAATTAGTGTAATAAATATTTGCTCAAGGATCACACAATACAAGTAACAGATACATCCAGATTTGAGAATACACTAATATCAAAACGTGATGACGACTAAGTTATTTTTCGAAGAAACTGATGTTTATGTATATAACAATAGATACGATAGGCAGACGACCCGGTATTGATTAAATTGGGAGAAGCGATTGTCCTGCAATGGACCATAATTGTTTGATTTGATTGATTGCTCTATTCAAAATCAGTCAATCAAATAAATAATCTGATTCGTTTTCGATTGATTGTTCAATTCAAACTTATACGATGTCCTAGTGGTTAGTGTAATCGACTGCCACGCTTGAAGTCGCGGGTTCGATTCCCGTACAAGTCAAACATTTGTGTGCATGAACATTGATGTTTGTCTTGGTCTGGGTGTTTCTATGTATAATATGTATGTATTTACAAAAAAAAAGTATACATGTATGTTTATCCATTGTCTAGTACCCATTGTACAAGCTCTGCTTAGTGTGGGCTAGATGGTGTTGTGTGTTTGTGGTAGAATATTATTATTATTATATTATTATTATTATGAGAAGAGGCCCGTGCCCAGCAGTGGGACAGTTTAATACAGGGCTGATATTATTATATATTATTATATTATTATTCTATGACCAAGTTTAAATATAATATAAAGAGGTTTGAATATGAAGTTGTCGCTTTATATGATAGAATATCGTTAACATTATAATTTTCATACTATCTACGTCATTAATATTTTTATAATGGACAAAAAATTTTATTTTTTGGTGTTTAGTTGCTTGTTTTAAGACCACTTAGGTTTGTCTTACATTATCTAAAACATCAACCATCGTGTAATTATGGCGAATTGAAGCAACGAATACTTTTTTTTTTAAACATTTGGAAATGTGCAATTCACATTCCCCACCGCCGGTTTTGGGGCGGGCGATGGGGATATGTCGGGATCCCAGCCCAAGATGAAAATTTAGACTGAACCGACTAAAACCACCGCGGTGTCCCTTACACCTTTATGGCGGGGCCGCGCGAATCGCTCTCGCATTCTAATCGCGACCCCACCATAGGTTCGACCCGCCGATGGAGGTGGCGGGTCCTACACGACCATCACACAAAAATTAGGGGACCTAGTCCCCGACGACAAAGCGTGGAACCTATTCCCCCTTCCGACATCGAAAGGCATGCGTAGAACACGAACGCCGCCTACTCGGACCTGCAAGCAACGAATACTGGCAGACACAAGCGATGTAAGTTTAACTAACTTCAAATTGCATAAAAGTTTATTGATATATATTATTAATAATACATGTTATTATACATATTATTATATAGTGTATTCCCGTTCATATGAATAATTTTTTAAAATAACCATCGCATTTATACAGGAATCATGTAGTACATAGACGACCATTTAATAGCTAAAACCTAATATTATTCCTAAAGCGAGTATTAGTTCATGGGAAGTTCGCTTGGAGTTAGATTGAATGGTTTGCGAGCAACTGTGTGAAGGTTGTTCTACCGTAGCGAACAATTTAGAACTGATTCACTTCCGAATGTAATTACATCTTGCATTTAACGTTCTACTCAATAAAGTGATTCGGCATTAAATTTGAATTAACATTGAGCTGTATTGGAAATTATTTGCGTGAACTACAAACTATTATATACTAGACTTTGCTCGCGCCATCACTCGTGTAAATGTAGGTTATGTCATTTTTCTATCCCTCGGGCACAGTATTTTTTTCTAGATGAAAGGTACCCATGTCCTTTTCTGTAACTCTGACAACGCGTTTGCGAAATTCCATGATGATCGGTCGAGTAGTTAAGGCGTGTCGCTTTTATTCTATTAGTTAGGATATACAAATATTGTAAGTACATCACACGCATTCACAACCGCGGTGCCACTGGGTTCGATACCCGGGTTAATTATGCAAAGTATTATTGCTTTTTTTTAGTAGTTAGTAGCATTAAGTGTTTGTTAGCCTATATTTATGACTGGTAACTCCGAATATTTTATAAAACTGATTGTTCTATTGGTTTACATTTTTATTTCTGGCATCACCATATATTTTTTTTTAATTCAAACTGAAGGCTGCGGAGGTGCAACTGAAGGCTACGGAACTGACAGCACGGCATTCTTGTTGGGAGCGTTGAAGTGATCGGTCGTGTAATAAACGTCGTATGGGAATATTGTTAGATTAAAATAAAACCTAGCAAGTAAGTACAAGCCTAATGTGAACTCAAGTATTTGTATAAAATTGTAAAAAAGGAAATAAATATATTTGTGATTTGTATAAGGTGTTTTGTTTGAAACTACGAATCCTCTAATTTCTGAGCTGGAATTACATGTTGAACTATGTCTTGTACACAGCAATAGGCTCATCTACTGTTACGTAAAACCTAAAACTATACTTGTGAGATTGCATAATTATATATGTAGATATGCACTGGATGAGATGCGCTGTGATTGAACTAGCCATGGTGGGAGAGTCGATGTTTACAGAGGACAAAAACTGCAAGATTCACAAATTGTTGTACCGAGTCTGGGCGTAATCCCATGTGAGGATCTAAACCATAACACTTGGCGTACTGGCAGGGGCAAGGCGACCACATAAACAAACTATTGTTTTATTAATAAAATAAGTAAGCATTTACACAAACAAACATTATTAAGACTTCATACTATTTGTTACAAAAGTATACGTTTTTATCTTGTGAAATAATGTAGACTCCATAAAACAACATAATCACAGCTTCCACAACTAGTTGACCATAAAACTTTGGTGTATATTTCATTTAGGCAGATACGAAAAAAACCCATAAAAACAGACTCTGACTTATGCCCTGTCTATCCCTATATATTGCGTAAAAGAAAAAGGTTATCAAGTATTAAAATACACTCAGAATAATTGTTTGAATTTTGTCAAGTTTTCTCTTTGCTTATTTTGTTTTGTGTATATTAGCCGCATGCCCTACGTTTGCGCTTTGATTAAAGGTTGAAGTTCGATTCATGGGTCGGGCGTATTTTATACTTCTTCAGCTAGCAATTTTTTAGAAGCAACACGTTGCCTTGCTAATTGACTATAACCTCGCTTACAGGAATCTAATACCATAGGTGATAAAACAGAGGTAAAAATCGGCGCCTGAAAATATATTATAATAATAATAATATTCTACTACATACACACAACACCATCTAGCCCAAACTAAGCAGAGCTTGTAATATGGGTACTAGACAACGGATAAACATACATATATACCTTTTTTTTTTGTAAATACATACATATTATACATAGAAACACCCAGACCAAGACAAACATCCATGTTCATGCACACAAATGTTTGCCTTGTGCGGAAATCGAACCCCCGACCTCAGGCGTGGCAGTCGGTTACACTAACCACTACGCCATCGAGGCCGTCAAATTCGGTCAATGGTACTAATCACAAACGGCGACCAAAACAGATAACTAACTAAATGTAAATATATAAAATATCTCTGCTTACTCGTTCAAGTAGGCATAACAGGCGCGAGATATTTTATAGTCACACTCATATACATATATGTAGGTTTCACCCGCGTTTATGGTTACTGCGCTGCCCCCATGGTTTGTAGCGTGATTTTATATAGCCTATAGCCTTCCTCAATAAATAGGCTATCCAACACTAAAAGAATTTTTCCAATTGAACCAGTAGTTCCTGAGATTAGCGCATTCAAACAAACAAACTCTTCAGCTTTATAATATTGGTATATATAAACGTAAAATTCATTGTATGTACCGAAAACTCATCTTCTTATCTGACGTCATACGTTTGATAATAAACAATTACGGTTAAAATTATCCACACAACACATTACCCCACAGATGCGGTTATGTCAACCCGTCACACTAAGTCTACAACTCAGCTTAAACTTAAATTAGTTGACTCATGTACGACAGTTAACAGAGAGTTTTACAGCATATCAAAGGACTAAGGAAATGCTTTGTGCATTACTGCATAATACGACAAGTAATAACTTAACGTCTAAAGGTGCAGCGATCCCTTGCTGTCGCTTGAGACGTTCATGTTTTATGTTGATGTTTCGCTTAAGACGTTAATCGTCTTTGTTTTATTTTTGTTTTAATAAAAGACAACCCGGTCTAGATATTAATCCTGTGTCGCGGGATTTACAAACATTCAAACAACGGACTTATAGAACATCCAGACTCGGCACAACCATTTGTGGGTCACACAAATTTTTGTCCCTTGTGGGGTTCGAACCCACAACACTCTGTATAACAGCGGTGAGCCGACCACTTAAACCACTACGCCATCCATGCAATCAACTAAGTCTGTCGGCAAGATAAGATTAACATCTTCATTCAGACACGATTTCATTACGCAATCACGATTGCAATTCAACATTCACAAATTGACTCAGCTATTCTAAGTAACGATAATAATTACACTGCGGTTCAAAATATGAATAGTTGGCTAAGCTGGATATTAGTGCTGCCAGCAGCATGCATCCAGAGAGAAGCATGAGCAGATGCAGTATAACCCAAGAGTTAGAACCAAAGTAGAAGAGCTTAACAGATATGATGGGATGTTTTGGACGCATTTGAAAGTCATAGGCAAGGAATTGCTAACAACGTTTACTCTTCTACTTCTTTTCGTGTGGTTAGTGGCCAACCTGGTTGTCAAGAGTTGTTCAAGCCGCCCGTAGGCCTCTGACATGGCTTAACGACTGCTGTCAATTTGCCAACAACTGGGACCGACTTTTTACGTGCCCTCCGAAGCACGGAGACGCTCAGATGAAATACCACTAAGCGGTCACCCATCTATAGACTGACCGCAGCCAACGTTGCTTAACCTCGCTAATTGTTTACCGATCAGTGAGTGCAACTGGCTATGAGCGCTTACAATAGATTAGCAGTAAACAACGATTACTGCTAATCGAGTGATTGCGAAAGGTGTTATGTACATATAGTCTTATAGAACAAAATTAAAATATCTTTATTAATATAGGTCACTAAGTAGGTAAAACGTATGGACGTCAAGGTTATAGCAACTAAACTATAATATGAAGTTGCCACATTCAGCAAAGTAAGGGTGTAGAATCAATGAAAAGAACGGGAAGGATACTCACTACTCCTAAATCGCAGAGGTTTTAGATGTCGACCAGTTCGAGTAAAAACTGCATTTGCTCAGCGCATGCAAGAATTTCAACTCATTTATATTTACAATAAAGTAACTAAACTTTGCGATATTAGGTATTGCTCAATACATCAGGTTAAAAGTATTGTTAAAAAATGGCTCTTAACACAATCATATTCCAAATCCGAAACCCTACTAAAAGTGATTTCATAGTTATTTAACATTACACACACTCCCGCACACACACACGCACTCGCACAAACACACACATACTAGCACACACACACACACACACACACACACACACACACACACACACACACACACACACACATTCACGCACATACTCATTTTACAAACCAAATACTTAACATTAATAAAAAACATAAAAAAATACAAAAAGAATAAAAAAATTAAACTTGTATTCTTTCCTTTTCTCATAGATTGTTTATGTAATTGTAATATAAAATTAAATATAGCACTGCAATAATAATAAAGCATGTAAAATAAAATGTATTAAGTGTTCTGGTAACACCACGACGAACTCCACGAGACAGGCCTGACCTAGTGTGGAGCTCATTAGTAAAATTTCCTTATTCTTTTAACAGGTACATTTAATTAATAATATGTTTTTTATACTTAAGTAGAATTATAAGGAATTGTAAAATGTGATTTCTTTTTAGCAAACATAAATAAATTATAAAAAATTACTTACATCCTCTCTTTTTAATCGTCAATTTTACTTTCGAATTTTTAATGCTGCTTTTTTTACAAATAATATTTGTAAAGAGCTGAAACCCCCAAGAATTTCAGCTCTATTGATCTAAATCAGTCACACCTACGGCAGAATTGAACACTCATGCATTAACATAATAGTGTATATACAGAACTATAGTTATATTTTATTTGCGATATTTACGTTAAGACGTAAAACAGTCTTTAAGAAATTTAAGTCCAGAATATACATACTTCGGGACGGCAATTTGGACTTTCATAAAATTCTTAATAATCATAAGACATTTTTAAAAGGAACCTCATTTTCCATTTTAAAAAGTTTTGAAGTTAAAGCAAGTAATATGATCGTGGGTTCCCTGTGGGGACAGTAACTGGGAACAGGGCATTTACATTAATTTTGTTCTTTTACTTTGTACTTCGACAAAGTCGCGGTATATTCAAGTATTGAGCGAGTAATCGGACTTCTCACAGTATATTTTAATGTAGTACTAATCAGCACCATAACACGTACGTAGCCAGAAATCTTCGATATGCAATACTAGTGAAATCTCTGGGAAAAGAAAACTATCTTGAAACCTGCATCGATTTTAAGCAGAATTATAATAGTATAATAGTCAGCAAAAATAATATTACAATATCCATATGTTTTTGATCGCAATCATTTTTCCTGAAGAGCCATACATCTCTCAATAAAAGAAGTCTAAGGACTATACCACGTTTGTCTAGTCCATTACACACTCATTTCATTCGATTTTAAGAATACCTATTATAGAAAACATGTTATATTAATATGATATAGAAAATGGGTTTTCTTGAGATTTCTCTACGCTGTTAAAGCAAACGATACGTATGCGTATGTGAAGCAAATGATTAATTATTATCATTTTAAACACACATCTTTGAAAGATATGGTTTCTCGTGAAATCCAAGTCAAGACTTCTATCTTGCCAAAACAATCTTCCTACTAGGAGGCAGATGTTTCTCATTTGCAATTTATATATTCTGTAGTTCAAAAACAACGGGTTGCACTCCGGGAGTGCCGGCAGAAGTGAAAACATGAATATTAACGTTGTGCATTTTTGATATTGAAAATGAATTGCTTTAATTATCAGTATGAAAGTACTATCATTTATGTGGTAAAATACAATATTCATTTATTGCGCTATCGTACACACACATGACAATTCTCCGTCCGTCTTACGAATTTTCGATCAGGTCACGTGTCCTGACGCGAGTTTGACAATTCTCCGTCCGTCTTACGAATTTTTGATCAGATCACGTGTCCTGACACGAGTTTAACATTTTTTACCCATCACAAAAAAGTGCACAACGCCGCTAAAGAAGTTTTCACTTCAATAATAAGAAAATCAGCAACATTTTATGATTGGAATTTTACTTAAACATACTGTCAAGTAAGGCGATTGTCAGAGCGGTTGAATAAAACTGCGATAATAAAAATGTTGTAAACGAAACAAACCACATAAAAGCATAATGGCCGAAATACAAGTGAAATTTAAAGTTGTTTGTTTTGTTAGAAGTATTGTTAACTGTTATTATGTTCACCTTCATCTAACAAACATGGAAGAAACTTTCAGAGAAAGAAGAATAAGATACTATTCTATTGTGTATCTATAAAATATGTGTTAAAATTAAACTTCTTTGTTCGCATTTTATAGCAGTTTATTTAAAAAAAAACATTACTTTTTATGAATAATAAATGGAGTAGTCACTTCATTGCTTGTCTTTCTGAATAAAGCCGAGACGTTATGAGTATCCTTGCACGTCATTTACGCACAATGGCCCAATCAAGCAGTTATTCGTGGAAAACACACGGCGAACTTTACTCAAAAGTAATGTTTTGTGTAAAATAATCCTTGAAAATCTGTATAAAGTAGTTTAATTTCAATATGTTATATTCTTGTAAACGTAACGCTATATTAAAAAATTGTATTCTTGCATAGTTCTCGTTTACGGTTACCTTAGTTTTTCTGCTCTAGAGGTATTCCTTCCATATTATCGACCGTACTAATAAGTTCTTTTATCCTGTAAGAGCAAAATACAGAGATCACCTTTAAACACAATACATATACGGAATAAGAGGTACGTACCAGTATTTAAGTGAATCAAAATAAGTACATTCTGCTTACCCTGCCGTGAAACAGGCGTTAGTCTACATAAATGTTGTTGCGAAAATGGAAACTAGAACACGGCCCGCTTGCTGTCAATTGGTTAGAGTTACCATTGCATAACAACCTCGGAATTCGTGGTGACGACCTTCAGATAAAAAATTATAGATAGGATGAAAGGAAAAGTTTAAGAAAACTAGGTTTGTGAGTGTTGTCAAATTTTACTCACCTCTGTATCTTGCTGGATACCCACTTAAAGTAGAAATGCCACACAAGAGTACTAGATCCCTTTGAAAATGCTTTGAAGGGTAAGTACCGTTTGTATTTCCCCAGTTTACAATTTTATTCTTCTCTTCTGTATCTTGTTGCTACATTATACTGACTAAAAATTTGTTAGAAAACTTTCCATTTTTATTCACTGGAGTAGAGCTACTGTAAATTCAAAATTATTATTAAGATAGCTTTTATTGTTAATTTATCAATGCGCTATAAGTATTATATATATATTAAAATAACTAATACTAAGAAGTCGTATTTTTGTTGATATATTTAAAGGCTAGGATGGCAACAAGTATACGATAGCAGTAAAACTAGTTATTCTTAATAAGCATGCTTTTAATCATTTAGCTAACGATCCAACTCCGCTTTTGCATTGTGTCTGGTTGCGAG
Source organism: Catocala sponsa (assembly GCA_963564715.1). Taxonomy (NCBI): domain Eukaryota; kingdom Metazoa; phylum Arthropoda; class Insecta; order Lepidoptera; family Erebidae; genus Catocala; species Catocala sponsa. Next base: position 6,859,830 of record OY751336.1, read on the forward strand.
CTAATTTGCTCATTAAATATTGCTTACTATCAGGTAAGCTGTAGACTTGTTCACAAATGTTGTATAAAAAGCAACACAAGTCTACTGTGACTAAGTTACAACATACTGAAAACTAAAACAGCAGATCCAGACCATAATTCTGAATTAAAAAGTTTGTATTTTCTTTAGAAATCCCAATATTTAGCTACAATTTCTTATTTTCTTGTTATTAATAAGTAGACTTTGCCCGCGGCTCGCATTAATGTAGGTTGCGTCAATACATTTCCACCCTTGGAGAATAGTACTTTTTCTGGATTAAAGGTACTTATGTCCTTTTCTGTACCCCTGAAAACGCGTATGTGAAATTTTAAGATAATCGGCCGAGTAATTAAGGCTTTAAAGCGTAACAAACAAACAAACTCACATTCGCTTTTATAATATTAGTAAGGATGCGTAAACAGACTATTGTATTAAAAATAAAAACACATAGATACCAAATTCTACTCAAAATTAGCAAAGTAAATGTCATGATTTCTTATTTTTGTTAATAATTCTGTTCGGGAGATTTTATTTATTCAATTGGCAACACAGCCAACTATCATTTTTAAATAGTGGGGTGATTTTGTTGTGGAGGGGAAAAATAACTCGTTCTCTCGGCCAAAGATCGCTCAGCAGTAAGGAACTAGCATTCAACTGAGTTAGACGTTCTCAATAGTCCGTGTAATTGCTGTGAGTTTGGTAATATAGTCACATAATATTTTAGACGATTGAGTTTCATTATATAATGTAATCATACATGATGCAAACAGTTCACAAAATCAGCTGTACACTTGCGCGGTCCGTAGAAGTTATTCCCTACACTACTAATCTATGTTTTTATTATCATCAATTGAAGTTTGCGTCTTGATAAGTACCTATAGAAAGACGCAAATGTTTTTGGTTTGCCGTTTATTAGGAACGTGTATTAAAATGTTTACTCTAAAATTTTTGCCACGTTTTAGATATTTTCACGTTTCTATTTATTCTAACGACGTAACAAAAGCTCAAAAATAACGCTATTATTTACATTTTATATTTCAGGATTACGATAATACCGTACTCAAATAACTTCACGTTACATTGATACAATCTTTGTATAAATTCTCGATCGGTTTCTGCCTTTGAAGGTTGTTTTGATGCCAAATATTTAGAAAACAGTAAAGAAATAGCGTGTATGGGCGAAATTGTTGTGATGTTTGAAAGCTGTGTTCGCGTGTGACGGGTCATAAGTTTGTATAGCGCTGAGCCGTTTGATGTCGATATAAATAATTTGTTTTGCTAAGCGCTTCGTATATTGGCAACAACAAGTTTACCATACTGCTCTCTACTTGTTTCAATTGTCCTCAAAATAATTCCATTAACTTAATTGAAATATCTGATATTATATATTTTTATTCAGCTAGCAATTTTTACCGTCTAGTAAATACTTCGTGCTGCTACAGTTTTTTTATAATATAAACCTTAATTACTCTTAACCAGATCCGTGAATTGAATGCAAGATCATTGGACGCAAACAGTAGCACAAATTAATGCCACATAATTAAAGACGCTATCCTTACTGATTTTTGAGTAGTAGAGCCTCGCTGATTTCAGCATGAATGGGCTGGCTCGACCGGGGAAGGACTAACCTCTCACAGAATATCGACGTGGTATAGCAGTAGTCCTACTGTTGTGTTTCATTCGGTGAGTGAGAGTACCGGACGCCCAATCACCCTCTTTCCCCCATCCCGCTCCCTTTCCTTCCCACGTCCTTTCCTAAAGGGTTGGCAACGCGCAAGTGATGCCTCTGGTGTTGCAGGAGTCCATAGGCTATGGTGACCACTTACCATCAGGCGGGCCGTATGCACGTTTCCCACCTTCGTTGTATAAAAAAAATAGAAACATAATATGAGAGTAGAGTTACTTATGATACAGCTCTGTATATTATTAGGTAACTATTAATGCATTAAAGTATTTGCGCCATATTTTATTTATACAAGATTTACCGAGTAACACATTTAAGTCACTTATTATCCAAAAGACAGATTGGAATACTAATGCAAACAATTTTCTGCTCTGAAATATTATTTCGTTATGATATTAGCTTCTTGCGAACCGTGGCAGACGCTTAAGTGCCTTTCCAGTCCTCGCGTAGCTCTTCAGATAATTGAGAAAATATATAATCCGATGAAAACGAACCGGCTTCATAGGTGACCATCACTTTGTTTACGTTCCCATTGCTATCTAGAACGTCCCCTACCTCTTCTGGCCAACCAGCATTAATTTTGTGTACAGAATAAATTGCTGTCTCGTGTAAAATAGTGCCGGTGAGCTGTGAAAGGCCCGATAAAGGTGTAGCGGTCGGCCCGAAGAATGGGCAACACAGCAGCATGCCGCAGAGCTATTTGTGATTAATAATTAAACACGGACGCTCACCGCACGCTGCTACGGACCTTGTACAAATCATCAGCCACCACTTTACCTCTACGATACACCTAACATTTTTACTAGGTTGCCTAGAAATTTACGAGGCCGACCTAAATTTGAGCGTACTAAACAATTCAGCAATAATTTCTACTGGAAGGCATTTTTAATTAAAAGCAAAATAGACAATATTTTATTCTCGGGTTCGATACTTGAAGGGGATAAAGTATTATTGAGGTGCATAATATTGTCTTCTGTTTACGCGAATGTTATTCATTGGAATTAAACTGCTATATACGGATTTTATCGCGTTGTTTATTTGACACTTTATTACATAATAGATGTTCCCGAGGTTTCATCCACGTTTGTCGTTACTGCGCCGTTCCCGTGGGTCGTAGTGTGTTGTTATATAGCCTATAGCCTTCCTCGATAAATAGGCTATCCAACACTAAGCAGTCTCCCCGTGACCATGGCTGCTGAAAAGCAACCGAAACGTCGGAGAAAGTGCAAACATAAATATAAATAGTTTCAATAATTTAATTATCTTAAAATTAGTAAAGTTTAATAGTAATAGTAGTGTAACAGTTTCTAAATTATGTAATAAAGTGTCAAATAAACAACGCAATAAAATCCGAATATAGCAAAATGTTTATCCGAAAGTTGGTAATAATTTAGCGGCAAATAATTGCGTATGTAGACAATATTTTACTACATAGTACTCTTTTGGTACATATGGTCTAAAATATTATATTGACTATAGTGGCAAATTGTCTAGAGGTCCAAAATGACCAGTATTAAAGGAATGATAAATCAATTCACTTAATCTGGTTGACAATGGACATCGCTCGCCGGTGACATCGCGCGCCACTGACCGCATACCGCCCTACTTTGCACTTTATACTAGTTTTTCGCGGGTATTTCTCTACGTAACACTTTTCCTACTTCCATAACGTGATAAATTCCATCCCCTATAGTGCACAGCCTTAACTTTTCCATTTCCTTCGAATCTCTTGTGGTTCAATAGCTATTTGTTTAGTAATAATGTGTTGTGAATTAAGATTTTTTTTACGATTACTGTCTTATTAGGCATATTAAAAAGATATTAGCTGTCTCAATGCTAAGAAATGTTAATTTACATTCCTTAGCATTGAGACAACAAATTTTTTTATATCTAAGAAAAAAGACAATCCATAAAGCTGAACTTAAACCTGTGATCTCAACGAAGCGTTTCGTCTCTTTGCCAATTAACTTTTTAAGCTGCAACGGCACACCGACGGTCAGATACAATAGGTTTTTAATACTGTTAAGTCCAGCGTTATAGATTATCTTTTTCCTCTGTTATAATTTATATCCTCTTGTTATTTAGCACTCTCAGTCGCGCTCACAAAACGTTCCAACTTTATAGTACACTGTCGACATTAATATCGCTTTTCACCGACTAACACTTATCTGATTTATGCTTGTTGTAGGTACATATTATTTTCTTTAATATAGTAGTAATATCTATATATTAATACGTGAAGCAAAAACTTTGTACCCCTTTTTACGAAAATTGCGCGGACGGAGGACTATGAAATTTGGCATAGTTAAAGTTTATATGGAGAAGGAGGGGCGGATCCTAGTACTTTTTATAAAATATGCATTGGAAATACATTAAATTAATGAAAAAACACTACACGCACACAACCATGCATTTAACACACGCAGTCAAATCGCGTTCGTAGTATTTCGACATTGTTGGTCTGACGTCGTACAATTCTTTGTAACTATGGTTACATATACCTTATTTATACATAATAGGTAAAAACAGATAACAAAGTAGCAAGCTTAGGATTTTTGGTCGAATTTTGAACACTAGGCGACCGCTAGTCTATATAAATAAGCCACTTATGTTTAAGTAACAAGGGGCTAAGACTGTAATCCTAACTAATATTATAAATGCGAATATGAGTTTGTTTGCTACGCTTTCACGCCATAACTCTTTCTCTTCCTGGCTGTTCCATGTGGTGGTAAGGTCATTCTTCTTTACTTCAGTCCACGTCGCTCTATCATGGACATCGTCATCGGACAGCTTGTATTTCCTCATGACTCTCAACATTACATCTTTCCACCTTAGATCAGCCTCTGCATACCTGATCAGAGATGGCAAACGCTTATGCTGGGTTTCCTATGTAGTCTGCTGGCGTTCTTTTCACGTGACTACACCATATCAGACTACTCTCCTGCATGTTTTCGGCGATACTCAACCGATAATCATGAAATTTCGCATACACGCTGTCAGGGATACATAAATGGACAAGAGGTACCTTGCATCTAGAAAAAGTACTATTCCGGAGCGAGCAAAGACGCGGCAAACTCTAGTATTATATAATTTATCTCGCTCGTACATTACACTCACCTTCCGAAAAATATAAAAAAACATATTTTCATAGTAATTCTATTCTATTCTCTCCTTCTGTTTTAGTCTCTATTCAATATTAGGTATCAATATCAACTCTTTTTCGTTGCTTTCAACGTAAATACGTAACAATTATATAATTACTAAAACTAGTGATCGCCTAGTGTTCGACCAAAATTCCTAAGCTTGCTACTTTGTTTTCTTTTTTCTTTATTACATATAAATAAGATATAGGTAACCATAGTTACAAAGAATTGTACGACGTCAGACGACCAAAGCCGAAATACTACGAACGCAATTCGACTGCGAGTGTCAAATACATGGATGTGTGCGTGTAGTGTTTTTCATTAATTTAACGTATTTCTAATGCATATTTTATAAAAATATTAGGATTCGCCCCTCCCTCTCCATATAAACTTTTATTAACTGTGTCAAATTCCATACTCCTCCGTCTGCGCAATTTTCGTAAAAAGTGGTATAAAGTTTTTGCTTCACGTATTAATATATAGATAATAATTTATTCACACTCACATACTTACTCTCTTACCATATTTGTACATCAAACCTTTTTAACGAAATGGTGTCCGTAAATTCCTAAGTCAATGTTTGTAATACTATATTTCACAAGCTTTGTAGTGGCCCTGAGTCCCGAGAGAGATAATACGGCAACATGATAGAGCATCCTGTTGCTACCGCTTCAGATATTCGAGAGTTATGTTCCTCGATATATATTATACTGTATCGCATTCTGACGATGTGGGAACATTTAATGTCGCAACATTTAATGTCGCAGTAATAGCCTCGCTTATTATAACAGTGTTTGTACTGCGTATGTATGTCAAAATGAACTTTGTATCATTGCCTGTGTGTAATCAGAATTCGTCGCTTCGTGCTTGCGTAGCGGCTTAGCAATACCTAAACTGAAGATTGAGTTATAATAATAATAATAAAACGTTTATTTCAGGTTTTAAATCCATACATAATAAATAAGTAATGTCAAGAGAGTCAGCATTATAAAAACATTATTTCACATACACATACATAATTATATCAAAATACATTTAATAACAAAAAACTAAGAAATAATTAGACAGAAAATATTATAACATTGAAATAAAAGTTGGATTTGCATGTCATACATGAATATCATAAATCAATTCATTATGTTCTAACGTCAACATATAAATATTTAGTTACTAAAATTAATTCATAAAATAAAATAAAATTCATATATTCATAAAATAATATAAAATAAAATAAAATTCATTGTTATGGTTTTAGGTATTGCGTTTATCGGTGACAGACGAGCCAGCGGCCCACCTGATAGTAAGCGAGAACCGTGGCTCATACACATGGCTGTGTTTTCTTAGCATTACAGAAGTCAATGTCAGAAAAACACAACCAAGTCGCTGCCTACCGGAAGGAAAAGGGGAATTTCAAATACGGGGGGTACTTGAAAAAAAAAATATTGTCACGGAAAGATTAGGTCTTTGTCATAATACCTTCAAATAATTAGCTTTCTATCTTGTCTGTGTCAGTTGTATTAATTATTTGTTTGTGACGTGTCAATAGCTCTCGCTAAAAATGGATAAAATTGAAATCCGTGCGGTGATAAAATACTTTTGCTTAAATATATTTACTACGGAACAAATGTTTAAAGATTTACGTGAGACATTGGGGGAGTCTGCTCCTCCATATTCCACAGTGGCTCGGTGGTGTGCAGAGTTTAAACGTGGTAGAACATCGGTTAAAGATGACCCGCACTCGGGCCGCCCTTCGACGTCAGTCACTCAGGACATGGTCGAAAAAGTTGAAAAATTGTTCTGGATGATGATCGGGAAATGTCTACGCAGAAAAAATAAAGAAATCCTTGAAAAGCGACGAGGAAAACTCGCGAAAAAAGTTTTGTTCCATCAAGACAACGCGCCGGCGCACAAGTCTGCAGTTGCCACGGCAGCAATCCAAGATGCTGGCTTTGAGATCCTCGATCATCCGCCATATTCACTGGACTTGGCCCTTAGTGATTTCTACCTATTTCCGCATTTGAAAGAACACTTGAGAAGCTCAAAATTTGAAGATGACGAAGAAGTGAAGGCCGCCGTAAACGATTTTTCAAGTACTCAAAGGTGAAGATTTTTTAAAAAGGGAATTTTGGCTCTAGAAAAAAGATTTGCTAAATGTATTGACCTAAAGGGTGATTACGTCGAAAAATAAAATAATATTAAATAAATTCATTTTCTAACATAGCTGTTATTCTCATTACTTTTTGAACGCCCCTAGTATGATTCGTATGATTATAATATATACGTTTTTGTACATGGTGACTTTGTCACTAACACCAGTGCTCTTGTAAAGAAAATAATGTTAAAATCATAAAGAATTCGTTGCTAATTCTTGCATTCAACATTTTTGGCGCAAAAGTAAAAATGTATTACAATTATAATAGGTTTTATGCTATTGAATGTTTATTGACCTACATATATAATGTACTAGATGTGCCTGCGGTTTCACCCGCGTTCATAGTTACTGCGCCGCCCCCATAGGTCGTTGTGGGATGTTATATAGCCTATAGCCTTCCTCCATAAATGGGCTATCCAACACTAAAATAATTTTTCAATTCGAACAAGTAGTTCCTGAGATTAGCGCGTTCAAACAAACAAACAAACTCTTCAGCTTTATAATATTGGTATAGATGTGAGTTCAATCAATTTTATTTATTTAGTGTATTATTAATAATACAGCTCTTGCGAATTCAAAACTCCGTGCTGCTATTTGGAATTTCTTGAATGAAAATCCTTAATATAAATAGCACTTTGCCTAATCTGAGAACCGAACCCGGGACACAAGCGGAATCTTATGCCATAATACTGAGTCAGTTGTAAAGCAAATGTATACATGTATGACATGATATGACGTCACAAACTATTACAACGCGTCGTACAAAACCACAAGAGTTTTATATTGTCTCTAAACAAGGATAAGGGAAGAATATTCAATGTGTAGTATAAACACATTAGTGAAACGTGCTGGGAGCATGGCGCGGCGTATCGTCGCGGGTGCACTTAATGATACGCTGCGGAGTCGCTCGCTCCACTGAGCGCTTGCATTCACTATCTGAGCTTAACACTACACACTTTGAATGTAATTTATAGCTTAGCTAATACCACTTATAGTCTATAATCTAACTACGTAGGGCTTTGAACTTAAATATAGCTACAATTTGCACAACACATTGATTCATGGACTTGAAAGGTATTTAACGACACGGTAATAAAAATAATAAGCCCCCAAATCCAACCATACGTCCGAGTCGAACATCTGACTCACGTGGGGGGCGGACACGCGATGCATACTATTTATTACGGGCGCGGCTAACATGGCACTGGACACCCATACAACATGGAGAATTCAGTTAGGAATACACGTATAGGACCGCTGCCTGGGGACCGCCAAGGCACGTCTGGAGCTGGCGCTGGACGTGGCAGCATGCGAACCGTCAGTGGTCGTAGATTGAACAGGCGGGTCACGACCATCCAATCTACTACAGCCGAAACAAGAAACACACCCGCAATAGACACTCCACATGAATCAGCAAGAAGTGTTTTGCAGGACATGCTACCTGCAACCACCCTTGCTGGCAGAGACCGGCAGCGAATGAAATGGACTGATGAAGTTAATCGACAATTACTTCGCTGCTACTACACTGTTACAAATTGCAAAACAAACCTTACAGGATATCGCCCAACACTTTACACTAAATTCATAGAAATTTTCCCAGACCTGCATATCATATCAGAGCAAAGATTAGCCGATCAAGTACGTGTTATACATCGTAATAATAGAATTTCAACCGTAGAAAGAGAAAGAATTAAGAAAGAAATTGCAGAAACTTTACGTGTCCCCACGCCTACAGAATTAAATTAATCTAACACAAATCACTCAACTACAATAACAAATACAAATAATCCACAAACTAATACAGATGCACAACAACTAAACCCATATAATCTATCAACACACCTCGAACAAACACTACCTATAAATTCACAAACAACAGACACTGATATGCAGTTAATATCATCATTGACGTTATCACCAACACCATACACACAGACCCAAACATCAAATAATGAAACCGTTTTAACTGAAGATACAGACTGTCCCGAGCAACTAGAGCATTTATTTAATGAAATAATAACAAAATATAAAGGAACAGATCCCACTACACGCCCAAACTTACCAAAATTAAAAATAACAGCTAAATCTAAAACTACAGTAAAAATACTAAATCAGCTGATACACAATCAATTAATAAACAACACACAACTGACTATTGAAGAAATACAGGATCTTATATATTGTGCAGCTCTGACAGTAATAACAACTCATAATTATAAGAAAAATACAGAAACCAAGACGTAAAAATGACAGTAAACCAGCATGGGAAATGCGCATCGAAAACAATATTACTACACTGAGAAAATAAATAGGCAGATTAAACCAGTTTATTAGGGACAGCTTATCAATAAGAAATAAAATAAAAATGGAAAGACTTTACAAAAATAAAGAAGCAGCAGTTGAAACTATGGACAAAAACACACAAAAATTACAAGCTTTATCAAAAAGATTACGTAGGTACAAAAAATCTAATCAGAGGCATAGAGATAATATAACATTTATTACCAACCAAAAGTTGTTTTATAGAAATTTTAATACAGAAGTGTGCATTAAAGATCCACCTAACATTACGGAAGTACAGACATTCTGGGAGAATATATGGTCAAAGCAAGTAACACATAACTCCGAAGCAGCCTCGATTAAAGAGGAAATAGAAGAAAATCAACATTTAGATTCGATGGCAGAAGTTGTAATAGATAAATTAGATGTAGAATCAGCAATAAAAAAGACCCTGAATTGGAAAACACCTGGCCCTGATAAAATACAGAACTACTGGTTAAAATATTTTGTAGCTACCCATAAACATATTGCAAATGCCTTCAACGCACTCATTCAAGAACCGAACACACTACCCATGTTTCTTACACAAGGTAATACTTTCTTAAAGCCAAAAGATTTAGATACCGAAAATCCCGCTAAATACCGACCAATAACATGCTTACCAACACTATACAAATTACTTACATCTATAATTTCATACAAAATAAACACACATTTGTTACAACATAAAATTATAGCAGAAGAACAAAAAGGTTGTAGGAAAGGATCAAAGGGGTGCAAAGAACAATTAGTTATAGATACCGAAATACATAATCAGGTCAAGCAGTCTCACAGAAATCTTTATTATGCATACATAGATTATCAAAAGGCATTTGATAGTGTACCCCATTCATGGTTACTTCAAGTTTTAAAAATATATAAGATATATGTTAAATTAGTAGAGTTCCTTTGTAAGACAATGCAAAACTGGACTACAGTGCTCTATATAAAAACAGAAAAAGGATCAATGAAGTCCAATCTAATAAAAATAGCTAGAGGTATATTCCAAGGGGATTCTTTTAGTCCTCTTTGGTTTTGTATGTCTTTAAATCCGTTATCTCGAATCTTAAATGAGTCTGGACAAGGATACATAATACACAGAGAAAGTAACATAAAAATATCACATTTATTATACATGGACGACATCAAACTATATTCCGCTAATAGGCAACAAATGAACCGACTTTTAGAACTAACTGAAAGTTTTAGCTCAAACATTAAAATGAAGTTAGGAACAGATAAATGTAAAATAAATAGCATAATTAAAGGAAAACACCACGAAACTGACCCATACATTCTACATTCACAGCAGAATTTACTTATTGATAAAATGGAAATAACAGATACATATAAATACTTAGGATATGCACAAATTGTAGGATTAGATCATAGTAAGATAAAGGAAGAACTGAAAATAAAATATATTAATAGGTTAAATAAAATATTAAAGACAGAGTTATCAGGTAGAAATACAATAAAATCAATTAACACATACGCAGTTCCTGTCTTAACCTACTCATTCGGTATTATTAAATGCTCAGCTACAGATTTAGATCGGCTAAATAGAGTAACTAGAACAACATGCAATAAACACCTTATACACCATATCCACTCAGCTACAGAAAGATTCAATCTTAAAAGAAAGTTAGGAGGCAGAGGACTAGTTGATATTAAAAACTTACATAATAAACAGATACACGACATTCGCACATATATGCATAATAAAGCCACTGATAGTCACATTCACAACTCTCTCACATACATTCCCAAATCAGGTACACCATTAAAACTAAATGATAACAATTTTAATATTATACAAGACCACATAACAGATGATCAGAAAATTACAAGCTGGAAACAAAAATCTTTACATGGAAAATACCCAAACCAACTACAACAGGAATATATAGATAAAGAAGCATAAAACGCGTGGCTATATAGAGGAAACATATATAACGAAACAGAAGGATTTATGGTAGCAATCCAAGACCAAATCATAAAAACAAAGAACTATCAAAAATATATAATAAAAGACCCTACAGTAGTATCAGACAGGTGCAGGTTATGTAACACAAATCAAGAAACAATAGACCACATTACAGGAGGATGCCCCTTTTTAGCGAACAAACAATACACAGAAAGACACAATAATGTTGCAAAACAAATTCATTCACTCTTAGCTATAAAATATAAACTAGAAGATAAAACAGAACCATATTATAAATATAAACCAAAAAACGTACTAAACAACGAACACGCTAAACTTTACTGGGATCGAGACATTATAACAGACAAAACAACTACAAATAATAGACCAGACATCACCCTTACACTCAAACAAGAAAAAATCACATACCTAATAGATATATCAATACCAAACTCTGAAAATATTAGAAAAAAATACACGGAGAAAATTCAAAAATATATACCATTATCAGATGAAATAAGACAAATGTGGCATCAGCATACAGTTAAAATTATTCCAATCATAATTTCATCTACAGGACTCATTCCAAAGTCATTACATACATCACTAAAAGAATTAGACTTACATAAAAATTCATACATAAAACTACAGAAATCTGTTATCATCGACACTTGCTCTATAGTCCGGCGATTCCTAACATCCACTACTCAGACACCTACAACAATACTCAATGAACCGACTCACTTGGCATAAGCCCGTGACAGGTTCACACCCACCAGCATCAAAGCTGAGATTTTAAATATTTTATAACCCATAATAATAATAATAATAATAATAAATTTCTAAAGCCCGCATGGCAATTACGGATAGAAAATGACATTAACAATTTAAGAGCAGATATAGGCAGGTTATCCCAGTACATTAATAATAATAAAAAAAGAAAAGTAGTTGCAGCAGTCGAGGTAATTTTCAGAAAAACAAAGGTACACACAATTCACGAACGTAATAACATAAGACCAGAGGAATATTTAGACACATTAAAACAAAAACTTACAGTAAAATCACAACGATTAGCCAGATATATGAAAGCATTGCAAAGAAAGGAAGACAACAAATTGTTTATTACAAATGAAAAAAGATTTTACAGAACATTTAGAAAGGATAATATACAACGTGCACAAGAACTGCCCAACTCAGAAGACCTAAAAAACTACTGGACCGATCTCTGGAAGAAACGGCATGATCATAATGACTCAGCAGGATGGATAAAAGATGAAGAATGTAGAATGATGAATGTGGAAGATATGGAATTTTGTGATGTTACGGTAGATGATGTAGAGATAGCTTCGAGAAAAATAAAAAACTGGAAGGCAGCAGGAACAGACAGGCTACATAATTTTTGGTATAAAAAATTCCATACTTTACATAATATTTTGGCAAAGAACATTACAGAAATCATCAAAGGTGAACAAGTACTACCCAAATTCGTTACAATGGGCATCACTTATATGTTACCCAAAAGTAGTGACACTGTAAACCCATCACAATATCGTCCCATTACATGTTTACCAACTATTTATAAACTTATTATATCATTAATTACACATAAAATTAACAAACACTTATAATGCAATAACATTATGTCTGAAGAGCAGAAAGGCTGTAGGCGAGGACATAGAGGATGTAAGGAACAACTAGTTATAGACTCCACTATTCTAAAACACGCCCATAGTCACAAAAGGGACCTGCATATCTCATTTATAGATTATAAAAAAGCCTTTGACAGTGTACCTCATTCATGGTTAATTCGAGTCCTTCACATCTACAAAATCAACCCTGTGATAATTAGCTTTCTGAAAAATGCCATGTATGACTGGAGAACAACATTACACCTTACTAATGGTACAGATACAATCACTACAGATGAAATAAGCATCGGAAATGGTATTTTCCAGGGAGACTCTCTTAGTCCACTATGGTTCTGCCTCGCATTAAATTCTCTGTCAAATCCCCTCAACAGCACCACTAGTGGATATAAATTAAACTCTGAAACATTCATTACACATCTAATGTATATGGATGATATTAAACTGTTTGCTAGAACTCACAAATGCCTTGATAATCTCATAAAAAATACAACCCAATTTAGCAAAGATATATATATGTCATTTGGATTAGATAAATGTCGTACACTACATATACAACAGGGAAAAATAGTAAAGTATCAAAACAACGCTACTGATACTAACATATTTATATCCATGCAACCATCAGATACATATAAATATTTAGGAATATACCAGTCTAATATCATTAACCATACACAAATCAAGGAACAGCTTCTATCAGAATATACTAAGAGACTAAACTTAATATGTAAAAAACAGTTACATTCGAAAAATCTATTTAAAGCAATAAACACATTTGCCATACCCATATTAACGTATTCATTTGGATTAATTAAATGGGCACGCACTGACTTAAATAGATTAGAGATTAAGACTAGAACCACACTAACTAAACACAACTACGCACATCCAAAAGCAGCAATAGAGAGAATTACAGTAAGTAGGCAAAAGGGCGGTAGAGGACTGATTGACTTGACCATGCTGTGGGAAGGACAGATTCGAAAGCTTAGAGACTTTTTCTACGATAAAGCCAAAAATAGTAAAATTCACTCAGCAATTACAGAAATAGATAATAACTTTACTCCTTTAAATCTATACAACAGAGATACTATTTTTAAAAGTTTAGATGACCACAGGCATGAAAAAATATGTAGATGGCGAGGTAAGGAACTACACGGCAGACATATACACGATTTAGAACAACCGCATGTAGATTCAGACAGCTCAAACAAGTGGCTAAAATTGGGCTCACTCTTCCCTGAAACGGAAGGATTTATGCTAGCAATACAAGATCAGGTTGTAAATACAAAAAAATATAGTAAATTCATTATTAAAGACCCTAATACACAAAATGACAAATGTAGAAAGTGTCATCACGCATCTGAAACCATCCAACATATTACAGGAGCCTGCTCATCTCTAGCTCAAACAGATTACACCCACAGATACAACCAAATTGCTAATATCGTTCACCAAAAACTAGCCGTAAAATATAACCTAATACCAAAAACTGTTCCCTACTACCAATATACCCCAAAACCAGTGCTGGAGAATAGCAGCCACAAAATATACTTTGATAGAGCAATACTTACAGATAAAACTATACACAACAATAGGCCTTACATAACTATGATAGATAAATTAAATAAACATACATATTTAATAGACATAGCGGTACCCAATACACACAATTTACAGAAAACCATAACAGAAAAAATACATAAATATACAGAATTAAAAGAAGAAATAAGTAGAATATGGAAAATGAACAAAGTATACATTGTGCCCCTGGTGCTCTCCAGCACAAGCGTCATACCCAAACACCTTCTTAACTATTTACGACATATAGAGCTACCCACCAACCTTTACATCACTATGCAGAAGGCCGCTATACTCAATACTTGCCGTATAGTTCGTAAGTTTTTGCAGGACGAGCCCCTTTTAATAAATAATGCCCCAAATGAACCCCACTTGGCCTAGACCCGTGGTTTTCATTAAATACCGAATTTTATTTCGAGAAAAAACAAATTAAACCAACCAAAATAATAATAATTTTTATATTTATATTTAAAAATGTAATTATTAGAGAAAATAAGTAATAAAGAGAATAATAATAATAATCTTTATTATTCAAAATTATATGACACAATACAATAAATAAATAAGGCTTAAGAATATGTACTTGAAAGAAACTCTGACCCCTGAACTAGGTATATGTGCCTGTATTTCAAAGGTCAGCCCCCGTATTTATGTATCCACTGTAAGCCTTTATCATTTTATGAATCAAAGGGAAAGACAATACAAAAAAGGAATAAGAAAAGAAGACAATTTCAATATAGGTTTAGTAGCAAGTGTGTGTTTGTGTGTGTGTGTGTGTGTGTATGTGTGAGGGTGTGTGTGTGTGTGAGTCTGTGTGTGTGTGTGTGTGTGTGTGTGTGTGTGAGTGTGTGTGGTGAGTGTGTGTGTGTGTGTGAGTCTGTGTGTGTGTGTGAGTCTGTGTGTGTGTGTGTGTGAGTGTGTGTGGTGAGTGTGTGTGTGTGTGTGTGTGTGTGGGTGTGGTGTGGGTGTTGTGTGTGTCTTATGATTATATATAATATTATTTGATTTAATTTAAATGCGCCTTACTAAGCTGTTATTGAACAATATAAGTGTAGCTGACATTATCTCAAGCGTCCCTGTATTAGGTCCTCAGTATTGTCGTATAATGGCTGCAAGAACCTTATTGATATGAGTTGTAAAATCTTCTTCTCCTTAGCCTTTGTTATTCCCAAGTCACTTGGGGTCGGCTTTCTAGTCGCCGATGTTCAAGCTAGTCAAATCAAAAATTGTCAATTGAGATTCAACTTCTTTTTTGTGTTAAGTTTGTGTGTTTAAGTAGTTTTTTAGTGCTTTCGTATATTTTATGCTAGATGGATTTTGTTCCCCTACCCCCATCTAATTAATAATACCCGCGCGGAATTAGCGACACCGTTTTGAAATAACCGTCTACCTACGCGCGATAACCGTCCGACTCCGCGCGGAGTTTTCACCTTAACCTGTTAAACTATATGTTGGCGTGAAGGTGAATTGCCCCAATTTTTCTAGATATGGTTTTGTTTCCAGGTATTATTCCTTTTTACCGGGTACAGTTTCAGATTAGATGCTGCTACAGAGAACATTCTAATAAAAATCCAGCAACATTTTACCCAGCAACGACCTCAAGACAACAACGCAAGACCTCAAGATGTCGCATTTAAAACCGCTGCGATGCCGATGTACTTTAACATAACAAAACAAAGTAAACATTGTGCTCATTAAAATCAACCTATTCTTTGTTCTAAAGACAAATGTATATGTGAGTAATTTGCGGCGTCGAGGAACCAAATCGTTTGTCGGGATAAACGCTTACGGAAACGAATGAATTGTATTTGCTTATCTCGGCACCTGTCGCTGTGATGCGACGTAAAGCGTTCGTCTAACCGAGAACGAGCGAAATATGACATCCTATTCAAAAACATTAAGTGGCGTGAATGATAAAAAATGACTGATCATGGTCATCACACAGAGATCATTTGATATTCGCTTTGCAACCTAACTGAAGCCGCGTTCATTCAGGACAATGGAAGTTGATTGATATATTTCTTTCTTAAAAAATGCAACTTAGCACAAGGCAAAATTCCTTTACGAACGTTCAAACAACGGACACTTAGAACACCTACCACCACCACTCGGTACAACTATTTGCCACACAACTGGTTGTCTTTGAAATAATATGGTATCGAACACAACACAACACTCGACATAATGGCAGTGGCGACCACTTAAGACTGCGCCGAGCGTAAGACAGATAATGATAGAGCTCGTGCGGCGCATATTCAAATCGCCGCGCGGCCGCCATAGTAAAATTGTATGGAGGATTTGAAGCGCTTTTTTGATAAATAATTATGTATCTTTATTGTCAACCAATAACTTAAATATTTCGGACGGACAATTTGTAATATAACTATTTATGTTTTGTTTAAGCTGTAAAATAGGATAGATTTCTAATGTTTATAATCTAAAAGTCAAGTAACACGAGCTTTTTCGTGCAAATTTATGTAATTTTGTAGTCTAAAATATTAATAATTTTAATTTTTTTACACCGTGTAATTGTAAACACATTCATTGTTATGGTAAATGTATATTTTATATTTGTACTATCTTTTGCCCGCGCCTTCGCTCGCGTTAATTTAGAATTTGACAATCAATTCGGGTTGTACTCTGCTCGTAATAATATAATTCAATCATGATTCGAAAGTCACGTGGCGCCATCTATTATCATAAGAACGTTATTATTGTTTTCCTCGGGAACAATAATTTTTTTCGGGATGAAAGGTAGCCTATGTCTGTTTCTGTACACCTGTCAACGTATATGCAAAATTTCAGGACGATCGGTTCAGTGGTTTAGGTGAGAAAAGGTAACAAACAAACAAGCAAACTCATTTTCGCTTTTATAATATTAGTTAGGAAGTTAGGATAGTTAGGATTAAACAAAAAGTGTTGATTTTATTCACTTAACTGTGACCGCCTGTTTTGGCACATTTCGCTCGGCACAGTCTTAAGACTTAAATCATTACGCTCTTTATACAGTGAAAACTTAAGACGTAATGCTTGCTTGCCTTTAACCGGGGCTTTCCCATTCCGAAGCGGTGTGGCATGTTCTTGAGCCTGTACAACATCGTGAGACGTCATTAGCGCTCGCGTCTTGTCAATATTAGCGAGAGAGGCGACTCGGTATTCATACGCACACTTTATATTTACCCCTCACCTACATACAGACACTTCAGAGTCAACTCCCTGATCTCATAACACGCACAAATACGCACTGTGTATTTTATTTAGCGATGGAATTAGCGAAATGGAGTTCGAATTTTCAAAAAATGTATGGCTTTCGAATGTTTTTGAATTCCTTGTCACTGATTATAACTCGAATCAAAATCGAATAGTCGAATCTCGAAATTTTGATTGCATGATTGGTCAATCGATTAATCGTGATTTGACGTTTGTCAACGATGTATCTTATAGCTTCGGATGACAAGTAATTAAATAATTTTTGTTCTTCCATAATATTGTACGTCTGTGCACACATACTGCACGATGATGTCCTAATATACATGCCCCGGCCGCCCGACCGCCACCTGAATAATCAAATGACGGTACCGCATTCGTGTTCACGCAGTTGCACTAATGCGTAATCAAATAATCAATCACCATCAAAGTTTAACCCATACGAATACTCAAAACAAATTAGATTTTTTCAATTCGTTTGGAAATTCAAATTATTCGATATTCAATCGACAATCACCCATCGCTAATTATTCTGCTTATTCTGACTTCACCACACAGAGGGAATTTATAATCCGGCTCATGATTATTTCATAAACTTAAAACGTAGAAGCAATTGGATGTCAATTACATTATGATAATAGATGTGCGTTGGCAGGGAACAGCATTAGTAGGTATTGATGTCAAATCGTTCCACTTAGAGGAACGAATGACAACGCTCGAACTAAAAGCATTCTCACAATTGTTCCTCCAGGATTAGATTTGGAGAGGTCGACACAATAGAGACGGCAAGAAATTGAACCCGCCAAAGTCATTTGTTTGGCAGCCGCCTCTAATCATTTTAATAACACTACGTTGAGTTTGTGAGGATTTATGTACAGTTTGCGTCTGTTATTTCAGAGCAAATGTTGCTATTGTAAAACTAAAATTATTCCGATGTAGGTAAAAGTTTTTAAATGGTAAACCTACATTTGGTAATTTTATAATAGTGTATTTTCTTTAGCTTAATTTTTGTCACTATTGTGCAGCGGTATTTATGCGACTCGTGGAAGTAGAGCTTTTTGGCTCAATTACCAAGTTGAGCCAAGTGTTATAGTGGGTTTAGAACTATGCCCGGTAACAGTAATCGATCGCACCGTATTACATGGCAGTTAAAACCTTAGCTGGCGAAATGTGGGTACATATACATATCTGCCTAACCTTTGAGGTATTGGGTTACTATCTATACTTTGTATATCTATGTATAGGTTTACTTCTATGGTACCTACGGTACCCTCGGTGAGTGAGCTAACTCGCAACTGACCAGTAGCGTAGCCAGCAGGCTACCCCTAGAACTCTAGGATAGGAATCCTAAAGGGGATTCTCAACAGGACGGATGCACGGATGTCGTAGCGGTTTAAGTGGTCGCCTCATCGCTGCCACTGCGCGAGTGTTGTGGGTTCGAATCCCACACGGGATAAAACTTTGTGTGATCCACAAACGGTTGTTCTGAATCAGGGTGTTATTTATGTCCGTTGCATGACGGTTTGTAAAGTTCCCCGCGAAAGAGGATTTATTCCTAGAGCGGCAGAAGTCTTTAAAAAAATATATAATTATAAAATAAATGTTTCAACTATTGTCAGCTTAAAAACATTGAAATGCATTAGACATTCTAAATAATTTTTGGATAGTAATATGCCAGTATATTGCAGTAAAAAAATGCCTATTCAGAAACCCTTTAACTCAATTACCTTATGATAATGACTATCTCTAGACAAGTATATAACATTATGATCTGTATTTATCTGTCATAGATACAGGTCATCACCAATAGTATTCTATTTGTGTACTGTGATTATACTTGGTACTGAGAGATAACAATCAATTACGGAGCCTCGCGGTGACAGATCACGCGTGCCGTCGCTCGACACCGTTCAATCAATAATATGTCTATATTCAGATGTAACAATCATATATATATATATTCACGCCTGTTTCTTAGAAGCATAGTTAGGGGATACGGATTATCACTTGTTGCGATCCTTGTTTCATCAGTTCTTCATACATGCATGTGAGTTTGTGAGTCAGGGAAAGTTGGCCTGAGTTTTTCTCTTCTTACTATTATGTTCATACATACATAGCCTCGCGTGGATATCTTTGAAGAGATAGTTAGATGTGTACTACACTCAAAGTTTATAGTTCCAGATTTTGTTCTGCTACTTAGAACTTCTGTACAGAAAATCTGATTAAACAAGCTTTAGATCCAGTAAAGCGCTTTTGGGGTTGCCTGACAAAAGAACCTTAGTAGGTAGCAGCACGAAGTCTATAACAATACTTGGTAAAAAGACGACAATTGACTCTCTCCTCCTATTACGTGAGAATTAAAGGCATAGCTTGCGAAAAAGTGTGTGCTATTTACTGAAGAATGTGGATGTTGGAGAAATTCATAGCCTCAGGTTACTATTTCGAAAAATACATACGTCTTTATATGTATTGTATGAAAAAATAGTGTTTTTTTTTAATTTATTTTTTATACCGCTAAGGTGGCAAACAAGCATACGGCCTACCTGATGGTAAGTGGTCACCTTAGCCTATGGACGCCTGCTACACCAGAGGCATCACTTGCGCGTTGCCGACACTTTAGGAAAGAAAGTGGGAAGGAGAAGGAGCGGGAAGGGGGAAAGAGGGTGATTGGGTGATTTAACTAGTACAAACAATGCATAGTGTAACAACTATATAAAATACAATACATTATTTTCATTACTAGCGTCGCCAGCCCTGTGACTAGTGGTGTCCCTCACACAAACGATATGAGACTCCACGGTCGGTTTCCAAGCTGAATAACCGTATTTGAGGTTTTATCTAAAAATATTTAGCAGCACCCAGAAGTCTGTAAACTTGGCTATTAAAAAGCAATAAGAGCGCTTCCTTAGTGGGAAGTTTACACCCGTATATATATTACGGCTACACAGATATTGTGAGTCTATGTAAATATTCTATATATATAATACATTCTATTCTATCACATACACACAACACCATCTAGCCCAAACTAAGCAGAGCTTGTACTATGGGTACTAGACAATGGATAAACATACATATATACTTTTTTTTTTTGTAAATACTTACATATTATACATAGAAACACCCAGACCAAGACAAACATCCATGTTCATGCACACAAATGTTTGACTTGTGCGGGAATTGAACCCGTGGCGCGGCAGTCGGTTACACCAACCACTACGCCATCGAGGCCGACAAAATAAAAATGCATTACAAATCATTCAGACTGATGAGTCTGTACGCCGAAGATATTCCATCATGTCCCCCTATTCCAATCGTCCCAATTACGTAACGGTAACAATCAGGAGATTGAAGCAGTTTCCGCGTCAGCCCACGAACAATTCCCATTTATATGTTCTCGTTGATTAATAGGAACATTTTGACACAATTCCGTGTGCAAGTGTGCAAAGGATCCTCCACAAATTAGGGTAGTTACAAGTTAGATACGGAGTCGAGTCGGCCTATCATCACTCACTCGTGGTACGAAAGTCGGCCCTCGCCTCTGGTCTGACACAGACGAATAACGTTTCACTTGATATCATCTAAATGACACACACTAACCTCCATAACAGCCTACATTATTAAAAAGAATAATGTGACTTATATTTTAAAGTAAAATATTTTTGTGTACCAAGTACTGATGTGGTAACATTGAGGTTTTTATTAAGATGTGGCAGATTGTGGGTTAAACCTTTGCCTAATAATATTGGGCAAAGGTCTAAAAAGGATATAAAATATGTTTGTTATTAAAGTACTTATTCATATACTTGAAAGTATGTGCGTCATACCGTCCGCCGCGCCGTGAGATAAAAGAATATGTGTTATTTGGCCATTATATAAATCGTGACCACTTTTCAAAAAGATTAATATAGAAGCAAAGAAGCCTGCTGCCGGACTAATCGTGGGTTAATGTAGTCTATAATCGCTTGCATTATCGGGGATAGCCTTCGCGATTGCTAGCTAGGAAACAAGAAACATTTATTTAAGAAAGTATGAAAGTGAAAGCATGGGTGAGGCTGATATGTGAACCTACGATACTGTTACCTATTTGACAATACGTAGTTACAGAGTATCTACTCATACTCCGATTTTTTTTCTGTAAGACTGTCATTATGTGTTGAACTTCACTAAACGAGTCAACTCATTAGTATTATTAGCGGTCGCCTAGTGCTCGAAATTCGATCAAAGTTTGCCTGTAAGATACTGCTGACATATTATGTCATTATATAGTGATATATGTAACCATAGTTACGCGCTTCGACTGCGTGTGTCAAATGCATGGTTGTGTGCATGTTGTTTTTTCATTAATTTAATGTATTTCTGATGCATATTTTAAAAAAATATTAGCATTCGTCACTTCTTCTCTGTATAAACTGTAAGTGTGCGAAATTTCATACTCCTCCGTCCGCCCAAATTTCGTAAAAAGGGATCCAAAGATTTCGCTTCGCGTATTAATATATAGATTACGTAAGGCGAATACATCTTCTTAAAGTCTGGTTGTAATATCTTCTACTTGAACACTTTAACTACTGCGTAGTTAATGCAATCATAAATAATAGGGAATCCCTTATATTAGAGAGCGATTGATATAATTTTGAGTATAGTCCCAAATTACTCTTTATTATTGGTTGACAGCAAGACGATACAATATTATTTTAACATTGTGCTTACTTTATCAGGGGACATTATGATTTATATTCATTTGTTTTAAAAATGTATGATTTATGTTAAAAAATTAAATGTTATTATTACTTGATTATTATCAAGTTTAATTGTTTTAAAGATTTATGATTAATTAGTAGTAAACATAATTATATTACATGCATGCTGCTATTAATTATTGGGGTTGCGTATCTTGAAATGGACAGAACATGTTGAGTCTATAATATTTTGTAACACCATATTATACGCATGTTATGACAAATAGATTATCTTTATTTTTATGCAGGTGGACAAGGTGGAGCCCATAGTGCTGGATGTGTGGGTGCACGCGGTCGGATCCCCGCTGCAGGTCTTGTTGGGACCAAGCAACGAACCGGATAAAATGCCCACCGTATGGTAAGAACACTGTTTTTACTGTTCCGCCTGTCTATAATTGATCCCGGAAGGTGCTCTCGGGCACTGGTAGGTACAGCGGCTCCCCTAATATAACCTTAAAGGTTAGTGTAGGAGAACGCTATATCATAAACTGGACTAGTCGTAGAGAGAGGGGGATGTTCCACTAGCTGTATTTTGAATTCAAGCACTAAGATCAAATCAAAATGTTTATCTGCTATCGGAAGAACTTCGTTTCTGAAAGGCTTATCTTCTTGTCACATCAGACTCATGCTATGCAATAATAATAATAATAATAATAATAATAATACATAAATATACAGAATTAAAAGAAGAAATAAGTAGAATATGGAAAATAAACAAAGTATACATTTTGACCCTGGTGCTCTCCAGCACAGGCGTCATACCCAAACACCTTCTTCACTATTTACGACAGATAGAGCTACCCACCAACCTTTACATCACTATGCAGAAGGGCGCTATACTCAATACTTGCCGTATAGTTCGTAAGTTTTTGCAGGACGAGCCCCTTTTAATAATGAAAAAAAAGCCATGAAAAAAGGGGTAGAAAGCCTAAACATGTAGGTGGCTGGAATAAATATGTTAAACAAGCTCACGGGGAGGCAAGGCTTGCATTTCATTGCTGGGTTATGTCTGGGAAGCCAAAATCGGGAATTGTTTTTAGTAAGATGTGTGAGACTAGAAAAGTATTTAAATCAAAATTAAAATGGTGTCAGTCTAATCAACAACAAATACAGATGGACATCATAGCTGACCAACATAGAAATAAAGACTTTTCTAGGTTCTGGAAGAGTACAAATGGATTGCAGCCGAGGCCTAGCGTCCCCGTTAGTGTAGCGGGGTATAACGAACCTGCTGATATAGCAAATATGTTTGTAAGGCAATTTAAAGTAGCATCTCCTCAAACTGCTTTATCGCGAGTGGTCGATTCTGAAATGCTTACGGGGTTAAATGTTAGATTTTCTGCCAAAGATGTTGATAATATCATTAATAATATGTCAAGAGGGAAATCTCCGGGACACGATCATCTCAGCATCGAGCACTTGCGGAACGCTGGCGTACACCTGCCAAGAGTACTGGCAATGTTCTATACGCTGTGTCTAAGTCACTCCTACCTGCCTGGAGATTTAATGAAAACCTATGTAGTCCCAATTGTTAAAGATAAGACGGGTGATACATCAGATCCTACAAATTACAGGCCCATATCGCTTGCTACCATAATGGCCAAGGTGCTGGACGGTTTGATTGATAGACACATGGCAACCCGTATCAAGCTGAGTGACGCGCAGTTTGGGTTCAGGCCGGGTTTGTCCACGGAAACTGCAGTACTGTCCCTCAAGCACACCGTCCAGTACTACACGTCAAGGAAAACGCCTGTAAATGCGTGTTTTCTAGATCTTTCCAAGGCCTTTGATCTGGTGCTGTATGATTTACTTTGGGATAAACTAGCCAAGGAAACCACAGTGGACGGGGCAATTATATCAATACTGCGTTATTGGTATAATAATCAGACAAATTGTGTTAGGTGGTCGGGGTCAATATCGGATGAGTACAGGCTGGAGTGTGGGGTAAGGCAGGGCGGGCTAACCTCCCCTAGACTTTTTAGCCTGTACATAAATCAGCTGATTGTTGAGCTTAGCAATGCCTATCTTGGATGTCACGTGGACGGAATATGTCTTAACAACATTAGTTATGCTGATGATATGGTGTTGCTAAGCCCATCAATTAGCGCTATGATGAGACTACTCGACATATGCGAAAGGTATGCGGAGGCTCATGGCCTCAGATATAATGTTGCAAAAAGTGAATTACTTGTATTTAAGGCTAGGAATAAACTTTACTCGGATATACCGGAACTTAAGCTTTATGGTAATCCACTAAAACGAGTCACTAGTTTTAAATATCTGGGGCACTGGGTCTCTGATGACCTTAGGGATGACTTAGACATAGAGCGTGAGCGTAGGGCGTTGGCTGTCCGTTGCAATATGTTGGCCCGTAGATTTGCACGATGTACAAAGCAAGTAAAGGCGATGCTTTTTGCAGCGTTCTGCCAAACCTTCTACACGTGCAGTCTATGGGTTAACTACACGCGGAGGACATACCGCGCCCTGCGCGTACAGTACAACGATGCGTTTAGGATGTTGATGGGGCTGCCGCGCTATTGTAGTGCGTCAGGAATGTTTACCGAGGCGGCAGTAGATAATTTCTATGCGATTATCCGTAAACGATGCGCATCCATCATGCATAGGGTCCGCGGCAGTACCAACAGCATCCTCAGCACGATAGTGGACAGGTGGGATAGCCCCATTATTTGTCATTGGTTGCGGCTTCATAAGCCTGTTGTGTAATTTTATTAATGTGTGATTATCAGGTTAATTTTGTATTATTAATAATTACTAACACTAGCTTGTAAGTTTTTATGTAATACTAACACAATGGATATTAATCTGAAATAAAATTATTATTATTATTATTATTATATTAATAAATAATATCCCAAATGAACCCTACTTGACCTAGACCCGTGGTTTTCATTAAATACCGAACTTTATTTAGAGAAAAAACAAATTAAACCAATCAAAATAATAATAATAATTTTTATTTCTTAATTTAATGATGTAATTAATTGTTGCCAATTTAGTCAGCCAATTACAGTAGTCGATATACGTTTGATCATCTGTGAATACATTTTTGGCTCAATTTACAATTGGGGCTCGAACTTATTTAATCATAAATATCATGTATATCTAAAGTATGGAATAAATAACCCATTGCTTCGATGTCTAAGCATTATCCATTTAAAACTATTCTATGTATATGTTTAAAAATGTCAACACTGTCAACCAATTGATAATAGTGATTAATCAATTGGTCACTAGCGTCTTCTTAAGGCATTTCGGCAATCCTACTTGTTCGGTTTACTAACCTCACAAGTTACCGCGTCAGCGACATACCGCGCACTTGACCGCGTCAGCGACATACCGCGCACTTGACCGCGTCAGCGACATACCGCGCACTTGACCGCGTCAGCGACATACCGCGCACTTAACCGCGTCAGCGACATACCGCGCACTTGACCGCGTCAGCGACATACCGCGCACTTGACCGCGTCAGCGACATACCGCGCACTTGACCGCGTCAGCGACATACCGCGCACTTGACCGCGTCAGCGACATACCGCGCACTTGACCGCGTCAGCGACATACCGCGCACTTGACCGCGTCAGCGACATACCGCGCACTTGACCGCGTCAGCGACATACCGCGCACTTGACCGCGTCAGCGCATTACAATACTTATACATTTATTTGTTTTAATTATTCACTTTACAATAAGTCTTTAGCAAGATAAACTCGTGTATCAAGAAAATAAATGTATTCCAATCATCAAGGATTTTTCATTTAGCAAGATATATCAAGTGTGTTGTTCGGCAGCATTAAGGCAACCGCACGACACTACTGAACGCTGCAATCTTATGTACGTTGCAACTTCTCCCTTAAGCTGCTTCTTTTTTAACCTTTCAGATATGATGAAGTTGATAGAGTGCAACTGAAATAATTGTCAGGTCAATACATGGTTAAACGCATTCTGTCTAGATGCCGGTGTAATTTCGCCGACGAACGAATTCAATTAGATTTCTTTTTCCTTTTTTTAAAAGATTACTCCCGCTCTAGGAATATTTCTTTTGCCGCTGGGGACTCTACAAACATTCAAACAACGGACAAAGGGAATACTCAGATTTAGAACAACCATTTGTGAATTATACAACTTTTTGTCCCGTGTGGGATTCGAACCTACAACAAGGCGACCACTTAAATCTACCTAGTACGTCATTCATACTGTGAAATATCTCTATCTTTATCTAAACGCTTGTACATTTGTAATATACCATATTGCAAAATTCGTGAGCTGTCAAATCGTAATTGTTAAACTATATTTATGATATACTCTGTATGGTAGTAGATCAAGCTTTACAACCAACGATTTCTCTTGGTCTAGACATAAGAGCATCGTCATGTTCGATCCATTACTTATCATTACCGCGACGCAGTGTGCCGCGTCCGTCCGTCCATTAGCTAATATCAGCTTTGCCACTACAAATGGGATCTGGATTGAATTCTGTCAGCCCATTTGTTCGGTGGGTAATTGTTTAGTCGAATTCACTAAAGTTGTTTGTATATGTAAATACTTTCACGCCTAAATCCCCGGAGGGGTAGATAGAGATACCACGAGAAAAAGGGTTAGTCTATTGCCGTCTACCAGACACATCCAGACTCCGTGCTGCCGAAAAAGTCAACAAACTGTCTCACTAGACAGCATGGATGGCGCTGTGGTTTAAGTGGTCGCCTTGTCACTGCCGCTGCGCGCAGTGAGTGTTGTGGGTTCGATTCCCACGCGGGACAAAAAGAACAATGGCAGAACCCCAAACATTGTTTTAGCTGAGATTAAATTTCTGCGTCTTGAAATAAAAAATATCTGGTTAAACTCAGCGTCATCTTCTGAATTAGTTTGTGCAAACATTTTTGTTCGAGAAGACCGAGAATAATAGATATTGAGTCATGATATTTTGTAGGTTATGTCTGCAGTTTGGGTCCTCATACCTTTGCCGAACGACCAAGGCATGGAATTCTCTGCCAAGGCACGTGTTTCCTTCTTCCTTCAATCCTGGGTCCTTTAATCGGGGCGTGAAAAAGCATCTTCTCAGGCCGTCAAAGTAGAGACCTCAACATCGCCTCGGCTACTGGGGGGGTGGTATGGAAGCCACTGCTCTCAGACCACACGACTGCTTACCATCAGGTGGAGTGTGGTCATTTTAACGAGCAAAATAAAAAAAGGATAGCTTTCAATAACATGTTTAATATATAATATTAATCAATTTCGAGGGATTAAATAAAAGCAATATCGCATTAGTATTTCTCTTACCTAGTTATTTTAGGATAAAATGTCTTGTAAAATATTTTAAAAGTAGGTCTGTAGGTAAGTCCACTGATAACACGATAACAACTTATCACGATAACAGACGCTCAAATTTACGTTAGCTAAGATTTCGCCATTGTTCTTTGTGTTATCCACAAACAGTATCCACAAAATCTTGGTCTGAGTCTGGGTGTTCGTTGTGTCCGATGTTTGAATGTTTGTAAAGGCGAGGAGGTTGTTTCGATACAGAATATTCCTAGTGCGGGAGCTGCCTTTTTGTTGTGTCCAATCCGGGGATCGAACTCGAGTACTTAAACACTGCAGTTCCATTCAATACCGTTGCGCTACTGAAGCCAATAAATTTGCAAATAAGGATTTGCGTCTCGAATTTTGCAATGTACAGCAGAATTCATCATTTGTATGGCAATTTTAAGTATAAAATAAAATACAAGTAAGTATAATTCACCATCAAAACCAGTACATGCGATTTATTTCTGACAATTAAGCATTTAAAGCTTATACTTATTTTGTACTTAAAGACCGGCATAATAGCCGAGGCATAAGGCTGGCATGTACACAACAGCTGATATTTATCGTCGACCAGTAGCCGCGACTCCTGACTCGCTATAAAACACACATGACCGGCTCGCACTCACATACATCTGTTCATGACACGTGTGACCACGGTACAATGAAACATGTCACCGCAAAATAAATAAGAACTGAAAGCCCGTTTAACACAATGTGTAAAACTGACGCGCTCACATATAGAAATGTGTATTTAACGATTTCGCATCAACTTGGCGCTTAAGTTATTGTGTACGGCGATAATATGTTTATTTGTGTATGTAACTAGATTTTGCCCGCGGCTTAGCTCGCAATCGCGCGGTAAGGTTAGGTTATGTTAGTACTTAATACTTCGGTGGGGTCGCGATTGCATGTGAAATTGATTCACGCGACCCCGCCGACTCTAGTTATATCGAGGAACACCGTCGTAGGTTTAGTCGGTATTACCGGCATGTCGCCATCTTTCCTCGGTGAGTCCGACATGACCTCTCCGTCTTCCCGCGGAAAGGTATGCGTTAATGCATAACCACGTTAAAAAAGTAATAATACTTTTTTTAAATAAAATTTAGCCTATGTTACTCGGTGATAATATAGCTTTTTAAAATCGGTTGAGTAGTTTTTGAGTTAAAGCCTTACAAACAAACCAACAAAAACAAATATTTCCTCTTTATAATATTAGTATTTATGTCCACGGCTTCGCTCGTGTGAATGTAGGTTATTTGTAGGTTATGTCAATGTTCTATCTTTCAAAAACATTGGTCTTTTCTGGATAAATGGTACGTTATGTCACTTTCTGTATCCCTGACAACGTGTATGCGAAATTTCATGATGATTTGTCGAGTAGTTAAGGCGTGAAAGCGTAACAAACAAACTCACATTCGCATTTCTTTCACATACACATTGTCAGGAGATCAAAATAGGACATAGGAAACTTTTCATCTAGAAAAGTAAGAAGCCGCATGCAAAAGCTAGGAGGTATTAAAAATGTCCTTAAGATCGGATTGGGTATTTTTTTTGAAGATTTCAGACATAGTCACCGGTCTTTTTAATCTGATGGCACAGCATAAAACATCACCGACTTTCTAACTCTATGTTGGCACTAAGAATTTTTTAACAGGAAATCTAGTAACCTTTTACATTAGGACGACCGAGGATCCGATTTCGACACCTTATAATAAGCACACACTTTTTATACTAGTACCATACCATAATGGCGAAAATGGCATTCAAAAATACTTAAAATAATATAACAAGAATTATTTAATACAGTACAATGAACTCAATTAAAAACGATGATTCTCGCATGTTTCGATTCGAGTACGTACCATACGTGAAGGATTAGTGGATTAACAAACTATTCCAATTTAGTTGAATAGTTTAATCTGAACACGACTGAATAGCTTTCGGCGAATCGAATACTGTTTTAATATAAGTCAGCCCTGTTTATAAGCTGTCCTACTTTTGGGTACGGGCCCCTTCTGAGTATAAAGGTAAGTTTTTTTAAAGGTCGAGATGTTTATTTATGACTAGCTGTTACCTGCAACTTCGTCCGCGTAGATTTTAACTAAAAAGTCTTTGTCTACGCGGAACCCTATTTTTTTCTAAAATCAAAGTAGCCTATGTTACTCCTTATAACATCAGCTATCTATCAGCGAAAGTCCCGTCAAAATCGGTTCAGCCGTATCGGAGATTACCCGGAACAAACAAACAGACAGACAGACAAAAATTTTAAAAATAGATGTTTTCGTATAGGTACCTTATATACTTTCATATGCATTAGATAAAAAGCTGTTATTTTGACATTACAAACAGACACTTCAATTTTATTTGTTTGTATAGATGTATAGATATGGTCAATTAAATATTACGCTTACCTAATCACATAATAAATACAAAAATTTGCAAGCCTAATGGTTAATTATGGTAAACTAATCTTAATTTGTATTAGCTTATAATATCTACAAAAGTATACCCATATCGCAAATCAATTAATGAATTATGAAGTTATAGTCCACTATGCCGACCCATTGCGTATTGGCAGACTACACTGTCGAGAACGTTATAAAATTATGGTAAACTAATCTTAAATTGTATTAGCTTATAATATCTACAAAAGTATACCCATATCGTAAATTAATTAATGAATTATGAAGTTCATTGCGTATTGGCAGACTACACTGTCGAGAACGTTATAAAATCTCTTGGGCAAAATATAGCTCGTTTAGTAAGCCTTACCGATGTTTTCATTCACCGCATAGGAGCTTCTAAGCAAACTATATTTTACTGCAAAGTTTTAACTATATAGCCCAACCAGCTCAAGAGTATTAAATCACACATAATTCTTTGAGTAGACAAACGTTTATTTACGTGTGTTCTATAACAGGGCTGTTATTTCTGGCCATTATATTGCAACCATGCATTGCAGTAGAAATGATTCCCGTTTAAGCCTATAAGTAAACGAAATTCGCTGCTTGGTATGATATTCCTCAAATATTAAAGGGATCGAAGTCAGCCAGCCCCAGTGCAGGATGCAAATCACTTTATTTCATGAATATTTCAATTGGGTCGAAATTAAATATTGATATCGAAATGGACCTGAGCAACATAATAAATGTTCTAGTCATACCACGCGAGATAATCTGCGGAATGAATCTAGTATGTAAGCATCCTACACTAACATAATATAGGTTTTTAATACCAAATCGAGACTTAACTATTTCTACTTCACACTTTACTACAAAGTATACAAAACTTCAACAAAATAAACACAAAGACAATGGTAAAAAAATCCATAGTAAAAAAATCGGCTGTCTGTAAAGTCGGTTTACGGACGATAGTTTAACGTGACAACGTCATAACAAAACATTGATGAAAACGTAACAATTAACGTAACGGGACATGAGCGTAACGGGACAGTGACCGTAAAGGGACAATGAGTCATCCTTTTTCGTGCGTGCAGCCGGCGTTCATCGATTTATTAGACGTTGTCACGTCAAAAGTAACTTGATACTAAAACGAAACTTATGAAAACATACTACATTTAAAAGTATTTCACATTCCTACATTATACTCTAATCCCGTAATCCTTTTAACGTGACCTAATCTACGTGATACAATTAGCCCTATTAAAACTTAGCGGTTAACTCTGAGCTTGCATCTAACAGAGGGTGTGTGCGGCGATGCTGATGCAACTGGTCGCTAAATGCGACCGCGACCGTCATTACTGAAGCACCGTACCGCACCGCACAAATTACCTCCCATTAATTAATTGCTATCGAACACAACAAGAGATCAAAGCATCGGATAAAAGCTTTCATCACAAAAATATGTTGATTCAAACGTCGTTCTGAATAAATAGATGCCGGGGCTCGAGATATTGATGTTTGTATACAATATAGGTACAGAAGATGGCGATATCGCAATTGGCCGATATCAAACAACAACGATGCTCCGATCGATCGCGGAGATTGGTGGAAAGAGTCGCGCGATATTCGCCACGGAAGGCTCGACTCAAACGTTTACGTGTTATTAGGTGTGTAATATTAGACGTTGTGAGGAAATATTGTCATGTAACCGCATCAGTCTAGCGAAATTACTTTAATTAAAATTGAGACTTTATTATTTAATTATTTATATATCGTGCAAAGCTTTGTGATATAATCTAAACTATAGGCAATACTGGCAATAATAGTGTCATGGTGATATTAAACCTTTATAATGTTTTCTGCTTACAAATCGTACTGACTTTTAAACAGTCGACTTAAAAAAAGATTTGTTTGTCTGTAAAGTCGGTTTACGGACGATAGTTTAACGTGACGACGTCATAAAAAAATTTCTTTCCCGTAACGTTACAATGAGCGTAACGGGACAATGAGCGTAACGGGACAATGAGCGTAATGGGACAATGAGTCATCCTTTTTCGTGCGTGCAGCCGGCGTTTTTCGATTTATTAGACGTTGTCACGTCAAAAATTGGTTATTTGTAAAGTCGGTTTACAGACGATAGTTTAACGTGACAACGTCATAACAAAATTTATTTCCCGTAACGTTACAATGAGCGTAACGGGTCAATGAGCGTAACGGGACAATGAGCGTAATGGTACAATGAGTCATCCTTTTTCGTGCGTGCAGCCGGCGTTCATCGATTTATTAGACGTTGTCACGACAATAACAAATATATAGGATTAAATATTTGATGATAATGTTTACTTAAAGAACAATCCCTGGCCAGTTCAGAGACATTCTTCAGTCAGGTTAAGACTATTCTTAACTGACAACCGTGCATGAAAATGTAATGAGGGACTAAAGCAAGAGGTATATACCAGAATTGTAACAAATTGAAATCGGTGGTCTTTGCCCACCTCAACGGGATACAGGCCTTAATCTATATCCCAGGTTTACAATTTCGATAGCTGAGGCAAAACAATCTTTTATTATGTTACTACGGTAGCAAATTTCTAAGGTCTGTAATAGGGACGCTGTGTCATCGGTAGGGGCCAGAACAATCCAAGCGTTATACCTAATAACGAAACTAGTTTACGGTCAATTTGCTTTAAATTGTTTCCCGTCAGTATTGCCTTTAGAATTATATATTAACTACCTCGGTGCAAGGTTGTGCACTAATAATTCGGCACGACAGTTATGTACAATGTGCATCGCTGCCATGCCGCATGGTGGAATGTTGCCGCAGCGGGACAAATTCCGGCCGATAGTCCGTGATGTGATATCTGCTTCACGATAGCCAAGTAGTCCGGACATTCCAAACCTAGCAAATACCTAGCCAGTGCTAAACTTTATTCAATGTAATAAATACCTTGCCGAGAATTATATCATACTAGATTTTGCCCGCGGTTTCACTCGCGGTAATGTAAATTATGTCAATTACTATCCCTCGGTAACAGTAGATTTTTCTGAGTGTAAGGTACCTTATATTCTTTTATGTACGTATCCCTGACAACGTATATGCGAAATTTTATAATGATCAACAAACAAACTTACATTCGCATTTATAAATTTAGTCAGGATTGCAGTTAAGTATAGGTTTTAATATATAAAAAAGAGGTGTTTTAGCTACGGAAAATTTTTAAATTATTGTTATTTTTGGAGTCGGTGTCAGCCGCCCGCACCGCATGCTGCGTCTATGTGTGTAATTGTGCATGGCAATGTCATGTTATGATTATAAAAGACATCTCATGTTTAATTAGTTACAAACCTACCTTGGCTGACACCGACTCCAATAATAACAATAATTTAATTATTCACAAGAATATGCAATTATTTATGATCTTTTTAGTGCATTTTAAGTTTTAGAATATTCTTTTTCGAAGTTGGTTTTCTTTTTTGTTAAAATTTTGTTTATATCTTGGTTTTTAGTTAACCTTGCCAAATATGAGAGCATCATCAATGTAGCCAAATACGCATTATTAAGGATAACTCGAAAACGAATGGTCAAATCTTGATTAAAATTAAATGGGACCGCATGGAACGCACTAGTTTTCAAATAAAAAAAGAATCATCAAAATCGGTTCACCCAGTCGAAAGTAACGAGGTAACAAAGATAAAAAAAAAATAAAAAAATACAGACGAATTGAGTACCTCCTCCTTTTTTTGAAGTCGGTAAAAAATCTAAGACTTGTGGGTTTCCTCACGATGTTTTCCTTCACCGCCAGCAGATGGTAAATCATTAGATTAGTACATAATATAAACTCCACAAAGTGAAATTTACATTGGTACCGCCACACCCGGGATCGAACCCTCAACCTCATGCGTTGCAGGTCAGTTACTTTGCCACTCCGCTACCATCAGTCTTTGATCTATACTAATATTAAAAGCTGAAGAGTTTGTTTGTTTGTTTGCTTGAACGCGCTAATCTCAGGAACTACTGGTCCGATTTGAAATATTCTTTCAGTGTTAGATAGTCCATTTATCGAGGAAGGCTATAGGCTATATATCATCACACTAAGATCAATAGGAACGGAGCACCAATGAAGAATGTTTCAAAATCAGAGGGTTTTTTTCCTTTTGAGAGCTTCCGCTGCGTGCGCTGCGTAAACAGTTAGTTTCGTAAAAATCATGTATGACAGAATTGTTTTTCCACCACCTTTAAAAGTTCTAAAAAAAGTTCGCGACAGCATATGTCTATCTTTTAAGGTTGACTCACTATAACCTTTTTTATGCTAACCAAATTTGTTCTAAAATAATGCATTATTTGCGAAGGTGTTTTTATAAACATGATATTAATCCTTATTCCAATAAATACGTTATTCATCATAAGTATTTAATTTAAAACAAAATTGCCCTTTACATCATTCGATTTCAATGAATATCTTAGGATATATCGCAGTTTTAAAATAACATCGCAGCAAAATAATTACTCATTATAGACATACAAACGATGTTTCTCCTGGTTTATTCTGCGTGATTTTAAACTAGCACTGTAGGTATATTTATAAAATGTTGTTCAATGGTTCTTATGTGGTTCGTGGATTTAACAAAGAAAGTTTCAGCTCCTTTAAAATTGTATTATAGGTGCCTACGACCCACTCTCTCTCTTATGTGACGCAGACGAAGTTGCGCGGGTCAGCTATAGATTATAAAGCTGAAGTTTATTTATTTGTTTGAACGCGCTAATCTCAGGAACTACTGGTACGATTTCAAAAATTATTTTAATGTTGGATAGCCCATTTATTGAGGAAGGCTATAGGCTATATAACATCACGCTACGACTCACGGGAGCGGCGCAGTAACGATAAACGCGGGTGAAACCGCGGGAACATCTAGTATGGTAATAAAGCTCATCAATAATACGCAAAAGTTTCTACCACCCACTCGGCTACCACTGCTTCACACGTAATACAACTTAAATAATGCAATTAGAACGCTTGCGTCATGTTGAAATGCAGCAACGAGCGTAAGCACATTGCAATTTGATAACAGACAGTTAGAAATTCTGCCACAGGTCGCACCCTTACTGTAAGCCGTTAAGGAGTTCCATTGATCATCACATTCGACTACGACAATTACTTGACTATAACGACGTTACGGTAGGTGACTCAAATATCCGGATAGCCTATAAAAGATTCGAACGAGTATCATTAATTTGCTCCTAAGAATTGAAGAGTTCCGTTACTTTGTCATGGATCCCATAATCAAAACCTAACCAAATTCTCATCAAACTACCCTTGAAAAAAAAAATTAATCATCGAAATCGGTTGGTGTGATATTGAGTTATTCGTCGATTTGTCGCGCACATACTTAATGCAAATTTAAGACTTATATGGTGTTCTCATGGATGCCATTGTCAGAACTGGACCAAATTAAAATAGGACCACACGGGAAGCACCAGCTTTCAAATAAAAAAAAATCATTACCATCGGTTCACCCAGTCCAAAGTAATGAGAGGTAACAAACATTAAAAAAAGAAAAAAAAATACAGTCGAATTGAGAACCTCCTCCTTTTTTTGAAGTCGGTTAAAAAAGATTTGTTTTAGCTAGAGAATTTTTTTTCATTTTATAGGACTGTATCAAAAATTAGTAAAGTAGGTAAACTGTTGGTTTTCTGGATATTGAAACTGGCCTTATGTGTGCACTGTGAAGTAATTTGAACTTTCATCTCAAAGCTGTATTTTAACAAAACCATAATGCTGAAATCAGATATAAGTTTGATGCTCAAATTCATAGGTCCCATCTTTCCCTGTCTTCTCCAGTCATCTCTATACATTTCTGCCTACCGTAGGAGATAAAAGCGTGGGTATAATTATGTATGTATTTATTCTGCTAGAATTCTCTATACTGTCTAATTACATATGTTTGTTATATTCTGCTCTGAAATACGAACTCGATATCATCCTGATATTATTATTACATATTATCACATTAGAGGCAACTCGACTGTGACTCGTTTATTTAATAAGCACAAACAAAATAACCGCGAATGTGACGCGGCAACGTCAAAACCTCATTATACGTGATTCAATTGATTCCATTACATTACCGGCGTCGATTTCTCCTAATGTAAATATGTCATTAATTATCGAGTCGCTTTCCCCGCGCACCTCGCCTCCACCCCTCTGTCGCCCTCGCTTCGACGCACCTATGTTTCTTAATTGGCGCGGGGATCTGCATTGAATGGCACCAATCTTCATTATGTTCCACTTAAGGGTGCGTTTATTTGACACGAATTTGTTCGCGCTGATCCATCGCGGTCGCCGCGCGTGCACGTGTAACCTATTGAGTCGCAGCGGCACACTGGCGGTTAAACACAATAGCTTCTCAATTATGTCTGGCATTCCAACTATTGGCAAGTTAAAGACCATGCTGGTACAAGATATGGTAAAATCACGGCAAAAAAACAACGAAATTACGTCTAAACTCATGCGCAAGTATCTTCGTATTGCCTAGAATGGGCAGGCAGAGAGCCATACACTCGTGGGCGAGATGAACACAGTGCAGTCTGGCGGCACGACGTTCACGATGCTTTCGCACGTTAAGTGCTGTAATAATATGATCCTAAGGAATCAAAATATTATTACCTAGGAAATAAGGTTCCCATCTGCCATTAACCTATGTAAGAGCGCAAGAATTCTCTCATATAAATGCAGCCCAACGATTTATACCGATTGCCGACTAAAAAATGGCAAAATGAAAACTTTTTTAATTAACACTTTACTAGGTAACTGAAATCAAACACGGCACGTATTACAACCGGATCTTTTTTTTATAACTTTTGTAATTTAATGTTGGCTTCTGTTTGTCCAGCGCAGTGGTATCTGTATCGGGTTGGATGTTTGAAAGCCCTGACGAACGGCCGGTAGGCAAATGTTTGACTTGCCCAAGTATTACGTTTTACCGCACTGTTGATCTACGATCGACCATGACGACAGATCTTCGGAATGTTATTAAAGTTATTATCATAATCGTAATTGAATTTAAATGAGTTGCCTCTGCTTCTGTTTCAATTTGATATCAAAGGTTTACCCTGTTTTCATATAACGTGCAACAGAAATAATTGAGGGGCCGCGCCGTATAGATGAATAAATTCTTACGTTTACATAATAAATCGAGCAAAACCTTCTTCGAAGGCATGAAATGCAAACGTGTTATCGAGGAAGGAAAATAGTGAAGTTTTTCCAACAGCCATCAATCGGGTTTAGGTGAGCTCCACAGCATTCCGTCGACACGGTGACGTCAGAAACAAATCTGAATATACAGAATTACCACTCGAACGAACCAATTCACTTGTATTGTTCGATATAGCACAGACAAACAAGGTTTTGATAGCGTGAGTACGGCAGTCATTTTAGGAACTGTATTTCATATTTTGTGATAGCATTTTCTATGTATATTATATAATACAATCTGTATTAAAAAGGCATCCTAAGCAAGCATCCCATAACAGATACGTTAGAATATACTATAGTTTTGTTTATTCTTATATTGTGTAGTTTGTAGTTAATCAAATTTTAGAACTTTTCATACCGTCAGCTGGATTCTAATTAGCCTGTCTATTCATAAAGATATATAGAGAAAGTCAAGTCGTCTTGCATAAATGCTCCAGCTATAGAGCTTATTTTTGTGTCACGGGGGACTTTATGAACAACTAGCGGTCTCCCACGGTTTTAACAACGTTTTTGAATGCTGCTTCGCTTTCGTGGCTTGTAGCCTAATGTTATATAGCCTATAACCTTCCTCAAAATTTGGGTTATCAAATGTAAAAATATTTTTTGACGGATAGCTTCAGAGATTAGCAAGTACAAATAAACTATCGCTTTAGCTTAATTATTTTAGTACAGATGACTCCATGTTGCTATAGTAGATGTTTCGATAAATATAATAATAACAGTTTAACTGCCTCATCCATCCAGTGGCTTTAGCTGAGGTGCATTCATGAGGGACCGATCCCAAGTCAGGCAAAATTTTATTTATTATACTTCTGTAGGTACTTTTTAGGATGTGTTTTAATATATAAAAATAGTCGGAAGTGTCGTTTTAGCTACGGAAAATCACATTTTAAAATATTTTTCATAGCATATGTGTCAAAAAACTACTGTCTGTAGGTAAAACTATTAGTTTTAGTGTCCGTAGTGGTTAGTGTAACCGACTGCCACGCCTGAGGTCGCGGGTTCGATTCCCGCACAAGTCAAACATTTGTGTGCATGAACATGGATGTTTGTCTTGGTCTGGATGTTTCTATGTATAATATGTATGTATTTACAAAAAAAAAAAAAAGTATATATGTATGTTTATCCATTGTCTAGTACCCATAGTACAAGCTCTGCTTAGTTTGGGCTAGATGGTGTTGTGTGTATGTGGTAGAATATTATATTGAAACATTAGGCTGGCTCCTTATTACGTAGGATCTAAAGTCATGGCTTTTCGATATTGGTTATCTCTCAATATCTGATGATCATGGAGTGTTTCCATATAATGTCTTATTCATGTTAAATTTACATTATTTATTTTAAATGTTAATAGACTGCGTCCTTGCGCCGCATAGTATTGTGATCGTGAGGCACTAAATTTTATTCTGCTTAAAACTCTCATTAGCAGCTCGGTATTTAGTAATGCACCTTGTTAAGTGCAATGGTTTCCCCTATAACGTGGAAGATACAACATGGTTTACGAAATATATAGGCACAAATCTTTGATATGTTAAATCTTTATTTTTTAAGGCGACGTATTGACACGTACATGTCATGGGAAGCCGAGCATGACATGTGTGTCGCACGTCCGACGCGTGACAATATGAAAGACCGTTCCATCGGCGATCGCCGGAAATCACCTTTTTATATTGTGACGTCACGTTTCACCGCCGTCCGACGATTTCGACGATATATTTATTGGCCCGACGCCTTCCAATAAGTTATTTCATTTTATTATCTTCACTTTATCGTGTCAATTTGGAAATAAAAGAAAGAAGAACGGCGTCAATCTCTATTGATGTTTGCAACAAACGTACAAGTTCTTTGAGAAATGTGTTTCGCTCTATTTGGCAGATAGCACAACGTTACAGTTGCAATGAAACAGAGATTGAAATTTTGACATTGTTTGGATTAAACAGAGACTAAAGGACATTTCAGATAACTACTTATTCTTCTCCCTAGCCTTTATTATTTCCAAGTCACTTGGGGTCGGCTTTCTAGTCTAACCGGATTTTACTGGATATCAATTTTTCCACGGAGCGACTGCCATCTGACCTTCGCATCCCGAATACCCTAAGGCTAGACCAGTGTCAGGATATTAGAAGGCACTGACTTCCCAATAAAGACTGCCATAGATGTTCATGGCAGCCGGGACCGACGGCTTAACGTGCTCTCCGAGGCACGGAGCAGACGATAATTGTCAATCAATACACACATCATTTCGGAAAGTCATATAACTTTCTAAAATCAGAGGTGCGCGACGTGGATTCGAACCCGAGACCCTCTGCATTGCAGATAAAATAGAGAAAATTAAAAGTACAAGGTAGCCCAATAGATAAGGCATTGAAGGTCGGTAAGTCTTGGATTTGAATCCCACCCATTAGACTATAGACATAAATCCAATCCAAACACAAGCTTATTAGCTCAGCTTCGGTTCGATGCCACCCGACGCACTTCTGGCGTGGCATCATTCCTAGCTCAAGCATTTTAGCTTAGCTAGGAATAACAAGAATTTAGAATTTGTGAACCAAATGCTAGACATCTTTAAAAATAAGTAGGAATTCGTCTAGTGGAGATATTGTGTGGTATTAAAGTAATACAAGTCTCTGCCTATACTACAACATCATCATTTAAAGTGCTTTCTTCCTCACTAATGTGTATCGGCAAGTGATCTTTGACCAAATGATACTTTATTATTACAGAGTAATACCCACGGGAATGATCAGTTATGTAAAGATAAACATTAAAGGTATTGCTTTCGATGAAACTGCATCAAATATTTATTAGAACATGCAGATGGGACGAACATCTCCGTATTACATATACAAGTGGTAAAATGTACCCTATTGTATTCGCAGCTGTGCTGTATTTCTGTAAAATCTCACTAAACTAAACTGACTTTCGAGTTCGTAGTTATTGGGGTTGTTATTTTTCGGTCACCATGACAACAACAAATCTATCTATACTATAATAAAGCAATAAAGTTCAAAATTTCTGTAGATTAAATACATTTTCAACTTAGCTACAAATCTAGAAAAAGTAAGTGGCAATATTCTTAAAATTTGTGACTGACTGTATGCTGTGGGTGTTAATGTTTGTTCTCTCAAGTTATGAACATGAACAAATATTTTTTGTCTCATAACTTGAGAACGGCTGTAACTATTTTAATAGAACTTATAGTAATCTGCAACTGCTACTTTAACTTAAATGAGACATGTTTTATAGCAATCGGTTAAGTAGTTCCTGAGATACCTATATCTTGCATTATATACGAAAACCGTTAATAGCCATCGCCATTTGAAATCATCATTTTTGAAGTATAAAGCGATACGGCATCTTTTGTGCCAGGAGCATCCCGGGTAAGACAATACCTCCAAAGCCCGCCGCCTTGGAGTTGTTATTTAAGAGTATTGTCTTTGTCGCACTAAAGATCACAGCGACATCCTGTATTTCTAATTGTAAGTAAGACTTGCAGAGCTCCTGAATGAGGCGGCATGTTGTCGCACTGGCAACGCAGTGAGCCCTTTGTTGCAAGCGCGACAAAGTGCTAGTGATTTTCTTTGATGCTAAAAGTATGTGTAGACTTTGGTAATCGCTTCCTTTATGGCAAGTACTTAGCAAATAACTGAAGAGGAATACTGAGATGGATTAGATGGTGTTTAGGCAAATAAGGTATATAGAAAATCGCAAAATTATTTCTTCACGTTATAGACGTGTAACGTATGTAGATATTTATAATCTACTGTGTCACAGCGGTAGTGAATGCGACTGCTGTGCATTAGATCACCGGTTTGATTTCCGTATCGGGCAAAGTGATATTCTTGTTCAATAACATTTTAGTAGCTATACGGACATTTAAACCGTGATATTGGAAAAAGAAAATAAATAGCGCCACGGAGCTTAAAACTTTGTCCAGTAAACGGCAATAGACTTGCTCTGTATTACGTGGGATTCAAAATCATAGATAGCCATATGTGGGTTTAATACAATCCTGCCCACCCCTGCCTGTATATAGACGTAAGTCTATGTATGCACTTATGATGTGAATGTTCCATGTCTTACATTCTGTTGTAATCTCGTTCGAGAAAGCCTCAAAGGACTTAATATGGTATTAAGTTTTATCGTCTGTGTCTACGACGTCAATGTGACAAAGATTACGTCTCTTTTCAATAATTTTCCTTGATGGCGCGCCTCCGCGGCAGCACCAACTCCATCGTGAGTTGGTTCGCGGATCGATGGGAGACCCCGTTGGTGCGAAGATGGATGCAGCTACATGCTGTGATTTAATCATGCATATTACTCATTGTCTCATAACATTAGTATTTTAAAGTTATTGTTACTAATACTCTATGGACTTCGTCCGAAATAAACGTATTATTATTATTATTATAAAAATATAACATATTATGAGATCTATTTATAAGTACCTGAACCTTAGCTTTTTGGTTTTTATTTTCATCATATTTAAATATTTCAAACATGATTAATTATAATACTGTCTTCATGTGGGCGGACGTTCTATTCTTGACCGATCAAGTTTTTCTGGTATTCTTTTGTTAGTCTCCTTCACCACGCTAAGCTTCTTAGCACGGTAATTTTGTGATTGGAGTGGATCTTATTCTATAAATACCTACGCAGATATCTCAAGTTCCACACCAACCCACCTAAGACACTTCAAAGTTTTGTTTCTTTTTTTTATACAACTAAAGTGGCAAACAAGCATACGGCGCACCTGATGGTAAGTGGTCACCGTAGCCTATGGACGCCTGCAACACCAGAGGCATCACTTGCTCGTTGCCGACCCTTTAGAAAAGGAAGTGGGAAGGAGAAAGAGC
Organism: Catocala sponsa; assembly: GCA_963564715.1. Classification (NCBI taxonomy): domain Eukaryota; kingdom Metazoa; phylum Arthropoda; class Insecta; order Lepidoptera; family Erebidae; genus Catocala; species Catocala sponsa. The sequence continues at coordinate 6,902,079 of OY751336.1, forward strand.
GGGAAGGGGGAAAGGGGGTGCTTGGGCCTGCGGCACTCTCACTCACCGAACGAAACACAACAGTAGGAATACTGCTATTTGTTTTGTTTTGCTGTACACTAAAACCTATTAAGGTACTATATTGTTCCCTAGTGCGAAGTCAACTAGAGTACGCATCCCAAGTGTGGAATCCTCAATATGAGATCTATAAATCTCGTATTGAATCCATACAGAGGAAGTTTCTTCGATACCTAGACTTTCGAGCGCAGCAATTCTCAGTTAACTACGAACATCGCTGTAAGAGATACCATTTCTTGCCACTGGAAATGAGACGAAACGTAAATGATATCTGCTTCCTAGCAAATATTGCAAACAATTCCATTGATTGCCCGGATCTACTAAGCAAAATATCTTTACGTACTAATGTACACGGGTTAAGAAAACCCTTATTAGACACATCCCATGTTTATACAAACTACAGAAAAAACTCTTTCTGTTTAAGGAGCGCCAAAGCATTTAACAATCTGCCGGCGCACATGGATATAGATCTATTTTGTACCAATGCACGCACAGTAAAGAGACTATTTAATAACTATTTTTTTAATAGTGATCCTTAATTTCTGGCACAGATTTTCCTGAAGTATGTTTTTGTTTTGTTTTTCTTTCGTATACCTATTTGTTTTTTTTATGCTTGTATTCAAACTAGCCATCTTAATATGTTCATTATAATATCATCTTAGTTGCAAGTACAATGCAAAATTCAATTGTATATTGTCATATATATGTGAGAGCTTGTTATTAGGAATAGAAGTTAATTATTGTATTTATATATAAGAATATTAGTCTGTAAGCTTTCTGCATAAATAAATAAATAAATAAAATAAATAAATAAATAAATTTCACAGATAATATTTTTGTATCGGTGATACAGCGGTAGTGAATCCGGTTTCTGTGCGAAAGGTCTTGTATTTCATTCACGGGTCGGACATTTACGTTTTCCTCTTAAGAAATTGTCAGTCAATAGCTGTACGAAGTTTGGAACTGTACTTGGTAGACTTCGATAAACTCGTGAGACATAAAATCATGTATTACGAAATGTGGGTGTATTGCACCTCCTCCTACCCTAGCTAGGTAACATACGTGAGACTATGTATGTACATAATATATTACATGATTATTATTCGGCCGTTTACAAATATTTTTGTAATCACTAGCCCTATTACTCATATACACGTTAATTAGTATCATAATACACTATTAGTGATGCTTCGCGAGGCTTTCTACCAAGGATGCTTCGCGAGGCTATTTAAATCAAGGAACATCCTAATTTCAATAGAGAAGATGGTTAGAATGTACCACCTGCTTGGGATCCAGTAATTCAAATAGTCAAACCCAAGAAGAAGCAAACCACAGCTAGACTTCATGATACTTTGAGCTCATTCTGCGTAAATAGAAACACCCATGATTAAATTATGTTCGGGTACTTTGAAATAACCACACTGGAACATTGAGACAACTACCATCTTAGTCTCCCCGTGACCATGGCTGCTGAAAAGCAACCGAAACGTCGGGGAAAGTGTAAACATAAATATAAATAGTATAATAGTATAGTAATAGTATAAATAGTTTTAATAGTTTCAATAATTGAATTAACTTAAAAATTTGTAAAGTTTAATAGTAATTATAGTAGTGTAACAGTTTTTCAAAATTGTATTATAAAGTGTCAAATAAACAACGCGATAAAATCCATATATAGTAGTTTAATTTCAACACTATTAGTGATTCAGATAGTCAAACCCAAGAAGGAGCAAATCAAAGCTAGACTTCATGATACTTTGAGCTCATTCTGCATAAATAGGAACACTAATAATAAAATAGTGTACGGGTACTTTGAAATAACTACACTTTAAGACATTGAGACAACCAGCTTAAAGTGTAAATCTAAATATGTTTATAACTTTAAATAGTAGTATCATATCTTATCTTATGTGTGGGGGCCAGTCAGTGCAGACCGGCGACATTTCGACCCAGTGGGATCTTTTGTGTCGGCCCCAAGATTTAACCCTTAGCTATCTCCTTATGAATGTACTGCATAAGCCGCAGTGTACAATTCAGAGGGAGAAGCCTGAAGTCTTCAGGGCTTGGATATGCCACCCCCATCAGACCCGTCCTCAGTCCAGCCAACGCGTCGCATTCACACAATAGGTGGATATGGACTCGTCCTGTTCACCACAGGCTCTGCAGATCAAATTGTGTGCCAATCTCAATCTGCACAGGAAGTCGTTGGTGCCAAAATGGCCAGTGAACGCTCCTGTGAGCAGACGCATTTGGCTCTTGCTATATCCATAAATAAATATAAATAGTAGCAAAGTTTAACAGTAGTAGTTTGATAGTTTTAAAATGATGTGAAAGTAATGTACTTCAAATAAAAAAGCGTTCAAATCCATATAAAGTAGTTTAAAAATAGCAAATAGAAATCCGTAGTCTCTGCCTACCCCTTTGGGAAACAGGCGTGAATCTATGTATGTAATAATGAGAAAAGCGTAGTTTTTTTTTAAAATATGATGTCCATTTCTTGTGTTCTTGGGGAGAAGTTACAAGCATTGAAACATACAAATTATAACTTGATTACGTTCAAATATATCATTATTTATCATAATCAGTTTAATATATTTGTTGCAATTTTAACGTAGATAATTAGAGTACGGAATATACCGACGAAATTCTACTCATTGGCATACAGATAAACTTCATACCGCGATGAGGAGCATCAAGTATGTAACTTGATGGTCCTCATCGCGGTATTCACTAGAACGATAAAATTTGCATGGATTTAATTAATAGTTGAAGTTCTATGTAATAAATCGTGTGCGATCGATCATATTTAGATACGTTTTGAAAGGCTTGACGTTTCAACGAAGTTGCACTGGCCAAGCCGCTTCATGCAGACTGCGTCCGCCGTGAAGTTCTTTTTGTCTGTTAATAAATTTTGTAACGTGAAAGTATAAAAGTGATTATACTTAAAGTTCTACTTTCGAGTTGTAAAGCTGCAAACAGAAACATATATAACAAAAAAATAACTTATTAAAAAGGAAAGAAAATATTGACTAGTTTATATATTGCAGGTTCACGTCATCGGACCCATGCCGCACGCTGCGCGTTAAAAACATTTCGCGTTCCGAGTTTATTATACATGTCTTCGTCACACAAGAAAATGGTACGTAAATCTACAATCAAACTTTATTTTTCAAGCTCAGCGTATACCAGCCTAATTTTGGCATACTATATCGCTAAAGCCTAAGCCATAAACCTAATTAACAAAGTGGTTTTGCCGACCAACATCAGTGTATCAGTAAAACTGAATGTACTGTATGTAGATGTTTCAACAGTTTTGTGTAAGTTACAATCAGACTAAATAGGTGCATGTATTTGGTAGAAGTTCACATGTCAAGACTGCGCCGAGCGTAAGACAGATAATGACAGAGCTCGTGCGGCGCATATTCAAATCGGCGCGCGGCCGCCATACTAAAATTGTATGGAGGATTTGAAGTGCTTGTCGAACAATAACTTAAATATTTGTGACGGATAAATTGTAATATAACTATTTATGTTTCATTTAAGCTGTAAAATAAGATAGATTTCTACTGTTATAATCTAAAAATCACATAACACGAGCTTACGTTTTTGCGTTCTTCGTGTAAATTTACGTAATTTTGTAGGCGAAAATATTAATTATTTTAAGTTTTTTACACAGAGTAATTGTAAACACATTCTTGTTATGGTAAATGTATATTTTATATATGTATTAAGCAAAAAATTTTGATGTTATTTACTTAACTGTGACGGCCTGTTTTGGCACATTTCACTCGGCGCAGTCTTAAACAATCAATCAACAATTTAGTGCTGCTAGTACCTTTTATAGAATGCAAAATGTGTTATTGACTGACTATATTTTTGACGGTCACCTCGCTACTACTATGTGCATTAAGTGTTGTGGATTTGATTTTCACACGAGACACAAATGTGTACCTAATCCATAAATAGCACGTGTTGCGATGTTGAAGTATTTGTGGAACCTTAAAATACATGGAATTATCCCTAGTACGCAAGTTATGTTCCTAATATATTATGAGACTTGTAGACTGTTTGAATTTGTACCAAGTAAATGCGTTTGAATAATATATGCTAGCCTAGTACACTCACAAATTATTTGTATGATACAAAACATCAATCTATACTAATATTATAAAGCTGAAGAGTTTGTTTGTTTGTTTGTTTGTTTGTTTGTTTACTTGAACGCGCTAATCTCAGGAACTACTGGCCCGATTTGAAAAATTCTTTCAGTGTTAGATAGCCCATTTATTGAGGAAGGCTATAGGCTATATATCATCACGCTAAAATCAATAGGAGCGGAGCACCAATGAAGAATGTTTCAAAATCGAAGAGTATTTTTTCCTTTTGAGAGCTTCCGCTGCGTGCGCTGCGTAAACAGTTAAAGTTTCGCAAAAATCATGTATGACAGAATTGTTCCCCTTTAAAAGTTCTAAAAAAAAGTCCGCGACAGCATATGTCTATCTTTTAAGGTTGGCTCACTATAACCATTTTTATGCTAACGAAATTTGTTCTAAAATAATGCATTATTTGCGAAGGTATTTTTATAAACATGATATTAATCCTTATCCAAATAAATACCTTATTCATCACAAGTATTTAATTTAAAACAAAATTGCCCTTTACATCATTCGATTTCAATGAATATCTTAGGAGATATATAGCAGTTTTAAAATAACATCGCAGCAAAATAATTACCCATTACAGACATAGTACAAACGATGTTTCTCCTGGTTTATTCTGCGTGATTACTACTGGTTCGATTTGAAAAATTTTTTTAGTGTTGGATAGCCTATTTATCGAGGAAGGCTATAGGCTATATAACATCACGCTACGACCCACGGGGGCGGCGCAGTAACGATAAACGCGGGTGAAACCGCGGGAACATCTAGTACATAATAAAAAAGTTAACTAATACTAAAACGGATGTAAATCGTCTTGCATAATCTATCAAAGTTATTCTTAAAACTTGGCCCTACAAGTAAGCTTAAATTACATACAGCTAAGATTTCTGAGATATTGCTAATATTGTAAAAAACAAATAAAGCTTAGAAGCGTGAAGATGACGTGAGTTCCATGATTTTTGTTCACCCAAGAAGTGCTCAACGCGCCTAACGAAGTTTTCACTTCAAATATTTTTGAATTTGGACGAAGAGGAAATTGCATTCTTTTATTATTTAAGATGAGTCGACATTGTGACAAGTGGAGACAGGACTGAAGAGAAAAGAAAATAATATGAAATGTTTCATCAAGCGAGACACGCTGATTCATCACTCGCGCCTCGTTGGTTCGCATCGCACCGCACCGCTCCGCTATGCTCCAGAGGCGCGTGTCGCAAATTGTATGAAACATAATCACTGAATTAACTTCCTGCCCGGCTTCAACTTACCGTATATTTCGCTTCAGAATAATTTGAAAAGTGATTTCTTCGTAAACTACAGCAGGATACAAATTATACAAATAAAATATTATTAAATATGTTCATAAATCGACATTAAATGAGGAAATAAGCGTATTCGATAATTTACATTTTGGTGTTCCATATATATAAACTTATTTTAGCTTTTCTTCTATTATTTAAGGCATTTATATTTGTTTGTAAAAGTATAGTCTCATCACTATGTTTAGCATTCATGTTTAATTTGTTTCTTTAATATGACAGGATTTATATATTTTACTGTTATATACTAACACCAGTTTTAATGCACATAATTATAATTGTGAGATTTATACGGACTGCCCCGAATGTAACCCACGGCATCGCATATTGAGATAAACAGGCAATAGTATTAATTCAGGGCGTCACTTTTCTGTGAACCAAGTTTTATCCGAATTCATTTAAGGGTCTTCACAAAGTTTCACACCTATAATATTAGTAGAAAATATACATATAAGTATAACATAAATCTATAAAGTAAGAACATATCCAACTGTAAATTATGCAATGAATACGTTCTTAATGTAAAATCAGAGCAGCGATAGCTCAGTGGGGAGACCAACAGACTGCAATGCAGAGGGTCTGGGGTTCGAACCCACGTCGCGCACCTCTGACTTTCGGAAGTTATATGACTTTTCGAAATGATGTGCGTATTGATTGACAATTATCGCCTGCTCCGTGCCTCGGAAAGCACGTTAAGCCGTTGGTCCCGGCTGCTATGAACATCTATGGCAGTCGTTATTGGGAGAGTGTTGACACAAAAGATCCCACTGGGTCGAAGTGTCGCCGGTCTGCACTGACTAGCCCCCACATAAGATAAGATAAGATAATGTAAAATCATATATACATTTACATAAAATAACGCAAGCAACGAGTCTTACAATAAAAAATTCCAGCGAACACGTTGTTGTCCAGAACTTTTATTTGTCAGTGCGTCAACCCTCTCCCCTACGCCGCGCTACGTAATTTGTGTTGACTCATCTTTGTCATGCAAATGAAATGCGATTGAGCTTACAAACTCCATTTCATTACACATCTTGCAACTTTACACTAGGACGTACTTTCACAAGCACAAACTAATTTGCAACTTTTCTCCATAAAATACTTTGTCTACATTTTCTTGGCTTGCCAATTTTTACCCCAAATTTGTCCCCCCTTATCGCTGCCTATCCGATATCTGAATCTGCTCGGCATTAAATTTTCCGTTTGATAAGAACTGGATAATCTAGATGGGATGGGGTGATACTGTAGCCACGATATCCTATGAAGGAGATAATTTAGATAGTATTTGTCGACAGAGCGCGCGCAGGATGTGTTGCCGTTCAGGCTGTACCTGCGTTTGTACGACGTGCCACCGAAAATCTGTCCTTGCTTCCCCGACTACCACTGTACGTAACGTATTATACTTCAACATATAATCATTTTCCTTAAAAAAACTCCACCACTACAAATTCCACCTTAAATGCTTTTTGACTTTGACAATTAGTTATTTCATTATTTGTATCTCATTATTTGTATTTCGTTATTTGTAATTCATTATTTGTATTTCATTATTTGTAATTCATTTTTAATTAATTATTAGTAATCTGCTATTTGTAACTTTGTCAAATTTCGCCAACTGTATATGTACGTTTTTACTTTGCATGCTGTGGCCTACTGTAAGTGAGAGTTCACACTTAATCTATTGACCTAACACTTTTGTATTTAGCTTTAAGTTGTTTGTATCTGTGTAGATGGTCCAATAAATAAATAATTTACTAATTGTCTGAGCGTTTAATATATAGAGGAAACATAATGTGATCATACATAAATTCAACATACAATGGTATGTAGGTACCGACTATAGAATAGTTCAAGGGGTTGTCGGCCTTGATGGCGTAGTGGTTAGTGTAACCGACTGCCACGCCTGAGGTCGCGGGTTCGATTCCCGCACAAGTCAAACATTTGTGTGCATGAACATGGATGTTTTTTTTTGGTCTGTTTGGGTGTTTCTATGTATAATATGTATTTACGAAAAATAAGTATATATTTATGTTTATCCATTATCTAGTACCCATAGTACAACCTCTACTTAGTTTGGGCTAGATGGTGTTGTGTGTATGTGATAGAATATTATAACTAGATTGACTTTAAGATCAGCAATATATGTATACTAGTATAATAAAGCTAAAGAGTTTGTTTGTTCGTTGTTTGTTTGTTTAAACGCTTTAATCTATGGAAGACTCTCAACCAGTCGGATTTGAAAAGATCTTTTTGCATTTGATATATTCTTCAGGAAGTTTAAAGGCAATATAACTTAGGCAATGAACCGTAAACCGTAACCATAATAAAGCTAGTCATAAATTAACTAGTCAAGTATTTCGGAATACAAAACTATGTACAACAACAAACGCCTGGTATTCAGATACATTTTATTCTCAAGTCGTAAGAGATTACGTCACGATTGGAACGTTGAAACCAACTAGTTTATTCAAAACAAAAACTTGCGCTAGTTTATTCGAAACAGAAACAAAACGCGTAAAGTTATCATCTGTGATTGGGATCTTGCAGTTGGCTCGACAACAAAAGCGTTTCCGTTTAAATGGTGCACCGCGAGTTGAATCTGTGGGTTGAACGCGAGACAAGCTACAAGCGTACGACTTAATCTCTCAGCTCAAAGCAAATCTGCATTAGACATCCCTATTTGAATAATCGTCAGTTGACTAAATATTATATTTTTCACAGTGGCTACAGTACGTTTTAAGTTATCGGCGAACTATCTTGCTCTCAAATATGATGGAATACTATTGCTCGAAAGAAACGTACTATAGTTTTTTTTGAGCAAATGGTCCCTTTTAAATCGTACGACCCACTATCGCGCATCATGCAGTGCCGGATTAACCACGTAGCAAGAGTAGCAATTGCTACGGGCCCCGCGCGAAAAGGGGCCCCGCATACTTAAACCCACTCATCTCTGCCTGAGAGTAATTTTTTGAGTGAAACTTATTACTTAAGATGTGGTATTTTGAATTTACTCGATGTCACAAAAACGTGAAATGTTACAACTTTTCCTACTAAGATAATCCACGTCAGACAATCGGTAACCGACTATTTCCTTGGCGTAAATAAAACACCGAATTTCATACGGTAAACGCACAAGTTCTACAAAAAGTCGCTCGTATAAATGTGTAGAATTTCAGCAGATGTATGCAAGCACTCTTACCCGAAAGAACAGACTACGGGCCTCGCGCTTGCTTAATCCGGCACTGGCATCATGCACAATATTTGAATGTAGTTAACGTCAAATGTCTATTTCGTCGCCTTGAACGATTGGTATTGACAATACACGATTACTCCTAATTGCCACAATAAAAAATCGGCCTCGATGACGTAGTGGTTAGTGTAACCGACTGCCACGCCTAAGGTCACGGGTTCGATTCCCGCACAAGTCTAACATTTGTGTGCATGAACATGGTTGTTTGTCTTGGTCTGGGTGTTTCTATGTAAATAAATAAATAATAATATTCTACCACATACACACAACACAACACCGTCTAGCCCAAACTAAGCAGAGCTTGTACTATGGGTACTAGACAATGGATAAACATACATATATACTTTTTTTTTGTAAATACGTATATATACACAAGTTATTCTCAATAACTTAGCTAAGATGCTGGTCACCACAGATTATTCGACCTAGTATTGTGTACCTAATAGTCCTAATTCTGTGAACCGTACGTGCGTGTATTTCATGTACTATGTGATGTAATGTGGTGAGAATAAATGAATTTATTATTTATTATTATTATTATTATTATACATATGTGTAATACGTATGTATTTACAAAAAATAAAGTATATATGTATGTTTATCCATTGTCTAGTACCCATAGTACAAGCTCTGCTTAGTTTGGGCTAAATGGTGTTGTGTGTATGTGATAGAATAGAATATTACCATTCGAATGTTACAGTAATTTGCAGCAATCACATAATATAGCGAATTTTCTGCATGTAAATAAAAATCGATCTCTTATTAGTCTACCTGCAGTATTACAGTAGATTGTATTCGATGACCAATAATTTGTTATTCGAATGCGGTGTACAATTTGATTCCTTTTGCGGTTGTCAAGAAACAACCGCGGTTTCCTAGCTTCGAAAGTTAGCCAGCAGACTAATTATGTACCCATGCCATAATACATCAACATTGGACTTCTCACAGCTGATACTAACTGAGACAGGTGATAGGTATCAAAATAATGAATACGCCATTTTTGCAAGAAAATTCACTAAATTTGTGCTTGGCTGTAGTTGAAAAAGATGGAACGTCGGAGCCGTCGTTGGACACTGACGAGATGTACTGCGGTATGCAATTGTACCTCGGACTGGACTACGGGATACAACGCAATGACTTCTACAAGGTTTTTCCCCGCAATATTCACAACCCATACTGACTACATGATTGCTGGATGGCGTAGTGGTTTAAGTAGTCGCTTCGGCAGTAACATCGAGTATTGTGGGTTCGATCCTCACATGAGGCAAAAAATTGAGTAGTAGAGCCTCGCTGATTTCAGCATGAATGGGCTGGCTCGACCGAGGAAGGACTACCCTCTCACAGAATATCGACGTGAAATAGCAGTATTTCAGTATACTTGGTGGGTGAGAGTGCCGGAGGCCAAATCACCCTCTTTCCCTCTTCCCGCTCCTTCTCCTTACCACTCCCTTTCCTAAAGGGTGAGCAACGCGCAAGTGATGCCTCTGGTGTTGCAGGCGTCCATAGGCTACGGTGACAACTTACTATCAGGTGGGCCGTGTGCTTGTTTGCCACCTTAGTCGTAAAAAAAAATAAAAAAATATTGTGTGATCCACAAATAGTTGTTTCGAGTCCGGGTGTCGTTTATGTCCGTTGTTTAAATGTTTGTAAAGTCCCTCGCGAAACAAGAAGTAAGTCTAGTGCGGGAGATGTGCTTTTTTAAGAAAGACTATAGAAAATTAGTGAAAATTATATCGCAAACTGTGTGAGACAAGTCAAATTTCAAGTAATGGTTTTGCCTATTATGCTTTTAGTGTTACAACACTTTTACTAAAGCTATCCATAAAGTGTAAATGATATGACTCGTGAAATGAAGCGTATATACCCAGGTAAAAAAATAACCAGAAATAAAGTTTCATTAATATTAGTTTGGCTTCAAAAAAGTTACAAGCAAACATACATATTTTTTAAATAATTTTTAGTACGGGTTCATTCGAATTAGGTATTCGGATGTTTAAGCAATTAAAATATTTTAGTAGATTGTAGATTGATTATGTGATAGCTTATGCTTACATAAGCTATCATCTTTCATCCCGAAAAAGTTCTCGAGGAATAATTAGTTTAATCCTATCCTAACTAATATTATAAAAGCGAAAATAAGTTTGTTTGTTTGTTTGTTACCTTTTCATGCCTAAACCATTGAACCGATCATCCTGAAATTTTGCATATACGTTGTCAGGTGTTCAGAAACGGACAGAGGCTACCTTTCATCCCGAAAATAAATACTGTTCCCGAGGAAAACAATAATAACGTTCTTATGATAATAGATGGCGCCACGTGTTCTTCGAATCATGATTAAATTATATTATCACAAGCAGAGTACAACCCGAATTAATTGTCAAATTCTAAATTAACGCGAGCGAAGCCGCGGGCAAAAGCTAGTATAATAATATTTTTTAGTTTCTACAAATTGTCTTCGAAATGGCAGGTTCCTTATATGTATATTAAAAATATTAATAGCTATTTGCTAGTTTATATCGCAGTTGTATTACGGTCAGGTAAGTCCTGAAGTATGCTCCGTGCCGTCTGGCAAGTGCGTGGAGTGGAAGATAACACTGAATGCTCCACCATACCCTGAAGTAGCGCCCGACGCCATCTTGCTGCTGCGGCTGATACCTCTCGATAGAGCAGGGTATTTATATTTATAGTTTAGTAATAGTTCAGACTGCGCCAAGCGAAATGTGCCAAAACAGGCGGTCACAGTTAAGTGAATAAAATCAACCCTTTTTGTTTAATACAAATATAAAATATACATTTTCCATAACAATGAATTTGTTTACAATTACTCCGTGTAAAAAAAATAAAATAATTAATATTTTGGCCTACAAAATTACGTAAATTTGCAAGAAAACTGCAAAAACGCAAGCTCGTGTTACGTGATTTTTAGATTATAACAGTAGAAAATATTTAAGTTTTTAATAATTGGTTGACAATAAAGATACATATTATCAAAAAAGCACTTCAAATCCTCCATACAATTTTACTATGGCGGCCGCGCGCCGATTTGAATATGCACCGCACGAGCTCTGTCATTATCTGTCTTACGCTCGGCGCAGCCTTAAACACTACTAGTAAAAGTTGATGAGTGATGCTGCAGTTGTCATAGTTGTATTGCTATATAACTTAAAATTTGGTGAATGTTTTATCTTGATAGTTATAATACGAGTATTAATAATAATTTGTTTTTCGAATTTATGGCAGTTGGACATAGAAGTATGTTTCATGAATTTATAATATTGGCTTAGCGATATCTGTATTTCGCAGTGATTATCAGAATTATCGTTCATCTCACATTATACGCCTCTTAATTACTGCTATGTTGACAAATTTGGGCAAACAGACTAAGTTATTGATGTCAATGACTCATTGGAACAATCAATATGTTAACATATTTTGTATTAGTGTAAAACTTTTGTGTCTGAATAAAAGCTTATTATTATAATTACTTGTATGTAAGTTTATAAGGCTAGTGTGAATTGAACAGTCGCAAGAGAAAAACCTAGGCGAACGTTTCTCGATCAGATCGGAGGCGTTCTGGACAAAGGTCAGGTAAAGAGCACCTTGAATCGACAGGCGTGTATGAGGAATGTGATGAAAGTGAGTGAAGCCAGAGAAGTGTGTCAGGATCGTAGCCAATGGAAACCCGTAGTTTCCGCCAACCCCTCTGGGAAACAGGCGTGAATCTATGTATGTATGTATGTAATAATTTGATTTTATATTGACTATTTGAATTTTAGTGAGCATTGGTACCGCGAAGAACCACCTCCACAAACGGTGCGGCTTCGCCAAGCGCTGCGAGCTAATCAGCTCAAACTATCGTGCAACGAGATCGTAGTAAAGATATGCGCGCTCAACTTACCTTACAAAGATTTCCTCAGGTTAGTACTGAAAACATTTCTATAGAGATAGGGTTTAGCAGAATCCAATTTTTTCCCAGCCTTATAAATAATTCTGATAGCTCATAATACCATCATTTTATATAGCAATTTCAATGTATGCGCGACAATGAGAGAGTACGATACAGAGCTTATAGCTTTGTGTCGTTCTAGCTCATGCAATGGCAATGCTTTTAGAGATTATCGTCTCTAAAAGCATTGCCTTTGCCATGTAAGATCCCATGAGTGTCATTCGCGAAACGTATCACTGCGCTGTCAACGCAAAAGACAATTACTACTGGTCTTACTGTTGACAAGAGCACAGCGAAAATATAAAAGACTAAAATCCTTAATTAACACTTCAACATAACGCAAAGTACTAAAATTTTGCTTAAATCTTCTGAACAAATAATGTCCTCCCGACCGAATTTCGGTCACGGCGGCCAATCTTAACGGAGACTGGCCATCTGCGCAGGAGATATTATAGTGCACAAGCGTGTGCGCAAACACAAGTGCACTCTCTGTTCCCTAACCCTCAAGATCCGATGGGACGGTAATCCCACACGACCGGAGAGAGATCAGGCGCAGGACCAACGGCTTTACGTGCTTTCCGAGGCACGGAGATGTCTAACACCGCCAACTTGCTAACTCCGGACTGCTATTGAGATTTCTTAATATATAAACCCAATAACTTTTTGTTGGCCCGACCCGGGATTCGAACCCGAGACCTCATGCACAGCAGTCACATTCACTACCGCTGCGCCACGGAGGCAGTTAACAAATAAAGCATTTGTTAAAGCAAAAATGCCAAATCAATGTAATGTAAATAGATTTCTATTTATATTTTCCTTTGTTATATAATTTTAATAAACTGTCAGTTACTTTATCTTCCGAATCCAATATCGAAAATTGCCGTAACTATCTTATAAAAGATCTATGAACGTTTGTGCAGGGTTCGCAAGCATTTTTGTATAAAGAACTTGGGCAACGGTAATTTAGATCTGACTATGCACACATCAGTACCGTGGTGCATGGTACACAGTAACACGTCCACACGTGGGCATGACGTGTGTGGCACCGGCTGTGAATGTATCTATGAGAGTAAACATAGAAGTTCCCTTATCCAGATGTGCCTACCACCAAGGAGTTGTACCGAGGTTAGCATGATACTTGAATCTCTTAGAAAGTGGAATACATCACAATCATTTCATTCTATCAAATAATTCACCATTCCGTAGCTATGGTACTTCTGATCTTCTTTCTTTTCGTGTGGTTAGTGGTCAACCTGTTAACAAGAGTTGTTTAAGCCGCCCGTAGGCCTCTGACATGGCTTAACGACTGCTATCAATTTGACAACAACCGGAACCGCCTTTTTACGTGCCCTCCGAAGCACGGAGACGCTCAGATGAAATACCACTAAGCGGTCACCCATCTATAGACTGACCGCACCCAACGTTGCTTAACCTCGCTAATCGTTTACCGATCAGTGAGTGCAACTGGCTATGAGCGATTTAACTTCTAATGATAAGCGGCTACTGTGGTTATGTAGTGTAAATAGTATTTTTTGGATGGAAACCTCGTCATTACCAGTTATTTGGAGATGGCACGAATTAGCCGGCTCGCCCCAGGAAGTTCTGCCTTTGTAAATAACACATTTACTGTAGTTCTCGCTTATAATATGTATTTTTCCAACGGTGAGCATAGAGGAACTTACTGGGTGAAATACTACATACGACTGTTAGTGTAGTACTCTTCCATTCATTTTCTTTTGACCCAACTTTAACTAAGCTTCTTCCTCGCAGCTATTGTCGACTACAAGGTAAATAAAAAGTGGCACGGCGCTCAAGTAATTTTCCTGGTACCTATATTAATATATTGGCCTCGATGGCGTAGTGGTTAGTGTAACCGACTGCCACGCCTGAGGTCACGGGTTCGATTCCCGCACAAGTCAAACATTTGTGTGCATGAATATGGATGTTTGTCTTGGTCTGGGTGTTTCTATGTATAATAAGTATGTAATCTCAAAAAAATTATATAATTATGTATGTTTATCCATTGTCTAGTACCCATAGTACAAGCTCTGCTTAGTTTGGGCTAGATGGTGTTGTGTGTATGTGATAGAATATTATTATATTATATTATATTATATTATTATTAATAACAAGCGATTATGGGCTACGAAAAACGCTTACCATCAGGCCGGTCATATGCTTGTTTACCACTTCTGTATAAAATATGGCCATCTATACTCGTATTTATCTATGCTGCATAATACATTATGTATTATGCAGCATAGATAAATACGAGTATAGATGGCCATCAAACACAACGCGTGGAAATACATGCACACACACATAGGTAAATGCGTGAGTCAATGCCTACATACGCTTGACTTTCTTAAGTCACTGTACGCACACAATCATCTACGTCAGTGTTCACACATTGTATTGAATCGGCTATCTGTACTTAACTAGTTCATGGTAGGTTATAAGGACAAACGTGTTTGTTCAACGCAACAAATTACACAAACAGGGAAACTTGAACTCGCAACTTGAATACGGAACAAATATTTGGATGACGTAAATATTTGTACTGTTAGTTAATAAGTAACACAGTGTCCGTGATGTAGACAAACATTATCTGTTATGTTACTTATAATAATTTTACTAACCTGAATCTTTATCTTTGAGCGCGCCACGTCAAATTAACAAAACTCTCTTCAGCTAGAACTTCACATAAAATGACATTTCAACCTAAAACCTTGCAGTCAACTTTTGACAAATGAAGTTATGCTTGTTTTTGAAATAAAGAAATCATAGGCGCTTCCTATAATAATAACTCGATATATTAACTTATATCTGTAAATGTTATAAGTCTTGTTATTTATACAAACAGTAACTGCGTTTTCATTTGGGAAAGCATTTAACATCAACCCCCTAACACAATTTCAAACCAAAATTTCTATATATATATATATATATGTCAATAGACTCAAATTTTAACACTTACGCGCAGTTTTTTTTTATTTTTTTTTTTATTTTGCTCGTCAAAATGACCACACTCCACCTGATGGTAAGCAGTCGTGTGGTCTAAGAGCAGTGGCCTCCACATCGCCCCCACAGTAGCCGAGGCGATGTTGAGGTCTTTACTTTGACGGCCTGAGAAGATGCTTTTTCACGCCCCGCTTAAAGAACCCAGGATTGAAGGAAGAAGGAAACACGTGCCTTGGCAGAGAATTCCATGCCTTGGTCGTTCGGCAGAGATATGAGGACCCAAACTTTTTGGTACGCGCTCTAATCGACTCTACCGTGTAAGGATGGCATCTGAGCCCAGCACGCGTTGTTCTGGATAGGAAAGGGGAGGGCGGGATAAGGTGGAATAACTCTTCAGAGCACTCCCCGTGGTATATTCTGTAGAAACATGCCAATGAGGCAATGTCTCTACGGAGTTGCAGAGGTTCCAGTGAACTCGTGACCTCTGGATCTCCGATGATACGGACAGCCCGCCGCTGTAACCGGTCGAGAGCGTCCAGCAAGTACTGCGCGGAGCCATCCCAAAGATGAGAACAGTACTCCACGCAAGGGCGCACTTGTGCCTTATACAATAGGCACAGTTGCCCAGGCGTGAAGAACCGCCTCACCCTGTTCAGAACTCCGAGTTTTCGCGAAGCTTACTTAATGACGCTCTCGATATAGGTTTTCTGGTTAAGGGAGCGGCAAAGATCCATACCTAAGATGGAGAGACTGTCACGTATCACCAGTGGAGTGTTCTTCAGAGAAGGGAGGGGCAGAAAGGCAGAATAACACAATAATTTGATAACTGACGATCAATCGCATGTTAACTGCTGGGATTGACTACATTCAACCGCCCATTATATCACTTAACATGAGTTTGATTTTGACACTAACATAACTGAACAAATTATGTTTTTTGTTATGCTTGCTGGTCAAAATGACTTCAATCCGCCTGACGGTAAGCAGTCGTGTAGTCGAAGAGCAAAGACCTGCACACCACGTCCTCACTCGAAGTGGTGCCAAGGTATCTTTCTACTTTGACGGCCTAATGAGGTATACTTTCTCGCCCCGCTTGGAGGACACAAATAATATTAATCATTTACGTATAGACAAATAGACATAAAACCTGCTTACCATTTGGTTATATATCACACTGTTTTATTTATCCCTGACGAAGAGACTACATTCCGAGTCACAACCAGTAATAAAACTCGGCATCCCAATTACCGCTAGAAGCATCTGCATTTTGTTGAACACAAAATATCAATACCTATTACGACTAAAATAACTAGACTCTTTGCATGCTGCATAGAAGCATGCATAGAAAAATATTGCACTCATATCTTGTAATATGTATTCAGAACTTTATATCATATTCCTTCCGTTGTTTACTGTCGACAAATCGCCGTAGAGTCGCGCATCCGTCCGCCATAAAAGTGAAGCACTAACTTATTTTCCGAGCCATTTTCTAGTTAGCTTCACAATAACTTTAAAATTTTACTGCGCTATAAAATGCAGTATATTTTTAGTAATGCCTTTTATAGTCATAATACTATGCATATATGATGAAAAACTAAATGGCAGCTGAGTTGTGTTTTGCTTTTGTCTTTGTCGATGAATGTTCAGTTAAAATACAGATTTATATAATTTTGAATAGGCTATAAATATACATACATACATACATAGATTCACGCCTGTTTCCCAGAGGGGTAGGCAGAGACTACGGATTTCCATTTGCTACGATCCTGACACACTTCTCTGGCTTCATTCACTTTCATCACATTCCTCATACACGCCCGTCGGTTCAAGGAGCTCTTAACCTGGCCTTTGTCCAGAACGCCTCCGGTCTGGTCGAGAAACGTTCGCCTAGGTTTTCCTCTTGCGACAGTTCCATTCACACTAGCCTTATAAACTTTCTTAGTCAGTCTTTCCTCGTCCATTCTTTCTACATGTCCAAACCAGCTTAACATACCCTTTTCTATTCTTGTAACTATATCCACTTTCATGCCGCATCTCTTTCTAATCACACTATTTCTTATTCTATCTTTCAGAGTCACACCACATATGCTTTTCAACGCTCTCATTTCTACAGCATTTATTCTGCTCTCATGCTTCTTTTGCCATACCCAACTTTCACTTCCATACATAAGTGTGGGCACTAATAGCTATAAATATATATAAATATAAAAAATAGTGCTTCCATGGCTTATGAAATAGATATGTTTGTACTGATAGTACAGTATTACACGCATACTGGACTCGGTGCAACGATAAGCTAGGTGACAATTTAGGCTGTGGCTGCAACTATGGCTGCTAGTTGTTCCTTCCCCACACGATACAGTAAAATATGGGATATACAGCCGAGATGAACAGCAAACATCCCATCGCTTTCCATTAGGCGACCCGTCAATCGTAAGCGGTTGCCTATACCTAATCGCTTGTAATACCAAGTATAGGGCGTAGCCGAACCGTCAATTCAAAAAACAACAGGAAAAAAGGGTAGTGGTAGATACATATGTCAGCTACTATTATTTCCTTTTATCTTATTTTCTTCTTCGTCTTCTTTGTCATTCCCTTATTAATGATAATCGTGACCATATACTATATGCATATGTCTCCATTTGCTTCTGTCCTGCGCCAGTTCAAAAGTTCGATGTAGAGTTTCTCCTGTTGCCTCTACAATACTTTTGCACCATCGTGTTGGAATTCGGACCCTGGAGCGCTTTCCCTACATTTGGCCCACAATCAAGTGCTTCTCCAACTCATGCATATATGACCGCATTATACATATGTCCAAAGAAGCTTAGTAACCTCTCTATAGAGGTAAGATGTTTTTTGATGTGGAGCTCTTGAAAAATTGATTCGTTTGTCCTCATGGCAGGCAGTCAGCATCACATTTCAAAAGCGCTTATTTTGCTTGTCTCGACTTTTGAGGTACCAGCTTTCAGCTCCGTACAGAAAAATAGAAAATATTAAGGAATGCTCTAGACGTATTTTGGTAGCTCGACGTTTGTTACCAAGCGAAAAAAAGTAACTTCCCCTAGCGAGCCAGTCCATTTATACCATCACCAAATATTAGATAAGAGTACGATCATCCACTTGCAATATATATTTGTTGTTATGGATATTATCTTCCTTTTATTTTGTTTTCACTGGAGCCAGAATCTGGACACTTATTCATTTTATTCTTTAGTATTTTATACTTATGTTATCAGTACCAACAACCATCAGAAGCGAGTGACCGTTTCACTTTGTGACTGTTGTATAGATGTGTGTGGAGGTATGCATCTCGACTATGGAAGCGTGGCCTCAAGGTGGCGAAGTCACATGCGGCCCGAGCGTGCTACCCAAGTACGAGCCGCGCCGCAAAGAAACCACGCTACTACACATCTACGATGACTATCATATGCTGCTGGTATGTATGTGTACTGCTTCGATCAAATATACCGTAGATGCACATTCTCATACAAAAACCGCGTCAATATGTGGCACTGACCAGTACTACTTACTTATAAGTGTCTGCATTTATTATGCAATCCAGGAAATAAACCGGAATAACCATTGAAAGCCCACTGAGAAACATTTTGTAATAGTCTAGTTAAAACGCGTCAATGTAAAGCGTCCTAAGTGTGTTACTCGCGATACGCAAGCGTACTAAGTACATGGTACGGTCTCCACCGTAGTAGTGGTGTCGATTCGCTCTCGCTTACGGGCAGCGCACGCAAGAGTAAGTGGGACAGGTGCATAATATAGCGCATACGACTGATTTATGCACAGTTTTGTTGGGGCCGTTTTTCGAGCGACGATCGTGCATCTATGGTATATTTGATCGATGGTGTACTGTATTAAAATATATTTAAAAGCTGCATCGGAAAGATACTACCTACTACCATACCATACACCTGTAGGTAAAATGATCACCAAGTGCTGCTGATATACTTGTGTGTTATATACGTACGGCGTGTTCATTTGAATGTGCATAGACCACACTGCTGCATCTGTGTGATTACCACCAAGTGCTACTGGCATGTGTTTATGCTGTGTGTATACGTGCGTACATACA
This sequence comes from Catocala sponsa, assembly GCA_963564715.1. Lineage (NCBI taxonomy): Eukaryota > Metazoa > Arthropoda > Insecta > Lepidoptera > Erebidae > Catocala > Catocala sponsa. The sequence goes on from OY751336.1 coordinate 6,921,850, forward strand.
AGGCGCTTCGACGAGATACCATCCACTGCGGCGTGTCGATTGTATATACCACCAAGTGCTTCGGTTATGAATGCGTTTTGCGGATATGTACGGGTATGTATGTCTGGCCCCATGGCATTGGTTGCCGCACATAATTGCGATCAAGACGTTCCAAATAATATTTCTTGCTTGGGCAAAGTGTTATTAGATTCTCTTATAATACAGGAGTTAAAAACATAGCAGGTGAAATGTGAATATAATAACTCTGCCTGCTCCTTCATGAATATACAAGCATATCACTAAGTTATGATTCCAGTACAATATGATGATGTTTTCTAACAGACGTTGCCATTAATCCTCGACATGGAGTACCCAATAATCAACGTGCAGCCGTTTATTGTCGACTTTGGGTTCGTGACCGACGGTGATACCAGAAAGAACTACGTCACAGTCTCTCATACAAGTCGTAAGATACATCATACATAGTTTCATTTGTTTAAATAGCTTTAAGGTAACTTGAAGCACGTGTACTAGCTCAGAAAAAACAACCAACGTTACAGTCTCTTATGGAAAGCACGTAATGCCGTTGGTCCTGCACCTGAGCTCTCTCCGATCGTGTCGGATTGCCGTTCCATCGGATCGTGAGAGTTAGAGAACAAAGAGTGTTTTTTTGTATAAAGTGTGACCCACGAGCAGTGGGTCCCCTCCCCTAACCCCAGCGTTTCGACCCCAAACGGCTCAAAACATAATCTGCTACCACGTTTTTGCATTTGCGCCGTCTTTGTGGATATGAGTATCACTGTCTAGAAGACGAGTTTGTTAAATCCTTATCATTATTTAAAACATGTTTTCACTGTATATGTTGTGATAGGCACCGAAACCTTGGATCTAAAAGCCCAGTGGATTGGCTGCAACGAGTACAAGATATGGCCACCGTTCTTAAAGATCGCGCCTGGCTGTAGTGAGACGCTTTATATACAGTACACCGCGAAGTAAGCGTCTTTTTATTAAGTACTTTATGTATAAATATACTAGATTATGCCCGCGGCTTCGCCCGCGTTTAGCTAGTTTATGTCAATAAATTTCGGGATTAAATATAATGACCACCAAAATAGGAATTGCGCAGCAAAATATGCTTACTAAAATAGATCAAAACGAGCACCTATACCTATACGCCTCAAATCACTGCATTCCGTCTTAGAAGGGTTAAGTTATGTTAGGTGCCTTCTTAAACCCACGCAAAAGTAGGAGCTCCGCGAAGCGGGGCTCCGTCGACATATTTTGATCTCTTTAAATATATTTTGCTGTGCAATTTGGTGATCATATACTATTTCTGACTGTTATATTTTACTATATCTGGTGATAAGTTAATCATAAGCCATAAATTTCTATGCCTCGGGAAAAAAGAAGTACTGTACTCGGAAAAAGAAGTACTGTACTCGGGAAAAAGGAAGTACTGTTACTCCTTTTTTTGTACCCCTGACAACGTGCATCCAAAACTTCATGATGATCGGTCAATGTCCTGACTGATCTATCATCGACGCACGACTAACTATGAAGGAAGATAGAAGAATTAGATATTCAAAATTCTTTTCGTAGAGAGGATAAAAGGTGTAAACAGTTTTTTTAAAAGATAAATCCATAATCCTAACTAATATAATATTATAAAAGTGAAAATGAGTTTGTTTGTTTGTTTGTTCTCTTCACGCCTAAACCACTGAACCGATCATTCTGAAATTTTGCATATACATTTTCAGGTGTACAGAAACGGACATAGGCTACCTTTCATCCCGAAAAAGTTACTGTGCCCGAGGAAAACAACAATAACGTTTTTATGATAATAGATGGCGCCACGTGTCTTTAGAATCATGATTGAATTATATTATTACAAGCAGAGTAAAACCCGAATTTATTGTCAAATTATAAATTAACGCGAGAGAAGCCGCGGGCAAAAGCTAGTAGATAATATTTGGTCATTCGGTTCTTCTTCTTTTCGTGTGGTTAGTGGCCAACTTGTTGTCAAGAGTTGTTCAAGCCGCCCGTCGGCCTCCGACATGGCTTAACGACTACTGTCAATTTGGCAACAACCGGGACCGACTTTTTACATGCCCTCCGAAGCACGGAGACGCTCAGATGAAATACCACTAAGCGGTCACAAATCTATAGACTGACCGCACCCAACGTTGCTTAACCTCGCTAATCGTTTACCGATCAGTAAGTGCAACTGGCTATGAGCGCCTGTTGAAGACTGTCGTATAATATTATGAGAGACGAACCTACACACAGCCTCCTGCATATAACTGTCTCAAACGAAACGAGTTATATGCGCCGTCACACGCGTCTATGTACCTAAAAGTTCGTCCGGTTCAGCGCGTGGTAGCCAGCTATCTGCATATAATGGCGTAGTGGAATAAGTGGTCGTAGTGGTTAGTGTAACTGACTGCCACGCCTGAGGTCGCGGGTTCGATTACCGCACAAGTCAAACATTTGTGTGCATGAACGTGGATGTTTGTCTTGGTCTGGGTGTTTTTAGGTATAATATATATGCATTTACAAAAAAAAGTATATATGTACGTTTATCCATTGTCTAGTACCCATAGTATAAGCTCTGCTTCGTTTGGCCTAGATGGTGTTGTGTGTATGTGATAGAATATTTATTTATTAATTGCGCCGAGTGCTGTGGAATCGAATCAAAAACAAAAATATATAATAATATATAAAGATATAATAGTTAATAGTGTGTAAATATATAATAGTTAATAGTGTGTATTGCGTGTTGCTTTATGAACCAATTAAAACGACGATGTGGTGATTGAATATTGACTGGTTTATTGTTACTTAATTAAGGCTTATATACTAAGTTATTATACATACGTAGTACGGACCTATATAGGAAAGGGAAATTATGATGTTTACTTTATTTGCATAATTAACAATATTAACTATTATGAATTACGGCACGTAGTATTTTGCTTTGCTAATAACAAGTTATATATATCACGTTTGCATGTACTATACTATACTATGATATACTATGGCTTTCGCCATAGATATTCCCCCCTTGAAGAAAAAAACTAAATTACACATAGTAATAATTAGATTAGAAAAAAATAATAATACAGATTAATTTTATGCCTACGTTTCTAAACAACGTTTGCGTCTCTAATTATTTTCGTAAGCCTCTTCTCGATCTTATTGCTTACGAATTTGAATACTATGACTATGGTTGCGATTGTACATATGACAACCCCTGCTATCGTCATGAATATTATCCAGCTCCGGATCCCTTGTACTTCCTCGACCACTTGGGAGTGCAGGTTTAATAAATCTTCTGGTTTTACTGCATTGTTCTGCACCATGTTGATTTGTTCCTTCTCGTGGCTCGAGTTTGATCCCATGCTATGTGTTGTTTCGACGCTGTGATAAGTGAATGCATAAAGTAGTGTTATTCTAGCTTATATATTATAATTGGAATCTAACCGTCGGGCGGGAGATTCTACCAGAACGTGTTCTTGTTTCTGTTTTCTTATCTGCTTGTGAAGTTTTCGTTATCTGGTCGTCTATTGTCCGTTTGCTTATCTTGCTATCGTTTAACATGAATGCAGGTTTAACTCTATCGATAGCTACACTTTTTTGTCGTCCGTTTATCAAGATCGTGAAGATCTTATCATTTCGACTGATGACAAGATAAGGACCATCGTACGGTGGTGTAAGACTTGGCCGTAATCGATCACAACGTAAGAAAACGTGCTTACATTCCGATAACTGTGGGTGCACGAATATCTTGTCGTTCTTACTTTGTCTTTGTGGAACAGAAATCATGTGTTCTAAGTTGTCCTTAATTTCTCTGATAAAATCTGCGTATGTTGAGTTATTATGTGTCTCGAAAAATGCTCCAGGCAATCTAATTGTTGAACCGTATACTAATTCAGCTGCCGAGTATCCTGTGTCTTGCCGTAAACTCGTACGTATGCCAAGTAAAACGGTAGCTAACTCTTTTGTCCAATTGATTGTGTTACCTCTTGCTATCAATGCCGTTTTCAATGTTCTGTGCAGTCGTTCTACTTTAGAGTTTGACTGTGGATGATATGGGGAGGTTCGAATTTTATGAATTCCCATTAAGTTTGCTAAATTTTTGAATATTTCAGATTCAAATTGGCGTCCCTGGTCTGTGGTAATATATTCAGGGCATCCGAATCGGGCTATCCAGCCTTCATATACCGTTCTGGCTACGGTTTCTGCAGTTATATCAGCTATGGGAAATGCCTCTGGCCATGAAGTACAACGATCTATCATTGTAATTATGTATCGTTTGTTTTTAGAAGTGGGTAGAGGCCCAACTAAATCAATATGAAGATGGGAAAATCTTCCTGTTGGCATGAATTTTCCGAATTGTGATTTTGTATGACGATGTATTTTTGCTCGTTGACATTGTAAACATGTCTCAGTCATCTTATTTACGTCTTTATTCATATTTTCCCATATATAGTTAGTTGAAATCAGTTTTCTCGTAGTATTCTTACCAGGATGGCTAATGTTATGAAAACTTTCGAAGATAGTTTTCCTGAATTTGAGAGGCATAAAAGGGCGTTGTTTTCCTGTTGATATATCACAATAAATCTTAATATTTTTATCTGGAAAATGTATTAATTCTATTTTTAACGATTTATTGGCTTTTAATCGTTTTAACTCGCTGTCATTCTTTTGATATTTTTCTACCTCGTACCAATCGATTGCAGAGGGTAAGGATATCGTTTCGATAACTCGAGATAAAGCATCGGCTACCAAATTCTTGTGGCCGCTGATGTGCTGGATATCCGTACTGAATTGTGATATATAATCCAGATATCTGATTCGTCTAGGGGTATCATCCAATGACGGCTTCTTATCGAAAGCATGCATTAGTGGTTTGTGATCCGTGTAGACCGTAAATTCTCGTCCTTCGATGAGTCTTCTGAAATGTTTTATAGCCATATAAATTCCTAGTAGCTCTCTATCGTAAGTAGAGTATTTTGTTTGGGCTTCACTTAGTGATTTGGAGAAAAAAGCTATCGGCTCCCATTTTTTGTTTCTTCGCTGCTGTAGTACAGCGCCTACGCATTTGAGACTAGCATCCGTCATTAAAGCTATTTGCGCGTTGCTGTCCGGACATGCTAATGTAGTTAATTGTCGAATGTCCTGCTTGCAACATTCAAACGCGTGGTTTGCTTCGGTATTCCACTGTATAACTGTCTTATCATTTTTCTTACAATTAATTAAATATTTATTTAATGGTGCTTGATGTTTTGCTGCATGTGGAATACTGCTTCGGTAGAAGTTAATCATACCCAAAAAACGTCGTAATTCATTTATCGTTTGTGGTTTAGGGTAATTGTTTATGGCTTGAATTTTTTCCATAGTAGGAGTCAACCCTAGGCTCGTTATATGATAACCGAGGAAATCAATTTCCGACTTGGCAAATTCGCATTTGTTTGTATTTATTGTTATGCCGTGATCATGCAAGCGCTTAAACATCTCTTCTAAGTGTTCATAATGTTCCTTAATATTATTTTTCTTATCAGCGATAAATATGTCGTCTACATACACGAATACGTAGTCCAAGTCTCTGAATATGGAGTCCATAAAATTTGGAAGGACTGTGCTGCGTTTCGTAACCCGAATGGCATTCTGATGAATTCAAAAAGTCCAAAAGGGGTTATAATCGCTGTTTTCTCTGGTTCAGCTACGGGCAGAACGTGAAAAGCTTTCTTTATGTCTATTTTGCTGAAAATTCCTTTTCCGCTTGCCACGTACGTAAAATCAAGTAGCCTTGGAAGTGGGTACCTGTCTGGTACTGTTATTTTATTTAGTGCGCGGTAATCTCCACATGCTCTCCATTCGCCATTCTTCTTCTTGACTAAATGAAGTGGCGATGCCCATTGACTGCTTGACGGTCGGCAAATTCCCATATCCATCATGTCTTGGAATTCCTGTTTTGCAATTCTGTATTTATCAGGAGGTAATGGACGCGCTCGAGTAAATACTGGGAAACCTTTTGTTATTATTTGATGCTGTACTTGGTGCTTGGTAGGTAGGTTCATCGATCTAGGCTTTGTAATGTCTTCATATTTCTCTAACAATCGCTTTATTGGTTCCTGTAGAGAAGCGTTTAACGATCGGACTGATGCAATGTTAGCTCTCACTATTTTGGCAGGCGTTTTCAAACCTGTCTTTTTATCGATCAGTTTTTTTCCGTGTATATCTACTAATAATTGATAATGATCCAGAAAATCAGCTCCCAGAATTGGCATCTTGACGTCGGCAATGGTAAATGTCCATTTAAAGCTTCGGCGAAGTCCTAGGTTAAGCATTAAAGTGCGTTCCCCGTATGTATTTATAGGGCTGCCGTTGGCGGCGAATAATTTGTATTCGCATGCTTTGCTCTCGTTATTTGTGCGATTGATAAACGAAATGTTAGCACCCGTGTCGACTAAAAATCTATAACCACTGTTTGAGTCAGTTATAGTTAGACGGTTTGCTGGGTGAATAGCACAGAGATCCGTCGTTTTCTGTGCTACTTCTAGTTTTCCGACGGTCTGATATTTTTGTTCATATTCCACGAACATGGCTTCTTGCATTTATACGAATCTTGCTTGAAACGATTATGATAATAACAAAATCCATTATGCGAGCTTCTGTGGCGCGACCTTGACCGTGAGTGTGATGTATGGCGTGAATGGAATTTGCTGCGTTGCATAGGTTGATGCTCGCGTGCGCTACGTAATGCATTTATTTCTATTCGCATAGCTGCAAGTTGTGACGATATGTTTGTTATTAAATTAATGTCAACCGATGTCTCTTGAGTGGTATTCTTGTTGTAGGTCAAGTTTTCATATATTTTATCGGCTAACTCGCTCAAGTTGTCTAATGATAAATTGTTTGTAACCGATATAATCGCTGTTAGCGAAGCGGGAAGTTGTCTTAGCCACAGAAGACGAATAGTGTCGTCGTTTATATTTCCACATCCCGCTTCCTTCATTTTTCTCAAGAGCTGGGAAGGCTTTTGGTCTCCGAGGTCCATTTCTGATAGTAGTCTGTGAAAACGTCGGTGTTCGCTCTCTTCGTAGCAGTTTATTAGACGTTCCTTGATGGTGGAGTACTTATTATCGCTGGGAGGATTAGTCAAAATGTCACTAACCTGATGGACTACCTCTTTTGGTAATTTAGATATTACCATATTGTATTTGTAGTCTTCGCCCTGTTTTTGTGGTGCCAAGATGGCTTCAAACTGAGCGAACCATAATCGTGGTGAGTCTGTCCAAAATTGCGGTAGTTTTTCCGTGACCGTGATTGCAGCAACAGTTTCGCAGCCTGAGTCGCCTTTTGAAGGAGTTATTGGTGGAGCCATTTTTCTTCTGACGTTATGAGGATGTGATAATATCGTAATACTATTGTTCTCTAGATTCACCGCTGAAAACCAAATTGGGTTCCGGTCGTCCCGGTATTATATCAGCACTAGAGACCAATAGATCACGTCGGGGTCACCAATTATTGCGTGTTGCTTTATGAACCAATTAAAACGACGATGTGGTGATTGAATATTGACTGGTTTATTGTTACTTAATTAAGGCTTATATACTAAGTTATTATACATACGTAGTACGGACCTATATAGGAAAGGGAAATTATGATGTTTACTTTATTTGCATAATTAACAATATTAACTATTATGTATTACGGCACGTAGTATTTTGCTTTGCTAATAACAAGTTATATATATCACGTTTGCATGTACTATACTATACTATGATATACTATGGCTTTCGCCATATGTGTAAATATATAATAATTAATAGTGTGTAAATATATAATAGTTAATAGTGTGTGAATATATAATAGTTAATAGTGTGTAAATATATAATAGTTAATAGTGTTTTCGAGCCTAGGTATTCTTTGGGTTCATAATGGCTGTAAATTAGGTCGTAAGCAAAGCTGTTTCTTTAAAAATAGATATGAATTCTCGTACATTTACGTATCAAATGATCGAGCAAATGGAAATCTGTAGTCTCTGCCTACCCCTCTGGGAAACAAGCGTGAATCTATGTATGTATGTATATATGTACATTTACGTCTCCACTTTTATCTCTTTTAATGAAAACTATTCTATCAGGTGGCGAGGAGACGGTGTAGCTGAGGGTTACGCAGTAGTGACCGTGTGCTCTGCAGCGGGAGGAGTGATCAACACGGCGGTGGCTAAACTCGCAAACCCAATGGCACACTCCGCCGATCCACTAGGGCAATCCATGGTCACATCCGACAGCTATCTCGGCTGGTGTCGCGCCTGCGTACCAGTGCACGCGAAGCCGGCGCGCGACTATAAATGTCATATGGAAATGCACGACCATACCGACGATGCGCACTTGTTGCCACCAAACATGCTGAAGCACCGAAAGTGACTCATTATCACTATGTAAACGCAAAGCAAATACAAGTTATCTTCGGTCTTCAGCTTATATAGGTATATAAATCGTGTTATACAATACTTGTTTTAATGAAATAGAAATAAAATATTCTTGTGTACTTAACACTAATTTGACTAAAAAAAACAAAGATGATTACAAAAATATAGGCAAAACTTTAATTTCTTAATTAATAAATTACACGTAATGAGCTAATCAATAGAATTTGCACTGAAAAATGTTAGCGCGGACAAGATGTTGTCTCCACGATGGCTGGCAGCGGATAGAGGTGCGACGTTCGGTGCGCTGGTTTTATACCCTCTGCGATACCAAAGGGATGTGACCTCTAATAATTTATTATTTTTATTGCGAAGCAGAATATTATAATAAGAAGCTAGCAAACGACATGATGGCAATGAATGAGTATCCTCTCAGAAACAACAGGTAAGTATTTATTTTTTCCTAGAGCAGGCGTAATTTTTAGACTACACATTTTTTTTTGTTTTTGTTTGCTCGTCAAAATGACCACACTCCACCTGATGGTAAGCAGTCGTGTCTAAGAGCAGTGGCCTCCTCACCGCCCTCATAGCAGCCGAGGCGATGTTGAGGTCTCTACTTTGACGGCACATACAACGGACATAAAGAAAACACAGATTCAGTATAAGTATTTCTAGATCACACAATTGTTGTCTATCCACATCCATGTTGGTATCCACAACACTCAGCGATGTGGCAGTATCGAAGCGACCACTGATGCCCCTACGTCATCCGTACAGTCAATGAAAAATGTATTCAGGTACAAAGTAACACTTATGATTTTTTACCTTTACATCATGATAGTAATAATAATAATATTCTATCACATACACACAACACTATCTAGCCCAAACTAAGCAAAGCTTGTACTATGGGTACTAGACAATGGATAAACATACATATATACTTCTTATTTTTGTAAATACATACATATTATACATAGAAAGACCCAGACCGAGACAAACATCCATGTTCATGCACACAAATGTTTGACTTGTGCGGGAATCGAACGCGCGACCTCATGCGTGGCAGTCGGTTATACTAACCACTATGCCATCGAAGCCGACAAAAGACTCTGCTCTCTTAAGACCTCTTTAAAATAAAGCATAAATTACAGCACTCAGTAAACACCACAGCAAGTACTTAGAAAAAGTTATGATAAGCACGTGAGTCTCTTTTCTTACTTGTAATTTCCTAAAATATAATGTAGTTATATATATGTTTACGCCAATGAAAAAAGTTTATTTAATTTTAATGTATAACTACATTAAAATTAAACAAACTTTATTCGGATTTTATCGCGTTGTTTTATAAAAGATAAACAACGCGATAAAATCCGTATAAAGTTATATAATGTAGTTTTAATTTCAATCTTAAAAAATTCCCAATGAATAAATTACTACTGTGTGGTTTCATGTAAACGGCAGAAATATGTACACATTGAGAAGCACAGCTTCTCATATTCTATAACAAGAACAACTCACTGGCAATGTAAAGTAATTCAACTGCAGTCTTGCTAAAGCCATTTTACAGACATATGTTAGAGAGTACTGACAAATACCTATACAATTAACCATAACATTTCTCAGCCATATTCTCCCATAACCCTTCTCAAAGTTGTATTAATATGATCGTTAAAAAATATTATGAACGAACTATAGCTGCGGTTTGACAATATTTTCACTTATTAAAAAGTATATAGTGACAAGACTAGAAAAGGGTATGTTAAGCTGGTTGGGACATGTAGAAAGAATGGACGAGGAAATACTGATTATGAAAGTTTATAAGGCTAGTGTGAATGGAACAGTCGCAAGAGGAAAACTTAGGCGACCGTTTCTCGATCAGATTCCGATCTGACAAAGGCTAGGTTAAGAGCTCCTTGAACCGACGGGCGTGTATGAGGAATATGATGAAAGTGAATGAAGCCAGAGAAGTGTGTCAGGATCGTAGCAAATGGAAATCCGTAGTCTCTGCCTACCACTGTGGGAAACAGGCGTGAATCTATGTATGTATGTATGTATTAAAAAGTTTGTAGCTCATCCGTTCTATTTTATAGCACTCAAGGCTTGTTCCTCTACCTCCAAATAGCATTTATCTACAAGATAAAAGTATCACCATCTCTCTTCTTTAACCTAACAAGAGTGAAATAGCATGCGGTTTATCTTTCGGATAACTTTTACTTGTTAGTTGTTGGACTGGCCTGGATAATAATCGTAGATCGCCTGATAGTCTGCCTGCAATACTTTGGCGCTCGATAATACTATTCTCGCGATACCAATTCAGCAAAATATTGTTTAACCAATTGTTTAATTCTGTGTTCCTGTTATTATCTGATAATAAGCTGCCATCATCCTGCCAAGAAGCTGGAATTTACTAAAAATAATTTGCATCAAAGTACTTCATTATTTAGAATCACATTCGATTCCTGCACAAGTCAAACATTTGTGTGCATGAACATGGATGATTATCTTGGTCTGGGTGTTTCTATGTATAATATGTATGTATTTACAATAAAAAAAGTATATATGTATGTTTATCCATTGTCTAGTACCCATAGTACAAGCTCTGCTTAGTTTGGGCTAGATGGTGTTGTGTATGTGATACAATATTACATTTACAGACGAGATTCGGCCAAAAATAAGCCCTTGTAGTCACAACTGTTATACTAAGAAAACAAACTCAATTAGTTTAGATACAACAGTCTATAAGTAATGGTTAACCAGCAAAATCAATTATTTATCTATACAAAGTACGAATGCAGTGTAAAGTGGGGCCAGTGTCCGGCCGAGGCGTGAACGTCGAGTGGTGTCCTTTAGAGCCATTGAGTCGTAATCGATAGGCAACTAATCACATTGTCTGCCAAACCTCTTTACATACCACTTTGATTAGCATCGCTTGTGAGCGCGTCCTATCTCCTGCGAGGATTCTTTTGCTCTTTATATGGAGTCTATCACTAGATTTAAACAATACAGCTCTTCATCATTTATATTGTCTTATGGACTATTTTACCCAAGAAATTATTATTTAATCGACAATACAGAAATAAATTAGATTTTAGATTTTAATTTAATTTAATTTTATATTTTAATATTATTTCTCTCTTTTCTTGATGTGCCTAAACTATTAAATTTTTTGTAACAATCTCAGGGTGGAAGGCGCTGGCAACTGTAGCAGTTTATACTACTAGTACGGTCGTCATCGTATTCTCTTTTCATATTTCAACGCTTTATAAAATATATGTATTACATTAAAAGAAAAAAATTGTTAAAATTAAATGATGAAAATAAATTATTATTATTATTAAATGCCTTGTGTAAGAAATCTATAAGATATTAAAAACGTTTTTTGGTGAAATAAGTATTATTATTATTATATTAGTAAACAATCAACATAATCATCATTATAATTTAATTATCGATATTATAAACATTTTGACATTTCGTAACAAAAACGCGTCAAACTGTTATGGCTTCTCGAATGTTGCCATCGTTTGTAATACCCAAACTTACAAACATATGTTAGGTTGAAGTGTTAAGTAAGCTTTAAGAAATAACTAATGTATAGATTCATAATCGATAGGCATGTGATCACATTGTCTGCCAAACCTATTTATACACCAGTATGCACTTTGATTAGCATCGTTTGTGAGCGCGTCCTATCTTCTGCGAGCATTCCTTTGCTCCTTATATGAACTATATCTATGATACACACAGTAGGTTCGAACAATGCAGGTCTTAATTATCTAATTTATAAAGTATATGGGTACCATAAGACATTTTATTTTAGTTAGGTTACTAGCAATTTTTTTAGCTACCTGGCTCTCCAACTATGTTAAAAGGCCTGTGGTAAGAATGGGTTCACGTTAGAAGTGCAATATGTTGGCTTCGAACCCGTGCTCTCGATCGCAAGTTTCCATTTAAGTTAATTGGTGGTATTTTATTCATATGAGGTGTGAAGTCTCCGGTTCGATTTCAAAGTCGGTGAAAATATTATTTCATTTTTCTGACCATAAATTTTCAATAGCAACAGTCTGTCATCTGGAACTATACCCGATTGACGGCCATAGGCTTGCCCTTATTATATGGCACCTGAAACCACAGCTGACGAAATGATTGTGTAATACATATCTACCTTACCCTTCGGCGTTATAAACGTAAACATACATTCTGTCACGCAAATATATATTTGCGTGGTATAAAGCGGAATATATTTGTCAAATATGCAAAAAGATTAACAAGACAAAATAGGTAAAAAATTTAAAACAACGACGCTTTCTTTAAGTAAGCGAAATCTTATAGAAACTCCGAACTAGTACTGAGCTGTTACATTGTTAAATAAGTATTCACATTAAAATATAGTTAAGAGATTTAAGTTTTAATGACACGAATTACGGTCTAAAAGCTTTTTGGTATCTTACAATAATTAATTATTCTTGTATAATCTATTTTGTCTTTAGTTCGCCTCGTTGAGTCACAAAGTTTTGCTTTGATCGCATCTATTCGTGAGTTGTTTTCAATGTTTTATTTTGTGAATAAATTATTCTATTACACGTAATATAATAATGAGTTTTTAATTTGCATGTAAAGTAGTTTTAGTGTCGGTGCCGTGTCATAAGTTTAAATTCACTTACGTATACAGTTTTATGTAAGTCAAGCTGGTTATTATTTACGGCTCATCAAGTTTCTGTTCAATTAACCTATTGAGTCGCAGTCGCACACCGGCGGCCAGACACAAAAGATTTTTAATTACGTTTGGTTTTCTAAGACTTGACAGTTTAAAACGCTCGGTTTGTTTAAGCGTAAGGCGCATGTAGCAAACGCAGTGCCTTTACCGCGTATGCCTCACTTAAGGTGATACGCGTATTATGCTGTGTTTTTTTAATTACATCGCCCGCGCTAAGAACATTTACAAACGTTCAAATATCAAACACAAAGAACCCCCAGACGCGGCACAATTATTTGTGAATCACACAATTCTATATTTTATTTTTTTAAACACTAGAAATAAGCATCAGTTAGTAGGTCCGTCCGTATCATCGTTTACATAAAGTTCACAATTCATTTGCGGGGCTCAGTATATGCTTTTTTAATAAACTACCGATTGATATTATAAATTTACCTTTACTCAAATTTAAAAGTGCTGTTAAAAGTCAGTTTATCCGGAAGGGCTATTATTCAATCAATAATTACTTAAAAGATAAAAACTCATGGAACTAGTTGCTTGTTTCAAATTGTTGTAGTCAATTTAGTTATGTGAAGGTACTTCGTGTTTATTTTGTGATGTTAAAGTATCTGTCTTTTCTTTTAACAAACTTTGTAAGTAATAACGTAAATTTTGTTTTAACTACATTTAGTCACGAACTACCTTTTCATATGTCATAAAGTGTAAGTGTATGCGTCCTCATGCCATACTACTGTCTATTACAAATGACTACAGATAAATATTATTTCAAACCTGAAATGCTTCTTACCTAATATTATTAACTTTTCCTTTATTTTTTTAATTTAGTTTTATATGAACAGTGACAAATGGCATAATAACTTTAACACCTGGTACATATATGAGTTGTAAAATACTGAAATTGTAATTTGATGGTGATTTAAAGGAGGGTGTGAGCTTGAGTTTCTTGCAGGTATCTTCTCATAGGCTCTACCTTTTGCTTGAACCTTGCAACTAACATAAATGTAAATTCAGTAAATGTAACGCTCACTAACCCCTTTGACCTTCATGAGTGTTACTTTGTAACCTAAGTGAATAAATTATTTTTGACTTTGACTTTGACTATGTCGATTCGTGTGGCGTTGAACCCACAACACTCGGCGTAGTGGCAGTGGCGAAGTGACTACTAAAACCACTACGCTATTTGTTATAAATTAGGTTATAGGTTTGGCTGACTATCAGTTTGCCCATATGCCTGTCATCAGATATGTGTCACCTAAAACCCTGCGATACTCTAAATAGACCTGATATTACATTATTTGAGGGTACTTACTTGAAGCTCCCTATATTATCGGTTTGACACCTGTGTTCAAAGGTTATACGTTCTGCTGTCTCTCCCTCTCTCCTCTCTCTCCCTCTCTTTTGCTCTCTCTATCTCTCTCTTTGCCCAGAGCATTAAAAATGTAGTTATGATGTCGCTACTGCATCACGGCCTTTTCCTTTGCTCACAAGCAACGTGTAAAATGTTTCACATTTCTTTGACAGACGATCGTTAATTATTCTATATCTTGGTTGTCTATTGTTTACCCGAAGATTATATACCATAATCATCATATTCCCGAATTTCATTTACCCGAATTTCATTTACCCGAATTTCATTTACCCGAATTTCATTTACCCGAATTTCATTTGCCCGAATGTTTTGTTTGCCCTAAAAGACATTTATTTATTTATTTATTTAATTAATTAATTAAAACGGTATAACACCAATTACATTAATTAACACAAAACCATAGTTGGTAACACACACATAAATAACAACAAAGAGGAAAAAACAATAATAAAATGGAACACACAAATAAATTCAACAAAAATAAAATATACACAGAAAAAAAAGAACTAACAATCATAATGTATAAACAAAACACAATACACGAAACACAATCAATACACAAAATAAGTTTAGTTAGTGTGTATGCGATTCCTTTCACAGAATCGCAAACACACCAACATAATTACATGCCATCCGTCCGCAAACAAGTCACAGTCCGGATTGGCACTAAGGAGAGTGTTGAGAGACATATGACATACTTTTAATTGCCCGAAACTTAGATACCATAAGATACGAGTGCCATACGTATTGTTTTTCATATTTTTAAATGCCATAATAATTATTAGACATAATATTTAAACGCCATAATGATTATTAGACATAAAACCTAACCTAGCCTAACCAAACGACTTCTGGGTGGTATATAAAAAAATAACCACGAAGGAGATGACGGGGTCTATTCGCTCGCTTCGCTCGCTCAAACGACCCCGCCATCCCCTTCTAACCTAACCTATCCGAGTCGGGGTGCCCTAAAGTCCCGATTGCATCCAGTTTCTCCTGATATAACATCCGTTACACACCCAATGTCGATGGCAAATGATGTTATGGCATGTGATAATTAGGGCATGTGATAATTAGGGCATGTGATAATTA
Source organism: Catocala sponsa (assembly GCA_963564715.1). NCBI lineage: Eukaryota > Metazoa > Arthropoda > Insecta > Lepidoptera > Erebidae > Catocala > Catocala sponsa. The sequence goes on from OY751336.1 coordinate 6,937,447, forward strand.
GGGCTTACAAATACGATATACGAATACAATGACAAATGATGTTATGGCATGTGATAATTAGGACATGTGATAATTAGGGCTTACAAATACGATATACGAATACAATGACAAATGATGTTATGGCATGTGATAATTAGGGCATGTGATAATTAGGGCATGTGATAATTAGGGCTTACAAATACGATATACGAATACAATGACAAATGATGTTATGGCATGTGATAATTAGGGCATGTGATAATTAGGGCTTACAAATACGATATACGAATACAATGACAAATGATGTTATGGCATGTGATAATTAGGGCATGTGATAATTAGGGCATGTGATAATTAGGGCATGTGATAATTAGGGCTTACAAATACGATATACGAATACAATGACAAATGATGTTATGGTAAGTGACTTTATGGGAGACAAAGCTTCTAGCACATGACTAATATAGCAAATAAGAGTAGGGCAAATGAATATTACGTCATACAATATTATGGCTGTTGACTATTATGGCAAATGATAGTAGGGCAAATAAAATTCGAGCAAAGCAAGGGGAACGCCATATCTTGTTGTCACAAAGTTCATACGTTGAGGGCCTCTTATTATGATAGTAAGCGTAATAAAATGTGCTCAAACACTATCATACTCCACACGTCCCTCAGTACTGGCCTATCGAGGAAGCTATTATCTTTGTGTTGTAAAGTCGTAATTATTAAATAGCAAAGCTTCGCGCTCGACGACTGTACTATATTCATATTACAAGCAAATGTCCATCGCTTTGTTATACGATTAATAAGAGTGACAGGAGCAACATTAAACGGCGTTTTTTCACGGCTTGCATTCTTAATGTGAACAGCTAGGAGTAAATGTCGCATATAGCCCGCAGAAGTAGATTTTGCATGTAGCCTACTGAAGTAAAAGCCCACGCAAGTAGCTCGCACGTGTAATTCGCGAGAGTACGTAACGCAGACAGCCTTAGCAAATGGCTTGCGTAAATAGCCCGCGAGTTACTTGTTGCTTGCGTTAGTTATGTACCTTTTGTTGCAAATATATTGCCCACTTTGGCGACGTGACATGACGTCATATAATCCAGAAAGAAAGTAGACAAAGAGAGTACCGGAGGCCCAATCACCCCCTTTTCCCCATCCCGCTCCCTTTCCTTCCCACGTCCTTTCCGAAAGGGTCGGCAACGCGCAAGTGATGCCTCTGGTGTTGCGGGCGTCCATAGGCTACGGTGACCACTTACCATCAGGTGGGCCGTATGCTTGTTTGCCAACTTAGTTGTATAAAAAAAAGACATATTATTTAAAAAAATTAAATGCTGAATGAATATCCCAATATAATATTAATATAAAAGTACCTACAGCTACTCAATACGACTTTCGAAACACTTATTGTACTTTGGTAGTGCTGTGAGAAAATCTTTCACACAAGCCAACGTCTTTACAAAGTTTCAACAATTGGATGAACGATGCGTGAATGCAGAAAACGAACAGACAAAAGTTGAAAAATATCGTAAAAGTTGAGAGAAAAGCCATGTCGCTGAATGTCAGTGCGTTCGAAATTAGGGGAAGAAAACGATGCGTGTGAAAAAAATATTTTAATATTCTTTACATACATATTCTTTGGCATCTACCTCCGAAGAGGCAAAAATATATTACACTCATATTTTGCCAGCTGTTGATTTAGGTCCATGTTTAGTGGACCGCCTATTGCCATACAGGGCACAGTTCCAAACTCCGTGCTGCTACACATACACGACTGCGCCACCGAGTCAATCTTACTATATAGTGTAAAATAAATACATTGTCGATTGATTTGACCAGAATGTTAAACTTATGCTTTGACTTCTTCTTCTCCCTAGCCTTTACTTGGGAATAACCCAAGTCACTTGGGGTCGGCTTTCTAGTCTAACCGGATTTGACTGGATTTCAGTTTTTACACGGATCAACTGCCATCTGACCTCCGCAACGCGAAGGCTAACGATACCCTAAGGCTAGACCAGTGTTAGGATATTAGAGGGTACTCACTTTCTAATAACGACTGCCATAGATATTCATGGCACCCGGGACCAACAGCTTAATGTGCTTTCCGAGGCACAGCAAACTTTTGCTTTGATTAATAAAACAATAATATCAGCCTTGTATATGAACTGTCCCACTGCTGGGCACGGGCCTCTTCTCAGTGTGAGAAGGGTAAGACCTTAGTCTTATCATGCTGTCGTAGGGCAGGTTGGCAAACTACACATATCTTCGTGAACATTATGGAGATGTTTTTCTTCAACGTTAAAGCAGGCGATAATTTACCCCCCTAACTTCAAAAATTCCGTAGTGCATTCTTGGATGCGAACTCAAGACCTTCGTCCGAGTGGCAGTTAGACTAGCACTAGGCTTAAAAGATGACTAAAGCAGAAAAAGAGTTGTATTAGTTTTAGAAAATACACAAAATTTAACACGGGAAAGTAGAAACTACAAAAACAGGCAAAAGAATTTATAACATTTAATATGTAACATTTAACACAGTTTGAACAAGCATTTGCTCTTTGTCATCGTGTACTGATTTTCGAACTAATTTCAAAGTAGTCGTGGTTGCCATGTTTGCGTATTTGTACCGCATAGTTTGTGTACGTGTCATTGACAAGCGGTTGTTTTACTCTCAACAATGAATTGCTTTAACGAAATCGTAATTGTATTTGTTTGTTGGTTTATCCTGATGTTAGCCCATCAATATCACATGTGTATATCCCCGAAGTAGTTGACAGAGAGGATTTTTTTTTAAGTGAAAACTTCTTTATTACCGGCGTTGTGCACTTTTTTGTGATGGGTAAAAATGTTAAACTCGCGTCAGGACACGTGACCTGATCAAAAATTCGTAAAACGGATGGAGAATTGTCATGTTTGTATACGATAGCGCAATAAATGAATATTGTATTTTACCACATAAATGATAGTACTTTTATACTGATAATTAAAGCAATTCGTGCAAAATTATTCCCAAACCATTCCAAAATATCAAAAATGCACAACGTTAATATTCAAGTTTTCACTTCTGCCGGCACTCCCGGAGTGCAACCCGTTGTTTTTTTTCAATGACAACTCCCGCACTAGGAATGATTCCTATGTCACGGAGGACTTAACAGACATTCAAACAACGGACCACACCATTTTTTGTCCAGCATGAGGTTCAAACCCACAGCACTCGGAGTAGCGGCTGTGGCGAGGCTGCCACTTAAACCAGTACGTCAGTACGTGCAGTCAATATCATTTAACATTTTAGTGTGCGGCAATCGCAATGCATTCAACGCACCGTATGGCGCATAAAATAACAGGCCCGCCTTAGTATCAAGTTGTAAACAGCTGTCTTCGAATATCACTCGACTGTGCCACAATAGCGCATCACTAATCAATTAATAGCGCAGATGGCATCCGTTTTACCAGCGCAATAAATTTGGTATACTCAGTATTAACCAACCGAGTTTCGGACGCACTCCGGTCGGTTTGGAAAGCAGTGAGGATTAATTAACTGATACTAGATATGTTCAACCGTTGCGGTTACACATTGATGATTCACGGGATCCGTGCAGCTAAAATCAGAACAATACTACTTATATGCGACTAAAACCCGTTTACATTATTGGTAGTTATTGCTGACATTGAATTTATTTATTTGATTTACCAGCAGTTATTTACAAAAATCATTTATGTGTAAATGATTTTTTGTAAAATACAACATACCTAGGTTTAAAACTAATCGCATATCTAATAAAATTATTAGGTGAATACAGCATGCATTTAATAGTAATCAATCACAATTATCATTTTAATCATAAGTTGAAATAGAATATTAAAATAATTATAAAATTTTAGTCAAAATAGTACCAATATAATCCTTAAATTTAATCAATATATAAATCTATTAATTTAAATTTCTAATAGGTATATTAAGATTTGAAGAATATGGGCCCTGTGGGTCAAAAGACCCCCGAGATATAGGGTTCATTTCTTTTCATTACTGTTACATTTAAGACAAAGTGGTCGAATCCTGGGTTTTTACACCTATCTCGTTTATATTTAATATTAATTAGCTATTTGTAATCACCTATTATATTATATCATTAAATATTGGCGGATTGATAAATTATTTTGTTACTAAGCGATATGTGTTGCCGACTGCCCGCTGCGAGCAAGGCAGTCGGTCAACTTCCTCTAAGTGCGACGCTTATGCTAATTATACTCCGCGCACATACGAATACCCTCGCTTTATAACAGTTATCGTGAAAAGAACTTGATGTTTATTGCTTGTTTTTATTTTACTCCTTCTGGCTATAACTTTTTCTGTGCTGTGTTGTGCTAAACTTTCTTGTGATTGTGGAATAAACTGTTTTATGTGATGCCTGCCTACCATCTTTCACTTCACGCCTGCTACGAGTCTGTTTACAGTAAATTAGAACATTCCATAAACTAAATATAGATGAATTTTGCACAAAATGCTTAATGTTATCTGATTATGTAAATTGATAAAATTAAATTTTGTTCATAACCGAAAATCACATACTTACACAACACTTATTCATTATTGGTAACATTCCCATCAGTTAACTGTACGCTTATTATTGGCAATTTGCCTTACAAGTTATTTTATGTACGATTCAGACCTGCTAGAGCGGTAGCTCATCAGTATGCAGCGTAACTCATTTTATATTGCATTAAAAACATGACATGTCTGTTTAATGAATTACGCTGATTTCTGTTTGTGGGCTGTGATTTTTAAATCGTCAGTGTACTAAAAATTGCAACAGATTTCCTTTGCAAAACCAGTCAAAATGTGTTATTTACTTCTCGTATAAATACTTATAGGAGAAACGAATAAGAGTTTGGGTTACAAATGAAAAAAATATATATATGAGAAAACTCAAATGCATAGCAATAGATAATACTACCTGATCGTTGGAAAATCAGCTCGTAATCAAATATTTATAGGCATCATTGCTTCTACACGCATGTTCCGCAGAATGCAGTTGGCTGCGCCCATCTTTTCGCGCATGCTACGAAACGCGTTTGCATACAGCAATTACATAATCCATAAAACGTGTCTTCAGGTCTGAATTGTACATGAATAGACGCTATTCATTTGAGTTTTCTATTTGGAACCCAAACTCGTTTGTGAAATATAAAAGCGAATATAATAGAGTTGTTTAGAACATAGCCAAACCGATATTGTTGAATGTGTAGTACGAGAAGAAACTAAATTGGAACATCGCATCGCTTTGAATTCGCGCCCGGATCATTCACGGTACAGCGGACGCTTTGGAACATACATTGACATGGCTCTTTTGATGTTTTACTTGGAACTGAACTAATTGCAAGGACAGTAATATCGGCGCAATAACACACAAATGATTGAAATTCAAATATTTACTGCATTTATGTCTACATACATATGTAGTTGTTATAAAATCAAAGGTATTATCAACATGAAACATTGTTCGCGCACAGCAAATAATTTTATTTTTATTACTTAGTTCTTAACTCAATATATTTTTACAAATTTATAATAATGTTTGACATTGCAGAATGTACAAAATTTATAAATTCCTTAATGTCTTATTATAATCCTAATCCTATCCCTATCCTAACTAATATTATAAAAGTGAAAATGGGTTTGTTTGTTTGTTACCTTTTCACGCCTAAACCACTGAACCGATCATTCTGAAATTTTGCATATACGTTGTCAGGTGTACAGAAACGGACAAAGGCTACCTTGCATCCCGAAAAAAATTACTGTTCCCGAGGAAAACAACAATAACGTTCTTATGATAATAGATGGCGCCACGTGTCTTTCGAATTATGATTGAATTATATTATTACAAGCAGAGTACAACCCGAATTGATTGTCAAATTCTAAATTAACGCGAGCAAAAGCTAGTTTGTAATATTTCACATAATTATTTCTGATTGACTGGCAAACATGGACAAACGAACGCCAGTATGTGCTATTTACTGCGATATGACGCAGGCGTTTGACTACGTAGATCACACTATCCTAAAAGACAAGCTGGAATGCTATGGAATAAGAGGAAATGTCTTAAACCTTTTAGACTCGTATCTTACTAATAGAAAGCAAGTCACAATGATCTCGAGACTAGACAATAAAACTAAAACAGAAGTGCTCTACACCTCAAGTGAACGCTCTATTAAGTTCGGCGTCCCACAAGGAAGCGTGATCGGACCCCTATTATTCATTATCTATATAAATGACATGCCAAAATCCATAAATCAACCTATGACTCTCTTTGCTGACGACAGTACACTGACAATTGCTTGCAAAAATCGTGACACTTATAAAAATGACATAAATAATTCTTTGACATCGATAATTTCTTGGCTAATTAATAATAATTTAAAAATTAACTTAAATAAAACCTACATAATGCACTTCAGCCAACGCATAAATACTCCATCACAAATTGATATAAACTATAATAATAAGTTAATAAAGGAAGTCGACAGTACTAAATTTCTAGGGCTTATAATAGACAAAAAACTAAATTGGAAAAATCACATTGAGCATCTTAGTAGTAGATTAAGTAAGTCATCTTATGCTCTATATAAACTAGCACCATCAGTTAATACAGATACCTTACTTACAGCGTATCATGGATCAGTGGCATCCATCCTAAGATATGGAATAATTTTTTGGGGAAATTCGACAGATAAAACATTAATATTTAAACTCCAAAAAAGATGTATACGTGCTATGTTCGAGCTAAAAGTTACAGACAGCTGTCAACCACACTTTAAAAAGCATAAAGTATTAACTCTACCTTCCTTATATATATTAGAGGTATGCGTGTTCGTAAAAACAAACCCAGAGCTATTTCCAAGACTATCTGACACAGTGAAGCGCAACCGGCGCGACAATGATCGCCTACGTTCACACGGCGCCAAAACTGCTCATTTGGGTAACAGTATATTTTGTATGGCACCTAAAATATATAATAAACTTCCAAATGAGTATAAGACATTAAATGTAAACCCATTTAAAAGGAGACTTAAAGAAATGTTGACAGAAAAATGCTACTATAATATCAGTGACTACCTAAACGATACTTAATAATTACTGCAATAATGTTATTACTATTGACTTATATAATATTTTACTCGGACATTCTCAGTATGACATTAACCTTTTGACATTTCTTTATTTTTTATTACCTTTATTTAAAATTTTCAACATTAATTACTATGATAGCATGCACATAAAATTTTATTCACAAAATACATTTGTATGCCAGTAATGGCAAAACATGTTGAGACTGCTATCGTTTAAGACCTATTTATTGGAACACACATGTTTTATGCAAATAAAGATTATTATTATTATTATTATAAAAAATAAAACATTTTAATTTCTATTCGTCTACCGATTGTCTTTTTTTACTTTGTTTAGGAGCTATTGACAATTATTATTATAAGTGATGAATAATAATAAATTAAAGGCTTTAATTTTTTTAATAAAGATAAGTAAAGACCAGGTGGGATGACGATTTGCGAAAGACTGCAGGCAGATGCTGGATGCGGCAAGCTGAAGACAGGGCGCTATGGCGCTCTTTGGGGGTGGGCTATGTCCAGCAGTGGACTATTATAGCCTGATGATGATGATGAAAGACAAAAAAGATTATAATCGAATTTCAACCACTTGGCGAACACTAGTTTACTTAATTGCTTTTAAGCATTTCATTCGTACACGTCTGCCGATTGTCCATTGAATATTAAATATGGAATCGTGATACTATTCCATCGTCCGCAGGCTCGATTGAAGTTTTACTGCGTTTTTAATATCGCGTGGAAATATTGGAACATGCTTTCCATACACAGTGGTGAGTTGGTGATATAATGTATCGGACGTGAAATGAATATAGTTCCAAGTGGATTAATTTATATTGTTACCGGTGTAATGTAATTGATTGTCAGACACGTCATGTTCTGACAATTGCTGTAATAGTTTAGAAACAAACCAAACACCTAATCCGTAACCAGTTTATAATAAAAATATAGGATGTAGGTAGCTATGGTTCAATCCTAACTAACTATAATATTATAAATGCGGATGTGAGTTTGTTTGTTACGCTTTCACGCCTCAACTACTCGATTGATCTACATGAAATTTCGCATAGACGTTGCCAGACGTACAAAAAAAGACATTAGGTAACTTTTATACAGAAAAGTAATGTTCCCGAGCCAGATTATATATTTGGACTTGCAATCAAGAGGTCTTGACGATACCACAAAATCTTGATCCACACCATTATGGTATCTACTCTTAACACAAAAGGATCGATGAAATAAAGTAATTTGCAAACCAAAAACTGACTGCACGGATGGCGTAATGGTTTGAGTGGTCACCTCGCCACTGCCCCCGCCGGGTATTGTGGGTTCAATTCCCACACGGGACAAAAATTTGTGTGATCCATTTGTCCCGAATCTGGGTGTTATTTGTATCCATTGTTTGAAACTTTGTAAAGTCCCCCACGACACAAAAGTTATTATTAGAGGAAGTGTCTTTTTAAGAAAAGTACATTTTCAAATTTTACGTTGTTTAAATGTTATCAAGTATAGTGACCGTCACGTAAAAAGAACGCTGGCCGTTTACCTGCGCACTGAGCAATTTATCGATCAAATTGGCGGTATGAAGGCGCGGGACGGGGCGATGGTCCGGCAGTATGTCTATGCGCGCACGCTATTGGTTCCTCAGTTGACCCATGCGCAGACACATCCCCTCCACTGTCGCTCAGCGTTCTTTTTACGTGACGGGACCTATATACATACTTTCTTATGCAATCATAATCATAATAATTTATTTGTGGAACATAGGTTAGTAATACAGCTGTTCTTAAAGCTATGTTCTAAGTACGCTATGTCCTACCACATAATATGGTGTACAAATTATAATATAATTTACAGGAATCAAGCAAGCAGGCTTTAGTTAGAAAAAAACTATAATTTTACAAAATTAACTGTCATCGTCGTTTGAAAATAAAAAGGGAATTTAGTTATGTATCACTATTCACGACTCATAGTAATAAACCAAGCTATTATAACGGAATGTATGAATTTCAAATAGCTCTGCACGATTGTACACTAGAGAATAAGCCTGTGCACCTGGCATGTATGAGGCACTATGAGGTAACTAGGTGATTAATGGATGTACGGCCAAGCTATGAAACTCTTTATCACCAAATATGACTTGTGTAGCAGAGCATTCAGATGCATTGTTTGCGTACCTCACCTGCGTGTATCATTTAAAGTTAACTTGAGCGTTCATATAAAGCAATTTCTTTTTTTTTTCGACTAAGGTGGCAAATAAGCATACGGCCCACCTGATGGTAAGTGGTCACCGTAGCCTATGGACGCCCGCAACACCAGAGGCATCACTTGCGCGTTGCCGACCCTTTAGGAAAGGAAGTGGAAAGAAGGAGCGGGAAGGGGGAAAGAGGGTGATTGGTCCTGCGGCACTTTCACTCACCGAACGAAACACAACAGTAGGAATATTTCACGTCGATATTCTGTGAGAGGGTAGTCCTTCCCGGGTAGAGCAGACCCATTCATGCTGAAATCAGCGAGGCTCTAATAATACTAATGGGGGGTGGCTATGACATATCTTTCGCCAACATCATCATTCCCTTACCCTGATGGTAGTCTCTACTGTCCTAACTAATATTATAAATGCGAATGTGAGTTTGTTTGTTTATTTGTTACGCTTTCACGCCTTAAATACTCGAGCGATTATCATGAAATGAAATTCCGCATACACGTTGTCAGGGGTACAGCAAAAAGACATAGGGCACCTTTAATCCAGAAAAAGTACTTTTCCCCAGGGGTTGATAATAATTAATATATCCTACATTTACGCGAGTAAAGCCGTGGGCAAAATCTAGTCACATATAAATTGTCGGTGCAGTATCTTTTTGCCTCCAATTAGCCTTATCAGACTTCATCATTAGCTCCTCCTTCTCTCATATCGTTTCTCACACACTCCATCTATCTTTTCTCTGGCCTTCCTCTACCTGTCTGTCTATTTACATTTATATTCATAACTTTTTTACATACATTCTATATATTTTTCCATACGATTATCCAAATTTCTCTTTAACTTTTTACTACTGGTGCCACCTTCAATCTCCCTCTAACACACTTATTCCTGATTCTGTCCATTCTTATCACACCACGCATTCATCTCAACACAATAAATGTCTGGTTAGAAAACAGAAGCGCGCCGCCCATCGGATGCTAACGAGCGATACAATCACACGCTCCAAATTGGACCAGACCTGGAAATACGTCCGCAGCTTAAGCCTTTTAATTGTTATTTATTCCCGTACCAATAGTCAACTAACGCATCCAATCTGCACAAAGTCTATTAAGCTCGTAGAAATTGAATTTATCCTATTCACTAACTGTCCGTCGCGGCTTCATCCACGTTTATGATTACTGCTCCGCTCCCGTGGCGTGATTTTTATTTCATTTAATTTTTGTAAGTTTGGAATAAAGTGTTGTTATTAATTTATGAAATCGATTAACTTATTATAACTATTTCCTTCTTATTTTTGTTTTAGGATATTTTACTTTCAAACAGAATGTAACAATTGTTAATGAATGAAGAATTGAATTGTTATATGCATTTAACCTTGATCAAAAACGGGGCTATCAAATGCGAAAAGTATTATCAAATACGACAGGTAGTGCCAGAGATTAGCACCTTGAAACGAAAATCAATAAGCTCTTCAGCTTTATTATATCTATATATTAATATGTGAAGCAAAAACTTTGTACCCCTTTTTACGAAAATTGCGCAGACGGAGGAGTATGAAATTTGGCACAGTTAAAGTTTATATGGAGAAGGAAAGACGAATTTTAATATTTTTATAAAATATGCATTAGAAATACATTAAATTAATAAAAAAACTACACGCACATAACCATGCATTTGACACACGCAGTCGAATCACGGTTGTAGTATTTCGACACTGTTCGCCTGACGTCGTACAATCCTTTGAACTATGGTTACCTATACCATAGTTACAAAGATATTTATATGTAATAGAGAAAAACAGAAAACAAAGTAGCAAGCTTAGAAATTTTGATCGAATTTTGACCACTAGGCGACCGCTAGTTAGTATAGATATGTGTAGCGTAGTGAACATGTGAATCGACTAAAAACACCACTACAGAAACTATCCACTATCCGTGCTAATGTAATAATCTTGTACACAGTCATCGCCATCTTGTAAATCGGCCGCTCTCATTAAATATACACAGCTAGTTAATGTCACACGACATGCTCAGTCTCTAGCCACACACATAAACACACACATGTATATATATACAATATGACGTCACCTAAGTCCGTGTGTGATGCGGTACCCGTAACGTTGACGTGAAAATCGCAAAGGGATTACCTGGTACGTGCGCCTGACCGTAGCGCCGGTGTGTGGATAAAGCTCACCCGAGCCTGTACCAACATACGTTACTGTATATTCATCACAATGTAGACGAGCCACGTTCACAAAGCATGGCTAACAAGTAAAGTCTTGTCCGCCTGTGTCTTTAAGGCCTGACATCGATATTTCTCGTATAGTCGAGACGCATATTTCCCGATGAAAAATTAAAATATTTCGATACGAACTTCTTTTTTATTTAAAGGAAACTTCCGCTATAGGAATAATGTCTGTGTCGTTTGCGAGGCACACATTGGCGAGACAACCACAACGCCATCCGTGCAGTCAGTACCAATCAGAATGCTTGAAAACTGACGATTATGCGAACGTTTACTATTTTGATACTTATTGATTGTATATATAAATTTTATAATTTACACTTGGCGTAGGGCATTGGGCATAAACACTACCCACAATAGCCTAATTCTGAGATTAAGTGTGGATAACACACGTCGAACTTACTAATATGGAGGTATTAGATATATAAGGAGGAAGACTTAAAAAATATTATCACTGTCAACTGAGATTATACAAATCGTCAACAAATCCAAACATAATCAAATCAAGTTTATGATTATTAACATCAACGAATTGATCAATAATTCGAATGCGCGGTTATACATACATTTCAAAGAAAGTATTTTGACTTTTTTCATTGCTGACATATGTCTATAGCTAATAAAAAGCTATTACCGTAACCTATGAATACTAGCATTATTAACCTCCGAGTCTTCTTCGAAGAGGTTAATGAAAACACTTTGTGACGGTCTGGGTGTTAGTGACAGATTGGAGTTAGTGACATGCATAACTTCGGAACCACTGGACCGATTGAATTGTAACTTGGGGTGCAGACACCTTGGGGCCATACCTCGGTCAAGTTTGAATATGGGCTCTGTGGGTCAAAAGACCCTAAAGATATAGGGGTCATTTCTTTTCATTACTTTTACATTTAAGACGAAGAGGTTGAATCCTGGGTTTTTACACCCATCTCGTTATAAATCACACTGAATCATACGCATATAGTATGCTTTAGTGACTACTAAAATGGACCTGAGGCTACCGATTTAAGCCCAATCTCTAAGCCACATATAGACAACGCGAATCGTTTTCCACGCCAGCCTTAGGCTGCTTGGACGGGTACCGATTCAATGCGCTCTCTTAGTGCTAGCGATGCGTTCCTTGTGAATAGCTGTTTTGAGTATACAAGCATAATAGATACCGAATCACTACGTGAAAATGTACAATCTTATAAACATTGCATAGTGTTATGGGATGTTATGGGATTTCAGCTGTAGTGGCTACTGTATACCTCTCTTCTACTTGGAAACATTTTGTTAACTGATCACGTATGCGGTGAATGTAGGCTCATCCTTAAATATGCCGATCGAATGAATACATTGCTCATGTTGCAAAAGTACAACGTAAGGCATGCGTGGCTTGCCATTCGCGGCGCAAGTCTGATATTTATAATTATGCTGAATAAGGTCTTAACTTAAATATTTTATTTCATTTATTTATTACTAGCTTTTGCCCGCGGATTCGCTCGCGTTAATTTAGTATTTGTTAATCAATTCGGGTTGTACTCTGCTTGTAATAATATAATTCAATTATGATTCGAAAGACACGTGGCGCCATCTATTATCATAAGAACGTTATTATTGTTTTCTTCGGTAACAGTCATTTTTTCGATATGAAAGGTTTCTGTACACCTGACAACGTATATGCAAAATTTCAGGATAGTCGGTTCAGTGGTTTACGCGTGACAAGGTAACAAACAAACAAACAAACTCATTTTCGCTTTTATAAGATTAGTTAGGATTACTAACAGTGACTACAATAGTACATACATATTTAGAAAACATTTTCAACATGCCTTCAATTTTCGTTACCACAGCGAAGAATTAACAAAGGCAAAACACAAGTAGTTTAATTATTATAATCGCAGATCTAACAATATAAAAGTTAGCGCCAATATGTATTAAATTAAATAAGTTCATTAATAAAGTCCAGTCCAATAAATTTGAGTCACATAAAATTAGTTAGAATAATAAGGGATTAAATATAATGACCACCAAAAATACTAATTGCGCAGCAAAATATGCTTACTAAAATATATCATAACGAACACCTATACGCCTCAAATCACTGCATTCCGTCTCGATAGGGTTAGGTTATGTTAGGTTCCTTTTTAAACCCACCCAAAAACAGGAGTCGACTTAGTTTAATCTCTTTAAATATATTATGGTGTGCAAATAGTATTTTTAGTAAGCATATTTTGCTGTGCAATTAGTATTTTTTTTGCTATGCAGTTAAATATTACCCGAATAATAAATATCAATTACAATAGAAATCAAACTATCAATCTCAAATAAATATCTTGTTTTAAGAACATCTCGAATTTTTATAAAAGAAAATCATGCTCTGTATTTATATATAGTCCGGTCGATATAGACATTTAAAATAACAAAAATTCCCGGAGAATTCTCTTAGAAGTCGCGATATCTCAGGAACGGTAACTCTTAGGAAAAATCATAAGTACCATTTTTGTAGAGAATTTTAAGATCTACAACTTTGGTTTGAGGTCTTTTTTGATAAAATTTACCGTTTTGGAGAAAAATCCAAAAAACCTCAAATTTTGACCTTTGACCCCGAATAACTTTTGTAGCACACATAGGATCGATGGGGATTTTTAAAACCTTATTTGTAATAGTAAACCCCAGCTCTCCACCAATATTTAGCTCCCCGGGAATTTTTGTTATTTGACCACTAATTTTATGTCTAAATTGACCGACTAATACCTTTGTGAAAGGTTTGACGTTAGGCCCAGGTTTCACAAGCCTGGCCAAAACACTTATTTTTTGTTAAATAAATCTTGCAACGAGGAAGTATAAAAGTGATTATCTCAAACATATATTTGTAATAAGCATTGAAGGAAACTTTCTAATCTGCGCGCGTCTCTTCACTCATGACATTATCCAATTTGTCCACTCTTCATGTTTTTGCGTGAGTGTCCTCGCGACGGCAATGTTGAATTAACAAACCATGACCCGGAGCGACTCGTAAAATATTACAGCTGTGTATATATGAAATAGACACCGCTTGTATAAATGCCGTAAGCTGTGTTTTACTTGCTACTGCCGCCCACCGCTCTACCGATTACGAATTGCCTTGATTAGGCTCGAGCCACAATGTTGATAAAGGCACGCATCTTGTTGCGCGCTTATTTCAATAAATCCGTTGGCTCGGGTCCAGAGGAAACATGTATACGACCTACATATTCTAGTAAAACTCTGTCATGTAAACGATCTTTTCAGAGATACGCTCTATTTATATAATATACTAGCTGTTACCTGCGATTTCGTCCGCGTAGATTTTAACTAAAAAGTGTTTGTCTCCGCAATACCCTATTTTTTTTCTAAAATAAAAGTAGCCTAAGTTACTCCTTATAACATCAGCTATCTGCCAGTGACAGTCCCGTCAAAATTGGTTCAGCCGTTTCGGAGATTAGCCGGAACCAACAGACAGACAGACAGACAGACAAAAATTTTAAAAATAGATGTTTTCGTATAGGTACCTTTCATATGCATTAGATAAAAAGCTGTTATTTTGACATTACAAACAGACACTTCAATTTTATTTATATGTGTAGATGTATAGATATGTAGATATAAAAGTGAGCTTGTCCAATGAGAATGTTTTGGTGTTGCTCCTTTTAAAACTATCTACTTAACATACATACTTACGTATGTATTATTTATAAACTGGATGAAGCAGCGGACAAGCGACCGCCTGGCTGCTGTCGCCACGGTGAATGCGTTTGAATCCATAGAATATAATATAATAAAGAATAAGATATAATGAAGAGGTTAGCAGATATTTTTAAAGTAATACTTAATATTAAATTCACATTAAAAATTCAGATTAGAACTATATTTAATCTAAAGGAAAACATTTTACAATTTAAAAATTGGACACAAAATGTCTTGTTTATAAAGTCTATTTTTACATTTTATTACCTGAACTAGGTCAGAAACCTGTGTTTCAGGCTGTTTTTAATATTACATTGTTATTCTATTGTTAATAAAGTAAGGGTCTACAAAACATTTAACATTTATACATGTACTGCAAACATATATAGGTAGTTAAGTATAACTACAATTAAAATATTTATAAACAATAACAATTATAAATAAAAAATAGCTTAAACAAAAATAAATTAGACAAAACGCTGCGTCAAATTTTTAAGGTTAGAATCCCACACGGGATTATTATTATTGCCTGATCCACAAATTATAGTACTGAATCTGAGTAAACTCTGTAGATACAGAGTTACAGAGTTAGGGAAGTTTTTGAAAAGTACACTAATAGACGTTACTTGTACTGTTTTAAAAACAAGACTTCTTTGCGAAGAGCATTTAAAAGTAGAAGTACTCATTTTTTAATCCCATATACGAGTAGTCCGCTATTGACCATCACAAAAAGTCCACAGTTAGTTTTATGTAAATGCAGCGTACACATACCCTTACAGTATCGTTCGTAGAGTACATAAAACCGGATCAACTTGTGTACTCAGTTACTCAAACAATAACCACGTTTATACTTTCATCAAAATCTGAGCGCTTTTGTCGATGCGAAATATCAACCGAGAAATAAACCAACGGAATACCGTGCCGAACCGATGTCGTGCGTCCCCGGGACGGAACCGTGCCAAATTTTACCGTACTACATTGAGTTCTTGTACATGGCCTGGTCCACTGTGTATTTTTATTATACCCCTGTTATACGGTTAGGACGGAAGACGTGTATGTTTATATAAACATTTTATGTAAATGTGGTATATGTAAGATGCTTGTTTGTCTTATTTTATCATAGAAAAGTATTATTAAAAATAGCATCGCGAGCTTAAAGGTGATGAATTTACATGTCATCATGTCAATATCTGTCATTTGTTAATTTCTGTTTTGGTTTATCATGTATGTTTGTTTTTAATCGTAAGTGTTGTATACACCTGTAAAGGCATTTCACCTTGTACCATTCTCTAACTGTTTTAAATTATAATTGTATAGTGATGTGTCGATGGTATAACTTTAAATAAATAATTTTGGTTTTATAATTTCTGCACAAATATTTAGGTAGTTTTTGACAAATTCGAACATACAATTGCCTTGGAGAGTCATTACTTACAGTTAATCAATCAAATCAGGTAATGTACGACTATCTACTAAGTATTTCTTAGTATCGTTTCAAGTCCGCATTTTTATTACATATGAAATCAAATCAAAATCAAAAATAAATTTATTCAAGTTAGGTTACAAGGTAACACTTATGAATGTCAAAGTTACACTAAATTTTTCTGTGAATTTGCATTTACTGCCACGTTCAGCAAAGCAAGGGTGTAGGGCTCACGAGAAGAACGGGCAAGAAACTCATGGCCACTCTTTTTAATCGCCAAGTTTACAATAAAATTTTGTTTACAAATCATAACTGTAAGGTGCTGCAACCATTTCTCCATGAATTACTACTGAACATACTCAAGCATTTAATAAAATTTGATGGTAGCCTCTAAAGCAGCAGTATGGTAAACAGGAGCATCCACTTACATGTACATAAATAATCAAGACAAGGCATGATTGTAGTCCGTAGTTTAATCTAACTGTAACTGTTTAATAAAAATGTAGTAAGTAAATTATCGATTTCCACGAAACCAAGGTCGACCAGTCACCACAAGTAGCACCCGTTCACGAGTACGAAGCATGGGCCAGCCATGGTTGACACAACCTCAAAATATAATACGCTGTATTCAAAAACATACGTGACGTAATTGATAATAATTCTACAACAAACATTATACTAGTTCTAACAGATAAAGAATAAATTAATCTGGAGAAGGTCCAGTTTTTGTTTTTCTATTTAGCTTTCTGTACAAGAAGGAAAGTCTCTTTTGCAGTTCTTTCCATTTTGTTAGTCTTACTACAGGTGATGCAGTTTTAGCCCACATCTTCTTCTTTCTGAGAAGCATATGATATTCACTGCCACTCACACCCCTAATCCAGGAGGGCACTGTGTAAAGAGTTTTGACTGGGTGCAAATCTCCAGGCCCAAGAATATCAATGTAATCATTCTGGCCAAAAAGGGCTTTACGCTCAGACCATGCATTAGCATGGGCAAACGTTTTCCTAAAGTTCTGGGCAGTAAACCACGATTCCATATCTTTTCTTCATATCCATATCTTCGTACCAGGCGTGTTTATATTAATAATTAATATCGACGTACCAAAACATAATAGTCTTGTTAGCTGTACCTAATCTATAAAAACTTAACCGCTACACTTTTCCTTACAAAATCAGATAGCACCGTGAAAAATTCAATACGAAAATAACAACAAATACAAATGAATATTCATTCGTATAAATCAAAGGGAAATATCATGAGGAGGACTTCAGTGGCATCGCATGAGTGCGCGTCTCCGCTTGGTGTATCGCAAGTGGATCAACGTTTGTCGGCTCCAAAGCTACAGTAACTCTATACTCTGACGAGTTGCAGCTACATTGAAAACCACATTGAATTGAACGTTGATTTCCCTTTCAAATGAGCTCGTCCTGACTCCGCCAATATGAATGAGTGTGGCCGCCGACCGCCCGCGACTCACCAGCCGTTTTACTTAGTAATGGCACAGTTATGCAAATTCTACATCGGCTACATGAATTTTCATAAGCTTCGGCTCGCCTCCTTTACCGTAGAAAAATGATGTTGCATCCGCTCACTGCACTAATGAAGTTTCCTTACTTACAAGAAAAAATTCTGTAAAACCTTATTAAAGAGTTAACCCTCCCATAACTTATATACCAACCCCTCCCACCACCCCTACAGAGTTTGAAATATAGTTCATTTTACAAATAGGATAATAGCATTCTTTTAGTTCATGAGATTTGAGCACATTTGTCTAACATAGAAATGTATATCTGAAACTTTGGGTGTACATTTCTTGATTCTGTCAATACGCTTCTATCCTTCGAAAGCACTACTTTTTTTCTAGATGAAAGGTACCCTATGTCTAATTTTGTTCCCGTGAAAACGTGTATGCGAAATTTCATGATGATCGGTCGAGTAGTTAAAGCGTGAAAGCGAAACAAATAAACTCACATTCATATTTATAATAATAATTAGGGTTAGGACTATAAAAGCATTAAAATATTTTAAAAGTAGTCCTTTAGAAAAGAATTTATTTTTAATCTGGCTTAATAAAACCTTGCCCTTTGATTGTCATATATGTCATATTGTCATATATTAAAAGTTGCTCGCTGACTGTGCCGGCGACGACTCGCTTTGCTAGTTTTGTCGCTGAGCGACAAGAGCTTTCAAAAATAAACTCGCTCAGCGATACTCGTTCAGCGGTGCTCGCTCGTCGCCGCGCGCAGGTTTGCACAGGACTGAGCGACCGCGGGCGAGTGGCGCGAGTAATCGCTCGTCGCACTTGCACACTCGCTTATAGCCCGGCGACAAAACTATCGAAACTACACACTCGCTTCCCGCTGATCGTCAACTCGTTTATAGTTTCTAGCTTTACTCGTTTCTCGTTCGTCGTTGGCGGTCGGACCACTGCCTTATCCGTCCGGAGCCGCATTTAGTCATGGTATCATCACACTTACGCATCGTACTGCATCGGTCGGTATGGACCACAACCGTGCTTTGCCACCTTTAACCATATTTACGTCTGTTAAGTATGCGGATCACATGCCATCCAGTAGCTTATCTTCAAACGAATTGAATTCATTAATAATAATGATTATTATTATTTATTTGCAGACTGTTAGGTCCATAGGATTAGTATTACAAAGCAACTTATTAACTATTGTTAGTGAACATACATACAATAAATACAAATAGCAATAAAACACATTAAGATGCTGAAAAATGGTCGTTACAATGTGAGAGATCGATTTGGTGCGATGTCTTCAATTGTATATATATGTTGAGACCTTAATAAAAATAATACCACCAGCACCGTACTCAGTATACCACATTAAAACTGAACTTCGCGTAGTATAATTTTCTTTATTTCTTTCGATTAAGGTATTTTTATTTAGTTTTTATTTTATTTTTTATTTTTATTTATTTCATTTAGGTCCTTCACAGCTGATAATCAATATTACTAAAATTATAAATAAGACAGTACGCCAATTACGAAGAACACAATAAAAAACTAATTATTACAAACAAGAGTACACATGTAAATCTATATGTAATTTAAACGATTATTCTATTGGCCCATATTATATCATAATATTGTCATGTCTAAGTGTGATGGTGTGTGAGGCTGTGTATAGATGTATGAGGCTGTGCGTGAGGCGTGTGTAAACCAGTGTGTGTGTGAGTGAGTGCACTTGTATAATTTAACCTGTGTCCATTATTTTGCTATGAGTCACTGATTGTTAGACAGAGTCTTTAATATTTCATTTTTATAACAGTTGCGAGATGTGTTAAATGGACCCAAGTAAGAGAAGTTATTATTATAAATGCTAGGAATGCGAGTGAATGGCGACATCTTGAAATACTTAGTTGAAGCAGTTGGAATCGCGAATAGTTGCGTTTGTCTGGTGCGCTTAGATCGAACGTTAAAGCCGATTCTTTGTAGCATTTCCGGACAATCAAATTTACAGTGAAGTACATCATACAAAAACAACATATCTGTGACTTGTCGTCTATCTTCCAGAGTCATAATATTGTGATACTCGCACGATTCCTCGTATGATTTATTTACTAATTTAACTTTATAATTTAGATGCTTAATAAATTTTTGTTGATTTTTTTCAATTTTCTGTATGTGTACCTTAAAGAATGGTCGCCAAATAATAGATTCAAATTCCAAGATGCTCCTTACAAAACTAAAATAAAGAATTTTTAGACATTGTGAATCTTTGAATGGTTTACTGTTGCGTATTACAAATCCCAGAGATTTATACGCTTTGCTAACGATTTGTTCTATATGTGGGTGAAAAGTGAATTTGCTGTCCAGAATCACACCTAAATCTCGCACTTCTGAGGTTCTAGCTATTTCTTCATTGCTTATGCGATAATCATAAACAATAGGGTGTTTTTTCCTGGTAAACGTTATTGTCATACACTTCTGGGTGTTTATACTAATTTTATTATTGCGATAGTAAGTTGTTAGTCGATCTAAATCAGACTGCAGTAGATAGCAATCCGCAATGGTGTCAATTCTGCGAAATATCTTCTTATCATCAGCATATAGGAGATGATTTGAGTATTTAAAGTTATTTGCTATATCAAAAATATAGATATTGTACAGTAGTGGAGATAACAAGGATCCTTGGGGCACCCCGGAAGTGACCTCCACAAAGTCTGATCTAACCACCCAATACTACAGCTTGGCGCCTATTTCGGAGGTAAGATTCCAACCATCGTAACAAATTACCCTTAATTCCTACCGCATTTAATTTAGACACTAAGACATTATAATTAACGCGTTCAAATGCTTTTTCATAATCCGTATAAATTACATCAATTTGTGCGTCGCTTATATGTGAGAGTATGTAATTACTGAGCTCTAAGAGGTTGGTATTGACATTACGGCGTTTGACAAATCCATGCTGAGAAGACGGTAAGCAGTGCTGCGAAGCAATGTAAATATGTTCATACACAAGCCTTTCCAACATTTTACCAAAATTATTTAATAATGAAACTGCTCTATAATTGGTAATATCCGCTTTAGAACCCTTCTTGTGGATGGGAACAATCTGTGCCTCTTTCCATAACTTAGGAAATACACCCTCATCTAAAGATTTCTGAAATATAACAGAAAGGGGTGTAGTCAGACCAGCTTCACATTTTTTTATAAATATTACTGGCAAGCCATCTACACCAGCGCCTTTTCTATGATTAAGTTTACTAAAAGTTGTTTTTAGCATCCCCAAACTAACCGAAATAGAGTGAACAACATTAGCGTAAGGGGACTCCGAACAGATTGGATACCGGTCATCAGGATCCGAAGGTTGGAAAACGCTGTGAAAGAATCTATTGAAGGCGTTACAAATATCCTCACCGTTTGAAAACATATTACCATTATAGTTCATATGGCAGGGGTAACCTGACGTTTTTCGTCTGACTTTTATATAATTCCAGAAATCTTGAGGCGATTTTTTAATCTGTTTCTCACATCTCCGAGTGTATTTTGCAAAATGCTCGTTTAGTAGGTATTTTAGCCTCTTTCTTAATAAAGAAAATTCTGCATAGTCCCGAGGGTTCCCGTACTTTTTCCATTTCTTGTGCACTTTTGATTTTTCCTTTATAATATTAATTAAAGAAGATGGGTACCATTTAGGGTAATTATACCGTCCTGAAACCCTAACAGACGGGACATATATATCAATTAATGAGTTTAGTTTTGAATATAATTTATCGACCATTACGTCTACGCTATTAGAGCCCATATATTGGTTCCAATCTACTTTACATAATTCTTCATTAATTTTCCCATAATCCGCCCTAAAAAATCTTTTAATTAATCGCGATTCACGTTGATTTGTCTTATACCCGTCAGTATTTATATTTATTTCTAACGGTATGTGATATCGGTCAATGTCCACTAGTGAAATATCGCTCTGTTTACATTCTAAGGTAATATTCGATATAACAAGATCTAATACATTTCCACAACAGTTTGGTGATAAGTTATATTGTTCCATACCCATGAAATCTAAACTGTTAACGAAATAATTTGCCGCGGCAACTAACTCTGAAGTCGACGTATGTTTTTTAGCATGACCATCTTTCGTCCAAGCAATAAAAGGTAAATTAAAATCTCCTACTACTAGAAACGTGTCATTGGGACTAACCGTGTAAAGCGTTAATAATGAATTTCGAAAGTCGTTAAGCATGGATGTTGAGTTAATGTTTGGTGGTATATATACCGCGGCCAGATGCATACTACCTATTGTCATTGCTGAAAGTGACGAGCTAAGATTACTGTTATTATTCCTAAATGTCAACCAAACCGATTCCGCGGAGCCAGTGTCTATATCTGGCCGTATTATTGCTGATAGATAACGTTTGATACATATTGAGACTCCTCCACCCTTCCGAAGACTAGGGCGATCACATCTAAACACATCATACCGATTGTCACATAATTCCGTATCTAGTATGTCCTCACATAGCCAACTTTCGGTGATTATGATTATATCATAATCATTCAACTCAATGTTCCGATAAAATTCATGTAATTTAGTTCTCAGCCCGCGCGTATTTTGATAAAATATACTAAAATTACGCATTGACATATTAATATGAGAGTACTTACTATTAATAAAGTACTAAGGTGGGTGGTTGAAAAAATATAACAAGTTTACTTCTAATACGCGCGAAGCTACTTGGGTTATTATTATGACTATTAGCAGGGCAGGTGTTATCAACCTTTTATTTATGTGGGCTACTCACTGCGAGGTTTTAGTTTACCACATAGGTACATGGTAAGTAAATGGTCAAAATTTGCCGTATTCGGTTTTGCTCTACCAGCATGTCATGTGCAGAACTATGAAATGCAACTTTGTATAAGATGCACACCTTATGCATAATTGTATTTAATACCTCTACTATCTATCAAACAGTAGTTTGGAGCCTGCTTCAGGCAGAGTTATAAGGTTTTCTATTATGAAAATTATCAGTAGATAGAAGCAGTACAGAGTCTAGAACAGTCTCCTATAGACAGCAACAGGCTGTCCCCGTATTACGTAGGGCTAAAAACCATGGCTGACAAAATGTAGGAATAATTCATCTCTACCACCCCTTTAAAGATATAGGCGTGACTATTTACATTTATATATTTGAGAAACATACAGAACAATATTACATATTTTAAATAAATAAATGTTTTGGGTCCCCACAGAAACGGGTGCAAGAACACTGCTTTAGTAACCCGGTAACAGTGAACTCTCTGCTACTAATAAAACAAAAAATAAACAATCTTATCTATTATATATTATACCTTACTGACACCGCTGTATTATAAAATGTACAAGAAAAACAAAAGTAATAAAATATATTCAAATTTAGAACAACGCCATATTTGATATTACGATTAAAATAAAATGAGTGTAACTGGGAAACACTCTACCGATAATCTTAAAATTTCGCATACACGTTGTCAGGGTAACAGAAAAGGACACAGGTTTGGACGCCTTTTATCTAAAATAAAATACTGTTCTCGAGCTAGCAAAAGCGCGCGGCCAAAAAGTAGCTATTAATAAATAAGTTTGGTCTCGCAGAGCAAAGCCGAAAGAAAGGATCAGAGGGAAAGGTTAAGAGAGAGTTTTGCCCAATGTAACGCCTAATGGTACGGTTAGTGACATAAGTAGGTCAACATAAAATAGATTTCTAAAAGCTTTATATCAATTAAAATATGTTTATGAAGGTTTACAGAACGTTTATAAATAACCAATTTATAGAACGTTTATTAGAGTTACTGAGTAGTTTAAATACAGTATTAAGCTCCTAGTAAGGATATTGTTATGAATAAGACAGGTACAATCCAATAAGCGTTAACATGAATCATAGAAGTAGTCAACGAAAACAAAAACAGACATATATCATACATGAATAAATCGCTACAGGAGAAGCAGCCGTGCCCGCCGCCGCCGCACAGGGCAGCCATGCGCGCTGCCGACCTCACCCGCGCCGCCGCGTAGCGCCGCGCGCGCTGAGGAACCACCATCGTCGGCTCCTACATCGGTGACGTACGCTAGTGTGGCCAGGAGTACAGCGGAAACACTCGACAATAACGTTTGGACAGAAGTGAAAGCGAAACCAAGATATAATCCTATCAAAAAGGGTGGGAATTGTATTATTGTGTCGTTGAAAATAGTTGAACGGAAGAAATACTTACATGTCTGGAGGTTGGATAAGAAAACTACTGAGGCGGATTTAACTGAGTATATAAAGAATACACTGGGAGATGAATTGGAATTAAAAATTGTGAAACTAATACCAAAGACTGATAGAAACTATGCGTCTTTTAAGATAGGTGTTAGTGAAAGTAAATTTGAAAAACTGTGTGATCCGGCGGTGTGGCCACTAAATGTGGAGTTCAGCGAGTGGATTTGGTTTCGTCGCTCAACCCCATCCTCAACAAATAACAAAGCCCAGTAAGTCAATCAACATATTTTATCAAAATGTACGTGGTCTTAGGACTAAATTACCAACATTTTTGTCAGTGCAAGAGGCGTCATCGTCGGATATATTTGCAATTACAGAAACCGGATGTAATGAGTCAATCCATAACGCAGTGCTAGTATTACCGGGTTATTCAGTATTGCGATGTGATCGAATTGATGGACACAAACAAGGTGGAGTGCTTTTAGTGGCCACACCAAGGTTTGAGCTACGACGGGTATCAACACCTGATAATATAAATGTCAATAGCCATAAGTTTGAACTTATTAGTGCTACAGTTCATTTACAAAATTGCTTTTTATTTACATGTTGTGTTGTTTACATACCACCACAAGTTGATGAGAGTGAGTACATGATAGTGTTTAAAATATTAGAATCCATATGTATTAAATATAAAAGTAATGTTATAATATTAGGAGACTTCAATTTGTTCTCGTGCAATAATAATGTAAGTAATTATTTTGAGTACTTTGTGGCCTTTTGTGGAGTCGTTCAGTACAATAAGGTACCTAATTGCAACGACAGACAGCTGGACTTGGTTTCGAGTGGGCATAAGGGCGTAACAGTTTGTGCAGACGAGGGGGGTTTGCAACCGGTAGATGCATACCACCAGCCGCTCGCGGTCGCCGTCGACGTCGTTGCCGCGCCTCCCTTACACTCACATACGAATATAACGGATGATTTCCATAACTTACCGTTTCAACAATGGAACTTTCTCAAAGCTGATTTTAACCACACATATAATTTAATTTTATTAATAGATTGGAATGAAATGTATAGTATTGAAGAGCCTGATTTAGCATTAGATTTTTTTTATCAGAAAATTACAGAAATTTTTGACGACTGTATTCCTGTTAAAATTAAGAAATCGAAAAATATGTCACGTAATTACCCCGTATGGTATACACCAGATATTATAAGAGATATAAAGATAAAATACAATTTACATAAGCAGTATAAAAAATCTAAGGCGCGTGATGATTACGGTGCGTTTTCTCGATGCCGGGCGAGAGTCAAGGCGGAGACTAAGTTAGCACATGACCGTTATCGGGACCGGGTGCAAAGTCATCTAGCGTCCGATCCAAAAGCTTTCTGGCAATATGTTAGATCAAAAAGAGGTAACTCTAACAGGCATGTTTTGATAAAAAATGGATGCACGCTGTCAGATATCGAATGTGCTGAGGAGTTCGCACGATATTTTCGATCTGTATATAGCTCAACGCCAGCAGCGCTAGATGTAGCCACGGTGAGTGCAGCGGTGACGCCGAGCGGTGCGTCGGCGCACCTCGGACGCCTAGAGTCACTAGATGTAGGGCGCGCGCTCGCCCAACTTCCAGCCAAACGTTCGGTGGGGCCAGATGGCATTCCACCTTTTATACTAAGGGACTGTCGCGCAGTATTAGTAGAACCCTTGTTATATTTATTTAATATGTTTATTACGACCGCTAAGTTTCCAGATCGTTGGAAAATAACGCGAGTAGTACCGGTGCCCAAAGGCAAGGGTGGTAAGGACGCAAGCAATTACAGACCAGTAGCGGTTCTTTGCGCTCCTGCCAAAGTATTTGAGACGGCCATCCATCAATGTTTATATACACAAGTTAGCGCACATTTGTCTGATGCACAATACGGCTTCCGACCCGAAAGAGGAACAACGGGTAATCTGTTGCATCAAATGACAATGATGACACCAGCAGTTGATGGTGGACTACAGGTTGATGTCGCTTATCTAGACTTCAGGAAGGCATTCGATACGGTTGACAATGATGTTCTTCTTCAGAAGCTAGCTTCCATAGGGTTTACACCCCACACGTAAAATTCTTTTCCAACTATCTGCGTGATCGGCGTCAGTTTGTCGACTGTGGCGGATGTCTTTCTGAACCTTACTACACATGGTCGGGCGTAAGTCAAGGAAGTAATTTGGGGCCCTTTCTTTTCATTATTACGATCAATGACCTACCGAAAGTTATAGAACAGGCTACATGTCTGCTTTTTGCGGTAGATATTAAGCTTAGCATAATAGTTAAAGGCGTTGGAGACCATCTCTGGCTTCAAAAAGACATTAACAATGTTAATAGGTGGAGTAAAGAGAACAAACTATATTTTAACTTAGAAAAGTATTCATTAATGTCATTCTCTAGAGCGTGCAGCCCAAGTTACTATCCGTACCAGATAGAAGGACAATTTTTGCAGCGAGTTGCGCGGATAAGGGATCTCGGTGTCCGCTTTTGCGAAAACCTAAATTTCCAAAACCATATTGTGGATGTAGGTCAAAAGGCATACCGAAATCTTGGGTTTTTCTTGCGACAGGCGAATGAGTTCATTAATATTGGCGCCATAAAAGCTTTGTATGAAGCAATAGTCAAAAGTCACCTTGAATGTAACGCAGCTATTTGGAATCCGCATGAGGCCAAGTATAAAGCAATGTTGGAGAGAATTCAGAATAAATTTGCTAGATTTCTTTACCTCAAGATATATGGAGTTTACCCAGGATTTCCATTAATCTATCCAACATTGTTTGTGCTTGGCATGGTAGGGTATTACAAGCTGGAAGTGAGACGGGAAGTGGCCCTTGCTACGTATCTCTTCAAAGTGTTGCGAGGGAAAATTCACCATCCGACAGTACTGGATGAGCTTAGGTTTAGCGTTCCGGATGACTACGTGGGACGGCGGCGGCGACCGCGGCTGCTGGCGGTACCGACAGCGCCTACAAACTTACTGCAACAAGCGCCACTGACGCGAGCATTGCGCACACTTAAAAACGTAGCTGAGCGCATTGACTTGTTTTCGTGTTCAATAAATGAATTCACAAAGGCCACTTACTGGATAGCTAGTTGTGATCATCAAAATAATCTTTAGTTTTAGTATATTAAGTGTGTAATTGTGTAACTTCTCTATCGCATTGGTATTTCTATAACTGTAATGATAGATGTAAGTATGTATGTAAATAAATAAAAATAAATAAATAAAAATGTTTTGCTTATACGTATTATATTGCTGTATATTCACAAAGGTACTAAGTGTATAGTAATCTTGTTAAATATGTGCTTCGTCACTGCTAAATACACACACACACATACACACATGTGTAAAGAGCAGTAAATAAACAGCGACCAGCTTAATGGATACACAACACCGAGCGGACTAAATAGGTACAGTACATTTAACAAAGCCCGCGGATACGTTTACTCTTACTCAATTAAGGTGCTAAATTTTAACCTTAAATATAGCTTTCTTTATATGTCTGTGACTGTTTAATATAATAATAAATAATCCAGGAAAACTGTCCAGAGTTATATGTGCGTTTGAGAATCCTTTAACAAAACTTGTAAAAGTGCACAGTGCACACGCGCACAGCGAATAGAGGCTAGCACTCGATGGACGAGAAGTAATAAAGCCAGTTTAAAACTCCGCTGATTTGAATAGAGTTCATTCACACGGCGATATTCCAATGAATGTTGAAAGGGTTTGGAATTGATTTTGTATATTAGAAACACACAATGACTTGTTGTTGTTGTAAAATAGTTTTGCAAATATTGTACCTTTACAGATTCTAAAGATATTTTGTGTAAGTGCAGTCTATGTCAAATAAACGTGACTTTAATAATTTTGCAAAACCGTCTATATTTGACGGAGTTATGCCCGAACATACATAAAAAAAAATACAAACATCCGAATTGAGAACGTCCTCCTTTTTTGGAAGTCGGTTAAAAATCACTTCTAGCGTTGTGTCTACGTATATTTTGATTATAGTGTTATATGTAAAACTTATTGCCAAACGAGTGTACCTGGCATTTTTTAACGCAGCCTATGCAGCAGAATCTGTTACGGTTCTCTATTACCTTAATATCTTTTCTCTAGACAAAATATTTTAAACGTAGGAGGTACATAAAATCATAGTAGAGTGATATTACTTTTGCCCCGATTGGCTTTACTATCCGGATAAAACCGGCTTACTTATACTGTCACCAGATAATTATCACCGGCGATATCTTCTACTCGTGAGTCGTGATTTTGTAGTTATGTATTGTTATTATATACATACACAGTTTCACGCCTATATTCCTGAAATAGTAGCCAGAGGAATACTATTACACCCTCATTTCGCCAACTATGTTTAAAGGCCCTACATAAAAGGGGTCGAGTCCATTGTCAGCTACTGGGCACAGTTCTAGGCTCCATGTTACTGTATGTTCCTTGACAGAAAAACCCAATAACACTATGCCTGACCCGGTAATCAATCCCAAGACATAGCAGTTGCATACATTACCGCTGCGCCAATGAGACAGTAACTTTTATAATCAGATTAATATAGAAGAATCTCGTTAATTTTAAGGCCGGGACTCCACCAAAGCGGAGACGAGACGAGCGGAGAGGAGATGTTTTTTAAACAACCAATAGAATTGTGTTATTGACACATCTCCTCTCCGCTCAGCTTCAGTGGAGTTCGCTGTGCGGAGATGTGTAATATTTGTATGACGCGATGGAAGCGGAGATGTGAGCGGCGTGCAGTGAGCGATGTCACTCAACGCCTCGCACCCGAGCTGAAGAACATCTCTTCTCGCACAGCACACAGCACACCGCACACATCTCCGCTTTGGTGG
This sequence comes from Catocala sponsa, assembly GCA_963564715.1. NCBI lineage: Eukaryota > Metazoa > Arthropoda > Insecta > Lepidoptera > Erebidae > Catocala > Catocala sponsa. The sequence continues at coordinate 6,966,728 of OY751336.1, forward strand.
AGTCCCGGCCTAATTGTATATCGCTGACCGTATAAAGTTTTAAAATAATGTAATAAATGTGTTTTAAAAGAAACTACGCGATAAAGTAACGTTTTCAGACTATCGCGACTCATATACATACTTACTCGACATTGAGCTCACACTAGTCAACCCGTGACTACGATCGATCCAACTCGATCAAAACGTCAGGCAATCGATCAGTATTTATTACCTTTTAAATACTTTATCGCGAGTAATTTCGCTGATTTCAGCATGAATGGGCCGGCTCGACCGGGGAAGTACTACCCTCTCACAGAATATCGACGTAAAATAGCAATTTTCCTACTGTTGTGTTTCGTTTGGTGAGTGGGAGTGCCGGAGGCCTAATTACCCTCTTTCCCCCTTCCCGCTCCTTCTCCTTCCCACTTATTTTTTTTCCTAAAGGGTCGGCAACGCGCAAATGATGCCTCTGGTATTGCAGGCGTCCATAGGCTACGGTGACCACTTACCATCAAGTGGGCTTGTTTGCCATATTATTTGTATAAAAAAAAATATAGCCTTATATTAATTAACCATATAAAGTAGTTTAATATCAACGAATAATGTTGATCACGTAAACAGAAATAAAAGTCACCATACATACGTGATATAAAATTGCCTAATATCGCAGCGACCTAGTTGGAAGAGACGTTAATTAGGTGCACGGCGCATAAACCGCACCACTCTGTGAGTGCATGCGTGAACTTTGATTCGCTCGTCAGACGATACAGTTAAACAACCTCCGGCGAACTAAACTTGATACTACCTATGCCGTACACGTCATTGCTTGCGGCTGACTTCAACGTAATCGTTTTATCGAATTGTGTCGAGTTTGCTGGCAAGACACGGCGTGATGTCAATGGAGTGTGCGTATTTTTGTAGTGAAAACTTCTTTAGGCGCGTTGAGCACTTTTTGGGTGAACAAAAATCATGGAACTCGCGTCATCGTCACGCTTCCACACTTTATTATTTTTGAAGTGAACACTTCTTCAGGCGCGTTGAGCACTTCTTGGGTGTGTCTTACGCAAAAAATAATTACCCCGTTAATAACCCGTAAGAGAACTAGATCAGGAACAAGCATCCGACTCGCCCTTTCTTCTTTTTTTTTTGTTTATAAAGAAGTGTTTATGATCAAGGATTAAATTTTTCACTTCTATCGACTTCAATGACTGCCCCAATTTTTTTTAACTTGTTAGTGATCTTTACTAATATTGTAAAGAGGGAAGATTTGTATTATTGTTTTGTAATCAATAAACACAGAAACTACTGGACTGATTTAAAATATTCCTTCACTAGTAGGAAGCTACTTTATTCAGTGATAACAATCCAATAATTTCATCCAGAAAAAAAGTACTGTTACTAACCTAACCTTACATTAATTAACGCAAGCGAAGCCGCGGGCAAAATCTAGTACTAAAAATAAACATGTATCAACAAAAATTTTTTGACTCCATAAATGTTTACACCGCAATCAAATTTAAAATTATTGTCTCTCTATCTCGTTGTTAAGCTCAGTCCGAGGTTGAAATAGCTTTTCTTGCCAAAAAGTTAGCTTTTGTCATAAATCATTACCGATTTTACTTTGAATTTTGACATGTCCAAAAAATATGTACAACTAATGTTAATAAATAAAAATAATTCTATTATTTTTCAATATTTCTAGTTGTTGAATTTGCGTGATAAAGCTATAATTCAAATTTAAAATTATTGTCTCTCTATCTCGTTGTTAAGCTCAGTCCGAGGTTGAAATAGCTTTTCTTGCCAAAAAGTTAGCTTTTGTCATAAATCATTACCGATTTTACTTTGAATTTTGACATGTCCAAAAAATATGTACAACTAATGTTAATAAATAAAAATAATTCTATTATTTTTCAATATTTCTAGTTGTTGAATTTGCGTGATAAAGCTATAATTCAATCCTATCTAATATTATTAATGCGAATGTGAGTTTGTTTGTTATGCTTTCAAATCTTAACTACTCGACCGATCATCATAAAATTTTTCATACACTTTGCCAGGCGTACAGAAAAGGACACATAGTAACTTTCATCCACAAAAAGTACTATTCCTGAGGTATAGAAAATGGATATAACCTACATTTACGCAAGCGAAGCTGCGGACAAAATCTTGTATATTATAATAGTAATTAAGCCACTGGCAATTCATAATTTAAAATACAAAATCTGAAATGAAACCGAATACTGTACCATCATACGTAATTAACGTAGTTTGTGATTGTAAATTACATATATTAACTTTTATTACGTAATACTAACGATAACAATAGGTTGTCATTGCAGAATGGCTCTAGAATTGCACTAGTTAAATCAAATTTGGTTGACCGAATTCGACGATATAGAGATCGTTATCGGTGCCGAGAATACCATCCCGAAATCGCAAATTAAGACTGCGCCGAGCGAAATGTGCCAAAACAGGCGGTCACAGTTAAGTGAATAAGACACTTTTTGTTTAATACAAATATAAAATATACATTTACCATAACAATGAATGTGTTTACAATTACTCCGTATAAAAACTTAAAATAATTAATATTTTCGCCTACAAAATTACGTAAAGTTGCACGAAAAATACAAAAACGTAAGCTCGTGTTACGTGATTTTTAGATTATAACAGTAGAAATCTATCCTATTTTACCGCTTAAACGAAACATAAATAGTTATATTACAATTTGTCCGTCCCAAATATTTAAGTTATTGGTTGACAATAAAGATACATATTAAAATTTATCAAAAAAGCATTTCAAATCTTCCATACAATTTTGCTATGGCGGCCGCGCGCCGATTTGAATATGCGCCGCACGAGCTCTGTCATTATCTGTCTTACGTTCGGCGCAGTCTTAAGCTAAAATGACTGATAAATTACACTGTCAGTTATATACGCAAAGGTTGATACTCTTTGATAAGTTCATATGTTGTTTTGTAACAGTTACCTACATTGTTTAAAGTGAAAGAGTGCTAATCACTATTACTGCATGTTAAAAAACAAAGTCCCCCGCGGCGTATATCAGTTCGCCATAAACTCAAAAACTACTGAACGGATTTTCGTACAGTTTTCACCAATAGACTGAGTTTTTGTACTATCCGTGTAGAGCCGGGGCGGGTTACTAGTTAAATATAAGACACACTTCACTTCTTACACACCAATAAGAATCGTGTCTAAGTTTAAATTTATAAGTAATATAGCATTGAGAATTTAGTAATTATATATTGAAATGAAACTACTTCATACGGATTCGGATCATGATTAATTAAAAAATATTTACGGCCGGTCCTACAATTAACAAGTAAAAGTTATCCGAAAGATAAATCGCATGCTGTCTCACTCTTGTTAGGTTAAAGAAGAGAGATGGCGAGACTTTTATCTTATAGATAAATGATATTTGGAGGTGGTGGGAGAAGACCTTAGTCTTTAGATAACTTGTAACTATTCAACGGTGAATATTTACACTTTCCCCGATTCGTTTCGGTTGCTTCTCAGCTGCCACAAACACGGGGAGACTAAGATGGTGGGCGTCTTATTGTCTTGAAGTGTAGTTATTTCAAAGTACTCGACAATTATTGTTCTATACGTGTGTATATCACAGAACTCCTAAGTAAATAGTTCAGCTAAACTGCCTTAGATGATTTTTTGTGTGTTTGGTTCAGTCCTTTGGTGGATTAGATTCACAATTGGACCCAGTAGGTGAACAACGTCTACCCGATCCGCTAGTTATAATATACATAGATACTACTTTATTAACGTGATTGTGTAATACCTTAGACTATTTGCAATATAAAAACAGACAACATACTATATACAGATTCTTCAGTCATTTATTTTAAACGCCAACACAAAATTGTATTATTTAAGAACAAAATGTATTTATTTAGAATGTTCTCGCACCGTCTCGTTCAGTAATGAGTGAATAATTTCGTCACCGCGGAACTTTCAACACCGACCCTTTCTCGCTCCCCGCGGCACAATTTTTCATCCATAAATCGTTGAGTAAGTGGTGCGACGTTACCGTAAACTAGATTCAATACAAGCCTTACAGAGGTTTACTCCAGAGATAAATGATTTAGCTGTAACGCTGTTTACGCAAGCACTTTGTTTTGGAGTCTCGGTTATTGGCGAGCCTACTCCGTGGTGTAGGTACCGATGTGTACAACGTATATCAGTGTTGCTGGAAACCATTAAATACTTAGTATCGTGCCCTGTGGGCTATTTGTATGTTAGGGGTACTAATAAATGGACGGTCGCTGAGGTAGTAACTTTTGCCAGCGGCCCATCCACTACAAGGCAGCGAGCGTGCACACCGTGGGGTTTTGGTCCGTAGGCCCGAAATACGGGAGAGCCGGACATAACCCTCTCACCTCCACTTGTGGCGAGAGGGTATGCATCAGGCGCATTTCCCCACGCAAAAAAAAAATTGGTACTAATTGACGGTAGTGATGTGATATTATCAATTAAACATTAGAATATCTTATCTTATCTTATCTTATGTGGAGGCCAGTCAATGCAGACCGGCGACACTTCGACCCAGTGGGATCTTTTGTGTCGACATTCTCGCAATAACGACTGCCATAGATGTTCATGGCAACCGGGACCGACGGCTTAACGTGCTCTCCGAGGCACGGAGCAGGCGATAATTTATTGTCAATCAATACGCACATAATTTCGAAAAGTCATATAACTTCCGAAAGTCAGAGATGCGCGACGTGGGTTCGAACCCGAGACCCTCTGCATTGCAGTTTGTTGGTCTCCCACTGGGCAATCGCTGTTCTTAAAAAAAAAAACATTAGAATAAATACATTCTAATGTTTAACCGCATTATACATAATTGTTTCTTGATTATATTATTTGTTAATTAGCAATATCGTCTGCACGGATGGCGTAGCGGTTAAGATGGTCGCCTCGCCACTGCCACACGGGACAAAGCTTTGTGTGATCCGTAATTGGTTGTTCCGAGTCTGGGTGTTCTCTGGTGTCCGCTGTTTGAAGGTTTGTAAAGTCCCTCGCGATACAGGAATTATAACCAAAGCGAAGGCGGTCCTTTCAAAAAAAAAATTTGATAATGTTATGGATACTAGCGGTCGCCTAGTGGTCAAAATTCGACCAAAATTCCTAAGCTTGCTACTTTGTTTTCTTTTTTCTTTATTACATATAAATAATATATAGGTAACCATAGTTACAAAGAATTGTACGACGTCAGACAAACAATGCCGAAATATTACGAACGCGATTCGACTGCGTGTGTCAAATACATGGTTGTGTGCGTGTAGTGTTTTTTCATTTATTTAATGTATTTCTAATGCATATTTTATAAAAATATTATGATTCGCCCCTCGTTCTCCATATAAACTTTAACTGTGCCAAATTTCATACACCTCCGTCCGCGCAATTTTCGTAAAAAGGGGTACAAAGATTTTGCTTCACGTATTAATATATAGATTTTTCAAAAGACTCGAGCACACTGTTTCCATAGGATACTGAAAAGATAAACATTTCTTCTTCTTTTGTTATTTTTTGTTAACTTGTCTCTATTTTTGCACTATTCGAAATATAACCTGAAACAACTGCATTATTCAATATTTAAATTCGGAATAATCATATGTTTTTTCGGTCACAGTCTTTCATAGCTAATAGAGGCTTACTGTCAATTGAATACTCATCATGACCTGGATGGACAATGACCGCAAATATTGTCATTGTTAACGTAATACAATATTATGGTTGACTCAAAAAGAAATAATGTATAGAAACTAAATTGTTATCAGTTGTTTGGCCTGCGTTGGCACAGTCCTGCGCTTATCATACATACACAATTTATAAATATTATAGTATACATCTATTGAACTTATGTTTTGATACTATAGCAGCGAGTGTAATGGAATGTCAGCGGGGCGTATCGTTAGCGGGGTGCCGGCGCCAGCAAGTTGTAGTCGCGCCCTGCAGGTCGCACTGCTAGCGCCTCTGCACTCGTAGGACGACAATACAACAGACCGATAGTGCATCTTAAATCCGCTGCCCTTGAATACTAATTTTAATTCACCTATAATATTGCGGCTCAACAACGCTACGCCTGCCCTTGTCGATACTGACTGCCCGTTCGACTTATTGCAAGTCTAGCGGGCATCTTATCCTCATTGATGTTTTAAGTCGCATTTCTTACACATCCACTGGGAATATGCCGGCGTCAGAGTGTGTGAATAGCGATGCTGCGAGTTGATGTTTGATTTAAAGAAATGTTTAAAATTGAACGCCGTTCATCATCGAAAATATATAAATTAACGAAATACTGAATTACATAAAGAGCTAGATATCAGAGCAGCATTGCAAAGCAAGACATCACATCACAAAGTCAAGGATAGCGATATTTAATAGACAAGCACAGTCCGCAACTCAGCTCTCTCACTGCGCACAAGCGGTACTAGGAACCACTCACTGGATCAATTAGATTTATGATAGTCAAACAATAACAAAGCATCGCCATTATTACTTCACATCCATATACAACATACAGACGGAAGACCACGGACCCGTTCTGCGAATCTGTTCAGTGCACGAGAGAGAGCTTTTGTTTAATACAAAAGCTCATCTCAAAGAGACTGGCTAAGTGCCGCGTCCCCCTCCCACCGATCCACCTCCTCCTCCTCCCTCTCCCGTAATATCATTACTGTCTGCAACATAATGCCCTTTTTAATTTCATAATCGTTTGCGGCTTAAAGCTTTGTGACTGAACTACTAGCATTAAAATAACTTGGTTTTGTAAGAGAATCTAATTTTGATGTGTCGTTTGCGGGACGTGTTATTACCATAACACATGCGTGCCTCAACGTCGGTGGAGACCGTTTTTTACGTTTACTGTATGTTTAAAATCCTCTTTGGTTATTCTGCGTGGGTGCGCGCGTCACTGAATGTGTCAGCTTAGATACCTATAGCCATTTATCTGGCTCGCTCTCCAGTCTGTTATCATAACTGTCATTTCTTGGTAAAGTTTATTATTCTTTTGGAGCTCCGACGAAGTGATACTTTTACATTAGATTTACTATTTGAAAATCCTGAATATATAAAAGGACTGATTAAAAATAATTGTTGTAACAGTAATTAATGCAACTGTTGTGCTGTGTTTTAGAGTTTTTATGTTCAAAATCATCAGTAGCAGATCGGTGTATGGAAATTTTCCCGGTAAAGGATAAGACTCGCTCTCTATTGCGTGGAATCATAAAAAACATAGCAGGCGAAATTTGGGTGAATAATACATCTCTGACTACCCCTTCGAATATATAGGTGAAAGGCTGAGTATATAAGCCTCGATGGCGTAGCGGTTAGTGTAACCGACTGCCAAGCCTGAGGCCGCGGATTTGATTCCTGCACAAGTCAAACATTTGTGTGCATGAACATGGATGTTTGTCTTAGTCTGGGTGTTTCTATGTATAATATGTATGTATTTACAAAAAATAGTATATATGTATGTTTATCCATTGTCTAGCACCCATAGTACAAGCTCTGCTTAGTTTGGGCTAAATGGTGTTGTGTGTATGTGATAGAATATTACCTATATTATTATATTATATATTATTGTTTAGAGTGTTTCCTCTTCTCGAGCTTTGGCTCGATATACTGAGTACCCGCCCTGAGACCCTCAGGGAAAAGGTGGCTCAGTGCTATTATATTATTATTATAATAAGTCTATTTTACCGTATACCTATGCTGTGCCCTAACCGGCTTTATAGTGTCACCTACTTTAAGTTAAACCACCTAATTAAACAGTGCGGAATTGCCAAAAAACAATACAAATACTGAAAAGCTAGATCCAGCATAGTAAAAGAACTCGAAACTACAACACTAGAAATAACATCAAAATCAGTGCTTTAAACAAACAGACGAATAAAAAAGTATAGTTTCCAATTCATTCTACCCATAATTATTTTATCTGAAAAGTTTTCCTTAAAATAGTGATGTGCCAAGCTATTATAACTTGACTAGCAAATAAAACTCGACTAATAAACTAAAGCTATTTCGCATATTTTCTACATTCGAAATAGCTTTAGCTCGGTCGGTAATTGTCTCGTTGCTAGTAATCTCGGTTCCTAACAATACAGAGGGGCTACTTAAACCCGTCACCGGCACTAGAGCGCTGAGCGTTGAGCTCGGAACCTCACTATTGTTGACAACCGATATAGACGGTAAGCAATCGAATGTCACTTAATTGATTCACCAGCTCGTACATTTAATTTGGTTTATTCAATTCAGTTGCAAATAAATATTTTGATTTCTGATTTCAAGAGTTAATAGTATCTCTGTAAATAATTACAATATCTGTCACAAAATTGATAGTTATCTACTATTATTATGTATTAATGTCCACTATGTCGCATTAGGTTTTCCTGTAATGACATATGTGATTTGTTTTATAAATAAATTAATTAATTAAATTGTCACGTTGGAGTATTATTTTGTGGTTAAAGTTGTGATCGCTTTTGAGATTTTGTGTTTGATTACCGTGTACGGAAAATTGTTATTGAATTCTTTTGCTGGAATTTAGGTCTGAGAATGTTCTTGGTAAACGAAACAGGCTGACGTCATATAACGTAAGTCCTAAACTTTTACTATTTAATTTAAATGTGAGTGTGATACATCTCTGCCTAGTTCTTCAGAGATAAACAGACGTAAGCTTTAAACACAATAAAAAACTGGAGTTCGATTCCAGGTTCGGGCAACGTGTTAAAAGTAAAAATGTTACAATGTAAGTGCCTTTTTCTGGATGAAAGGTACCCTACGTTTTTTTCTGTTCCCCTGATAAGGAGTATGGAAAATTTCATCATGATCGGTCTAATAGTTGAGGCGTTAAAGCTTTACAAACAAACAAAATTACATTCGCATTTATAGTTAGGATGTAATAATATTAAACATTATTGTATATTATCCTAACTAATATTATAAAAGCGACAATAAGTTTGTTTGTTTGTTACCTTTTCACGCCTAAACCACTGAACCGATCATTCTGAAATTTTGATATACATTGTCAGGTGTACAGAAACGGACATAGGCTATCTTTCATCCCGAAAAAAATTACTGTTCCCGAGGAAAACAACAATAACGTTCTTATGAAAATAGATGGCGGCACGTGTCTTTCGAATCATGATTGAATTATATTATTATAAACAGAGTAGGTACAACCCGAATTGATTGTCATATTCTAAATTAACGCGAGCGAAGCCGCGGGCAAAAGCTAGTTGTATATAAATTTATTCTGGGTGTGATATAATTGACTAAACAATCTAACATTACATGATTCGTAATAAACATAACGAGATTTAGTGCAAGGTGACAGCGAGCAGACGTTCTATGAGATAAGCTGCCACCGCAGTTTTATTTTAACAATATTAATCTCATTTAAACTTCAGCGACTTCGAAGTTTCTCGAAATCCTGCGATGCGATGAAGTCTTCGAAGTTTCTTATGAAGTGGCACATTTATCTGCATAAATCGTATTATGTTCTTCTGTAGTTTTAAGACATTTCTAGACCGATTTACATAATTTGTTTCTTTTTATAGAATCACCAGCTTTTGCCTGCGGCTCCGCTCGCGTAAAACTCTTTTTTGAATAAAATATAGACTAAGTTACTCAGTGATATTAGCTTTCTAGTGGTAAAAGAATTTTAAAATCGGTGAATAGTTTTTAAGCCTGCGCCGAGCGAAATGTGCCAAAACAGGCGGTCACACTTAAGTGAAAAAAATAGTTTAATACAAATATAAAATATACATTTACCATAACAATGAATGTGTTTACAATTACTCCGTGTAAAAAACTTAAAATAATTAATATTTTCGCCTACAAAATTACGTAAATTTGCACGAGAAATGTAAAAACGTAAGCTCGTGTTACGTGATTTTTAGATTATAACAGTAGGAATCTATTCTTTTTTACAGCTTAAACGAAACATAAATAGTTATACTACAATTAATCCATCCCAAATATTTAAGTTATTGACAATAAAGATACATATTTATCAAAAAAGCACTTCAAATCCTCCATACAAATTTACAATGGCTGTCGTGCGCCGATTTGAATATGCGCCGCACGAGCTCTGTCATTATCTGTCTTACGCTCGGCGCAGTGGTAAGTTAAATCCAAACAAACAAGATATCTAATCTATCCTCTTTATAATATTAGTCATAAGTCATAACTTCATAAGCCATCCATTTGTTTTTTTTATTGCCATTGGTTGCAGATGTGGCCCACCCGATGGAAAGTGGTAACCTCTGCTCATGGACTTCAGCAATGTCAGGACACAGCAAAGCCGCTGCCTACCGTGAAAGAAGAACTCTCTTTAAACCTCGTTTGAAGAAGGACATACCATAACGCTCGGGAAACACCGAAGCTGGCAGTTCATTCCAGAGCTTGCACGTACGTGGGAGAAATTATCGCTGAAAGCGTACCGTCTTGGAATTGAACGCTTCCAGGTGATATGGATGAACCCTGCTTCGTTGTCGGATTATTTCAGAACAAATAACCTTTGTGTTGAAAATAATTTTGCATTTAGTAAAATAAAAACAAAAACAAGCACATTAATATTATATATTAGATATGGTAGTGCAACAGTAATGTATATCTCAGGTACGATTCTCGGGTCAGGTAGTGTTTTTTGGGTTATTGTGTCGAAAAAATCTATAGAGCACCACGGAGTCTGGACTTGTGTCCGGCAGACAGCCATAGGCTCAGCTATAATAACTTGGAGAATTGGCTATGATTGGTGATATTTGGGTGTAATCCAGCTTCGCCTAAATCTACGGCTTGAGCTATATATCTAGAACTAGCATCCGACCCGCCCTTTTTTTGTGGTTTATAAAGAAGTGTTTATGATCAAGGATTAAAGTTTTCACTTCTATCGGTAGTCCCCAAAAACTGCCCCCAAATTTTTTTAATAGTTCCTTATACTCTGACCATGACATTCTAGTGAACAAACACAAATTCAGTGAATAGGAATATACAAAAAGAAAAGAAGCACAACGTACAGAGCATGAAGATTTTTAAATTTTAGATTATAATGATTCCGTGCATCGGCTCTGCGGTTAGAACATATCGGATTATTTGACAGCGCGAGCAGCGACGTGAAGTGAGCGCACCGCAGACTATTGAATCAAACCACGCTAGCCTGCGTGCAGTGCGCGGCACGCAGTATTCCGCCTCTTTGGACCAACATCCAAAAATTTACGATTAGCCCTCCCAGCAGTGGGACAGTTAACAAACAGGGCTGATATTATTATATATAACTAGCTTTTGCCCGCGGCTTCGCTCGCGTTAATTTAGAATTGGACAATCAATTCGGGTTGTACTCAGCTTGTGATAATATAATTCAATCATGATTCGAAAAACACGTGGCGCCATCTATTATCATAAGAACGTTAGTGTTGTTTTCCTCGGGAACAGTAATTTTTTTCGGGATGAAATGTAGCCTATGTCCGTTTTTGTACACCTGACAACGTATATGCAAAATTTCAAGATGATCGCTTCAGTGGTTTAGGCGTGAAAAGGTAACAAACAAACAAACTCATTTTCGCTTTTATAATATTAGTTAGGATGCTAGGATTAACATTTTACTACAGTGCACGGCATTTACTTATTGCCTGCTAGAGATGCCTCTCTTATTGTAATTAGAGATCGATTTCATTCGCTATCAATGACCATTGTGATTGTATCAGTTCAAGTATACCTGTGTGCCAAGTTGCATTCGATTTCGTTCAACAGTGTACGCGTAAATAAGTAACATATAAGGAACAAAAACTTTCACTAGTATTATAAACTAGCTGTTTCACTCACCTTTATAATCACTGCTCCTAATTTAGGAAGATTATAAGCTATATAACATCACGGTAGCGTGATAGTCTATAATCTTTCTAAATTGGACTATCAAATGCAAAAGAATGGAAAGCAGTTCCAGAAAGCGCGTTCAAACAAAAAAGGAACAATATCTTTAGCTTTCATATTTTGTATATATATATATATATATATATAGGATATAATCGCGAACGACAACTACACATTTATTTAAGTGCCGAACGCAGACAACAGTCGTTTGGGAATTTTCCCGAACGGCTATGTTGGCTGCGCTCGGCACCATCCGTCACTCAGCACGACAATTATGATTACTTTAATCTCTAGTAAACACTGTACGCTGTGTACGTGTGTTGTGTGGGTTTACGTATGTTTGCGTCATATATCAACCGTATTAGCACAGGTATTACCGCCATACATGTCTAAACAATCCTGTGTATTTCATCTGAATTTATCTCGCGATCAGCGCGTGCTCTATCAGTTACTCTTGCAGCCGGGTCACACCGCGTCCAATATTGTATTTTTTGTTAACGTTATTCGACGATACTTCAAAACTGTTCACGCAGCTGATTGCACACTCGACACATTGGCGAACAAACATCGCTCGCTGTGAAACCAATAACAAATCTATCATACTTCCAGTGTTTGCTCTCAAAACATTGATAGTAAATATCGTTTCAATAGTGATACAAACAATACTGCACTGTATGAAAGTTAAAATAACAATTTTAAACTGTAAACAAATTTATATTATTTAAACAGATTTCAAAAGAACTATGATTCAAAGGGTCAAGCCTGGAGCAGTCTGACAGTACAAATAATTGCAGTCAAATAGGTCATCTTCTGTTACAGCGGGGAGTACGATTTCAGACCTGCTATGTCGATAGTAAAAAGGCCAATGGCTTTCTGTCCTTTTGCTAAATAATAGACAAAACCTTGGACAGATAGCATAGCAACTTTTATTTTGCAAGATTGATAACGCGCGAAAACACCGCTCCTCTCGTAAGCGTTCATAGGCTGCTAGCTACTTATCTTTTGAGTGGGCCATATACTTGTCGCCCATATTCATATCAGACCTATTTATAAACTGTTCCACTGCTGGACACAAGTCTCTTCTGAGTATTAGAAGGATCAGTACGGGTTTGCAGACTTCACACATCTTCGACAAATTATGAAAAACTCTGAGACAAACAGGTTTCTTCACGATATTTACTTTACCGCTAAAGCTAGTCTTCTTCTCCCTAGACTTTATTATTCCCAAGTCACTTGGGGTCGGCTTTCTTGTCTAACCGGATGGCGACTGCCATCTGACCTCCGCAACCCGAAGGCTAACGATACCCTAAGGCTAGACTAGTGTCAGGATATTAGGAGCACTAACTTCCCAATAACGACTGCCATAGATGTTCATGGCAGCCGGGACCGACGGCTTAACGTGCTCTCCGAGGCATGGATCAGGCGATAATTGTCAATCAATACGCACATAATTTCGAAAAAAGGACAAAGGCCAGGTTAAGAGCTCCTTGAACCGACGGGCGTGTATGAGGAATGTGATGAAAGTGAATGAAGCCAGAGAAGTGTGTCAGGATCGTAGCAAATGGAAATCCGTAGTCTCTGCCTACCCCTCTGGGAAACAGGCGTGAATCTATGTATGTATGTATGTAATTTCGAAAATTCTTATAACTTCCGAAAGTCAGGGGTGCGCGACGTAGGTTCGAACCCGAGACCCTCTGCATTGCAGTCTTACTTTTACCCGCGCCTACGGTCGCTCGAGAACATTACTTTTAATCTAGATAAAAAATATTCTACATCCTTGATTGTCGGTCGAGTAGTTAATGCGCCAAAGCAAAAAATTCATATTCGCATTTATATTATTAGTTATGATATATCCAAGGCAAAAATAAGAACACAAAATCGAATCGCCAGTACAGGTTACCAGACTAAATGAGGTATAGGTAAGCTGTGCAGTGACTTAAGACTTAGTGATGGTCGCTTAGTAAACTTAGTCACATCTGAGGCATAAATCATTGCGACAATATGCGAGGCAATATGCATGCCAGAATGCGTCGATAGCAGCATGCCTACTGGATACACATCTGTACTGACTATAAGCTTTTCAATATTATGAATAGCCTTTTATTATTGTACCGATAGCTAATAGCCCGATCTCCACATAGAACCAATATTTGTGCGATCAAACCTTTTCGAACAAAAATAATTTATAAAACGCTGAACGCACAATAGCGTACCGGCTCACACTGGAGCGGCTTTTATTGTTTGTTATTTTACTTTAGAATCCAGATTTAATGCTTGTGTGTATAGTTTGGACAATCAAAACATATCTTAATAAAAAATATCTATCAAAAATACCAAGCTTTTGTATTGACAAAAGCTTGGTTTTTCGGAGGTATTATTTTTCATGCTCCCATAAGCTTCATTCTTTTTATATGCTTCCATATACTCTTGTCAATTGTCATCATAACACATGCTCTGTGAAAATGTTTGCCAGCCACCTAAAAGACATTCTTGGTGTGGCAAATTTTGCAAAAATCCAAACAACGAACACAAATAATCATTACAGCATGCGCGTCTGATAGATATCAATCATCTTACGATATATTTGCGCTAATTATGTATACACATAATCCCACGCTTCTATCCCTCTATCGTAGGTCGATATGTATTAAAACCACATTTCGTCAATTATGATTCTAGGTCCCACGTAACAGAGCAAATCAATATTGCCATGCCAGTTAAAGTGCCAGACTATCTACTGCTATTAAAAATTTCTTGACCAAAATCCCAATAACACTGTGCCTTGGAATCGAACCGTAATGCATAGCATTCGCATTCCCTATTTCTGCATTACTTAGGCAGGTATTAATTTGGGTAATTCAAACATTATTTTTCAGTTTAAATTTTCAGTCATGTGTTTTGGATTTAATAATAAACTTCAATATAAACTCTACAATATATATCAAGTATTTATATAAAGCCAAAGATCTGGCAAAGTAGCGTTCTCTAGTTTCGGAGGCCAAGACACATTTTGGGTCATTGAGCCAACGGAGTAAGTAATTACATAAGTATTTATATCTATGTATATATTAATACGTGAAGCAAAAACTTTGTACCCCTTTTTACGAAAATTGCGCGGACGGAGAAGTATGAAATTTGGCACAGTTAAAGTTTATATGGAGAAGAAGTGGCAAATCCTAATATTTTTATAAAATATGCATAAGAAATACATTAAATTAATGAAAAAACACTACACACACAACCATGCACTTGACACAAGCAGTCGAATCGCGTTCGTAGTATTTCGGTATTCGTAGAAATCTTCGTAACTATGGTTAAATATGTATGTGGAGTAGGTGACTAAATGAAATGTGATTATAAGGGTATAGTTATAGACAATAAAATAACGATCAAACTTAAAATTTAAATCAATTATGGTCGAATTTCGACCACTTGGCGACCGCTAGTAAAATAAATTAGCCGAAGTATACGACGTCAGTGTGAAAAGCTCACCTCTCGTGAAATATTTAATTTAATTAGTGGCGCGCCTACATTGGCCTCTGGGAACTATAAAGCAGTGGAAACGAGTCCCGGTAGCCGGCGTGGACTAAACTCCACGTGTACGCAAACCTTCACAAAGCTTAGGTTCCGAGTGTACATTAAAACTGTGAGGTAAGTTAACTTTGCTTTAAACTGAAAATGAGTGAGTTGTCCTATATTCGTTTCATTAGCTTATATTAGGAGGTGCCCGTGCTCACCCTACAATCGTCCGGTGCCCACTCCAGATGCAAAGTTATGCGCGGATGACGTAGTGGTTTAAGTGGTTGACTCGTCATTGCCAGTACCCCGAGGTTTGTGGATTCGAATGCCATACGGGACAAAAATGGTTTGATTTACAAATGTTTGTTTCCGGAGATAAACTACATAGACGTTAATAGATTTTCAACACTTCTTTTTCTTGGCACTGCTGTTTCTACATACATACATACATAGATTCACGCTTGTTTCCCAGAGGGGTAGGCAGAGACTACGGATTTCCATTTGCTACGATCCTGACACACTTCTCTGGCTTCATTCACTTGCATCACATTCCTCATACACGCCCGTCGGTTCAAGGAGCTCTTAACCTAGCCTTTGTCCAGAACGCATCCGATCTGATCGAGAAACGTTCGCCTAGGTTTTCATCTTGCGCCTGTTCCATTCATTCTGTTTCTAACAACGCAATAATCGATAATTTTTATCATTTTCAAATAGTTGGTCTATTGTGATCTCATTGCAATGCCGTACAGACGGCATGCAACATCAAAGACATGTCGGGATGCCGTAGACAGCACTACGTGTTTTGCCTAGATCATTTTTGTTTCGCGTCACCCATTAATTGGTTTTCTCATCTTACATCAAGTCCTGAATACTTCAACAACTAAAAGCAGGAAGACTTGATGGCTTCTTTAAAGTATGCAGTCTGAGAGAAAATAATATAATTTACTAGCAACGTTGACTTCCTATTTTGGATATTTTTATGTCAGCAACGAACTTTTAACAGCAAACATATTAACAACAAACCACATAATATTAAACGTTTCATTTTTAAACTAAATTCAGTGACACATGAAAACTACAAAACAGTTTAGTACACTCATCACAGCATATAAGTAGAAAGCACCTCTGAAAAACATCACATCGTAACTCGTATAAATTGCACGAACCTTGTATCACGCCGTCAAGACAACAACCGACGTTAAAACATACGTACATACATATCACATATCTGAAAACACAAACATACATATACACATATGTACATACAAGTGCTTAGACGGCTTATTTTTTATATGTTGTTATTTTGCTTTATAGTCTGCGTGGTCAGATCTATCTAATAACACCATCATTTGTGTCATGGTCAGACCGATCGATTTAAATTGTCATTGGTAAGATTGGTGGTCATATTCAAGCGATTGTTCGGAAAGAGGATAAAATATAACTTTCTTTTTTTTACTAAGATGTTCGCATGTAATGAGATTATACTGTCGAGTTTACGTATCAGATTAATTCAGAAAATATAATGCACTAAACCAATTTTGATTACATTTGGTATGAAGGTAGTTTGAAAACTGGGGTCAATCCCTAGATTTCAAGCATATTACAGCTTGTTGAAAGGTATCGACGCAAATAAATAATTATTTTATTACTGCATTTCATAAGCTAAATAGAAATATTACTTGTACCAAGAAATTCAAATCAAACGCAATGTACCTAATGTAATTACATACATAAAGAATGACTGCAATTTTATAAGTAATAAATAGCAAGGCCTAATAAATAGAAACAATGCTACATATTATGCTCGGCAATATTATTTTATAATGTATTTTTAACGTCATGGCCATTCGTAGAACATGGCGCCCTCGTAGCAAGGTACGTAGCATATTTCGTAGCACAGAATTCTATACTCGTAGCCTGTTACGTGAATTCGGTGTATAATTTCTTGCCTTCTATGTGTGTTGCTGTAGTGTAATAATACATAGATGTGTGTGTAAGTATGTGTGAGTGAGAGTGTGTGTGTATGTGTGTGTGAGCAGCAAAATGTTGATGTGTGTGTGACTTGGTGTGTATGTTTGTATCGTTCACGGTTTTATACGTTCAGAAAGTTATTTAATTACATTTCGTTCCACGTACTCGCGTTTAGGCGCTATTGTGTTAAGTTGAAATTCATTTATTTTATTAAGTGTAGACCTTTGTTGACTGTATGAACGTAGGGTTAAAGAAATTGAAAGGTTAAAAGACTGCTTATCTTCTCTAAAAGTATATTTAAATAAGAGAAATAAATATTTGCTTACAGTGACTCATATACAAAACATTCCATTCAAAAGCGTTGTCAAAAATTGATACACAAATATTTTTGCAGGTGCAATAACGCGCGGTTGTTATTGCGAATGTCTGTTGTCTGTTGAATGTAGGCTACGTTCGACATTTTTCATCAAGCGGGCTTAGTAAAAAAAATTAAACGATGGTTTTAATTTTCAAAAACACTCGGTACACTTCTTGCTGTGAATTTTGCCATTAAAAGTACCCACAAAATACGCTAGGTGGCACCGAAGACATACTATGTGACTAAACCAACAAAGCAGTCTTAATAACCACTTCGTTTATAGTCTGATTACGAATGGCGTATTGGTCTAAGCGGTCGCCTTGCCACTACAGCCGCACCGCATGTTTATTTTATTTTTATTTTATTTATTTAGGACAACAAACAATTGTACACTATGCTAAACCAAACGACTTATTACCAAAGTACTTAAATATATGCACAACCAACATCGTTGTCCGCAAAATTAATATTAGTACAAAAAAGATAGTGTTACATGTATTAGTTCTGGCATGACAAAGCAATAATTAATTTATTACTTTATTACAAATAAAATGAAATTCAACATCAACTATGATCATTAGCCATTTCGTTGAGTCTCTCAACCACGCATTTCTTGAATTGCCCAGGAGATGTTGTGGTTTCGATCCCCACAAAGAATAAAAAATTGTGTTTTATTATTGTTTAAATAAAAAGACTAGGAATAATGTCTGTGTCACGGGGAACTTTACAAATATTCAAACTACGAACACAAAGAACAGCCAGACTCGCAACAATCATTTGTGGAGCACACAAATTTTTGTCCCGTGTGGGGATCGAACCTACAACACTCGGCGCAGCGGCAGTGGCGTGGTCCATAAATAGTTGTTACACGTCTTTATATTCTTTACATACATACATACATAGATTCACGCCTGTTTCCCAGAGGGGTAGGCAGAGACTACGGATTTCCATTTGCTACGATCCTGACACACTTCACTGGCTTCATTCACTTTCATCACATTCCTCATACACGCCCGTCGGTTCAAGGAGCTCTTAACCTGGCCTTTGTCTAGAACGCCTCGGATCTGATCGAGAAACGTTCACCTAGGTTTTCCTCTTGCGACTGTTCCATTCACACTAGCCTTATAAACTTTCTTAGTCAGTCTTTATATATGGTGTTTGAATGTTTGTAAAGTTCTCGGCGATACAATAATTATTCCTAGTGCCTGTTGTCTTATAATTACTAGCAATTTAGATTACAGATAAATAAATTTGTTTTGCTGAAAATGCTTGTATCAGGCATAGATTCACGTCGGTAGTGCCATAGGTAATGATTGAACCCACGACCCCTTGTTCACAAGTCTGATATCATAACCATTGAGTTACAGTATCAAAATTTCAGCTGTATCTTCTTGACCTTAAATTGTAAAGAGTGAGAGGCGTGACATCACAAGTTCAATTCTTTCAACGTAGCGCGAGCTCGAACCGATAATCACATATTCTCAGTTTCATATGAAACTGAGAATATGCCTCTCTCATCCAACCTAACCCACTCCTCACACATCCCCCCACCCTTCATCAAAAATGGCAATAACCCTTACTCCACACAGTATTAGAATATCCATAAGTTGCCAGATTTCATTGGCTATGAGTCGCAGGTGCAGTCGTTTCTTGCTGCCAAACACGGCACGTAGTTAAGAGTAAATTGAAACACATCTACAGCACAATGAGAGGTGAGAGCCAACAGTTTTCTGTTGTATACTCAGCGACATAAGTTGCTGAACTTTAAACTAATTTGTGTCAGTTTTTATGATTGAAAATGTGCTCATAATTGTTTTATAGTAATTAACTGTGTTTTTTTTTATGAGATAGGGGCACACGAGCTGACGGATCGCCTGATGGTAAGCGATTACCGCCGGCCATGGCAGCCCGCAACACCAGAGGAGTTACAAATGCGTTGCCAGCCTTTTTTGTGTAGAATATCATTTACCTGTTACTGCAGTAAAAGATAAGGAACTACCATTATTGTGTACAAGTTTTTGCCCAAGGCTTCGCTCACGTTAATGAATATATTGTCAGTAAATATATACCTGGGCAACAGTACTTTTTCTGGATGAAAGGTACCCTATGTCGTTTCTGGACCCCTGACAACGTGTATGCGAAATTTCATGATGATCGATCGAGTAGTTAAGACGTGAAAGCGTACCAAACAAACAAACATTCGCATTTATATATAGCTTATATTTAACTTATCACCAGATATAGTAAAATATAACAGTCAAAAATAGTAAATGATCACCAAATTGCACAGCAAAATATATATAAAGAGATCAAAATAAGTCTATTTTTGGATGGTTTTAAGAAGGAACCTAACATAAACTAACCCTTCCGAGACGGAATGCAGTGATTTGAGGCGTATAGGTGCTCGTTATGATATATTTTAGTAAGCATGTTTTGCTGCGCAATTAGTATTTTGGTGGTCATTATAGTTAATCCCTTTATATATTAGGATTCTGATTCGATACCCTGGTCCAGGCGTTATAAGAGATTTTCTATCAAACAATTCTTAGTACCTGCACAGAATCTAGAACAGTGTCTAGTAGAAGGCAATAGTCTCACCTCTGTTACGTAAGTATTATACACCTGTGTCTACCCCTTCGAGTATGTAGGGTTGACTATATATGTATATATGTATACAGTTTTGATACACCGCAGAAAACGGTAAGAAAATACCACTTCAATAAAACAAATGTGACCTCGTTGCTACTTCAATTACATCTATACTAATAATATAAAGCTGAAGAGTTTGTTTGTTTGGTTGAACGCGCTAATGTCAAGAACTACTGCTTCGAATTGATTTGCGTATTTATCGGGGAGGGTTATAGGTTATAAAACATCATGTTACGACCCACGAGGACAGCGCATTAATCATAAAACCGCGGGCACATCTAGTTTATAATATTCGTTAAGATGATAAATGTTTATGTTTATCGACTTATGTCGCTGACTGTGCCAAAAAATGAGAAAGATACATTTGTAGGCATTTTATTCCAAATAGTGTTGCTACGTAAATCGTTGTCCCAGGAAAAGACGAAATACGGACGTGTTTGGCAAGAATAGTGATGGGTATTGTTTAAAATGTAAATCAAACGGCCGAATAGGAATCTGTGCGGAGTAAGGCTATCTGCGGGAATGTTTGGAGTGATTCCTTCACGTGTTCGTGTTATTTATGCAAGACGAAGGCGTGACTGGAGACGTGGGCAGCACCGTCCACTGAATATAAAAGAACCAAACCGTACTGCCGATTGCACCGTCCTACACTTGAATAATTCGCACTCTCATTTTTATTTGAAAGTGTCACGATCCGAATTCCAAATTTGTTGATCAATTACGTCACAATTTAAGGTTTATGTATGTCAGAGTTACACAAAATTACTTTTTTTTTTATTCACACTCCTGTAATCAGTGTGTTACCCTTTATAAACTATATATTGAAACAATAGACACAAAAATAGCGGGACTAAATTACTCTAGTTAAATTTAATGTTCCAGGGCAATTTACTAACAGCTATAGAGCAAAAAAATTGCTCTGTATGGAGATTGAACTCACAGCACTGTGTAAAGTGGCAATAATCATGGGAAACATGTATAACACTGCATCATGAGTGTTATCAAAATAAAAATACAGATACCCGTTGACACCTCCAATCGAAGCGGAGAAACCTAGCAAAACACTAACGTTCACTTTTTTAATAGCCAAAATTATTATGTGCCATAAAACATATTATAATTATATACATATATCGAAGAAGTGTACCGAGTGTTCAAGTCCTGGTTCAAGGATTATCTCTCTCCTTACTTATAATTTAAATTTTGAAGTTTTTCACATGCTGGTTGCTTACCGACCATCGCCAAAAAAGAACCAAAGAGAGCTAACGCGACAACGTTCAATTACCTAACTATTTGAAAACATTTGTATGTATCTCACGTTCGAGTAATACAGTAATTTTCATCACAAAGTATTACACTTAACTGTTTAAAAAAGGCAGCACCCTTTCCTACATATAATCAAATATGACGACTGTGTCTGCGCTAAGACCGTAAACGAAGATCGTTTTTGAGCGCTTAGAGGTGACATGTATACGTATAAAATGTAAAATACACGTAAAGTCAGTGTGTGTGTTTTGACACGAACGATATCGTAGAGTAAATCAATGTTATTTCGAGAGGAATAGGGTAAACAACTAAATGTACATTCGTGTCTGCACACAAGTGAAAGAGGTGGTTTATGTGGTCGCCTCACCGCCCACACTGAGTCTAGTCTTATGGTTCGATCCCCACACGGGGCCAGTTATTGGACCAAATAAAAGAATTCTATGATCGATACATAATGATCACAGCATTGTGTCTGAACGCTTTAAATTTTATTTATTTAATTCAAAAAACTTGATAATCATTCATCTCCAACTTGAACCGTGAACGAATTCAATATCTCTCGATATTGTTTGTTATTTATTACAATCGTAAGGCATAAAAGAGTTGGTTATAATTATATAAACATATGGTAATTATACATGACGTACATTCACATTTTGTCAACTTTGTACTCTAATCGATTATAAAGAGCCTCTCGCTTATATAAAATGTAAAATGGGTATCATTTCTTCAGCTTCAGCTTTTAAAATTAAATCAATATAAATATCTTGCACAGAATAAATATCATACCAGGAGGGCGAGACAACTGAAACTAATTACACCAAAAATAACAAATTATTATGGAGAGAGAACAAATAAGTTAATAGTACCTAAATTATTTAATAGACATAGACATGTTAAGAGATCCTAACATGAATACTAGCTTATTAAAGAAGAGACTAAAGCATACCTTGTTAGATGGAATTTAAATCAGTGATATATGCAATGCCGTTTGTAGGGCTCAACCTAATAACTCTGTACACGGTTCTGACGATATCTGTCGGTATTGCTTATTATCTGCAGGTACTTGACCACAGAGCACGAAGTCAAATCACACTGGCATTCGATGACACTTAGAGGTGTTCCGCTTATAATCTTATTAAGCTGATCCTAACTATTCTAATTCTAACTGAATATTATAAATGCGAATTTGTATGTGTGTTTGTTAATTATGCTTTCAGGCCTTAACTACTCGACCAATCATCATGAAATTTAGCAAACACGTTGTATGGGGAATAAAAAAGGATATATACCTTTCATCCAGAAAACGTACTGTTACTAATCTAATCTATGTATACGCGAGCGAAGCCGCAGTGAAAATCTAGTGATATTATAAATAAATGTAAATGTTTGGGAAGATGTTTGAATGTTTACTATTCAATTACGTGTAAACCATAAACCATAAATTTTATCTCGGTAAGGACAAAAACTAGTATTATAAATACAAAAGTAACTGTCTGTTTATTACACTTTCACGTAAACTATAATTTTTGTTGCCGTCTATCTGGTATAGTTCCAGAAACCGTGCTGATACTAAGAATATCTGAGCAGTTAAAATTCATATCTCTTTTTCCGACGCGTGAATCGAACTCTAAACTTCATGCTACAGTCACATTTACTACTACGCTCCACGAGGCATGCCATGACTAGCTTTATTGAAATAGAGAACCATTCAATGAATGTTCACATTCTACAATAGAATTAAAATGGTGAGCCAGTTTACCAAGAAGTTTTGTCATTGAGCCGCGTCGGGTAGTACAAAATTCCGTGTTATTTACGAAACAATTCGTTGTATTTTTACTGCAGGACTACAGTCACTTACTGAACCATTTTCAATTAATGCACCTGTCTTTTTATTTTTGTCCACGTTATGTCGTTCGTGACTTGTATGAATAAAGTAAGTAACACTTTGCATAGATGGCGCAGAATGAGCGATCGCGTTGCCGCCGCGTTGAATATTATAGGCGCGCTTTCCGTATCGCACAATTAGTTGTATGAACTGCAAAAGATTGTTCTAAGTAGTCTGAATCTAATTTGTGTCCGATAATTGTGTTTGTATAGAACCCATTACAATGTTTAATAAGCAAAACTTACCGTACTATAGATGAAATATGTGGTATTGCTATTCAAGAAAATCTTGTCGTTGATACTTTGGATTTGATTGGAAGCGGTGTTAACCTACTGATTAAAGCATTGCACTAGCGATTAAAAGGCCGAGCCCTGCCTATTACACTACTGATGTGAATCCTCTCCTGACACAAGCTTTAAGCTTTACTAAAGGGCTTAAGAAGAAAACTAGTAAAATGAAACTGAAATAGCTAGTAATCTTTTAAACAGAAAATATCTTTTGAATGACCCTTTACCCAACGGCATAACCCTTATTTAAATCTCTTTAATACTGATTAATGGGTCACCTAATCTTCTAGAGACGACTGCTATAAGAGGAAAAGAGACTTATTATGCAAAGTTTTCTCTCAATTAAACGAGAGACGACCATAGACGGTGTAAGCCGACGGCGTGAGGTCAACGCTCTTTGCTAGAAATTTTTTATTAACTTGTTTGCCAAATCATATATTATGTACTCGTTGCAGCTATATGTTTAATTCGTCGTAATAGGAAGCGCTTAGTCACTTTACAAATAAACTGTTGCACCGTAAAAGTTTTCGAATTGAACTCAAATGTCCGGGTTTCGAAGAAAACCTCTACTTTTTAATGAGAATTCATAAAAACAATTCTGTAAAATCTCACTATCTAACTCACTTTTGAATTGACATTAGAAATTAGATATTTACAGTAAATATGGCAGTAATGTTGAAAATTATTCGTGAATGCGTGATACTTAAATCCGGGATACTACCTGAATATCTAATATATTCATGTAGGACATGGTCTTTCCGTATGCTACATTTTATCCATACCCAAAATATTGTGTTATGTTAAGATGAATTTTATACATTAAAATGTAATGCACCGTATAAAAATTTTTCACGTCAACTATTTTCATTATTGCATGCATTTTATCATGGCTGCTGAAAAACAAACGCAACGACTACTAAAATGGAAAAGTACATAGTTGTTAAAAATAATAGTGAAATTGTGTTTTTAAAACAAATCCGTCCAATGATAAACCAATGGACGGGTATATTTTACTGCGTAATTTAATAAGAAATTAAGGGAGCAGCGATAGCTCAGTGGGGAGACGAACAGACTGCAATGCAGAGGGTCTCGGGTTTGAACCCACGTCACGCACCTCTGACTTTCGGAAGTTATATGACTTTTCGAAATTATGTGCGTATTGATTGACAATTATCGCCTGCTCCGTGCCTCGGAAAGCACGTTAAGCCGTTGATCCCGGCTGCCATGAACATCTATGGCAGTCGTTATTGGGAGAGTGTCGATACAAAAGATCCCACTGGATCGAAGTGTCGCCGGTCTGCACTGACTGGCCCCCACATAGGATAAGATAATAAGAAATATCTAAATATCTTAACAAACATTTACATTTATAAAATTAGTAGGATATTCGTGTCACAACCCATGCATGTATCACGCGCTCACACATCTTGATGATATACAGGGTGTGTCGTAAATAGTGGTCCAGAGTAAAGGAGTCGATACACTGTATTCTTATGTATCACATACCGAAATTTTAACCATTTTTTTTATGCCCCTAAAGTCATATGATTTGCTGAAGATGAGTATTGAAATTGGAAACAGATTAATTTCTTTAAGTACATTTGACTTTAAAACATAAAAAAGGGTTTGGATATGATAGTACACATATTCAAGAGTAATAATAAAAAAACAGAATTAAAAAATATTGATATTTGTTGAAATGACAGCCAAATTCGAGAAGCAAGGTGCAGAAATTTGAAAAAAGAACTTTTATTTTTTGTTAGGACACCTTTAACTGAAAATGCTTAAAATTTCGGTATGTGATACATAAGAATACAGTGTATCGACTCCTTTACTCTGGACCACTATTTACGACACACCCTGTATATTATTGAGTTGACTGCATGGACGGCGTAGTGGTATAAGAGATCGCCTCTGTGTGATCGGCAAATAGTAGTTCTGAGTCTGGGTTATCTTAGTGACATGTTTTTTTTATTATTAACTATGATGTTGTTTAAAAAAATGCGCTTGTTGTTGTTTAACAGACTAATACCATAACAAAATATAAATAATCTAGCCAAGAGCCACGTCCGTCAGTAATTTCCATTTGACGAGCCCTTCGGAGGCCCAAAGCAAATTCACAAAACACTTTTTGCTTAGGCAGAATTTAATGGACGTA
The DNA here is from genome assembly GCA_963564715.1 of Catocala sponsa. Taxonomy (NCBI): domain Eukaryota; kingdom Metazoa; phylum Arthropoda; class Insecta; order Lepidoptera; family Erebidae; genus Catocala; species Catocala sponsa. The sequence goes on from OY751336.1 coordinate 6,992,716, forward strand.
ACGAGACGGAATTTCTGGAGACAACAATTAACTAATTCAGTTATTAAGTTGAGAGACAGGTGTTCTGAAGCGACCTGATTATTTATTTATGAAGCTTCCTTGATTGCTATCACAATAAGTTGCTTTATTTGCTATAAGATAATAAACTACCATCTTTATTTTAAGTCTTACTATTCGTAAAAGTAAAGGTAAATAAATGGCTCCGTTTTATATTTTTAATTGCCCATTTTCGTGGGCGATAGAAAGTATAAAAATATTCTTATATAAAATTCAACGTTGTGTAAAAATTTTAAGGCAATTCAAGGACTAGCTTTCAAGTTTTCAAAAATTCTGCAACCGTATGTTTGTGTTCACATACGGTTGCTGAATTTTTATATATCAATATTGAAATTGGATCCGGCCAGCTATGAGATTTGGAACGATACATCGACTCAAATAAAATCGATGGATTCGACTCAATAGGATATAAATTCATAGTAAGACTATGTTTCCGAAAGACGCTCAACGCTACCTCTTTGGGGATGGGAGTAGCGCAGTAATGAATACGACTGCTATATATGACGTCTCAGGTTCGCTGGCGAGGTTGGGCAGTGCTATTATATTTTTCTGTTAGGAAATTCTTAGTACCAGCACGAAATCTGAAGCCTGTTACTTGAAACATTACGCCTTAGCCGGCGAAATATGAGTATAATAAGAGTGTTATACTCATATTTCGCCGGCTATGGTTTATTTAAAGTAGGCAGAAATAGTGCTTATAAAACAATACATATATAACTATAATGATAGATTTTGACTGCTCAATATTGGGTCAATAGTTTGCGACAAGCTTGTAAAAGTGAAAATTATAAAAACTCAGCATTTCTAAAAACGTTGTAGATTTCTCAAGGAAGCATGCTCACGTACTCGCATCATAAACTACGTTCCATTTTCAAACAGTAGTTCGGAATCTATCTAACTTTGTTCCTGCAAATAAAATCCTATGTTCTTCGTTTTATTAGGAGCAATGACGGTTCAGTTAAATTTAATTTTCTTTAAAAATAACGTACAGCTACGACTGCACGTTCTGCCAATAAAATGAAATAGTTCCACGAGTCAAAGGTACGGATGTTTTAGGCGTGGGGTGGAAGGAAGTGGGGAGAGAAGTGAACGGAGCAAAAGTGTCTTAACATCCAAATAATGCGTATGGAGGCAATGTTATCCTAACTAATAATATAAATGCGAATAATATTGTCTTCTGTTTACGCGAATGTTATTCATTGAAATTAAACTACTATATAAAGTGTCAAATAAACAACGCAATAAAATCCGTATATAGTAGTTTTATTTCAATAAATGCGAATGTGAGTTTTATTGTTTGTTACGCTTTCACACCTTAACTACTCGACCTTTCATCATGAAATTACGCATACAGGTTGTCAGGGGTACCTACAAAAAAGGACATAGGTTACTATTCATCCAGATGTTGACAGGGAAGCAGAAAAGTATATAAGGCACCTTTAATCGTGAAAAAAGTACAGTTACTAATAAGTTAACCTTACCTACATCTACGCGAGCGGATCCGCGGGCAAAATCTAGTAGTGACAAAGTGAAGGCCAGTGGGCAGCGCGACATGCAAGTCTTTTTTTTTATTTACGAACTTATACAACTTTTAACGTTACTTTGTAAGTTGTAATAATATTATATACTAGCTTATGCCCGCGGCTTCGCTCGCGTTAATTTAGAATTTGACAATTCTCTCTACTTGTAATAATATAATTCAATCATGATTTGAAAAACACGTGGCGCCATCTATTATCATAAGAACGTTATTGTTGTTTTCCTCGGAAAAAGTTTTTTTTTCGGGATGAACTGACAACTTATATGCAAAATTTCAGGATGATCGGTTCAGTGGTTTAGGCGTGAAAAGGTAACAAATAAACAAACAAACAAACTCATTTTCGTTTTTATAATATTAGTTAGGAAGTTAGGATTAGGATTTTAATGTTGTAAATACAAATATTCATAGTCTGACACCTCTGTCTCTGAAGGAGTAAGCAGAATTGTATTATATCCATTCACAAGCTGCAGTATTAGCTTCCACGTTATTAGGGCGAGCCTATTACCGTTATGTTATTAATATGCTTTCTCTGTTAGCATCCTGGGTTACAAATATACTGTATAATGTGTAGAATTTAACTTCTCCCTTTTTAACTCAGATACTGCCGGACAATTTCGAACATGAAATGAATTGACAAATGACCCTTTCAGGAACATATAGGCATGAGAATTGTCTGTATTAAATTGTCTCACTACTGGGCACGGGCCTCTTCTCACTATGAGAAGGGTTAGGCCATAACCCACCACGCTGGCCTAGTACGGGTTGGCAGACTTCACATATCTTCGAGAACATTATGGAGAACTCTCAGACATGCAGATTTCCTCACGATGTTTTCCTTCACCGTTAAAGCAGGCGATAATTAACTATTTAGTACGCATATAACTTCGAAAAGTCAGAGATGCGCGCCTTGGATTCGAACTCGAGACCTCTGCGTGGCAGTCCAACAGTTGCCCACTAGGCTATTAATTTAAAATACATACATAATATATGTATTTATTCAGTTGGTTTCGTGGCTTAGATACACGTTTAGACTTACAGATGATTCAGTGCTCCCGTTCGATTCCCGGAACGACCAACGCGTTATTGAGAGAGAAGGTATATTCACTTATCTTCTTTCTTACTAGATATGATGTATATCTTTAGTTTCGTAGAAACACTTATGATACATAAGAGCCTCAAATTAATGGCGAAGTCAAATATTTGCATTTCACGAATATTAATAAGCGTTGTTTGTTTATGTAACGCAAGCGTTTATTAAATAGTTGGCAGCCGCAGCTATGTCGCGGTGTCTCAGTCCCGCACCCCGAACACACTGTCGACATAGCCTTCAACTAAGTGTTTCTATAGTATGGACGTCAGAACATTGACATAACCTACATTTACGCAAGTGAATCCGCGTGCAAAGGATCTTGTCTTGTGTGTGTGGGGGCCAGTCAGTACAGACCGGTGACACTTCGACCCAGTGGGATCTTTTGTGCCGGCCGCAAGATTCATCCCTTAGCTATCTCCTTATGAATGTACTGCATTAGCCGCAGAAGCCTGAAGTCTTCAGGGTTTGGATATGCCAATCCCATCAGACCCATCCTAAGTCCAGCCAACGCGTCGCATTCACACAGTAGGTGCGATATGGACTCGTCCTGTTCACAACAGGCTCTGCAGATCGAATCGTGTGTTAATCTCAATCTGCACAGGAAGTCGTTGGTGCCAAAATGGCCAGTGAACGCTCCTGTGAGCAGGCGCATTTGGCTCTTGCTATATCCGCAGAACTTCCGGGTGAAGCCTGTGCTCCATTTGCAATGAATTTCTTGGAGTGTTGTCGTGCAAAGGATAGTAATTAATATAGCTATAGCAGCCGCGCCGGATCACAGACCTAGCTTGTTCTAGTGGCCAGTGTATACTTTGTACTTTTAAGGTTCACCCAGCAAAAAGTGTATGGCATTTTCTGTCAAGTAGCCGTTCAAAGTTGAGTGAGAAAAAAGTGTCCATGTATCATCCCTGTGCCTCGAGTAGCTCGTAAAACCGTTGGACCTGCATCTGATCCCTATCCAGTCGTATTGCATTATCTTCCCATTAGTCAAAGTCAAAGTCAAAGTGTTTATTGCGAACTAAGTGTAGATACATAAGGTTTTTAGTAAAATTATAGTGCTTAGAACTTAGTGCCTTTTACAAGCATTGCAATATTATTATAATAAACGAATATTTAAAAATTATTTTCTACTAACAATTATAATTAATATTACTTAGTACTTACGTCTAAACCATATAATATTATAAGTTTATACAAAGTCTGTTATTTTATTATTGCACAATATAATTACATACATACGCTCACAAATCAAATAAATTTCTAACATCACAATTATGTTTTTTCTTTATTAAAGGTTTATTTATTATATTTAGCTTATTTATTATATTGTTTTTATAGGGTCTTAGTCGATGTTGCGGATCGTCATCGCATTTATTTAGGTGTTTATGTTCAGTGTTTTATAATTTTTTATTTATTTCCTAAGAATTCTGTAATTGAATAATAGCAGGCATTCATTAAATAGGTTCTGATTTGCTTGTTGAATGAAGGTAGGGTAATAGCATCTTTTATAGTTTTAGGCAACTTATTGTATATTTTTACTGCCATGTAGTAAGGGCTTTCATTTAACATCTTTATTCGGGATGGTGGTAAGTGTAGTCTATCTTTATTGCGAGTGTTTATATCTTGGACATCATGTTTTGTAGAGAAGGTATGGATGTTTTTATACACAAAGGTACAAATTTCAAGTACATATATTGAGGCGAGTTAGTATATTTAGTTTTACAAAATATGGTTTGCAACTCTGTGTATTATCTATTTGTGCAAGAATTCGAATACATTTATTTTGAATAATGAATAATTCCTCCACGTTTACGCTATTGCCCCACAGCATGATGCCGAATCGTAACCATGAGTATGCGTATGCGTAGTACGCGGATAAAGCTGTTTCTAAGTTAGTGCTGTGTTTGATTTGGAAGAGAGCATATGTAAAACTTGACAATTTAGATTTTATCTGTTCAATGTTGATATGTGTGTCTATGTTTATTCCTAATAATCTAAACGAATGAACTTCTTTTAAAACTGTATTTGCATGAATAATGTTTATATCGAGGGGAGGTTTCTTGTGTGATCTGAACTGCATAAGTATTGTTTTATTTGAGTTTATTTCCAGGTTATGATCGGCAAACCACTGTGTAATAGTTTGGAGTGTTTCTTGGATTAGATGATTGTAATTTTGTATGTTGTCACATTTTATTAAAACTGAGACGTCATCTGCAAATAGTACGGGAAGCGAGATTGTTGGGTCTAATATTTTTGGCAAGTCGTTAATATATATTAGAAACAATACGCACCCTAGTACACTTCCTTGAGGGATGGAATGAGTTAGCTGTCTCACTTGTGACCGCACGGATTTAATTTATTTTTTATTACTGTCAAAATGTTCAATTTGGGTTATTTGCGTTCTATTATTTAAATACGATCTAAACCATTCGTACGCCGTTCCACGTATACCGCAACCGTAGATCTTCGTTAAAAGTATGTCATAAAGAACTTTGTCATAGGCCTTCGTCATATCCAATAGAATACCTACGACGTGCTTTTTGTCGTTAATATGTTGCAGTGACGTTTGTACGTATTTGTATACTGCTAGTGTAGTTGATTTTGATTTCCTAAACCCATTCTGGCTATCATCCAGTATGTTGTCTATGAGATTAAGAGAGATTTAACTTATATTTATGCATGGCCGTGTACATTATGTTATCTACACATGTTGGGACGTTGTCTTGGTTTAATTCAGCCTAGGAATGTCCCTACACTATTATTATTATTAATTTAATAATAATAATTAAGACGCTCCGACCAGGCTAAATGGTCTTGTTCAACAAGTTGCGGTCCTAAGATAAATGTCGTGCAGTTACAAAATTAATCGCCATTCAAACTTCGATACCACCTTTCAAGATCTGTCATTACGTCATCATTAGTTCTGCTATCGTTTGTTTCAATCTATTGAGTGACAGCGACTCACCGGCGGTCAGACACAATAAGTTTTAAAGTATGTCTGGCATTCCAACAATTGACAGGTTTACTATGTTTTAACGATAGTTGAGTTTTCTTTTCTTTTTTTTTGTCATTGGTTGCAGACGAGCAAGTGGCCCACCTGATGGAAAGTGGTAACCGCTGCTCATGGACTTCAGCAATGTCAGGACACAGCAAAGCCGCTGCCTACTAGAAGCGCGAGATGTTCTACGTATTCTATTCTTTGTAGTTGTTATATTAGCTCCGAGCTGGCAGTGACATATATTTTTCTTATTTTGTATTATGTCGTCGTTTTACTGATAACTCTTGGCTCTCTGATGGAGAGCTAACTTATTCTGTAAGAAAATTTGTATGGTAAAAGTTAAATTTCCAACCAGGTTTACACCACGTTTGACGGTAGTGGTACCAAGCAAAAGCCCCCGATGTCAACCCTTGAAAAAATTGCCTGCAGGAGCTACTAATTGAGTATGAACATTTTAAGAAGCAAGAACATTGTTAGATGCGATATTCTATGTCGTATCCATGTTACAATTTTATAGTATAAATATAATAATAATAATAATAATATATTTATTGATTACAGTGGTAAAACATGAATACAGTCCATAAAGTACTTAATATATGTAGGTAATATAATATGGGTGCCTGTACTAGGGTAAACCTGTGCCACATGCGTTAAGGGCACTTACAATATAATACTAGGAACTAAGTTACATACAATTAGCTATACTTATTATATAAATATATGCAAAAATAGGCCAACATTATAATTATTATCATATGACTTATTTAACAACAATCAAGAAATCTTCCGTATCCTCAAAATTTAAAGTTTGTAAGTACCGACAGACTATCCGCTTAGATCTTACATAACTTAGGTCATATATAGCTGTTTGTTTATTTATCTTGTTATAAAGAAAAGGCCCTAGGAATGTGAAAAATCTATTTGTAAAAACAAACTTTGATTCATAAAGTGTGGTACAGACAATATCTTTCCGTCTTTTAGTCTTAGTAAGGTTGATGTTATACGTAAGCGTTGCGTGCTGTTTAAGTACTGTGTATATTATAAGAAGCTGTCGGACAGTTAATACGTTACAATTTTCATACAAAAGATGTATGGAGAAGCGGTAGGTTCGGCGGGTTGCTACTTTTAGAAGCACTCTTTGTGCTCGCTCAATATTTAACATGAAGAATTTTGCGCTACCACCCCATGAAGTGATGCAATATTGAATTAAAGACTGACACAATGCCTTATAGATCTGTATGATGAGTTTGTGATCTGCAATATGGCGCATTTTTTTGAAAACAAATAATAATTTATTTTCAAAAAATTATAAAATAGTTCTATTGAATTTACCTATCAATAAAAACAAAGTCGAGTATGGGTTTGGGCAAAATCACAGCACATCAAACGTACATTAATAAAATATGTACATATATTTCAACCGTGAGTTCGTAATATATCAACGCATCTATCCGCAAAAGAATCTATATTAAAATATATAATTTTGTTAAAATATTACTTACGACATTAAAATCAAAATATCTTTATTCACTTAGGTCACAAACTAACACTTATGAACGTAAAAGTTATACTTAACTATGCTATAAATTTACATTTGCATTAAGCTGTTGACACTTTTAGCAAAGCAAGGGCGTAGAAACTATCAAACAACGTACGTAAAGAATGTTCAGTTGCGGCACAAGTACTATTAGGGCATCACAAAAATGTAGTCCCGTGAGATGTTTGATACCGAAACATTGTTAGTGGCGGGGTGACCACTTTAACCAATTAATTCAGTGTAATCGCCACGCAGTTAACTTGTACATTTTATAACATAGAAGAATTAAACGATAGAGTCATCCAAATTCACAAAATATCCTTCTCGTACTATAGCGTGTGTTTATTGCACCTACAACACCATCTATTCACTTACCTCTTTAGCCTATGCTCAGGCCGGGTCCGTACTATTTCCCCTTGACCATTAGCTAACGAACCACTAACGAATATGGAAATAAGTCGATACTACAAAAAGTTCGCCCCATTGCCTTTAGCTCGTCGAAGCGTATTTTATGAAGCGCCACCTTGTTGCACCTCTTTGCTCTGTTTACTCGAGTGTACCAAGTAGAACGTACACTTGACGACAATTTATAACACTCGCTTTATAGACCTGTATCAATAGCATATTTCACTAGCATCCACTAATACTTTGTTCAAACGACGCTTTTCATTTTCTTTTCAACGGTACAACGTTTGATGCTACTTTTATTTCTTATTTATAAAGCGCTATGTGCCAACCATTTTATTCATTCAAATACATTGCTTTTAGAACGAATACTTAAATATAAAATGTAGTATGCCAGGTGCTCGTAGCAAATGCTACGTGTTCTACGAAAATGTTTTAAACAGCTACGCTAATGCTACGAGCCGAATTATAATTTCATCGAAAGCAGACCTACTATGTTCAACATCGATCGATCAATGATTCATTGAGTCTATTTCAATCTTCTTCCTCGCGCTTTCAAGACTCTTGGTGTTCAATCACGATGTCAAAATAGAGCGTTATTTATATAAAGAACATAGCGCTAGCATTGCAAGCTGCGCTACTGTAGATAAATGAAGTGTCGCGTTTTAGTGATGCTGTGTATATATCATAGTCCTTTTTATAAACTGAAGAATATGGTTTCAAATAATTTGTAGAATAGATGTTAAACTCTCATAATAATATATGTTAACTTAGATTGTGATCTAAGTTATTACATTTTCTTATTTTTTTACACAAGGTCTGTATGATATATGAACAAAAATATATGTAGCTATTCGGAAACGGATGTACACACTTAACAATGATACCATTCTATACAATAAAAGAGTCTTCTCAACGCTCTACAAAGTATCATAAAGTCACAATTCTGTACAATAAACTTGCTAAATAATTTTCAAACAAAGAAAACCCTCCTTTAATTGTCATATATGAGCTTAGGGTTTGTTCAACGGTATAACAGTTAGTGTATTTTACTTGTCCTTTGCATTTTTCTTTTAAGTTTAGGACGCGTTCAGGTTAAAGGATAGTATCTAGTCCTGATCCATTGATACTTTGTTTTCATACTTAGAGCGTGTTAGTGGCGACATGTTACTATGTAATCAAATCCGATTTCTAAAGGTAATTTTTTTTTTTTGTATAGTTAATATTAATATTTATTTTATTATTTTATATAAAACTAGCGTTTGCCCGCGGCTTCGCTCGCTCATGAAGAATACTGTTTTTGGATGAAAGGTAGTATTTAGTTAAGGCGTGAAAGCGTAACAAATAAACAAACACACATTGGTATTTACAATATTAGTTAAAGTACCGAATGCAACTGTAGCACTATATACAAGTAAACTTTAACTTCGATGTTCGCAAGCTAACTTTACTTAATTGCTTAGGTTAGTAATAAAAGCATAGTTGTTTCTCAGGGCACTATTGATTGCATCAAAAATATACAACCTAATCTCGCTTCAGTTTCATATATAGCGGATTTCAACGTTGCTGTTGTACCAGCTATTTTAAACTGCGATTTAAATAGAAGGTAATTAACCTGTCTGCTATCTATGTATATCTAGACGTGATGATAAAAGCATTGTGTCTGAACGCTAGCGTCCAAACGATGTTTAGTTAGTTGAATTACTGCTAAAATTTTTGTGTTTTAGGGTTATAATTAAAATGAATAAAACTTGGAATACGGGACAGTATAACATAAATATAAAAGGGATATTATTAGAAATACTATATATTTACATACATACATGCATAGATTCACGCCTGTTTCCCAGAGGGGTAGGCAGAGACTACGGATTTCTATTTGCTACGATCCTGACACATTTCTCTGGCTTCATTCACTTTCATCACATTCCTTATACACGCCCGTCCGTTCAAGGAGCTCTTAACCTGGCCTTTGTCCAGAACGCCTATATATATTTAATATACATAAAATCATAACGTATATCATAAATACGAATATGAGTTTGTTTGTTGTACCCTATGTCCTTTTTGTCCTCTTGACAACGTGTTCGCGAAATTTCATAATGATTGGTCGAGTAGTTAAGGCGTGAACGGGTAACAAACAAACAAACTCATATTCACATTTATAATATTAGTTAGGATTAGGATCACAATATCTATATATGAATGTTTCGATAACTTCGAAGTGTAAAACATTGTCCAATAGATGGTAAAGATCATTCCATATAAAGTGCTACTATAAAACTGAGGGAGTATGGATATAATATCTAAGTCAAAGTCAAAGTCAAAAATCAGTTATTCACTTAGGTCACAAAGTAACACTTATGAACGTCAAAGGCGTTAATGAGTTTGTTACATTTACTGAATTTACATTTATGTTAGTTGCAAGGTTGAGGCAAAAGGTTGAGCCTATTAGAAGATACCTGGAAGAAACTCAAGGCTACCATCAAATTATAATTTCAGTATTTTACAACCCATTTCTGTCTGTATCTACATTTGAATATACAATACAATACAATACAATAACTTTTATTTGTTCTCTCACACAGTTTTACAAAAACAAGACAATAGTAGGTATCTAGTTACATATTATTCATAATATAGTACAATCTGTGTGAGGGACTGGTGTCTGTACTAGGAGACCTGTATTACAGATTACCAGCCTCTCCAGACTCTGAATAAGTGGAGTGTGTATTGAGTGAAACTAGTAATTTTAGTTGATGTTGAGCAGTGATAAATGCTTCGATAACTTAAATGATGGCAGTGCAGCGCAACCGTATAGCGCCGTCATCCTGAACAAACAACCATTCCGGATCTATAATATTAGCTAGCGGAGATGATCTCTCCAATATCAGGGACGATGCTGCATTTTATATGCGTCGGGAGCATCTGCGATCGTCACATAGTATAGGAGGGTCGCCTTCTATACGCAAATGGGGACACAAACGTCGTAGACAGCGAGAGAGGCAACACAAGAAAGCAATTTGTTTACGGATATACGAAGTACTGGTCACGTTGTCAGTTTTATATGCTCGAGCTACGCACGAGACACTGGCGGGCGATACATAAACGCGTATTTTGTTTTCTTTTTTTAAAACATCTGCCGGTCTGAGAATAATTCGTGTAATACGACTATTTGCCCTTCTGGCAAACCTCAACTGGTCCAACCTAAGGAAAAACGAATGTAAACAATTTTTGAGAAATAATAAATCATTTTCATTTTATTTAATTACGTGGGGCTATACGAAATACAAACAAGAGAACACTCAGACTCGGAACAAGTGTTTGATGATCAGACATTTTTTTTATAACACAGTACATGCTGATCGACCCCACAAATCTCGGCGCACTTGACGTGGTGACGTTATCATACATGATGATACGTGTAATCAGTATAGCCGCCCTGTACTGTTTATATTTAAAGCCTTTTTTGTAGCCTAATAACATCGAACGCGTATATCGTCATATTAAGTAATAAACAAATTACTTTGCCTATATGCTTCTTTACTACCTTGCTATTACAAAGCATATATATAGTCGGCCTCGATGGCGTAGTGGTTAGTGTAACCGACTGCCACGCCTGAGGTCGCGGGTTCGATTCCCGCACAAGTCAAACATTTGTGTGCATGAACATGGATGTTTGTCTTGGTCTGGGTGTTTCTATGTATAATATGTATGTATTTACAAAAAAAAAGTATATATGTATGTTTATCCATTGTCTAGTATCCATAGTACAAGCTCTGCTTAGTTTGGGCTAGATGGTGTTGTGTGTATGTGATGGAATATTATTATTATTATTATACGTGACACTGAGCTAGCAACGGCAAAAGAGCGGTTAACCCGTTGAATGCTAGCAAAAAAAGTGACAGGAACGTCCTTCGCGCTTATGAACACAATGTGTGCATAAGACACGCGAGTGTGTGACAGTGTGCTCAACATTGACGTAAAATTCAACTGTCACTCATGATAGTGTCAGCCTACTCGCACTCGCGACTTTTCCTACTAACCAACAGCGTAAATACAATACGCACTGTACGTAACTATTACGTCCGACGACCCTTTGACAACAACTCGATAATGGCCTATTAGCCATTTATAGCACTTTGATCTTGTACGTTATATATGACAGCGAGGAAATGAGTACCCCGTACGCTCCGACAAACACGTCTATAATAATCGTGCAGGAACTAGTTGTACGCCGAAATGAAGGACACTGCCCAAGGCAACACAAGGTCAACTAAGACGGAATGATATCCATTAGTAGCAAGTTGACTAAGTTTCTAAGTCGAGAATAACAAAGTTGCAGCGAAATTTCTAACTTGAAAATGTAGAATTGTTGTTTAGGGGCGTTTGTTTAACTAAAATATAAGATTTTGCGTGCATATTTGATGTGATAACATTTATATAAGAAAGTTTTTGAGTGGCGTGTTTTGGCGTGAGGTGTGTAGATGGGAGGGGTGATGAGTTGGTAACTTGGCGTCAGACTAAAAAGGGTTTGCTTGAACTTTGTTAAGCAACTACTTCGCTACACCAGCGCTTGGACTTATCATGACCTGACCTTAGTTACGGTTTAGTTTGATGACCTTGTTGTCGTGTACGATGAGCTGGAATATGGCGAAGGATAGTATATATATTCTTTATAGTATAACTAGCTTTTGCCCGCAGCTTCACTCGCATTAATTTAGAATTTGACAATCAATTTGAGTTGTACTCAGCTTATAATAATATTATTCAATCATGATTCGAAAGACACGTGGCGCCATCTATTATCATAAGAACGTTATTGTTGTTTTCCTCGGGAACAGTAAATTTTTTCGGGATGAAATGTAGCCTATGTCCGTTTCTGTACACCTGACTATGTATATGCAAAATTTCAGAATGATCAGTTCAGTGGTTTAGGCTTGAAAAGGTAACAAACAAACAAACTCATTTTCGCTTTTATAATATTAGTTAGGATTAGGATTAGGATAAGACTTTCAGATAGATGTGTCTGTAGATTGGTAATATTTTTTAATTTAATTGAATTCAGCATCAGGTATTGAGATTCTGAACTAAAACAATGGGTTTTATAATTTAGAATTAGTTTCTGAATCTTTACATATTTCTGTCAGTGTGTTCTGTTATCACGCAATAACTACTAAGCAGATTACGGTTTCCACAATTAGATACGATGAGGCTTACTAAAATTCTATGCTGAGTTAATAAGCTGTTAAGTATGTACATCTAAACGATGCATAATAGAGGGCAGCTCTATTTAATCTACGCAAGCAAGCGAGCAAAATCTATTACGTCATAATTATGACGACATATTTTATTTATTTCGCCTACACAACATATTTATATCGTCTAAAATGCAATACGTATTTTAATTCCCAGCTTAGTGTACGAAATTGTGTTTAGTAAGTTAACTAGCAATCAGGGTTGCATATAGCTAGTATTCTAGTATTCTAATCCCTGCTGCTAAGATACATGCACGCCTGAGGTCGCGGGTTCGATTCCCGCGCAAGTCAAACATTTGTGTGCATGAACATGGATGATTGTCTTGGTCTGGGTGTTTCTATGTATAATATATAGGTATTTACAAAAAAAAGTATATATGTATGTTTATCCATTGTCTAGTACCCATAGTACAAGCTCTGCTTAGTTTGGGCTAGATGGTGTTGTGTGTATGTGATAGAATATTATATTATTATATTTCTTACTTCCAAAATTTCAACAGCCCTCTATTTTATTCTGAAGAATTTAGAATTTGAATAGACAATACTTAGGTATATACTATACGCATAAATAAATCATGAAGAAAAACTTCATTAATTTGACAAGAATTCTTAAAATTGCAGAATATGAAATTCAACTACAACTAACATAATTTCGCTCGCAAAACTCAGCTGAAGGCGGGTAGTAGGTTGCCTCCCCTCCCATCTTATAGCACAGTTCGGCTCCGGTCCGTCGGCTCTCGTCTCGTTTGCTAATGAAGCAAAAACTCCCCTAGCACGAATGGAAGCTAAACGAGCGTCGCACCTAATCATCGGCATTGATCAGCGCTCGCTAATATATTTAAATGATGGATCTGACATCTACCTCAGTATTATAGAAAGACGCGGGGCATGAGAGGGTAGGGGGAGGAAGGGTCGCCCATCACTCGGAATGTAAAAATAATGGATGGAATGTTCAGGAATTAAGGACGAAATGAGTAGCGCATTCAGTTATAAGATCATCTTGCTAATACACAACGGATTCGTTTTCCATCTGGAACCATCATTTATGTGGTTGACATGTTAGATTAGGCAACCGGTAGCCTAATGGTTAAGGTATTGGCCTTGCAATCGATAGGCAGTAGGTTCTAACATCGCACATAACACTAACAATGTGAACGCCCTACTAACACAAGTGTTTAGCTTAGGTTCGGGGATACAAGAATATGAGTAATTTTAACCCAAAAAGATCCTATCAAGTACCGTTCATTTAGGATTTTTTAATTCATCGCATTTACTACAAAAGCGTTCCTCTGTCTCACACAGAGATGATTCTGCTCATAATTTATTAAAAAAAGGGTCTTAATTCATTTAAATTTAAAATGTTGACCAGATGTTTTCCCCACTTTTTACTTTATCCTTGTCCTTACAACTTTGTAGCATATTTTTGAGCAACAAAGCAACGGATCGACTTGGTCTTATATAAAGATAATTTACGGACCAAAGAGACACATAGAGTTTATTTATTACTCTATGTCTCTCTTTGATCTGTACCGTCGTTGGGCAAAGGTTTCCCATACATTTCTCCAAAAGTACCTATCTAGAGCTTCGGTCTGTCAGTCGTTCAAAAATGTGTCCAGATCATCGCGGCAGCGGTTCCTTGGCCTTCTCCGACGCCTGTGTCTCTCTGGTGTCCACCCCGTTGTTATAAGTGCACACTTTTAAGGATGCATTCAGCAGATATGCTCTCATTTTAACCATGATTAGACTATTTTATGCCAGATAAATAACGATTCCTATGAGATACAGACTATTATAATCGATATGAATGAAAACTACAAAATATCAGAGAAAGTTAAAATTAATATACATAAAAACCGAAAGCTGGACAGTGTGATACCGACTGCATCCAGAAAATGTATACGTCCGCTGTTAATAAACTTTAAACTTTCGCATTTCATGTTATATATCGTGCTCGTCGTATATCATACTCTTTGTAACTTCACTCATATCCTTCCACAGCTAGTCAAAGTGATATGTGGTTTTTATTCTTTTTATTTAGTTTTATTAATAATGTCATCCGTCATCATCAAATGTCTTTGGTGAATAACGGAAGTTCAATAAACGATTTTTGATTATATTTATACCACGCCCACGTGGTATTACTGATATAGAACTAATATGTAATAGTAGGTCGAATTTCAGTCACGGCGGCCCATCTTAATATAAAGTCGGCTTTGCGCAGGCGATATTATTTTGTAAACACATATGCACTTTAATCCATCACTGTAATAAGCCGATGGGATTGCAATCCGACACAACCGAAAAGAGATTAGACGCATGTTGGCTCGACCCGGGATTTGAACCTGAGACCTAATACACAGAAGTCGCACTCAGTCACTGAGGTAGTCGTAATAGTAGTAGTAATTCAGTGATCAATACTTAAGTAATACGTTATCGCCACGTGACGTCACACGGTATTATCTCAGGTCAGTGAACATGGTGCTGCCTACACCGCTGTCACATACGTTCTTGAATGGTACACTAATATACCTATATATGTACCTACTATTAAAAGGTAAATGTAATATTAAAACATTCAATATCGACGCCCGCGTCTCTTTAATCTCTCGTGATTGCGGATTTACGCTGATTTTATGTACCGAACTACAGCTCCTTAGCGCTTACAGCAATTTCTTAACCGTGCACTCTGGCACTAAACAGTCTTCGCACAAATTTACGGGTTTAACGTCAAAGTATACTAGATTGGTGTACTTGTAAGAACTCTAGTCGCTGTAGCACGATCGTAGCATAACCGTAGCATACATGTATCTCAAACGTAGCTTCTCGTAGCACAATTGTACATTGTGCTATGAGCAGCTACGTTCCATTTTATTTCTTTTCATCATGGCGTCCAGCTATTGTATCCGGCCGGAACGCGAACAAATATATCGAACTTACGCTAAACTTACTTACACTAAAATAACAAAACTAGCTTACACTAAAATAGTTTCTATTTCGCCGTACACACAAACATTGGTTCGTCTACTCTGTTGCTGACGCAGTATTACAAGAGGCATGAGTGTACGCAACACTATAAATCGAAATAGAGCGCTGTGTTCTCTTGCGATATCGAGTTGCACGTCAACTAACATAAAATTATTGCGTTTGGCTTCGTACTAAAAGGTAATAAATAAAGATTCAATTTCGAATAGACTAAACTTAGATATTGGAAATAGAGCGCGATACGATACTTCAGTCGCTCGGCTAACCAACGGGAGACTTCATACCTTTTATTACTAATTGCTAGTATACTTTAAGCCTGCAGCTTAATACTTTGTAAGAGGTGATACTTACGTGGGTTTACAAATGGTGAGCGCACGTTCACCTTGACCGTTATACTATACTATGAAACTACATTTTTCTTTTGCTACGATAAGCCAACAAAGACCTTTATAAAGCAAGAAACTCATGGCCACTTTTTTTTATTGTGATGATTTAAAATTGGCCGTGTATTAGTTAAAGAACTTACTTTACATTATGGTTGTGCAAAATTATTATTTTACAGATCATAATTTGTAAGTTTTTTAACCAATACAACGATAATGTGTCACACCCACACCAGAGAAAGTTTTAAGCTTCAAACTATTAATATTTCTTACACATAGTTTTCTCGGGATGCGAAACGAGGACCTCTCTTCCTAGCCTAAATGCTAACACTTAAATCAATTTCCATCAAGATTTAAAAGTACATGATGAATGAGATGAGATGCATTTTTATTAGATTTCCATTTAGTTTCTTAAGGATTTTTTTATACCACTAAGGTGATAAACAAGCATACAGCCCACCTGATGGTAAGTGGTCACCGCAGCCTATGGACGCCTGCAACACCAGAAGCATCACTTGAGCGTTGTCGGCCCTTTAGGAAAGGAAGTGGGAAGGAGAATGAGCGGGAAGGGGAAAAGAGGGTGATTGGGCCTCCGGCACTCTCACTCACTGCACGAAACACAACAGTAGGAATACTGCTATTTCACGTCGATATTCTGTGAGAAGGCAATCCTTCCCCGGCCGAGCCGGCCCATTCACGCTAAAATCAGCGAGGCGCTACTAGGTCTTTGTACTACGATATTGATTCAAATAAATTGATTTAATATAATTTGATGCAGAAGCAAAATTAATATGGACACTATTCAAAGTCAATATTTAATTGGCGATATTTAGGAAAAATAATGTGAGATGCCTTAATAAGACCTATAGAAGCCAAAACAATATTTTTTCTGTCTGTTTGTATATATGTATGTATGTTTGAAAGCGTATAAATCAAAAACTACTGCACGAAATGGAATGAGGTTTTCGCAGTTGTACTCATAGAGGTCTAACTTAAAATATGGTTCCTTTTTCATGTTGATAATCTACATAGAAGTCAAGTATTATATATGTAGATCAACTTCTTCTTAATATATGCGAAGAAAGAAAATATACATACATAGGTACCTACTTTCAAATTCCATACGCGCGGGCAAAATTTAGTTTAATTATTACTCGTCTGACTTACTGGTTGGTGTAATAACCGACTGCTGCGCCTGAAGTCGCGGTTTCGGTGCATAAACATGGATGTTTGTCTTGGTCTCGGTGTTTCTATGTATAATATGTATGTATTTACAAAAAATATATATATATGTGTGTTTATCCATTGTCTAGTACCCATAGTACAAGCTCTGCTTAGGTTGGGCTAGATGGTGTTGTATGTATGTGATAGAATATTATTATTATTATTATATATGTACATGTAATATACCATTGACACACTAGTCCCGGTACACAGAGCGCCTTACATAACTAAGTCCACGTTACGCTCGACCCAACTCATCTGAGCACTGTTACCCGTATATTCAATGAGGATGTCAATGTTCCCATTTATTGCAGGTCAAATGTTCACTCCAATATAATGCTATGGACAGGTGCTTTTGTTGGTACCAAATCGAACTGAGTTAATATCTACACTCTGTCCCAATAGCATTAATATTTTATGTAATCAATCATTTCATGCCTAATTAAATATAAAGCCATTTAGAAAATTCAAACTCTTTTTGAAAAGTAGTTAATGAATACAATAAGCCGTATGAAAGTCCTTCTTTTGATAAATATCCATAAATTTATTTTACAGAAAAATATTTTATGATAAAAGTCATTAAAAGTTGTTTACTTTTTCTTAAATTCTATTGGGATAGACTATAATATTAATCATAGTTTTTACGTTAATTATATCTGTGTTATTGGTGTGTTAGTGATTAGTGCAGTTTCGATGTTTATTGATAAATAGTGGTCGGCAAGTGGTTGAAATTCGACCATTATTAATTATATTATTATTATAATTATAGATTACTGTTGATAAACTGTCCCACTACTGGGAACGGGCCTCTTGTCAGTTTGAGTAGGGTGAGGTCATAGTCCACGACGCTGGCTCAGTGCGGGTTGGCAGACATCACACATCTTCGAGAACATTATGTAAGGCTTTCTAACATGTTTGCTTATGATGTATTCCTTCGCCGTTGAAGCGAGCGATAATTAACTATTTAATACACACATAACTTTGAAAACTGAAGGATTCTTGGGATTGATCTCGTGACCTCTGCGTGCCAGTTCAACGGTTTTCCAATAGGCAATCGCTGCTTCTGTAATTCATTAAATGGAAAATTTTGAAGTGAAACTTCTTTAGGCGCATTGAGCACTTCTTGGGTGAACAAAAATCATGGAACTCGCGTCATCGTCACGCTTCCACGGTTTATTATTTTTTTTAAATATTAACAATATCTCAGAAATGGTGCGTCTTATGCAAAAAATAACGAAATTTTGACCTCCTTAATAACCCCTAAGATAGTATCACAAACTAGCATCCGACTCGCCCCCTATTTTTTGGTTTATAAAGAAGTGTTTATGATCAAGGATTAAAGTTTTCACTTCTATCGGCAGCCCCAAAAACAGTGCCAAATTTTTTTAAATTTAATTTTCTGGCCTCTTTCCAAATATAAACTTTAACTATGGCAAAACTCAAACTCTTTAGTGCGCACAATACGCTACGCTAAACAGACAAAGATATACACGGTATAATCTGCGCGCCACACTTCACCTGAACTGCATAACTTCTGCACCGTAGACCGTCCAACCTACACAGCGCATTCAGCCCCTTACCGCATAGCGCTTGTACCCAAAAGCGTCTAAAGAAACCGATCAGCGGTCACTCCGAACAGCGCTCCGCTCCAGTCTATGTCGCATATAGCAAATCGGACTCGTAACGCTCTATCTATGTCACATTCATATGTTCCATTTTAAAAGTATAGGCATCAATAAAAGCAGCGATTGCTCAGTGGGGAGACCATCAGACTGCAATGCAGAGAGTCTCGGGTTCGAACCCACGTCGCGCACCTCTGGTTTTCGGAAGTTATATGACTTTTCGAATTTATGTGCGTATTGATTGACAATTATGCTGCTCCGTGCCTCGGTGAGCACGTTAAGCCGTCGGTCCCGGCTGCCATGAACATCTATGGCAGTCGTTATTGGGAAGTCAGTGCCCTCTAATATCCTGACACCAGTCTAGCCTTAGGGTATCTTTAGCCTTCGGGTTGCGGAGGTCAGATGGCAGTCGCTCCGGGTAAAAACTGATATCCAGTCAAATCCGGTTAGACTAGAAAGCCGAGCCCAAGTGACTTGGGAATAATAAAGGCTAGGGAGAAGAGACATCAATAATAGAGTAGACGTAATAAATTCTGATTAAGTCACCAGTCAAAACAATGAACAATGAGTATGATATGTATGTAACTGGACACAAATACATAAGAGGAGGTCACGTAATAACACGCGCCGCTACGTCAAGTCGTTTCTTTTTTGTTTTATACCACTATGAAGGCTAACAAATATAGCAGCTCAGTCCGCCTAATGAGAAGCGGCTACTGTAAACCAAGGGTGCTTGCAAGCGGACAAAAGGTTCTCACATGTTGATTCAACAATAAGAAGTCCCTAGCAATGTAAAGAACAAAACTTCTACATACAGTGAAATGAAATTTTGTTTTACTATTTTTGTTATCCTAATCCTAACTAATATTATAAATGCGAAAATGAGTTTGTTTATTTGTTTATTTGTTACGCTTTCACGCCTTAACGACTCAACCGATTAACATGAAATTTTGCATACACGTTGTCAGGGGTACAGAATAGGACATAGGGTACCTTTCATCCGGAAAAAATAACTGTTGCAAACCTAACCTAACGTAACCTACATTTACGCGAGCGAAGCCGCGGGTGAAAACTAGTATAGTATAATTTTACAGTATACTAGCCCGCCCCAAATTTGCCCGGGTTTGACGTTATATATAGCCTGCGTCTATTTTAAATAATGTACCATTGAAATAGTGCAAGAATTATCTAAATAAGATGAATTGTTCCAGAGATCATCTCCTACATCCAAACTTACTAAGTTTACCTCTATACGATATTAGGTAGACTAGCTAGTCTGTTCCCTGCAGTTTCCTCCGCATTCTTAATACACGCAATATTTAATTTCAAATCAGACTGACAATTCCTGAAACTTGAGCATTTCATCGCAAGGAATCCAATTTTCATATGTGTATATTATAGACATGCAAAAAAATAATTTATATTTTGAACACCTTTTCTAGACCCACAAAGCAAAAGCAAAAACATGACTCGATGGCGTAGTGGTTAGTGTTACTGACTGCCACGCCTGAGGTCGCGGGTTCGATTCCCGTACACGTCAAACATTTGTATGCATGAACATGGATGTTTGTCTTGGTAATATGTATGTATTTACAAAAAAAACCAAGTATATTATATGTATGTTTCTTCTAGTACCCATAGTACAAGCTCTGCTTGGTTTGGGCTAGATGGTGTTGTGTGTATGTGATAGAATATTATTATCATTATATTATTGTGTCTGGACGGCGTCATATGAGCGAAGACTAGGAATTAAGAATGTCATCATGGAGGTGTTATTCAAATATTTTAAAAAATTTGGCAGTTATTGAAAATATTTAGAATTTCGTAACCTAATCACGCGTAAAAATGTTACATACAGATAGACCAAGTCCCGGCGTAACATATAAACTTATATACTAATTATCCTGTTATGTTTTCTGTAGGAATCACGCGGGCAAAGCCACATACAGAAACTTGTTGTCAATAGCAGCTAATCTAAAGTAGTGGATAACAGAAGCAGGTTTAAAGGACGCTCTGATGCGCCTCGATGCCGCCGCGGACCTCGGCACACGACACAAGCCAACGGAGCCGCCCACACGTACAAACGTGTGCTAATTTCGACTCAAAGGGTAGCCATTGACTTTTCGACCGTGCACGAGTGACGGTAAGTAGGTATGCTGTACGTCACCCACCGACGTTTGTCTACTAATTGATTTTATATATACAATTGCATATTTATATAACTTATAAAATTTAGATAAAAGGATGTGTAAGTAATATGTAAATATTTTTTATAATAATCTTATTATTTATATATTTTCCAAATCATTTTTAATTATTAGAGAAAGTATTTTTTCACGTACAACAGCTTACTATTATAAATGCGAATGTGAGTTTGTTTGTTTGTTTGTTTATTACGCTTTCACTCCTTAACTCCTCGACAAATCATCATGAAATTTAGAACATTTAATCTATTTTCGTTGGGATAAAACATCGCTAAACAGGCCCGTAAGTGCTGTGTAGATCCATCAATAACGATCGTGATAAATATCGCGGTCCGTGGGACAGCGTGGCTACGTGGGAGTATTTGCTAATATCAATCGAATCTGTATTCGTGTAAACATTCGATGTGAACGTATTAACGCGGAAACATACTTACGTATCGTGGCGTGTCGTGACGCGCCAGGAGCATATCGGTTTCATACATTTAATATGGTTAAGGACATATTTGCATGTTGTGTCGTGTCGCGACGCGTTCTGTGAAATGTATGGAACCGATATGTTTCTGGCGCGTCACGACACGCCACGACACGTAAGTATGTTTCCGCCTTTACGCAATCCTACAACGACATGTGTGATCATTTAAAATGAATGTTTAACTGTCATATTAGTATCACGGGCAAACATGTTCATTTCATTTAGTTTTTTATTATACTGCGACCCTTTGAGGTAGAATATGCTGGTATTGATAATTCGATAAAGTAGAAAATACTGTATCTTAGCGAACATAATATACACGGATTTATTTGTCACAGTTTTCTATTATACAGAGGCTATATTATGTGACGCTTGAATATGAACAAATCTTACTGTTACGCGCTGTATATTAATAAGTTAATATATGGCAACCTGTTAAACCTATAAATAAGTTCCCTTTACATTGACTAACAACTCTCTATAAACACTTCAACTTATTCAAACCTTCAAATAACACTAACTAATAATATAGGTAATAATTAGTTCTCAAAAATAGCGCTGTCTATCACAGATTAGAGTCGGGCACGAACTATATACATAGCGGTGTCAAATGACAAACAAAACAGTTGGCAGAGGCGCCCTTAAGCGGCGGCTATACTCAGACTTACGTTGAACTAATGACATCCATTGAATGTTGGCACCGTGTGGCATTTTGTACTATTTCGTTGGTTTTAACTCGTATTGCTAGCGTCGTTTGCAGTTGTATTCCGAGCTTTGATAGCTTTTATTATTTTCAGGTTGTTAGTAATATAATAAAAATATATGATGCATTCACATACAGGTTTTAGTTTTAATAGCGCTATGTCCAGAAGGCTGGTCTTTATTTCGCGGCAAGAATAAGCATTGCCATTCAACGTGACAATACTGTCAGTCGTTTGTGCACGCACATTACTAGTCGACCGTGATGTGAAGGAATTCTATGACGCCTATTAGAGAGATTTAATTTTAGTTTTTCTTTTTTATTTCTATTATATAATATTTAAGGTATAAGTTAGTTTTAATAATGGCGTAAATTGATAATATTCATAAAATATATAAATAAATATTTAAATAAAAACATTTAAAGCGCTATTAAAATAATTTAGTATGCGTGAGGTTTCGTATTTGAATCCAGACGCCAACAAAAATCTTGAGGTTTTCGTCAAGATGCGTGGTAGACTATGGCCTAACCCTTTTCAGACGACGAGGCAAGGTAACATTTTTTCTTGGACCTTATCCGTTTATCTTGTTACCGACTTAATTTGCAATCCTAACTATCTTAATCCTAATCCTATCCTAACTAATAATATGAAGGCAAAATGAGCTTGTTTCGTTTGTTACCTTTTCACGTCTAAACCACTGATTTTGCATATACGTTGTCAGGTGTACAGAAACGGACATAGGCTACCTTGCATCGCGAAAAAAATTACTGTTCCCGAGGAAAACAACAATAACGTTCTTATGATAATAGATGGCGCCACGTGTCTTTCGAATCATGATTGAATTATATTATTACAAGCAGAGTACAACCCGAATTGACTGTCAAATTATAAATTAACGCGAGCGAAGCCGCGGGCAAAAGCTAGTTGTCATATAATTCACATTCATTAATTGTGGTATCTTTATAAAATGTGATCCTTTTGACAGAACATTCAAACAGTGTAAAACTCAATAGAAATATAGCACTAAACCTCGTTTACCGAATTTAAAATATGTATATCTCAAAACCCGACAGGTAAAATATGGCACCTGCAGCGGGCGTGACTGCGGCAACTTTGTTCCCCACACTCTAATTGGCGCGCGAGACACGCACCGCTCCGAGCCTCAGAACGCACGTCCCTCTCATGTCCTTGCCATTAATTACTCACAAACAAATAATCATGAACACAGTAGAAGACTATTTAATTTGCGTTTTTTTTACTAAATTATACGTGCACGTATGAACGCATCACATGCGTGGAGGCCACGTTTACATAATTCAGATTTATTGCGGCGCGTCGTTTCGAATGTTAATGTAAATACGTTTATTTTTTGAATAATATTACACGTTGGACACCAAAGACATAAAAATATTTAAATCTCTTTGTCATGCATACACAAATAATTAAAATCATCGCGAATTTTAAGGGTAGTATTTAACTGTTCCTCAATTTTTTGCCTTTGTTCCACCAAAAATACTAATTGCATACCAAAATATGCGTACTAAAATATTTTAAAAAGATCAAACTAAGTCGACGGAGCCCCGCGAAGCCCCGTTTTTGGGTGGATTTAAAAAGGAACCTAACATAACCTAACCCTTCCGAGACGGAATGCAGTGATTTGAGACGTATAGGTGCTCGTTATGATATATTTTAGTAAGCATATTTTGCTGCGCAGTTAGTATTTTTGGTGGTCATTATATTTAATCCCTTTAAAAATTCATTACAAATACTTTGCCTAATTATAACTACTCATAATAGGAGTTTAAATATGAAGTTGCCGCTTTGTATGAAGGGAACCGGTAACGTTATGGTTTTCATACTATTTCATTAATTAATTTATTTATTTATTTATTCATTTTGGAAGAAGGCTTACAGACTAATAACATTTTAAAATTTTCGTTAATTATATATGTAACAATGTTGCTAATTACAAGACTCCACAATTACAACACCACATAAATATTTTATAAATGGCCGATTCGAATTGTATGTTTTTTTTTCAAGTATAAATACCATAGTGACGTTAATACGAGCAACATATTAAGGCCACTATAGTTTGTAGGACATAAACGGCAATTTCATAGTTAAAGACCTTATATTATAAAACAGAAGACATTAGAGCTAGACATAATTTTGTGCGATTCGCATATAGTTGTTTGAAGCCTGAATGTTCTTTGTATCCGTTGTTTGAATCCTGTGTGTACAAGCCATTTTTAATATTGTGTGGAAGCGGCGTCATTATGCACAATCGGCATATTTTGAATGTAATACATTTTGTGGTGGTCTGTAAAGCAGTGCATTAAAGGCATTTGTTCCGTATTGACGTATTTGTTTTACTAATCTTTCACGTAGTTCTTCCCGTGACATCTTATCTTATCTTGTATGTGGGGGCCAGTCAGTACAGACCGGCGACACTTCGACCCAGTGGGATCTTTTGTGTCAGCCCCAAGATTGATCCCTTAGCTATCTCCTTATGAATGTACTGCATTAGCTGCAGTGTACAATTCAGAGGGAGAAGCCTGAAGTCTTCAGGGTTTGGATATGCCAATCCCATCAGACCCATCCTAAGTCCAGCCAACGCGTCGCATTCACACAGTAGGTGCGATATGGACTCGTCCTGTTCACCACAGGCTCTGCAGATCGAATCGTGTGTCAATTTCAATCTGCACAGGAAGTCTTTGGTGCCAAAATGGCCAGTGAACGCTCCTGTGAGCAGGCGCATTTGGCTCTTGCTATACCCGCAGAACCTCCGGGTGAAGCCTGTGGCTCCGTTTGCAATGATTTTCTGGGAGTCCCCTAAGGGCCGTCCACTCCCGTGACATAATACTATAGTTTCTGACATTTCTGACATCCTAGTGCGAGTATTCATAACGGCTCGTACACTGTGTGGGGATCTAACAAACGTCCTCCGCGACCCATAATTTTTTCCTGGTGTGGGAGTTGTATCTTTTATAATAATAAAATAAATCAAAATATGCAATTAATATCTCATTTCTTACAGTAGATACTGCAGGAGCAACTGTGATCCACGTTGATATAACGCTACCAACGCAGCGCAAAGCTACGGACAAAAATAACACGTATAAAATCAAAACTTTATTTAGAAGTTTCTCGAAAGTTATAAATGAATGACGTTATTGTCGAGTCGCCGCCACACAGATAAACACTTATTTTATTAGTTTGAGTCCACGTTCCGGACAATATAACTTTCAAAGTTCCACTGGAGTAATGTCCCGCTTCACTGAACCGTCTCTAGTGTCAATGAAACACATTTTTTGTGACTGCAGTTTTGACTTTATATACGTTCATATTTTTGTTCTATTCATATGTTCTCTGGTGATGCAGCGGTCGAGCATGCGACTGCTGTAGTTGCATTCACGCTTTAGGCCTTGAGTTCGATATAAGGTCGGGCAAAGTGTTATTGGTTTTATTTTTTATTTGTTTTATACATCTAAGGTGGCAAACAAGCATACGGCACACCTGATGGTAAGTGGTCACCGTAGCCTATGGACGCCTGCAATACCAGAGGCATCACTTGCGCGTTGCCGACCCTTTAGGAAAGGAAGAGAGAAGGAGAAGGAGCGGGAAGTGGGAAAGAGGGTGATTGGGCCTCCGGCACTCTCACTCACCGAACGAAACACAACAGTAGGAATACTGCTATTTCACGTCGATATTCTGTTAGAGGTTAGTCCTTCCCCGGTTGAGCCAGCCCCATTCATGCTGAAATCAGCGAGGCTCTACTACTCATAAAATTTTTACTAGGATTTCTCAGTAGCAGCGTGGAGAATGGAGTTTTGTATAATAACTGGCAATCGATTCGCCTCTATTATATACAGACTAAAATGATAGTCGACAAAATGTTGAAATAATACAACTTCGCTTATGCCTTTAGTTAAATAAGCGTAAAAATATGTATGTGTGTATTTTCATATATAAACACTATACATAAATACATGTACTTGACCAGGCAAAGTAGGTATCACGTTTTGCACAAGTGTATACAAATATCGTTCAAATTAAATTATGCGCATTTCTGCTCTGACGTGCCTTATTTCATGTGACAAAATAAATAAATGAAACATATTTTTGCACATCAAGAGAGAGCACATCCTTTTGTAGCTTTCATTTCATAATGTTATTGCTTTGAAGGAATTGTTATACTAATTAGTGTATTTTTTAGCATCATACCTCATGTATGCTTATTTGTTATATAAACTAAAAAAATTGCTCACGGACATAAACACTGTATATTCAAATAAATAACAAAAACCTAAGTTTTACAAAAGTACAATAAAGCATAAGTTACACAGTGAAAACAAAACCTAAATTATACGAAAGAAAAATTATAGGTCATAAATCATCCCTCACCTCGTAGAATCTTAAACATTCTCAAACATCTATCCTTCTCGTAACAAACCAATCACTTCGGTACTGATGTCAGGAGCATTGATCATCGCGAGCGCACAGCCGATCAGAGACCTGGCGTGTGTGTCTGTGCCTGCTTCAAGTACGGATACCTTTGCTGTTAGTTGACCGGTTTATAAAACTGCAATACCTTAAACACCTCATAATGTGCAAATTGTAGATTTTTTAATAAAAAGACAGAATACAGAATTCAAACAACCGACACAAAATCACCTAGACTTGGAACAACAATTTGTGGATCACACAATTTGTGGATCACACAATTTGTGGATCGCACAATTTGTGGATCACACAATTTGTGGATCACACAATTTGTGGATCACACAATTTGTGGATCACACAATTTGTGGATCACACAATTTTTTGTCCCGTAGAACCCACAACACTCGATGCTCTGGCAATGGTAAGACGGCCACTTAAATAATAATATTAATATTCTACCACATACACACAACGCCATCTAGCCCAAACTAAGCAGAGCTTGTACTATGGGTACTAGACAATGGATAAACATACATATTATATACTTTTTTTTTTTGTAAATACGTACATATTATACATAGAAACACCCAGACCAAAACAAACATCCATGTTCATGCACACAAATGTTTGACTTGTGCGGGAATCGAACCCGCGACCTCATGCGTGGCAGTCGTTTACACTAACCACTACGCCATCGAGGCCGAACCACTATTCTTGCAGTTTTTCCAATCACATATATTTTCTGCGCCTATGTAGATGGATATAATTCATCCCTGTTTAGCAGAGATATTATCTTGCGTCTTAATTTATAAATTTATACTTGCGGTACTGTAAAGGTAAAGTTCTTACTCAACCTCCCTGCTAACCGCACAGTATCTATTCCAAGAACCTGGAAACTTGGTTTGCCTCGTTTAGAGTCTATATGTATAAAGCGTGTATCAGAAAGGTGTGGTCATATTTAATAAGAGCTCTGTACAATAGAAAACCTCGAACAAATAATACCGTAATATTATTTTCACTAAGATGTAGCATTTTCTTTTTTATCAACTTATCAATATCAGCACATTCTAATCGATACTTAAACACCTCTAACAGCTAA
The DNA here is from genome assembly GCA_963564715.1 of Catocala sponsa. Lineage (NCBI taxonomy): Eukaryota > Metazoa > Arthropoda > Insecta > Lepidoptera > Erebidae > Catocala > Catocala sponsa. Next base: position 7,020,734 of record OY751336.1, read on the forward strand.
CTCGGTGACCTCCGTAAACGGTTTATGGAGGTCACTGAGAGCCTTGCGCCTGGTGATGCAAGTTTAATAGTGATTTAAAGTGTTTTGATGTTACACTACATATTATAAAATAAAGTCTCCCGCCGTGTCTGTACGCGATAAACTCAAAAACTACAGAACGGATTTTGATGCGGTTTTCACCAATAGACAGAGTGATTTATGAGGAAGGTTTAGGTGTATAATTAGTTAAAGTTTTGTACTATCTTTGCCGAGGCGGGTCGCTAGGAAGTAATAAATAAATAAAATGTTTCAAATTGCCATAACATTTAAAATAATATGTAAATCTCCAGGAATATCTATACTAATATTATAAAGCTGGAGAGTTTGTTTGTTTGTGTGTTTGAACGCGCTAATCTCAAGAACTAATGGTACGATTTGAAAAATTATTTTAGTGTTGGATAGCCTATTTATCGCGGAAGGCTATAGGCTATATAACATCACGCTACGACCCACAGGGGCGGCGGAGTAACGATAAACGCGGGTGAAACCGCGGAAGCATCTAGTGATTTATATTTCAGATAAACATTGTAGTCCTAATATACGATCACACCTTTCTGTGACAAACTGTATAAGTTTATATATAAATATATTATATATATATACATATATATATATATATATATATATATATATATATATATATATATATATATATATATATATATATATATATAAGTTTATACATAAATATATTTTTTACGTCGTAGGCCGAGATGTGAATGCGCAGGTCGCGGGTCATTGCTCTCACACACTTCAATACAAAGCTATGAGAATTGCGTAATTAATGTAATGGAATTAGTGAACGCGCACTCGACACATGACACAGTGCGCTCGTTCCTCCACCCAGACTACACTCCGGCGATTTTCTTAATAAGTATTTTAATTTTAGCTCAAATGCTACTTGCTAACTTCCAATATACTCCGGTTCCAATACACTTCACAATTAAATTTGGAACGACCTTTAGGCATTTTCTTGGGTTTAATAAAATTCTTCGTTGTCATAAATTAATCCATCTCTTTTGGAGTGACAGGTGGCTAGCGCTTCCTATATTATGTTTTCAATTTTATTATTTTCAGTATACTCAGGTGGTAACAGATCGTGAGTACTAATGAAGATCGTTATTGCGACAAATTTTATGTTTTTAGCAATTCATACGTATACACCATGATTCAACGTAGTAGTGTACTAAATCTTACTCTTATGTTACTAAAAAAATATTATTAAAAAGTTGTCTCAAATCACAAAGAAAACCTTATGTAAATATTGCAATAAGGTGCCCAAAATGTGAATACCATGTTACCAGCGCGCGCATCTCCACCACGCGAGATCCTAGCGACACGAATTAATATATTAATAATAATATTAATATTCTACCACATACACACAACACCATCTAGCACAAACTAAGCAGAGCTTGTACTATGGGTACTAGACAATGGATAAACATACATATATACTTTATTTTTTGTAAATACTTACATACCTATTACATAGAAACACCTGAACCAAGACAAACATCCATGTTCATGCACACAAATGTTTGACTTGTGCGGGAATCATACGCGCGACCTCAGGCGTGGCAGTCGGTTACACTACTACGCCACCGAGGCCAATTACTTTTGATAAGGTAACGAGGCGAAAGGATTTGATCCCTTTTACCTTCATATGTTAACCAGTTAATATATTTTATTGGGTAGTATTTAATTGCACAGCAAAAAACTACTAATTGCGCAGAAAAAAAAGCTAATTGATCAGCAACTCATGGCCAGCAAACTTTAAAGAGATCAAACTAAGTCGACGGCTCCTATTTTTGGGTGGGTTTAAAAAAGGAACCTAACATAACCTAACACTTCCGAGACGGAATGCAGTGATTTGAGGCGTATAGATGCTCGTTATGCTGTGCAATATTTGCTGACCAATTAGTATTTTTGCTGATCATTATATTTAATCCCTATTTTATTTAATAATTAAATCGAATACGACGCTGACTGCACGGAGGGCGTAGTGGTTTAAGTGGTCGCCTCGCCACAGCCACTGCGCCCAGTGTTGTGGGTTCGATCCCCACACGGGACAAAAATTTGTATGACTCACAAATTGTTGTACCGAGACTGGGCGTTCTTTGTGTCCGTTATTTGAATGTTTCTAAAATCGCCCGCGATACCTGTATCTAATTTTACGTAGTGCGAAAATTGTCTTTTTAAAAATAAACCCAAATTAAATATTTTTGTCCTACTTGCTATACATATTTGATACTAGAATAAACTGCTCAAAATTCATTTTCAATATGTCCCTCATTTACCCAGTCATGCTCCACATATATATGTATATGTCAAAAGTCCAAGTCAATATGCTTTATTATACCACTAAGTTGGCAATCAAGATGGTCCGCCTGGTGGTAGATCATCGCAGCTTTCGGAAGTTCATCACATAACAGCAGCTAGTGATAGCGACTAAGTACCTACTAACCATATCATACAACCCAACCACTAACCTTACCGTGCTGACAAGGCTAGTAACAAAGCCTGACTCCAGTAATGGTGGGTTAACGGCTTAAGTGCTTGCCTTGGCTCTATCAACGCACTAATTGCCGTAGATTCAAGATTCTCCATACAGGCCATAAATATATGGTATCCCTGTGGATACCATATATTTTTCGCTCATGATTTTTTTACCACTTGCTATATATCTGTATATATGATAGATGAACCAAATAGTAAAAAAATTACACCACTTTTTAGCTATTGACTTCTTAGCACATATTTGAAAGTTCTAAAAACCGTACTAATCGTAGAACTTAGACGGGATAGCATGTGCTGTGATATAATTTTGGTGAGCTCGGGTAACTCGCTAAGCCTCACATTTTTAATAGGTTCTGACATCATGGCCTGTGACGTCGTGGATACAGTTTGCTCTGATTCCATGCTTTGTTTAACGCGAGACGCGTCCTAAATTAAATCATCGTCGCCTCTTTGTCTTATTCGCTACGTATGTGCGTGTGGATGTGCATGCTTGCGTTTGTATGTATCAAACAGACTTCAAATTGATTGAAAGCTTTGTCTAACTGTATTACATTGATTTCTTTCCATTTCAACACATCTTACGTTTGTGCAAATGTTACACATCAAAATGAGTACTAACTTGTTCTACTTGTTTTGCTACTGAAATCTATATATACTGCCTATGTCGGCTGCACAACGCGACTGCTGTACCTGCCATCTTGGTTTAATTCCTGTATCGGGCACAAAATTGTCAGAAGAGACATGGAGAACTATGCTCGTAGACGACAATAGACTCGCCACCGATTATCAAAATTTCCTCTCTTTATTTAAATAGTTTAATGAAATTATGATGCGAGATGTCTATCATTCTCTTACCCTGATACCAATTTAGTTGAGGTCAGCTCAGTATGTTTTCCTTTTCCAAATAAGTCTATAATAATCGTCATCTCATAATTAGCTCCTTTTTCTTACAATATCGTTCCATACACACTCAACCCGTCTTTTCTTTGACATTCCTCCACTTTTTTGTCTATTACATTCACATTGATGACTTACATTTCATCTTTTACCTAACATAGGTGCCTTTTCAAATTCCTTCTGACATACCCATTCCTTGATCTTTTCCTATTCCCTGTCAACTTTTACCTAACATTAATACTTTTCAAATTCCTTGTGAGATGCTCATTCCTTAATCTTTTCCATTCTTGTCACTTCAACACCTATCGCAACATATGAGACGAGGTCTACAGACTAAAAACCAAAAGAAATTTGGTCGAACCGTTTCAAGTATCTTCACTGGAAGCAGCCGCCATATATAATCCTGGCCTGGCCCAGTCATTGTAGTGGCCTGCGTTTACTCTTATCTTATTTTATGAGGGGGCCAGTCAGTGCAGACCGGCGTCACTTCGACCCAGTGGGATCTTTTGTGTCAACACTCTCGCAATAACGACTGCCATAGATATTCAAGGCAGCCGGGACCAACGGCTTAACGTGCTCTCCGAGGCATGGAGCAGGCGATAATTGTCAATCAATACGCACATAATTTCGAAAAGTCATCTAACTTCCGAAAGTCAGAGGTGCGCGACGTGGGTTCGAACCCGAGACCCTCTGCATTGTAGTCTGTTGGTCTCCCCACTGAGCTATCACTAATTATTCTTACTTTACACAGAAATATAGTACCTAACAACCGCGCCGTTGCCGACCGGCAGTGTAGACTCATTACGATCTAGTTTAAGTCCAATTCCAAATTTCCTTTTATAATATTTTAAGAGGACGGTCGACCCTCGTTAAGAAATTATTTATAATAAAATGTTTTCAAGCAAAAGGGTTTGTCCGTGCCTCTGTATCCCCTCGACTAAAGCACAGAGACAGCTTGCGCCCGCGGCGCCACTCGCTCTTTCAGAAACTTGATAAGTTTTGTGAACCTAATATTTTATTAGTTGTCTACTTCTCTCGTGCCTTAGTATCAAATACGTGCATTGCATTATACAAACATATAGCTAGGTCGTTTTTTATAGCACTTATAGAACCAACCCAGTGGTTTGCTTACTATAAATATACGTGTAATCATTTTTGTGTAGGAAGGAAGTAGCACTTTATTACAGAAAACCGGTGTAAGAGTCATAATACTGTATTTCGTCGGATAATTCATGCCTTTTGTACAATAGCGGTACAAGGTGCCTAACAGCCCAGTGAATATACAAATAAAACAAAGCGAGAAACCTCAGAGCGAGACAATTTATTCATCAAACACAGCTGGCTTATATACCTCTCCGTGGAACGAAACCATATAGTGATGTTTGGCGTTGGGATCGAACACATTCTGCACACCTTTCCTAATATACCATCTTTAATTCCAATTCAGGCAAGCCGGCAGCGTGCATTAAGCAAGCCGTATGATTGAAAATCAAACTCGTTTAAAAAGAAAGTAAGTATAATTAACTTAGCAACCTAAACGCAATAACGTAAGATACTAACAACTCTGGTCTCCCTACTTACAATACAGCCCAATGTTTTGTCGGCCAGGCTACCTCAGATTCAAGAAGCGATGCATAATTGTCCTGTCTTAATTCGTCCATCAACATACGAACGCCAACGTACCTAGCCACAATGATTTTATCATTATGTTTCTATATTTAGTTAGCTCACAAAACAAGTAACAATCACAGAGTAGAGAGTATGATACAGTACACACTATCCTAACTTCCTAACTTAAACTTTGTTTGTTTGTTCGTTACCTTTTCACGCCTAAACCACTGAACCGATCATTCTGAAATTTTGCATATACATTTTCAGGTGTACAGAAACGGACATAGGCTACCTTTCATCCCGAAAAAAAATTACTGTTCCCGAGGAAAACAACAATAACATTCTGATGATGATAGATAGCGCCACGTGTCTTTTGAATCATGACTGAATTATAGTACAACCCGAATTGATTGTCAAATTCTAAATTAACGCGAGCGAAGCCGCAGGCAAAGCCGCGGGCAAAAGCTAGTACATATTAAATTGATTTTCATGTTTACCTGTAGACCCGAATGTTTGCCCATGTTGCCCACGCCTATACTGGATCCAGTTGCTTGCACAGTGTACAAATACCTACACCGGTTGCTAAGTTAATTAGTTCGTTGAGTTAAAACAATAGAAATAGGTAGTAAACCTTTGCACATTGAGCGTAAAAGTTTACTGCCGCTGTTGTTTCAAAACATTTGATAGTACGCGTAGTATTATATATATACTAATATTATAAAGCTGAAGAGTTTGTTTGTTTGTTTGAACGCGCTAATCTCATGAACTACTGGTTCGATTTGAAAAATTATTTTAGTGTTGAATAGCCTATTTATCGAGGAAGGCTATAGGCTATATAACATCACGCTACAACCAATGGGGGAGGCGCAGTAACGATAAACGCGGGTGAAACCGCGGGGACATCTAGTTATATTATATACTTAAACAACAGATATAAGTTAGTGGTTTTTTTATCGCTGCTCTGGCGACGAAAGTTGTGAGTTCGAATCCCATACAGGCAAATAAATAGTCCATAAATAACTTATTTGGAGATGGCGTAGCGAGTAAGAGTTCGCTTCACTATTACTGGCGCTGCTGCCAAGAATTTAATGCTGAGTTCGAATCCCGAGACACTCAATTGTTGATCTATATATAATTATTCAGAGTCAGGACGTGTATCCGTTAGTTTTACGTTGTCAAAGTCGATTCAAGACTTTGAGCCTAAGGTAGGAGGTATTTAACAGAGACCACTAACTGTATTGCTGATACATAAACCCAAATCATTCCAACCTCACACCTTATCTCAATTACCGTGTGTACTTTTGCTTCACCTTCGTTCGTTATGACATTTACAAACTGCGGCGAGGAAAAGGTAAATTGCTCACCGCAGCAAATATACCATACATTTGCTGCGGTCAACAATTCACCTTTATTTTAAAACATTGTGAAAATTTTCATACATAATACTGATACGGATAATAGTTTCAAGAATAGGAGCACCTTTGACTCGTTCAGAGATCAAACCCCTTACATTAAGATAAAGTCTAAAATCTTTATTTTCATATAAAATATTTAACTTTTATTAGATACGTCAATTAAGAATATTATTATAATTATAGAAAAACTAAATAAAACGATGCATTGGAAAAACACCAGTTCCAGAAATAACTCCATGAGAAGTACCTGGCAAGAAACAAATGCCCACTATTTTCAATCACCAATTAATTATCATTTACAATATTTCACTCAAGAGAGAACAGTTCAGTCCTAAGCATTTTATTTTCTAAATAATCTGTGACCGCGTAATATTCTTTTAAACATATTTTTTGTTTAAATAACCCTATTAAATATTATTATATTAAATCTCTGGTGTTAAATGTCGCTTGGAAGTGTCTAAATGACATTACTTAACACCAGAGATTATCATATAAGCACACACATTCACCTTTCAATCATTAATTTTTTAAAGATCAGACCTTAAATCTAGCTGTACTATATATGTATATAAGACAATTACTATAACAGAGTGTATTAATGCCAAGTGTCTTATCAAAGCACACTACCACTGTAAAGTTAGCTCTAAACATAGCTATGAAATACAGAAATAAGTACCACGAATATAAACAGAGACTTCTGGATATGACAGTACAATGAGGGCAACATCTGAGGGAGACTGGCGCACCTATCTGAAGCTGTTTGTTTTTGTAATACATCTTTGTTTTTATTTTGCTGGCTCGATGTGCATGTTGCAACTGCCTTGTACTCGTACTTTAGTATGATAAACTCATGAGCAGTTGCTTTGTTGCCAATTATGGGAAACCGGGCTCGATGCTTGGGTTGGGCAAAGTGTTATCGGGTATTCCTCTTTAGAATTTATCAGAAGAGCACAGAATTTGGAATTGTGTCTAGTAGATGATACTGACTCATCACATATTACGTTTAGGATTTGAAATACAGGCAGTGTATATCTATGTTCCAAATCTTGGTGTGACATACAAAAAAAAATCATTACACGAGCACTTAGATCTTCGATCTTCTATTTTTAACTAAAACTGATTGGGGTGGCTAGAGTGCCACGCATCGATTCCCTCTGATATGCTCGATTTAATCGAGAACCAGATTGACTCGACATGCCCATAACTAGGATATCAACTATAAGCTATAATCGGATTATGATTTTCTATTGAGCGAGTACCACCTGATGGTTATAACACAAGGGGATAATACTCTAAGATTAGACTATATGTACGAGTATTTGTGGAAGAGGAATCGATATACAAGTCAAAACGATGCCCACGACGATCGTTATAGATATTCATGACAGTTGGGACTGCTTTATGAGCTATCCGAGGCGCGGAGTTGTAGCTTTTTATAATTGGTTACCCATTTTTTAGAAGGACTGTTACCTCACGGATCAATACTTATTTGGGTACCTGAGACACAAAACCATATTATTTTTACTTATTTATTCATGTACTATCTATAATCATATATGAAAAACCTATTAAAATATAATCGTATTCTAGCAATGATACTCTCGTTAATATCCTATATCATGACATCATATTATTTTGTAGTATGATGCTTATATAAGAACAAAACTGATCCAGAATAACAGAGACTATTATATAGGAGTCTTCTATCTACATAAGTATATATACACTCTCTCTACCCTATAAATTAGAATTTCTACAACAACTGTACTGCCTCAAACTCAACTCAGTAGAAACATGTACATATGTAGCGCGTAGCATTTCGTAGCACGTCGTAGCAAGTCGTCGTACGATGTAGCATAGCGTAGTAAGTTGTAACATCGTATTATGCCTGTAGCGTGTTCGTGTTGTCACAGTTAGCTAACTTTCTCAAATAAACAATTGTATCAGTAAGGATCCACGTGCTTCAAAGAGTTTACAAATAGCTTTAGGGTGTTGGAAGGATTTTACAAAAGATACAAATTACTCAGATGTCAAACATGATTTCAAATTCATATTATTAGAAAATCGTTGCTAGTTAAAAGCATTAGTTGTGATGATACCCATGTAGTTAGTTACATTACAGTTTTCCAAGTGTAATGTAACTAACTACATGGGTACAATCAAGGTCATCGTGTACATTCTTCACACAAGGCTATGTATTTACATAAATGACTTTAAAATAGCATAGTTATAAGTTACCTTAAGAGAATAAATTTTGAGTTTGTTACCGTCTATCGCTCACACGGTTGGAATACAGAGAATGCAAGTGAAAGTTTCACTGAGAGGTCGACGTAGCGCTGTGAGAGTGTTCGGCGGCGGCGCGACGAGCGGCGCGCGGCACTCCGCGGCCGCAGCGCGCGCCGACAGCTCGCTCCGCCACCACGCGTCGCCGCGACTCGCCCGCGCGCGAACTTCGACGACAATACGCGTTAACGTCCTGTGATCATGTATCGCGACAAAATAACGAACCGCGCGTATCATGTTTACTTTAAAAAGTTTGCTCACTTTTGACTTCAAGTGTGTCCAGGTTGACTTCGAATCAAAGTTAATCAAGTGCAGGCGCTTACACGCCGAACCAAACATTTCACGAAATATGATGAATTCTGTAACGCTTACGGAGCACGGTGCTTCCGCCAGAGGCGACTGAGCGCACGAGTTGTGATCGCTATGGCGGGTGTGAGCGCGGTCAGTGCGCTATGGAGGCAGCGCTCGCAGTAGTCCGTGATGAGTCGCCGCGCGCCCGCGAGCTCACCGTGCGCCGCGTGCGTGGCGCTCGTGCTGCTGCTGCTGCTGCTGCACGCGCCGCCGTATGCGCCCGCGCGCACACACATGCACAACTCCACGCACATGCTCGCGCGCCGCGCGTTGCACGCTCACGCTCGCGCCGCGCTCGCCGCGCTACGCTGGCTACGCCACGAGCACCGCGCGCACCAGACGCCCGACCACCAGCTAAATTTCCACGGATACGAGTACGATCTGCTTAACATTTCGGCTATCTTCGAACCTAGAACCGAAACCATCCGACCCGCCGACGTTCTGATGTTTGTGGAGAACCTGGCGCCCGGTGCGCTTCATCGGTACAGGAGAGAGACTCACTCACTCATTGGTACATTCGACATATCGAAAATGTTTAAAAAGAGAAAATACAAGAGTAAACCAATGGGAGAACTACAGCCGAGCGCGTCATCACTTCAAGGTGGAGTGCCAGCTCCATACACCTATGACGTAGAGGCAGAGCGCGCCGTAGTGGGTGCTAGCCAGCAAGTAACTCCTACACATATCCTGGAAGTTCACTCTGAAGCCCCGTCTGCCATCAGAATTACAGAGCAAGCGGTGACCGACATTGAGGTCAATACTTTTACGATCCCAGCACGCATGCTGCCCACGGAAAGTGATCATATTGTAACTACAAAAATGCCAGAGATGACCGTTAAACCTGGATCAAAACCAAAAACTTCGAAGAAAGTGAAGAATAGTTCAAAGGCAACAACTACCGAACCGAGCGACGTGCGACGAGACACAAGAGTCATTCCTAAAAAGAAAAACTCTGAGAACGAGACAGTGTGGCCCGTGAAGCATGCAGCTGTTGTCGAGGGTGACATTATTCTCGGTGGTCTCATGATGGTAATTTTGCTTTGAATATACAACGGCAATAGGATGCAAATGGTGGAAGATATTTTAGTAAATGTGAGTTCAGTAGTGTGACGTAGAGCTTGTGTTCTGTGTGCAGGTGCACAGTCGGTCTGAGGGTGCGACATGCGGGCCGGTGATGGCGCAGGGTGGCGTACAAGCACTAGAAGCAATGCTATTCGCGCTAGACGCTGTGGCGCGCTCAGGCGTATCACCACCCGCCGTCCGTATCGGCGCACACGTTCTCGACGACTGTGATAACGATACCTATGGACTCGAAATGGCGCTCGATTTCATCAAAGGTAAATAACGGAACCCTCAGCCCGATATGCTACAATCGACTGGACTGTGATTCTGATTCTAATAAAATCGTAGGTTCAATAAGTAACATCGACGACGCCGAGTACGCATGCAATGCGACGGCCGTTCGTAAGGTGATCTCTGGTGTGGTTGGTGCTGCATCCAGTGTCACATCTGTGCAGGTCGCAAACTTGCTGCGCCTGTTTAGGATACCCCAGGTTCGTATCTTTCCACTTGCCTATCTTGTGTTTGTACAGCACGTAACGTTTGCTCGTATGTACAAAGGTTTCTTTCTTCTCGACATCGCCGGAGCTGTCGAACAAGGCGCGCTTTGAGTACTTCACACGCACAATCCCTTCGGACTTGCATCAGGTGCGCGCCATGGTTGAAATCGTGAAGAAGCTCGGCTGGCGCTATGTCTCCATCATATATGAGGAATCTAACTACGGTATCAAAGTGAGAGGCTTGCTTATCTTTAAATATAATGTGAAGCACTAGCTGTTTGTCGCGGTTTTACTCACGTCTACGGTCACTGCACTACTCCCGTGGCTTGTAGCGTAATATTATTTAGTAAAATAATATTTAAAATCGGTCCCGTAGTTTTTGAGTTTATTCACTACAAACAAAATACAAATCTTTTCTCATTATAATATTAGTATAGATCTCGCTTAAACTCATTACCATTCGTAATCCAATCACACACATATGTACATAATATACACAATACACGATACACACAGAGACACTCACATACACTCACCTACAAACACATACTCTCATTCTCAATATAGGCTAAATTTATTAAAAAAGAAAAACAAAAAATTGGACCCTTACTAACCTTAGTTATTTAAAATATATTCGGATGTGGGCGTTAATGGCTACGACACAGTTTATACTACTGTAGTCATTATCATTTAATTATCGTGAAAATGTAACAAGGTTTTCAATAAAAAATATTATTATAATCTTCATACTTCATACAAGAATAACATAAACTATCTAGTTTGTGTATATTAAACGTTAGAGCAAGTTACATTACAGCTAGAAAACCTTTAGCAGCTGAAAACACACACTACATATGAAACATAAATTATAAGAACATTTTCATACCCTTTCTACATACAAGAATAACACTAACTACAAAGTTAGTTTATATAGATGACTGGCAAGATATATTATAGCTAGGGAAAATTCGCTTTATTAGAACATACACGATATTATTCTGTTGAGTCTTAGAATACCCGAATTAATTAAAAATCTATTGTCTGTCTTAATAGGTTACCTAACTAACGGCCTTACGAAACCTGGCTCGTCTCCTTTTATATGATAAAACAAGGCTGATTTATAGACTATTGCCTATCCCTCTTCAGCTACACATTAGCATAAGAGCATAAGTTTATTAATGTATGTAGGTCAAGAGACGGCACACCACGGGTGATGCGCGTTATACCAGCTATCAGAATGTCCCTCGGAGCATAATACAGGAAAGACGAACACAACTTGTGTCTAAAGTCGAGGACTCTCTTGGGCGGGCCTCCGAATGGAGTGAACAGAACTTAGTTCGATTCAACCCCTCGAAGACACAAGTGTGCGCGTTTACTGCCAAGAAGGACCCTTTCATCATGGCGCCACAGTTCCAAGGAGTTACTCTCCGTATCTCCGAAAGTATTGGGATCCTCGGCGTGTAAATCTCAAATAAAGTACAGTTTGGGAGTCACTCGGAGGACAAAGCTAAATTAGCGAGTATAAAGGTGGGTGTACTGAGCAGAGCGAGGCGGTACTTCACACCAGGTCAACGTCTTGTGCTTTACAAAGCACAGGTCCGGCCGCACGTGGAGTACTGCTCACATCTCTGGGCAGGGGCTCCCAAATACCAGCTCGACCCACTTGACTCCCTACAAAGACGGGCAGTTCGAATCGTCGATGATCCCAATCTCACGGATAGACTGGATTCGTTGGAGCAACGAAGAGCCTTTGGGTCTCTCTGCGTGTTCTACCGACTCTTTCACGGGGAGTGCTCTGAAGAACTGTTTGATTTGGTACCAGCAGCCCCTTTCTATCACCGTACCACTCGACACCGAAGCAGGGTTCATCCATATCACCTGGAAGCGTTCAATTCTAAGACGGTACGCTTTCAGCGTTCATTTCGCCCACGTACGTGCAAGCTCTGGAATGAACTGCCAGCTTCGGTGTTTCCCGAGCGCTATGATATGTCCTTCTTCAAACGACGTTTAAAGAGAGTTCTTCTTTCACGGTAGGCAGCGGCTTTGCTGTGTCCTGACATTGCTGAAGTCCATGAGCAGCGGTTACTACTTTCCATCAGGTGGGCCACTTGCTCGTGTGCCACCAATGGCAATAAAAAAAAATTAAAAAAGAGATTCAAAAATATATTGGCAGAACTGAACACTATCTTTGTAAATGGTACATAATGTTTTGATATAAGTAACATATGCACCAAACGAATGTTTATGATAGTGCGAAATAAAAGAAATCTAGTAATAGTTTTATCGAATCGAATCAAGTAATTTTTTGTCAGGTTTTAATCAAGGAATAAAATGTTTGCTTATAAAATCCAATATAGATATTTACCAAAGGTACGCAAAGATAGGCAGAAGTGTATTGGTATAAAAGAAATCTTCTTGAGTTCTTTGCGCGGCAAATTTATACTTTAATTTAATATTTATAACCAAATCTACGGAATTTTTACACTTTGTCGAACAAAGTTTGTTGTTGTTAAACAAAGTATAAATTCGTAGAGTAACCTCTATCGAAGCTTTAAACAGAATACTTATCACGCTTGCTCTTGTGTCACTAATAGATTCTATATGTTTGCATTTTTCACGGCTCAGATACTTTGTCTGTCTGAGCCGGCGTCTAATGGACTGGAATCTGAAGTGTTAAAGTGTCGTATTACTTAAGCCCAATAATGTTACACAGTCCGTAGTTTCAGTTTTAAATAGTTGTGCAGACCTTTTTTTTGCATAGGCTTAAACTGTCAAGTCTTAGAATAAAATCTATTGTGCATGGCCACCGGTATACCGCTGCGACGCAATAGGTTAATGTCTCCACAGCAGATACATTCAGTATTGATATAATTCCCGGCCATACACGCTATGGTGTACCTGACAGGTTTGCCTGTATAGTTCAACTGTACAGGTAAACCGGAGCGTGTATGTTGTACAACTGTGCAGGTTTCCACGCCTGTACAGGCAACTCGAAAAATATGAATTTAATATTTTTTGCCTGTTCAGTTTAACTGTGCAGACAAACTGAGCGTATGTAGCGGTCGCCTGGGCAGGTGTGCGCAGGCGTCAGTTGTCCGCTGATTGCTACAGGGGAAAGAATCTCGCGCGGCGCTGTATAGTTATATATGCTTTACACCACTGTTCACGGTGTCTTCGTTTAAATTGCCTTTTCTTTAATAAAACAAACAATAAACCTATTAACGCTACTGTGTCGAGATTAAGCGCCGCTGTCGGGGCCATGGTATCAACTGAGAGTTTGTACAGGCTTAGCGCTACGTGTATGGTCTCTATGCAGATTAAGTTTACCTGTACAGTTGAACTGTACAGGCAAACCTGTCAGGTACACCCTAGCGTGTATGGCCGACCGACGTTTACTAATCTTACTAATATTATAAATGCGTATGTGAATTTGTTTGTTACGCTTTGACACCTTAACTACTCGACCGATCGTCATGAAATTACGCATACACGTTGCCAGGGATACAGAATAGGATACCTTTCATCCAGAAAAAGTACTGTTACTAACATAACTTACATTTATGCGAGCGAAGCCGCGGGCAAAATCTATTCTTATTAATATTACAAATGTGAACGATTGTCAAGCTATTCTTAGTCCTTTTTACTTAATCGCGCGTAAACCGTTTAACAGATTTGGTTGAAACGTAGATCACACAAGGATCAAATCCTGTATGAACATATAGGAGAGTACTTTTAATATTGACTAGCCGACCCGTGCCCACTTCGTTGGGCGTTGATTATATTTTTGTGATGCAATTATGTTGTGTCTTAGTAGGTGCTAAGTTTTATCAGATTCATTGTTTAGAATTAGAGTATACACAGAAGCTTAGAAACAAAAAATAATAACAAACGCAAATTAGAATTATTTTTGAGAAGAAATCAGACAAAATATAGAAATATCGAAACAGAAATAGTTCTGAAAAGAACTTTTGACCTAAACGGCATCCGGAGTGAAATTTTAAAAATAAAAGTTGCTTTAAAATTTTCAATTTCGCGCGAATTTGATATGTTTGTGAGTTTATAAGTATGTGTATGCGTAAAACCTAGTTCTAATATATTTTTAATTTAAAGATACAAAACAGTTATTTTTTTAAATTTTACACATTTAAATTAAAATAGGTACTACCTATTACCCACCGACTTCTGTTACTAACCCATTACTAAACAACCTATGGACTTTTTATGTACATACCGAAATTAATGTCCGAAATAAAGATATTTTATTTTATTTTATTTATTTATATGAAGCCTTATTTCACAATTCCCAAATACCATTTATCCATCAGATAAAACTTTCGCCATCACTCTAATTTACCCTAACAAGAAAACGACAGCATGTGATTTATAATTTGGATACTTTTATTTAATTGCTTTGTAACTAGCTATAGAGACTAAATGAAATATCAATGAACTGAAAATATCGAATACTTTTCTATTGATTACTCTCAGAACTAAAGAAGTACCCGCAGTTTTGCACGTCGAGTAGATAGCTTTGTGAGCGTATGAAGGCACGCGAGCGGCCTTTATCCTTTAAGCATTTTATTTCATTAAGTTTCTTAGCAGGTTATCTACCTACATTTTTTTCAGCGTTATAAATCTACTAGTTTTTGTCCGCGGCTTCGCTCGCGTTAATTTAGAATTTGACAATCAATTCGGGTTGTACTCAGCTTGTAATAATATAATTCAATCATGATTCGAAAGTCACCTGGCGCCATCTATTATCACACGAACGTTATTATTGTTTTCCTCGGGATCAGTAATTTTTTTCTGGATGAAAGGTAGCCTATGTCCGTTTCTGTACACCTGTCAACGTATATGCAAAATTTCAGGATGATCGGTTCAGTGGTTTAGGCGTGAAAAGGTAACAAACAAACAAACTCATTTTCATTTTTATAATATTAGTTAGGAGTTAGGATTAGGATAGGATAACGCTGAAAAAAATGTAGTTAGATAAAATGCTTAGAAACAAAATGCCGTAAGAAATAAAATGCCGTAAAGGATAAAGGCCGCTCGCGTGCCTTCATACGCTCACAAAGCTATCTACTACTTAATCAGTAATGTTAAGGATTAGATTCTGCTTAGAGCACACACGTTACAGCATGTTACACAAAAGTAAAGTCCTAATTTTAACGACTGCGTAATGAATAGTCTTATCGTCTTAATTATGTATATGCTTCATTCAATTCGATAAATACTTTTATGAAGATACATCAGAAAATAATCTAGTACCCTATTTCATGAGTCTTATTTTTATAAGTATTTCCAGCAATATCTTATATAAATAATATTTATGGTTGGTAGTTCTTTCTTAAAAAATGTTCGCAATAGTTGTAAAATTCATAATTATTCATTTTCATTGCATTTCACTATCTTTTTCCGTGCCCGACGGGGTCCATAATTGATCTCTTTACATTTATAAGACCTGTATATTTATACTAATATTATAAAGCTGAAGAGTTTGTTTGTTTGTTTGAACGCGCTAATCTCAGGAACTACAGGCCCGATTTGAAAATTCTTTTAGTGTTGAATAGTCTATTTATCGAGGAAGGTTATAGGCTATATAACATCACGCTAGGATGGGTCCCCGTGGGCGGGGGCGACGCAGTAACGATAAACGCGAGTGAAATCGCGGGAATATCTAGTACATTATAAAATGCAATAAACGAATTAAATTAAATTGATCTATCACTACATATTATAAAACAAAGTCCCCCGCCACGTCTGTCTGTTCGCGATAAACTCAAAAACTACTGAACGGATTTTCATGCGGTTTTCACCAATTAAAATTGAGTGATTCATAAGGAAGGTTTAGTTGTACCTAATGTACTAACGACTTATACATAATTCGTTAAGGTTTTGTACTGTCCGTACGCTTGTCGGCTTTTCGCTAGTTAATCCTTACTTCCTTACTAATATTATAAATTTGAAAGTAACTCTGTCTGTCTATCTGTCTGTCTGTCTGTTACCTTTTCACGGCTAAACCACTTAACCGATTTAGATGAAATTTGGTACAGATATAGTTTAAAACTTGGGGAAGGACATAGGCCACTTTTAATTTATGTAGGTATCACGCGGGCGGAGCCGTGCGCAAAAGCTAGTCAATAATCATATCATACTATGAATTAAATAAATTACGTTAAGTCAAAATTTATTAATGTTAGTACCACTGACAAGTTTCTATACACACCGAAAAGAAAATTTGAAAACATCCTTATTTCCTTACTAATATTATAAATGCGGAAGTAACTCTATCTGTTGGTCTGTCTGTCTGTCTATCTGTCTGTCTGTTACCTTTTCACGCTCAATCCGCTGAACCGATTTAGATGAAATTTGTCATGAAAATAGCCTGACACCCTGGGAAGGACATAGGCTATATAACATCACGCTACAGCTCACGAGAGCGGCGCAGTAACCACAGATATCAATGACGCGGGTGAGACGGCGGGCACAGCTAGTTCTAAATAATGCTGGCAAACACTTATAACTAAAATAATAATATTGTCGGGTGACAGGCTTTCGAGGAGCTGGAGACACTGTTGGCGCGTAACGACATCTGCATCGCTGTGAAAGAGAGGCTCGTGAAGGATTCTGGCGAGGCAGACGAGCTCGCGTATGACGCCATCGTAGCGCGTCTTCTGACGCGACCAAGAGCTCGAGGTAATAGAACGTAAAGGATGCGTAAATACATTGATTGATTCGAAAATTATGCAATTTCATATCGTGCAATACGTTGCATCATATGGAATCATTTCGAAAACCAACCGATTATTCAAATGTATTTATATATATAAGGAATAACAATAATATTAATCGAACGAATCGAAAATTATTCGAATAAGCCAGGTAGAATATAATATTTAATTTATGCTATTGGAATAGTTTTTGTATATATAATAATTTCAATTTTAAATTTCTTTTGTGTATAATATTGCCTTCTATTTACGCGAATGTTATTCATTGAAATTAAACTACTATATGTATACGGATTTTATCGCGTTGTTTATTTGACACTTTATTACATTTAACTATTTTACTACTATTACTATTAAACTTTACTAATTTTTAAGCTAATTAAATAAATTGAAACTATTAAAACTATTTATATCTTTCCCCGACGTTTCGGTTGCTTTTCAGCAGCCATGGTCACGGGGAGACTAAGATGGTAGTTGTCTTAATGTTTCAGTGTAGTTATCTTAAAGTACCCGAACATAATTTAATTATTGGTGTTTCTATTTACGCAGAATTTATATTCTTTTGTGTAGTTATTCATCCGTGTTCCATGTTTCATCTCCTACTGTCTCACTCGTTGATTAAAGTTTGATCATTATGTCGCAGGTGTAATCGTGTTCGGCTCAGATCAAGAGGTGGCAGGTGTCATGGCGGCTGTAGGCCGAATGCGCGCCACAGATGCTTTTGGTTGGGTAGGCTCCGATGGTTGGAGTGCGAGAGCGCTAGTATCCGACGGCAATGAGGCCGCTGTAGAGGGCACCATCAGCGTACAACCGCAGGCCAATATTGTGCACGGCTTCCGTGAATACTTCCTAAACCTCACCGTCGAAAACAACCCAAGGAATCCCTGGTTTGTCGGTAATTTATTTGTCTTTAAGATTTCTATGAAATCACTGTTAGTTTGCAGCAAAATGAATAATACAAAATTATATAAAATGATTTCAGAGTTTTGGGAAGATCAGTTTAAGTGTCGATATCCGGGTAGCGCGCGCACGCCGTATAATGTGCAGTACTCGCATGCGTGCACGGGCACTGAGAAGTTGTCTGCAGACAACATCGAGTTTGAGGCGCAGCTGCAGTTCGTCACCGATGCTGTCCTCGCTTTTGCCTATGCCATCAGGTCCGTACCGTCTTTTACAGTAAGTAGTTATCGCTGGCTTCTGTATGCTGACCTGGGTTTGTTTCAGGGACATGCATGTGGAGCTGTGTGGTGGCAAGGCGGGTTTGTGCGAAGCGATGCGACCTGCTAGCGGTGCCACGCTTCTGCGGTACCTGCGACAAGTGCGCTTCACAGGTTTGTAATATCATATAACTTAAGTATAAATAATTTTTCTTTCTTTTTATATAACTTACATACCCGCAACTTCTTCCATATGCTTGAGCTTGGTTGTGAATGTATGTATAAAAACTTAAATACTTTAGGTGTATTATTTACAAAGCCGTATATTAATAGAATTAAAAAGCTCTTAATTACTGATTATTATTTGTACTACAGGACTGAGTGGAGACGAGTTTCACTTCGATAGCAATGGCGACGGACCGGCGCGCTACAACATTCTGCACTTCAAGCAAGTGTCTCATGGCGTCTACCGGTGGATCCGAGTGGGCCGCTACCTTGACGGAGAGCTGGAACTCAATATGGACGGTGACGCACATGATACTCTCAAATGTGGATTAGTTTAAGCGTACTGAATCTGTCACTGACGAGATTTTATTTATATAGAAATACAGTTCAAGTGGAACGAGCGCCGTCCACCAGAGTCGGTGTGCAGTGCTGAATGTGAACTTGGACAGGCCAAGCAATACGTGGAAGGGGAGAGCTGTTGTTGGCACTGCTTCAACTGCACGCAATACGAGGTCTGTATATCACCTGTGTGTGTCAAATATTTTGCGATAGTGTGATGATAGAAGGAAGAAGAGGGCGGAGTAGACCAAGGAAAAGTTATATAGACCAGCTGAAAAAAAGCGAAAGTCATATCGTACCGAGAGGTCAAAGCAATGGCATAGAACAGAGAGACATGGAAGAGGCTCCACCGAGAAGCACAAGGCTCTGAAATAGATTGATGATGATGACCATAATCTTAAAGTGTGTGTGTGTCTCACAGATTCGGTCCCCGGAGAAAGAGACAGCGTGTGAAGTATGTCCGTTGGGTACGCTGCCGGGTGCAGCGCGTACTCTATGTGCGCCCGTGCCTGAATTGTATCTGCGACCTGATTCGCCTGCTGCTATCGGTGCCATGGCCTTCTCCTCGCTCGGTATACTTCTCACGACGTAAGTGTGCCTTAAACGTATGTATGTGTTAGTGCGAGTTGAAGTAATAATGTGCTGATGTGTACAATGACAGGTTTGTAGCGAGTGTCTGGGCAGTACGTGGAGATACACCTGTGGTACGAGCTAGCGGCCGAGAACTGTCATTTGTGCTGCTGGCTGGCATCATGATGTGCTACCTCGTCACCTTCGCCCTTGTCTTCCGACCCACCGATGTCCTCTGCTCTCTTCAACGGTAGCTATCAATTTCGATGATATTTCTCAAGTTATGCGGTCTTCGATTATACTTTCTTACTTTATTTTTATTACAGATTTGGAACTGGCTTCTGTTTTACTGTGGTGTATGCCGCACTCCTCACAAAAACCAATAGAATAGCGCGCATTTTCGACGCCAGCAAGCACTCGGCAAGAAGACCTTCTCTGATATCGCCCAAATCTCAGCTATTCATTTGTTCTGTCTTAGTATCTATACAGGTAACTATAAAAAAAATCATATGGATTTGATAAACACTTAGCTTAGTGCTAAATCCTATACGTGTGTTCTAGGTGGTCATAGTAGTAGTATGGCAGATCATATCACCGGCGCGGGCTATCCACCACTATCCGACGCGCGAAGACAATATGCTAGTATGCGACTCTTACGTGGACGCGTCATACACCATTGCTTTCTTCTACCCGATCGTGCTCATCGTAGTGTGCACGGTGTACGCCGTCCTCACACGCAAAATACCTGAAGCCTTCAACGAAAGCAAGCACATTGGTGAGACCTACACCTTACATTCTTTAACGTGACGTCTGAAATTCTGCCAAATGTTCGTTATTAATCGACTTTGTATTCCAGGTTTCACGATGTACACGACATGCGTGATCTGGTTGGCATTCGTGCCGCTATATTTCGGCACGGCGAGTCACGTGCCACTGCGCGTCACCAGCATGGCTGTCACCATCTCGCTCAGCGCCAGCGTCACGCTCGTCTGTCTTTTCTCACCAAAGGTATGCACTGTGACATGGAACACAGCCTTTTTGTGTTGTGTGCAGATTGTCGATTGGATACCTAACTAAAGCTTTTGTTCCAGCTATATATAATCATTGTGAGACCAGAACGCAACGTGCGCGCGAGCTTGATGCCACCGCGCTGGCGTTCTGTGGGTGCCGGAGGCGCAGGTGCCACGGGAGCCCTAGGCCGAAGTGCGGCGGGAGGAGCTGTGTGCGCGGCGCTCGTCGGCACCGCGCCGTTACCGCGAGCACCTGATCTCACGCCTTCTACTGACCTATCCACACTTAATGATACAGGTATGGCACTATTAAAAAACTTTTACAACACTTCGTTATTTTCACTTAAACCTTTAATTTTGCAAAGCAAAAGCCCAGGTTTAAGTCTACTGTGAGAAAGTACCTTCACCCTACAGAACATAGCAGCAAAACAATGTTGAGGGATGCGCTTTAGTATCAGCGAGGATCAGTGTACGCATGTGGTGACCTTCATATTGCAGGCGATCATTGTCTACAATAATCGTATAACCAATATTAGCAGTGGGAGCAGCACACTAACAACCATACGCTATAGGTTTTGTCTAGCACTCCAATAATTAACAACATGCGGCTCGTGTACTTATTTGCCACCTTGGTGCTATAAAAGATTGAGATGTAGTGACTCAAATTTCTTTTTATGTTTTCCCAGAAAAAACGAACTCGGCGGACCGTCAAGTGCAGACCGATGAGACGGCCCTTTTCCCACGGCTAGCGCACCGCGAGCCTGAAGGGAATGGCGTGCGGCTAGACGCTAGGCGGCTAGCGGAACTGCGCGCGGGTCTCCCGGACTTTAGCGGGGTGGATGCCCGTGAGGCGATAGCGCCGCCGCCTGTAGCCGTCGCCATAGCCATCGTCGGCGCAGAGATACCGTTATAGCGCGGCGGGGAGCGACGCGATCGCCCGCGAACGCGCACGCGCCCGCGACCGCGCCGCCTTCCCGTGCTCGTGTGAACTTGTAAATATATGCAGCGCGGGTGGCGTTTATATTGTTGACGGTGGAACCTGTTATAATAGAAATCTATTTATAAACTTGTTTTAAATAGGCGAGTAATGTGCCAAATCGACAAAGATCGACATTGTAAATATTAGCCAATGTATGTGTAATACTAACACAAATAACAGAACGAACCAATTTGTGATATTAGATAAGATACAATTTAAATAATAAATATCTATTATAAAATGCGAGCTTTTTATTGTTATTCTTGATTATGTACTTACACTTACTAATTGAACTAACTAATTGAAAGCGTACATAATAAAGTCACACAAATATTTAGTTATCGTAGATATCCATTTCATATCGTAGATATCTAGCTTTTAAATTAGTACAGTAAATCTGTTAGGTATAACAAATAGAAGCCAGCTGCAATATTCACAGATTAAATCTGTATAATAATAGTGAATTCTAACATTGTTTTATTTATTTAGTATTCAAATTAAACAATAAGTCTAATGCCTTTTGATTTATAAACGATAACAATAAAATAGCACATATTATGAAGCAATGATTTAAGTGATCACCTCGACACTGCTAGCATGCTCAGTAGGTATTATTTATTGAGACAACTATTTACAAAGTATTCCATAAAACCTGTCTTTAAGTCCGTAATTTTGATTTATTGATTATACAGTTGCCCGTGATATAGGAATTACATCTAGTGCTAGAGCTCTTATTTTCAAAAATATTTCAATTGTAGAAATATTGTATCTCACATTTTACTGCCAAATTTTCTGATTTTTTATTTATTTAGACAATAATACGCTGAGT
This sequence comes from Catocala sponsa, assembly GCA_963564715.1. Taxonomy (NCBI): domain Eukaryota; kingdom Metazoa; phylum Arthropoda; class Insecta; order Lepidoptera; family Erebidae; genus Catocala; species Catocala sponsa. Next base: position 7,043,249 of record OY751336.1, read on the forward strand.
GACTGAGTGAAACGAAACGCATTAGACAGTTACCTTGTGACAGTGACAGCGTCACCATGATGTCAGCTGTGTGTCAAAACAAACATTTATTTTTATTTGTCCTACTTTCGTTTTCCACGTTTTATAATGGAACACGATGCAATAATTGGTAAAATATAGTGTGGTTATATTATTTAGGTGATCCATCAACAACTCTCAGTCATGGGTGAAAATAACAAAGCTTCTCTTCGAATAGACTGGTTCGACGGAACACTGATAGAAGATGCTCGATCAAATAGCTCGACAACCACAGAATTTGCTGATGAAGATCAACCTGAACCCAAAAAACCAGATAAACCTCAATACACGGAGAAGAAACCTATCGGTTTTAAAAGGTTACTTGATATTTCTATGTTGAAACCTCCGATTTTGAATTTAGAAGTATCTCATAGACCCGGCTTTTGGAATCTACTTGATGAAAAAGAATTGAAAGGTGACTTCATAGTATTAATAGTGAAAATACTGGCCAGCATATATAAATGTTTGGAACCTGGTGAAAATTCAAAAATTGTGAAAATGTTAAGAACACGATTTCAAAATTCGAACTTTTTGGTTAATTTAAAAAGTTATTTGGACGAACTACCGTGTGTTCGGATCGTTGAAAAGAGGTTGAATTCTCATTTATGGGATGATGCGGAATCGTTTTATTTCAATGTCATTGATTTATGTGAAGGTATCATTAATTTTGAAGGCAGTGATGTTGAGCTTATGAAGGAAATATTAGATTTATTAGAGTTAACAGAAGTAAGTGCAATTGGTGTTCGTGAGGAACACACTGAGAGATTCAATGATGAAATGTTTATAAAAATTGAAAATTTAAAGTTAGAAGCAATGGCATTGCTGAAAGATCAGGTAATTTCTGTTTATTCTTAGAAAAATCGTGTTATGTATACTTTAAAATATTCTTTTATGTTAGACAGTACCTTGTACTTAAAGTAAATCAAGTATTAATATACAAATGCTATTATTATAATGTATGATTCATAAACACTTAATTTCTTTCAGGCTGCAAATGATTTTACTTCCTCACAATTTGAAAAAGAAAACCAAGACCCATATTATTTCAAGAATTTAAATATATTTCCATCAAAAGATGACTTACTTTTTGCAAACAAGGTTCCAATTCAACCAAACATCATTAATGGAGCTTATCCAAGTGTAGAACATTATTTAGACATTCAATTTAAGCTGTTAAGAGAGGATTGCTTTGGACCACTAAGAGAAGGAATATGTTAGTAAGATGGTTTATTTATTCTGCCTTTAAAAGATATTTTGGTTTTAAGCAGTTTGTTTATTTCACTTATTTACAACATCTACAGGTAAATACTTGGAGAATCCTACCAAAAGAAGACATGAAAATATAAGGTAAATTCACCAAATTTTTCCAGCCATTCATAGCTACAATCCTTACGCCCTGTGTTTGCAGATATTAATTGATAGACTGAAACCATGGACCCATTAACCCTATACTATCAGGTCCATATATGTGATTGTTCCATAAAGTTAAAAGAAAACTAAAAATGTTTAATATTCAATTTTGAAGTGACAACTTCTTTAGGCCCGTTGAGCACTTCTTAGGTGAACAAAAATCATGGAACTCGCGTCATCGTCACCGAACGCTTTCTATTTTTGAATTATTTTTGGTTTATTAAGAAGTGTTTATAACACATCAAGGATTAAAGTTCGGCAGTCCCCAAAGACTGGCAATTTTTTTTATCCAGCTATAAGACATACTTGATGTTTGGATGCCAGCTATCTAGACACAATAATATTTTAATTATGTCTAGATTTGATTGTATACTGACTTATTTATATTATCATTACAGGGTATACCCAAAAGTCCGCATTCTCCGCAACTATGTAAGCAATAACAAGGTTGGCCATCTCGTAGATATAGCATACAAGGAAAGGATCAACCATGGAGCTATTGATACCAAAAGATATGCATACAACAAGCAACTCATGTTTGGGTCTCTATTGCTCTTTACATGTGATAATTTTGAGACTATTCTTTGTGCTACTGTTTTGGATTCTAATTTCAATTTGCTGAGTGATGGATATGTGAGTATATTAAATGTTTGTATTAAATATTTTATTAGTCTCTGCCTACTCTTCTGGGAAACAGGGGTGAATCTATGTATGTATTAAATGTTTGTTATATTAAACTGTTCTACTGTTATATATATGTATGATGAATATTTCCGGCATCTAATATTCTCTGAAAATTCACTCTAGCCAATAACTATATCTCAACTGTTACATATACTTCAAAATTGTTGTCCACAAGATAGGATTGCAATGTTCACTCATTACACTGCCAACCAGTATGTGTCAGTATTTTATATTTGTACTATTAACTTATTGATTAATCATTGCAGTTTATACATAGTTAAAATAAAATGTTTACAAGAATAGTTTCTCAATGACATTATATTTTTATCTTAACCCTGGGCAATCTGTTTAATAGCTTGTCACACACTTACAATCGTCTAGAAAATAAATTAACCTAGATTTCACACTAGTTTTTGGCTTTTCTTCAAATATTATTTTGTCTAAGATATGCTATATACTATAGTAAAGAGGTAATATTTAAATTAAATAAATGTTACAAAACAGGAAATCCTTTCTTTTCCAGTCTTTAAGAAAAATGTTATGACTTTGTTACTTTTTATGATCATACTAATAAATGAAAATCTATATATAAATGAAAAATTAGTCTGATGAGAAAAAAGATACATATTTACTTTTAACAACTGCTTGTACTCGAAATTCTATTTAAACGCGTCTAAAGTGAACTCGCGATCTCGCTCCGCACAGAAGTCACATCAATTACCACATGTCATGCCCTAAATATAATAAATGGAGGTCCATGTAGGCATCAAATCAGACATAACTGCCATATTTGTAAATTACGTAATATTAGAATAATTTTAAGTGTCTAAATATAGTAATTTAATCATACACAATTTTAGTAGCCTAGATTACTTTACCCATGATTCTGTACTTGTGCACTAAGTTTTGTTACCGTCTGTCCATTCTTGTCTCAGAAACAATGACAAAATCTATACAATTTTCTTTAAGCTTATAAATAACCATTTGAGCTTAATAAATGGTATTAACATTACTGAAATACTTGAGTTTCCTTAATCCGATAAATGTTATAAATTTATTATATTTCAGGTGGCAGTATCATTTCAAAATCCAACATCAAAGAGAATATTCTTTGAATCGTATCTGATGGTGGAAAGTGAAGTATTTTTTGAGCCTTACCATAGAGTACTTAAAGTGCTGCAAGAATCCAGGCTCGATGACTTGCCAATGAAGAAATATATTGTTGATGTTAAGGTATGTTATAGTACTAGTTTTAACCTGATCCTTCACTCTGCAGTTCATAGATTAATGGGAAAATATGTATTCTACCGAACAGTCCAATATTTTGGAACAAATAGAAGCCTATGACCCTATGTCACTTGTCACTTCCCAGCTCATAAACTATTATTGTATGCACTTTTATTGTGTAAGATTGATATAAACAAGTGAATTGCGAATTACCAAACCATCAGAGGAAGAGTCTCCATGCTGCCATCGCAAAAACAAAGAGTACAGGTTCCCTCCTTTTGTCAATTTGTCATAGTGTTTCCTTAATTAACCTAGAAACCCAACTCACCACAGGAACACAAGTTGTTGGACTGACTATCTATTGTAGTGTAGGCCGGGCTACAATACTTTAAGCAAATGCCAAACTTTAACTCCTCCAAATATGTAACTAATCAACATTCCCAAAATATTACAGACGGAAACACAACCAGCCTCCTACTTATCAGAAGAAACAATATACACCTTGCCTCACAAGGATGAGGAGATACCTTTCCCTGTGTTGGACACAGAACAATGGCCCGAAAGTTCCTTTGGACTTGACAGTTCTCAAATGGAGGCCTACAAGTTCGCTCTAACTCGAGAATTCGCCGTCATTCAAGGTCCACCTGGTACTGGCAAAACGTACATAGGGGTCAAAATCGCAACCACTTTACTTAGAAATTTATCCCTTGAAGGTACTCCGATGTTGATCATCTGCTATACGAATCACGCTCTTGATCAATTTCTAGAAGGAATTTTAAATATAACCAATAGTATAGTCAGACTCGGTAGCCAGAGCAAAAGTGCTGCTTTGGAAAAATATACTTTGAATAATTTAAGAATGAAAGTTAAATCAAAATACTCTTACCTGTATGCGAAAAAGAGATCAGAACTAGAGACAATATTCAAGCAAATGACAGAAGTGCAGAGTGAGATTGAGAAGTGTGAGAAAGAGATCATTTCGTACAAGAGTTTAAAGCCGTATCTTAAAATTGGTCAGAAAAGCTATGAACTGAAAAGTGCAAAAGAAGACAGTATACTTAGCTGGCTTTTTAGTCACATAGAAGACAAAAATGAATATGAAGAAGAAGCAGAAGTTTTAGAAGAAGATTGGGAGAAGTTAGATGAAATTGCTTTGGAAGAAATAGAAACTTGTTTCTCAGAAGCATGGGGTTTGAAAGAAATAGATTCTATGCTAAATAGTATAAAATACGTAAACGATGTAACAGACGATGAGAAACAAAGAGAAAAGATGACAGAAAAGCTTGAGAGGCAAATTAATAGAATCAGGAGAAGAATAAATTGTTTTAAGGTAAGTGTTATATTGACAATAGATGGAACTTTAAGTGTGAGGTAACTCTGGCTATTTCTTTTGGAAAGACAGAAAGTCATCTCTAAATTTACCGTTCTACTTCTAACATCTAACAGCTTCTCTTTTCGTTAGCAGTCACCGGAGTCTATGAATGCTTGCACTTCATTTTTACTATGTCTTAGTTATTTGGGATCGGCTCAATATGTTTATTTTTATTGTCTCTCTCTATTGGCAATCATTGCTCAGACTGGTTTTAACATAGTAAATAACTGGCTTCACAATAATTTACTAACCTTAAATACTGATAAAACTAAATACATTTTATTTACAATGCGGAACATAAACATGCCAACCACTAATCCAAACATATACGCACATAACTGTACAATAGACGCTGACATTGCATGCTCTTGTCCCACATTAGCGAAAGCAAATGATATCAAATATCTAGGTATCACTATTGACACAAATCTGAATTTCCGTAAACACATCGATTTATTATGTACAAGAGTACGTAAATTAATATATATATATTTAAGAATCTCCGTAATATAGCCGACTACACATTAATAAAACAGGTATATTTAGCTTTGTGTCAATCCATACTAACATATTGCATTACTTCCTGGGGTGGGGCTGCAAAGTTAATTTTACTCCCTTTAGAACGTGCTCAAAGAGCAATTTTAAAGGTATCCACCTTTCGCCCGTTTTTATTTCCAACACATCAGCTTTATACGACATGTGAGGTACTAACTGTCCGACAATTATTTATTCTACACACGATACTGAAACAGCACACTGAACTCCCTTTTATCCCTATACCTTCAGATAAGAGAAAGAAATACCTGGTTTGTAACAAATCTCAAACTAGGCATGCATTTGTGAACAGATTTTATATATTCTTGGGTCCATTTTTGTATAATAATTTTAATAAGTTGCTAAGTATATACAGCGTCAGTAATAAAAATTGTAATGTTATGATAACGGAATATTTAGGTAAACTCAATTATGCAGACACAGAGAATTTGTTACAAATATTAAAATGATGTAATTATACTTTTGGTACCTAAACATTTTATTGTATGACACAGTTGCTTGTACGTGTAAAGGCAGTTTTAGCTGAAGTTTATATTTAGTTATAATATTGTTTAAATAGATATTTAAATAAATGTCCACTTTAAAATAGATAGACAAATGATCGCCTGAAACACAGGTCTAACCTAGTTCAGGCAAGTAGCTTATAATAATTTAAAGATGTTTAATTATCCTTTCTTGACATAATAGATTACTATAATTATTATTTTGGTTATAAACTAGTTTATTAAGGCATTGAATTATTGTTAGATATTAAGATTTAATTTGAAGTTGATTTAAGTCCACTATTGTACTCTTTTTTAGCCGAATAAATTTTATTATTATTATTATTATTATTATTGCCCTTTCTAATTTGTATGTTCTTTTTGTAAAGTCCCTCACAACACATGATTTATATTTGGTGCGGTTGTTGTCTGCTTAAACAATAAAATCATCTATGTAGGCCACCCTGTTTTTAGATAGGACGATTTTAATAATTATGTGTTCTGTATAACAAGATACTATTTTTTTATAGAAATACCGAACACTTCAGAATGATAACCCACAGGAATATAAAGTAGAACCAGTAAAGGACTTATACTGCTTGGACACAGAACAAAAATGGCGGCTATACTACAATGCTGTTGGGGCTCTGAAAAGCGAGCTTACGGTTAAAATGAATGCATTACTAGTAAGTATATTTTATGCTATATTGAAACAATGTTAGTCTATGGCGGTCTTTAGCTATGTCCAGCAGTGGACTATTATAGCCTGATGATGATGATGATGATGAGTCTACATATTGTAATATGTTTGAATTTTGCATTTTCCTGTATCGAGAAAAAGAATAGCTAAACAACTGTCAAACGTTTGTAAAGTTCAATGTATGCGGTGAATTTTGGTGATTTTGATACTTATTTATAAGCCTGTCTATATTTTAAGATCTTTCTAAAAATCTTCGAGATCAAAACTATGGCAAACTATCTCTCACACTGTGTATGTCACAGTGTATTAAAAAACTATTTATCGCCTGCTTTATAGGGCAACCTGCACGTTTGAGAGATTTCCATAATGCTGTCGGAAATGAGTGAAGGCTGATACTAGGACAGTCCGGTGGACTATAGCCTAATCTTTCTCATACTGACTGCGAATAAGCCTCTTCATCTTCACACAATGTTTTGTAATTTTCTAGGATCAACATAATACTGCAAACCAAGAGTTGAACGAAGTGGCCACGTCTATAGACGGTGATGTGATGAGGAGTGTCAGGGTAGTCGGAGTCACTACTACGACGGCCGCCAGAAGACATGACCTCTTGAGGAAACTGTTATCGCCTATAGGTATGAAGAGTTAACTTAACTTTAATACTTAGCTGTGATGATGTGGATGTGAGTAAATTCCAATTTATAAATCTACAAGTTTTCACCCGCGGCTTCGCTTCGCGTAAATATAGGTTAGGTTAGGTTAGGTTAGGTTTGCAACAGTTATTTTTTCTGGATGAAAGGTACCCTATGTCCTATTCTGTACCCCTGACAACGTGTATGCAAAATTTCATGTTGATCGATTGAGTAGTTAAGGCGTGAAAGCGTAACAAACAAACAAACTCATTTTCGCATTTATAATGTCAGTTAGGAATTAGGATACTAATATCACAAAGAGGAAGGATTACATTTTTTTATCTTTTTGTTTGTAATGATTTAATTCAAAAACTAATCAACTGATATTAAAAATTATTTCATTAACATTACACTTATCCTAACGTTACCTACTTTTACGAGAGCGAAGCCTCGAGCAAAAACTAGTGTTTTTTTTTTAGGGATTGAAATTGATTCTCACAGGTAACATAACAATTTTGAAGTACAAATAATTGTTTTGAGAATACATATAATTATGCTCTTTGTGCCCGTTGTATAAATGTTTATCAATTCCCACTTGACAAGAGAATCGTCCCTATCGCAACTTTTTTTAAAATTGAAATCAATATAATGTCCAAAACATACCCAGTTTTTCTACTTGGTATATTATTTGCTCCCGTAGCGTATTACATCTTAACAGCGACCTAGAATAGGGAAAGAATGAAATCACGTCGGGTCACCAATGTAACCTGTGATCTTATGTTCTCTTGTGTAGTCAAATAAAATAACTGGATGATATACTGTATGGATATATATTCACCGGTACCAGGTATAATCTATATATTAATAGGTGAAGCAAAAACTTTGTACCCCTTTTTACGAAAATTATGACGGAGAATAATGAAATTTGGTACAGTTAAAGTTTATATGGAGAAGGAGAGGCGAATCCTAATATTTTTATAAAATATGCATTAGAAATATATTAAATTAATGAAAAAACACTACACGCACACATCCATGCATTTGACACACGCAGTCGAATCGCGTTCGTAATATTTCGACATTGTTCGTCTGACGTCGTACAATTCTTTGTAACTATGGTTACCTATACCTTATTTATATGTAATGGAGAAAAACAGAAAACAAAGTAGCAAGGTTAGGAATTTTGGTCGAATTTTGACCACTAGGCGCCCGCTAGTATATATTATCGCATCCTCACAACTTCCTTACAAATTCCTCTGAATAATTTTGCGTTCACTTCTAGCGGTGGGTGACATTTTCATGAATCCTGGCCTCGTACAAAGAAGTTCTCATATTCTCAGGATATGGTAATTAATTATTTGTTGTTCCAGTGATCGTGGAAGAAGCGGCCGAAGTGTTGGAAGCGCACATAATCTCGTCACTCACTCATCACTGTCAACACCTCATACTGATTGGTGAGTTACTAATGATAATGATGTAGTACCGGAAGCCCAATCACCCCCTTACCCCCTCCCCGCTCCTTCTCCTTCCCACTTCCTTTCCGAAAGGGTCGGCAACGCGCAAGTGATGCCTCTGGTGTTGCAGGCGTCCATAGGTTACGGTGACCACTTACCATCAGGTGGGCCGTATGCTTGTTTGCCACGTCAATTGTATAATAAAAAAAAAGATCTTTTAGGTTTCTATCACCGTATATTGTAAGTCTTAAAACTGCATCAGTGATATCAAAAGGAGCCCGCTACATATAAGTTAAGAAGTTTAAAGAATCTTTGCTAAGAACGATGCTAATGACTGTGAAAAAGCAATCTTTGTCGGGTCAGGCAGGTGTAATCTTTGTCGGGTCAGGCAGGTGTAATCTTTGTCGGGTCAGGCAGGTGTAATTTTCGTGTTTCGACGCTTACTTCTAATACCAGGGTAATATATTGTAAGTCACGCATTAATTATTGGGATTAAATATAATGATCATCAAAAATACTAATTGGTCACCAAATATTGCACAGCATAACGAGCATCTATACGCCTCAAATCACTGCATTCCGTCTCGGAAGTGTTAGGTTCCTTTTTTTAAACCCATCCAAAAATAGGAGCGCCGTCGACTTAGTTTGATCTCTTTAAAGTTTGCTGGCCATGAGTTGCAGATCAATTAGCTATTTCTGCTCACAGATTATATTTTTCTGCTCACAAAAATACCAATACTATGCTAACCATTTAAATAACACCCTTAATTATTATACATAGCGATTCAACTAAGAAATTACAGACAAGATAGATAGCAATGTAATATGTGACCTCTCGAAACTATTATGTACTGTACTGGGCCAGTAAATTGTAAGTGCACTGATTCTATAAGAGAATGGCATTCCGTTTTTCTATATCGAGTAGACATTCCTACAAAATATTCCAAGATTATCACATAGCTATTAGCACCATAATATCAAATACTACATTCCAGGTGACCACAAACAGTTACGCCCAACAGCGGCTCACTACAAGCTAGCCAAAAACTACAACTTCGAGATATCTCTGTTCGAACGAATGATACGCAACGGCGTCCACGCACGCACGCTCACCACACAACGTCGTATGCGACCGAACTTTGTACCACTGATCGTGCCCGCTGTATACGACAGACTGGACTGTCATACAAGCGTGTACAATTATCCCAATGTGAGAGGAATGAAGGATAACTTGTATTTCTATACGCATGATGCTTTTGAAGATTCTGAGGTCAGTATAAGAGTATTATTCAGCTAACATACACACGGCTACACATCAAGTTAGACACCCTATATACGCATAACTACGCTATATACAAAATAGAGAATTGTCGGAAAGGGACAGTGCATAGTGGTGTCGATGTAATGGTAAGGATAGAGCGTAACAAAAATATAACACATTCTCTCGGACGATTCGCAGCGTTCAATATATCTTATCTTATGTGGGGGCCAGTCAGTGCAGACCGGCGACACTTCGACCCAGTGGGATCTTTTGTGTTGACACTCTCCCAATAACGACTGCCATAGATGTTCATGGCAGCCGGGACCGACGGCTTAACGTGCTTTCCGAGGCACGGAGCAGGCGATAATTGTCAATCAATACGCACATAATTTCGAAAAGTCATATAACTTCCGAAAGTCAGAGGTGCGCGACATGGGTTCGAACTCGAGACCCTCTGCATTGCAGTCTGTTGGTCTCCCCACTGAGCTAAGCGTTCAATATAATACCTAGTTTAAAATCCAAACAGTCTAGGTTGATGTGTCGTTGTGTGTACAAAAGTACATATTTAAATTAAGTCATTGTCTGATCTATAATTACAAGGTGACCTGAAAAAAAATTTATATTAATTCTTCATTATTTTGTAAGCACATTTAATTTTAACCTGTCAATTGTTGGAATGCTAAACATAATGAAAAACCTATTGTCTGGCTGCCGGTTTGTCGCTACAACTCAATAGGTTAAGCAAATACATACATTTCAATTTCTATTTATTTAAATACATTTTTAAGAAGATTACTTTAATGAACTATAAGTAGTGGTTGCGACTGCGCAATACTTGTGTTAGGCCGGGACTCCACCAAAGCGGAGATGTGTGCGGTTTGCTGTGTGCTGTGCGAGAAGAGATGTTTTTCAGCTCGGGTGCGAGGCGTTGAGTGACATCGCTCACTGCACGCCGCTCACATCTCCGCTTCCATCGTGCCATACAAATATTACACATCCCCGCACAGCGAACTCCACTGAAGCTGAGCGGAGAGGAGATGTGTCAATAACACAATTCTATTGGTTGTTTAAAAAACATTTCCTCTCCGCTCGTCTCGTCTCCGCTTTGGTGGAGTCCCGGCCTAACTTTGTCTGGGAATGTCTTTTTGGGATTTTTAGGCAAGAAATTTTCCATAGAAGCACAGGGTCTACAATTGCTCAGTAGACGACAATAAGGTGAAATTAATTAGTAATTATCTACCTACGGATTTGACTACACGCATGGCATAGTAGTTAAAGTGATCGCCTCGCCACTGCCCTTGCGCCGAGTGTTGTCTAAATTTTTGTCCCGTGTGGGCAAAAATTTGTACAAGCCACTAAATTAATTAATTGTTTTAGTCTGATGTGATGTGATGGCAATGATAAACACAGTCTAGAGTGGATGGCCCATAGGGGTCTGGAACACTCCAAGAAATTCATTGCAAACAGAGCCACAGGCTTCAACCGGAAGTTCTGCGGGTATAACAAGAGCCAAATACGCCTGCTCACAGGAGCGTTCACTGGTCATTTTTGCATCAACGACTTCCTATGCAGATTGAGATTGGCACGCAATTCGTTCTGCAGAGCCTGTGGTGAACAGGACGAGTCCATATTGCACCTACTGTGTGAATGCGACGCGTTGGGTGGACTGAGGATGGGTCTGATGGGATTAGCATATTCAAACCCAGAAGACTTCAGGCTTCTCCCTCTGAAGTATACACTGCGGCTGATGCAGTACATTCATAAGGAGATAGCTAAGCGATAAATCTTGGGGCCGCCACAAAAGATCCCACTGGGTCGAAGTGTCGCCGGTCTTTACTGACTGGCCCCCACACACAAGATAAGATAAGATAGTCTGATGTGTCTGTTTTTTTTGTAAGTTTGTAAAGTCCGCGGCACAGAAATCATTTCTAGTGCGGTTATCTAGTTAGTTCTAGTAGTCTTGTTATTCTTTCATGAATACAATAAAAAAATAAAAATATATTGTTAAAGCCGTTTACCGTCATGTTTCAGGGTATGGAAGACAGTTGGAGTCACAGAAACAGTCTAGAAGCAAAATGGTGTGTTACGCTGGCGAACTACTTACGAAAGATGAAATATAACCACGATGAGATCACCATACTCTCCACTTATACTGGACAAGTTCAACTTATAAAAGATGTAAGTATTACAAAACAATTGTATAATTCTCAAAAGCTTGAGTAGAGGGTAGAACGTCCATATTTTCCGACCTGAGCCCAAGATCTAAAAGTCCCACTGTACGAATGTATCTCTAGTCCCATTTAATAGTAAGCAAGACTATTGACGTCTACCGAGCACACAATATTAAACGTCGTACTTCCACAGAAAATTTCCGGATAGAAAAGGTCAATAACTATTCGCCAAACCCAAGGTCTCATAAGGGCAGTAAACGCAAGAGCTTATAAGCTCTTATAAGCCCTCTTATTTTAATGAAATATTTCAGGATCTTGTAGACAAGACCTACCTAGACAAGACCTCGTCGATGTCATATAACTTTACGAATATGTTCGTCCAATTATGAGGTTCTGGTTTCGACTACAGAGTCGGACATATTGTTAATGAGGTTTTCTCTTAAAGTTCTAGTAGCAGCATAAAGTCCGTGTCCGATAGACGGTAATGAAAACCTAAAACATTGCAGCCAAAATGTGAGCCTAATGCATCTCTGCCTATCACTTCATAAATTTAATGTATGTATTTAATTTACAGCTGAGAAAAAAGTACCCACTACTTCGAGATGTAAAAATAACAGCAGTAGACAATTACCAAGGAGAAGAGAACAGGATAGTCATATTGTCTCTAGTAAGGAGCAACAGGGACAACAGGATTGGATTCTTGACTGCGCCGAATAGGATCTGTGTGGCTTTGTCGAGAGCTAAAGAAGGTAAATAAAGGAATTTTACATTTTAGATTGTCCAACAGCATTCCGAACTCATCTAGGCTTATTTCTAGAATATTTTCAGTAAAGTTATAATATAGTTTGTCCCTGGAATTTTTATAGACGGTTATGAGTTCAAACTCGTTTTATTTGGAAACAAAGAAACTCTTATTCAGTAACCTCTTTCAGTATAAATTTGTTTTGTAATAAATGGAAATGCCACAAACTGGAATACAATACATAGTCATAACCACTTGCTTTCAGAACGCCATACTTGTTTATATAGACAAAAAAAATACTATTAACCATAGAATCCTCAGCTTCGGCGTGAATCAGCACACATTTTATTTTACTTTAAAAAGTTTAGAAGGTAATCGGATTAGCTATCATAAAGCGTAGTAATGGAATAGAAACCTAAGGAACCGTAATTACTAGGCGACGTCAGAGCCTGAGCTTTATATGGCAACACTAAATAAAAGCATTGTCATACTTTTAGAAGGTGTTGCCACGCACAATTATTATAACAAATTTAAAATATATTTTACTTTTGACAGGGTTCTACATATTCGGCAATATGAATGTTCTCAAATCCGCAAGCAACATTTGGAGGCAGATAAATGACAAATTAATTGAACAAGATGCAATCGGGAGGAAAATAACTCTTCGCTGTGATACACATAAAGAAAGCAGTCTTGATGTAAGTTTATTATACTATATATTAACAGGCATCTTTAGCCCTTCAATACTTCCCAGGTTTGGTACAAAAATAAATTATAATTATCTTCTAGTGCCGTAATGACTACTGTCGCTAAATGACGTCTCAGATGAGAACTTTCTCATAATGATTCCTTGCCATAACGTATGTCATAAATCTCCGCTTTACTAAAACGCCTTTTAGAAGATAGATGCATAGTGCCATTTTAATATACATAATTGCACTGCTGTAGACTGTATAAGAATGTACCGAATGAGTTGGCAGAGATGAGATACACCCATATATCGCTAGCTATATTTGGGACAAGCCTTTTAGTGCCACCAGGCAAATTTTCTGATCTCTTGCGCCTGCTATGTAACTTCATACAAAAATCAAAACCGGGGTCTGAATTATTGCCCTTAGGGTCGGCTGCAACTATAAGGGCAAACTTGTGCCCGGGATCAGCAAAGTATTAACAAATACATTTTCTTTTTCAGATCCAAAATGTTGATGATTTCGAAAACTGTCTCTCAGGATCGTGTCTAAGGAATTGTAAAATAAAATAACAGGTACTAGAATAATAGTTTTATTTGACTTTGTGAAATAATACTACAATTTTATCAATAAATAAATTAATATTTTATCAATAAATATGGTGCAAATCAAAGCAGCTTTAATTTCATTATCCCAAAACCAAGCTACAACTTCGATATCTAGTTTTACCAAAATAATGATTGCTTACATTAAATCCGGAACCAGCCAGAGTGCATTTATTAAAAAAATAAGCTCTCTTATCTTCCTAGTCCTACCACGCCTGCCACGAAACACGCTCCACACATATCGCACTCTTAATCAAACAGTGTTGCAATTATTTAACACAAATCAACCAATACCGATGTCTAGCGAAACAACGCGCAAAATCGGTAAAATTTCAGTACAGTATTCGTTCGTCGACAAACTATTCTTTTTATACTTTTTTATGTTTTATTCTCTTAGAATTTATAGTCACACAATTAGAGTTGAAATTGCCTGACTTCCTGATTTCGAGTTAAATCACTGTTTTATTAAGAGTTCGTTATGTATTTGGTTCAAGCATATATTTTGTGGCCCACTGAATAAACAGTAACAATACAAATTTGTGGAATGATCTATTTTAAATACTAAAAATCTTCTTGCGACAAAATTGTCATGAGTTGTAATGATGGTACCAGAAACTATTGTATTTTAAATGTCTACAAGCCTCGTTACACGACATGGTGCAGGACAATCATGTTCCAATTTCAAATTAAAAGCGCAGGGTTAGGCATAGAGCAAACGTACAGCTTTCTCTTTTTTATAAATTGTGTAAACATACTATTGTAATTTTCACTTACATATATACTTCAATATAAAGCATATTATAACAACAAAGTGAGTATATAAATTTAATCATCGTACCTAGAGTAAACCCTTTTGAACAAGGTAATTCCCAATCAAGTAAAAATTTTATTATTTGCCATAGAAAGTTAATAAATATGAACTTAAAACTTTTATCGATAGGCACAAACACCCGCGCTTTTGATATGAATTTGGTTTCTACCTCCTATAATTACAAACAACTAATGAAACCCCACTCCTATTACAAAATATATACAAAGTCACAGTTAATTTGTGCGATATTTTCTTAATAAAATAAATTAATTACATTCTAAATAATAGCTAGTCATTGTCTGTCACACAAGCGTTGTTACTCTTAGTTGAATTGAGATATATTATTGAAGGTCAAATTAACTACTTTACACGTTTCATATAAGAAATTATTTAAGTACAGAAGAATCTCACTAATCCGGCAGTTCCGGCACTATTAAAAACCAGAGGGTGCCGGATTATTGGAATGTTCGGATTACTGGATTATATAGAAAAATTCATAATAAATAAAATAAAGCATTTCATAAATAGAATATAATATATTTGTAATAATGTTCTATACGTAAAAACGTATATCTGTAATATATCTCACAACTAATTACATAGTCCTTGATTAAGGTCTGTATTTGTGCAACTTGTAGTCCTAGTTTAAACCTTTTCTCCACGATCTACCTAACCTCTTTAAAATGGCCATTTTATCTTTCAAAGCTAAAGTCTTGTGTTTCCGTTTACTTGACATTTTTAACTAGACTATTCTCACTTGAAAACAGCAGGTAAATATGTACGCACGTGCATGTGATAAGTTTTGAGGTTAGACTGCTCGACGACGACAGAACGCATACGCTGTACGTAGCGTATGAAGGGACGAGGGAGGTGCGGGCGGAAGGTGCCGGATTATTGGACGTATCGGTCTATTGAACTACCGAATTAGTGAGATTCTACTGTACCTATAACAAAAAAAACCTAAAACTACGTTGCAATGAATAGTCCTCAATTCAACGGGCTTTTTTTGGGTAGTCTTTCAAAAACCATATTTTCAACGCAACCAGATTCTGATATAGGACACACATACGTACGTTATAAAACACAGATACTTTAAAATAAGTACATACATATACATATGTATGTATATTTGAAACCTAGTCAACGAAAAGTAACAAAGACATGATAGCACTAACTGACAAACACATTTATTTATATAGCCACAGTTTGACTAATCCTAATTTATACACAAAAGCATTTCAGCAAGCAACACAACAAACAACTAAAATCGCTTTTGAACGATCATTAGTGCACTGTACTTTCATCTAAACAAGCCAAGCTTCATGTTAATTGTTAGAAACAAAACGCAAACAAATACCTAACCGAGTTACACTCGTATGCTATTAATTATTCTATAAATAAATTTAAACCTAATTAGAATTAGTTGCTTACCGCTGGTAGGGATTACAATAACACATATTGTATTCCAAACAATAGAATAAGTGTTAAAAAAAATTATACGTGGCATTGATATTGCACCTATACAGTCTAAAGACCGATAAAACCACATGACATTATAATCTCTATTGCCACATCTATGAACAGCACTGAAAAACTGCTGTCAATTAGAATTGCTGAAGCTGAAAAATACAATGTAGGTTTACAAGGCGAAGGGTAAAGCAAGTGATTTGAGCTTTTAATCACTGTGACTTTGCGCCATTTATGCAAAATGCTGTCAAAACTGTCAAAAGGTGTCCTGGTATACCTACTCTGTGAAAAATTTACGATTTAGTGTTATAAGTTATTGCACAATTTTTTTAGGTATAAATAGAATTCCATCAAATCGACCCACATAAGGTATCAACTATGACAATAATTATGCTGAGTTTGATACTAGACGAATTTGATACACTGATAAAATATGTCTTAAGAGTTTGGTACCTAGGTACTTTATATTTTTGAGTTCATACTATAAGTAACAGTAAACCTTTAGAAGCTAAAGAGCCAGCTTCACGACATGTGTTACAAGATATATGAATTTCAAAAACTAAGTATATTTGTTTCAATAGATACTTGCTTAAAAACACCTCGTCTTATATAACCAAAACCATAGACTCATAGAGCACTGAATACCCTAGCTTGATCTACTAGAGATGCACCGCTTGTCATAGAATCTATACAAAAAAATCAATATCAATCGTGTCAGTTACAAGTAGACAGGTGATACAATTGTGACATTTATATTGTACATACATTGTACATTATCTTGTGCATACATACTTAAAATGCTTACATTTCTTCAAATTCGATGTATCATTACTTCATTAAAGTTACATTGTAACCGACTCAACACAATAATGATCTCTTAATACGCATAACCCTTAACAGCAGTATAATGTTTTAACAAAATGCTAATATATCGCATTTAAATAAAACATTTCCAACAGATTTACATTAATTTAGAATTGAACCATTCGATCAATAGCCGTGAACTTACAAAGAGTAACGGTTTCTTGACAATCTAAGATTAGGTTAAAACCTATTTCCAGCAAGCTAAACAAAAAATGCATTGGTCATTGTTCACAACGAAACAAAATAAAATCACAGCGCAAATAGGTGAATCGCACTATGGTTAATATTTACTATAAATACCTACCTAAAAGTGCTAAGATTTGCTGTACATGGCCGAATTTAAAGACTCGTATGTATGTATATAATTGGGTCTCATGCTATTCTTAAGACGGTAAGAAATTTAATTTATGCACAAGCCGTCAAATTTATCAATTTTCGGGCTAGACAGGAGTCTACCTTATTCTAACTCAAAGGGCACGGACGGAAGGCGTTATTACTCCCACAATTACAGAGGTTTATTCCTATAAAAAAAAACTATGTGTTAGCTACCAACTGCTTTACAAATTACGTCATTCCACGAATTATTTTTATCACCTCATCACCTTACCTATTTATCACGCAATATTATCACATCCTTTAAAATTACATGCTGTCATAATGTGAATAGGATTCTATTACGAATACACACATTATATATATATATATATGTATATATACACATATATATATATATATATATATATACATATATATATATATATATACATATATATATATATACATATATATATATACATATATATATATATACATATATATATATACATATATATATATATATACATATATATATATATATATATATATATATATACTCGTATATATATATATAATTCTTATGCGTAGTGTGTTATCTTATTTTACAATACGATCTACATTTATGCCTTTCTATTAATAAATGGCTACTGTATTTAATTTAACTGTAAAAGATAAAAAAGAATTTGTCTTGGGTATTACAATACGTAACAGAAACTTGTAGTCATAGTTATTTAAATAATAATAATAAAATATAATATTCAACTTAGTATGCAAATTTTATAATGGAAAGCCTTAAAAGGTCATTGTCTATAACTATTTTATAATTTTCTATTATGCAATTTTTGTGTTTGGTATAATAACCAACTCTAAAATTATCATAATTATGAAAATTTCTAATGATGAACTTTGGTGTCAGACGTCAAATATATGATCAAATTAAATAACTGTTAGGTAGGTACCTAATATTATTTTCATCAATATGCCAGTTTCTATTCAAGAACCGAAATGAGAGGGTTAATATTACGTGAAGGCAGAACGCGAACGAATTCTATAGGTCTAAAGTTAAAAAAGAACTCCATACAAAATATACGCAAAGAGCAAAAAAAAAGCAAACAAATACGATTTTGCTATTAGTTAAGTTATAGCATTCATATTGTTAGTACAATAACTGGGACAAAAACACTTCATTTCATTATATCTAAAGATTGGAATCACTAAAGGATATTTGAAGAAGGGTAGCTCTCAGAAATACTGTACCTACAGTTCAAAAACTGTGTTTATCTACGCTGCGGTCTATGAACGCATTACAATAACATATCACATCAGCAACAATCTATTAGCAATCTAATAGTCTTCTAAGAAATCTTCTATAATACCGACAATGTTCTCGGGCGATTCTAAGTGGACGTGGTGGGTCCCTTCTATCTCGAAGAACTGAACATCTGCCGACCTTTTCAATTTTTCTATAACATCTAAATAGTACTCTATCTTCTCCCATCTTTGGCCAGGTAACGCCCTGATATTCAAAACTTTACAGGTTACTTTACTAGCATATTCCAATGCTGTTTCGATTGTCATCATTGCTAAGCCTGAAACTTTTAATTTCGGGTCTCTCTTGAAGAAATATCCTCGTTTCTTCATATGCGCTGGAGTAGGAGACATGCCTCTCTTCATTAAAATCCTGCAATTTTCTCTAGAGATTGAGCCCTTATACGCGTCACATACTATGTCAATCATTTCATCGTATTCGTAGCAAGGAACTTTGTCTTCTGGGAGATTATCGTATTCTAACATTTTGTTAATATTCCATCCAGTCGCTTTAATCATAACCGATTGCTCTCTCACAGCTGGACTGGCGATATCAATGCAAATAATTCGGTCTACTTCATCGGGGAAAGACGCAGCATACATGAAGCTTAAAGCACCTCCGAGGGAGTGACCCATTAAGGAAATTTTCTGCCATCCAAAATGCTTGACGATTCTTCTTAAGAGTACGACGCCATCCCAAAATATGTAGTACAACATACCCTTAGGATAGTGTGATGAGAGACCGTGTCCTGGTAGATCTATGCATAGTACGGAAGTGTTTACAGGTAGTAAGGGAATGAGATTGTCCCAGGTGCCTGCGTTATCTTGCCACCCATGGATGGCGATGATTGGCCGCTTGTTCCGAGGACCCCACCATCTGCCCGCCACGTGACCCCATGGAACTGGTATTTCTATTTCTTCTACCTTGTAGCCTGGTGGCAATACTGGAAATAGAGAAAAAGACAAATATAAGGATACTGTTAATAAAATTTTCCCTAGAGTACATCTGCCCAGAAGTCAGTTGACACGCTATTAAATTTACGTGAAACCCAGTACACACCATAATTTAGGTTCTGTTGAATTAAATTACACGAATCATAACTTAGGATTTAAATTAAAGCCACACTATCAAACGAGGACATGAACTTAACAGGCCACCAGCTTGACTTTATTTTCTTTTGTGCTCAGCAATTGTGCTGTATTACTCAAGGAAACAACTCATTTGCTGAATAAACTAACAGAGCAGATTAATACTAATCTGCTCACGTCTATATTTCTAATGTTTGCTCTGCCTACGCAGTAAGACAACGATTTGTAAGAAAATATGCTTTTATTAGAGGCACTTTTGTTAATAGCAGCACTTGGCCCACCTGATCGTAAGTTGTAACCATCACTTACACAACATATTTTCTTGAAAATACAGAATGGAATATTATGCCGTTCACGCAAAGATTTGCAGTAAAGAAGGTAGATGGAATTAAATCAAATTACACGGAGGCAGAAGTACCGCCTGTGCTACGAGAAAACAAAAGAGGTTACACTTATAGTACAATAGATTGAACAATATGTGCAATACGCGTTACGACTCTGGATTCTGATTGCAGCCCGTCCGATTCCGGTACCCTGACGTGTTATTGGGTAAAGTAAGAAGATGAAGAAGCAGCACAAATTGTAGAGTCTATATTAGTCTACTGGACACACCCAGTAAACCATAATAGATCGCTGGTGAAAATGTGGGTATAATTAATCTCTGACTACCCCTTTGGTGATATAGTATCTAAGTCTAGTATATAATACAACATTATCAACCTGAAAATCATTTTCATTTCCCTTCTTATTAATTTTTAAATTGTATAAACATACTCGTTTATGAATATTGCAACTGCCCTATTGGAAATATTAATAACTAGATGTTCCCGCGGTTTAACCCGCGTTTATCGTTACTACGCCGCCCCCGTGGGGTCGTAGCGTGATGTTATATAGCCTATAGCCTTCCTCAATAAATAGGCTATCCAACACTAAAAGAATTTTTAAATTCGGACCAGTAGTTCCGCAGATTAGCGCGTTCAAACAAGCAAACAAACAAACTATTCAGCTTTATAATATTAGTAAAGATGTACAAAATCATACATTATTTTACACACAAACGCGAATAGCAATTAAAGTAAATCTTATTGTGCAAACAGAATCAAAATTTAAGATTTAAGATTTAACAAATTTTAATCCTTTGTGGCGAGACTGGTGTCTATTATAGGAAAACCTGTGTTATAGATCACCAGGCTCCCACCTCTTGGACGTATGGTAGATAAAATGTTAACAATTGCTGTATACAGGTAACCTCATATTTTATTTTGCGGATGAAATTAAGTAACAATTTAGTGTACGTGTGTGTGTGTGAGGGTGTGTGAGGGTGTGAATAATAAAATTGGTTGTAAATAAGGGATATATTATTATTATTATAAATATTAAAGTAGGTAGATAATATGTAAGTATATTTCGTTCAAATCGAATTGGCAGTAAAAATACTGGTCTTTATATTGTTCTACCAAAACTAAGTAGAAACCACTGGAAAAATACTAGTATTTGCTTCAGATATTGTAAAGGAAACACACTCGAATAAACTAACCGTTATATACAACAAATAAACCAGACTACAAGTCACTAAGGTAATAAATTACTAAGTCTAGACCTATCCGACTCGTAGATAAATTAAAGGTCAACTAAGCCACGCGATTTAATTATAATGCCTAGCCTCCCTAGACTATTTTTATAATAAATACAAAGAAACGGAAGTAAATATGTACATAACCTGTGTATTTGGAAAGGCTAGACCGTAGGAAACACGCAACGTTTTGATTTCCAACTACTCTAAAAACTATTTGCCAGCAAATGTTGCGTGTGGGAGAGTTAGGTCAAAAACTCTAGATCTAGATTGAATACAAAGTAATCATGTACCTTTTTCCACATATACCAAAATACCTAACATATTGTGGCGACAAAATTTTATCATCTGGTTTTTGTTGAAATTACGCAGTAAAATGACTTAATTACTAAATCTAAATGCCCAAAAAGTAAATTAAGATATAATATGTCTTAAATAACTTTTTGATCAATTTCGGTCCAAAAATCAAAAGATAAACATGCAACAAATTTTTGTTTGAAGATCACATCATCTTATGCAGATTTTCGAACGCATTTTTATAAGATAAGAAGGCATTGCCTCAAAAGGGGACGGATGCAATAAAATATGTTACGCCAAAAAACATTACGCAATTACAAAAACGTCATCAGAATAAATATTGCCATATCAAACAAAATATCTGGTACCGACCTTGAAGTTTGAACTGGACGACCATTGATCACGAGTTCGTTTAGAAACACGATACAAATATGTAGGTGTAAAATACATATTAGAAGCGCCAAGAGTCCGATCTGTCGCAGAAACCATGAATCATATACTAGACACACACCATCGTTAGCGTAACGTAGCGTGGTAGACCGAGCATTTTTGCTCGCTGTTACTCATGTCATTCCTACATCACGTTAAACTATAGTGAAAAGCGATGAAAGTTTCGTACTAAATAATCTATGTTAGATCTCTTTAAATTTTTTTCCAACTTCATAATCGACAGTACGCTGTCCAAATATCTGCTCGAGTAGGTATTTGTATTTACTAGCGGTCGCCAAGTGGTCGAAATTCGACCATAATTGATTTATCTATAACTATACCCTTATAATCACATTTCATTTAGTCATCCACTCCACATAATATGTACATAGTATGTAACCATAGTTACAAAGAATTCTACGACATCAGACGAACAATGCCGAAATACTACGAACGCGATTCGACTGTTTGTGTCAAATGCATGGTTGTGTGCGTGTAGTGTTTTTTCGTTAATTTCATACATTTCTAATGCATATTTTATAAAAATGTTAGGATTCGCCACTTCTCCATATAAACTTTAAGTGTGCCAAATTTCATACTCCTCCGTCCGCACAATATTCGTAAAAATGGGTATAAAGTTTTTGCTTCACGTATTAATATATAGATAATATCATTGGGTCTATCCTTATAGACAACACACAAATGTCCTACCTGAAGATACTTATCTTCAGGTGGGACATTCATACTATGAGCATGACGCGTGCTGTTTAAATGGGACAGAACCCCTTTTCTGTCAACGTTAACGCCAGTGGCAAGATCAAAATGAGTGGATAGGTAGTTTATTTTCTCCTTCCTTCCTGAGTAATATATAAATTATGTAATGTGTAGTCTACCTACTACATATTACTGCAGTTCGTGACGTGACACGACAGTGCTGTCACTACTAGACTATGTGTGTATATCATACTAACGACCCGCCGCGGCTTCGCACGGATAGTACAAAACCTTAACAAAAATTATACACCTAAACCTTCCTCATGAATCACTCAGTCTAGTGGTCAAAAACCGCATGAAAATCCATTCAGTAGTTATTGAGTTTATTGTGAACAGACAGACAGACGCGGCGGAAGACTTTGTTTTAAAATATGTGATGATACTCATATCCAATTTAGAAAAATGTTACTGATTAACATAATATTCTGCCTATTTTACATTAAAATTGTAAAACCAAGTTTGTTCCATTTAGTCAGAGGTCGGAAACGTTTATTTAATCACGTGCGACCTGCACAAGTTTATCTACTATCACATGTAAAACACAAGACTACTATCTACAGCTGTGACTCGACTCATACATAGGTATATGTATTAGTAGATAGATATTCTTTTATTATCAATAAGTACTTTGATAATACATTAAGCGGACTTTGCCTGGACGATTAATGTCTTTTTACCCGACTGCGTCAGAATGTTTTTCGAGCGTCAGTATGTATGTAAGTCCATTTCTTTGGCACGCGCTTCAGCCCAAACGAATGGACGGTTTTTGACATATTATGAGGTGTCGTTGAATTCATCAGAATTGTGGTAGTGACATAGGCTATATAAATTTACAAAATGGCGCACGCAAATGAAAA
Source organism: Catocala sponsa (assembly GCA_963564715.1). NCBI lineage: Eukaryota > Metazoa > Arthropoda > Insecta > Lepidoptera > Erebidae > Catocala > Catocala sponsa. Next base: position 7,067,077 of record OY751336.1, read on the forward strand.
ACAAAGGGGAGGTTTGTTTTTTTTTCTTACCTTAGCAATATGGGTATAAAATTTTAATGAAAGATCGTAAAAAAGACCATTTCAAAATATATGTATCATATCACGTTTATATTACTGTTTTAACACAAATTGTCAAAAAGCGTAGGTACCAATTATATAACAGGACGCCCGAAGTATCCTTTTCTAGCAAGAATGTATTCAAGTCAGGAATGACATTGCCTGTACCAAATAGATATTTGAAGAACTTGTCGGTTAATAAAACTAAAAAGTCTGAAATAAAATTATTATTATAAAAAAAACCTGACTGCTTAAAAGTAATGAACTGAAAAGAGAAAAACAAGTATCACAATATCTATAAAATTTGACTGACTAATGCATTGTTTTGTAAGCTTACTTTATCAAATAATTAAATAACTACATAATACTTGTTTTTCTCTTTTCAGTTCATTACTTTTAAGCAGTCGGGTTTTTTGTTTTTATAATAATTAAGTGTCATCGATAGATTAATCAATACATTTTTTAGAGCTAGGTACTTGTTTTTTACTGGTGATTTATTTATCGACGTAAAGACCGATAAACACACTTTGGCCGGACTTTACCGTAAGTTCTGTTGAGAAATGATGACGATACAACTTTGATGTATTGCGCCTAATATAATCAATCTACTTTTTTGCTTATCGATAGGTATAACATTTATTAATAGTACACAAATGTATGGGACGCCGAATAGCACGATATCTTATCTGCAGAGTACATTATAATAGATTTCCTATACCATAAACCGCCAGAACACCAAATTTATTACTCAATCTAGGTTTATCTAGTGATTGAGAAATCGACCGTATATCATCTATACTAATATTATAAAGCTGAAGAGTTTGTTTGTTTGTTTGAACGCGCTAATCTCAGGAACTACTGGTCCGAATTAAAAATTATTTTAGTGTTGGATAGCCTATTTATCGAGGAAGGCTATAGGCTATATAACATCACGCTACGACCCACGGGGGCGGCGCAGTGACCATAAACGCGAGTGAAACCGCGGGCACATCTAGTAAGTGATATAATGAAGTGGACATACACAACGTATTATTTTAAAACAGCGAATCTGTTTATACGCCAAATAACGAGTACTATTCATAATACATATAGACTTATTTTTAATGATAATGTCATAGGTACCTACACTTATATTATATCATCGGGCTCTATGTTTTCTCCAATAGAATATTTATCCATTAATGCTTACTCATTTTTAAACAGCGATAGTAATGGGAATCTGTTGGACTGCCACGCAAAGGTCTCAAGTTCGATGCCAAGACGCGCATCTCTGACTTTTCGAAGTTATGTGCGTATTAGTTAATTATCGCTTGCTTTAACGGTGAAGGGAAACATCGTGAGAAAACCTGCATGTCTAAGAGATCTCAATAATGTTCTCAAAGATATGTGAAGTCTGCCAACCCGCACTGGGCCAGCGTGGTGGACTATGGCCTAACCCTTCTCACACTGAGAAGAGGCCTGTGCCCAGCAGTGGGACAGTTTAATACAGGGCTGACATTATTATTAATTGTAAAAATACAATCGGCCTATCTGATGATAAGAAAAATATACGAAGCTATGTGTCACAGCTTAAAGTAATATTTTCTTTTCATTAAGTGGGGTGATTGCATTAAATTGCAAATCATCATGGAATTAGTCAATTCGATAATGATTTGCAGAAGTCATGTTACCACGACATTAATTCATTATTTATGTTAAAACTCTAAATGGACTTTGACCGCATAAAAGCGTTTACACCATGTGGCCTGTATATTACGATACGAAAATTTCCGAACGACTATTTACATATTAAAAGGACTACAAATAAAATAATACAACATTTATGTCACTCTTTTACTTTAACCTGTAGAATGTATTAAAAACATTTTAAAAATAAAGTCTATATACTTTTTGCTTATTTTTATACATCTAGAGTGGCAAACAAGCATACGGCTCACCCGATGGTAAGTGGTCACCGTAGCCTATAGACGCCTGCAACACCAGAGGTATCACTTGCGCGTTGCCGACCCTTTAGAAAAGGAAGTGGGAAGGAGAAGGACCGGGAAAGGGGAAAGGGGTGATTGGGCCTCCGGCACTCTCACTCACCGAACGAAACAACAGTAGGAATACTGTTATTTCACGTTGATATTCTGTAAGAGGGTAGTCCTTCCCCGGTCGAGCCGGGCCCATTCATGCTGAAATCAGCGAGGCTCTACTACTCATAAACAATTTAATTACATTTAAAAAACCACAATATTATGACAACCACATTTGCAACGTCACCTAGTGGTGACGTTTGAGTGTGCCGAATACAGCGTAAGCGTTCTCAATATATTTTTAACTAGCTGTTACCTGCGACTTCGTCCGCGTAGATTTTAACTAAAAAGTGTTTGTCTCCGGGAACCCTATTTTTTTTCTAAAATCAATGTAGCCTAAGTTACTCCTTATAATATCAGCTATCTGTCAGTAAAAGTCTCATCAAAATCGGGTCAGCCGTTTCGGAGATTAGCCGGATCAAACAGACAGACAGAAAAACAAAAATTTTAAAAATAGATGTTTTCGCATATGTGCCTTACATATTTTCATATGCATTAGATTAAAAGCTGTTATTTTGACATTACAAACAGACACTTCAATTTTATTTATTTGTATAGATTGTTGTGTCTCCGTTATCAACCTACAACATTATTTGAGAGCATTAAGCACATAATTTTCGTAATTCATCGACGTAAAGACATTTAACGTACTTTAAGCGAATTCGCGCAATAGGTTTACTCTGCAAATGGTGCAACCTTCTATATAATTATACTAGATGTTCCCGCGGTTTTCACCCGCGTTTATCGTTACTGCGCCGCCCCCGTGGGTCGTAGCGTGATGTTAGCCTATTGCCTTCCTCGATAAATAGGCTATCCAACACCAAAATAATTTTTCAAATCGAACCAGTAGTTCCTGAGATTAGCGCGTTCAATCGAACAAACAAACTCTTCACCTTTATAATATTAATATAGATAAATATAAGTTTCAAAATAAATGGTCATATTTTTGCGAGATAAGTAATTAAAGAGACTTGAATAAGTAATGTTATACTGCATACAAAAGGCAAGCGACCGGCTGTTGTGAATGACGCAAATTAGGACAGGTCTTTATCCAGCGACGGATATCGTGTACATATACATATTTATGATGTAATTCGATCAGAAACGAGTAGCCATATAATAAACGCATATCTGTATCTCTCCGAATGTACTACTTCACACGCCAGCAGTGTCTTTAGTTCCAATGCAATGGAGCTAAAAAGCCTAAAAACTTAATTTGCCTCAATAAAATGCTTAATCCCAAACATAATATAATAATTCATTTTTCTATCTAGCTCATTAGTTCTCAAAGTGGTCCAGGTGGACCCCCAGGGGTCCACGGGAGACTCGACGGGGATCTACGTTGGCGTGACAAAGAACATAGTTCACGTTTTTTTAATTGACTATGTAATTTTATTTTAAACTGGCTTTTTCCCGCGGCTTCGCTTGCGTGAAAGTATACTAGGTTATGATAGCAACAGTACTTTTTTTAACTAAAATATGGCCTATGTTACTCGGTGATAATATAACTTTCTAATGGTGAAAGAATTGTTAAAATCGGTTGAGTAATTTTTGAATTCAATGAGGTTTCTTTCTTTTTTATAAAAGGACAACTTGCACACTAGGTGTAGTCCTGTGTCGCGAGGGACTTTACAAACATTCAAACAACGGACTCAAAGATCACGCAGGATCGGAGCAACCATTTGTGGAGCACACAAATTTTTGTCCCGTGTGGGGATCGAACCCACAACACTCAGCGCGGTGGCAGTGGCGAAGCGACCATTTAAACCACTACTACACCATCTGTGCAGTCCGTTTACTTGCCCAATACCTTTGATTAAATATTTGATCGATACCCAATACGCATTAAGTTTTTATAACCCGATAAATAAATAATACTATAAATAAAACTACAATATATTCTGATAAATATAATAAGCACACTATAACACACAATACTTATATGCATTTATACGTATACTCCACTTTTATTGAGTATTACCTCATTTCTATTACGATAATATTATACTTCGATAAAAACTAAATTATAATGTAACTAGATGTTCCGCGATTTCACCCGCGTTTATCATTACTGCGCCGCCCCCATGGGTATTAGCGTGAAGTTATATAGCCTTCCTCGATAAATAGGCCATCCAACACTAAAATATTTTTTCAAATCGAACCAGTAGTTCCTGAGATTAGCTTGTTCAAACAAACAAACAAACTCTTCACCTTTATAATATTAATATAGATTTTATATTGAACTTGCTATATGTACGATTTTGTACGCGTTTACGTATCTTCTATATCCTAACTATTATAAATGTGAATGTGAGTTTGTTTGTTTGTTACGGTTTCGCGCCTTAAATTCTCGACCGATCATCATGAAATTTCATAGATGAAAAATCCACAATAAAGTACTGTTACTTTATTCGAAGGGGCAAGATTCAGGGAGCGAGTGGTACCGAGACCAGAATTACGCGAGCGAAGTCGCGGGCGAAATCTAGTCATAACATAAAGCACTATAAAGTGTTAAGTAATTTGTCACAATTATCTTAATACCGCACTGAAAACCACAAATAAATTGGTACAGCCATTGTACGCTACGAACATTTTCACGATCATTCTAGCGAACGCTCTAGTCAATGCTCGTTAAAAAATATTCTTCACGGACCACGCTGGTTACAGCATGAATGGGCCGGCTCAACCAGGGAAGTACCACCCTCTCACAGAAGATGGACGTAAAATAACAGTATCTGTTATGTTTCGTTCGGTGAGTGAGAGCGCCGAAGGCCCTATCACCCTTCCCTCCCCAAACCCCATTCCCCTTTTCCTTCCGGTAGGCAACGACTCGGTTTGTTTTTTAAATTGCTTCTGTAATGCTAAGAAAACACAGCCATGTGTATTATCCACGGTTCTCGCTTACTATCAGGTGGGCCGCTGGCTCGTCTGTCACTGATGAACGCAATAAAAAAAATAAAAAAGATGTCAGACGTACTCATGCTCGGCAAAAAGCTTGACACAAATCTACTGTCCTTTCACAAGAAAGCTCGCTAAAACGCTCTCGTTTATTCTTCTGTCATGTCAGTGGCGTAGCGATAGCGGGGGCGGCAGGGGCGGCCCGCCCCGGGCGGCACTTTTAGGGGGCGGCAAAATATCACAATAACTAATAATAATATAATATTTAGTAAATTTTTTATCCATTTCATGACGAATAAGAGAACTGGGCAGATGTACAATAAGTACACAATAATGATTTCTGTTCTTGCCGAATAAATCTTCTCATTACAAATGAATGCTCAAGTCTATCAGCACCTATAGGTACAAAGTTCGCGCGTGACGTGTCGTTTTTTCGTTGTTTATCTATGAGTACTCATATAAAATGACTTGGCATATAATATCAGGTTTAATACGTAATTATAATATATGAACGCCATAAAAAATATTCGTTACCTACGAATATTTTGCACATTAATGAAACCGAATAACAAATTACGACGATAAATTCTCGACGCACATCAACCCGGTTAACTATTAATAGATCTTGATTGTTAATTTTATTATTGTATTTATTTATTCAATTAAGTATATAATAATAATATAATAATATCAGCCTTGTATTAAACTGTCCCACTGCTGGGCACGGGCCTCTTCTAACTGTGAGAAGGGTTAGGCCGTAGTCCACCACGCTGGCCTATTGCGGGTTGGCAGACTTCACACATCTTCGAGAACATTGTGGAGAAATCTTAGATATGCAGGTTTCCCAACCATGTTTTCCTTCATCGTTAAAGCAAGCGATACCTAACTATTCTATACTAATATTATAAAGAAGAAATATTTGATTTTTCGTTTGTTTGTTTGTAACGATTTAACTCAGAAACTACTCAGCCGATTTTTTTTATTCTTTCACCATTAGAAGCTATATTATCACCAAGTAACATAAAATATTTTGTTTTAAAGAAGTGTTATTACTAACGTAACCTAACCTACGTTAACGCGAGCGAAGCCGCGGGCAAAAGCTAGTACGCATATAACTTCGAAAAGTCAGAGATGCGCGCCTTGGGTTCGAATTCCGAGACTTCTGCATTGCAATCCAACGGTTTTCCACTAGGCTATCGCTGCTATTAATTATATTTGCTTCAATTACAATGGCTAAATTACTAATTACACAAATTAATCTAATGTTACAACAATTAAAATAAGTAAAAGTAATTATATTTAATTCATCAGGAAAAATATCAATATTAGGTATAACCGTACATTTTAATTCTGATGTTTCAAAATGCAGCCTATTTCTATGAAAACAGTTCTGCCGACGATCATACATGTTCATAGAAGATGATTGTGACAGTTAGCATCAAAATAGAATTAATTAAACTTGGTGTAAGAAAACATTTTTAATCAAACTAAAGCTTGTCACTGTTTAGTAATTTAAAATGGTAGTGTTTTAATGTCTGTCTGCAAAATAATTCAAAATGGTAGGTGGTCTATTTAACGTCTCGTTACTATTTAAATGAAGTCTAATAGCGTCGATGAATTTTGTAAAGCGAATGAAGTGGCACGTTCATGTCACTAAGTAGTCACTTTGCCGTGTTTATTACATAAAGTTTAATTGCACACGACCTGTGCTTGTCTTTCTATCGCATGTTTAACACGAGATTCCGTCTTTTTTTATTTTTTTTTTCTTGTTTTTTTTTTGGAACTTTTACGCACAGCGTGTGCCAGTTCCATCATAGCCTAAACATAATACTAACCACATATCTAACTATTTTAATATATCCGACATGAACTTTGGCGTTGTCGCTATTAGGTTCCGATAAAATTTTGTGTAATAGCCCTATGTCAGCTTTATTCAAATTCAAGTCGGACACTAATCTATTTCTGCTAGAATCATATCTGACACACTCCATCAACAAATGGTGTAAGTCCTCTACAGAGATTCCTATCTGTGGCTACAACTCGTCTCGATTATAAAGTAGCCGAAATGACAGATCGCGCACTGTATGATGACCGGTCTGAACATTGCGCGAGTGGCGTCGCAGTTACAAGTTTTAGGTCTCTTTGGTGACAGGGGGCGGGGGCGGGACGCCTCTTAGCGACTGTACATGCGCAGCAATTCGGAGACGCTATGTTCAGTCCAGCCATCATAGATTGCGCGATCTGTATATAATTAAACTAAATGGCTCAGCGGACCTTGTTCTGTTCGTAGACATTGAAAAAGAAAATGGTTGTGAATAGTCCACAATCAAAGTATGTGAAATGATACTTAATCAAGCAAACGCATGACAAATTATGCTTAAGCATGCGAATCCTTACTAATATTATAAGTGCGAATGTGAGTTTGTTTGTTAGTTACGCGTTCACGCCTTAACTACTCGACCGATCAACGTGAAATTTTGCATACACGTTATCGGGGTTTCAGAACAGGACATACGTTACCTTTCATCCAGAAAAAGTAACCTAACCTACATTTACGCAAGCGAAGCCGCGGGCATAATCTATACAATATAAAACTCTTCCGTTACTGAGTGACTGACAGACAACGCACAGCCGAAACTATTGGGCGCAAGAAGCTGAATTTTGACATGTATGTTCCTTGGCTTGGGTACTGTAGGGGTGCACTAAGAAGGGATTTCGCTAAATTCCCACGGGATTGGGAAGAAATTGATAAATAAAAAAACATGTGCGGGCGAAGCTGCGGGCATCCTCTAGTCTAGTATAAAATATTCATACGATAGCATTCTATAGCAGATGGAAGCATGCGATAACCACGACGCGTATATGAACATCCAAAACTAAGGCCTTACTCTTAAGTCGCAACCAAAAGAGATGAATATCTACCTTACACTATCCAGTTCTCCTTTCGCCACCCCCGTGGGTCGTAGCGTGATGTTATATAGCCTATAGCCTTCCTCGATAAATAGACTATCCAACACTAAAAGAATTTTTCAATTCGAACCAGTAGTTCCTGAGATTAGCGCGTTCAAACAAACAAACTCTTCAGCTTTATAATATTAGCATAGATTAGGACATATGCCTGATCACCTCTGTGGTTGTAAAAAGAGTTGACGGTACTCGTACTGGCCATAAATTCATACGCATTCGTTTTGCAATAGCAAACAGTTTTGCAAATTTAATTATGCTTGTCATCATAACTATAAAACTAATCGCTTGTGTTGTACGTTTTAAATTTAATTAACCAATATGTATAATAGTTTAACGTTTTTAGTTAATTTATTATTGCAATTACATAATAATTATACGAACTGTCGTTAGTCGTTGATCCTGATATCCAGCATAACATCGCGCTTATAATAATAATAATAATATTCTATCACTTACACACAACACCATCTAGCCCAAACTAAGCAGAGCTTGTACTATGGGTACTAGACAATGGATAAAGATACATATATACTTTTTTTTGTAAATACTTACATATTATACATAGAAACACCCAGACCAAGACAATCATTCATGTTCATGCACACAAATGTTTGACTTGTGCGGGAATCGAACCCGAGACCTCAGGCGTGGCAGTCGGTTACACTAACCACTATGCCATCGAGTACACTGGTCTATACGGTATGCAGCGTAATTGGTCTACGTACTGTATTTGATATGTTAGAGCTAGTTAAACGTGTAAATATACCTTATGAGTCCTTTGCATCAATCTTCTTCTCCGTAGCCTTTATTATTACCAAGTCACTTGGGGTCGGCTTTCTAATCTAACCGGATTTGACTGGATATCAGTTTTTACACGGAGCGACTGCCATCTGACCTCCGAAAGCCGAAGGCTAACGATACCCTAAAGCTAGACCAGTGTTAGGATATTAGAGGACACTAACTTTCCCAATAACGACTGCCATAGATGTTCATGGCAGCCGGGACCGACGGCGACGGCTTAACGTGCTCTCCGAGGCACGAAGCAGGCGATAATTATTATTGTCAATCAACGCACATAATTTCTAAAAGTCATATAACTTCCGAAAGTCAGAGGTGCGCGACGTAGGCGCGTAGGTTCGAACCCGAGACCCTCTGCATTGCAGTCTGTTGGTCTCCCCACTGAGCTATCGCTGCTACTTCCTTATTTCTTTTCATCAATATAAAACAGATTATAAACTACACTAAACAATGTCAGTGCAGTGAAAGTACACCATTTTTTTTATTGTGACTTGAGTCTTTCGGACTATTTGCTCACTTGATGGTATGCAGTAAGTAGAATTAGGTTCATATAACTTAATTTCTAATATTAGCCAACCAAAGTTTAAAAATGTAGACCGAAATAACAAACATTATTTTAACTTTCACAACACGGTCTAAATATTTACGACTTGGGTCAAAAACATTGTTACTTTTTACGTAATTAGAAACATGGTCTGTTGAAATTAAACTACATACTGATTTCATCGCGTTGTTTATTTGACACTTTATTACAAAATTTAGAAACTGTTACACTACTATTACTATTAAACTTAACTAATTTTTAAGCTAATTAAATAAATTGAAACTATTAAAACTATTATAGGTACTATTTATACCTATTTATGTTTACACTTTCCCCGACGTTTCGGTTGCTTTTCAGCAGTCATGGTCACGGGGAGACTGAGCATGGTCTGTGTCGCAGAACGTAATGTCCTAATAAACACCAATTTTTCAAAAAACACATTCACTTGCAAATTGTTTAATACTTAAATATTAGCACATGAATCTAATTTATAGAACATAAATAAAATACTTGTTTATACCGTTATCCCCATCCTTACTAATATTATAAATTCGAAAGTAACTCTGTCTGTCTGTCACCTTTTCACGATTAAACCACTTAACCGAATTAGATGAAATTTGGTATAGATATAGTTTAAAACCTGGGGAAGGACATAGGCTACTATTTATTGATGTAGGTACCACGTGGGCGGAGCCGCGCGCAAAAGCTAATATATTATAAGCGTTCGTTCATTATAAGTAAGAATTTTCTAGCAACAATATTAACTTATTTAATGCAAGTGTTCACAAAAATCACTTATATGAAGTCAGATAAACTCTCATACAAAAGCACCTACTCAATATTATGAAGTATGAAGTCAGATAAACTCTCATACAAAGGCACCTACTCAATATTATGAAGTATGAAGTCAGATAAACTCTCATACAAAGGCACCTACTCAATATTATGAAGTATGAAGTCAGATAAACTCTCATACAAAGGCACCTACTCAATATTATGAAGTATGAAGTCAGATAAACTCTCATACAAAGGCACCTACTCAATATTATGAAGTATGAAGTCAGATAAACTCTCATACAAAGGCACCTACTCAATATTATGAAGTATGAAGTCAGATAAACTCTCATACAAAGGCACCTACTCAATATTATGAAGTATGAAGTCAGATAAACTCTCATACAAAGGCACCTACTCAATATTAACCACTGACATATTTATGCAATGCGATAACGTAATGTCTGCAGTATGCCTCGCCACTGTTCGATCTCTATACCGGACAGAAATTTGTGTGATCCACAGATAGTTGGTCCTTAGTCTTGGTTTTTTTGTGTCCGTTGTTATTTATTTTGTAAAGTCCCCCGCGACACACGAATCATTCTTAGTAAAGGGGTAATGTCATTACAAAACAAAAAAAAATATCCTGAATTATATTCGGTAAATTATATATACAGGTGTCCGGTTGTAGTGTAGAGTGTAATAGTATTAAGATGTATACCTATGTATGTAATCAATCCTATATAATCATATTATTGTGTAATCTTAAAATATAGAGAAGAGAGTATTATTCGAGCAGTCATTCGTATCATTTCTCTCCTAAATACCTTCGTCACAGTACATAAATATACAGTATTGTAACTCGGCCGTATCTTTGAAATAAATGCCTACAGCCGCGCGGTACGTAAACATGCGATAGGGCTGCCCACCTACAGCATTTTAATTAAATCTGCCTACTTTGAGTTTCTATCTATTTTTGTGATTGTAAATATTTTTTATTTTATTTAAACAAATAAAATACTTTGTGAATGGAATAGGAAGTGTTCAATAAAAATGCATGTTGTTCACTCATGTCAATCACTTTTCTTTACTTAATCACTTTATTTATTAGTCCAGGCATTTCTTTTTCGGGAGGAAAGAAAATCCTTTAAAAAGACTTAAATTACGTACCTACCTACTAGTAAGTATAATCATTTTATAGTATACCTTCCGGAGTTTCCAGGTAATCTAAAAAAAGTTATCTCTGGGTGCGTTATTGAGGAATTCATGCAACCAAAAACAGCACAATATATTATGTATTCTACTTGTCATATTAAATAGGCTATACTTGTACTTATTTTTGGTAAATAAAATCGCGCGGTTACTGTTTAAAAAACAACACACCGTTCGTTCGTCACTGCGGCGCATTCGCGACTGGTTGCGTGCCGAGCGCATGCCGACGCCGAGGCGCGTAGGTATGACTCGAGTTTCGACCGTTTGTATGAAGATAGGTTACTGTATAATAGTATTACCGTGCCTTCGTCCTTACACGGTAATGAATGGATAACCTTGAAATGTCTCACAGTAGAGCTGACGGCCGTTAAAAAAAAATTTTTAAAAAACGCAACGGTGCGAGCTCGTACGTCGTAATCCGTAAAATCATAGACCGTGGAAAGCTACTATAATTTCGCATATAATATAATAGAGAACGCAATATCGCAACACGCGATGCGTTACTCTTATCATATTATCACTCAATAAATAACTCAGCTATAAGTATGTAATATTATACGTGTTCTAATACAGTAACATAATAACGAATTATATTGCACCTGTGTGTAAGTGTTAATGTGATTAAATAGCCCTGAGATACCTGCCAAAACATTTAGACAGACAGCCTTGCTAGCATTTAACATCACCTTGAAAATTGCTTCTTATGAGAAAAATGATTTTCTTTAAGTAACCGAAATGATATTAACGAACTGATAGACACATTTTTATTTGTTGCAGGAAAGGCAGACTGAAAATTATTGGGACTGAAAATATAAAATACATAATCTTAAAATTATTGTCTTACTAATTTGAGCAGCAGCAGTTCACCACAGCATGGCAAAATAGAGGGAATAATTAGGAGAATGTTAAATCCCACCAAAAACATAAATGTAAAAAAGGAGAGCCAAGGTCAATACAAAAATTATGCTTGGCTGTGGGCTTCGCCACAACAAGAATGGAGATCTAAATGAGTGCCAAGTTCTATGCAAAATCCAAATATGTATTTATAGGAACAACATAACATTATGAACAAGTATTAAACTCTATTTCTTTGCTTTATTGGATACCTATAACAATTGCTGTTATTTAAAAATGTGAGATCTTAAAGTATATATATATATATATATATATATATATATATATATATATATATATATTTAATTCTGAGATTTAATGTTTTTCTTGCGTTTCCGCTGCATGGTTATAGTATGACAATCATTTAATTCATCGTTGAGAAAGAAGCAGGATGAACATAAATGTAATAAAACAATAAATAACTAAATCGGTATTCGTAAGCGGTGCCTATGTTTATGTGTTGCTCGGGAGCGCTTTTATGTAGATTTACTTCTGTTCTGTGTATAATTATGTGGTGCCGCGCGCCGCCGACGACACACCGTTGGCCGGTTGTTTAGCGCGTATTACAAGTTTTTTGTATTACCACTTATTTTTATATTTCTGTTATATAGCAAATATAATAATACATATATTGGGATAGTTTCAAATATCTGATTGTAACGGTTCCAACGCTACAATTCAAAGATTTTTTTGTATGTGGATCCTCCCTATTTTTTTACTTTTTTTTATTTTTAGATTTTTTCCTACGCTTACACACAATTACCGAGTTGGATTCCAAATTTCAACCTTCTAGGTCATCTGGAAGTAGGTTAGGTTTAGGTACTATATGTCAGTCAGTGCTAAAATTTACGACTTTTTGACCTTCACATTTTTATAACCGTTTGAGCTAGCTTCATGAAATTTGGGCTTCTAGATGTCCTTATGGATATAATTAAACACCCGTAGTTTTATGTGTTTACGTTAAAGAGGTTTTGAGTTATAGAAGGGTCAAAAGTGGCACCAAGTGGTTCGTGTAATATTACACTCGGCGCTGGCTAGCCAGTTCCTTTGCTTGAACTTGGCTTGACACGCTGCCGCGTGTCTAGATAGCTAGCAGTAAAAGTGGGATATTATTTTATTTATTTATTTATCATTTTATTTTCAACCTGTATTATCCTACTGCAGGACAAAGACCTCCCTCTCGCTTTGCCACATATCCCTATTATGCGCTAGTTTGCACCAGTCTCTCCTGTAGTTAGTTAATTCGTCTTGCCATCAACCAAAACGAATTAATAATAAATAATGTTACAAGTAATAAAATAAACTCCTAAACTCTGCAAATGTCTACAATAAGTACAATGAAAATATAACAACTGCTTTTTGAATATCCTACTAGGATGTACTTTAAAAAAAATATAATGTACTTATATAAGTAAAATTAGAATTTTTAAATCTATACTAATATTATAAAGCTAAAAAGTTTGTTTGTTTGAATGTGCTAATCTCAGGTACTACTGGTTCGAGTTCAGGTACTAATTATTTTAGTGTTGGATAGCCTATTTATCGAGGAAGGCTATAGGCTATGTAACATCACGCTACGATCCACAGGGGCGGCGCAGTAACGATAAACGCGGGTGAAACCGCGGGAACATCTAGTTTTATATATGGTTACTTAATATATGAGGGGCAGAATTAATGATGCTCGTGATTGCATTTAAATGATATTGCATTATAGTTCCGAACAATACAATGCCTGCAAGGTCAAGGACTCCTGAGTCCTTAACCTTGGCATATGCCTATGTATAGAGTCATTGATACATATGTAGGGGTTAATGATTTGTCTTGATGTGGATGTTCAAATAAAATGCTTCATTGTAGATATGGGTGTATATTCTCTGGCACCAGTTATATATAAAATAAACTACATAATAATGCGACCTAGCCAAACCGGTCTGGGGAGACGACTGTCGCGCTGTGCACACACAATAGCGCGCCTATATAAAACTAACGCGTCAGCAGTCTGTCTCTACACAATATGTGTCGCTACATTACATCCCCCAAAATTTTAAAGAAATTCTATTAAATACCAACATGAATGTACAACTCTATAAAACTCATAGGTAGCTTATCACACTTGCCATTACACAGAATTCTCTATATAAACAATGGGTGTCATGTATCCGGCGCGTTTCTCACAATGCAAACTCAACAAACATGCGATAACTGGTGGTCATGACAATAATTATACAGTAGGTACGTAATTAAAATAAATCTAGTAGAGATTTATCACTATCGACACATTACGATTAAACACTTTTACACATAGGTACACATTGTATATTTTTCTTGCTCTTCGTATGACGCTGATAATAATTGAGCTTTTCGTACGAAGATGCAAATATGTTGTCCTTGTCTCGCGGCGGTTTCCATTAATGCTCTACCAGCTCCATGTTTCTCCGAACTTGCAGGTGCCATCCTCATTTAAAGATTTGAATAATAATAATAATATTCTATCACATACACACAACACTATCTAGCCCAAACTAAGCAGAGCTTGTACTATGGGTTCTAGACAATGGATAAAGATACATATTACATACTTTTTTTTTTTTTGTAAATTCATACATATAATACATAGAAACACCCAGACCAAGACAAACATCCATGTTCATGCACACAAATGTTTGACTTGTGCGGGAATCGAACCCGCGACCTCATGCGTGGCAGTCGGTTACACTAACCACTACGCCATCGAGGCCGTCAAATTTGGTGCGTATTCTTTTTAGCGCCACCGAAGTATGATGACTGCATACGACGCGCACACTGTAGGTACTCTAGAGTGTCGCCACCGTGTCCCACGTCCTCGTGTATCGTCGGATTATGCCGCGTATGACCGCGGTACATACTCCACGATTTGTACAAACTCGTATAGAGCGTCGCGCTGTCTCTGGAGCCATAATGATCGCTGTCCTCTATCTAGCTTGTAATATGTCGAAAGTAATTAGGTTGTCAGCCCTTTTGAACCTGGTGAAAAGGGCGAGTCGTCTCCCATGATGCGTGTTCCGAGTCCCTGCTTCCATGAATCGTGCTTCACCGCCACACATGCGCGTACTGGTTACCTCGCTATCCATGTGCGCGTGCCTCTGTTCCACGTTGTCTCTTTGCGCGTGCTCCGATTTCCGGTGCCATCGTCGAAAGTTGCGTGTTCGATGTCTTAGGGTCACCAATGTAGGGGTTAATGATTTGTCTTGATGTGGATGTTCAAATAAAATGCTTCATTGTAGATATGGGTGTATATTCTCTGGCACCAGTTATATATAAAATAAACTACATAATAATGCGACCTAGCTGAGCCGGTCTGGGGAGACGACTGCCGCGCTGTGCACACACAATAGCGCGCCTATATAAAACTAAGGCGTCAGCAGTCTGTCTCTACACAATATGTGTCGCTACACATCTGAATTAATTTGTGCAATTCTAGAATAAATGTAATAAATAATATTCTTTCACATACACACAACACCATCTAGCCCAAATTAAGCAGAGCTGGTACTATGGGTACTAGACAGTGGATAAACATACATAATTATATACTTTTTTTGTAAATACGTACATATTATACATAGAAACACCCAGATCAAGACAAACATCCATATCCATGCACACAAATATTTGACTTGTGCTGGAATCGAACCTGCGACCCCAGGCGTAGCAGTCGGTTACACTAACCACTATACCTTTTCGATACGATTTTTTATTTTATTACTTTAACCCGTAGGCTAAACCATACCATGACATACCTAATGATGAAAGCTTTGTGTCAGGCTACTGTGTGTGTGCCAATAGACAAATAAATAGGATATAATTACTTATATTCTTATGGTCAACTAACACTGTAACTAATATTCACATATATAAATGTATAACTTTTAATCAAAAGGGAATAGAAAGTATTAATTATTTGGAAAAATTATATCTTGCACTTTAAATGTCAAAAATATATGTTTTAAATGTTATCTATACATACCCAATATAAGAATAACATTTTAGTATTGCAGTTTAAAAAGGTATTCATTATAAATAAAAGAATAAAACTATTGTATGTGTTAATGTGTTTGCAATGAATAATTCATGCCTAAAGAAGTCCTACCTTCTCCATAATTTTGTATAAAATAGTCAAGCCAACAGTAAAGTTTAAGTAATTAGAAATGTGTGTCCATTTCCATTGAGAACAATAGGATCGCAATCATCACAAAATTATATTATGTATTTATTATGAACATTACAGCACATCAAAACTGTCAGATCCTATTAAGTATTATAGTTTACTGCCTAAGACTCAATTAATATGATACCTATCTCATCACAATCTATGGTAATATGTTACATTAAATATTGCATTATACCGTTGTAAATGTAAATAATTATTTGTTACATACGCATATTAAATATAAATAAGGATTACCTTCGTGTATATGATGTCCATTCATTTTCGCTTCAGCCATAGCGACGTATATCTTGTAAAATTGATTATACCACTAGTGAGCACGTTCCTGATGAATGATTTTACTAATAAAACAAAGTATCACTTGTAATCCAATAACACGAAAGAGTAAATCTATGTAATATAATTTTTCTTCTATATAAACTTTCCGATTAGAGAAGGTGACCGCAAACGTGAGTTTACGTAAGGTTAGAAAACTTCAAACACTGTACGGTACACGCACCTACGGAATGCCGCAGTCTTATGAAACTAAACAAGAATCAATTTATTGATTGCGAACATTTTCTTTGAAAATGACGAAATGCATGCCGTTGACGAACGAAACGAAGTAATATTTTGTCATCTGTTTCTGACATTGACAGCTGATTTTGTGAATGAACAAGAATGAAACCCAGACATTTCAGAAATGTTGCCATATACCTAAATATTCCACAAAAGTCTAGTCCTGTGTAGATAGGTTATTTTGACATATGATTTTCGTTCCCTCATTCATTCGTTTTATGGTGACCTGTCAACAAAAAAGTGTCAGCGTCAGAGAAACAAGAAAAGCGATATAGATTTCCAGACAATCAGACTACGTTGGCAAAATTAAATTACAATGGCAGACAAAAGGAAAACTAAAAAGCGCAAAGAGGTAAGTTAAATGAACTAAGTGATTAGTATAGTAGTTTATGTTCGACTATGTGTTGTTTTCATCTACGTTTCCATATTGCCGATGCGGCGTGTGATTTTCTCGTCCGCTAAAGATTTTCTATTGTTTTTGTAAATCCTGATTATCCCTATGTGGAATTTAGGGAGCCGTTAGTATAGAATAGGCAATTTACGTAAGAATTTTAGATAAGTCTTGGTATTTAACGAATGACGCATCCATTTCGATTTTGTTTAGTTGTGGCTGGCTGAAAACCAACGTGTATTTTGTGCGTAGTTCTTGGTTTTCAGCGTCATTGTATGAGCGCACTGTCAGCTATTTTTGGGAATCCTTTGTTTACAGCTACTATTTACTAAATAACCAGATGCTATCATGATGTCATCTCATAGATCTTTTACTTGACAGTTATTTTTTTATTTACACAGTCAGCTGCCATGAACCCGACTAATAATTAATCTACCAAGTTAAAATATTCCTCATCGTCATTAGAATTCAGTCAATTTATATCATTGCATGCATTAGCTTATTAATTTTAATTTTTGTTTTCAGAAAAAAAAGGTTTGATGAATATTATTCCCACATTTGCACAGTTACACTTGTAGTTTAGTGTTTGTTCACATAATATAAGTAGTCCTTGGTTTCCATTTTGCTGTTTTGTTGTCACAAGTGTGTTCACTTTAGTTTAGCTCTTAACTATGTTTACTTCTGTATATTTATACAGGTGTTAAAGATTATCCTATATTTCACTTAGATAGCTTGTGGTTTAAGTAAAATATGATGGTTTCTTTAAGAAACTCTAAATAAACCATAGTATAGATATTAATTCATACAAAAGGTGTGTTATGTAGTTAGTGTGTTGTACATTTATAGTTGAAATTAATACTTACTGTTATAAGATTTGATATAACTTACTAATATAAATCAGCATTATGGTAAAGGTAGCAATGGTGTGCAGACCCTTTGGTAGTATACTTTTGGAATACCTATAGTTTTTAGGGGATAAAAAGAAATAGTATTGTTGGTTGTAAATTACTAGTATTCTTATTAATTTTTTTATTAATTGTTTTGGCTAAGCTAAACGCTTATTATTATGAATAGATTCAATTTTTTTTAGTGTGACCTCTTGATCACAAGACTACTTTTGTAACCAATTGGCAACTGCAGTTCTGCCTACATTTATTTATAAATAAATATATTGGTTTTACCAAATGATTTGTTTTGAAATATAAATCTAAACTTTATGTGCTAGAACTTTAACTTTAACTTTTGTCTTATTGATGATGTTACCAGCTAAATACTCCAGTATTTAATCTATTAATCACTTGGCTAATGCTGATCCTCCGAGTGCCAGATATAATGCTCTTTCAATAGTGACTTGATTCTGGTTCATAAAGCATTAAAGTAATAATGAACACTTTAACTGAATTCAGACCTTTTTTTACACATTTGACATATAAAATTATAAGTATTATTCTTTTGATATAATCTTCAGCTAGTTTATGAATTATTTATGGTTAGTAGATGTCAGAAATGATGAGAGTGAATAAGCATTAGTATACTTTTGTATCACATATAATATTGACTGCAATCAGTTGGAAGCTATGAGCAAAGCATGTACCTCCATCAGAAAGGCAGTTACTATTTTCAGAAATAAATTCAGGCATTATGCTGTTTGAAATGAAACATTTTTTTAGAAAATATAGCCTCTTTCACAGGAACACACCAAGATTACATATTTAAATTAGCAAATTAATAAATATACTTTAACACCTCCATATGATTCATAGTTGAATCTAATTTATCATTCTAGCTCTACAAGTTTGTGAACCAAACCTAGAACCTCATAGTGCGAGGTTCCTGGTCCAATGCCTGGGTTGCTCAAAGTGATATTGCATCTTTCTATTAGACAATTCTCATTTGTAACATGGAATCTAGATAGTGCACTCAGTTGACAGAATAATACTGGCTTTTTTAATTATACATACATACATACATAGATTCACGCCTGTTTCCCAGAGGGGTAGGCAGAGACTACGGATTTCCATTTGCTACGATCCTGACACACTTCTCTGGCTTCATTCACTTTCATCACATTCCTAATACACGCCCGTCGGTTCAAGGAGCTCTTAACCGACGTTCTTTTTTAATTATATACTAGCTTTTGCCCGCGGCTTCGCTCGCGTTAATTTAGAATTTGACAATCAATTCGGGTTGTACTGAGTTTGTAATAATATAATTCAATCATGATTCGAAAGACACGTGGCGCCATCTATTATCATAAGAACGTTTTTGTTGTTTTCCTCGAGAACAGTAATTTTTTTCGGGATGAAAGGTAGCCTATATCCGTTTCTGTACACTTGACAACGTAGATGCAAAATTTCAGGATAATCGGTTCAGTGGTTTAGGCGTGAAAAGGTAACAAACAAACAAACTCATTTTCGCTTTTATAATATTAAGTTAGCATAGTTAGGAAGGATTAGGATTAGGAAGTTAGGATGACTTAAAAACAATCTTGCCGTTTGCTTACTAAAACAACATTAAGCCATATGCATTTCATATCACTTAACATGATTTTAGTTAGTGGACTGCAAAAACATAGCTGATAATATATGGTTGTAACTTGTAATACATTCTTCTCATTTCTTTCAGAGTTATATGTGTGAGTGTATGTATGGAGTACATCTTTGTAAAATGAATGAGCTCTGCAGATGTATTTGATTAGTTTAACATAGCAGTTTTAAATACCACATTATAATAATTTCTGCTAATGAAAAAAATAAACTGGTATAATGATATTGCATATATAATCTAGTAACCTTGTATTTATAACACTATAATAAGATATTGCATAATAATTTAAAATGCGTAACATTTATAATCTAATCGCTATAATATATAGACATATTGATAATTATTATTTTCATTAATGTTTAGAATGAATGGATTCTTATTGAATTTTTTGCAATGCCTGGGATAAAAGTATGTTATGTGAAACAATATTTATTTTACTTGTAGGATGGCGTACATGTGTTGCCATTCAATATTTGATTTTAATATTATTTTCTGATGTTTTCCAGTTTAAAATACATAAGTTGAATGGGAACTGCAGTAAAGTTTCCATCTAGTATGAAAGTTACACCTTAGTTTATGCTAGCTCTGTTCGCCATTAAGCGTAAACATTAAATATATTATTAGTTTTAATATAAAATTACCAAATATAATACGAATTGATGTAAATATAATTGCTTTTTATACAACAAAGGTAATTATCATTGTTGCTTACGAGTCTATTATCGCTTGCTATACCATTCGCGCGTTGCTGTATCTAGAAAAAAAGTACGTGGCTTTGAAAGATAGAAATGTAAGACTCCGTAACTTGCCAACTGAAACGCAGTAACTGGTGGTTTCCTGTAAAGTGGTACTTCACCGTGTAAGTTGGCTTATTCGTCACGTCACCAAATATTTGACAAAAGTCTCCCATTCCAAAAATAGTAATCTAGCATCAATACTGTGTTAGCTAGTGCAATTCTCCAGTTTCTTATCGAGTGCAATAATAATTTAAATTATGAACAGTTTATAAGTATTATGTAAACTTTCTATACTTGCGTCTGCATACGGTATCTCGGCATCATTAAGCAGTATTGCAGAATTGTCATCGTTGTGTGCGTGCAAGTGACAACAATAATTGCACTGACCTCCTGTTGACAGCTCAACGTCAGCGAGAGGAACATAGCACAGTCACCTTTCTTTAAGAAGGAATACAATAGGATTCTTGCCCATCTGGTGAGACATCGTTTGAGCCGTCACTCTTAAAGAGCAACTGCAAAAATGTTAAAGAAGATTACTTAGTTAGACAATCATCCACAAACTATATGCTCGCAAACTTATTTTCGATTATAATTATTATCATGCAATAGATTTTAGAACGCAAGTAGGTAGGTACTCGTTACGTCATAGTTCTGTAAAATTGCTGGAAAAACAAATCGAACAATGCACAAAGATTGCATTTGATGAATGGTAGTTGTGAGTGATAGATTGAGCATAATTTTAGGGTTCCATGTCTAAAAGGTAAAATCAGATGACTCACTTTGTTGTCTGTCTGTCTTACTGTATATCTATTAAATCCAATTTTCTTAAAAACTAGAGATTTCAAGTAAACATTTTGTAAATTGATCCTTTTGTATTATCTTGAAAGTCACGCTTTTCTCTTCAGTTACAGTCCCTGTATTATATTTTCAATTCGTCAGCTGTGTTTAAAATTCTACGTAAAAGAGCATATTGCTGTGCTGCTACTGAAAACTCGATAGTACTTTGTTCGATTGACGATCAGCTGCAAACATAATCATAATTCTTATTTCATTTATAAATCCATCATCCATCTCCTGGACTAGTCATAATGCCTGTGTTGCTGAAGACTTTACAAATATTGAAATTGAATTTACCCATATTTGAAACATAATATTTTTCTTTCGTGTGTTATTCGAATCAACATCATTTGGCTCAATAAAAATAGTAAGGGCCCTTTAACCCATTCACAATCCCGTGATATATACAATAGAAAATCAATTGTTATGTACCATATGTGGTTCATCGGACAGGGAACGTGTTAAATGTCTACCTTATCAGCTGTGTAGCCAAAATCAGCTTAGAACCAGAGAATTCGAAAGCGATTTTTATGTTACGTAATTCACAGTACGGAATTTGCAAATAGTTAGTTCTGCTCGCAATAGCCCGCCTTTATTTACAATGGTGTGGCGACACGGCTCACTTGATATTGATTTAATCATAAGATCATTGTCCATTCAACGGCGTCGGTACTATTTCTATTCAACTGGGTCACGTAAATTTTAAACGTGGCGATTATTCTGGGATTTTGCACAGTTCGAAACTGCTACAAATGTAGCTATTTGTTTTCTACTCAACAATATTTTCAACTTTTTATTGTTATATTACAATGGTAACCAACGTGTGTTTCATTTTTGGTTAAACATGCCGCATTAATCAATAAATTACATTCTAGTTTTGTATAGATTTTTAGTAATGGGAGTTCAGAATTTTGTTATCAATAACGAATAAAATTAATGACTTGAGGCGACTAATAAAACCACTACGTAGTGGTTTAATCTGCTACTGCGCAGAGTGTTGTAGATTCGATCTCCACACGGGACCATAGTTTGTGTGATCCATAAATAGTTGTGTTCCGAGTCTAGATGTTCTTTGTGTCCGATGTTTGTAAAAGCCTCGCACAGACTTTATTCCTAGTGCGGGATATCTCATAAAAACAAAATGATATTCACTGAACCTACTGTAACTAAGGCGCGAGACACACAGAAAAGACATAAGACGAGTACGAGTTGCAGACGCAGCGCCCCTTCAATCAATTTTCATACAAAATGTATAGAAGTGTCGCGACACAAAACACACAGAAAGGACAGGGCGCGGACGAGACGCGGACACGACGCTTCAATCAATTTTCATACAAAATGTATAGAAGTGTCGCGACACAAAACACACAGAAAGGACAGGGCGCGGACGAGACGCGGACACGTCGCTTCAATCAATTTTCATACAAAATGTATAGACATTTAGTATAAAAATTGATTGAAGGGGCGACGCGTCCTCGTCTTACGTCTTTTCTGTGTGTCTTGCGCCTAAAACGATCTTGTCTGTAAACCCAATAACCCAAGGAAATGTGCTTACCGCTACGCCACGCCTAATCAGCAAGGTGGCCAAAAATCTCTTCCATTTTCTCTCTCTTCAATAATCTTTACAATTCCAAGTAGAATCTAACACAAGACAATAGTAACTTTCAGGTTTCAAACCTATTGCATATTATTTACCTAAGGATTTATTTATTTCCTTCAGGGCGTATCACCCTATATTTTCTATTTTTATTAAGATGTTTACAGCAGCGATAGCTCAGTGGGGAGACCAACAAACTACAATGCAGAGGGTCTCGGGCTCGAACCCACGTCGCGCACGTCTGACTTTCGGAAGTTATATGACTTTTCAGAATTATGTGCGTATTGATTGACAATTATCGCCTGCTCCGTGCTTCGGAGAGCACGTTAAGCCGTCGGTCCCGGCTGCCATGAACATCTATGACAGTCGTTATTGGGAAATCAATGCCCTGTAATATCCTGACACTGGTTTAGCCTTAAGGTATCGTTAGCCTTCGGGTTGCGGAGGTTAGATGGCAGTCACTCCGCGTAAAAACTGATATCCAGTCAAATCCGGTTAGACTAGAAAGCTGACCCCAAGTGACTTGGAAATAATAAAGGCTAGGGAGAAGATTAAGATGTTTATAAAAATTCCTTAAACGGCATTCGAAGCTAGAATAACGGAAACCTGAAGAAAATAAAATAGAACAGCTAAAGGGACGGCATGTTAAATAGTATCTAAAATATGGCTTTTGATTTTTTTATATATTTATTGGTCGCGTAGACAGTTGGAGAAGTGAGACAAATTATCCGTTCGATACATATGTGCTTATAGCATTGACCTACTAACGAAATTAGTAGGTCAAAGCAAATTCAATGTAGAATCTTTGTAAACAAACAGCTGTTCAAGTCAATGCACGCATTTATTAATTTGTTAAGTGATTTATTTTTTTATGAATCCTAACTTAATATTATAAAAGCGAAAATGAGTTTGTTTGTTTGTCCGTTACCTTTTCACGCCTAAACCACTGAACCGATCATTCTGAAATTTTGCATATACATTTTCAGGTGTACAGAAACGGACATAGGCTACCTTTCATCCCGAAAAAAATTACTGTTCTCGAGGAAAACAACAACAACGTTCTTATGATAATAGATGGCGCCACATGTCTTTTGAATCATGATTGGATTATATTATTACAAGCAGAGTACAACCCGAATTGATTGTCAAATTCTAAATAAACGCGAGCGAAGCCGCGGGCAAAAGCTAGTAGTAATCATAAAAAAAAAGAAATATACATAGATAATTTGGTTTCAAATTACTAGTTTCTTTTGGAAGACCCTCCAGCTAAACTATAATGCTTGTGATAGGTTTACGTCCAAGGGCGGATCCACCATTGTGGGCACGATGGGCATGCCCACAACCCTAATAGACTTGTGACGTCACACTTTTACGGTCTATTGAGATTGATAGGCTGATGATAATAAATGCTATACGATTCCTGAGACAGCGCGCAGCGTCAAGATGCCTATTTACCCAGTCTAGTGTCCCTATATTGGCTTACTGGCTACTAGAAAAGAAGAAAAAATAATAATTTATTGATTGTAATTAGTTTGGAATTTAATCGAAACTGTTTGACTATTTAATTGGACGAAATCGGGTCTGACTTCCTCCAATGATTATTTTCATTCCTAAGGCTAAAGTCCTGATGCGCGGAAAAAAGGAAATAATCAAATTCAAAAGTCGTTCATGAGTCATGATTGTTCATAAGCGAGTTTGTACTCCGACTCGCACTTGGCCGATTTTCGGGTGGCTGTGACCACAACATTTTTTGAGGACTGTATCCGCGCCTGTTTACGTCGTTAGTGCAATGATAGTATTTGAACCGACGAACTGTCATAAGTCTAATGCCACGTCCATTGAGTTGTTGCTGCTTTATATATTTTTTAAATATAGGTATAGAATATGTACGTTAATTAAACAACCTGCAATCAAATTAAATTACTTTATACCGACTTTATCGTTAAGTGTGTAAATTGTTATCCAACTATTACAGTTTAGATTTTCTCTTTGAAGACCTTTAGTTAAATACTTAGCAATACATTTATTTATTTAGTTTCCATTTTAATAAATAAAATACAAAATAAACAACGTATTCTAACTTTAAAATTAATTTGACAGTTATTTGTTTACACAAATTCTTCCTTAAATTTGGCTTGAGTGTAATTACAGAGTTAATTACCATGACCTACGGCACCCAGTAACGAGTAAACATACATCTGCCAGTGTCCAAAAATGCCACACTTTAAAAATACAAAAATGTTCACTAGTTGCGTACGAAGTTACACATGTGAAGACTATGACGTCAAAATAGACGTCAACTTTCCGAAAAACATGTCTTCATGTGCAATTTTAAAATGCGGCGTAGAAGAATAACGTCAATGTGTTCTAGATTATTCCATAAAATATAGTCGTGGTGTTTTAGCTATCGAGAAGCAATGTTTCCTATTAATTTGTTCCATAGGTGGTCGCCCCACTTTCACCCGGCCATTCACGACTATCACTATAGTGTATGGTACGTTTATGTGCGGTAGTGTCTTAGTGCAAAATGAGAGATTTCGTAAGTAAATATATTTTTTTTATATATAAGTATAACGTGGCTGTATTTGTATTCAGTGAACCTGTGTTAAAGTTATACAATTTTTGTGATTTTTACGAAGCTTTTGATGTGATTCATGCAAGATAATACTAACGGTATTTCGAACAGTAGGTTGTCTTGGATAAATGTGTATTCGTGACTGAATGTCCGTGATATTTTTATTAGAAATTATTAATAAATATTAGTAATTTTCCTTAAATTAATTTTTAATCAATATTTGAACATACTAAAATTTGTAGATACTACTTTATTACAGTTTATTGTAGTAGTACGCATACCAACCAAAGTCTAAAGGTCAATGACTCCTGACGAAAAAATGTAGACCAATATATAAGTAGGTCACCACACTGTGTTCCTGCTAGTGTAATGTATGTGTAATCTAAATTGACGTACATTTTCATGGACAAGGCCAATGTCATGGCCAGTCTTTACGTAACGGCTTAATGACGGCGGCAGCGTTATTTTTCGTGGCATCCAATGTTTGGTCAATGTCATGCACAGGGTGTTAAAGTTCTATTTGTACCGACAAGGTCTACTTGACATTGACGTCGTGGTTCGAGGACAAAAACAGTCTAAAGGTCTTTCTATAAATTCTAAAACAGTGTCAAACAGAACAAGTTGATTAGCCTTGCTGGAAATTAATACAGATACGTTCTATATGTAAGTTGACAAGAGATAGAATTTAGAACTACTTTGACATGTATAGTCCTGTCAAAAATATATTAATTCGCCAACGAACTTTAGATGCAATACACATAAATGCGAAAATCTTTAGTTAGAGAATACGCTACAAGAGGTTTTATTTTCAGTCCCCATGCCACACGAAATTTTATACGAGCTTGTGATTTTAATGATAACTAAACGTGGTATACGAATATGACATTTATGCTCATGAACTGTGACGGTGGTGACTGCGCTTCACGCCGTCCGATATTATATGTTTTATATAGTGGCGATACAAAAGTCTTCTGTACTAATGAATTCAGTGATATAGACAAGTAATGAGGCGATAATTGTGTTTCCTAATAGCTGGTAATTGACATTTGGACATCGCAAAACAAGTTCTCGATTGAAGTGTTTGTAATGTGTTGCTTCCATTTACGTGAATTGATTTGGATATAAACAATTAAACAAACTACCGTTGATAAAGCTATGGCGACCTTCTGAGCAAGTCTATCTTCAGTTATGTATGGAGTAATCATGTACTACGTGATTTCAGTAGTGTGCCAGATTTTAGAAAAAGGCGTCAACATAATATTCATGACTTTTAAATGTGTGAAATTCATATTCCCTCTTTATTGTTCTATTAAGCGTGCCCGGTGGTTTATCCCGCGTCAAATCATATTTAAATATGGCTGCAATGCCGCCTCAGTGGATTATAGTTTGAATGAATATAGCCTTCATAAACGGGATAAAATGAAAAAAAAACTTCTAGATTGGTCTAGTAGTTCTTGAGATTACCGCGTCTAAACAAACATAGACGTGTAGTTTTATTTAAATTTTATGAATGGCATATTTTGGATCGAGCATTTGAATAAGGTTAGCCGAGCTTTTGAGCTTATATTAATACCGCCACTGCGGTTTTCCAACAATACCTAGCTCTGTTCTCAAAATAGTTTGTGTCGGTTGAAATAATATTAATTGGTTAGTTCACGATTAATATTGTGACAGATGAACTTAACCTGACGTCAGAGGTAAATTAGATTATCATGAGGTATAAGCCGTTCACTCCACTGTATGAAATACAATCGGCAGCCGCCTTTAAAACTGAGGACCGATCAGTCAAATAGGACATTTTTGATAACCAACCCATTAGTTATGAATTACTGGATGCCATTCGATTTATTTAACCATGGTGGCTAAAAAACAATGTTATTATTACCATAAAACCTTGCTAATATGCAGTAACATATAAAACCAGGTGTGGAAATGATGCAGTAGGTACGAAAAGTCGTGAAACGTGATAATCATAATAATTTATAAGAATGACACATTGCGAACGGATATGAATAATAGAACCAATCGAGAATTTTCTATGACATGCAACTCTACATAACATTATTCTAGAATAACGGGGCACTCCGGTATTTTACTTAAATTTGGAAAATTCTGACTGTGGAAATAAAACCTTAAGAAAGATGGCAGATAAACTAGTTGGGTTTTTGCTGTAGCCAGAAGGTAACAACCAGTGGTTCATAGGTATACCGCTGTTCTTCTAATAGAGCATTGACACTTAGACTGTCCGTAATGTTTGGCCATCTGAATGCCGATTTTTAACATCTAGTTGGATTATCATAAAAATGAATTTGTCTAAATGCCAAACTTAAAATCTCTTATTTAAAAGTATCATAACCATGTTTTATTAATTACTAGATTTTGCCTGCGGCTTTGCTCACGTAAATCTAGATTTTGTCAGTAAATATATTGACATCCCTCGAAAACGGTACATTTTCTGGATGAAAAGATATAAAAAAGGCCATACCACCTGTATGGCCTTTTTTATATCTTTGACAACGTGTATGCGAAATTTCATAATGATTCGTCGAGTAGTTAAGGCTGTGAAAGCGTGACAAACAAACAAATAAACTCACTTTCGCATTTATAATAGGGATTAAATATAATAGTAATTGCACACCAAAATATGCTTACTAAAATATATCGTAACGAGCACCTATACGCCTCAAATCACTGCATTCCGACTCGGAAGGGTTAGGTTCCTTCTTAAACCCATCCAAAAATAGGCTTATTTTGATCTCTTAGCTGTGCAAGTAATCTTAAATTTTTGGTATTAAAATGCTGTTTTAATTTTGGTGATCATTTACTATTTTTGACTGTTATATTTTACTATATCTGGTGATAAGTTAAACATAAGCCTTTATAATATAAGTAAGGATAATATCAACTCTTACAACTTTCAATAAAAATATGAATAAACTGTAACAGCTATAGGCCACGATATTTTTTTTTTTTCAAATTTTTGTCATATTTTATTAACATAATTAGTTAGATACTTGCCTATTTTTTACAAGAAACCTTATGTATCTACTTAGCACAGCAATTCAAAAATGGCACGGGTATTAACCTGCGCACGCTCACAACGTTATACCACGGCACCTACAAGTACCTACAGTTAAGTGGGTCGTTGAACAAAGAACGGGATCTCGCACTAAGAGCGAAAGTTTTACGTTAAGCTCCGAGGAATAAGTTAGGATAGGTCGATTATGTTCATATTTGAAGCAGAACGTGTGATCTATTTTGTTATTTGTAAGTGAAGTAAACTTGCAATATTTTGAAATAAAGCGGTAAGCTTAGGACAGTACAAATGAATAGTTTAAGTAAGGAGATAATAATAATAATATTCTACCACATACACACAAGACCATCTAGCCCAAACTAAGCAGAGCTTGTACTATGGGTACTAGACAATGGATAAACATACATATATACTTTTTTTTGGAAATACATACATATACATAGAAACACCCAGACCAAGACAAACATCCATGTTCATGCACACAAATGTTTGACTTGTGCGGGAATCGAACCCGCGACCTCAGGCGTGGCAGTCGTTTACACTAATCACTACGCCATCGAGGCCGACAGATATTTGTGCTCAGCTGTAGCAACGCGCGCAGGTGGAAATGAGACAGGTATCAGTTAATTTTTATATTTAGAACAGTTTGTGTCGCGTTTAAAGACCCGCATTATTTATAACACTCGTAACGGGACCAATTCACCAAAGATCGGACTAATATCTTATATAACTAGGTAAATCCAATATTCCACAACAGTCCACTCCTAAGCCATTTTATGATTCCTTGTAATATCTGGTTTTGAAAACTTAAGTAACCTGAATACTATAAACTGCACTAAAATCTTCAGTGTATCCCTCATAATAATAATTTGTAAAGGTAAAATAAAAAAGGTAAAAGCTGTAAATCGCATTTTTTGACGTGACAACGTCTAATAAATCGATGAATGCCGGCTGCACGCACGAAAAAGGATGACTCATTGTCTCGTTACGCTCATTGTCCCGTTACGCTAATTGTAACGTTACGGGAAATAAATTTTGTTATGACGTTGTCACGTTAAACTATCGTCCGTAAACCGACTTTACAGACAACCAATTTTTTTAACGTAGGCCATAGCCTGGAGAATCATTTGGGATGAAATGGTGTTTCACATTGTGTAGACGATGTAAGAAAAATAAAGAAATTAATCTAAACGATTTGAACCTCGTACCGATTTTACGGCGGTTTACCGCAAGGTGAACTGTGTGACGCAAGAGAAGGAACACGGATGGGGTAAGATCAGTCCGAACTTTACAATGTCGGTTATATATATAGATTAGTGGCCCGTACATATTATGCTTATGTCGTCCTGTATCCACACTTTTCCATTATCTTTTTAACAATTATAAGATACGGAAAACAGAAATAAATTACAATACATTTTAAATATGTTACAATCGGTAGATAGATCAGTTTCTTAAAATAAATGTACTAGATTATCATACTTATGTCTGTTTACATGACATGTGTAGAAGTCTCTACGGATAGAGAGTATATACAGCCTCGTGATTGTCTAATTAATTTAGCGTGCTTCTACGTCAGATTATACCTATTGTAATAGATGACATAATAATACGTTTACTGCCCCAGTTATTATCTAGGACATAAATTATTGTTACGTCACAGCTGAACAATGATAGAGTTTTAGAAACTCCATACACATTTACTAGTGAAGACCAAACATAGCTACATCAGATCGAATGGAAGTCAGGTACCTAAAAAAATATGTAATTACCACTAACACAAGCAAATAGACGATGTAGTTAAGAAATAAAACTTAGTTAAGGAGATGTTATATTTACAACGCTAGAAGTTCTTGGCAGGCCAAAGCTTAAACTCTGCATAAACAAATAGCAGATCGATTGGACAACACGCTGTAGAAGATTGAAAAGCCCGGTTATATAACCTTGTGTTGCAGTTTCGCCATGATGAGGCCTAAAGTCTTTTGTGCTGGTAGCCAGTGTCTTCAATATTGTAAAGCCTTCAACGCGCGCGCGAATTATCCTGGCGTAAGCTACGGTAATCGTTTTCCATCAAGCATATCATATTTAAGAAGTAATTAAGTAACCGCAGGAATCGATCAATTAATCATTGATCAAGTACTTAAGACTTATTTAGTTGAGAGGTAGATAAGCGTTAGTTAGCATTGTTTTTATAATAAATAAGATTGTATGATTGTGTTTCCAGGAGTTTGGTGAACCGACCGAATCAGAGAAGCCGACGAGCGAGGAGTACTCCGTAGCTAAATGGCTGAAAGCTAACGTGCCTACAAAGAAGACCAAGTTCTTGAATCACCATGTGGAATATTTCACTGGTAAGATTGTATTTTAATACGAACCTCGCTGACTTAGGGCCGATTATTCGTCATAAGATGTCTTGTCAGAGAAATAATTGTACCTACCTGTTTTTTATTTAACTGTCTTTATATAAAAAAAACTGGCAAATTTATTCCATGCAATTGTTAATGTGGTTAAAACATTCTTCAATTATGGCTTCTCTGGTTATTGATATTAAGTTCTGATTCATTATGTTCACACAATTTATTATTTGTTTTTATTTTTTACCTACATAGGTAATACAAATTCTAAAATTAAAAGATTTTTAAATCTTCTCAAAGACAAATATAGCATACTTTTAAATCTGGTAGGAGTAATTAGCAATAACAAAAAGAAAAGGAGGACGAAGCTATTTTCTGACGACTGCTGTTTGAAAGTAGGTAGATCTGCAAGGGCGATAGCGACTTATCCTACTAGGTACAATTTTTCTCGTTCAATTGTTTCCTCATTTTATAACCAGTTTTATTGCAGTTTAATGTTATTTTCTGTTGGGTATAAAATAATGAGCAAAATCAAATATAATCAATTCTAATAGGTTTTATTAGAGCTTTCCAGATTATATTGGATTACTGATTTATATTTTACGGATCAGATTTTTGTATCTAAATAATACCTACGTGTTTCCAAACCTTTTAGTGGCACTCTTAACGGCCTGCCCTCTAGGTTATAACTGCTCAAACTACATAATAGACTCATACACCAAAAAGGACAATAACTTCTCTACTTTACTGCACCCCCAATCCGTCTGCCAGCCGCAGTAATTAGCCCGCGCTCTTGGCACTCACCCTTGTAGGGCAATTAAGGGGACACTGAAAAAATGCACTAACTTTCATCGAATAGTATAGGACTATGAGAAGACCAATTAATCTAGAATTTTGATATAGGTAAATTGATATCTTTAACTAGAATTTCCTAGCTCAAAAACACGATATTGTGATTTTGGCTCGATCATAATTATTTTCGAGAACACCTCTGAAAATTACTATTTTTGAAATTACAAGGAAGTTACACTGTCATTATGCTTAGGAATTACTCAAATATATTCGTAACATCAATATTAGTAATTTGCTAGCTCGTTATTTCCATAACTAAAACCAATCATTTTTAAATAATATTTTAAGATTTTAACAAACAAATTCTAAGCGCTCTCGATCATTGCGGGCGCATCGCAATTTTAGACCTTATGACCGCTCTTTAACGATTTATACACAATGAGTGTCAATGAGTACGTACGTCACGTTTCGCGGTGTCCCCTTAACACTACCAACACAACGAAAAATCAAAACTGAAAAAGTATGAAAATCTCGTCCAGAAATAAAAATGTATATATTTAAAGATTTACATTTCTATGGCTTAGTGCCAAAAGTGCATTTCCTTTATGTCTTTGAACGGTGTGCGTTCCATCATACGCCGAAGAGCTTCCGTTTCAGAACGTACTTTATGAAGAATTTAAATGGACAAAAGTGTTTTGTATGTATTCAAATTAATAGTCATTTTATGTGCGAGGTAAATAGTCTTTATTATTTGCAACGAAACAGTGCACAATGCATGCGTTCAGCCTTGCGTCGTGAAATGCGACTCAACGAGCAAAGGCGCTTCACTCAAGCGTATTTCTTTTGTTTGTACGTATACGAATTTGTAATCAGGCTGACTCGGTGTTCCAATGGTATACGGATACATGCCAAATAAATATAGGCGACCTTATTGTTGGCTGCCGGTGTTCCTGACTCTAAGAATTTCCT
Source organism: Catocala sponsa (assembly GCA_963564715.1). Classification (NCBI taxonomy): domain Eukaryota; kingdom Metazoa; phylum Arthropoda; class Insecta; order Lepidoptera; family Erebidae; genus Catocala; species Catocala sponsa. The sequence continues at coordinate 7,099,897 of OY751336.1, forward strand.
TGTAGGAAGACCTAATAACACTTCACACGATTTGTGAATTGAAGCCAGCTTCTCTCGAAAGGCATGCGTGCCTCACACGTGTTGCGTTGCTTCCATAAGACCTCTGCTAAGGTGGTGATCTCAGTGTGACTTCTGCGTAGCCCTTTGTAGATTTACAAGCGTAGTGCTACTTCCAACTTCAGTTAAGGAAAGATAAACATTAATGGTCTTATTCTTAATAATCATTACTTGAGGTTTACTACGTTCAGTAGTTAAATCATTGGCGTTAATAATGAGGGACCAGGTAGGCCGTTTCCAGTCCAGAATTGTTGGATGCCCATTCCAGGATGAAAGCTTTCAGCTCCAAATTCTAGGGCGCTATGTAGGCCATCGCTGTTTAAGAACCAGGCCTCTGGAAAATAGCCCTACATACGCCAATCAGTTAATTATCTACAGCGTCTTTATTCAACAAGCAAGTATTTTTATGAATGATACTGTTTTTTTTTTATAACGACTATATAAGCTTCAGTGTCAGTTTTAAGAATAAAACCGTATGTTTACCAGACTCGTCTAGCGTTCCGCGTCGTGCCTTAGACGGGTCGTTGACCCTCAGACAAATACCTGTCATATCGCCACGCCCCAAACACCGTAGCGACCTAAATACTTAAGTTTACACTAAAATATCACATATTAAACGACTTTCCGTACTGATTTTATTGATGTCACAGGTAAACGTTCTAAGGACCTGGCTCCTTCCGCCTAAAACTAAGACAGCGCATTACAGAGTATATGTTTATCTGTCTCGCTTTCGCGCATGCTTGCAATGTTAAAAAGGTCGTAAAGTTCTAGGAACGCAATAACAATCAAATACTAAAGGCAAACTTAAGGAAGGAAGACAATAAGTAGATAATAATATCTACTTATTGTACATTTTAAGATCACAATAAAATTGCCACCAATAATGGTGGCAATTTTTTTGTGATCTTCAAATGTTTCAAAGGTTATGGCTTACACTAGAGAAAACACAAAATGCTCTAGGATCAGTAAGAAGCCAATGTTTCTTGTATCACAACTGATCTGCGAAATATTAATAGTATATATTATTATAATATAATAATATATTCTACCACATACACACAACAACATCTAGCCCAAACTAAGCAGAGCTTGTACTATGGGTACTAGACAATGGATAAACATACATATATACTTTTTTTTTGTTGTAAATACATAAATATTATACATAGGAACACCCAGACCAAGACAAAACACCCATGTTCATGCACACAAATGTTTGACTTGTGCGGGAATCGAACCCGCGACCTCGGGCGTGGCAGTCGGTTACGCCAACCACTACGCCATCGAGGCCGATGGCGTAGTGGTTGGTGTAAATGGTTGGTGATGGCGATTGATTATAAAAACAAAATAACAAGTTCTCACTTTATAATTGCAGTATAAAGTGCAATGCGCGTGCAGTTCCGCGTTCAGTTTTTGTTCTTTGGGTCTGCCTCGATACTGCAGCGCTTCAGGTAGGTATGTTCGCATGGGCGCACACGGTCTGCTTCTATGCGACCATGCGGAAGCGCTGCGCGTCTCTTGTACGCAGAGTGCGGGCCAGCTCCAATACCGTTCTGAATATGATAGCAAACAGGTTGGCCTGTCCTTATGTGCGGCACTATTGTGACTTGTGACAGACAAGTTACATATAGTGTCGCACGTAAGAGACTACTGTAATTAATTGATTATATGAATGAATGTGTCGATGTGGGTTATGAACCTGAAACAAATGAATTTAATTAATGCAACATATATTCAGTAACAAGATTTGTCCTGAGACGCACCATATTAACCTCAGCCATTCAATAATACTCTATAATAATACTCTACCACATACACACAACACCATCTAGCCCAAACTAAGCAGAGCTTGTACTATGGTTACTAGACAATGGATAAACATACATATATACTTTTTTTTTGTAAATACATACATATTATACATAGAAACACCCAGACCAAGACAAACATCCATGTTCATGCACACAAATGTTTGACTTGTGCGGGAATCGAACCCGCGACCTCAGGCGTGGCAGTCGGTAACACTAACCACTACGCCATCGAGGCTGACAAAATTTCAATGCGACGATTCCGAACGTTAGTCCGTACAAACGGACAGTGAGAACTGCCATAATAATTTCATTTGCAATATTAGCAATGGGAGCTCTTGTTTTCGTGCTTACTAGTTGGCGCCACTAGCGAGTAAGGTCCTGTCAATACTGTCACAGCCGCTGTCAAAAGCCGTATTTGGCGGTAATAATTGTTGGTTTCTATGGTTACTTTTCAAGGGACTATAGAGTACGACGTGTAGAGACCTTACCATACACAGTAGCACCTATAGCGATGAATTCAAGCGCAGTAGCCCTCATAGGGATGGTACCCTTAACTATTTGACGTCACCGACTAATTACTGTGAATTACGTAGAATCAGTTATTCGAACATTTCGAACATGTAAATAAACGCCAAAATTTTATTTAAAAATATTGGTTGTCTGTATAGTCGGCTTACGGACGATAGTTTAACGTGGCAACGTCAAGATCGTGCCTTTCGCTCGCTCGTGTAGTGCTCTCGCTCCGATCGTAACGTTACAATGAGCGTAACGGGACAATGAGCGTAACGAGACAATGAGCGTAACGGGACAATGAGTCATCCTTTTTAGTGCGTGCAGACGGCGTTCATCGATTTATTAGACGTTGTCACGTCAAAAATATCTCGTTATTACAAATACTTTGATCTAATATGTTTGATATTTATGTATAGATAGATATTGACGAATAAATTACACGGACGCACGCTAGATATTATTATAATTACGATAACCAAACGAATTATTATAACCGTTGAATTCATAACTTCACGATAATTCGGCACTATCGGTGGATTCGATTTGAAGTTTCACCGTCACACGAAATACATACCTATATCGAATTGACTATAGCTTAGCGTAATAGCTTTACGTAATCAATTGTTGTTTCATATCAAATAGAACGTTTCACCTAAAACAGGTGGTGAATTACGGGCAGACTCGCTGAGAATAAGACACAGGGACCGCAGAATTCGCCACCAGAGAGCGCGAACACTGGCGGACGCTATGAGAGATTGCGTATCTCTTAGAGATTACGACCTCCAGAGATAACCTACTCTCTGGTGGAGAATTTTGCCTTCGCCAGAGATAACCTACTCTCTGGTGGCGAATTCTGCCTTCGCCAGAGATAACCTACTCTCTGGTGGCGAATTCTGCCTTCGTCAGAGATAGCGCCAAGCTCAATAAGTAATTAATCTTTGGCTAGACTTAGCCACGATAATGATATATATACAGTATTCTATCTTCATACAAACGGTCGGAACTCGAGTCATACCTACGCGCCTCGGCGTCGATATGCGCTGGGTTCGCAACCAGTCGCGAATGCGCCGCAGTGACGAACGGACGGTGTGATTGTTTTGTAAGCAGTAAGCGTGCGATTTGTGAATATTTTATTGAAATAACTAAAAGTACTTACATAATAATTACGTCAAAGTGCAATTATAGAATATATTGTGCTGTTCATGGTTGCTGGAATTCTTCAATAACGCACCCAAAGATATCATTTTTTTAATTATCTGGAGAATCCGAAAGTATTTTTAATTAAACTTTTTATCGGATTTTTTTTATTATTAAATTTAACAATATAGCTTTTCGTACGTCTCGGTCGAGGCGCTAATATTTTTCAGTCTCAAATTTATAAGGATGTTTTGCTAAAATCTACAAATCAAAAAACACAACATGCTTTTTATTGAACACTTTCTATTTCATTCACCACGAATTTCATTTTTTATAATATAATATAATATTTACAATCACTAAGGCGGTTAACACATGGCACCGCGCACCGGCACGATAGGCGGTGAAGCGGATCTCATGTCGCATTGACCTCTACTAAATCCGTTGATGCCTAACACACATACACCGCCCGACCGCTCGGTCGAGCGGTGCTCTTCCGTCTTTACCGCCACCGCCCTCCGCGGCGGTGCGCGGTGCCGTGTGATAATCGCCTAAACTAGAAAGAAACTCAAGTAGATAGATAAAATTAAAATACTGTAGGCAGGCAGCCCTAACGCGTGTCTACGAACCGCGCTGTTGTAGGTAATTATTTCAAGCACAGGCCTGAGTTACAATACTGTATATATATTATTACCGTAACATAGCATAACAATGGTTACATACGTCACACGTGTTTTGTAATTAGTGTTAGCTGTTAACTCACAATCGTAGATATTTTCTACATGACCCACTTGTAATGTGGGTTATCGTTTGTCTAACATGTATGTTTATAAATCATACGTTTGTTTAAAAAATATTACAACGTGTTTCAAACCTGAGCCGCTGTGACTGTATCGAATTCCAAAATATAATATATTTTTTACTTAGAAATACCAGTTTATCTTTCGTTTATGTTATTTGGATTGGAAATAATTTAAATGGTTTTAGTTATTACGTATGCATTTATTATACGATGCACAAAACACTCCATGCTTTTTTTGTCCGCAACATGGTTCACCTAATTCACCTAGAAAGATTTTCAGTCAGCAGTCTAGGACGGTTCGCTCAGATCGATTCAGCGATAATTGCCTCCACGTAAGTTAGTTCTTAAATTAGCTACTTGGCACGATGTTTCACGAGCCAAGACTTATCTTTCTATAATCGACATTTAACCTTTTTACCGCTTGTGTCGCATTTATGCGACACATATATTATGTCCGTGCCTCTTCCGCCCGTGTCGTATTTCTGCGACAGAGAACATGCACGATACTTTTGTTTTATTTTCGTTCTATAAACTGCGTGGTACAACTAAAACCATTGTTGAATAATGGTATGAATTTGAGATATGATTTTCAACATTTACTTAAAATCCTGTATTTCTGCACCTTCCTAATTATTGTAGGTATTATTTCATCGATTTGTAGCCGGGCGCTAGGGGCACGGATCGATATTTAGCTAAGCGCTTAAAAGGTTAAAGAGAAATTTCTATCATGGTGGCTTGGTTGTGTAACATTGGCATTACCGAAGTCCATAAGCGGCGAATGACACTTACCATCAAGTGGACCGCAAGCTCGTCTATCGCTTGTGGCAAAAACAAAGAATGTCTTTCTCTTTCTGAGAGGACACCCATACCCAGTAGTGGGACATTTAAACAACAAAGCTGATGTCATTAATTTTTGTTGACGTATTCTTGTTTTCGTTAAAATGAATGTTTGTAAAGTCTCCCTCGATACAGAAATTTTATTATTAGGGCAGAACATGTCTTTCTGAATGAAAATGAATATTGAAATTTTAATTATTATTCCTATAGTAGTACTTTTCAATCAACATTATAAATTAAATATGAATTGTAATTTTCAGGAACAAAAGCAGTGGACGCGCTGCTCACATCGAAATGGGCGACGGGCAAGAACTCAATCTTCACAACCCGACTCGAAGTTACTGACTATCTACATCAGATGCTTCTACACAAACTGTTCCACAGAGCTAAAAAGGTTAGCACACATTTTCTTCAAACTCTTGATGCCAGACTGGTAGGCCTAGTAGCCCTTACTTTCTGGATTGGACAGACTGATCGCACGAAAGGCCGGATTTACTGTAGTCGCCACATTGAGAATTGTGGGGTTGTTCCACCAACGGGATATAAAATTGTGAAGTCCACAAATAGCTGTGTAGTATTTATGACACTAAAACTAGCGAAGCATATGGCTATCCGGCAATTACACCTGGTTATCATGAAACTCGGTACTGAATGCAGGTCTAAACTTACACTGTAAGATATTGGACTTATTGACAAAATCTAAAGCAATTCAACTTGACCTCTTGTCGAAGTTTACCGACGTAATTAGCCACAACGATATATATAACAGTTCGCTTTTCGTAGACGAAATTTGTTTCCGCCGCGCGCCGACTTAGTGATAAGAAGCAGATAGTAATGCAAAACATGTGTTTATTACGTGACATTGTAAGAATAACATTGGTCGTAAGTAACACGTGTACTCACTTGAAATAGTTCATTTAATCATTCATTATAATGTTGCTAGGTTTGAAAAATATCGAATTATTTAAAATTGGGTTTTACTTTTTTCTTTGGTTGTATAAACGCTTAGTATTAATTTTTGCTAATAACATGATGAACATGATCAAGATTCTAGCGACTCAACATAAATATTTTATTGCTGTGACAATATTTTGCTATGATCATCTTAGTTTACGTCAATTTTAAGTCGATTTTGTAAATAAAGAACTATCAAATTAATAAAAATTTAAAATATAAAAAGGGAAACACTTCACATCCTATAATAATATGTATCGTATGTTATAAAATGTTATGGAAATGCAATGATGTGCTACTTACCTTTTAAGGTTTAACTTTTACTTTCAACATATTATTTATATCATATTACAAGTTCTGTAATAGAATTATAATTTGAAAGTTATATGTACATTTACAAATATTCTACATTGGTACTGGCTAAGTATAGCTATATGTCCGACGCTCTCTTAACTGAAGTCATTATTTATTTCAGGTGCCGGTAACCGAGCAAGAATTAAAAGGCAAGAAGAAGAAGGGAGAACTAGAGAAGTCGAGTAAAAGTGGAGACGAAAAAGATGGAGAGAAGAGTCAGGCGAGCGCTTGTGAAGGAAAGGTAAAGCATTTACGTAATAACATACTGTGGTGATAGCTTGTCATAGTCCCGTAACCTCGATCTACTCTATAATAAGTATCCTAACTAATATAATAGAGTTTGTTTGTTTGTTACGCTTTCACGCCTTAACTAATTGACTGTTCATCATAAAATTTCGCATACACGATGTCAGGGGTACAGAAAAGGACAGAAGGTACCTTTAAGCCAGAAAAGAAGTACTGAGCCCGTTGGTAGATATTTTTTGATGAAATCTAGATTAAAGGGAGCTCTTCGCTCCCTTTAATCTAGATTTCGTCAAAAAATCTAGACTCCGACAAAATCCAGGATTAGATATTATTTCGATGGAAAAAGATACCTCAATTTATGTATAGTTACAAGATTTTTGTATATGTAGTTGAGTCAGTCATAGACACTTTTTATCCTGAAAAATGCACAGTTCCTGTGTGTTAGATCTTAATCAACGGAGTGAACTCGCTAGTATATAAAAGGTAATTTTTGTATAGAAGATTCAAGCCACGGCTTTTATCAAAATCCGTTTAAAAGTTATCGCATGGTTAAGTAACAAACATCCATATATCCTTTTACATTCATAATAATCAGTGATCGGAATAGGTAGAGCTAATGTACCTAAAGTTCAAAGAACAGAGACAAAAAGTGGAAACTTCCTTACGACTAAAAGTATTATATTTTTAAACAATTTTAGCTTTTTGTTATAAACTTAAATATTATGTTTTTTATATCTAAACAAAACTAAACCAGCAATTGTAATATAAAATGACGCCATTCATAAAAATCTTTGTACCAATTGTAATATAAAATGATGACATTCATAAAAATCTTTGTACCAATTGTCATATAAAATGATGCGATTCATAAAAATCTTTGTACCAATTGTAATATAAAATGATGCCATTTATAAAAATCTTTGTACCGATTGTCATATAAAATGATGCGATTCATAAAAATCTTTGTACCAATTGTAATATAAAATGATGCCATTCATAAAAATCTTTGTACCAATTGTAATATAAAATGATGCCATTCATAAAAATCTTTGCACCAATTGTAATATAAAATGATGCGATTCATAAAAATCCTTGTACCAATTGTAAAAACTCTGCATCTCCTTCCAGGACTCGAAAGACGTAAAAGAGAAAGAGAAAAAGAAGCGCAAGATCCGGCTGGAGATGCACATGGAGCAGTTGTTCCTGGACACGGCGGACGCGTACGTGTGGATCTACGACCCCAAGCCCTGGTACTACTGGCTGTGCGGCGCGCTTGTTGTGTGCGGGACTATCACTGTCTGCATGTTTCCGCTGTGGCCCGCTACTGTCAGGTAAGGACGTGACGACGCAGACAGTGGTTTACACGGCCCTAAATGTACAGTCGGCGAAAAATGTGGTCTACCATCATACGGTTGAGGTTCGTTAGAACGTCATGATACAATAAGGTCGATTTCCTCTTGAAATAATATTAGGATGGTGACCATTGCTCTCTTTATCATGTACTAGCGGTCGCCTAGTGGTCAAAATTCGAAATTCCTAAGCTTGCTACTTTGTTTTCTTTATTACATATAAATAAGGTATAGGTAACCATAGTTACAAAGAATTGTACGACGTCCGACGAACAATGTCGAAATACTACGAACGCGATTCGACTGCGTGTGTCAAATGCATGGTTGTGTGCGTGTAGTGTTTTTTCATTAATTTAATGTATTTCTAATGCATATTTTATAAAAATATTAGGATTCGCTCCTCCTTCTCCATATAAACTTTAACTGTGCCAAATTTCATATGCCGGCGTCCACGCAATTTTCGTAAAAAGGGGTACAAAGTTTTTGCTTCACGTATTAATATATAGATTATATTTACGTCATGTCATGTGTCTAGTTAGAAGACTACTCTCTCACAGAATATAATAATAATAATAATAATAATAATTTACCACATACACACAACACCATCTAGCCCAAACTAAGCAGAGCTTGTACTATGGGTACTAGACAATGGATAAACATACATATATATACTTTTTTTTTGTAAATACATACATATTATACATAGAAACACCCAGACCAAGACAAACATCCATGTTCATGCACACAAATGTTTGACTTGTGCGGGAATCGAACCCGCGACCTCTGGCGTGGCAGTCGGTTACACTAACCACTACGCCATAGAGGCCGACTATCGACGTGAAAGAGCAGTAGATTCTACTGTTGTGTTTCGTTCGGTGAGGGAGAGTGCCGGAGGTCCAATCATACTCTTGCCCCCTTCCCGCTCCTACTTCCCACTTCCTTTCCTAAAGGGTCGGCAACGCGCATGTGATGCCTCTGGTATTGCAGGCGTCTATAGTCTAAGAATTTTTCAAATGGAACCAGTTGTTTCTGAGATTAGCGCGTTCAAACAAACAAACAAACTCTTCAGCTTTATAATATTAGTATAGATATATCATGCAACGCGAAAGTTTAAAAGTTATTAAAAGCAAGCATAATATATCATCCAAAATAAGCATAGCAAAGGTCCGCCCGCTATTGGTGCTTACGTAATACTAGGATCCGCATCGTATCTTCGCGTGGTTTCACCACCGCTGAGCTACCAAGATTCAAGAATTGTTGGTTGATATTCCAGGAAAGGTGTGTACTACCTGAGTATCGCGGCGGCTGGGTTCCTGGTGCTGATCATCGCGCTGACGGTGCTGCGCGTGGTGGTGTTCTGCCTCGTGTGGATGTTGACGTTGTCGCGCCACCACCTGTGGCTGCTGCCCAACCTCACCGAGGATGTTGGCTTCTTCGCTTCATTCTGGCCGCTGTATAAAGTGAGTGTGTGACCTTCAGACTGTGATAGAAATAGGACAAGCTACGCTGTAGGGGCGTGGTGTCTTGAGGTTAAGTTAAGCAGAAATGATTTAAAGATAATACAACAATTAATTAACACTTTTAATTATCAACAAATAAAGATATATGAATTACACTATATAGAAAATTCTACGCGAACAATAGACTGGGCGTGGTTCGTGAAGGCTCACTACGTGGTTCTTAAGGGAAGAACCATTTGACTGACTTAGCGTAGCGCAGCGGAAGGAGACTGCACCAGGCGCGATCCACTTATATAGGCTGCCGCCTCTCGGAGGGGGACTAGAGATGGCACCTCCTCGCTCGTCGCGCACGCAGCCGTGCGCCACGAATCGATTACGTGATAAGTGTTGATTCTACATCCTTACCAGTAGTAGTACTAACTTTTGCCTACGGTTCGTTCGTGTTAACCTATTGAGAGAGCCAGTTACAGTAGATTTTTAATGATATCTGGTTTCCTAAGACTTGACAGGTTAATTTAGATATTTTTCTGTATAAAAGTGCGATATTTTATGTTGATCGGTCGATTAGTTATGAGTGAAAGCGTAACAAACAAACTCACATTAATATTAGTTAGGATTTCTATCTTCTTCTAGCTGATAGCCATGACTTCGTTCGCATGCTATATACATACATACATAGATTCACGTCTGTTTCCCAGAGGGGTAGGCAGAGACTACGGATATCCATTTGCTACGATGCTGACACACTTCTCTGGCTTCATTCACTTTCATCACATTCCTCATACACGCCCGTCGGTTCAAGGTGCTCTTAACTTGGCTTTTGTCCAGAACGCCTCCGATCTGATCGAGAAACGTTCGCCTAGGTTTTCCTCTTGCGACTGTTCCATTCACACTAGCCTTATAAACTTTCTTAATAAGTTTTACAACCCTTGTACATAGTGACCTCACGTGACTAACACATTTAAAAAATGGTTATATTTGTTTCAGTACGAATACCGCGGGCCTGGCTCCGACAGCGACAAAGCATCTAAAAACAAGAAGAAACGCAAGAAAGACAAGAACTCTGACGACGAGAGCGAGAAGGCGCCTCTACTGGAGGAGAAACCGGACGTCGAGCCTAGTATCGAACCCGTCGAGACGCAAGAAGAGCCGCCTGTTGACACTAAGTAAGTTAACTTGTTGATATTAGTTTTATTAGGATCATATCGTCGCTGATAGTCCAATACAACGTAACTTACATTGTCTTAGATCTATACTAATATTATAAAGCTGAAGAGTTTGTTTGTTTGAACGCGCTAATCTCAAGAACTACTTGGTCCGAATTGAAAAATTCTTTTAGTGTTGGATAGCTCATTTATCGAGGAAGGCTATATAACATTACGCTACGACCCACGGGGGCGGCGCAGTAACGATAAACGCGGGTAAAACCGCGGGAACATCTAGTCGTATATAACAACAAAATTGAGATTCCACGGCTGCGGGTAAATTATATTGATTTTTAAGGTCAATAAAAATAAAATGTTCCGAAATCCGATTCGTTTCAAATTTATTTGAGTAGTAGAGCCTCGCTGATTTAAGCATGAATGGGCCGGCTCGACCGGGGAAGGACTACCCTCTCACAGAATATCGACGTGAAATACCAGTATTCCTACTGTTGTGTTTCGTTCGGTGAGTGAGAGTGCCGGAGGCACAATCACCCCCATTCCCGCTCCTTCTCCTTCCCACTTCCTTTCCTAAAGGGTCGGCAACGCGCAAGTGATGCCTTTGGTGTTGCAGGTATCCATAGACTACGGTGACCACTTACCATCAGGTAGGGCGTATGGTTGTTTGCCACGTATAAAAAAAAAATCAGGGTAATTAGTTCTCCTGTGTGAACTATTCTGTACTCCTGACAACGTGTATGCAAAATTTCATGTTGATCGGTTGAGTAGTTAAGGCGTGAAAGCGTAACAAACAAACAAACTCATTTTCGCAAGTATAATATTAGTAAGGATTGTACATTGGAACGTAATCCCACACAAGTTGCGTTTTGTAAGTTCACAATGACTCATATTTTAATAAATTAAAATCAATCATAACTTTTAATTCCCTTCTTATAATGACACAATATTTTTTATAAAAAAATCTTATAAACCCGTAGTTATAACTAACGTATGTTTGAACTTGAACGTTAATTTTCATATTTTGTGGGTCTGACCTCGTCATCGTTCTTTGTGGAAGGCACGTACGCGGTATTTGACAATGTTAGGTACACGGTATTGGACTATCAATGACGATATTATTTATTTATTTATTGTTATTTGGGAAACAAACAGATGTTATATAACATAAAAGACAGTTATATACAAATAAAACATAATCCAGAAGAGTTTCACACACATTGCCTTTACATTCTGCGACAGATATTAAAATAGTAATAATTAAGAGACTATAAAACAAAACAGGATACGTGACAATGTAGAAAAAAAAATACAATATAAATATGTATAATAGATATGATATGCGTTTAATTATTGTCAAGGATATATTATATATACAACTACCTTGGTGGTGTAGTTTATTGAAGGCTATTGCTGCACTTGAAGTCTCGTTCTCAATTCCTTGCTTGGGCAGTGTTATTGAAATTTGTGTCAAGGCATTCTTAGTACCAGCACGGCTTCTGGACCCCGTAGATAGTAATAATTTTGTTTATTTATTACGTGGCACCTAAAAGCATAACTAAGTTCAATGTATGTGTGATATTCCTCTGCCCACCCCTTTCGAAATTTAGGCGTGACTATGAAAGAAAGAAAGAAATAAGTTTATTTAACGACATAATAAATAATGTCCTCCAGACCAAATTTCGGCCACGGAGGCCAATCTTAACGGAGACTGGCCATCTGCGCAGGAGATATTATAGTGCACAAATGTGTGCGCAAACACAAGTGCACTCCCTGTTCTCTAACTCTCATGACCCGATGGGACGGTAATCCGACACGACTGGAGAGAGATCAGGCGCAGGACCAACGGCTTTACGTGCTTTCTGAGGCACGGGGGTGACTAACACCGCCAACTTCCTAACTCCGGGCTGCTATTGAGAATTCTTAAAGAAAACCCGATAACTTTTTGTTGGCTCGACCTGGGATTCGAAACCTAGACCTCATTCACAGCAGTCGCATTCACTACCGCTGCGCCACGGAGGCAGAGTTAGTAAGTTGACAGTGTTACACATTAAAAAGTGTGTTGTTGAAATGCACTTAAAGCAGTTAGTCCTGCGCCTGATCTCTCTCCAGTCCAGGTTTTTCATCCCATCAGATTATATGAGTTAGAGAACATAGAATGCATTTGTGTTTGCGCACAAACTTATGCACTGTCATATCTCTTGCGCAGATGGCCAGTCACCGTAAAGATTGGCCGCCGTGAACGAAATTTGGTCTGTAGGACCTTATTGTTGATTGTGGGTGTACTTTGTCTAAACGTATATTTGTCAAATACAACGTGACACAAGTATTGATACTTAGCGCAGAAGACTTTTTTAATAATGTATAGAATAGAATAGAATAGAATATCGTTTATTTCTGAGTATATGGTATTACAGGTGGTACGATAACAGAATAGTTCACATATACTACCGTGTACACGGTGTAGAAATATTAATTACTTATTACAAATTCACTACAAATACATAAATAAAAAAAAGAAAAGAAAAACAATTAATACTATTTAAATTAACATTATTATTATTATTCCCCATTATAACATAACATATCTATAACTTATAATCTAGGAACTCTTTATTAGTGTAGAAGCACATATCCAGCAGCCATGAGAAAACTGTGCTCTTAAATTTATTTAAAGGCAGTAGTCTGATATGTGGTGGCAGTTTATTAAATATAGTTACGGCCATGCAGGGGACATTACGACTGTATAAATGTAGTCTTTGGGTTAGCACTAATAAATGGTTTGGGTTTCTATCTTGTACCCTTTTTGAAATTCGTTCAGTTAACGGAAATAGGTCGGAATATTTTTTGACAAACATGCAGACTTCAAAAATGTAGAGACATGGTATATATGGTATATAACTAACATTGCAGATCTGAACAAGAAACATCAACGCCCCCCGCAGACAAACAATCAGAGTCGGAGTCTGAGAACAGCCAGCGATCTTCAACAGACAGAGATTTCGAGATCGTGGAGCCGGCAGACGTCGAACCAGACAAGGAGGACGCGTAGATATTCTAATATTGTATGGCAGTGTATGGCAGTGTATGGCAGTGCGGGTGCTTGTATGAATCGTGTATGAAATGAACCGCAGCAGGGATCAGTCAACTATGGGTATATTGTCCGATTTGTTACTCATAAGCAGTTATAGCTTGGGTATATTAGTATGACCTTCTAACGTATTATAAGCAGCGTTAGTCTGTCATACTTGATTATAAGCATATAATAATTTAATGGTTTAATTTATTACTTAGGGATGATCTTGGATAATGATACGTTGATTGACGACTATCATTTAATAATAAATTTAAAGGTGTATTGTTGCCTTTTAAATCACTATAAATTATTTTGAATGTAAGAAATTATAAATATACAAACTTTAAATTCTGATGTTATTTTAAATTAATATGAATTTATGGTTAAATTTTGGTATGGTTTATAGTGCATAGACTTTTTTCAAAATAATTTTCGTTCTAAAATTTATAATTGATATAATAAAATTCCTATGCGTTTTTGTTTTCTATTAAATAGAAATATAAAAATGTTGACTATCCTGAGCGTTCGTGATTTAAATTAAAGGCAGAGCTCCAAACAAGAAGGTTTACCTACTCTTTTTATTTGCATTATTTTCTTAAACTCACATGTTCACATTGCATTTACTAACGTATTTTTATTTTATTGCTATATTTAATATTAAAAACATTCACGTAAAAAATAGTCTCTCTATTATCTATGATAATACTCTTTTTATGAATGTAGGTAACCTTGAAGAAAACGAATTTAGAAACGATTCGAATTACATTATAAGTTATAACTATAAAACATTTTGGATGTTCATAATATTGTCTTCTGTTTACGCGAATGTTATTCATTGAAATTAAACTACTATATGTGTAACAGTTTTAAAAAAATTTGTAATAAAGTGTCAAATAAACGCGATAAAATCCGTATATAGTAGTTTAATTTCAATTTTGGATGTTTTTAGTGTATTACTCACATAAAAACTATTATTTTTGAGTTACAATGTTCTTCGAATCGTGAGTCATTTGCGCGCGAATTATTATGGAGGGCTGTGACGTGGTAAAGAACTCTGCCTATGAATAAATCGTTAAGAAACGGTCATACACGTACACGCGCCCTGTTCGCCAAGATATCACGAGACTGTAGACACGGTTAGGGTAACATTAGGTTAAATTCCGAAGTATTTCGTGGATATCGTCATTTATCCAATGTTGTAATAAATTGCTATTATATCGAACGATAAACTCGCTTCGATTAGTGATAAAACGCTGTTTCATTACCTATAAAAACAAATAATAAATTAAATACCAAATATTCGTTTTTAGAGATCTGAATAAAAAAAATTGTAAAACAGTTGGTTTTAAATTGACGTTTTTTCAATTGACTGATTGTGTTAAGTTTGAGGGAGCTTATCCAATTGCGGTCGCGATCATAATTGAATGCAATCGCGAAGTATACGCACTTCGCTATCGCTTCGAGGTCCCTAAAATAGTATCAATTTTCATATAGTATATTAATGGCCATTTAAAAATAGATATACCAATAATTCTCCATATTACTCGAAATATTCTAACTAGATGTAATATTAACATAATCCGTCAATTGAATATATTTAACCCGATTTACATATACATTGTCATTCGTTCAATAAAATTAAAAATAATGAATGAATGATACTGTAAATAAGGCTTTGACAGTCTCGACTTGTCGTCTGTGACGTAATTGATTTTAGACAAATTATTGTGACTTCTCTACTTTTTTGATTCTACGCTCAAGTAATTCATTCAACTCGGGCGCAGAAATCCGGAGCCACCCGAAGTGTCATATATTGTATTCGACGAACTTCGGCATAACTGCTCTGTATCTGTGCAATTATGTTTTATTTTTGCATACATTTTATTAATGTTTGTTATGTGATTTAGACCGGTTTTGCAGACGATTTGCTTCACAAAAATCGTCTTTATTTGTTCCTTATTATATATATTTTTTTCATAATTATCACCAAAACAAGTGTTTATCATTATCATCATTCAGCGATTATCTATTTTAGATTTAATACATTCACCAGACCTACATTAATGTATTACATTTTCTTAGCCTTTAGTTCCATTTTCATGTTTGTTGGTATCATTTTCATTTCGTCAAAATAAATTATATGAAAGTGATACACTGTCATATAATTTATTTTCATACTTATAGCAAATCGTCTCACCGGCTTTAATATTTTGGTGCTGTCTACAAATTTGTGAATATGAATATTTATTTAGACGCGTTGAATCGCTACATTTTCGATTTATGTGCATTTTTTCACAAATGTTTTGTAAATACGCAGGCACTCGTATCGAAATCTATTTGACGTTATTACGAGGTGTATAATGTTAATCAACGGTATTTCAATAAAATGATACTCTTTTTATACGTGTTTTATGTATCAATACTACCTATATATATTTATAATTAATATTAATATTATATTTATAAATAATATTAATATTATATTTATAATATTAATCATAAATATAAAAGATTCGAAACCGTGAAACAAACAAGAATACCTATTTGTAGGTTTTTAGTAACAGTTTATTTTAAGCAATTTTTCGCTATTTACCCTAACAAATTTAATAAATCTGTTATTGTTTGTATGTTTGTTTGTTTGTAAGGATTTAACTCAAAACTACTAAACCGATTAAGAAATTCTTTCACACCATTATAAAGCTATATTATCACCGAGTAACATAAGCTATATGTACTAGGTTATTTTACTTTTATTAACCGCGTTAATTATATCTTTTACAACAAACTCTACATACAGATGGCGTAGGGGTCGAGTGTAACCGACTGCCACGCCTGAGGTCGCGGGTTCGATTCCCGCACAAGTCAAACGTGTGTGCATGAACATTGATGTTTGTCTTTGTCTGGGTGTTTCTATGTATAATATGTACGTATTTACAAAAAAAGTATATATGTATGTTTATCCATTGTCTAGTACCCATAGTACAAGCTCTGCTTAGTTTGGGCTAGATGGTGTTGTGTGTATGTGGTAGAATATTTAATAAAGAAATTTATATTTGAATATAGTCAAATTCATATAAAATATATTACTATAGCACGCCAGTTCATTTGAAATAAAATAGCTATAAACGTACCAAGCGTTCCACTACGAAGTTAAAATGTAGCTTCAGTAATTTAGTAAACTAACTATATAACACCATATCTTAGTTTAAAAAAATTGCGACTAATTCCATTCATACCAATATAAAATTAAGGAAGAAAGAAACAACACATAGTTTAAGAAACGGGCAAACTTCAGCTGATTCATCCATGCACTACTTATGGAACAACAACGTTTTTATTCGAAGGAGCACGGCTGTACAATACATTACCAAATGACAACAATGTGAAAACATAAATCTGTACAAAACGAAACTCAAAGATTATGTAAGCAAAATAAGTCAATAATGTAATGTAACGCCCCAGAGGCTAAATAATCTAAATATTTTGTACTTATTGTATATAATTATATATATATAAATATATATATATATCTTCGTCATTAGCTGGTAAACCTATACAAAGTAATGTTTAAAGAGCTTTATTCTCATAAGAACTTACAGTCCACTTATAACCGTAGCACCGACTTCCTCAATAGCCAATTTTAGGATAAGTAGGTACCTACCTACATACATGGCAGTTCAAGACATTTAAGCTTAGTTTAAATTTTTATACCTAAGAACAATTGACTAGTTAATGTCTCGTAGTTGTACAATCGGTCTGATATTTTGTTTTTGACGTGACAACGTCTAATAAATCGATGAACGCCGCCGCGCCGGCTGCACGCACGAAAAAGCATGACTCATTGTCCCGTTACGCTCATTGTCCCGTTGCGCTCATTGTAACGTTACGGGAAAGAAATGTTGTTATGATGTTGTCACGTTAAACTATCGTCCGTAAACCGACTTTACAGACAACCAATTTTTTTTTTAAAGACAAGATGCCCTGGATTTAGTCGCTACTGATGCCCAATGCTACATGTTTCCACGGGGTCACTATTTAAACTAATTATTTTCTAGCTGACTTTAGTGTATGTAGTTGCGATTGTCAATAGTCAGAAGGAATGAAAATAATAAGTCATATTTAACACCAGTTATAAACTTATTTATTAATTATAACATTTATAACTTCACGCGTACAATTATAGAGGCGGGTATAGATCCGCCTCTACACGTAGGGCACAGAATAGTCTGTGCCAGGTATACTAATCTATGGTCTGTGCCCTACGTGTAGCGACTGCTCTTTCTAGTTTCTAATCGGAGTGGTTGGCGAAGCGAGCTCGGTATAAGCTCACTCAGCAAATATAACAATGTATCGCCACACCATAAATAAAATTAAATGGAAAAATCATATACCTATAGTCACATTTTAATATATATATATATATATACATATTTCAATAAACAGAAATATAAGTAGATAATAATATTTTATTAATTTGTTATTATTAAGTTGCCACGTTTGTCTTGTTCCAATTCTATAGACTCAAAAAGTGTTTTGAAGTTGCCGGCACCAAATCCCTGAAACAAAAATAATATATTGTGATTACCGATAACACAGGATCTTCTGCCGAACTTACTAGAGCAATATCGGCTTTATACGTAGGTAAGAATTTGTTAACAGATTCCAGGTCTGATATATAACAAAAGAGTTTTTTAGTGTTATTTATATACGACATATGTAATACGCAGCGAGAGGCACCGTGAAACAAACAAGAATACCTACTTGTAGGTTTTTAGTAACAGTTTATCTTAAGCAATTTTTCGCTATTTACCCTAACAAATTTTATAAATCCGTTATAGGTAGTTTGTTTGTTTAATACGCTTTCACGCCTCATTTCTTCGACCGATCATCATGAAATTTCGCATTCAAAAGGACTTAATGTCATACCCTTCATTGATAAAAGGGACTGCAGTTATTGTACTGACTTGTAATAGAACGAAGTCGTGGGCAAAAGCTTTAACTAGCTTTTGCCCACGACTTCGCTCGATAAATATCAAGAAATAATATTAATGAATAAAGAAGAATGGTTATTTTTATTTATTGTTTCTGTTTTATACTTGCACGTCTGGTTATACTCTATAAATTGTTTATTAAACTGGTTTTAATTTACATTTGACCTTTAATATGGTCACAGATCAGCGAATGTTAATTCATGAATACAGTCGGTCAACGACAGTCTACAATCTTTGACAGCTGATAGAAAGTACTGGCTATTCAAACAATCGCTATCAGGGTGTCTATGCGAGTTGTTTTTACACGTTCCATACGTTTACCGCGTTTGGCTCTCTGATTGGGGGCTAGTCGGAGCGCCGAACGTCATAAAAGTGTCGATCGCGTTAACGTGGCAATAGGCACTCTGAATACAATAACTAACTTTAGCTTGTAAAGACCCATTTACACAATAACAGATTTTTAAAGCAACTATCCTGCTATTTTAATCTTATTTAGCGAAAAAGTAGAGATAGCACTCGTGTAAATGGACTTTGTCTTACAAATAAAAATACCACCAAAGTAGGTAATGTTCCTAATTAAGCCCAGTTATGATCTTATTTAATCTTATTTTACCACCTTTAGTTAGGTCAGTCATAGTTGTAGCCAAGTTGAGATTATTGGTGTTCATCGAAAGCAATGCCAGACCTAGGTCTGCTGCGAAAATTCCCCCGTTAGACACCGTGCGACCCAATAAGTCATGGGCCTAGTACCTCTACGACAGGCTACGTCACTCTCTGCAGGATGAATGCGCGAGCGATCCCTGCGCCCCGGCCATAGACCGTGTGAAGGAACACCGTAGCAGGTTTAGTCGGTAGGACTCGGGACTTTCTGTCTTTCCCCGTGTGAGCCCGACATAACCCCTCCGCCCGCCCCCGCGTAGGGGCATGCGTCACAGCATTCCCCAACGTAATAAAAACTCCATTAACAAAAAAATAAACCAGAAAATTATTAATAGCTTGTACTTACATTATGATTCCTCCTCTGAATAACCTCCAAGAAGAGTGTGGGCCTGTCTTGCGTATTCTTTGTGAAGATTTGGAGTAGATACCCGTCGTCATCGTAGTCTATGAGTATGTTCAGACGCTCCAACGTGTCAATGCTTTCAGCCACCTTCACCTTGCTCTGCTTCAGGCGTTCCCTGATGAGTGTGTAGTACTTTGAAGGTATGGAGAGGAATTCGACGCCGCGAGCGCGTAGGTTTTCGATCTGTAGGCAAAATTACATATTTAAGTTAAAAATCGCGAACTGTTTTGCTGGTCTAAGGAAAGTGTTTATCTATCAATGTATGGCGCATATCTCGTATGGAATATCAGTTGTGTAGCGTGGGTGTAAGCCGCCCAGGGCGGAAGAAATTTTCCCGTCCTCTTATTAAGGCATTTGAATTCAAAAGACTATAATATTTATACAGTAGGTAATTCTAAAAGCAGCGATAGCCTAGTGGGAAAACGTTGGACACCCACGCAGAGGTCTCTAGTTCGATTCCAAGCCGCGCATCTCTGACTTTTCGAAGTTATGTGCATATTAAAAAGTAAATTATCGCTCGCTTTAACGGTGACGGAAAACATCGTGAGGAAACCTGCAAGTCTGAAAGTTTACCATAATGTTCGTAAAGATATGCGAAGTCTGCCAACCTGCACTGGGCCAGCTTGGTGGACTATGGCTTAACCCTTCTCACACTGAGAAGAGGCCCGTGCCCAGCAGTAGGTAATTCTAAAAACCTTTTTGGCAAGCACAGTCATGTTTTGTACATCTGCCCATTCCTCTCGTTCGTCATGAAATGGCTTACATATTTACAAGATATTATTATTATTTTATTGTGAATGTTGCCGCCCCTGCTGCCCCCACTACGCTACGACACTGGAATACTTACCTATTTTAGGTTTGTTTCAACATTACTTCAAAAGGCAATAGGCCATGATGGTAGGTACCTATATGGTAACGGTAAGCTGGATGGAGTATTCCGCTTTCGGCACCTAAGCTATTCCACTTTCAGCACCAATAGGTATTTTAATCAATATTCGGCACCGAGCAAAAATACCTATTGGTGCTGAAAGTGGAATAGCTTAGGTGCCGAAACCATAGGTGCCGGAAAAATTGGTGCCGAAAGCGTAATACTCCAGCTGGATGTTTGAGCATGACTAGGAGAGATAGGCTCACGTTTGCGACCAATTAAAAAAGAGTTGTGTTGCCAGCGCAAGAGACAAAGATTATGGATCCCATCTCAGCATCTCCTTATCGAGCGTTGTATCGTTCTAACAGTCTGCAGAAATATGACACAAGTTTGTTTATAGATTGGTCGTTGCACTAGCAAGAAGTCCGTTACTCGTACCAGACTAGCGTAGTGGACCGTGATCTAACTTAAACAGTTAAATCATACTGAAATGTTTCAGTATGAAAGGTAAGGCGATGTGGCCGGTGCTTAGTAGTTTGTCAGATAAACAGGGCTGATCCAACGCAAGTGTGTCACAAGGATAATATCAGTTCTCTATAAAATCTGTTTGATGTTTTGGCACTTGGCTCTAACTCAATATTTATAAAACTCGTATAATATTAAACCTGTTAATATCACCTAACTTGATATAGTTGTTATCAGACAGTATAAATATGTGTATATATATTTTATTCTTTTTAAAAATACGATTTTTGCTCCATGAATAATTCCTGTGTCGCGGGCGACTTTAAAAACATCCAAACAACGGACACAAAGAACATCTAGACTCTGAACAACCATTTGTGGATCACACAAAATTTTGTCCCGCGTGGTATTCGAACATTATACATAGGTATATTCGAATAATAGGTAAAGCTCAAGAGGTGGTTTGTTTGAACGTGGCAATCTAAGAAACTACCAGTTTTTCTGGAATATCGAATTGTGTAAGATGGCATGTTTATAAGGCAGGCTTGGTAGGTTTATGACATTATGCTACAATCGACGGGCGGGGTTCTAACTTTACCTGCAAGTAGAACCGCGGGACGCAGCTAGTGTACTATTCAAGTAGTATACTGTACTAGTGTATAGTATAAACTTAGAATCTATACTAAAATAAATAAATTATTATTATTCAATTAAAACACCTATATAACCCGATCTCTATTCTGCAAAGTAACACAAACCGGCTTGTTAGGTACCTATCTTCAAAGATATTTGAAGGTCACAGACTTAATAATAGCTGTATTTTATATTATTTATTATCACCTGTTTTATATGTATTAGAAATGTGTTCAAAAGTCATGCCATTTTAATTGAAGATGTAAATATATATTTATATTTAAACTAAGTGCTAACCTAACCCCTGGGAAATTAGTAATAGCAATGTACAGATCTGCATATTTTTTATACTAAGCAAAATTAATATTGTAACTAGTTTATACTTTTAAAACTAACCATTAATTACGAAGTAATTGAAAAAAAAAATGTTCTGCTGTTAAAAATTTGCCATTTTAAAAACTAAGAAGTGGTCTCTAGGATTATAATTCGTAAAATAAAATTATGATGAATGTAGTTTTATTTTACTTGTTACAGTATTATTAAACCGATTGCGATGAAACTTACGGCATGTGTCTACATACCGTAAGCTCCATCGCAATCGGTTCAGTAGTTTTTGCGTGAAGGACTAACAAACATCCATCCATTCTCACAAACTTTCACATCTATACTAATATTATAAAGCTGAAGAGTTTGTTTATTTGTTTGGTTGTTTGTTTAAACGCGCTAATCTCAGGAACTACTGGTTCGAATTAAAAAACTCTTTTAGTGTTGGATAGCCTATTTATCGAGGAAGGTTATAGGCTATATAACATCACGCTACGACCCACGGTGGCGGCGCATTAATCATAATCGCGGGTGAAACCGCGGGCACATCTAGTAGATATTATAAGGCTAAAGAGTTTGTTAATTTGATTGTTTATTTGTTTGGTTGAACGCGCTAATCTCAAGAAAGTTCGAATTGAAAAACTCTTTAAAGTGTTGGATAGCCCATTTATCAAAGAAGGTTATCCTATCTAAATCCTAACTTCCTAACTTAATATTATGAAAGCGAAAATGGGTTTGTTTGTTTGTTACCTTTTCACGCCTAAACCGCTGAACCGATCATTCTAAAATTTTGCATTTACATTGTCAGGTGTACAGAAACGGACATAGGCCACCTTTCATCCCGAAAAAAATTACTGTTCCCGAGAAAAACAACAATAACGTTCTTATGATAATAGATGGCGCCACGTCTTTCAAATCATGATTGAATTATATTATTACAAGCAGAATAGGTACAACCCAAATTAATTGTCAAATTCTAAATTAACGCGAGCGAAGCCACGGACAAAAGCTAGTAGGCTACAATTATAATATCACGCTACGACTAATAGGAGCGGCTCAGCAATGAAAAATGTTGCTAAAACGGGGAAAATTCTCTTATGTGAAGCAGACAAAGTTCCGCGGGTCAGCTTATTTATAATATTTGTAGGATGCACTTACAGCAGTAATAATATCTTCAGTGTTGAGAGCGATGTGTTGTACGCCAGCCCCTCCATGATATTCCACGTATTCCTGAATTTGACTCTTGCGTTTTCCAGCGGCTGGCTCGTTGATGGGCACCTTGACTGTCTCCTCCCAGTTCGACATGACGGTGGAACGGAGCGCGGAGTACTCTGTGCATACTTGCTTGTCGTCTACCGACCAGAATCTGACAACAAACATCATGTTTACTGTATTGTATACTAGCTTTTGCCTGCGGTGTCACTCGCATAAAAGTTGGTTAGATTAGGTGTTCTTTAAAAATAAAATAAAGCCTATGTTACTTGGTGATAATATAGCTTTCTAATGGTGAAATCTATACTAATATTATAAAGCTGAAAAGTTTGTTTGTTTGTTTGAACGCGCTAATCTCAGGAACTACTGGTTTGAATTGAAAAATTATTTTGGTGTTGGATAGCCTATTTATCGAGGAAGGCTATAGGCTATATAACATCACGCTACGACCCACGGGAGCGGCGCAGTAACCATAAACGCGAGTGAAACCGCGGGCACATCTAGTATTTTTATATAAGTAGGTACTTATCTGTTGAGTGGTTTTGAGTTAAATTCTTACAAACATAAAATTTAATATTACCTCTTTATAATAGGTATAAGTAGGTATAGACTACCTTAGTTAATATTACGCCTACTTATGGTATTAAAATAGCCTATGTTACGTATGTAACCTACTATATATAACAGGCTATACCATAAGTAGTAAGATAAATAATTTAAACGTAAAGAAATCTTTTCATTCCTAAATTCGTTTGGGACTTAAACGATTTAAACGATGAAAGATTTCAAAGCTTTAGGTACGTTTAATCTTCAACTACTTATGATGCTGACTGTACGAAACGTTTTTATTGATTTGTGACGTCTGTCTGTCTATCTACTTTACAAATAGTGTATCAAAAGATCCAAAGAACTTTCATAGTCGGAAACACGGAAGTATTACCTACCTCTTCCGTGATCAAAACAAATATTTATAAGACACAATATTTTTTGTTCTTTAATTCATACTTGACGCTCTCTAAAGTAGTCTACACTTTTCAAGGTATTCTACACATAACGCTCAAAATTTATATATTACCTGACGTTTTAATTTGTTTATTATATTATGCACATATACTAAATGATAAAATCTTGTTACTAAAACCAAATGGTTTTAAATACTTATAACATCTAGATGCCATCTTACCACATAATTTTAACTATAATAAGTTAATAACCTCAAGACCGGGCGTGCAAACGATAAGGGCCAGTTGCAACTTGCAATACTAATAGTAATAGTCGTAAATACAGAACACTAATTTTATGCAGGTTTGACAAGTCTTCGGTAGTATAGTGGTCAGTATCCCCGCCTGTCACGCGGGAGACCGGGGTTCGATTCCCCGCCGGAGAGACTCTTTTTGCGATTCAATTCATAATTTCCTGTATCATTATTTAATTCTATATCAAATTTTGGCTTTTTATGGTAATTTTTTAAGTAATAATATTTTATCATACATTTTTATTCTTATTTCTTACCTATGAAACTGTAAACACCGTTCGTACCAAGACGCAACTGGTTCCATTTCATTGTCAGGCTGGTTGCCAACCACATGATCGATGAAGTTTATCTCCACTTTTGGTCTGACACAAACAAAAATAACATTAATTATTACCGGTATTATTTAATAAGGCATTATAGGACATAACAATCGCCTCGGAATTTCTGTATGTGTGATTGATTACTGATTAGGGTTTTATTAAGTAAGCTAGTGTTTCATAAAACACAATATAATTAAACTAATTTCTTAAGAAAATATATATAAATTGAAGGTTTCTCAAATATAATTTACGCCAACTAAAAATATTTTTGTATGTGTGTGTTGTTGTTTTATATTATACTTACATATTATTGATTGATACAGATTAGATACATTTTTAAGTAAACAGTATAGTTTTTACTATAGAGTATCTTTTTCTTTAGAATAGGTGATTGTGATTATTAATTATTAGTATCTACTTACAGGAACTTGTTGATGGGATCCTGGGTCAACATTTGGTATCCGGGAAGGAAGGGTCCTCGGTATTTAGATCTATCCACGAGCGTGTGAGTGTTATCGCCATACTAAAGACAATTCCAAAAAAATATTTAATGTTCTAATATTAAAATATTATTATATTAACATCTGTTCAAGAAATTTTTGTTACAACCAAGTTTGTTTACAATTTGTTCATGGATCAACGTCATCTATTGATAGCCTAATAGCATCATCAACACACTACTGCCATCTATCGGTGATCGTAATATGACCGTGAAATTTTTGTCAATTATTTCAACATACTTCAAGACTCTTTTATTTAATTAAATCATTATTTCTAGACTGATAATTAATAGTATAATTGCGAAAGTACCTGTGTATATTAATTATGTTTTAATTAGAAACTGGTGTAGATAAAATTATACGGTATACTTTAAGACAGACAGCAAAAAAATTTTGGCGGTAAAATATTCGCGTGTCACAGCTAATATTAAAAATATTAAATAAGTACCTACAGTACAAATAAAGTATATCGCGTAGGTGCTTACCGTCTTAACAGTAGCCATTCTTACAACTCCAAGGTCATCCTTTTCTTCCCAAATATCTCGTACAACTACAGCGCCCTGTTTCTTCGCGTATTCTAGGATATAGTCAAGGTTCTCAACCTGGAAGGCCACATCCTTGACGAAGTCACCGTGGTACGCCACTTCGTTAACCAAGTCAGTTTCTACAGGGTCATATTGTGATCGGAGTACGAAGATAATCTGATGGAGAATTGAAATTATAAATCTATTCTAATATTATAAAGCTGAAGAGTTTTTTTTTTTGAACGCGCTAATCTCAGGAACTACTGGTCCGAATTGAAAAATTCATTTAGTGTTGGATAACTCATTTATCAAGGAAGGCTATAGGCTATATAACATCACGCTACGATCCACGGAGGCGGCGCAGTAATTATAAACACAGGTAAAACCGCGGGCATATCTAGTAATAAATACCTACAATTCCGACTTCTCATTTGTCGAATTAACTATTTCATACGCACATTACGGGTGCCAAAATAGTTAATTGTCGTTCGCTTCAACACTGGAGGAAAACCTCGTGAGGAAACCTGCATGTATGTGAGTTCTGTATTATGTAGATAATAAAGTGCGTGAAACTGCACTAAGCCAGCGTGGTGGATCATGCCTTACTTCTCAAATTGAGTAGAGGCCCGTTCCCAATAGTGAGTCAGTTTATATACCTACAGGCTGATATTTTTATTCGATACTTATAATATTTATAAGGTATTTCTGTGTGACTATTTCTATGATACGGGCAAAAGCCTATCATTAAACAAAAATAATGCTATGTGTCGTTAGATTGACATTATATTGTATTTTTAGGAAATAATAGCCGGTAGGTATGAACGCTATCACAGCAATTTTTATAATATAGGTAGGTACCTATTATTTATCTTGATTGCGTTGATTCTTAAAATAGAGAACTTCCGCACTAGGGATCCTATGTAGCTATTTAACAAACACTGAAACAACGTACACATAACACGCACTCGGACCAACTATTTATCTTTTTACCACAGTGCGCAAAAGCTTAATAATATATGCTCATTTAAGATATCTATGGTTTCCACAACTATTTTTCTGTATTGTGATTAAACCCACGACAATCCGTCTAAAAAGGGTTTTAAAATTGGTTACCTACTTAGGTAGGTAATTAGTTAATTATTTTACTGTTTGACTATCAAAAATAGCGTGGTGAACTTTTGCAATTATGTGTTGTGCATTAGAATGAAATCATGCCAATTACTAGTTAAAATCGACCCTTAATCGTCTTTAAAAAGAGTTAGAATTACATAAACATATTACAACAGTACGTATTCGTGAATATAAAACATTCCGTTGTTATTTATAACACTAATGCCAACCGGAGGCTCGTCTGATCAATAAAATCATAATACCAGTTTACCTTATTCATTCTGACGGCGTACGAAGCTGTTTTTCTCGAACCTGTCTCTAGGCCGCTGTATGCCAGCGGTTCGAAGCCGAACCGAGTCACATAGTAACTGGCCGCCTATAAAAAATATAAAAATATGTAACAGGAAAATTGAAAATGTAGGTACTAATTATAGGCCTCTCCGATCAGTGAGTGCAACTCGCTCATAGCCAGCTGCACTCACTGATCGGTAAACAATTAGCGAGGTTAAGTAACGTTGGGTGCGGTCAGTCTATAGATGGATGACCGCTTAGCGGCATTTCATCTAAGCGTCTTCGTGCTTCGGAGGGCACGTAAAAAGTCGGTCCCGGTTGTTGTCAAATTGACAGCAGTCGTTAAGCCATGTCACGGGCGGCTTGAACAACTCTTGACAACAAGTTGGCCACTAACCACACGAAAAGAAGAAAGAAGAGAAATAACGAAGTAAGGATACCAGAAAAATTTATTAATTTATTGGAAATAGCTTGTTGTACCTAAGTTTTAGAAGAAAACATAGCTGCATAAGCAAGTCCCCATGTAATGGTGTTGGCTATTACGTCACTAATGATGAGGTTGATGCGTCGTTGCACATTACATTGGAAATGACTTATGATATAGTCGTAATTTCCTCTGCGGTGTTATTAACATTATAAACTTTACTATTACTAAAGCACTTGTTTTGAACGGAGTCTACAACTAGTTAACTTATTGAGTCGCAGCGGAACACCGGAGGCGTGAATCAATAGATTTTTAATGGGATTAAATATAATGACCACCAAAAACAGTAATTGCACACCAAAATATTCTTACTATAAACAAAATTTTAACAAAAAGGAAAACCGACTTCAAAAAAGAATATTCTAAAACTTAAAATGCACTAAAAAGTTAATAAATAATTGCATATTCTTGTGAATAATTAAATTATTGTTATTTTTGGAGTCAGTGTTCTTTTTTGTTAAAATTTTGTTTATTTCTCTGTTTTTAGTGAACCTTGCCAAATATGAGAACATCATCAATGTAGCCAAATACGCATTATTAACACGTTGAGGGACACGACTGCTGAGGACGTCATCAATAGAGTACTTTGATACGGCGGGCGGCTGTACACGTCGTTTTTTTGGGCATATTTATTTTAATTTGAACCTTATTTCAATACAAATACGAATACCAAGTCATAAAAATATATTCAGTGTCACATCGTAATCGATTTTTTTTCGTCTAAATGTCATATCGCATCAACTTTCGCGCCTTTCAATGTGAGCATGTCGCACGCACACATAAACCTGCGTGATAGCACACAACGTTCACGAACGTCGCCATTGTTCGCGTCAGTCGGGTGTTGTCACTACAAGGGAACCACGCGTTTTCGCCGGCTGATACCTACAGGCGAGCGTATTGAGGTTAGTATTTTCGTTCTTTTATTTCAAATAATGTTGTATAAATTGACTTCGCAAGTGTTTTATTTAGTTGATTGTTATTTAGTACTACGTATATTGTAACTACTGGGCCACTAGCGTGGTTTTATCAACACAATATACCTACATAATGAAAAAGCTAACCTGTTTGTTCATTATTTTAGATGGCTAACGACGAAAGGGAAAGAGCTCGTATCCTGCGATTATTATTTGAGGAAGCATCTTCAGAGGAGGAGTCCACGTCCACAAAGGACCCGTTTAGCGATCAAGATGGAGAGTACGGATCTGATCCAAATTATGACTTTGAAAACGACCGTTTTGTCGCGTCATCGTCGGGCTCCGACGTGGCAGCTCGGCCAAAACGACGATGTGTTCGTACACTTTCATCCGACTCGTCAAGTCAGTCAAGCGATTCATCATGTACTGAATTTCAAGAACTGACTGCCGAAATCGTAAGTGACTCCAATCAATTTATCACAACAAGTACCCAGTCAACTGATCATCTCGGCGATCAAGTCAACTCCACAGTTACGACTACTAACGATGAAGATAGACCCGTATCTGTACCCTCCACAAGCAGGATTTTATCTACCGTTTATCTACCGTCAGACAATGAGTGGGAAGACAATGTTGCAGATATACCTAATTTTGATTTTGACAGGACCTCAGTAGGTATAAAAATAGATATAAATGATAGAAGTTCACCTCTTGATATTTTTCGTCTTGTTTTCCCTCCACATATTATGGACAATATTGTTGAGTGTACTAACAAATATGGTGCAAAATTATGCCAGCAGACACGACCCCACACAAGACACAGCCGAAAAAAAAATTTAAACCCACTACCCGTGAAGAAATTGAAAAGTTTTTAGGTATATGTCTTTTACAAGGTCAAATTAATGCACCGATAAAACGGAAACTGTTCACCCAATCTGATGTTCTGTATTATCACCCAAT
Organism: Catocala sponsa; assembly: GCA_963564715.1. Lineage (NCBI taxonomy): Eukaryota > Metazoa > Arthropoda > Insecta > Lepidoptera > Erebidae > Catocala > Catocala sponsa. Next base: position 7,129,570 of record OY751336.1, read on the forward strand.
ATTTCAGTATGTTATGTCAGGACGTCGTTTTGAGCAGATACTACGATGCGTGTGTGTTAGTGATACGGAAGCTAAGGGAAAAGATAAAATTGAAAACTTCATAGATATGCTCACTGAACATTTCAGAAAAATCTATTCTCCTGATATAAACCTGTTCTTAGATGAATCTCTCATGCTGTTCCGAGGCCGATTAGTTTTTAGACAGTATATAAAAAGCAAGAAAGCTCGATACGGTATTAAATTTTACGAATTGACAACTGCTGATGGGTATGTTTTGAATATTTACATGTATTGCGGCAAGGATCATAATATTGAACCAATTGAGACAGATGCAAGTAAGCTTGAACAAACCGTGTTTCGACTATTTAGACCCTATTTGTATAAAGGACATAATTTATACATGGACAACTATTATAATAGCGTTACGTTATCGAATAAGTTACTAAATGCTAGAATTCATACCAATGGCACTCTACGGGTAAATCGAAAGGGAAACCCAAAACTTGTTGTGAGTCGGAAACTAAAGAGAGGGGAACACATTTGGAAAAGGCACGGCCAGGTATATGTGTCAAAGTGGCAGGATCAGCGACCGGTACTTATGATAACAACAAGGGACCACCCACGTTTGAAGGAAGTGACTAATAGGTACGGACAAAAGAAGATCAAGCCAGTTGAAGTTGAAGTGTATAACAGACATATGTCAGGTATTGACAGAGCAGACCAGATGATTGCATATTACTCGTGTCCCCGTAAAACAATACGGTGGTACAAAAAAGTATTTTTCCATATGCTAGATATCGCAGTCTGGAACAGCTTTTATCTGGCTAATCAATGTAGTACAAAAAAAATGAAATTTTTAGAATTTTGTGACCAACTTATTACCCAATTATTCGATTTGGGTCCATGTTCTCCCAAAGATATAGTTTCTTTCAAAAAGACTGTTATTTCAACAACAAATAATGTACCAATTACTCAAAGTTCATCAACACATACGCTCGACGTCCTCTTTATCACAAGCAACTTAATCATTTGTAAGGTGACAGGACGTCCACCACCGTCTATTTTTTTTGTATGGAAGTTAGCTGTGTCATATCACTATTTATCGATGGGAGCCGAGTGTCCCTCAACGTGTTAAGTATAACTCGAAAACGAATGGTCAAATCTTGATCAAAATCAAATGGGACCACGGGAAGCGCCAGCTTTCAAATAAAAACAGAATCATCAAAATCGGTTCACCCAGTCGAAAGTAACGAGGTAACTAACATAAAAAAAAAGAATACTGACGAATTGAGTTTTTTGTAGTTAGTAAAAAATATATCATAACGAGCACCTATATGCCTCAATTACGGCTCGGAAGGGTTAGGTTATGTTAGGTTCCGCGAAGCGGGGCTCCGTCGACTTATTTTGATCTCTTTGCTGTGCAATTAATATTTTTGGTATTAAAATGCGATTTTAATTTTGGTGATCATTTACTATGTTTGGAGATAATTTACTATTTTTGACTGTTATATTTTACTATATCTGGTGATATTATAAGTTAAACATAAGCCTTTTTTAATTAGGTAGGTATATCTGATATTTTAAGTCCTGATAGACTACGTATGAATAATCTAATAATAGGTATTGTCTGTAGTTTTTTTCTCTTTAGTTTAAATTTCTTGTGAATAATTTGTTTAAATATATTTATAATGTTAATTATGTTTATATTTCAAAAACATAACTCCCGCACTAGCTATAATTTTTGTGTCGCGGGGGACTTTACAAACATACACAATCAACGGACAGTGGACACAAAGAACATTCAGATTCGGAATGACAAATTTTTGTCCCGTGTTGGATTCGAACCCACAACACTCGGCGCGGCGGCAGTAGCAAGGCTACTTAAACCACTACGCCATAAGTGCATATGAAATTAGTTAAAAAATTAAATTTTCTTGTTAAGTAGTGTATTAGACGTGAACTCTAAGATCCACGGCAGAAACAGCTAGTCTGTCGCCGAATATATTGACCATTTTAATAGGGCTAATATTACCCGTCCTATTCATGCATTATTTATTCTATTTCAGTTATTATTTAAGTATGTTAGGCTGAAACTTACCTGTTTAGCGTTTGACACCCAGAAAGTGAGATGATCGAAAGCGAGAAACCGTCCAGCCTCCGGCTTTTTACCCTTATCCGTATACGTCGTCTGAAACATAAACAATAATTTTAATTACCACCATTCTTATTTTTGTCGAGATAAAATCGGGTACTTAAATAATAAATAAATATGAATAAGTAAATAATTAACTTTCACATCACAAATGAAATAAATAAAATTGAAGTGTCTGTTTGTAATGTCAAAATAACAGCTTTTTATCTAATGCATATAAAGGTATATAAGGTAGGTACCTATACGAAAACATCTATTTTTAAAATTTTTGTCTGTCTGTCTGTTTGTTCCGACTAATCTCCGAAGCGGCTGAACCGATTTTGACGGGACTTTCACTGGCAGATAGCTGATGTTATAAGGACTAACTTAGGCTACTTTGATTTTAGAAAAAAATAGGGTTCCGCGGAGGTAAACACTTTTTAGTTAAAATCTACGCAGACGAAGTCGTAGGTAACAGCTAGTCTATACTAATATTATAAAGCTGAAGAGTTTGTTTGTTTGTTTGAACGCGCTAATCTCAGGAACTACTGGTTCAATTTGAAAAATTCTTTTAGTGGTGGATAGCCTATTTATCGAGGAAGGCTATATATAACATCACGCTACGACCCACGAGGGTGTCGCAGTAACGATAAACGCGGGTGAAACCGCGGGAATATCTAGTCTAATATAAATATAACAAGACATATTTTGTAAGTGACTGGTGTCCGAAATAGGTATAGCTATACATGTGTTACGGGTCACCAGGACCCCAAGACTTAATGAAAGATATACATAGGTATTAGTAGATCAAGTATAAACCTAATGTAGATACCTACGATGAAGAATAATACTAACAATCCTAAAATTCCTCTAATTCTTTCTATTGAAGTGTGAGTGTTTGCATGTTTATGTCGCAGGCAATTTGTATGATTCTGCGTTTTACAAACGGCGTCGCGCGTCGTGATGATTCCTCATTATACAAACGGCTTTTACAAAGGTTCCGCGTTTTACAAAGGTTCCTTCTTAAACCCACCCAAAAAAAAGAGCCCCGCGTAGCAGGGCTCCGTCGACGGTCACCCTACTATACCAATCAACGAGCGTTTTTAAACGGACGACGCCGTTTGTAAAACGTATACAAATTACCTGCGACATTTACAAATCTGCCTTTAATACACAGATTAAATTATTTGTCTAGCACCTGTCATGTAAATAAATGTAAGTTAAGGGATTACTCACACTTATTCAGCTCTGTTCAGCTTTTGTCCATAGAAAACAACGATTTTATATGGAGACGCGTACGCATCCGGAAAGCTGAACAGATGCGTAGGCGTCTCCATATAAAATCGTTGTTTTCTATGGACAAAAGCTGAACAGAGCTGAATAAGTGTGAGTAGTCCCTGAACTTACATTTATTTACATGAAAGATGTCTGAGAGAAAGTCTGAAGCTATAATTTAAGTGGAACGGTGAATGTTAGTTAAATATGATGCCGCATTTTTAGGTAAATGGCTCTCAGTTTTAGATAATTTAAAGTAAACATCAAGAATGTAAAAATAATTATTATAATTACAAATATATATTATTTTTAATGTAAGCACTGACTATGATTTATAATAATTAACTTACTTATTTCTTAAGAGTAGTTTAAATTGCATCGTATACTTATGTGTATTTTATTAACATTTATCTAGGTACAAATAATTTGCTTTACAAAAACAATCCAATATAAAAAATCTTATAACGCTTGATTAACCACAAATACGAATTAATACCTACCATACTTAAGTGTATTTTAATTATTTTATTCATACATTGAAATTTCTGAAATAAAACTAATCTAATAAAAGTACAGTAAACTAATACATATCAAAGTTAGAATAGTAATTTCTATAATCATATCTTTAACGTCTACAGATCAAAACCGAAAGTAATATAAATATTAAAAAGAAAAATGTTCTAACAAAAAAGAAAATTCAATTTATAAAAATTACGTACCATATTGTTCCTTTATAAACACAACAAATTAATATCACAACAAGTAAATAACTATATATTAAATTATTGTCACTGAATTGCTAATATTCTAGCCGAGTATGTATTTAGACTAAACGTAGTAGGACGGTGTCTTGCTTATATAGAACTCAGAAATGTGAAGCCTTTAATGAAGTTTTACAAGAAAACAAGATATAAATAAGGCAGTGTTCACAGACTATCGTAAACGTTACATAGTTTACGTCACAACTTATAGCAAGCAAGGTTAGAAAGGGATTTTATGTGGACATTATATTATTTATTACAACACCTATTAAAAATACTGCATTTATACGTTCCAATAGACATAAATTGTGATTTGCGATGTGGACACCTTCTTCCACTGCTCCGGTTAATACACGAGTTGTATCTCAATTAGCAGTAATATTATTATTAATCTTACTTTAAAAGTAACTAAGAGTACATTACCAACTAACGACCACTACATGTGCTTGTTGTCTGCCTAAAAATTTAACAGAGAGATAATTGCTTATGGGTTTAAATATAATGACTACCAAAAATAGTAATTGCACACCAAAATATGCTTACTAAAATATATCATAACGAGCACCTATACGCCTCAAATCACTGCATTCCGTCTCGGAAGGGTTAGGTTGTTAGGTTCCTTCTTAAACCCACCCAAAAATAGGAGCCGGATAGACTCCGTGGACTTATTTTGATCTCTTTACTGTGCAATTAATATTTTTGGTATTAAAATTCGGTTTTAATTTTGGTGATCATTTACTATTTTTAACTGATATATTTTACTATATCTGGTGATAAGTTAAACATAAGCCATTGTTTATTATAAAGAATCGTTGTAATAACCATTGACAGTCCTATTTAACAAATAAATATTATGTAAACAATGACTGCCTCAGTGAAGCAGCGGTAGCAAATGCAAACTGCTGTGCATGAAGTCCCAGGTCTATCAAATTCATAGTAAGCAGCTTAGTGTCTGGAATTGCACCTGGGTTACGTCAATAAACCCGTCGTCCTCCGCAACCCCGCGATCTCAAACAATAGTAAGCGAAATGTAGGTGTAATATGCCTCTGCTCTGCCTAAATGCTTATCTTATCTTATGTGGGGGCCAGTCAGCGCAGACCGACGACACCTCGACCCAATGGGATCTTTTGTGTCGACACTCTCCCAATAACGACTGCCATAGATGTTTATGACAGCCGGGACCAACGGCTTAACGTGCTCTCCGAGGCACGGAGCAGGCGATAATTGTCAATCAATGATCATAATTTCGAAAAGTCATATAACTTACTCCACGGGTATATACATAGATGTGAGACTACGTATGTAAATAATGTACGCCAATAAAAGTAAGTATGACTGCACGTATGGCGTAATGGTTTAAGTGGTCGCCTCGCCACGGCCACTGCGCAGTGTCGTGGGTTCGAATCCCACACGGGACAACAATTTGTGTGATTCACAAATCCTTGTTCCGACTCTGGATGTTCTTTATGACCGTTGTTTGAATGTTTGTAAAGTCCACCGCGCGATACAGGAAATATTCCTAGAGTGGGAGATGTCCATATACAAAATAAAAAAATTAAAAATATTGTCGCCATGGTGACCACGCGTTACTTGTATGTGACAAATCGAAGCAAGTCGTCGCGTCAACGCTTCAAACCTGTCGGTCGCGCCTTCCACGGACATTGTGCCGAATTGTAACTTTGGATATAGTATATCACTAACTTAGTTAGCTATTACTAAAATTTTGATTAATAATATATATAGTAAAATCAGCTCGATGTATAACTGTCCCACTGCTGAGTAGGGTGAGGCCATAGTCCACCACGCTGGCCCAGTGCAGTGCAGTTTGGTAGATAAACATCACATAATATATTTCGAGAACATTATGGAGAATATTTAATAGTTTTGAAAATTACGAAGTAGTTAACATACACTTTTTATTTATTTATTAATTTGCCATCAAAATTCACAATGACAGCTGTTACATATTTTAAAATAGTAAGTAATATAATTTTTTGTATCTTTAATACGGGTAACCACGATATACACCAATAAACAACAGAAGATTACGAAATAACATACTATTAAATATAATAAAAAATTGAAATAAAATAAATAACAAAGTATCAAAAGAGTATTTAGGCTCGGATTTCTTTAGATACGAATTAGTGAGTAAGTTCATGTATTTTTTGTATCTATTTAGCTAGAATAGAATAGTATTATATTATCTGTGCTATTAGTTATAAGGCAGAATGGGATGAAAGGTGCAATTCAAGATTCCATGTCAAAGAGATTTAATACCTGGGCATTATTAAAGATAGTAATAAAAATTAAGATATCCTCCTAAAGTTGCCCCAAGACCGAGTACTCTTTACGTTTGTATTTTCATTTCTTTTTAATTTTCGATGCCAGCAACACAGTAGCTATAAGTTGACTAAAATTATGCACCTTTAAAAAATACATGTACCTTTTTATCAAGTACTTACTTACCTGTTTTTTAGCTGCTTATCCGAACCACAGGAAATGTTGTCACATTATTTTAACGTCTTTTTAAAGTGACGTTTTAAATTATGACAACGTCGGGCTAATTTGTTATCACTTGATATACTAATTATACTTTATGTACATTGTCTGTACTGAATATGACTCTTTTTTATTTATTTATTTAGGTCACAAAACAAGTTACAGTGATAAAAACCGGGTATAGAGTATACAGTATAAAACCAGGTTGTAGCTTTAACAGGTTCCCTATCCGATGAATCACATATTATTATGATACATAACAATAGATTTTCTATTGTGTCTATCACGGGGCAGCAAAATGGTTAACTATGTGTGCATAGAATATCCCAAGATAGAGAATTAGCTGTGTTAGTAAGTACCTATGAAAATATTTTATAAAACAATCTATGATGTCAGTGTGTTAGAATGATACTTAGTACATTAAGGCTTTTCTAACTAGAGCTACAACTGTTAAAACATAGAATGCCTCTGATTTGGCCTTTAACTTTGCTAAAACTACTGCTAAAAATATATATAGGTATTCCAATGACTGGACACCAAGTTAATACATTCTAGTAACAGGGTTATAAAAAATGATCAAAACAAAACAATAACAGATACTTAAGTATGTTTTAAAGCGGAATTCTCAGTTAAAATAGACAGGCGCGCCCACTTTTAAAAAACTCCGATTCCGGAAAGCTACTTTTTGCAAAAGAGGCATTCTGCGAAAGCGACATTCTACGAAAGAGACATGAGAAAAAGACATTTTACGACTGTTAGACATTTTGCGAATAAGCCATATAAGGTGATTTATCGTTTATACTAAACGCATTGTAGGTTCTCTGCGTAGCCATATGCTACTACAGCCTGGGCATGCCATCGGGATGCTTTCAAGTTAATACTCTTTGGCAGGCCCATTCACGACATGCAAGTCGAAAATAAAGAGAAAGACTCAAGAAAATGGATTATATTTCAAAGTTGTCTATTTAATTTCTGGACGCACGTCAAGTGATACAATAATAAACACATACCAGAATATTAATTACGAATCATAACATATAACTTACTAAGTAGGTACGATGTTTACTAAAGCAACTACGCATAATGTTTATTTACAATAAGCGCACAAAACAGTTTTGTCCAATAGTGACGTTAATTCGTACCACTGCGTACACAGCATGATAAACAAAATGCAAATGTGATTGGATATAGAAACTGGCTTTTAGCGAAGCACAGAAACGGGGTGAAGTGGACGTCATTAGTCGGCGTCGGAGATAACTTAGTTGTAGTATTACGGTAATTCACAACTTGGTACTACTGACTGACATTATCTATTTCCTATGAATTCCATATTTAACAAGATATGAATAGACGTAGGTATACACACTTACAATCGTTTAACCGAAAAAGCTTTATTGCAGCTAAGTAAAAAATAAATTAAAAAAGAAAATGCGTTTTTAATTTGTTGCTGTTTTATAAATCTATTATCATCGAACGTTCTTTCGAATTTTGAAAATAGAATGTTTATTTTTTCATATAGTCAATATGAAGCGTTCAAAACCAATTAAAGTTATATTATATTCTAATTAATGACTTTAAAAAAATTTCGTCATAAATGTCAGTAATTCATAATTTTCACCGCATTCTTTGTCGTGCGTTAAAATATTTTTAATATTATTTTGTCTAAATTTTCTTAAAATAAATTGAAACCAGATGTTGTAAATTATTATTATTTATTTATTTCAATCTATTTCATTATATTTCAATTGCAATAAATACTTCTTGGTAAATCTACTTAAATATAATATATCTACGAATATCAAAGCTCGTCCAATCATTCTATTAGCTACACGATCGAATTGATTTTCCTATAATATTATATTTCGCTCAGTCGTAAGCTGTCTCTACCCCACGTTAGTAGCAGTTCGAGTCCCGGACCGGTCGGTCATTTAATTATAGCTCTGCGTATTTCAAAACATTGTGCAATACTTTAGTTTTATTATGATTGTAGAATTTTCCATTGCATTGTGCAATCATAATATATTATGTCAAAAAAATTTTCTACCGAATTTTATTTAATTTTAAACTAGATTATGCCCGCAGCTTCGCTCGCGTTAATATACTAAATGTTGTCGATAAGTTTTTTCTCTCGAGAAAAGTGCTTCCTTTGGATGAATGTCCTTTTCCGTATGCCTAAAAAGGTGTATGCAAAATTTTATGATGATCGGTTTAACAGACAAACAAACTCATATTTGCTTTTATAATATTAGTTAGGATATTAAAAAATAAACAATTGTAGGTACATTACAGAGACAGCGATACTTATTAACCACCAAAATGTAAAATTATGCACTGCAATTCAATTTAATATTTGAAAATTCAATTTTTATTTTAAATATATAAGTCGAAATAATAGTCATAGCAAAGTGACTAAGATCAACGGCAAGAGATTAGTAATTTAAATCATGGCTACTAGTATAGATCGTCATTGAATAGTATTTTCATCAAACTAATTTCCAATATTCTTAGTAACTTGTATCTATAGTCTGTACTAATATTATAAAGCTGGAGAGTTTGTTTGTTTGTTTGAACGCGCTAATCTCAGGAAGTACTGGTTCGATTTGAAAAATTATTTTAGTGTTGGATAGCCTATTTATCGAGGAAGGCTATAGGCTATATAACATCACGCTACGACCCACGGGGGCGGTGAAGTAATGATAAACGTGGGTGAAAACGCGGGAACATCTAGTGTATTTTATATGTATAGTGTCACTGTAGTCCAATCAACTTCTTGTAAGAGATAAAAGAAACGCCGAAATAAGTCACTGAATATAGGACTATTCTATGAGGACGACTGTGGCGAGGGGCAATGATGGCGACCGACACACGATTTCGCATCTACGTACTGATATTACATTGCTTTTTGTACCGCTATAGTAACTATTAAAAAAAAACATTATTGTGTCAAATTATCCCAATGGAATATAATAATCCTAGGACTTGCGTTACGTTAGGTTAGGTTTACGTTAAGTTACCCTGGGGACGAGAGGTAGTCGGGTCCGTTTGACCAGGCCCGCACCCACACGGGGGAGCCTGCTATGGACGACTCAATTCTTTTAAGAGCTCCCAACAGGCCCCTCCATTGGGTGAGAGAGGGAACACCCCAGGTTTTTTAGTGGGTATACCAGCGCTCTTCATGCTGGGGAGTCCCACACGCCCCACCGGTGCCGTCCCCTAGCCGGCGGATAGTGCATCAAGCATTATTCATGGGTACCAAAAAAAAAAAGGTTTACGTTAGGTTAGTGAATGATGTAAGTATACAATATTATAAACGCGAATGTAAGTTTGTTTTTGACTCTGACGCCTCAACTACTCAAACGATTATCACGAGGTTTCGCATATATACGTTGTCAGGGGTACAAAAAGACATAGTACATCCACGAAAACGTACTGATCTCTAGTGTAGTTACAGCACATCATTTTAATAAGGAAAATTGAAGCAACAAAATTACATAGGTATACTCCATAGAAATATAAAAAAGTATATCTATGGTATACTCCCAAGCTTCTTTTTATATTTCTATGCTCACAAGGCACACAAAGCTTAGTTAAATTAAAGTTTATAGAAATTCTAACTTCGACAATGATGGCATAATGGTTTAGGTGATCGCCTCAGCATTATGTGACCCCAATTCAGTACAAAGAATTGCGTTATCAACAAATAGTTATTTAGAAACTGGTTGCTTTTTGAGTGCTTAGGATCCCCTGAATAGTCCTAGTACAAGCAATTACTTGTGTTGTATATCACGAACAAAGCAAACAGCAATGTAACTACGTAAACATTATATTACTACGTAAATATTATAATAGACCGTCATTAACTTCATTTACGTTAATCCTTGCTTAGAGAAATGAACAACATCGACTGCCGTTATTCAAAAGCTGCGATGTAGCATTCTTTTGAAAAGAGTAGTCCCTTCCCTTTTTTATTGTTTAGTCTTCCACCAAAACTAAAAGCCTGGAGCCCTGTCTTATTGACAAGTTTTTTAGTCTGATAATCTGTGAGTCTCAAAGATTTTACAGACGTATTGTTTAAAAAATTACTTGTTTTGTAATTAATTATAACAAATACCCTGAACAATTTTAAGTTTTTATGAGTTTAAATCTTTAATTTGTAATGGTTACGCTCCTTTAGGCTCTATCTGATTTGGCTCATTATCTAGGAGAATCATTAAAGGAAAAGTGGAACGAAAGTGAGAAAGGAACCGACCTAGAAAAGCATTTTACTAAAGAACTAATCAAAGCATCAAACGAAGGTTATATAGGGAATAAAAAGAAAGGGTATAGTGGAATATACAGTCTGCAGTAACGTCTCAGAGATCTTGATATTTCCTTTTATTCTCTACCTCTTCTCTATATTATTGTTAAGTATATGGCATACATAGTAAAGACAAGCCTATAGATAGAAGTGTGACCCTAAAGATTTCCTTATGGGAGTTAATATAATCGGAAAATAATATCACAAGTACATAAATTCTATGAGTTATATTATAATATACGAAGTGCAACACTTATCAAAATTGCCATCATGACTAGAGGTTTGCACCGGAGCAGTGAGTACCGGAGAATAACCGGTGGTTTACCGGTAAATGTACTCGATTGAAATAATCGGTAATTAACCGATTGATCTCCGGTGATCGTCGCATCTTATTTTTTTATATAATACAGTTACACAAATAAAAGACATTCAACAATGATTTTTTATAAGTAATTATTAACATTCATGACAATTATTTACCAACTTGTTTCTTTCGAATTAGATTAATTATTTCAGTCATTAATTCAAAGAAAACTGCCTCAAGCAACTCAAATAATTAGCCCAGAAGAAGAAAAAATATTACAAGATATGGTGCTTTTGTTGGATATATTTGAGCAAGCAAGCCAAATGATAAGCGGAGACCAGTATCCAACCTCTAGTTTGATTATACCTATTATTTACGGGGTATTCGATAAAATTCAAAGTTTGGGTCTCAGAATTTCTACAGCGGTAGGTGAAATATTTTTACAAACATTGAAAAACTGTATGAATGGTCGCTTATTGGAATACGAATCTCGAACTGTTTGTCGAATTTCTACTATACTGCATCCCGTTTTTAGAAACAGATTTAGACAATTGCAAAATAAATTGGCTGCTAAAGATGCTGTAAAGGTAGAAATAAATAATATTTTCCGGATCCGAAACATATCTCAAAGTGCAGAAGAAATAGCCACGTCAGGTGGAAATAGTACAAGAGAAACTGGTCGCCCGGATTTGCTTGGATTTCTAAAAAGAAACACCAGTAATGCAGATATGCGCTACGGCAATGAATTTATTCAAAATGTATACGGAAACACAGTATCCTGAAAAAAACCACAATTGGGATGAAGTTGTGCAATTCTGGAAATTCAATAAACATTTAAAGCCTGTAGACAAAATAGCCTTTAAATATCTAGCTGTGACTGCTACTTCTGTAAGGTCAGAGAGAGTATTTTCGACGACAGGACTAATACTAAATGATAGAAGAAACAAGTTACGCTATGACGCTGTTGACATGTTGTGTTTCTTATATCAAAATCAGCATTTGTTATCTTTATACAACGTTTCTTTTTTAAATAAATGATTATATAAATTATATCAATTGATTTTTCTTATTTCTTCATTTGTAATGTAATTAAATAAATAAAAGAAACAAAATTTCTTTATTCTCCGGTGACCTCCGGTTTTTCACCGGAGATTGCCCAACCACCGGTGAATTCAATCGGTTGTTAAAATCTCGCTCCGGTGCAAACCTCTTATGCCATAGCTCCTATTTATAGGGCAAATTATTAAGATTGAATTGAAGATAGACAAGATATTACGTGGGCCGATCCCCGCGGCACTGCAATGCCGGGCCGACCCGTGACGGGAGTGGAGCGAGCCCCGAACATCCCGTCGGATTACAAAAATCAGCTTAATATACTGGTCCCTCAGTGAGGGAACTTTCAGATATTAAGCTGAAAAGAACAGATACTACACTTTGATCTTAGCCAAAAGGCCGAGAAGCGATACTGGTTACAACGAATCCGAGGGAGGTCATTCTGTCGCGGAGAATCTTAACACCGCGATTCAGAAAGTGACGTCATCGATATAGCTCCATCTATCGCTCCACTGAGAAAACTTAACAATCCTCTACTGCCCCCTATACCTTCAAGTGATAACTAAAATGCAGGGAACCGCGTGACTTCAAAAAACAAGTTTGTATTGAAAATAAACTAGGGAGTCGATAACAATATATGCGACGCACGTTTAGAATAATACTGTCGAGGCTTATGATATTTGTATAAATAACAGAAGCTGACATGATGCAGTCTATAAACGGCACCAAGATACGAATGTTAACGCAATTGAATTTGACAGTGATATAAACAGCAAAGATTATAGAAGAGATAAATTTAGTGGCGGTTAGTGCTAACATTTTGCAGAATCTTTTTAAACAATTCATTTAACTGTATAAATCTGTAACATGGTAAAGGATAGAAGGCTCCGTCCAAATAAGATAACTATTCATTATCGCAACACGACAATACTTACAACAAAAGATTATTGTGAGGTTACCCTTGTTTCATCCAAAAAAATATTGACAAATTATCGCTTCCCAAACAATTTTCCGCATAATTTCATTTGCCAAATTATTACTTAGCAAATAAACTCTACAATTGTAACGCAAACCTAATGTTTGGCAAGTGAACGTTTAAACAATAACTTGCTTACCAATTAGTAGGTACTTTTACCAATTTTAATGTAGTCAAAAATTTCCGTTAATAAGTATAACATAGATTACGCAAATTAAAATAACCCAAATATTTAGTATCATCAGTTTTCAATTTACTATTTCTGATCAGTCAATTGCTTAGTCAATGATAAAATGATCTGCATCTTTATGTCAATTGCTTAGTCAATGATAAAATGATCTGCATCTTTATGTCAATTGCTTAGTCAATGATAAAATGATCTGCATCTTTATGTCAATTGCTTAGTCAATGATAAAATGATCTGCATCTTTATGTCAATTGCTTAGTCAATGATAAAATGATCTGCATCTTTATGTCAATTGCTTAGTCAATGATAAAATGATCTGCATCTTTATGTCAATTGCTTAGTCAATGATAAAATGATCTGCATCTTTATGTCAATTGCTTAGTCAATGATAAAATGATCTGCATCTTTATGTCAATTGCTTAGTCAATGATAAAATGATCTGCATCTTTATGTCAATTGCTTAGTCAATGATAAAATGATCTGCATCTTTATGTCAATTGCTTAGTCAATGATAAAATGATCTGCATCTTTATGTCAATTGCTTAGTCAATGATAAAATGATCTGCATCTTTATGTCAATTGCTTAGTCAATGATAAAATGATCTGCATCTTTATGTCAATTGCTTAGTCAATGATAAAATGATCTGCATCTTTATGTCAATTGCTTAGTCAATGATAAAATGATCTGCATCTTTATGTCAATTGCTTAGTCAATGATAAAATGATCTGCATCTTTATGTCAATTGCTTAGTCAATGATAAAATGATCTGCATCTTTATGTCAATTGCTTAGTCAATGATAAAATGATCTGCATCTTTATGTCAATTGCTTAGTCAATGATAAAATGATCTGCATCTTTATGTCAATTGCTTAGTCAATGATAAAATGATCTGCATCTTTATGTCAATTGCTTAGTCAATGATAAAATGATCTGCATCTTTATGTCAATTGCTTAGTCAATGATAAAATGATCTGCATCTTTATGTCAATTGCTTAGTCAATGATAAAATGATCTGCATCTTTATGTCAATTGCTTAGTCAATGATAAAATGATCTGCATCTTTATGTCAATTGCTTAGTCAATGATAAAATGATCTGCATCTTTATGTCAATTGCTTAGTCAATGATAAAATGATCTGCATCTTTATGTCAATTGCTTAGTCAATGATAAAATGATCTGCATCTTTATGTCAATTGCACAGAATGTTTCTTGTTTTACATTCAAAAAATATTTCATTATATTTTTTGTCATAACAAATCATTTGACTAAATGTTTATTGTCTAAAGACTGTTCGCTGTAATAAATAATATTATGATTAAATACCAAATGCCTTAATGACATAAACCTGGGTAATATTCTGTCGAGTACAAATTTGACCAAATGTAATGTAATGTGCGTACTAAAATCATTACCAAATATTGCATTGGTATAAAAAAAGGTTGCTGAAATTTGTTTGGATAATGAAATGTCAAAATAATTTTGACAAAACAGTACGTGTGGATCCCTATTATTGTTCTTGTATACGTAATTGAATTATTTAAGTATAGAAATTGCCGTAGCCTATTCCAATCATATTGATGTCAAACAGATTTTACTAGATCGTAGTTTTCTTCTAATCTGATAATAAACACATAAAGCAGATAAGAGACGGAGTTCGAATAATATTATATACTGTAAAAGATGAATGAGACTCTGATAATCCGATACTGTCTTAACATCTATTAAACATCGTATGAATCATTTAAGAAGCAAAACAATAAATAACTTAAATGAGAATAATCTTCGATCAAATTTTGATTGATGAGAATAATGGTAGCAAGGTAAGCAACGAACTATCTACAAGTATCAAACTTTGAATGGTACTCATAGAATTGCGAACATCATTGCAGCTCATTACAAATTTACAATTATACCCTCAAATCAAACAGGTCTTTTAAAATTCTTAATACCTTGTGTATTCTGCTTTAAATTATTGCTTTTTGTGTCCTTAATGCTACGAAGTATCGGACATTATCAGCTGTGATATAACAGATCAGGTAATAATATATCTTGGTTCTGAAAGGACATCTAATTTTAACCATGTGAATATAATCAATTAATCACGTTTGTCGTCAAATAAACTAGATTGGAACTCCTAGTTTAAATACCTGTTATTTATTTTTATTTAATTTATTTTTGCATAAAGGTTACAGACTAATATTCTTATATAGGTACAGATACAATAATTAATTTCTATTGCTAATAACAAGCTCTCACATATATATATGACAATATACAATTGAAGTTTGCATTGTACTTGCATCTAAGGTGATATTATAATGCGTATGTAGTTACTGAGCTGTGAACATATTAAGATGGTTATTTTGAATACAAGCATAAAAAAAAACAAAGAAGTATATGAAAGAAAAACAAAACAAAAACATACTTCAGGAAAATCTGTGCCAGAAATTAAGGATCACTATTAAAAAAATATTAATTATTATACTGTGCGTGCATTGGTACAAAATAAATCTATATCCATGTGCGTCGGCAGATTGTTAAATGCTTTAGCGCTGGGATATGTCTAATAAGGGTCGTTTTCTTAACCCGTGTACATAAGTACGTAAAGATATTTTGCTTAGTAGATCTGGGCAATCAATGGAATCGATTGTAATATTTGCTAGGAAGCAGATATCATTTACGTTTCGTCTCATTTCCAGTAGCAAGAAATGGTATCTAGTTATTACGAGAATCCGCGCTTTGATCTAATTGCTATAAATAGATAGCTTATTCAAGAGAGAAGTTATCAAGGTATCACGTGGGCCGATCCCGGCGGCACTGCAATGCCGGGCCGACCCGTGACGGGAGTGGAGCGAGCCCCGAACATCCCGTCGGATTACAAAAATCAGTTTAATATACTGGTCCCTCAGTGAGGGAACTTTCAGATATTAAGCTGAAAAGAACAGATACTACACTTTGATCTTAGCCAAAAGGCCGAGAAGCGATACTGGTTACAACGAATCCGAGGGAGGTCATTCCGTCGCGGAGAATCTTAACACCGCGATTCAGAAAGTGACATCATTTGTATAATTCCATCTATCGCTCTACTGGTACAACTCAACTAAGCCCCCACCGTTACCATCTATACCTTCACGGGAGAACTAAAATGCAAAGAACCGGTTCACCCCTCACAACAAGCTAGAGTGAATAAGGACAACAGTAGGTATGTATTTATTGTTACAAAAATACGCATGGTATTTTTAATAATACTTACCAGAGGGCAGTCGTGTAGTAAAATCTGAATCTGATAATAGTTATTTAAGTTATATTTGTAGTCAACGAAATAGAATCTAAAACACAAAATATCTTAGAAAATTTCGATGTACCTACACCATTTAATATAACAATGGATTGTAATGATCCGATTTCTACGAGACAAATAAGATAACCTGTAAAGAGATATTATTAGATACTAGCTTTAAAACAAAAGTAGCCTATGTCCTTCCCCAAGTTTTAAACTATATCTGTACCAAATTACATCTAAATCGGTTGAGTGGTTTAACCGTGAAAAGGTAACAGACAGACAGAGTTACTTTCGAATTTATAATATTAGTAAGGAATTAAGGATAACAATTTAATTAAAAAACAAACATCATAAAGAATGAGTATTGAGTATGATCTAATACTAAATACAAACGTACCATAAATTGTTATTAGTCCTGCCTAAAACTATTGAAACAATAGTCTACTTCTTTGAAAACATACATAATTATGTGGGATATTATGACCCAATTCTAGTGCAATCTTCAGTCCCTTGGTTTAGAAACAAACAAAGTCTGCAGGCTACTGTTTATCATGCATTTGGCTTTCCTTATATGCAAAGGTAAATTTGTCATCAAATAAACTAGATTGGAACTCCTAGTTTAAATACCTGTTATTACGAGAATCCGCGTTCCGAGCAGACAGCTATTACTGCTAGTAGCTTATTCAATAGAGAAGTTATGTAAGTATCACGTGGGCCGATCCCGGCGGCACTGCAATGCCGGGCCGACCCGTGACGGGAGTGGAGCGAGCCCCGAACATCCCGTCGGATTACAAAATCAGTTTAATATACTGGTCCCTCAGTGAGGGAACTTTCAGATATTAAGCTGAAAAGAACAGATACTACACTTTGATCTTAGCCAAAAGGCCGAGAAGCGATACCGGTTAGAACGATTCCGAGGGAGGTCATTCAGTCGCAGAGAATCTTAACACCGCGATTCAGAAAGTAACGTCATTGTCGTAGTCCCATCTATCGTACTTCTGACACAACTCAACGATCGACACGAGAGAACTAAAATGCATGGCACCACACACAAGTTTGAGTTGAACATAAAATAGGGTGCCGAATGTGCCGATAACAAAACATGACATAATCCGGTTATGACAATTTGGTTAGATTATAACAAGTTAGTCACCTGTCCAAAAATATTTATAATCAGAGCTAATAATATAATATTTTCCATCTAGCCAAAAAGTCCTACAAATGGTATTCTCCTATATTTATCAAATGAAATATAGTACCTATTTATTCTAGAAAAAAATAATTGTATTATAAGACTGACACTAGATCGTAACTTTACTTTGAACAAGAATAATTAGCCTTCTAATACAATTGGGAGAACTAGATAGCTAAAATATAGCCAACACAGATTTCAAAATCCATTCTTTTTTTTTATCAAGTGGTGGATCCATCAGGGCTTCATTGTAGGCCCAACCGTACAATCTGATAATCATATACAGATCATTGTAAGAGAATTGTTGGTTGGATGCAGGTGGCCCAAGACCGGTCTGTGTGGAAAACCTTGGGGGAGGCCTATGTCCAGCAGTGGACGTCTTTTGGCTGACATGATGATGATGATGATTGTAATAGCTGAGGGCCAATTCTCGTAAATCATAATAAAAGCTGTTTCATAATATGGTTCAAAGTTCCAATCTGGTGTGTGTCTGAAATATCACATATGTAATTCTCCCAAAAATAAAATGAATGTACATATATTCTGAACAATACTTTATTACGACAATTGGCCCTCTGACAATTTTAGCGCGCCGTTCTGTATTAAATATTGATACATCGTGGATCCACTAACGTGCACATTTAGGCACTTATTAATGTTTTATCTGATTGATCTCATCAGTAAGGCGAAAATTATTTACTATATAGATTTCCAGTCTCATAAATACCGCAAAAGGTTTTGTTCAAAAATTAAATAAACGTCATATTTGATCTGAAATGCGATTTATATTTACATTTGATGAATTTAGTAGTATGCCATTTGTGATGTTCATGATTAAATCGGAATTGTATTGTGCGTAGTTTTCATAACAAACATTTTCTTTCTCCAATGACTTATTTGTCAAAGCTATCCAAATTGCCAAATGTTAGTACCGGATTATCCAGTGGCGTAACTACACCATCAGGCCCGTGGCAAATTCATCGGATGAGGCCCTTAATATAAAAAAGTGAATACTTGGCGCCAAAAAGATTTTTTTGTTATGATTATGGACTATTGCTTTTAATCTAGTTTTCCATGTAACCGCCGCCGTTGTTGATATAAATCTTTCTCTCGCTTATATTTTCGAAGCGATACTATACTATCTAAACATTTGATATCTTTTAGATCCCCTATTTGCGTATAACCAAAATGAACTAAACGCAATGGAAGCATTGTAAAACTGAGCAATATCTATTTCTTATGAATGTGTTAAAATATTAATAATTTAGTTATTTGTATAATTCGTGAGCCCTGTATTAATTTATAACTGCCAGTATACAGAATCAAAGGCTACCTTCTAACTTTTGCTCTAACGACTCATCCTAACAAGTTCTGATTTTTAGCGTTAATTCCTAACTAATATTATAAATGCAAATGTGAGTATGTTTGTTTGTTTGTTACGCTTTCACGCCTTAACTACTTGACCGATCATCATGAAATTTTGCATAAACGTTGTCAGGGCTGTTGTCTCCTGTTGGAAAGGACATAAGGTACATTTCACTTAGAAAAAAGTACTGTTAGAACCTTAACCTAACCTACATTTACGCTAGCGAAGCTGCAATAAGGTATAATTTCAAAAACAGTACCTTTCTTCAAAAATATTTCAAATTTTTGTAATAAATATTGGGGTCACTGATGCTCGTGGGCTCTCGGGCCAGCGGTCTCCTCAGGCCGGTGGCCTGTGGCATTTTGCCCGCTTTGCCACCCCACCACGGGGCTTATCGCATGTATTGTTATCGACACCCTAGTTTATGTTCAACACAAACTTGTTGTGTGTGGTGCCGTGCATTTTAGTTCTCTCGTGTCGATCGTCGAGTTGTGTCAGTAGTGCGATAGATGGGACTACGACAATGACATCACTTTCTGAATCGCGGTGTTAAGATTCTCCGCGACTGAATGACCTCCCTCGGATTCGTTGTAACTGGTATCGCTTCTCGGCCTTTTGGCTAAGATCAAAGTGTAGTATCTGTTCTTTTCAGCTTAATATCTGAAAGTTCCCTCACTGAGGGACCAGTATATTAAACTGATTTTTGTAATCCGACGGGATGTTCGGGGCTCGCTCCACTCCCGTCACGGGTCGGCCCGGCATTGCAGTGCCGCTGGGATCGGCCCACGTAATACCTTGTCTATCTTCAATCTGATTAATTTGCTCTATACCTAATAGGAGCTATGTCATGATATTTTCGTGAAATGGTTTCAGATAGTCATAATGTTAATTAACCACCTGAGGAAACTTTATTTTTTTACTAATTATAAAAAAATAACATCTCAATAATTAATGTCGTAAATAATAACCGGCGGTCCTTTTTATTGTCCCTTATTATTTACGACATTATATTTTATATTGCTTCCCTTTTTCTCAACTTTTCAAATATAGCTTGAGCAGTTCCTAGATTTTGGGACACTTCCTTCTTACATGCGTTTTTTACTAAAGCCATTTCATTTATTACATTATCAGCGTGCAGCGTTACAAGTACATATAAAGTTTTTCGCGTATTACTTCATTCTCATTTTTTATTATAATGGTAGCTGAACATTGTTCTCTATTTACACATCTCCAATAGTAGAGTTCCATCTTTATTTAAACCACTTATATTGTAGCGAAATCCACCACGAAATAGAGATTTTTGCTCCTTTTGATTGCTTATAAAATGACAAAACAACAGACATAGCGTAAGAAAAATATTTTTGAATACTAGGACCGCTAGGACGGATAAACATAAAATATTGACTATAGAAATATTTGAATAGAATACGTAAAATATGTAGATAACAGTGATCACGTATTTTTTATTCGTTATTTTCTACTTATAGTGCATAGTTGAGATAAAAATTATATTTACTTATCATCACATTAATTTCAACTTAACCAAACTTAATACTGCACTAACAAATTATAACTATAAAAATTAATCATGGCTTAAAGCCAAACGATAACAAAATATATAATTAGAATCAACAGATATAATATGAAGAATAACGAAACATCTTAATAGAATATACATTATTATTATTGAACTGACAGGAGTAAATGACATTTATATAATGCAATAAACTGAAGTAGCCAGTAATGTGTGTAAAATGATAAGGAAATAGATACTACTTGTACTTGATCAGTACCATTATGATAAACGCTCATACAAAAAGGAAAGGATATTTTAGTCGTACAATACTACAGACATGATGGATGATACTCTATAGACATGATGATACTATAGATAGACAAATGATACTATAAAGTATTTGCCACTATCAATCAAGTTAATATTAATTTTAGATCATTATGTACCCAAAAAGCTAGTACATACTTACATAGTTTTATTAGATTACTACGAAGTACGAAAGTTTAACAATGTCTTATACGGAATCTACCTAATTTCTGGCACCCACCAGCCATAACCCACCACAGGGCTACTGAGTACTAAACCAAATTGAAGATAATTATAGTGTTACGTGGGCCGATCCCGGCGGCACTGCAATGCCAGGCCGACCCGTGACGGGAGTGGAGCGAGCCCCGAACATCCCGTCGGATTACAAAAATCAGTTTAATATACTGGTCCCTCAGTGAGGGAACTTTCAGATATTAAGCTGAAAAGAACAGATACTACACTTTGATCTTAGCCAAAAGGCCGAGAAGCGATACAGGTTACAACGAATCCGAGGGAGGTCATTCCGTCGCGGAGAATCTTAACACCGCGATTCAGAAAGTGACATAATTTGTATAATTCCATCTATCGCTCTACTGGTACAACTCAACTAAGCCCCCACCGTTACCATCTATACCTTCACGGGAGAACTAAAATGCAAAGAACCGGTTCACCCCTCACAACGAGCTAGAGTGAATAAGGACAACAGTAGGTATGTATTTATTGTTACAAAAATACGCATGGTATTTTTAATAATACTTACCAGAGGGCAGTCGTGTAGTAAAATCTGAATCTGATAATAGTTATTTAAGTTATATTTGTAGTCAACGAAATAGAATCTAAAACACAAAATATCTTAGAAAATTTCGATGTACCTACACCATTTAATATAACAATGGATTGTAATGATCCGATATCTACGAGACAAATAAGATAACCTGTAAAGAGATATTATTAGATACTAGCTTTAAAACAAAAGTAGCCTATGTCCTTCCCCAAGTTTTAAACTATATCTGTACCAAATTACATCTAAATCGGTTGAGTGGTTTAACCGTGAAAAGGTAACAGACAGACAGAGTTACTTTCGAATTTATAATATTAGTAAGGAAGTAAGGATAACAATTTAATTAAAAAACAAACATCATAAAGAATGAGTATTGAGTATGATCTAATACTAAATACAAACGTACCATAAATTGTTATTAGTCCTGCCTAAAACTATTGAAACAATAGTCTAATTCTTTGAAAACATATGTACATAATTATGTGGGATATTATGACCCAATTCTAGTGCAATCTTCAGTCCCTTGGTTTAGAAACAAACAAAGTCTGCAGGCTACTGTTTATCATGCATTTGGCTTTCCTTATATGCAAAGGTAAATTTGTCATCAAATAAACTAGATTGGAACTCCTAGTTTAAATACCTGTTATTACGAGAATCCGCGTTCCGAGCAGACAGCTATTACTGCTAGTAGCTTATTCAATAGAGAAGTTATGTAAGTATCACGTGGGCCGATCCCGGCGGCACTGCAATGCCGGGCCGACCCGTGACGGGAGTGGAGCGAGCCCCGAACATCCCGTCGGATTACAAAATCAGTTTAATATACTGGTCCCTCAGTGAGGGAACTTTCAGATATTAAGCTGAAAAGAACAGATACTACACTTTGATCTTAGCCAAAAGGCCGAGAAGCGATACCGGTTAGAACGATTCCGAGGGAGGTCATTCAGTCGCAGAGAATCTTAACACCGCGATTCAGAAAGTAACGTCATTGTCGTAGTCCCATCTATCGTACTTCTGACACAACTCAACGATCGACACGAGAGAACTAAAATGCATGGCACCACACACAAGTTTGAGTTGAACATAAAATAGGGTGCCGAATGTGCCGATAACAAAACATGACATAATCCGGTTATGACAATTTGGTTAGATTATAACAAGTTAGTCACCTGTCCAAAAATATTTATAATCAGAGCTAATAATAGAATATTTTAAATCTAGCCAAAAAATCCTACAAATGGTATTCTCCTATATTTATCAAATGAAATATAGTACCTATTTATTCTAGAAAAAAATAATTGTATTATAAGACTGACACTAGATCGTAACTTTACTTTGAACAAGAATAATTAGCCTTCTAATACAATTGGGAGAACTAGATAGCTAAAATATAGCCAACACAGATTTCAAAATCCATTCTTTTTTTTAATCAAGTGGTGGATCCATCAGGGCTTCATTGTAGGCCCAACCGTACAATCTGATAATCATATACAGATCATTGTAAGAGAATTGTTGGTTGGATGCAGGTGGCCCAAGACCGGTCTGTGTGGAAAACCTTGGGGGAGGCCTATGTCCAGCAGTGGACGTCTTTTGGCTGACATGATGATGATGATGATTGTAATAGCTGAGGGCCAATTCTCGTAAATCATAATAAAAGCTGTTTCATAATATGGTTCAAAGTTCCAATCTGGTGTGTGTCTGAAATATCACATATGTAATTCTCCCAAAAATAAAATGAATGTACATATATTCTGAACAATACTTTATTACGACAATTGGCCCTCTGACAATTTTAGCGCGCCGTTCTGTATTAAATATTGATACATCGTGGATCCACTAACGTGCACATTTAGGCACTTATTAATGTTTTATCTGATTGATCTCATCAGTAAGGCGAAAATTATTTACTATATAGATTTCCAGTCTCATAAATACCGCAAAAGGTTTTGTTCAAAAATTAAATAAACGTCATATTTGATCTGAAATGCGATTTATATTTACATTTGATGAATTTAGTAGTATGCCATTTGTGATGTTCATGATTAAATCGGAATTGTATTGTGCGTAGTTTTCATAACAAACATTTTCTTTCTCCAATGACTTATTTGTCAAAGCTATCCAAATTGCCAAATGTTAGTACCGGATTATCCAGTGGCGTAACTACACCATCAGGCCCGTGGCAAATTCATCGGATGAGGCCCTTAATATAAAAAAGTGAATACTTGGCGCCAAAAAGATTTTTTTGTTATGATTATGGACTATTGCTTTTAATCTAGTTTTCCATGTAACCGCCGCCGTTGTTGATATAAATCTTTCTCTCGCTTATATTTTCGAAGCGATACTATACTATCTAAACATTTGATATCTTTTAGATCCCCTATTTGCGTATAACCAAAATGAACTAAACGCAATGGAAGCATTGTAAAACTGAGCAATATCTATTTCTTATGAATGTGTTAAAATATTAATAATTTAGTTATTTGTATAATTCGTGAGCCCTGTATTAATTTATAACTGCCAGTATACAGAATCAAAGGCTACCTTCTAACTTTTGCTCTAACGACTCATCCTAACAAGTTCTGATTTTTAGCGTTAATTCCTAACTAATATTATAAATGCAAATGTGAGTATGTTTGTTTGTTTGTTACGCTTTCACGCCTTAACTACTTGACCGATCATCATGAAATTTTGCATAAACGTTGTCAGGGCTGTTGTCTCCTGTTGGAAAGGACATAAGGTACATTTCACTTAGAAAAAAGTACTGTTAGAACCTTAACCTAACCTACATTTACGCTAGCGAAGCTGCAATAAGGTATAATTTCAAAAACAGTACCTTTCTTCAAAAATATTTCAAATTTTTGTAATAAATATTGGGGTCACTGATGCTCGTGGGCTCTCGGGCCAGCGGTCTCCTCAGGCCGGTGGCCTGTGGCATTTTGCCCGCTTTGCCACCCCACCACGGGGCTTATCGCATGTATTGTTATCGACACCCTAGTTTATGTTCAACACAAACTTGTTGTGTGTGGTGCCGTGCATTTTAGTTCTCTCGTGTCGATCGTCGAGTTGTGTCAGTAGTGCGATAGATGGGACTACGACAATGACATCACTTTCTGAATCGCGGTGTTAAGATTCTCCGCGACTGAATGACCTCCCTCGGATTCGTTGTAACTGGTATCGCTTCTCGGCCTTTTGGCTAAGATCAAAGTGTAGTATCTGTTCTTTTCAGCTTAATATCTGAAAGTTCCCTCACTGAGGGACCAGTATATTAAACTGATTTTTGTAATCCGACGGGATGTTCGGGGCTCGCTCCACTCCCGTCACGGGTCGGCCCGGCATTGCAGTGCCGCCGGGATCGGCCCACGTAATACCTTGTCTATCTTCAATCTGATTAATTTGCTCTATACCTAATAGGAGCTATGTCATGATATTTTCGTGAAATGGTTTGATAGTCATAATGTTAATTAACCACCTGATGAAAATTTTATTTTTTTACTAATTATAAAAAAATAACATCTCAATAATTAATGTCGTAAATAATAACCGGCGGTCCTTTTTATTGTCCCTTATTATTTACGACATTATATTTTATATTGCTTCCCTTTTTCTCAACTTTTCAAATATAGCTTGAGCAGTTCCTAGATTTTGGGACACTTCCTTCTTACATGCGTTTTTTACTAAAGCCATTTCATTTATTACATTATCAGCGTGCAGCGTTACAAGTACATATAAAGTTTTTCGCGTATTACTTCATTCTCATTTTTTATTATAATGGTAGCTGAACATTGTTCTCTATTTACACATCTCCAATAGTAGAGTTCCATCTTTATTTAAACCACTTATATTGTAGCGAAATCCACCACGAAATAGAGATTTTTGCTCCTTTTGATTGCTAATAAAATGACAAAACAACAGACATAGCGTAAGAAAAATATTTTTGAATACTAGGACCGCTAGGACGGATAAACATAAAATATTGACTATAGAAATATTTGAATAGAATACGTAAAATATGTAGATAACAGTGATCACGTATTTTTTATTCGTTATTTTCTACTTATAGTGCATAGTTGAGATAAAAATTATATTTACTTATCATCACATTAATTTCAACTTAACCAAACTTAATACTGCACTAACAAATTATAACTATAAAAATTAATCATGGCTTAAGCCAAACGATAACAAAATATATAATTAGAATCAACAGATATAATATGAAGAATAACGAAACATCTTAATATAATATACATTATTATTATTGAACTGACAGGAGTAAATGACATTTATATAATGCAATAAACTGAAGTAGCCAGTAATGTGTGTAAAATGATAAGGAAATAGATACTACTTGTACTTGATCAGTACCATTATGATAAACGCTCATACAAAAAGGAAAGGATATTTTAGTCGTACAATACTACAGACATGATGGATGATACTCTATAGACATGATGATACTATAGATAGACAAATGATACTATAAAGTATTTGCCACTATCAATCAAGTTAATATTAATTTTAGATCATTATGTACCCAAAAAGCTAGTACATACTTACATAGTTTTATTAGATTACTACGAAGTACGAAAGTTTAACAATGTCTTATACGGAATCTACCTAATTTCTGGCACCCACCAGCCATAACCCACCACAGGGCTACTGAGTACTAAACCAAATTGAAGATAATTGTAGTGTTACGTGGGCCGATCCCGGCGGCACTGCAATGCCAGGCCGACCCGTGACGGGAGTGGAGCGAGCCCCGAACATCCTGTCGGATTACAAAAATCAGTTTAATATACTGGTCCCTCAGTGAGGGAACTTTCAGATATTAAGCTGAAAAGAACAGATACTACACTTTGATCTTAGCCAAAAGGCCGAGAAGCGATACAGGTTACAACGAATCCGAGGGAGGTCATTCCGTCGCGGAGAATCTTAACACCGCGATTCAGAAAGTGACATCATTTGTATAATTCCATCTATCGCTCTACTGGTACAACTCAACTAAGCCCCCACCGTTACCATCTATACCTTCACGGGAGAACTAAAATGCAAAGAACCGGTTCACCCCTCACAACGGGCTAGAGTGAATAAGGACAACAGTATGTATATTGTTACAAAAATACGCATGGTATTTTAATAATACTTACCAGAGGGCAGTCGTGTAGTAAAATCTGAATCTGATAATAGTTATTTAAGTTATATTTGAAGTCAACGAAATAGAATCTAAAACACAAAATATCTTAGAAAATGTCGATGTACCTACACCATTTAATATAACAATGGATTGTAATGATCCGATATCTACGAGACAAATTAGATAACCTGTAAAGAGATATTATTAGATACTAGCTTTAAAACAAAAGTAGCCTATGTCCTTCCCCAAGTTTTAAACTATATCTGTACCAAATTTCATCTAAATCGGTTGAGTGGTTTAACCGTGAAAAGGTAACAGATAGACAGAGTTACTTTCGAATTTATAATATTAGTAAGGAAGTAAGGATAACAATTTAATTAAAAAACAAACATCATAAAGAATGAGTATTGAGTATGATCTAATACTAAATACAAACGTACCATAAATTGTTATTAGTCCTGCCTAAAACTATTGAAACAATAGTCTACTTCTTTGAAAACATACATAATTATGTGGGATATTATGACCCAATTCTAGTGCAATCTTCAGTCCCTTGGTTTAGATACAAACAAAGTCTGCAGGCTACTGTTTATCATGCATTTGGCTTATCTTATATGCAAAGGTAGATTTGTCATCAAATAAACTAGATTGGAACTCCTAGTTTAAATACCTGTTATTACGAGAATCCGCGTTCCGATCAGACAGCTATTACTGCTAGTAGCTTATTCAATAGAGAAGTTATGTAAGTATTACGTGGGCCGATCCCGGCGGCACTGCAATGCCGGGCCGACCCGTGACGGGAGTGGAGCGAGCCCCGAACATCCCGTCGGATTACAAAAATCAGTTTAATATACTGGTCCCTCAGTGAGGGAACTTTCAGATATTAAGCTGAAAAGAACAGATACTACACTTTGATCTTAGCCAAAAGGCCGAGAAGCGATACCGGTTAGAACGATTCCGAGGGAGGTCATTCAGTCGCAGAGAATCTTAACACCGCGATTCAGAAAGTAACGTCATTGTCGTAGTCCCATCTATCGTACTTCTGACACAACTCAACGATCGACACGAGAGAACTAAAATGCATGGCACCACACACAAGTTTGAGTTGAACATAAAATAGGGTGCCGAATGTGCCGATAACAAAACATGACATAATCCGGTTATGACAATTTGTTTAGATTATAACAAGTTAGTCACCTGTCCAAAATACTTATATTCAGAGCTAATTATTGTTATTCAAATGGTTTAGAATATTTTCCATCTAGCCAAAAAATCCTACAAATGGTATTCTCCTATATTTATCAATGAAATACCTATAGTACCTATATATTCTAGAAAAAAAATGTGTGTGTGTTCCAGAGTACACAGGTAAGAAGTGAAACTTCTTTACGACATTAATTAGTTAATTAGTTAACAAAAATTATTTAACTAACTTTAATATTAATATTTATTTCATAACTTAATAAAAATAATTCAAAGCAGATATTTAATGACTTAATCAATTACACAAGTTATGAATAAATAATTGGAATTATCTTTTCAAAGTAATACAATTATATGATGACAGTTAATCTTGTAGAAATGCAACGATTTTATAAAATTAAAAATGAATAAATAAATCATTAAAAACGAATAATTAAAAAAGATGTACGTATACATATTTTTATTTTCTAATCGTGTTTTGTTTTATTTTTAAATTATTATTTAATTTATATTTTTTATTGTTTTTAGAATTAATAATGTTCACTAGATTTACAGTCATATTTATTAATACTTGCTAATTTTAACAGATTTATATACATTCACTGATACTTACAATCAAAAAGTGAGGTTAACCTCAAATAAATATTAAAATCATGCTCATACGTGTTGAATTTATAAAACGAAATATATAATCACTCTCACTTTTCTTGTAAATTCACTTAAATTTGAATAAGTGTTTTTATTTTATCACTTTCAAATTAATATATTGTTATTCTTATTTCAAACCAAACTTCAAAACTAATATATTGTTGTTATTATTATAAATATATTACATTATATTCTTTACGTCACTATACTAAACTTTGATAAAAAAAGCAACATGGCGCGTAACCGAAAAACGTGACGATTTTTTTTACACTGCTACAAAATTTCTCCCATACGTCGATAAAGAAGTTTCACTTCAAAAATAATGGTATTATAAGACTGACACTAGATCGTAACTTTACTTTGAACAAGAATAGTTAGCCTTCTGATACAATTGGGAGAACTAGATAGCTAAAATATAGCCAACACAGATTTCAACATCCATTCTTTTTTTTAATCAAGTGGTGGATCCATCAGGGCTTCATTGTAGGCCCAACCGTACAATCTGATAATCATATACAGATCATTGTAAGAAAATTGTTGGTTGGATGCAGGTGGCCCAAGACCGGTCTGTGTGGAAAACCTTGGGGGAGGCCTATGTCCAGCAGTGGACGTCTTTTGGCTGACATGATGATGATGATGATTGTAATAGCTGAGGGCCAATTCTCGTAAATCATAATAAAAGCTGTTTCATAATATGGTTCCAAGTTCCAATCTGGTGTGTGTCTGAAATATCACATATGTAATTCTCCCAAAAATAAAATGAACGTATATTCTGAACAATACTTTATTATGACAATTGACCCTCTGACAATTTTAGCGCGCCGTTCTGTATTAAATATTGATACATCGTGGATCCACTAACGTGCACTTTTTGATGTTCATGATTAAATCGGAATTGTATTGTGCGTAGTTTTCATAACAAACATTTTCTTTCTCCAATGACTTATTTGTCAAAGCTATCCAAATTGCCAAATGTTAGTACCGGATTATCCAGTGGCGTAACTACACCATCAGGCCCGTGGCAAATTCATCGGATGAGGCCCTTAATATAAAAAAGTGAATACTTGGCGCCAAAAAGATTTTTTTGTTATGATTATGGACTATTGCTTTTAATCTAGTTTTCCATGTAACCGCCGCCGTTGTTGATATAAATCTTTCTCTCGCTTATATTTTCGAAGCGATACTATACTATCTAAACATTTGATATCTTTTAGATCCCCTATTTGCGTATAACCAAAATGAACTAAACGCAATGGAAGCATTGTAAAACTGAGCAATATCTATTTCTTATGAATGTGTTAAAATATTAATAATTTAGTTATTTGTATAATTCGTGAGCCCTGTATTAATTTATAACTGCCAGTATACAGAATCAAAGGCTACCTTCTAACCTTTGCTCTAACGACTCATCCTAACAAGTTCTGATTTTTAGCGTTAATTCCTAACTAATATTATAAATGCAAATGTGAGTTCGTTTGTTTGTTTGTTACGCTTTCACGCTTTCACGCCTTAACTACTTGACCGATCATCATGAAATTTTGCATAAACGTTGTCAGGGCTGTTGTCTCCTGTTGGAAAGGACATAAGGTACATTTCACTTAGAAAAAAGTACTGTTACAACCTTAACCTAACCTACATTTACGCTAGCGAATCTGCAATAAGGTATAATTTCAAAAACAGTACCTTTCTTCAAAAATATTTCAAATTTTTGTAATAAATATTGGGGTCACTGATGCTCGTGGGCTCTCGGGCCAGCGGTCTCCTCAGGCCGGTGGCCTGTGGCATTTTTCCCGCTTTGCCACCCCACCACGGGACTTATCGCATGTATTGTTATCGACACCCTAGTTTATGTTCAACACAAACTTGTTGTGTGTGGTGTCGTGCATTTTAGTTCTCTCATGTCGATCGTCGAGTTGTGTCAGTAGTGCGATAGATGGGACTACGACAATGACATCACTCTCTGAATCGCGGTGTTAAGATTCTCCGCGACGGAATGACCTCCCTCGGATTCGTTATGACTGGTATCGCTTCTCGGCCTTTTGGCTAAGATCAAAGTGTAGTATCTGTTCTTTTCAGCTTAATATCTGAAAGTTCCCTCACTGAGGGACCAGTATATTAAACTGATTTTTGTAATCCGACGGGATGTTCGGGGCTCGCTCCACTCCCGTCACGGTTCGGCCCGGCATTGCAGTGCCGCCGGGATCGGCCCACGTTATTCCTTGTCTATCTTCAATCTGATTAATTTGCCCTATAATAGGATCTAGGTATGTCATGATTTTTTCGTGTAATGGTTTCAGATAGTCATAATGTTAATTAACCACCCGAAGCAATTTTAATTTTTTACTAATTAAGTATAAAAAATAACATCTCAATAATTAATGTCGTAAATAATAACGGGCGGCCCTTTTTATTTCCCCTTATTATTTACGACATTATATTGCTTTCCCTTTTTCTCAACTTTTCAAATATAGCTTGAGCAGTTCCTAGATTTTGGTATACTTCCTACTTACATGCGTTTTTTACTAAAGCCATTTCATTTATTACATTATCAGCGTGCAGCGTTACAAGTATAACATTTTTCGCATATTACTTCATTCTCATTTTTTATTATAATGGTAGCTGAACATTGTTCTCTATTTACACATCTCCAATAGTACAGTTCCATCTTTCACACACACACACACACCCTCATACACGCCCTCACACACACATACACACAACACTCTATGTATAGCTTTAAATAATTTCCTAATATATATTTATATAGTTTACCTTTTAATAGATGATTACCATAACTACCATAAATACCAGTAATGTTATTAATAGTTTATCAACTTGTCAATGCTTAAGCAATATTGTCACACGAATCTGTAAGAGGAAGGCGCCAGTGTCTGTAACACAGTAAATACTAGCACAGGCACTGACGTTCACTCTATCTCTAAAATACATAGCATTGTACATAATGGTACTTTTATATATTATGTGATTGAGATGGACAAACTGTATTTGGCTTTTGATAATAAATTATTATTATTATTATTATTATCTTTATTTAAACCACTTATATTGTAGCGAAATCCACCACGAAATAGAGATTTTTGCCCCTTTTGATTGCTAATAAAATGACAAACAACAGACATGATACTATAGATAGACAAATGATACTATAGAGTATTTGCCACTATAAAACAAGTTAATATTAATTTTAGACCATTATGTACCCAAAAATCTAGTACATACTTACACAGTTTTATTAGATTACTACGAAGTACGAAGTTTAACTTAAAGTCTTAAACGAAATCTACCTAATTTCTGGCACCCACCACTAGAGGTGAGGTGTTGACATGACTCAGTTGTTTAAGTCCTTTAAAATATGACTTAAACAACTAGTTCAGACTAAAAAGACTATCTTTAAACTAATAAGACTATCTTTAGACTAATAAGACTATCTTTAGACTAATAAGACTAGCTTGAAGACTTAAACAGCTTAACGACTCAGTCCTTTAAGAAAATGCTTACACCTTAGTCGGTTAATAAAATCTTATACAGCTAGCCTTTTAAGTCTTTGTCCCAATGATAATAACTATCCAGCAATATTCGTGGTTAATAAATCGCAATAAACCTTTTTCTCGGTCTCCTGCCGGCCCTGTCGGACATACAACATGTTTATTACATTAAACAAGTAAATTTTATTTTATATCGAGTATTTTATGCTAAACAAGACTCTGAAACGTCGCTTATACAATTTTAAAGTTTAAAATAGTTGTACGCTCTTGCACGTTACGTCTACATTGTAAATACACTTATCATGAGTAGATAGCTGTTTTGCAGACCTTTTAATGAATGATAAGTTCAATGTGTACTTATTTAATAAATTTAAAAATCTTTGTAACTAAAAGATAGTTTTACAATAATATAAATATCTTCTTATAATGAGCTGTTTTCGTAAAAAAAGTAAAAAAACTTTACAATACACGGGAACACTAACATTCCGATAAACCATGGTAACATTAATTTTAACTGGCGAAAGGACGGATACTTTTGATATTTTTTATTGCGGGTATTCTGCAAAATAATATAAATGAGTTCAGTTGACTGCTCACTGCTCATGTTGCAAGTTAGAAGACGTATTAGTAATATTCATTTTGTTGTTGTTTTCCTCTTTGGTGTTGATTACTACTTGATCATATAATTATAACTATTTAACGCGGGACATAATGAATTCAAGCAAGAGGAACAGAAAGTCATTAGTTCTAGAACAGTTTGAAAAAAGTGATACATTTGTGAAATGTAAATTATGCACTAAACAATATTCAATCAAAACTTCACATTCTATGCTGAAGCAGCATTACAAAAAACACGAACATGGTGCTCATCATAATGCTTTGCGGAACGAGGCTGCTGGTAATAAACAATATTATGACAATTTGGTGTTGAATTTTGTTATCCACGGAAATCATCCGTTTTCAGTTGTTGACGAAGAACATTTTGAGAAACTTATTAATGGACTAAATCCAAATTATTCTGGACTAAGTCGCACACAATTAAATTTGAACATGCAAAAAGTTTTTAAAGAAAAACAGAACCAAATCATGGAGTGTTTGAAGTCAGTTCCAGGTAAGATTGCGTTGACGTTGGACTTCTGGACGTCCGTCACAAATAAACCATATTTGGTCGTCACCGCGCACTTTATTCTTGAATCAAAATTGACTGCTATAATTTTGGAATTCGACTTAATGCCATATCCGCATAAAAGCGAAAATATTTTGGACAAACTAATAGAAATATTGCAAAATTATGGTATTGAAAACAAAATCATGTCAATTACAACTGACAACGAAGCTACTAATGTAAAATTATTGCAATTATTGACATTATTTCACAGTAATTACGAAAATGTCACTCATACGAGGTGCCTTGCACATGTATTAAACTTAGTTGTGAAGAATGGATTGAAAACGATTGAGAAGCCTATTGATGATGTTTCAAAATTAGTGAAAGTAATAAATTTTTCGGCAAAGAAGAAGCAAATGTACTTTGAAACTTGCAAATTACTGGATGCTCCTCAACTGAGTCATCTTCAGGAAATGCCCATTCGATGGAACACCGTGTACTTGATGCTAGAACGTGCATATAGTATGCGTAATGTTTTGGATCACATATGTCAGCAGAAAAGGGAATTCAACCAGTATCTGATAGAAAACTGGGATCAAGTAAAAGATTTGATACGATTTCTTCAACCTTTTTACGATGCAACTTTGTTACTTTCAAAGTCTAAGTACCCTAGCCTATTTTACGTTATTCCCATAATCGATGTCGTAAGGGAACAAGTTTTGAATCAAACTGACAACGAGCTATTCAAAAGGTGTGTTGAAGTTATGATTAAAAAAATTAACGAATTTAAACCGCATTTGTATACTAATTTTGCAAAATTTGCCGTGCTATTAGACCCACGTTTAAAAAATACTTATTTTACTGGAGACGAAAACGAAGAAACACTGTTATGTTTTAAAACTTATTTTTACATGTATTACGCAAACGGCACACACGAACAGATTACACAACGCGAGTCAGAAAATATACAGTCACAGAATACCAGAATTAACATTTTTTCTTCTATTTACAAGCACACTTTCAGTGTCCAAAATGAAATAGAAAAGTACTTTTCATTACCACTTGAGACAGAAGACACAGATGTTTTGTCTTGGTGGTCAAATCAAAAGTATCACTTACCTTGTCTGACAAAAATGGCATATGATGTATTTTGTGTGCCAGCATCAAGTGTTCCAAGCGAACAAGCTTTTTCCAAATCTGGTAATTTAATTACAAAAAAACGAAATCGCTTGGAAACGCAAAGCATTAGAGCGTCAATGTGTCTATCATCATGGATGAAAATCCTTTAACTTTCTATCTTCAATTTAACACAGCTACAAATTATTGTACAAATAAATAAATGATTATTTACAACTTAATATGGCTATTTTTTTTTTTACTTCTAATGAATGATACAAAAGATGTAGGATTTCTGTTTATATTGGCTGTCCAGTCTTTCTTTTAGAGTTTAGCTAGTGCTTAGTAGTAGTTACTGCAATGGGGATTAGACTTTTTGATAATTCTTAAAAGATGGAGTAAATTTAAGTCTTTTTCATAACTAATCAATCATACACGACTCCCTAGGCGAGTCTTTTTAGTTCAAACTTAAAAGCCTTAAAAGACTTACAAGCCTTATAAGACTAACACGCCTTATAAGCCTTAAAGCACTAGAGACTATGCTTATTCTACGCAAACCTTAGTCGAGAACTAAAAAGACTTAAGAGACTAAAAGCTAAGGGTTAAAGGACTAAGTCAGTCTTTAGCTGTCAAAATGTAGTCTAGTCGCTTCTTACACGACTTATACGACTGAGTCTCTTTCACCACTGGTCGTACGCGTTAAAACGTATACTAAGTCTTACGAATACGAGTACTTGTAAATACTGGTTCCATAGACTAGCTCCACGAGTATTTAGAAGTACGAGTTGCAGTGTCACCAAAATCGAAATTGAGAAAATACAGGATATCGAAGTTTCATGAGTAGTACTGGATATTTGTGTATAGGTTTAATCAAAAATGTTTAAATGAAAGTAATAGCAGTTAACTATTGAGAACTTCCCTTCATACTTTTACAGGATTATGTCTATTTTACAATATTTACATTGAGCTTTGTCATTGCCCTTATCCTCAAAATGGTGCCAAACCATACTTCTTTTAGGAGCCATAATAAATAAAAATTATGTGGTGTCGTGGGACACCAGGTAGGAACGAAGTTCCTTCGGCTAATGTAGAATCGACACAAATTGCAAAAAAAATCGTGCTCAATTTTACTCACGAGTAAAATGTATCTATAATGTGAGTATTCGCCACGTGCTTGTCCATGAATTCATGAGTATATACTATGCATTGGCGGGGTGGAGTGGTAATAGAAAGAGAATGGATGAGAGAACGAAAAGAAAGAGGGAGAAAGAGAAAGGTATTATACACTACTCGCTTGTGTATGCGACTGTCGCGCCTGCGCACGTCTCATTTAACGGTTTTATTCCACGCACTTTTTTCCACGGATTTTTTCTTACGGTTTTACTATCACATTTTTTTCAGTTCGGTCGCGCAGCAAAATCCCTATCCCCTCCAAGCCTGCCGTAAGGAACTTCGTTCCAATACTTTATATGAATGCTAAATGAAAATAACAATATTTACACGACCTTACTTCGTTTACTTAATGCCTAAAAAGTTTGACTATTTATAACTCCAAAAAACCACCACCACAGAAAAATTTTATGTTTGTAAATAAAAGTTCAATAATATTTACAATGTCTAATTGTTTATGTACCACCATTCGTGCAATATTAATATATTATAACTAAACTTAAGTTCCCTAATATTTACACTATTTATTTAAACCACCACCATTCGTATAAAGTTATAAATCTTTATAATTTAACACTCACAACTATTTCAATAATTAAATAGACACAATTCGCGTGCAGATAACCGATTCGCAGAACTATCATATAATTTAATTTTAAATTTTTAACCACAAAGGAATACGTACATAATATAATAAGTGTTCAAATCGTAAATAAAACATTTTTGGCATGAAAATAATGTATCTCGTTTTAATGAATAAAATCTATGATTATCCATGCCGTTCTAATCAATGTTTAATAACTCTTTAAGTTATAAGGTCTATTATTGTCATTGAATATAATTATACTTA
The DNA here is from genome assembly GCA_963564715.1 of Catocala sponsa. Classification (NCBI taxonomy): domain Eukaryota; kingdom Metazoa; phylum Arthropoda; class Insecta; order Lepidoptera; family Erebidae; genus Catocala; species Catocala sponsa. Next base: position 7,166,234 of record OY751336.1, read on the forward strand.
TTCGTACTTATTATAATTATTATCTGTGATTCGATTTATTTCACTCACTCACACAAGTGTAAAATGAACGCGTCCGCGTCGTTACTAGTATTAGGAGTTCAGTGAATTCAAAAAGTGTCTTAACGCTCACAATATTAGGCTGATTTTCATTTGGCATCTGCAAGCACATCACTCACACACGTGTACGTCGAACGCGTACGCGTTCGCGTCTTGGCTTAGCGGTCTTTTATTATGAGTTCTGGTACTTCTAAATACTCGATTCTCGTTTGTACGCAGACGAGAGACTCGGTTGACGTTAATACGCCTCACCTCTACCTATTTAGTCACCATAGGGCTATTGAGTACTGAACCAAATTGAAGGTAATTATAGTGTAACGTGGGCCGATCCCGGCGGCACTGCAATGCCGGGCCGACCCGTGACGGGAGTGGAGCGAGCCCCGAACATCCCGTCGGATTACAAAAATCAGTTTAATATACTGGTCCCTCAGTGAGGGAACTTTCAGATATTAAGCTGAAAAGAACAGATACTACACTTTGATCTTAGCCAAAAGGCCGAGAAGCGATACCGGTTTGAACGAATCCGAGGGTCGTCATTCGGTCGCGGAGAATCTTAACACCGCGATTCAGAAAGTGACGTCATCGGTATAGTTCCATCTATCGCCCATCTAGGCAAACTCAAGGTAGTACTCTCTAGTACCATCTATACCTGATTGGGCGAACTAAAATGCACCGCACCTCGTGACTTCTCATATCGAGAATAAAGCTACCAAAGACAACAGTGTTTATAGTTTGTTAACAAGACTCGCGAGGGCAGCACTGAGCACAATTTCGATAGTTTTAGTTGATGCAGCAATTATGATGCAAAGACAAAAGACATATTTGTAGTCAGCGCACCATGTAATAGAAGTTTTGTTACTAGTAATGCAGAAGATATCTTAGAAAATTGTGTAGCATATGTCTGTAGAATTATTATTTATATTCCGACGGACAACACAATCCTCTTCTAGATAGTTAATAAAAACATATTCGTTAAATGATAACTAATCAATAATCTTCATTATACATTTAAATCTACATAAATAACAAAAATGATGACCAAGAAGAAAGTATACAGATTAACTAAAGAAAAAGTAAATGTAGATAAGTACATAATATATAGAGCATTGAAGGATTTTGCAGTTACTCGTCGTAAACGATGGAAATAGCTACAGCGAGAAGTGCATAGGACTTAAATTTTGGATGTATGGAAATAAACATACCGTTTTTCATTAAATCTAATGATATTCATTCGCTAGAGCACAAGCGGTTGACCAAAAATAATAGGAATAACACGCTAAATTATAAAAGATAACGGAATGATCTACATTACCTGAACAAATAAAATTACAAGTTAAACGCCTGCAAAAAGTGTTAAAGCAATAATGTACTTATGCACTAAACTAGCAGACAGATATCCTTGTACAGATACTGATAACGAAGACGAACTTAAAAGGCAGACCAACACAATGTGCATTCTAACTTATCCTTGAAAACCATTTTTAAGTTTTGTAAATAGTGGTCTGTCCAAGAAATACATCTAAGCTCAATGTAATTTTCGACCGGGTAATGAATGAGGTCCCAGATTAAGTTCAGGGTCAATAAATTAATTAATCAAGTCAACATTTAAATGAATTAAGACGATTTAGTTTATCAAAATATCTGCTTAATTCTGCAAAGCCCTTTGACACAATAACCCTTATCCAAAAAAGTCTTGAACGAACGTGTATTACAATATATTCAGCATTATATTCAGTGTTTTTCGTATAATCGTTAAGTCCTTTGAGGAATGTAAAGAAAGTGACACTGGGGAAGAGGACCTAGAAAACTTCTGAAAGCCCTTTACTAAAGTATTTTGGACCCCACATGAAGTGGCTTTAATACGCTTCCTTGAGGGTCTAAAAATATCTTAACAATAATTCGTATGCCTTGTGCTTATAGGCGATTTATAGATTTAAGTGATTGGTTAAATACCTCTAGTAAATATAAAATACAAATTCGAAAACTTGGTCATTATAAATTACTAGATTTAGCCCACGGCTTCACACGCGTAAATGTAAGTTATGTGTATGGAATGTAAATTTTCTATCGGAAACAGAACGTTTGCTGGGTGAAAGTTATCCTATGTGCTTTTGTGGACTTCTGACAATATGTGTACGAAATTTCATGATGATTCGTCGACTAGTTAAGCTCTGAAGGCGTAACAAACAACCTCACATTTGCAGTTATAACATTAGTTAGGATGTAGCTACTTGCTTTTGTACCAGAAATTCAAATATTTTACACTAGATGTTCCCACGGTTTCACCCGCGTTTATCGTTACTGCGCCACCTCCGTGGCTCGTAGCGTGATGTTATATAGCCTAAAACCTTCCTCGATAAATAGGCTATCCAACACTAAAATAATTTTTCAAATTGAGGCAGTAGTTCCTGAGATTAGCGCGTTCAAACAAACAAACAAATTCTTCAGCTTTATAATATTAGTATAGATGATGTTTACCAAATATCGTATTATCATTACTTTAATGTTATTTAATTCTTCAGAGTCATACATTGTTCCTTCAGGCGAGGCATAATTAAATTAAAATTATGAGCTTTTAAAAATCAGGATGCACCCACATTAGACAGCTGATAGCATGCTTATTTCATGCTTATTATGATTGCCATATGTTTTCACAACTATGTAAAACGCGTTTGCAATACCTACTCAAAGTGTAAATAATTGAAAATTGAGTACATAACCCAACTCAGCTACACAAACTGTAATTAAAAGAAGTCCTACAAGTTTTGCGCGGCGATGGGGTGCGACACTACCTCCGCTGGGAGGGGAACTGATTTTATTATATAATGCCAGTAAATCTATTCTCAAACATGTTTGAGATCTATGAGGATACTGTATATATTGGAATAGAAGATAATTGAGTCTGTTGTAAGATAGGTAATGAAACAAGGAATATCAAGGTATTACGTGTGCCGATTCCGGCGGCAGAACAGATTCTACATTTTGATCTTAGCTAGAAAGCCGAGAAGTGATACCGGTCACAACGAATCCGGGGGAGGTTATTCAGTCGAAGAAATCTTAACACCGCGGTTCAGAAAGTGACGTAATTTTTACAATAGCATTTATTGTACTAAAATGAAAACTTATCGGGACAATTTAAATGTAGGGGAACACAATCCACGACTTCGCACAATGAGTACATAATGAACAATGACAATTTTTTTTTTAATAGTATCTGTACCGGACGGGCGAACTCGGGGCTTCGTTACTATATGATGATGGTTACAAAACAACCGTCGAGTCGCTGACGTCCTGTACACGATGTGTAGACTGTTCTATATGGCGATGACTGGTTACTATGTCGGAGGCTCTGAAAGGCGTGTTGTTGTGGGTTCGATGTGCGGGTCAGGATCAGGACTTTAAATGAATAGAAACAAGCTTCATAGTTCAGTTGGTTGAAGGCTTCTGGCTGGCTCCGTTTGGTTCTTGAGGCTTGAAGATGAGGTTTCTTGAGTACCTGCAGTCGATCGATACTGTACCGCTTAAGTACCTCTAATCTTTACCGTAACGAGAGCCGGCCAGAAACCTCGGTCCACAAGTTTATTTTTAATTATATATGGTACACATTTCTGCTTATATCTACGGAACTACACTAGCTAGCGTGATGGTACAAAAACTGCCGCGTAGGGCACGATGAGACCTATCTATTGGTATCTGTTTTATCTATCGGAAATTAGGTCTAGATATAATTATTCTAGGTTTTAGGCTAAAAATCTATTTTGCTGTAACATTTATATCAGAAAAAGTGTAATAACTTTTTAACTATATTATGTAGGAATATGATTCCTTCAGTATGTTGTAGTGCTTTTAGTAGTGTATAAAATAAAACACACAAGTGAAACCTTTTATTAAAAACTTAAGACCTAGGAACCCTAACATTGACAACTTGAGGTAAAAATGCATTTTATTGGCAATATTTATGCTTTAAACATGACATTCTTTAAACTATACATATAAAAGAAACATAATATTATATTACTTACCTACACTATTTATCTACACTTTTCAAGTCTATATATGACGTAATTCGGCACTATTATAACGATAAACTTTATTCGTCACACTTATGTATTCACTCACTATAACACGATTCAAGTCAATATTAACGTTGTCGCGAACAGTAACAATACCCACGAAGGCAGCGAAGAAAACAGTGTCACTTTTAAAAAAATATGGTTGAAGTTGACTCCTACATATTAATGGAATTGGAAGATTTTTTATAGATAGTACAGCAAAATCTGATAGTTGTAGAAACAGCAATAAATGCTAAAGATAGTTTTAAAAAAAACATGTTGCACGTATCTATCGAATTATTTTCTACAAAACAATGCACCATAATGAAGTACTTAATACGATAAAGCTATCGTCCAAATAGGTAATTAAACTTAATATATTTTTTAACTAGATGTTCCTGCGGTTTCACCCGCGTTTATCGTTACTGCGCCGCCCCCGTGGGTCGTAGCGTGATGTTATATAGCCTTCCTCGATAAATAGGCTATCCAACACTAAAAGAACTTTTCAAATCGAACCAGTAATAATCACGCATAATAAACCAGGAGAAACATCGTTTCTACTATGTCTGTAATGGGTAATTATTTTGCTGCAATGTTATTTTAAAACTGCGATATCTCCTAAGATATTCATTGAAATCGAATGATGTAAAGGGCAATTTTGTTTTAAATTAAATACTTGTGATGAATAACGTATTTATTTGGATAAGGATTAATATCATGTTTATAATAATACCTTCGCAAATAATGCATTATTTTAGAACAAATTTGGTTAGCATAAAAATGGTTATAGTGAGCCAACCTTAAAAGATAGACATATGCTGCCGCGGACTTCTTTTTAGAACTTTTAAAGGGGAACAATCCTGTCATACATGATTTTTGCGAAACTTTAACTGTTTACGCAGCGCACGCAGCGGAAGTTCTCAAAAGGAAAAAATACCCTCCGATTTTGAAACATTCTTCATTGGTGCTCAGCTTCTATTGATCTTAGCGTGATGATATATAGCCTATAGCCTTCCTCGATAAATGGGCTATCTAACACTGAAAGAATTTTTCAAATCGGACCAGTAGTTCCTGAGATTAGCGCGTTCAAGCAAACAAACAAACAAACAAACTCTTCAGCTTTATAATATTAGTATAGATTAGTATAGATAATAACATGAACGTCATTAGTTTATAATCGATATTAACCTCCCAACTTTAAATGATTTGTACAAATTTGTATTCAAGCAAAACAAGACTACCATAGCAAAATTTAAAATTTACGTTTTAAATAGTTTAGTTAAGCAAGCGGCGTCCTAGCGTTGGTTGAGCGGTTAATACTTTTTCTCGTTTTTACATACATATTTACGTTAACCCTGATCTTAGGCTGTGCATGATAGGACTTGCAGTAAATATCGTCTTTTTATGCCGAGTATAAACGGTTCACAAGTACGCCTGCCATAACTAATAAAGCAATCTTTATTAATATTAACATAAAAGGCTGATAAATGTAGGTATACTTCAATCAATCTCAATGTCAAATGTTAAATTAAACTATTAGTTACAGTTAGTCTGTTAAATAATAAGTTGTATGCAATAAAAGAATATCTATAGGTAATATATAAGTATCATCATTTAATTTTTTCATATATTTTAAAGGTAACATGCAATACAAAATGATTTAAAGTTATCATGGAACAAACCCAATCTAAATCAGTTTAGTGACAGTGTTAATTAAATCTTCAAGTGTGTCAGATCGTAGACGGAGAATTCTCCGTCTACGTGTCAGATGGACCATTATAAATTCTGTTAGGTATTATGTACTCCGTATTACCTCTATATGATCTAAAAGTAGGGTTGCCAACTTTTATTAGAAGAAATAGAGTATATCTGATTTCAAAGGAGGTAAATAAAGAGTACGGATTTCCAAAGAAGAGTATTATTTATTTTGTATTTTTAAAAAGGAATTTTTTCGAACTTTTTGCAGCACATAGCAATTTTCATGGTTTTTAATAGAATTGTATGACTCCAAACATTCTAACTCTAAATTGATATAAGTGGATCAAGAGCTCATTTTTAATCAATTTCAATGAAGCTCTGTTTGTCTCTTTTTGTATATATATATTGTGTAAAAAAGAGTATTTCAGCATACTCTATTAGTGTTATAGATTATAGAGTACGCCTACATGATATAGAGTACAATACTACAATACTCTATTTTAGAGTACGGTTGGCAACCCTATCTAAAAGGTTCAATTGGGTTGGCTTGAACTGGTGCTAAACTGTCATCAATATGAGAAACTTCATGATGAAGTTGTGATTCTTCAGCTGGGTTAGATTCTTCTTCTAGTGTAGTTTGAGTGTACAATATTGGAGGAGAGTACACATTTTGATATTGTGGTGGTGAAGGTGTATAGGCTAATGTTGAATTTGAATTTGGGCGACTGGAATGAGAGTTCAGTATTATATGCTCATCTACAAATAGCTGATTTATTTTTACCATCATAACATCTCTACGTTCTTCAGATAACTTTCTAATCTTCCTTGCTATTAGCTGCCCAAAAGTAGTGCATTCATCATCAATATCTTTGAGGTGATGCCGTTCTTCAGAAATCTGTTTCATAAAATTAAATGCTTGTTCAAAAAATCCACCAGAGCTGATAGAAGCAAAACAACATATTTGTTTTGCTTCTATCAGCTCTGGTGGATTTTTTTGTCTTTTTCTAACTGGTGGTGTTGAGATTCCAAAGGAATGTTCCTGAGTTGAGTTACTTGGGTTTGATATATTGGGTTCATGTGTTTCAGTTGTTGTAGTTTGGCCTGTGTCTCCATTTATGTTTGCATCTTCAATTACTTCTAATTCCTGAAAATATCAAATTGAAATCATAAGCAATGTATTTTTTGTTCACAGTTGCCGGCTGCAGAAGAAGACTGGCTAGCTATAGAAAGTGGCTTCCATCAGCGTTTCCCACATTGTGTTGGTGCAATAGATGGAAAGCATGTAGTTTTACAAGCACCAATTAACAGTGGCTCAGAATATTATAACTATAAAATTTCTTTTAGTATTGTTCTATTAGCCTTAGTTAATAGTAACTACTGTTTCATGTTTGCTGATGTGGGATATCAAGGGCCAAGAGAGAATAAGTGATGGTGGTGTATTAAAAAAATCACCTCTTTGGCATAAAATGAGCAATAACCTGTTGAGATTACCATCACTAGTCACTAGAAAATAGAAATGTTGATCTACCATATGTGTTTTTGGGTGATGGAGCATTTGCCTTACACAATATTTAATGAAACCATTTCCCGGAGTACATTAGGAAGACACCAAAGAAAGAATTTATAATAAGAAGCTGTCATCAGCCAGAGTTGTAGTTGAAAATGTATTTGGTGTTCTGTCTTCTGTATTAAGCCTTTACTACTTGAACCAGAACCATAAATAAAAGTGGTTATGGCATGTGTAGTTTTACTTAACTTTTTAAGAAAAAGTAGACATTCTTCATCTACATAAAGTCCACCTGGTACATTTGACATATATGATGGAGATGATTTAATAATTCAGGGGTCATGGAGAAATGATGCACCTGCAAATCCTGCACTGCGTAATATACCTAATATTCCAAGATCACCGAATAATCCAGTACACATAAGAAGCGAGTTTGCTAACTACTTTAATCACTGATACTTATTAAACAGACTTCATACTAATAAATGTTACAAACTAAAACATATTTCATTAAATACGTACCTCAGTATTTACAGTCGCATTACACGTGTAAATCGATCCTAAAAACCCATCCATAAACGAAAAAGCAAACCAACTAGGTTGATAAACATCACTTGCACTTGATCCTGACTTCTGTGATTTTTTTATTTTTGTTTTATAATTCCTATAGGCAGACATTAGCGACTCCTTCTTTTTTTTTAAATCTTTAATAGTGCAGGACCCTCCTAAGTTTTCTTTAATATTGTTCCATGCATCGTTAACGCGCTGCCTATTTTTGTGCCCCTCATCCTGGGGGTCCCATATGCACGAATTGATTTGATAGAGTTCTAGGAATTTTAATGTAATTTTATTGTCCCAATTCATAACTTTAGAAGAACAACGCACGTAAGTATCTTACACAATAAAAATCAAAATATAATCACTATGTACGTGAAACAATAATTTTCAAGACAACGGTCAGGGATGTCACGTTAACAGCCCGCGCATTTGAAATTGATATGACTTGCCGCCAACGCTGGTCATTGTGTGGATGGTTTAGTTGCGTAATTCGTATTTGCCGTCGTTGATAATCTCTTTGATGTACGTTGAAATACCGACAAGCATGCGGTAAGGCGTGTTTGGTATTTGCTGTACTTGACAAATAGACAAGAAAGGCAAATACTTTGCCACACATGGTTATTATTTGTTAAATTTATCAGATACACAAATACGAACAGCCATGTGTGAAGTGCCGCCATCATATTGCGAATGTGGAATTGTACGCCTAACCGTTAAATTGTTAAGTAGGTATATGGCGATAGGGATTCTTAGTAAAGATCAACCTATAGACACTATAGAAGTGAGGCCCTAGCTAAAGAGTTCCATAGGGGGAGTTAATATAATCGGTCATAGGAAAATAATTTATCAGTACATAGTTCTGAGATATTAATACGTACTAAGTTCAATGCCATCATGACACAGTTCCCATTATTGACCATCAATACCTTAAGGCAATATAGTAAGGTTGACGATAGATAAGGTATTACGTGGGCCGATCCCGGCGGCACTGCAATGCCGGGCCGACCCGTGACGGGAGTGGAGCGAGCCCCGAACATCCCATCGGATTACAAAAATCAGTTTAATATACTGGTCCCTCAGTGAGGGAACTTTCAGATATTAAGCTGAAAAGAACAGATACTACACTTTGATCTTAGCCAAAAGGCCGAGAAGCGATACTGGTTACAACGAATCCGAGGGAGGTCATTCCGTCGCGGAGAATCTTAACACCGCGATTCAGAAAATGACGTCATCGGTATAGTTCCATCTGTCGCCCCATTAGACAAACTCAAGGCGCCATCTATACTTGGATGGGCGAACTAAAACGCAGAGCACCTCGTGACTTCTCATATCTAGACTGAATGAACGAGGACAACTGTGTTTATAGTTTGTTAACAAAACTTGCGATGGCAGCACTGAGCCCAATTTCGATATTTTAAATTATTATTATTTAAAATATCGAAATTGGGCTCAGTGCTCAGTAGCTGATGCAGCAATATAGTGCAAAAAATGTATGTAGCTTGCACACAAGAAGTTACAAGAAACTGATATAAACAGCAAGACAGAAAACAAATTAAGAGAAACTGTTCCAGATGTCTATAGAGTTGATGTTAACAGAACAGTACACTACAATGATCCAAATAGATTTAATAGCTTAAGCAGCATAAATAATAAATAACCTTAATTATATACAGATTTACACTGACTGAAAGCCACTGCGGTTTTAAATTTTGAAGAAACATATTATGATAAAACTCCTAAGTTCATAATATCCTACTTCTATCGCAATAAACAAACATGTCACAAGGTCGCCTACTAAAACTGTTAAAGCAATAATGCGCCAAGCTACCAAGTACTGAATTTGACGATAAACTAAAATGACAGTCTGCCTTCATCTGCTGTAATGTTTGACACATATTCTAGTTTACAACAGGTATCCAATCGGCAGCTAAAGGTGAAAGTCTAGAGTTGGCTGGTATGGTAAGCTATCTATAGTTATATTGATCCTTAAAATAAAGAGAAACTGTAGGAAATTTGACTTCAATCGTCTTTACCTTGATTTTGGAAAACATCTGTCGCGCAAACTCCTACGTACCACAAGGAAAAACCTACGCCACCTACTGGGTATAATAACAGGCCACTGCTCACTCAACAAACAGCTATTCAACATCGGCATCACCGACAGTCCCCTATGTAGAGGCTGCATGGAGACCGAAGAGACACCGGCTCACGTGATCCTACACTGCAAAAGCGTGAGCAACCAACGGACGAAACTGCTGAACAGTCCAGAGACGATGCAGGAGGTGCTGCGCAATACCGGTCCCTTGTCGTCTTTCTGGACGGAGCTGAGGTGGTATGAGTATCCGAACAAATTTTTGCGTCGGTTACTTACGCACAATGGCCCAGTTGTGGGGCTAAGTGCGGATAACACATGTCCAACTAACTAACCTTGATTTTGGAAAAGCCTCAATAACTTTCCAAAAAATATTTCGGTAATTCTTTAATAGAAAAATCGGAGCTCCAGACACGATGCTCTTTTATTGTACTTCGATTCTTGAGGTCCAAGCATTGGCTAAGAGATTAAAATACACATATTAAGGTACTAGATGTTCCCGCGGTTTTACCCATGTTTATCGTTACTGCACCTCCCCCGTGTATCGTAGCGTGATGTTATACATATAGCCTTCCTCGATAAATAGGCTATTCAACACTAAAAGTTTTTTCAATTTGAACCAGTAGTTCCTGAGATTAACGCGTTCAAACAAACAAACAAACTCTTCAGCTTTAGAATATTAGTATAGATACTATAGAAGTGAGCCCAAGATAATCCCTTGGAGAACAATTGAACAATAGGTGCATTGTATAGGTTGATCTGAAACGCTTCCTTGAAAGACTCGAGTGATAATATTAAAATCAAACAACTGTATAATTGTTTATACAAATTATAATGCTTGTCGTTTGTCGTGGCATATATATTATGGCGCCGATTTCATGTTATAAAATATGCAATACTTATAGTTTAACTTTATCGACCGTTTTCAATATCCTATCTATCTGTGGATTTGTTTACTGGAGATAGACTTTTGACGTATCTTGTATGGAGCTAATGTCAAATACCTGTCGCTAGTAACAGATAGATGAGATAGATAGGATAGGATATTGAAAACGGACGTAAGACAATTTAAAACTAAATGTCTTTAGGCAGCGTCATTCTTCTTCCCTTCATCCGTGTTTTGAGTCTCCCGAGCTGCGTCCAAACGCTCGATTGCCTCGAAGACCCACTTGTAGTTCATAGCACCGAATCCCTAGAAAAAGTCAATAATATTTACTAGGTACTAGATTCAGCCCGCGAATTCTTTATCAATTAATATTTTTAAAAGTAGATTATAAATGGGATATAATATAATGATCAGCAAAAATACTAATTGGTCAGCAAATATTGCACAGCATAACGAGCATCTAGAGCCTCAAATCACTGCATTCCGTCTCGGAAGTGTTAGGTTATGTTAGGTTCCTTTTTTTAAACCCACCCAAAAATAGGAGCCCCGCCAAGCGGGGCTCCGTCGACTTAGTTTGATCTCTTTAAAGTTTGCTGGCCATGAGTTGCTGATCAATTAGCTATTTCTGCTCACAGATTATATTTTTCTGCTCACAAAAATACCAATACTATGCTAACCATTTAAATAACCACGATTTAAATAACACCCATTATAAATGTACTTATATTAGACAAAAATAATTGTTAACTTAAACCTAAACTTGACTGATCGAATACAAAATGTTAGTACATAATAATATGTAGGTAAGTACTTGTTATATAATAATAATAATAATAATTTATTTAATTCAGACCATTGATCCATATAGTGTTAGTAAAATCTTAACCTATTGTTAGTACATAAAAAGCTTAAACTAATTGGCGACATGTACGCCAGTACGCACATGCCTAGCTGCCCAGTGCCTAATGAAAGGCCCATCAATTTTGTCCGCCAATGTAGCCAGTATGTTGTTGGGGCTGTATCGCTTCAGCATACTCGCACATCGCTTGCGCATAACGGCATAAAAATCATCTCGATCGAATGTTATGTTATGATTGTTTAAATTTTCTTGTACTTCATGTAAAGTATGTAATGTTCTTTTTTAAGAAATAAACTCTTTAAACCGAAACAAAAATCAAATCTTTCTTCTTTATAGACAAACACCGAAAAAAGTACCTAGACTGATTTACATCATAAAGAATATACTTCCACTACTCACCCTATGATTTCTTCTCTGTAATATCTCGATGAATACAGTAGGCCTCGCTTGCACATGTTTAGTGAAGGCCTGCAGCATATAGCCTCGTTCATCGAAGTCTATCAGAATGTTCTGTTCCTGTAAAGCCTCGATACTCTCGGCGACTTTCAGAGAGCTCTTGTTCAGTTTCTCTCTGATCAAGTCGTAGTAAGTCGCCGGCCAGGTTACTATGTCCGCACCGCGGGCTTTTAAGCTTAGCATCTGTAGTTTAGAATGCAGTTAATTTACTTAGATAATTTATTATTTTCTTAGAGAATAATCTATATAATAATACGTGATGCGATAACTTTGTACCCCTTTTTACGAAAATTGCGTGGACAGAGGAGTATGAAATTTGGCACAGTTAAAGTTTATATAGAGAAGGAGGGACGAAACCTAATATTTTTATACAATATTAATTAGAAATACATTAAATTAAGGGGAAAAACACTACACGCACACAACCATGCATTTGACACACGCAGTCAAATCGCGTTCGTAGTATTTCGCCATTGTTCGACTGATGTCATTCAATTCTTCGTAACTATGGTTACTTAAGTATCTATCATCATCATACTTAAAATTTTAATCAATTATGGTAGAATTTCGACCACTAGGCGACCGCTAGTAACAATATTTAGGCGACAATAATGAGACCTATAAAGATGGATACTAAATAATCACTTTACTTTATGTAAATAAATCTGTGTAGAAGATTATAATAGTCTTATATACACAGCTACAACAAGTACTACTTCAAGTTAGACACCCTATATACGTATAACTACGCTACATACAAAATAGAGAATTGTCGGATAGGGACAGTGCGTAGTGGTGTGCTGTCGATGTAATGGTAAGGATAGAGCGTAACAAAAATATAACGCACTCTCTCATACGATTCGCAGCGTTCAACTTCTAATAGTTCAAATTCCAAACAGTGTAGGTTGATGTGTCGCTGTGTGTACTCATAGAATTGCAAACATCATTAAAGTTCATTTTAATTATGTCCCCAAAGCGTCTCTTAGGGTCACTTGCACAACAACTCACAAAATACGTTTAGAACTAAATAGATTTAATACATCATGGCATCTCAGTCACCCTTACACGGATGACTGACGACAGCAGGACGTTGTAAATCTATTTAGTGCTAAACGTATTTTGTGAGTTGTCGTGCAAGTAGCCCTTAGGCCCTTTGTACACAAGCCTACGCAAATCTTCGATACCTGACGATTTTGGTCTCTAAGCGACTACCGCAATACAAATTCATAGAGGTTCGTACACAGGCACGCGTCGCCGACATTTGTACCTGTGTACGAACCTCTATGAATTTGTATTGCGGTAGTCGCTTAGAGACCAAAATCGTCGGATATCGAAGATTTGCGTAGGCTTGTGAACGAAGGGCCTTAGAGTCACTTGACGGTGTAATTTTCTTCTAAAAGCCATCTATCTACCGGTCGGGTAATAAGTCCTGCATCGCGGGGAACTTTACAAACATTTAAACAGCACAAAAAACACCCTGACTCAGGGGGTCGTTCGTCGATTCGCATCACGGGTTGTTCGCACCACGGTGTGAATCGCAGAAGGACCCATTTTGAATTAGTCGTTTCGCACCATGGTGTGAAACGACTCAGAACCACTCCAGGTCATAAATATTTTTGTCTCGGGCAGGGATCGAACCCACACCACTCGGCGCAAAGACAGTGGCGAGGCGACCACTTAAACCACTGTCTGCAGCTAAACTTGTAACTTATTTCTGAGATTATTAGAAAATCTTAGTGATAACCCAGAAAACCTAAATTACGTAGTCATATAATACAAATAAAAAAGTCTGACTCGGTTGCGCAGCGGGATTGGTTACGACTGCAATGCTTGAGGTATCGGGGTTCGATTCTGGATCAACCTAAATGTTATTGGATCTTTCAGACATAAATTCTCAGTATTGGCACGGGTCCTGAGTCCTACGTCTCATTCCCTATTACGTAGGGTATAAAATAATAAGCGAAATATGTACGTATGTGGTACACCGCTGCTTTCTCCACCGGGGACAGAACCGTAAAACTATGTTTATTTATAGAAGTTATGTGTCAACTTACAGTGGTGACAATATCATCAGTGTACAAAGCAATATGTTCCACTCCTGATGTTCCTAGAGATTTTACAAACTCTGTGGCTTTGCTTGTAGGTCGTAATCCTTGTGCCGCTTCGTTCATTGACAACTGTTGAATATAACATATGATTTTATAACATGTAAGAAGTGTTTATACATAAACACTTAAAAATACAGTCACTTAAATAAACTTGAAGCCAATTCACAGAATTTCCATTTCGCAAAATGTCTACAGCTGGCAAAATGTCCCGTACAGAGAGTTCCGTAGTCTATTTATAGTATTCCAAATAGTTATCATAAAAACTACAATAAAGGACATTTTAGTTAACAAAATGATACATATTGGTGCCAATTCTGTTGTCACAAAGTTCTCTAAACTTAACTAAAAATCACTAAAATTTAGTTTAGTCCTGTCACTTTTAACGATTTCAGACTTCGATCAAATATACCATCGATGATTTCAGAATACGAAATGTCCTTTGACAGGACTAAACAAAATTTTAGTGATTTTTAGTTAAGTTTAGAGAGCTTTGTGACAACAGAATTGGCACCAATATGTAATTAAGTCTCATACTTACATAAAATTTGTTTTTGTATCATTTCGTAAAGTATAAAATAGATAAATCTAGCTCAATATCTACTATGTAATGGATGTCTTGTATTGTAGTTTTTGATAACTTTCTGCATCATTATTACAATGGAACCCTCTGTGCGCGAAACACATCCGCACTTGACCATTTTATTGCTTTTAACAAGGAATTTAATATAAAGTATTTATTATGTAAAAGGGACATTTAACAAGAGACATTCTGAGAAAGGGTTACTTAGCCCTCTAGACATTTTGAGCAATTAATAATAATATAAATAATAATTTTATAGTGATGATTAAGTTCACTATACGAATGTTGACACTGCTATAACAGTAGATAAGTAATAATTTTATTATAATACTGATAACAGTTATTCAGTAGGAGTACTAAATAACTGTTATCAGTATATTGAGTAAACCAGCTAGATTAAAGATAGAGACATTTAACTGTATCATAATTTAATTCTAGAACTGTTTGTACTGTATTAACTATTAAGTACTACTACTATATTGAGTATATCATTAATAACGTATTAAGGTGCCGCGCGGCGCGCACTTACATTAATTACTGGGTACCCAATGTACCAATTATGTGAAATTGTGATTTACCCAGATGGCAGGATACCACTACCTCAACAATAAGTGGCACCACGATTTACGTAAACGGATGATTATATAGGTATTACGTGGGCCGATCCCGGCGGCACTGCAATGCCGGGCCGACCCGTGACGGGAGTGGAGCGAGCCCCGAACATCCCGTCGGATTACAAAAATCAGTTTAATATACTGGTCCCTCAGTGAGGGAACTTTCAGATATTAAGCTGAAAAGAACAGATACTACACTTTGATCTTAGCCAAAAGGCCGAGAAGCGATACTTGTTGAAGCGATTCCGAGGGAGGTCATTCAGTCGCGGAAAATCTTAACACCGCGATTCAGAAAATGACGTCATTTTGCCAGCGGCATCTATCGCAAAATTAGTGGTACTAAGGAAATAGCGTACGTGCCGCCATCTATATTTTTAGACGAGAACTAAAATAGAGGAAACTCGCCTCACAATGAGTACGTACGTGCAATGTTTTAATGTATACTTACGAGGACAGTTTCATCTTTATTAATAACTGAGGCCGAGTTGATGCAGGAATACGGCACTAAGTCATGTTTGTAATCAACACACCAGAACCTGGAAAACATAGATGTGCTTCAGATATTAAAACTATGCGAAATGCGTTATTTTTGGTTGAAATAATGAAGATAAATAGAACAAGTGGTGTGAAAGGGGATAAAGAATTAAAAAAAGCCATTAATAGTCAATTTTGTCTTCAGCTCTTCTTATTCCAAATTAGTTTCAGATTGTGATCATTATTAGCATTTTAATATTGTCTTACCTCTGCATATTAAGATTCTTCTCATACCAAGCCACCGAATCTTCAAGAGTTCCATCAGCCATATTTCCTTCTACATGATCAATGAACATTAAATTCGTATCAGGTCTGAAATCATTAAAAACAAAGTATAGCAACACCACATTTTAAAAATTCCTATTTTAATAGAATAGAATAGAATTCGTTTATTTGTCAAAGAAATGTGATTACAATTTATGGTCTTAAGTCTAAAATATGTGTTGTTATTATTTACTTAAAAGATGGACTAGCTATCAAATAATTCAAATTGTAATTGTAATAGAAATACATTACTTTTTAAATAGGTCAATTTGATGAACTTTTTCCAAAAACACCTTTTGATCTCTTCGAATATACCTAATATTGTCTTATGTTTACGCGAATGTTATATGTACGTTCGCGAATGTTATAGGCACATTGAAATTAAACAAACTTTATACGGATTTTATCGCGTTGTTTATTTTTTATAAAACACTAGATAATTTTGAAACTTTAAACTATTATTTTTTCATAAAACACTATTATTACATAATATTGAAACTTTAAACTTCGAATGTTAAACACTTTTACAAGTTACTGTTTACTTCTATTTAAGCTATTTAAATGATACAACTATTTAGATTCTTCTTAAAGTAACTTGTCGCCACCAACAATGATTATACTGTGGACTATACTTACAGAATACTGTTAAGAACATCATCTTCTACTGGTTCATATCCAGGTAATAGTGTTCCTTTATACTTGGTACGATCTATCAGAGTGTGTGTATTATCACCGTACTGGAAATGAAGATATTCTAAATACATGTAAAGTAGGTACCGCCTTGTTGCCGCAATAAAAAACCTCGAGCTTAGTACGAAAAGCGCTGCTTATTAATTATTTAATATTATATAAATACAAAAATAATATTATTATTGCATAGACAAATTATTTCATAGTTTATTCTAAGATTAGTAGTACTAACGTGTCAATTTTAAAGTAACAAGAGTATTAATTGTACCTGACACACCAAACAATTTTGCCTTAAAATCATAAACGTAGCAAAATAATTAATTAAAAGCTTTTTGTTCCAGAGATAATGAGCTCTCATTATGATTGCCTTGTAGCAAGCCTATTAAAAGTAACTAGGAATAAACTTAAAACTTATAATTCTTGGATGTTTATTTAAGTTCTTTCATAATTGGCGCAGCAGATACCAAATTGATCTAGAAACATTTTGAAGAACTTTAAATTAATTAGTTATTTAGATAAAGACGCTTAAATATTCTAATTCAACAAACATTATCTCTAACACACGTATTTATAATGATGGAAATAATAAGTATCACAGAAATAAATAGTAGTAGGTATCTACTATTTATTTCTGTGATAAGTACCTACCAGTGTTGAAGTAAATAATTATTAATTCCTTTGTTGTGAAAATTTTGATTGCACTATAGTTTACTTTTTTCTGCACACCGCGATCACGAATGTGGTTTGTTTACGCTCTCTGTGACTAGCATACAGTCAAAATATAGTACTTATGAAGACAATTAACTCACCGTCCGAAGTACTGCGTATCTCACAGTACCATGCTTATCTTTTTCCTCAGTGATGCCCTTTATTATCTCGGCACCTCCTTCTTTTGCCCGTCGAACTAATTCGTCCAGGTCCTGAACTTCAAACGCTACATCTTTCACAAAGTCGCCGTGCGCAGACAAGTCCTTATTTATCTCCCCACCGGTGGTTGTAGGTGATTCGAAGACTATTGTTATCTGAATAAAATGAAATACATATAGGTATACATAATTAGTTCATTAATGTCCTATTGATTGTAATGGGTTCTACTTGCCGTGCTATTAATCAATTATTGATTCACTAAGATACCGATTATTACCTATTATTATGGTTACACAATACCGAGAGAACCGAATCTGAAACTTATCACAAGATATTTTTTAGATACTCCTACACATAAAAATTTTATCAAATTCTAAAGAATATCGAAAATATATTAAAATATCTGATTTTTAAGTATGTTATGTACCTATTTTAATTATAAACCGTTTTAAATATAGATATAAGTTAAAAGTAGGCGCTAGTCATCGATACGCAAATTCAATCTCTGTTATCTCTGTAAAAAGAGAATTCTGTTGCGTAATTGGATTTGCGAAAAATTTTATCAACTGCGATTTGGCGGTACGGACTTGGTATGTAGTTGCCTTCCAGATTGTTATTAAACGCTAGGGAATAAGTGAAGAAAATGTATCGAAGGCGGCAAACAAATATTGTATACTAGATATTCCCGCGGTTTCACCCGCGTTTATCGTTACTGCGCCGCCCCCGTGGGTCGTAGCGTGATGTTATATAGCCTATAGCCTTCCTCGATAAATAAGCTATCCAACACTAAAAGAATTTTTCAAATCGAACCAGTAGATCCTGAGATTAGCGCGTTCAAACAAACAAACAAACTCTTCACCTTTATAATATTAGTATCGATTTTAATTTATATTGTTTTCAGACTTGAAGATATTACTTATAAAGACAACACTTACGTTTTGAAGTCGAACAGCATGTGATAACACGGGTCTTTCTTCAGTAGCCTCACGTACAGCTAAAGGTTTGAAGCCAAATTTCGTTACGAAGTAGCTTGAGACCTACAAAAAAACATGGCATTACATAATATGTTTAAGCTCCATCTATACCTACAAATAAATAAAATTGAAGTGTCTGTTTGTAATGTCAAAATAACAGCTTTTAATCTAATGCATATGAAAGTATATAAGGTACCTATACGAAACAACTATGTTTTAAATTTTTGTCTGCCTGTCTGTCTATCTGTTTGTTCCGGCTAATCCCCGAAACAGCTGAACCGGTTTTGACGGGACTTTCACTGGCAGATAGCTGATGTTATAAGGAGTAATTTAGGCTAATTTGATTTTAGAAAAAAAATAGGGTTCCGCGGAGACAAACACTTTTTAGTTAAGATCTACGCGGACGAAGTCGCAGGTAACAGCTAGTTATAGATATAACGTAAAAGTAGGAAATGCCATAAATTCTTTCGTGGAAATCTTTCAAATCACTTTCAAAATTGTTCGAATATTGGTGGTATGAAACTACTTTTATAGACTAAAACAACGTTGCTTATGGTGCACTTATAAGAGACGATATTAGAAGACATGCTCAGTGCATAGCTCAGTGGGGAGACCAACAGACAGCAATGCAGAGGGTCTCGGGTTCGAACCCACGTTGCGCACCTCTGACTTTCGGAAGTTATATGACTTTTCGAAATTATTTGTGTATTGATTGACAATTATCGCCTGCTCCGTGCCTCGGAGAGCACGTTAAGCTGTCGGTCCCTGCTGCCATGAACATCTATGGCAGTCTTTATTGGGAAGTCAGTGCCCTCTAGTATCCTGACACTGGTCTAGCCTTAGAGTATCGTTAGCCTTCAGGTTGCGGAGGTCAGATGGCAGTCGCTCCGTATAAAAACTGATATCCAGTAAAATCCGGTTAGAATAGAAAGCCGACCCCAAGTGATTTGGAAATAATAAAGGCTAGGGAGAAGAAGATTAGAAGACATGAATGGCTCGTAGACTTTAGTAGATACAGCAAAGCTTTTCTTAGATATTTTATTTACATCCACCGTAGTGCACTTGTAAACCAGTTTGTAAACGTTTTAAACAATGTATCTTAAAATAATATTTATTATTGAAACTTTTCTTTTAGCCAATTTTCACTACACTTTCTCTTTGTTTACTTGGTCATAGAGATTCAAAGGATTTCTTTTAAAATTCATTGTTATTTTCTTTAAATTTTATATATAAACTACATAATATGTGAGGACGCTAGTTATAAGCAATCTTGCATAAGTTTATAGTGTAATAATGTATATGTCGCAGGCAATTTGTATGATTCCGCGTTTTACAAACGGCGTCGTCCGTTTAAAAACGCTCGCTGTTTTAAAATATGCCGAAGGCAAAATGTAAATTGCCTTGTCACTTTATAATATGCCACAACATTTGATAGACAATTCAACAGCATAACGAACACCTATACGCCTCAAAAGACTGCATTCCGTCTCGGAAGGGTTAGGTTATGTGAGGTTCCTTCTTAAACCCACCAAAAATAGGAGCCCTGCGAAGCAGGGCTCTGTCGACGGTCACCCTACTATAACAATCAACGAGCGTTTTTAAACGGACGACGCCGTTTGTAAAACGCGGAATCATCACGACGCCGTTTGTAAAACACGCAATCATACAAATTTCCTGCGACATATATGTATACAATGATAGAGTGCTAGCTTGCAACCCTTCTTTCAAAAACAAATAGAAAATATAAATTTTGATATACTTACAATTTTGGAATTTGACACCCAAAACACGAGATGGTCAAAATTCAACACTTTTCCATTATGGTGCTTCTCCTTGTGGTTATTCTTGCCTTTCGTCATCTTGCTCTAAAACAGATAGTAATGTTTTTATTCAGATATTAAAAATATGAATCTATTGCAAGTGCTCAAGACCTACATTACAATATGAGAGGCCGGTTTAGCTTTTATTTCAATATATACTAAGTAGTAATTGCTATCTAAATTAATTATAGAATACCATTCTGTGTCCGATTGCCTTTGGGAATATTACCATTTACTATAAAATAATCTATTTGTTTGTATGTTTGTTTTTCTTTAATATATTTTTTCGTATTCGTGTATCTTTAGAGCAGAGGTTCCCAGACTTGACTTTTTTTCTCATAGACCACTTTCAAAATTTAGCTGGTTCTGGTGGATCCCCTGCAGCTACATTTCTACCATATTCCTTGGCATTCGTATTTATAATTTATATTGGTGAAGAATCAAACAAGTTCATGCAATTAAATAATTTAATCAAATTTCTACGGGCTGACCTTTTTATTTTTTTTAATTCTCGTTACTGAACCTACCACTGTAGGCGGGCTGACAATATTTTTTTTTTGTATTTCTCTACCGACAAATCGGTAGGTTCTAAATCACTGGTACTAATATGGAATATGCAAACTTTTACAAGTAACAGTCGCTGAGCTTCTTTAAATATTATCTGCCTACATTTATAGGTGAAGTCAAGCCAACATTCTAGTTCTTTGCTATAGAAAGCAAATAAATTTTCGTGGACCCCCGCTTACGAACTGTGAACCCCGATTTTTTGTCACACCAACGTAGACCCCGTCGAGTCTCCCGTGGACCCCTTGGAGTCCACCTGAACCACTCTGGGAACCAAGGCTCTAGAGTAATATACAGAGACAAGAGGAACCTAATACTGGCCTTCATACCCTATCAAAGACGCAGTTTCTTGATTGAAGTGTTGTTTCTGTAACTTTTGTAATCGATGGTTTTTCTTTTCGTGAGTAAGTTAGTACCTACATATTTTTTCATGTAGAGATACATAGATATATAATACTAGATGTTCCCGCGGTTTCACTCGCGTTAATCGTTACTGCGCCGCCCCCGTGGGTCGTAGCGTGATGTTATTTAGCCTATAGTCTTCCTCGATAAATAGGCTAGGCAACACTAAAATAATTTTTCAAATCGAACCAGTAGTTCCTGAGATTAGCGCATTTAAACAAACAAACAAACTCTTCATCTTTATAATATTTGTATAGATTATTAAATAGTGTAATTGGCGCAAGTCATTCCATTTGATGTAAATAAATAAATAAATAATATGAATTTGTCTGACTATGTAATACACATCCTAACTAATATTATAAATGCGAAAATGAGTTTGTTTGTTTGTTTGTTACGCTTTCACGCCTTAACTACTCAACCGATCAACATGAAATTTTGCATACACGTTGTCAGGGGTACAGAATAGGATATAGGGTACATTTCATCCAGAAAAAAGAACTGATGCAAACCTAACCTAACCTATCCTACATTTACGCGAGCGAAGCCGCGGGTGAAAACTAGTATATTATATGTAGCAATGGGCAATCACGTTCTTTAAACCAGCAAACAGTATATCAGAGATAAACTGCTCGGCACATATATTTCACAAAATAATAGCTTACTACGGCCGTGAATCTTACGCCTTTAAACCCGATGCATGTATGAAAGCAAACT
The DNA here is from genome assembly GCA_963564715.1 of Catocala sponsa. Taxonomy (NCBI): domain Eukaryota; kingdom Metazoa; phylum Arthropoda; class Insecta; order Lepidoptera; family Erebidae; genus Catocala; species Catocala sponsa. The sequence goes on from OY751336.1 coordinate 7,188,533, forward strand.
ACATACTCCTGACACACTTCTCTGGCTTCATTCACTTTCATCACATTCCTCATACACGCTCGCCGGTTTAAGGTGCTCTTAACCTGGCCTTTATCCAGAACATCTCCGATCTGATCAAGAAATTAAAAAATAAATCAATCAATAAATTAATTAATTAAATCAGCAAACTACATAGTTAAAATTATCAAGCAGTACCTGTAACTACATCTAGCTAGCCTCAGACGTGACGAGCCTTACAACGAGCACTGAGACAAGATAAGCAGTACTTATCTACAATCAGCACTGGAGTATTGCGTATCATAATAATTAAGCATTCAAGACCTGCCCTACCAGAACACCTTGGCAAAGAATCAATCGATTCATGTCATTCAATATGGAATTATTTCAATACTTAATTAATAAAAACGAGTTTAACATTATGCTGAAGAATGCTGTTTGTTGAGATAAAAAGGATAGATTTATTATTCAAAGGAGGTTTGAAGTAGGTATGTAAAAAAATTAAAAAAGATTTAGTAAATAAATTGAAACATTAAGTTTTTCTTTAATTACTTTTTTACTGCACCTTCTTCTGCAAAAGCGATGTGTCATTCATGAAGTAATTATAAGTTATAAGGCTTCGATCAAATAAGTTAGTAGGTCGATGCTTACAGGTATTCTATTCAAGATTAACCTAATGTTTTTTATATCCTACATTGAAATAGTCAGAGATTATAATACTTTTTATAATTGTGTTTTACGTGAAACCGAATTGCCAGTAATAAAGAACTAATCATATGCGATTTTCGATTTACTAAGTAATTATATGTGTAAAACTAGATGTTCCCGCGGTTTCACCCGCGTTTATCGTTACTGCGCCGCCCCCGTGGGTCGTAGCATGATGTTATATAGCCTTCCTCGATAAATAGGCTATCCAACACTAAAATAATTTTTCAAATCGAACCAGTAGTAATCACGCAGAATAAACCAGGAGAAACATCGTTTGTACTATGTCTGTAATGGATAATTATTTTGCTGCAATGTTATTTTAAAACTGCGATATCTCCAAAGATATTCATTGAAATCGAATGATGTAAAGGGCAATTTTGTTTTAAATTAAATACTTGTGATGAATAACGTATTTATTTGGATAAGGATTAATATCATGTTTATAAAAATACCTTCGCAAATAAAGCATTATTTTAGAACAAATTTCGTTAGCATAAAAATGGTTATGGTGAGCCATCCTTAAAATATAGACATATGCTGTCGTGGACTTTTTTTTAGAACTTTTAAAGGGGAACAATTCTGTCATACATTATTTTTGCGAAACTTTAACTGTTTACGCAGCGCACGCAGCGGAAGCTCTCAAAAGGAAAAAATATCCTCCGATTTTGAAACATTCTTTATTGGTGCTCCGCTCGTATTGATCTTAGCGTGATGATATACAGCCTATAGCCTTCCTCGATAAATGGGCTATCTAACACTGAAAGAATTTTTCAAATCGCACCAGTAGTTCCTGAGATTAGCGCGTTTAAGCAAACAAACAAACAAACTCTTCAGCTTTATAATATTAGTATAGATTTGCTGAATTTAGAACCCAGGTTCAAATCCTAGATCATAAGCAGCATAAAAATGCGAGTGCCGATGTACCTATTTATGCATTTTGCACTGAATATAAATGATTTAGACCATAAATGATTTGGACTTAGTCCCATTTTCACGGCTGCGCAGGACAATCCATTTTAATAAAATTATGTTATAGCTTAAACACTAAGAAAAGACTTAGGTACATCACTTATAAATCATGAAGAAGTTATTTTGTAAATACCAAATAAAATAAAAAAATACTTACCTACTTGCTACACTGCTGTGTAGTGTATCCAAAAAAGTACAACCGTATCGAAATTATCAACACTTATTATAAGATTTTTATTTCAAACAGCTTATTTATAAGATTTCTCTTGCATAAATCTATCAATTAATAATAACATGAATATGTAAAAAATATAAACATTAAGTTATGAATGTTATGACTTATTTGCACCAAATTTCGCAAGATAATATACCGTACTTATTTAAAGGGGCATAAGGTTGAAAATACTATAATTTTCGACGGTCTAATGTGTTTACTTATGATCTGATAAGAGATGATATGATCATAATAGCGGACACTAGACCGAAATGTCGACATGTTTCCGGAGGATAATTGCCGTAATCAAGGTTTGTAAACATGGTGACTGTATTTGGATGATTAAGTAACTACTTATGTGATTTGTTTATTAAATTTCATAATTAGGTACGTATTACAGATATTATCCCAGTTTAATTAATTTATTACAATTTTTGAACTATTATATTTACATTCTGTCCGACGACTCAATAGTTTTATTTCAATATATGTAAGACTGTTATTTAAACAGGTGAAGCAATAGTAAGTTCGTCAAATTGTATAATAACGAGATGGGTGTAAAAGCCCAGGATTCAACCTCTTCGTCTTCATGTGACCTTGTGACCCTATGTCTCGGGGATCTTTTGACCCACAGAGTCCATATTCAAACACGACCGAGGTATGATCCCAAGGTGTTTGCACACCAAGTTACAAGTCAATCGGTCTAGTGGTTCCGGAGTTATGCCTGTCACTGACAGACAGACACACAGACCCACATAATCTTTTCATTAACCTCTGAAGAAGACTCAGAGGTTAATAATGCGTACCTATAATAAATTTGCTTTTCATGCTAGTAGTATGACTAGAATTTTAAAACACAGCAAAAACAATATAAGTAAGTTTTTAATAGAAAACTAAGTAATATCTATCTTCTTCATCCTAAAATCAATTCTAACAAATGATTTATCCTACTTTCTAGTATTTTTTTCTGTTTATTCATTGTAACAAATTAGCTACTGATTGTCCATACACATTAACCTCTATTAATTTGATATGAATGGTGAGATACCTACCCACCCATAACCTGGAAATGAAATATTGCATAACATTTTCTTTATTAACGTTTTGTAATTTTTATTTTTGCAACAAATACAAGAAATTAAGACCTTTTTTATGATACATCATTCGAATGTCTGAATTATTTAGTTTCTGTGTAATCATAGGCGGTGATTACGGCAGGTGGCGGTGATAGCGGCCAAATATTTTTGATCATAGCGTCTTAGTTTTTTTTGCAACAAATTCAGGAAAAGAGATAATTATGTATAGTTACAAATTACCACTAATTCCTGGCAAAGTTTCATCAAATATTATGAGTTGGCCGGGCGGTTGAAACGTACAATAACAAAACATAGTGGGCCGTAGAACAGTGGGTTGCTGCGCTCACATAATGACCATTATTATGGTTTTTAGGCTGGACAAGGTATCAACAACACAATAATCCACGTGCCCAGTTTCTTGATCATATACTACATTATAACATACTACTTACATAATGAGTCTGATTAATAAAATATTCATGAAAAATATGTTGTTTTATTTTATTAATAACCTTTTTCAATAACTTATAGAAACCTATTTAAATATAAACTCTCGATACAAAACTAGGTTTATATGCTCCTTTTTTACGGATGTGAAGTATTTAATTGATATCATATATTATTATTAGCTAAATGACCTGTCCACGATTGGCCAAAGTGTCTATAGAAAGTAGGCAATCCCCTTTTTGTCCCGTATGGTAATCGAACCCACAGCACTAGCGCTGGTGAGGCGACCATTTAAACCACTACGCTATCCGTGCAGTCTACCTTCGCTTCTAAAACATTAGTAGGCTACCGTAGTGTCGTGTCGCTTCTCAAAAGATGCACTTTTCTGCCGATAGGGTGTGTAAACAAAAACAATAGCATCCAGTAATAAAATAATTTCATTTTATTTCATTTATTTATACACATACAGATTAATATTTACATAGATTGCAGATATATTCATTACGTTACGGAGTATTTTGATTGCTTGCACCTATGTATTAACTCCTACAAGTGTAAGGCACCTCAAGGAAGCTTCATTTACTCGACAATCTCTGTTGTTATGGTCATGGTCATTCTCGTATACATTAGACGATTAAGTTGCAATAACGGTAAAAAAATTTTCTTAAAAATAATATTCAAATGTGCCTAAACAACTGTACTTATATCAAAAACAAAACCTGTTCTATTCGAAATATGAAATTACGTATTGCCATATTGACAGGTCACGTGAGTCGAATTGTCCAATAGCGTTGCAGTATTTCTCATAGTTTGACAGCTTATTTTTCGTTAATTAAGTGTACTATACCCACGAAAGGCTAAGAATATTATAATCGACATCATCTTAATGATTTTTTTATTCAGCAGAATAGAAAATGAAATTATTTCATCTGCAAATTTTTAAGCTGTGTCAATTTGTCATCTATCAATGACAGCAAAATTGCAAATCTAGAGATAAAATACATTGCTATTGGAACGACGGAGTCACGTGACTGTTGTTTAGACAAGTACTTATGCCTTTTATTGATCATGAAGTATGACAATTCTTCATAACGAAATATATTATATAGGTAGTGTGTCAATATACGTCGCGCAACCTACCGCCTAATGTATATTGAGGTTTTATGTAATTATAAGAATCTAACGCACCCTACGTTTATTACAAAAGTAAATTTACAGAAGTCAGAAAAACTCTTCTGTAATTGAAACTTAAAATAGAATAGAAAGCGATATGAAAAGATATTCAAATGTGCGTTAGATAAAACTTATCAAAAAAGTCCAAATCGTATCCCAATTTAAAACTAAACTAAGCATAATATATATTTACATAGTAGATAATTTTTCCATTAAAAGAATTTGATAAAATAATCTTAACCGACCATATACTGTGAAATCTATTCAAAGTCAACATAATAATGTACACAGTAGTATATGCTAAAATCAGATAAAAAAGACTAGGAAATACTCCAAATAGATTTCACTCACAGAAACTGTCCCTAACAATACGATAACAGGTAACAAACTTAACTTTATATTTACAAAAATACAAATCATTTACATTATTAATATTATTATATATAAGGAAATGCATGCAGAAATTATATAGTGATATAAATAACTAAAGAAAAGCACTGTCTTGTTAACGCTAGTCTATATAGTCTGTAATCGATAGCTGACTGGTGACGTACCGGTTATACAAATGGTTAGCCGGTACGTACGAGCCTGTCTTGTCTCGGTGCATCGTTAGCAGGCTAGGAATAGCTTTAACCAGACTGTGCAAAAAGATTGCCTACATTTTCTCGTCACTTTCATCGTTATTTAAAAATATTTATCCATATCGATTTTTCTTTTATCTTTTCCTATTTCATGTTCTTACAGTACGACTAACTTAGCAAAGGACAACAAAACGTGGCATTAGTCAGCTGGGACCAAAATGGCGGCCATGATAGTGGATGACAGTAGCGAGTATGTTACAAACGTGTTACTATAACGTTATTTTAACTTATAAATCGCTTGGCAGTGAAAACGAAAGTGTTATTTTTTTATCCGTCTTGGCGATGGCGATTCTAAGTTTACTGGTATTTATTTGCCTTTAGTTCTGACTTCTGTATGTTAACAATTCTATTTGCCTGTATGTAAATAAGTTGGTCGAACTGTAACATTGTCAAGAAAAGAGCATGGAATTAATGTGTATTTATACGATATAGTAAAGTCAAAAAGCTGATCTTCTTATAGCGTAATATAGAGCGCACAGCTTATGTCCAGTAGTGGACTGTAATAAGCTCATTAATTGAAGTATTCATAAGAAAGTTCAAGTTTTGCCGAGATTCTCGCAACAATTTTCAAGGCGACAATACTCGAGGATAACGCTATAAAAAGATTGTGTAAGGTCCATTGGTACTTACTGTCTTTTTACTTACGAAACATGGACTTTACCTACCGGCTACCTTATAATCCGTAAAGTAAAGGGCGTAAGCGCCTTTCTTACATTAGGAACACATTAATCCCATACGCAATTAAGACAGCAATACGTTCATGCTCGTTGTTTACAAATTGAGTTTTGCAATAATTGACATTATTTCATTCTTCCATGATAGTGGTAATTTGGTAAACCATTCACTCTGCTGGTAACTACCATTACAAAGTTACCATCTTATTCTAAAAAAAGGTATACATTTACAAAGATAAGGAACACAAAGCTCTTAAAAGAAATATAGTTATAAAATTAAAAATATACAATGTGGTAAATTTGGTATACCTGCGGGCTGTCCCGTGACATGGGAGATTTAATTGTATAAATCTGAGATCAATTTTACGAAATTAGATTCATAAAAAAATGCCGTTTCGCCACTTTTGAGGCCGCTGTTGAAGCTGCGTTTTGTTTTAAATGTCATTGATCACCTGTTAAATTCACTATATATTTGAGGGTTAAGGCCGCTAAATATTTAGGCGATAATATAGTCACACGCTGCCTTTGTAAAGCAATGATTATTTACAGGTTAAATTGATGTTAAAGTCCAAAGTTATCTTTAGGTGTAAGTGTCGAAGGTAGCACAATATTTCGTAGGTCTAAATGTTTTTCTTTTTCTTTTTTAAGTTAGGGACTGTTATTGCTATTGCAATATGCCAGTCCCATCGTAACCAAAGTTAATACTAAAATAAAAAGGTTGAAATGTTGAGCTTAATTTTAGTAGAATTTATTAATATATTTGAAAAGCTTTAGTTTAAAAAGTAAATTATAGAGTGGTTCCTTAAACAGGACAGATCAATAAATGTGAGGAAATAATTGATTATAAAATAATTTTATAAAAAGAAAATATTGAGTCATAAATTCATAATAATGAAAGAATCATTGTAAAATAAAAAATACGACTATTAAGGCCCAGCTATAACTATTTAGGCACTAACATATTCAATACTAACCATTTACAGGTTACAATAGACCCATAAAATATAATATAAAATAGTAATTAATTATTATCATTGATGTCAAAAACTACATAATTATAAACTCGTAAAGAATGATTATAAAATAACACTCAGAAGCAATTTGGATCAGTTTATAGTTTGGTGTTGACATTGGCAACAAAACGCGGCCCGAACACGTACAATTACGCGATGGCGTCTAATAATAGTGGCGAGGCGATCAGTCGTTTTTAATACCTAAACATACATACAAACCAATTTACGCTCACTCATATGTTTTATCAAATCAGGAATTATGCACAACCTATTCAGTGATATATTTTGTATGTTAACTTGTAATAAAATGTCATTTTTTGTTCTACCAGTCCACGGCCTCGAGAAATAATGGCCTTACTTGTACGATATCTGGTTGACAGGCCGGACGGCAAAATACTGTTAAATAGTATCTAACTTCTTGCATATATTTGTGTATGTTATCAATTTAACTATATGCTGGCTTTTTGGATTGAAAAGTACAACTGCAATTGTTCTTTAAAAATAGATGTCCCCGTGGTTTCACCCACCCAGCTCTCCGTGGCTCGTATCATATTATAATATAGCCTTACTGTAAGAGCAAGCAATAATTTGCCAACCGTATGAACGGTATGGCAGCACATAAAATACGAACAAACCAACAAACTTAAATTGTTATATATTAGATATTGAGATATATCTTCGCCCGACCTGTCTTATCCAGCTATGAACTAATAATTCAAATATTTAGCGCTTTCCACCACGCGGTCTTGTCTGAAGATTCCCAAGCACTTTTGTCATATGCATGCACATTTTATTTTGTATGACTCGTCACTTTTAAAGTCACCACATAGTCCTTTATATGTTGATTCCCACTATAAGCGAACATGCTTCTTTTGCTAAAGAAAGACAAAACTTCGACCTTAAGAAACATATTCGAAGTATTTAAATATTTCTTGAGTCCGATCACATCACGTTTTCACTTAGTCCGCCAGTCCACGGTACACCCCGCCATAGAGATTGCGCACAGTGTGGTACAGTCTACCGTTGAATATCACAAAGCTGTTGGCAGGGGTCTACGAGCTGGGCGCGCTCCACTGCGACGAGACAGCCGCCCGGCGCGACCAGGAGCGGCGCGGCCGGTGTGCCGATCCAAACTTTTTTGACGTCCTCCGAAGTGTTTTGAGCTAAAGGTGACATGTAGCCGCCTCTGGAATAACAAAAACAATACATTAGTACATTTGGAAACTATAAAGGACTAATTAATTTAAGAATGTATGTATCTATATTTGGTTACTTGTATTGTCTAGTTGCTTTTGAACGAAAAGAACTATGAACTGTTATCTAAATATCTACCCCTTAGTATGAATTGGTAGTATGAGAGTAGTGATGCGCATAAAGTCATTCGAATGATACTCGAATAGACAGTAAGCGATGCAATGCGATGCGATGCGTTGCATGATCACTTGCGTATTATGTAGCGTTGTAAAATCAGTCGATTATCGAATGCAGTTGGGCACATCACTATAGTCAAGTTTGAGATGAGAATTCTTTTCTTTGCAGTCGGTATTTAGTACTGCACCATACCATAAATAATCCTATTGTGTTCGATCGACCTAGACGAGTCTGGCGTTCAAATTTGGCAATCAGTCACCAAAGAGAACTCGACCTTCCAGCAAAAACATAACATTGCTATACATCCTTAGTTCCCAAAGTGGTCCAGGTGGACCCTCAGGGGTCCACGGGAGACTCGACGGAGGTCTACATTGGCGTGACAAAAAAATGGGGGTTCACAATTCGTAAGCGGAGGTCCACGAAAATGTATTTGTTTGCGATAGTGAAGAACTAAAATGTTGGCTTGACTTTACCTATCAATGTAGGCAGATAATATTTTAAGAAGCTCAGCGACTGTTACTTGTAAAAACTTGGATATTTCATATTCAGTGGTCTCGAACCTACCGACTTTTCGATAGAGAATTACTAAAAAAAAGGGCAGCCCGTAGAGATTTGATAAATTTTTTTAATTGCGTGTATTTGTTTGATTCTTCACCAATACGAATGCCAAGGAATATGGTAGAAATGTAGCTGCAGGGGGTACACCGGAACCAGCTAAATTTTGAAAGTGGTCTATGAGAAAAAATGTCTGGGAACCTCTGCTATACCTACATCGACTAAAGCAAGATACAAGAGTAATTAAATCAAGTTAAAGACTGGGCCTTGCGTAATCCGCAGTAGAGAGTTTGAGAATCACGATGTATAGTGCAAGTATACACACCTAAGTTTTCTATCAGCATGCAAGAGCGCGTCAGCCTTCAATAGCCGCACTGCCACGGCGACCAGCAGGAAGAGTATGAGTGCCCCGCACACCGGCACTGCGATGGTGGCCGCTTTGAACCACACCTCGCCGTTGTAGTTCGCGCCGCGCTCCACTGTTTGACCTTCTGGAAATAATACCACGAGATAATTAGTTTCTGTCACTAAAGTAATTTCAGTATAAAAATTTTGGGGTAGTCTTTGGGGACTGCCGATAGAAGTGAAAACTTTAATCCTTGATCATAAACACGTCTATATAAAAAAAAAATTAGAAAAAATGGACGGGTCGAATGCTAGTTCCTGATACTCTCTTAGGGGTTATTAAGGGGGTCAAAATTTCGTTATTTTTTGCGTAGGACGTACCATTTGAGATTTTGTTAATATTCTAAAAAAAAATAATAAAGCGTGGAAGCGTGACGATGACGCGAGTTCCATGATTTTTGTTCACCGAAGAAGTGTTGTTGAAGTAAAGAAGTTTTCACTTCAATAAATCACATCTTACGAATACAATAAATAAGAAGACCAATCACTTTATTATCATATTTGATCATTCAAATAAGATCAACATAACCGAATTTGTCACAGCGACCAATATTAATGGATAGTAGTCATCTGCGCAGTAGATATTATAGTGCACATATTATGTGCACATCTGCGCAAGCACAAATGCATTCCCTATTTCCTAACTCTTATAATCTGGCACGACCGGAGAGAGATCAAGTGCAGGACCAGCAGCTTTACGTGTTTTGCAGAAGCAAGGGGGTGTGCAACACCGGCAATTTCCTAAATTGGGATTTTCATGACTTAACCCAATAAGTTTTTTGTGATTGCTTCATCTCTCTTTACTTTAGAGCATCTAGTATACTAGTCAATCTCTAGAATGTGCACTATTTGCGAGTATGTGACGTAAGATAAACACGTTGCTTACGCACATACAAGCTTTGTGGATTCACTTTTAAATTTATATAAAACTGTGAAGTCATACGATATTATTCTTTAAGGGTGTGTGTACTTGGTCGTTACGACAAATCACAGCTACCCAGCATTTCAAGTAACATATCTACGAATGACTAACCCATGTTCCACGGCCCTACGTCATAGCAGTCATAGTAACTGGGCACATTAATCTCCGCCCACCCCGAAGCGATGTTATCGTCAGTCTATAACCGGAACCGTTATCAATAAAATGTACTGCGAAACTGCAAAATGTAACATTAATTGTGTTGCAACCGAGTTCTAAGAAAATGCGTCCGGACTGTGAGGAGATATTATATTACAGTATTACTGCTTAAGACTACGCCGAGCGCAAGACAGATAATGACAGAGCTCGTGCGGGGCGCATATTCAAATCGGCGCGCGGCCTCCATAGTAAAATTGTATGAAGGATTTGAAGTGCTTTTTTGATAAATATGTATCTTTATTGTCAAGCAATAACTTAAATATTTGGGACGGACAAATTACATATAACTACATATTTATGTTTCGTTTAAGCTGTAAAATAGGATAGATTTCTACTGTTATAATCAAACAATCACTTAACACGAGCTTACGTTTTTGCATTTTTTGTGCAAATTTACTTAATTTTGTAGGCAAAAACATTAATTATTTTAAGTTATTACTATACACGGTTCATTGTTATCGTAAATGTATATTTTATATTTGTATTGAACAAAAAGTGTTGATTTTATTCATTTAACTGTGACCGCCTGTTTTGGCACATTTCGCTCGGCGCAGTCTTAACGTACGCTGAGTATTTAGATACGCTTAGCGTGCATAGTCCTTCCTTATTGCACTAGTCTACCATAAACTGTAGCTGTCAATTTTCTAAATTAAGTTAAGAAATGAAGTATACATTAACGTATATTCACACCAGGTAAAAGCTAAGACCCTTAGCTAAGAGACTTTGGATTTACGTTTAAAGATTGTTCGGACGACAACTTATCTTATCTTATGTAGGGGCCATTCAGTGCAGACCGGCGACATTTCCACCCAGTGGGATCTTTTGTATCGACACTCTCCCAATAACGACTGCTATAGATGTTCATGGCAGCCGGGACCAACGGCTTAACGTGCTTTCCGAGGCACGGAGCAGGCGATAATTGTCAATCAAATACATCGAAAAGTCATATAACTTCCGAAAGTCAGAGGTGCGCGACGTGAGTTCGAACCGGCGACCCTCTACATTGCAGTTTGTTGGTCTCCCCACTGAGCTATCGCTGCTCTGGACGATAACTTAATTTTAAACTTTGTATTGATTTGTATTGATTAGATTAGCATAAAATATAGTATTTTTAATTTCGACTGTTAAATAATTGACGCATAGTCATATGAGTCTTGAGCTGAGGCTCTTGACTGACAGCTTTACGAGTTATGTGAATGCTGGTCTGTTTTCTATGGACTTCATACTGTTACTAAATTGTCTGGCCGAAAAAGCGATACAACGCTTTTGCTAGTCTATCAGTACTCGCGCTAATGTCAGTGGAACAACAAAGCCGCGGCTATCATAAAAATTAGATATATACCTATGCATAAACATGCTTACTAGTAATTCACCGTTATTAGTCTTAATTTTATATACTTAGATGTTTATCTTAATTCTATATAATAACATGCAAAGCGCAAATCTAACTGGAATGAGCGTAACTGTAAACGCCAACCTGTATCACATTTGTGTTTTTATTAATTTGTATTTTAGTCACACTACGTACGATGAAATAATCTTAAGAAAATGTATAGAGACTATGTGTATAATAATAATATTCTATCACATACACACAACACCATCTAACCCAAACTAAGCAGAGCTTGTACTATGGGTACTAGACAATGAATAAACATACATAAATACTTTTCTTTTTTTTATAAATTCATAAGTGCATATTATACATAGAAACACCCAGACCAAGACAAACATCCATGTTCATGCACACAAATGTTTGACTTGTGCGGGAATCGAACCCGCGACCTCAGGCGTGGCAGTCGGTTACACTAACCACTACGCCATCAAGGCCGACATTTAAACCACTTTGGAACATGACATAATGTTTTACATAACCTTATGCCACAGTGTAGCTAAGCCATACGGGTTCTTTACGAATATCAAACCGCGTAACCCGCCCGATGTCTTGGCGTGCTAATATAGATTTCCTTATTGATAAACTTTGATAATATAAGTTTGAGGGAAAGTAAGAGTATCTCATTCATGATAGTAGGATTAGCGTCATAATTACGTGGCTGAAGTGACCTCACATCAAAATCATAACATTATGTTTATATCAGTAAACGGATAAAACTTACGTACCCAGTCTCGCTATTCTGCTAGAAAAATCTTATCTCGAATTTGGTTGTCGCTTTGCCACTAATCATAGTAAACAAATCTCATTGCTATAGTTACTGGTAAAAACCCAACTTATAACAGCCGACTCGGATGTGAGTTTGGTAGTAAGATTTAACAGAATTACAAGGCAGTTCTACTGGTGAGATTGTGTGTGAATAGTATTGATAACAGATTACGTGTAGTACATTATGGATTTTTGTTTGGTTTGTTTTTATTTTGCCTTCAAATGAACTTTACGTTGCCTAATTGCAATGTCGAGGCACTATCCACCACATTACTGAAAAAAAGCAACGGGTTGCACTCCAGGAGTGCCGGCAGAAGTGAAAACTTGAATATTAACGTTGTGCATTTTTGATATTTTGGAATGGTTAGGGAATAATTTTGCACGAATTGCTTTAATTATCAATATAAAAGTACTATCATTTATATGGTAAAATACAATATTCATTTATTGCGCTATCGTACACAAATATGACAATTCGCCCTCCGTCTTACGAATTTTCGATCAGGTCACGTGTCCTGACGCGAGTTTGACAATTCTCCCTCCGTCTTACGAATTTTCAATCAGGTCACGTGTCCTGACGCGAGTTTAAAATTTTTTACCCGTCACAAGAAGTGCACAACGCCGCTAAAGAAGTTTTCACTTCAAAGTTACAGAAATATTTTTGACTTAGTTTTATCAATGACTAAGTTAAGTTAGAGTACTGTGAATCTTCTTCAACGTGTCCTGTATAGGCAGGTTGATATTAAGTACCAAGAACACAACGCAAGCATCGCTTATTAGATCGAATGGGTATCAGTGTAGAGTAACATAATGGCATTCTTTTCGACAATTGATATGCCCCACCATTGTTCTCTTATGTGAGAAGCTACCTATATCTCGCATTGCATATGCTGAAAGTGCTATGTACCTACTAAAAAAAATAAGTATCCTACAAAGATTGGCCAACCTCAAAATACTTTTTAAATGAAAACTTCTTTAGGCGCGTTGAGCACTTCTTGGGTGAACAAAAATCATGGAACTCGCGTCATCGTAACGCTTCCACGCTTTATTATTATTTTTTAGAATATTAGCAATATCTTAGAAATGGTGCGTCCTACTCAAAAAATAACGAAATTTTGACCCCCGTAATAACCCCCAAGAGAGTATCAGGAACTAGCATCCGACCTGCCCCTTTTTTTGTTTATAAAGAAGTGTTTATCATCAAGGATTAAAGTTTTCACTTGTATCGGCAGTCCCTAAAGACTGCCCCAATTCTTTATTTTTTTGGTAACACTGACCTACGTAATCGTGTAACGCGATTTATAACGGTTGGTAAAAAAACAGCCAAACTAGAAAAATCTCAGTAGGTGGTCAAATATTTGTCTGTCATGTGAATTAAGCACCTGTTCTTCCGGCATTGGGAATATTACTCTTACGTAGATCCCGCTTAAAAGGAGATGCTGTGTTGCAAGCATAAGTAACAAAAGTACTGATCTTTTTAAAGTTCTGGCAACGAAATAGGGCTCGAGAGAAGTTTATAAAACTAGAGAAACGCTATTCTCAGTCCTGCCACCCCTATATTAGGTTCTCTCATTAAATGATAAATCATAGATGTGCCTTCACCGTACTTAGATAGCATGAAAAAGTGTACATACTAAGCACAGAGTGAGTTCCATAAATTAGACAAAGAACGATAGTATACAATTTTCAATATGAGTGAACGTGATAATACTATATTTATAATTCAGTAGTCAAGTGTTGGAATTGTGTGTTAGCTATGACAATTTAACGTCTAGACAGATGACCACACTTGAACGTATACTACGTTTAAATTATATACCTTTCTATGACTTAAATCTGTGGCTCCTATAATAGAGAGAGGACATATGATAAGAAACAGGGAAATCATTACTTCCTTCAAAAAGTATGTTATATTATGGCTTTCGCTTCACGTATCTATACATATAATAAAATCGTAGGAAAGTCAAAACTGTACATTGAATATTTTTTTTAAAGAATACTTGTAGCGTGATATACAATCGATATCGAAGCCAAAAATATAGTTTTTAGAATTTTTGTCAGTTTATCTGTTTGTCTGTATGTATGTCCGGGCTAAACTCAAAAAGTACTGCATGGATTTACTTCAAATTTTGCATGAATATTACTAACAGGTCGGGTCAACATATAGGCTACATATTATCACGCTATCACCTATGGGGGAGGAGCTGTGAACCTTTATTTTTCTTACGCATTCTGTGACAGCGTGTAATCTAACGACGCATATTTAAATGTTGTTTTTGAGTAAGCCATGCTATTATCTAGATAATGGCGTAGTTTTTATAGTGTAAAGCTAGCTTTACACTATAAAAACTACGCCATTTAAGTAATTTGGGCAGAGAAATATAGTTGGGTTCCGCGACGACAAACACTTTTTAGTTAAAATCTACGCGGACGAAGTCGCAGGTAACAGCTAGTAAATAATAAAACAATATGTAGGCATCAATAAATTAAATATAATCGACCGGATTATTTACATCGTAGTTATGTTAATACGCAACGCAATTCACAATTTCGCTCTGAACGTTCTGCTACATCGATTAGCGACTGGCCAGTCCATGTCGAATGGCTAAATACGTAAACACTTCGCTATAAACACATATCCACGGTAAACAAGCGATATGCGACTGATTGGACGCGGTTACATAAGACGTATATCTAACACTCTCATGATAGTTTAATTTGTCAATCAGAAAGAAAACAGTAAGGTATGAAAGGATTTTTACTCAAACCTGCGATATCGCCCGGCTTTGGCAATAACTACACCCTACAGAAGGCCGTAATCAAAGAACTTTAGAACATTTAGGATGTGTTCCTGCGCGGTGAGTATGATTCCTAGTCTACTTAGAGATGAGCTGTGCTGTGAGTTGGTCTAGTAATGTTTATGTCCTGCGCTGTCGGCACAGTGACCCATGTTTTGAAGGGACCGATTAATCAAATTTACTTAAGTATTCTGGGCGTTATAATAAAGCAAAGTTGTTGCAATCATTCATTTGATACTATAATCGCTTGCAATCACATGAACCGTAAGCTTGTTTCCTTCTTATGTTATAATAAAAGTTTAGAAACTATAACCCGACTACGTAAAAAAGGGGTCTAAAAAGGACGAATTTAAAATCACCCGAGCCATTATTACGAATCTATTGACACCTCATTCATTAAAATCGGTTCAGTAGTTTAGGCGCTATAGTGGAACATACAAACATACATACCCAGACTGCCAAAATCATTACCCTTTCTTTTGGCTTCGCCGTAGTCGGGTAAAAAGACGTTTATAGAAATCAATAGTATCCTAACCAAAATGATACATTAAGTACGATACGTAATGTTAGCGGCTCACAACGCACCGGTAAGTCGCAAACTATTTGTTTCGTCAGGCTGTGTACTTAGGGAATGCATTTTAAACGTTGGTTTACTTAATAATATATGTGAAAGTACTCGTCCCGTTAGCTTAGCGAGTCGATTTGTTTATTTAATAAGCTTATAAATGTTTATTAATTGTCGACACTTTGATAGATATGTTAAGAAATATTTTAAGGCTGTTACTTAATTTGTGTTAAAATAATTATCCAACATGTATACCAACGACCGCGAATAGCGCTGCGCTTATTCGAATAATAATTCGAATGTGTTACAACAGTATACTTAAGTACGTGTTGCTCCAATCTTCACCATGCAAAGTATCGCGTCGTGCACAATTGTATTTGCATATCATTGACACTTGACACTAATCGCAAATTTGTAATCATCGGTAGCCCCTGTTAGATTGTCAGACGATCCGCGAAGATAGCGGAAATTCGAGAACTTTATGGAATTTCCTCGAAGTTTCCTTGCCTTCGATTTTGCCTCATGATGTTTTCTTCACCTAAAACGATCGACAATTTCTATTAATTACGTGCAAATTTGTAGGTGCGTTCTGTAGAAGTCGAAACCTATGTATAGCAGGTCTACTCAAAACTACTATTTTCTGTTATTGCTTTTAATGTCAATTTATTTAGTTTCTATCTGCGGCTCCTTTCAAAGACCGAACCCAAAGCGAAACGTATTTCGAGATAAAAACTATATGCTTTATGTTTATCCAGGATGTGGTCTATCTATGCGCTAAATTGAATTAAATCCGCTCAACAGTCTCCGCGAAATATCTTCACAAACTTTTATATCTATAATAGGATTAATAGGATACGTAAATTATTTCTGTGCCTGAAATCTTTGTGAAATTTTGCAATACAGTATGAAATATGTCGCAATACGGATGATGAAGATAGTAAGGACTGCGTTAAATAGACATTATGATTAATAAAGGCCTTAACAATAGATTATTTCTATAATACTCAAAGATTGTTGTTATGTAAACAACTTCATTTGAACTTGAAAGACAAGATATGGCAAAGGAATTCCCTTATTCTGAGTAGAATGTAATCAAACTTATGCTATTGTCAGAGTATTTAGGCTACGTAGTTACGTACCCAAAAAATCTTGATCGATTCAGTAGTTTGCGAAGTTAAAAAGTAAATCGTTTAAGAATAATGATTAATTATGAATTTAGCTGCATGGATTGCGTATCGGTTTGAGTGGTCGCCTTTCCTCACTTATGCAAAATAATCAATAACAATAAGAACAATCATGTGTTGTAATCTCAAAGTCAAAGTCAAGTCAAAGTTACTAATGTGACTTATTTGCTTTAACAACTGTCAAAAGTAAAGATTAACGCTCAATAATTCAATTCTTAATTTGAAAACCAAAGTGGTCACCCATCCTTTAACCGTCCGCGCGTAGATTACTTAACCTCGCTTGATCAGCATGCACTTGGCTGCGAAAGCCTTATACGGTTAATAACAATGCAATATGCAATTATGCACTCATAAATCACTACTTTCAATGACAGTTTTCCCTATTTGTCTATACTTGGCGTTCAATGACCTTACTGTATACACAACAGGTCTGTAAAAACATAATTTATGCTATGTAGCAAAAAATAGCATGCTATTTATTTGAAAGTACGGATGGATCAACGATGACGACGTAAACTCTAAGTAATTTAGACGAATATTTCTTCTAAGTCTTTTTGAGTTAGTTGTTTCAACGTTCGTAAAGTTACCCGCATTATTTTAAGAATAATTTCAACTAGTTTTGACAGCTGCTATTTCGTAGCGGATATGACCGACATGGGACAACGTTACACATAAAAAACATGCTATAAAATATGCTAATTAAAATAAAGAAACAAGTTAATATATCGTATCTATCAATATTGAAAGAACTAAAATACAACACAATCTTTTAATTGGAATATCAGAGAGAACAATTCAATGTGTTAGAACAAAAATCACATCTAAGATGCGGTCACCGAAACAGGTCCCTGGCTATTTATAACAGGCGATTAACAGTTCATTGTGATACATAGAAAAACCAACTATATGTTGTAGGAAGAAGGTCTAAATCCGCTTGCTGTGGTAACAGTTAATTCCAACAAAGGAATACAAGCTATAACAATTGCGCATCGCAATCAGTGCTCCGAGCGAAAGCCATTATGGTAAGAAAACTAGCCCAGATCTGAAATGCTAATCTCTCTATATAGAAAATATTATTCTGTACGAGATCTATAGCTGTGTTTTCAATTAGTTTTTGGTTATTATTATAGCTTGTTAAATTAATACATATCTTCTTCAGAAGTATAGCTTATTAAGAAAAGTGCAGTATAGTTTATGAGATTTAGAGATCGGTTTTGTCAATCTTGTATACGCTAACTTAGTAAAGCGCAGAAGTTGAACAAGCTTGGTGAAATTAGCTAAAACTGACCGAGTGCTAAGCTCACAATCTCTAACATTGAGGAAATATTAAAAACAGGCTAATTCAAGCTCAATATGAAGAAGGATTCGCGTTGTCAGCTACTGTCAAAGATGCTTGCACAATAAAGATTTGAAATTCCATGGAGTTTCTTTAACCTTAGAGATATGTAGGCACTTTATACACTGTGGTTTTAAAAACGCTCAACATAACAACAAAAAATCACAATAATAGTAAATAATAAATACCATCCCAATGTTGCCTTTTTTTTAAGATAATAACTTTTGCAACGACAGCCGTAAGAGCACCCAGACTCAGTACAACTAGATCAAACAATTTATTATCTCGTCCAATTCCAGACACGCAACTTTTAAACGTTAAACCAATCTGGCATCCGAATAACCAAAGGCATGACTATAGAAATTCCTTCAGAAGAAATAATAGGTGAAATCGCGTGCAAACTTAGTTACTACAACTACGGCACTATAAATAGATATCCTGAGGCTATCGAAGGGATAATTTATTTTACTTAACGATACGCTGTTATATTTCGCAGAGATTGCACTTGATTGCGTTGCTTCAAGTAATTATGTATGAAGAAGATGCCAAAGTTATAATAGCTCCAGATGAAATAAAATCTGACTTCGTTTGTGGTTTAGCGGAGTAAGACGCGTAACTGTCGACCGAAGAGGCCAAAATCGAGGACATGTTATTGTGAACTATACCGTCAAAAAATGGTGCTGTAGGAATGGACTTAGACAATACACTTGCATTTAGTGGAATCAAAACATATCTGACCAAGCCTGGGTGTGGTAGACCTCTGTCTAATACTCGAGGATATAACGTAAGCTTACTTTATATATAATCAAGTCCTAACTAATATTATAAATGCTAAAGTGAGCTTTTTGTTACGCTTTCACGCCTTGACTTTTGACGGATCATGATAAAATTTTGCATAAACGTTGTCAGGTGTACAAAAAAGGACATAGGATACCTTTCATGCAGAAAAAAATACTGTATCCGAGGGATAGAAATTTATAGAAAATCTCGATTAATGTGAGCGAAGACGCGGGCAGAATCTAGAAAGACATAAATCTCTCACAATCTTTTACTTACACTTACTAACACTCACACAAATGTATGCATGTGTATGTGTGTATTATATTGTATAGAGTGAAGTCTTGTATGTACACACATGTGTGTGTGTGTGTCGTAAAGACAAAGGCACGGCGACAAGCTTAGGCGCCAGTATGAATAATAATTGCGGTTGTTTTGATCTAACCTTAAATTATAAATAATTTTCTTATTAATAAATTGAAGGATAATGTATGGAAGAAATAGATTATTTATTCATAGAAGTCTGATCCCTTGATTACTTTGGCGAAGGCACGGCTTAACATGTAAATGGTTAGAATTTAAAATGATGAATGATGACAGGTATTAATATTTATGCAATTTAATATGGAGTAGATTGCACCATCACGCCTGTAGAAGGACAGGAAATCTTAAGGTTCTATGATGAATAAGAACGAAGATTGCCGAGCGCCATAATGAAACTTATGCTACATAAATACACGCGGTTTAGTATGAGTAGAAAAGTAGATAGTTAGATACTTGTCACAGATTTGTCATCTCTTGCGGGACGCCTTGTTTCGACCTAGTGTTAGATATGCTAAATTCTTTAACCTAATAAATGTTAACAAACATAAATAAATAAAGGTTTTATAGGCTAAAGGCTGTACTTAATTGAACATTATTGCATTAGTTTCTATCAAGAATGTTGTAGTTTGTTATATTTTATCTATGTATTGCCAACTCTTATGTATATATACGACATTAGTCCGGGAGTAACGTTACTTCAAACAATAACAAAACTTATGACAGACATTTCCCGGTGGCGTAGCGGTAATGAACGCGACTGATGTGCATAAGGTCTCGGGTTCGATTTCCGATTCGGGCAAAATGGTATTGGGATTTTCTGTAGTGATTTTAAGAAGCAATATGGAATCTAGAACTTTGCACTGGACAATAAGTCAATCATAATTAGCGAAATGATCAAGTGATGACACTTCTACTTACTGTTCGGGAATACAAGCACTATGTACATATATATGAAACAACAAATGATGATCGTCGCACGAATCTGTTGCACTTGAATATGGCGCAGCATCTCGTGACGTGACGCAATTCCACAAGTAAGTGCATCTGAGTCACTATTCTCCTGTTTACTTTAGCCACGGCGCGGGTAGAATAATATCTTTGTTCGCAGAATCCGCTAGATGGATGAATTTTATTGAGAATTATTGTTTGACTAAACAATTGAGAATGTTTACATGATTTATGGATAGTGCTGCTCCATTTTCTATGTTTAGAGGTATAAGTAGGAACATATAGGGACTTACGCCTGTTTTCTCCGAGGTTTAGACCACTATGTAAAGTCTATATCTATACTAGAAACCAGGCCAGGTTACAAAGTACCGATGCGTTTAATCACATTAACCCATTCAATGCGGCGGACGCCGATCGGCGTCTTATTTTTTCATATTCAGATTCGGAGGACGCCGATCGGCGTCATGTATAGTTAGTTTGTATTTTACCCAAATTTAAAGATATTATATTAATAAAACAACAAATGTGTTTGGAATTTACTAATGAAATGCCTGATATGAGTAGTTTTTAGATATTTTGTTTTTTTTTTATTTCATCAAGTGCGGCTGACGCCGATTGGCGTTTACGTTAAATATGAACCGATTCTGGTTAGTGAAAGCAAAATTTGTTGCCGCATTGAATGGGTTAAAATGATTTATATTCAGTAACACTGTCACTACATTTAGTCAGCTACACTACTAATGTGTGACGTTGTGAACAATTTCGCGTAAGTTGGTATTCAGAATCGATCAGATCATAAGGGGTTACAATACATATGTCGGTCGTTTATCAAATGGACTGTTATATGAAGCGGTAGATGCAGTAGCAATATTGATATTTTACTGTTTATATGGATACTAGTTTTCACCGGCGACTTCACTCGCGTAAATTTAGGTTAGGTTAGGTTTGCAACAGTTCTTTTTTCTAGATGAAAGGTAACCCTATGTCCTATTCTGTACCCCTGACAATGTGTATGCAAAATTTCAATTTCAAATGTTGATCTGTGGAGTAGTTAAAGCGTGAAAGCGTAACAAACAAACAAACTCATTTTCGCATTTATAATATTAGTAAGGATTACAAATGGATCTGCTTTTTGTATATAAAATATTAGACCAAATAATAAACTATATAAACTGTAGATGTCTTTGTTTTTCTTGTTCAATTAAACAAAGATAGAAGACTTACTCTGAAAACTATCATCATGTAAATCATCCTTTACCGAAATCGGTATTTCTAAAGTGTTTGCAGCAACTGATTTTGATTATTTGTTGTGGAGGCCTATATTTAGTCGCCAATATAGGCAATATTGCCTCTGATTGATAGTAAGAGTAGCACTCAATTGTTTTGAACGTTACTTCGAATAGACTGCGTGTCTCTCTTCTTAGTTATTTATTTATTCAAACATTTGATTGAGCGCGCTGTTCAGATCTCGTGAACAATTTACGGCATCAATAATATTGTATCTTTTGGTTTGTAAGAAGGTATTTATGTTTATTATACTGATAGTTTTCGTATCAATTTATTGTGTATGTATATTGTTTTATTGGTACAAATTAAACGAACGATTTTACTGCCAGATATTGTACGATGTTGGTAATTGTATGTTGATCGGATCAGAATTTTATAGTCTTAAGAATATTCGGTGGAATTTTTAACATGCTTTTAATAACATTACCTATTACGTAATCGAAGCCTCTTTCACATGGAGAATTATAAAAAACATTGTACTTCTTTCTCTCAGTAGATGTGTATTACACTCTAATTTCGGCCGGTCATGGTTTTAAGTCCATCATGAGAGGTGGCGAGTCTATTGCCGTCTACCGGGCACCTTTCCAGCCTCGGTGCTGCTGACAAGAACTCCAACCCAACGCTTGATTGCCGGGTTGGGTCCTGGCAATCTAGTTGGGATCCGATGGACAGCAGTCGTATACACTATCGCTGCGCTACCAGGCAGTAGCAAAACCCTATATTATATCCAAATAAAATACCAACCATGTTCCTCTTTAGATTGCTAGCAATTTTGATAACAAATTAATATAATACCAAGTCTGCTGACCTCTTAGGCTTAGTTATACAACAAATAGATTTACGTGAATAGTGCGAAGGAGGGAAATCCAGCCCTCTCGATTACAAGTAAAAAAACTTATCCATTGGACTATTCCAACTTGCTATTACGTCAAGAATGTAAACCTATAGTTTCCACCTCCAATTGTTCTTTATTATCTAACTTGTATAAAGCACCTGCTGTTATTACCAAGTACGAAACTACTTATTACGAGTTTAATTCAATGTTCGGTACAAGTAGACGTCGCGTTGCCAATTACACACCAATCAGAGAATATTGTTGCACAGTAAGTGAAACTGCTCTGTTGTTAACAGCGTGAATGCTTTGATTTTAATACTATGTCTTTTTTTATACAACTAAGTTGGTAAACAAGCATACGGTCCACCTGATGGTAAGTGGTCACCTTAGCCTATGGACGCCTGCAACACCAGATGCATCACTAGCGCGTTACCGACCATTTAGGAAAGGAAGTGGGAAGGAGAAGGAGCGGAAAGGCGAAAGAAAGAAACTATTCATTTTGTAGCTTCTGGTGGCAGTCGAGCTAACGGCAGTGTGGTATATTGTTTTGCTTTGTATTCGTTTTTGTAGGTTCTACTGGCTGAGCTAGCGGCTAGTCTGAAATGGTAAGTGGTAAACGTCGTTCATGAGAAGGGGTTTCTACACACACCGAAGCTGCTGCCTACCGATTTAGTTCTATTTCCTTAAACTTTGTTTGAAGAAGGTCAGTACATAACGTTTGGAAATACAGCGGCTGACTGGCCATAGGAAGAAAGCGTAGGTACTGTGTTTGGCGAGAACATTACCAGGTAGAACTGATTACGTGATGAGTTATTGGTATGTATGTTTGCCTAGTGCTCACGCACCGATACTCTGAAAAGCTATCTACGGATCACGCAATTTTTTATCCAATACGCGTATTTAAAGAGCAACTTTCGGTTGTGTGCCAGAAACAATTTCGTAATTTTCGCGATTCTAAAATTATTAGCAAAGACAATGAATCGTACGAGCCAGTAAATTAGCACCGATATAAATAGAAAGAGAAGAATATATATTTAATTCTATTTTCGTGCGCTATCTGAATTCATTCAATATAAAACTGAATGAATTTAGCTATTTAAATGCGAAAGTAATTCAGTTCAGCACGGGTTTTCAGCTAGTCTATTCTAATCTAATATTCGTTTTAAGATCGACTAAGACGCGAATATACCTACTGGCAACGGCGTCAAACTCGCCTATTACGTAGGACCTCATAACATACTTACCTAAATGTAAATAGGTATACCTAATACATCTCTGCTTACCCCTTAACCAATATACAAGAGTACATATGTATCTTGTATCGCGCCGAATAATAAAGGAATCCCTATTGTTTAATATGCACTTGACATCGGCTCGGCATGAGGAAGCGGCCTTATAACAATTGAAACAAGGATTTTGTAGTACCAAATGTAGGTCGCGTTTGTTACTTAGTGCTTTGTTAAGGTTAGTACATTAATTATTGTACTTTAGTTTTGTAAGGAGCCATTCAAATAGGAAATACGTTATACATAGTCTCACGGCTACATGCTAGAAGGTGTAGTCAGGTGTCCTACAACAAAATTTTGCCAGTTATGGTATTTAGGTCCCATGTAAGATAGAGGTGAATCTATTGCCATCTACGTGGCATAGTAGCAGTGTTCGTGCTGCTATTGAGATTTTCTTGAAGGAAAATTCAATAACTCATTGCTCGACCCTGTAGCCGGAATCCAAAATCTCGAGTAGGTATATAAGTTCCCTCCTCAACTGCTGCGCCGCTGTCACAGTCTTAAAAGGGACCTTATAATGTCTTTAAAAGGGACATTCATTGACAAGATATTTAAAGTAAAAAGCAATTACATTCACTGCCCGACACGAGAATCGAAAACGTTACGAACAGTCGAAAACAAACTGTTAACACATCCCTCGGGAACAACGGCAGCACTAAATCAATATCTATTTTAAGAACCAGTATGTAAGTAAGTATGACTGACTAACACCATTTTCTGCTTATAGAACAATATTCAGGTATAAGAAAAATGTACTTACCAAACTCATTACTAGTCAGGTTCAGCCTGGCTCTAGCCAGGGGGCTGTCTTCATGATTGCAGAGGTCCCTGAAGCAGCATAGCAGCAGGGAATGTTCTGAAGAGATGGGTGGACCTCCATTCCCTGGAGAATTCTGGCAACGGGACAACGCTTCTTGTTCCCTGGAAACAGTCAGGAATAGCATATTAGTTTTATGGAGTAGATAATATTAAAAACTAGGTATTTCAGGGTATCGTAACAAGATGTGGCGAGAATAAAATGCATTCTAAAACTAATATGTGATTCAACTACCTCTAAATAAGCATCTTAAACTCCTATAAAAATACTACTTGTGTACTAACTACATAATATAAATAAAACTATTTATCTAACTACGTTATATAGGTAAAGCGTTTTGACGTCATAAAGATGAATAGTTAAGTTTTGCATTGCGAGTTCGTAAATGTAAATAATGTTATTTAAAATTCAAGATGAATGATTACCGTGATAGGTTAGTCGAATATTTAGTTGCTATTTATTAAGAAGAACTGGCAAGAAGCTCATTGCCTACGAACAAAGGCAATTGAATACAATATATTTTAATTTATACAGCTTACTTCATTTTATCCAGTTTATATACATAATATATGTGTTTATAAGTATAGTTGTAAGCTAGTGATGTGTATGATTGCATTCGAATGACATTCGAATACGATTGCGCACAACGTGATACCTAGTTTGTATGCGCACGCGCAGCGCACGTACAGTCTACAACATAAGCTTCAGTATTTATTGTATGAAAATTTACTTTTCTCTTTGTCCTATAATCATTTATTATGGATAAAATATATATCCCTTAACTGTTATTTTAGTAAAATATGAAGGATGACTATAATTGTGTATGATAAAGCAATTCCAAATCGTACAAATATTTATCGATTATTTCGCTGACATTCATCACTGACATAGTACAATGTGTATGCGCTATATTTATTGTTATCAACACATTCCAATATAATTCGAATGAAATTGAGTACATCGCTACTGATCACTTTGTAATTAACTTGTAAGACTATCCCTCGTTGTTCAACATTTTCAGTTCAAAGACAAGTTATTGATTCCAGCCCACCTTACGCCCGTATCGATCTTTCGAGATTAGCGCTACCGCCTGCGTACGACAAAAACCTTGTCCGACATGAAACGAGTTATGAACATAATGAAAATAATAAAGCATGGCCTTTATTGAATTCAGAACAGAACTTGAACATTAAATGGCAATTTTTTTGCAATGAACGAATTCATTTTGAGTTCACTTGATTCAATGGTATTGTCGCAAAAACATTGGCTGGCGGCCTCGGCCGCACAAATGTTACTTTATAATACTTTAGTATGACAAAAACTGCAATTTGAGTCCTTTTGTGTGGCAGGCCTAAGTTACGAGAGCTTTAGAATTTGGCTGTTGGATCATTAGTCGCATGTCTTGTTATTGGCTAAATAATATGTCATCATCAAGTTATGATTTTATTATAATTAACATTTTATTGTCAAAGCGTGCCTGCGCTTTTTTGACTACGTAATAAAGCGTTGATACAAAGTATTCTTGACGGTGACGCTCAGCTTTAGAAATTGCATATCTTCAACATACATAGCCTCATCTTTTTATAGACGTCCCTCACACTTACTTAATTCCGTTTGTCACGGGTGTGTTTAGAAAACGTACACATAGAACACCCATTTTCTGCACAACTATTTTTGATTCGCACAAATCTTTCTACGTGTGGGGATCGAACACAACGCTCGGCGCAGTGTATAGAAGAGAGGAGACGCCATCAGAATATTACATCTGTAATCTACATCCACGTAAAACGCTATGATCATATCGCCGACTACCAGGCACATTTAAAGACTCCGTATTGCTACTGAGAATTTTCTTAGAGAAAATTTGACCGTGAGGTCTGAAATTTGGTCTTATGTGACTACAACTGTTTCAATGTTTTTAGTGTAATATAAGTACAATGTTATATAGGCGGTGATTGCGGCCAATGTCAATGATTCATCCTAATATATTCCGCGCGACAAAAGACCAGATTCTTAATGCAATATTTCATTGTCACAACAAATTCGCGTACTCATCCAACGAAGTCCACATCAAGATGATTGTGAGATCATTACCACATTACACCTCCCAGCTCGTTGGCGTTGTGCAACAGTACAATGTGCCAACAAGGTATGCCAACTGATCGATACTATCATTTGTTTTACTACAACATTTATTTAGCCTTTTAACTTCTAAATAATTCTTAAGATTCAATGTCAGTATTTAAAAAAGTATAGAGACCCTGTATAGAGTAGTAAGTATAAGTATAGAGTATCTGCCCTAATATGATAAAGCTGAACAGATTGTTTGTTTCTTTTTGTTTGAACGCGCCAATCTCTGGAGCTATTAGTGGGATTTGAAAAAAATATTTGCCTTTGATAGGCCAATTCTTTAGGAAGCTTATTGGCTATATAACATCACGCTATGAGCCACGGGAGTGGAGTAGTGATCACAAACGTGGATGACAGCTGGTATAAGATAATCAGAATTATGGTTTATTAAAAGATATATTACGTAAACCACTAAACTGAGTTTATAAAGTCTATGGCTTGAAGGTAGTTTGTCCTCTGTGAATAGACATAAGTTACTTTTTTATCTTCACAACAAATAGCAATCAATGTTAGTTTGTATTTTACGGACTCAAGTACCACTCGATCAATTGAACCTGAATGGATTTTGATTATAGAAACAAAAAGTACAGCATAATAGTGATACTTTTTACAAGGGCACATATCTAATATTAATAATCGATTTTCTAAAACAATCCGATCAAGGTGCAATAGGCTTATCCTCTTTTATATGCTGGCGATATATGAGTCTTATGCACCTCTATATATCCTTTCGGAAAGAGGCTTTAGTGTACGTATGTATGATTTTCTAGAATTAAAGTACATACATACATAGATTCACGGCTGTTTCCCAGAGGGTTAGGCAGAGACTACGGATTTCCATTTGCTACGATCCTGACACAATACTCTGGCTTCATTCACTTTCATCACATTCCTCATACACGCCCGTCGGTTCAAGGAGCTCTTAACCTGGCCTTTAACCAGAACGCCTCCGATCTGGTCGAGAAAGGTTCGCCTAGGTTTTCCTCTTGCGACTGTTCCATTCACACTAGCCTTATAAACATTCTTAGTCAGTCTTTCCTCGTCCATTCTTTCTACATGTTCAAACCAGCTTAACATACCCTTTTCTATTCTTATTAATGTATTAGAATTAAAGTATCTGATATAAGCAACCTGCCTTTATCAATATTCGTGCAGCGGTTCAATGATTGCGAAGCGTCTAAGTTTTCACATTTATTATAATAAAATGTTCGACACATTACTAGGTAGGTACAGAATAAGTATTTTAATAAATAGGACACAAATTACATGTTAATAAACCCGTATCAAATTGTGTGTACCTACCAGCTACACTCTTAACAAAACAGCGACTTAACTCGAAATATGAGGATATCCTAAAACGTCTAATTGTGACTATGATTTCAATATTATATTTGTGTTAACTAATTGCTGAAATAGAGTTTAAATTCTTTAAATCCAAAATAGCTAGATAGTCTCTGTTTTATTAATATAGTCGAAATATGATCAAACAATTATCTTAGTTTGTTATAGTAATTTAAGTTCTTTATATAATATTGTCGTCTGTTTACGCGAATGTTATTCATTGAAATTAAACTACTATACAACAACGCGATAAAATCCGTATATAGTAGTTTAATTTCAATTAAGTTCTTTACATAAATATTTTCACAACTATTGATGAATGCTGGTTAATCTGTAATTGGCAAATGTTTCAGCCACTATACTTTCTTTGTTATCGTTGATGTGAATTTGTAAACATTTGCTGTTGATAAACCATAATAATAAATAAATAAATAACCAATTCTACGAGCGTTGATGCTGGCAATAGCTAGCTTAAATACATTTCATCATCTTAATGCGCATTAATTGAAGAATTAACGGTGTTTTTGTAAGACACGCTTTAATAATAGCAATGATTGAATGATTGCTGTCAAGTATATTGGGTTGCGTCAACGAAATGATAAGTGATCAGGAAGTGGAAAGTTCAGGGATAATAGCAGATAATGACTTCAAAACACACTTTTTGTCGCTAAGTACTATAAATAAGATTACGCCTTTATCTCTTAGACAAGTTAGTGTTTTCCACTAACATATAATTAGTGGAAAATACTAACTTGCAACAATAAAAAAAATGGCAATTATTTTGCTGTAATTTGCTAAATCGCTGCAGTTTCTTGAACGAAATGCTCAATAACATTTTGATGCGTCTCGGAATTTAACCCCGGGCCTTGAGGCAGTCAAGGAAGAACAAAGCCGATAGTAAATAGTTTGACTTATCATAAGCAGACAAAGCCGCGTAATACATTATATTTGACATCATACCAAAAAGTGTTTAACAAAAATCTCTTTATAGCAGATTACTATTACAAGAGCTTACGTAAAATGTAAAACGCACACAAATTCCATTTTTAGTAGTCATTATTTCAAAAGCCTTAATAATAAAGACATGTGGATTTATGTACTTTAACATCTTAAAGGCATGGCCATAGTGGTCAGATAATAAAGCCTTCTCCATTGAATACAAATCATCATTTTAGTGTCGCAAACCACTCACGGTCCGTGTTCCCACGGATTTACAAAAATTTACATAAAATTAAAATTTACTAGTACTTAGATATTGGGAATGTGTGTCCGCTTCTCGCACTACTTCGTTCTGTCCCTTTCTATTGTCTTTAAATTTCTCAGACCTTTCTCTCGTGCGCGGGGCGAAGTGTAAAGCGGGAGCGAGATTCCATATACTGTTTCTCTTGTATCATGGTTCTTAATAGCTTTTCTTTTGAATATTGTAGAGTCGTTTGATGTATTAGTTGATGAACATTTAACATACAAAGCAGCTTCTTGTAAGAAAAAATATGGTGATGTCAAGACCTTTGATCTTTTTCAATTGACAAGGCCTTGGAATTCATACATTTGCATAATTTTACTAAAAATCATCGTGAGAATTGTAAAATGTTGTGTTATTGATCACTTTAGTAAAAGCTATTTGAAATATTGATAGGCCAGTTTAGTAAGTAACTTGAATAGCCGTTCTCTTAACGGTTTTGCAATGAAAGTAAATCCTGATAGTTAAACTACAATATTAGAAACAGTTTATGCAGAAAATAAATTAATGTTAGCGCGTTGTAGTTTCTAAATGCATTAAATAACCCTGATTGACGATATCGGTAGTGTGGTTGACATCACAAGGAATAAGTCAATGAGATATGAAGTAGTTCCTAGCTCATTTTACCTGGCGATCTTATTTTGAAAGGCTCTGCTTCTCTTTTCCACAATAAGAACTGCTAGCTACAATTACATCATTATAAAATAAATTCATAACACTCAAATCTGATGAGCAAGCTTTAAGAACACGTTTTGAAGTAACACCAACTCTCTAATAAGGCCGTAAACCCGATATTATAAGCATAATCTTAATAAACAATTTTACAGCATGATAAAACTGTCCTACACTTTCTTGACTATCGAATTTTGCTCAATTTTCGATAGGCATAATCCATTCGGTCATCTATTTTAATTAACATAGCTGTACCGTTCAGTTTCTCACGGGAATCAGACAGTGTGTCTACTCGAGGAATTTCGTCAATTTGAATAATTTGAATGATTGGATTGTTTTGTTTTGCCGATTAGAAGCTTTGCAACTATGGCTCCAATTTGTGAAACGAAACAGGTTTGATATTCAGTTTTGATAAAGGATTTACTTTGGAACCAGATGTGTGCTTTGATGGCTCCTTAACGAAGTTTCTTACGCTTGCGTTATTGATATAATCTACAGAATTCTACTTTTGTTATTGTTTTAAAATGTATGTTTAATTTGGACGGTAGGTACATAGCTTCGGATCAATCTAAACCAAAAATTACACCGTTTTGCTTCAAGCCGCGTCGAATCTATAAGTACTTAAGGTCGCGTTTCCAATCCGTTGGTCGATCGAAAGCTTCACAGCAGACTAATCAAACAAATTTTAAATACAAGGGTGTCACAATTCCGGGTCGGTTACAATCTCACTGTGATAAATGCATTTGTTACTTCGTTGCTAAGTCTAACCCACATATAAATGATGTCTGTCTGCAGGTTATCTTATCTAATGCAAATCAACTGCATACAATCAGGAACTGTGTGATGTTTATGTTTGTTAAATACATATTCACTTTGTTTGTCTGTCCGCCTGCGCTAGGGTGCTTCGATATTTTGTGGTAATCAGGAACTTGGTTGAGTCATATATAATGTCGCCACATTGTAAGGCCAGTTTAGTAGCAATTGATGATGGATAGAAAATAAACTTAAGTTTAATATATACTATTACAAAACAAATGCTGGTCAGGCATGAGAATAGGAAGCAGCGTGCAAATTTTAATACCTATGGCTTTGTCACTCTACAGCCAAAGTAAGCCAAAGTAAGTCTAATACAAACATTTGTTAACCTGTCAAAACGCATGTCAACTATTGTGATAGGCTGACTTTAACAACCAATCAAATCACTTGACATGATCATTTCGACATGTCATTGTGTTTCAGGAGCCGTGAGGCTAACAGTAGCGAAATAGACAAAAGCCGTCATATACTTAGTAGTAGGTAGATAGCTACTAATGATGATGACCAGCTTATGACTATCTTCATTACATGCGATAAACTTACACAAAATAACACATAGGTGATAATTTGTATCACCGTTTACAACCGGACGATTATACTTAAATCGCTAGTGAAAACAGTGATTGGTTTTCTGTAATCCCCCTTATAACAACACGCGCAATCTTCATACACGTGAAGTGTTACGAAGGGATATATCTAAAGATTTACGGTCTTAAAGACCGTGTGATCCTAAAGAAGCTGAACTAATTCCAATAAACATGCTAGGTATGCTAAAAGCCATCTATATAAAGATACCGCCAATGCAAATACCAGGTCATACAAATAAAAACAACATTCCAAACGACTCATCCGTTTTGGGGTTATAATGTCATGAACAGACTCGTTGATAGACGAGGCCACAAAAGCGAAATTAAAAAAGGTTTAAATCAAAACGTAAATTAAAAAGCCATTAATTATATCACACATACACAAATCCATTTAAAATGACAATGAGTTGAATACTAGGTAGTCAAACAAAATTTAAATTCCTATTAACAAAAGGTTTTATTTCAGATTTAACATCTTTTTAAAATGTTTTACTCTTATATAACAGAGAATGCGGACCCTTGCGGACCGTGTACATCTGAGTGTTCACCAATTTACAGCAGCTTGGCGAGCACTGGTTACCTTCCAGGCGACAGACACCAACCATATGACATCGTATGGTTGATGCAAATACACTTATATATACGACGAGAAATTCAGCACTGTATCGTGTGCACGGCCATAAAACAGCGTCTCAATTCAACGCTTACACACTTTCAATATGAATATCATCTACATGCACGTAATAACTTTCCTGATATTACAAACCCAAACACAAGTAACTAATCTACTATCGTAACTATCAATAGCTGATAATTAAAATGTAAAATTTCACTTAATACCTTATAGCGTTTCGATAGATATTACTTAAAATTATGATAAAGAAAAAAAAACAATTACCACTTAGTTACTAAAGCATTGACATTTCTAAAAGAAATTGTCGGATCATTACATTCATTACCAAATCTGTACTTAAAATATGTTGTAATAAATAACCAATTAAAATATCTTAATGCATCCGTATCCAAAAATAAAAATTAAATATCGTATGGTATTCAATACCTACCATATCGCTAACAAAATAAAAAAGCAACTAATAGCGGTGATTAGTACATTATGTATGTAAATAGAAGCTAGGACAAGAATGATGTAAACTAATTATGTGTCGGGTTAATGATAAAGTCTAAAATATACCATAGAGATAACATTGTATAATAAGTACCCCTTAATGAGTTGAAAACCAATTTCTCCTTAATCGAAAGACGCATCTCACCGGCTGCTGTGTCGAATTTTCTTACTAATTAATGTTCAAGCGGAGTCGTGTAAGATAGCGAATTTAAATGAAGTTATTAAGCCTTTAATTTTAAAAGGAAAATAGATAAAGAACTTTTATTATCAGGTAACTAATTTGTTTTAACTAAATTTAGTTACTATGCCATGATAAAGCAAAGACAAGGCATTAAAACGCAATCTTTGTAACAGTTGCAGATTAAGTAATTATATATAATAACGAACATATTGAAGTAATATAATATATATCGTTTCTAAACGTTCCAGAAGTTTATCTGAAACATAACAGAAAAGTCACGTTGTCAGCCAAGTGCCGACAATCGAGTTAAACAATAAATAAACAATTACGCATTTATAAATATCAATATACCTAATCTTTTGTAATGCAAGTAGCTGAAACAAAGAATCAGTTGAGATATACAAAGAACGTAGATCACTGACATGCAATTGACCCATCTAGATACCAAAGCTATCGATATCAACGATTGCAGTAACTGAAGATAAAAAACTTGATTCTTGGAACAAAGCCTAGAGGAGACATTTTATAGATTTCTATCGAGCCCTATAAATAAATCTGATCTCTATTGTTCGAAGATAAGGTTTGATTTTATACGGAAGCGTGACGATTGTCCCGGGTCGGCGTCCGAGCTGCACTATCTAGCCTGACCCGCGCAACCCCAACGGAGTCACCCTTATCTTAACAAACGAGGACATCAAACCGACATCACTCAACCGCACTTTATACACAATAAACAAGTCAAACTAGAATTAATTACTGATAAAATAAGCGAATATCAATTTGAATTCTATGGAAATCTTAACGAAGCGGACACGCCGATCGTTAGCCACGATAATGGCAGAGATTGCCAAAAAGGAGCAAAAATTATTTAAAGTAAATAAAAGTGGGCATGCGGCGGACAGAAACCTGTTTGGTGAACGCGGGCCGATCCGAATAAGATAATCAACTGAGCGGGTAATTTCAGAGTATAAAAACAGAGTGGAGCCGCGCCGTGCCTTCGCCGGTATAATTAATAAACCGAGGTGAACATACCGTGAGCCACATAAAAAAGATACCACGATTACTTAATGTTCTACTGTTGTTAAGTAAACAGACATTTATTGATGAAAATTATGTATCTGCTAATGCATGTTCTCGACGCTTTAGTGACGCCGACAACATATCTGAAGCTATTTAAAAATATATCATTTTACAAGTAGGTATATATAATTTTTTATCAGTTTTAGTGTAATGTGAATATAACAGAACAACAAGAACAATTAGCTATAAATACTTTGTCAGTAACATATTCAATCATATCTAATAATTGTGTCGTTACATTTGTGATGAAAGCGGCAGTCATTTCGAAACCAAAGACAAATTGATTGAGGGGCTTGGACGAGGCTTCGATACTGTACTAGTACCATGATAAGCAGAATTGATGGATGACAAAGCGCCTCATACGGCGTCTAACAAAAGAATAATTAATTTCTTGATTAGAAACCAAAAGGACTGCCGACCCATCGTAGAAAATCGTAATCACTATATAAATAGATGAGAAAATGTCAATAGGATACGATAAGATTGTTATTAATTATATGAGTACGGAATATGATGAAGATTTGATCACCAAATAGAATTTTTATTAGTCATTGGTACATTAGACTGTATAGTTTGTATACCGGGGTAGAAGTAACCATCTATTTTATTTATTACCACAGTTCACGATAGTAATATATTCAAGCATATAAATTCACATAATAATTAGTTAAATTGCAAGATACATCGCAAATTATTGCTAATAAGTACTTATTAGGTACTTTCCCTTTAGATATGGACGTAGGTTAAAGCGTTAAATAAGAATATGAAGGCAACTATAAATTTTCACAGCGAAGTTGATTCATCTGTGAATAATTAAAGTAGGTAATACAACGAAAGTGTAAAAGCTTTTAATAACGTTCATCATAAAGATCAACTGACGCCAATTAATCACCATAGCGGATGAATTTACATTCAGTACGCTCAAATGCTACTTAATGTAATTTTACACCGGCGCCTGCAGTTACCAAATAAATTGTGCTTAATTCGACTGCATGAC
Source organism: Catocala sponsa (assembly GCA_963564715.1). NCBI lineage: Eukaryota > Metazoa > Arthropoda > Insecta > Lepidoptera > Erebidae > Catocala > Catocala sponsa. The sequence goes on from OY751336.1 coordinate 7,223,402, forward strand.
AGAACACTAATGTCCAATTTGTTAAATCGTGTACGAGTCTTTTTGTAAAGGGTTGACGTTAAGCGATGGGTAGCATACTAATTAGAATCGCAATTAGAAATGATAAAATCTTCAGAGAACTTCTTAAAGAATGTTATAGGAACTTATCCTTAAGTTTTTATCGCCGATGTCTTGTAAACGTCGAAATCAGTGGACATATCTCGAATACATCCCTAATTTATATTACAGGGCCATAAAATTAATTAATTTTGCAGATGTGACATGTACCAAATACTTAATGTAGATTTTAAAACCAGAAAATTTATAATTAGTTGATATCAGATCTGGTATATTGACTACGAACAAGATTTTAATAAGTCTGACCGAAGATGACCTGTGTATTGTTCCAAAACACGCTTATCTCAAGTCACAAGACAAGGGCACTGACGCACACAGATTATTGCGAATATACCTCTGAGTTCTAGATTTTTCTATCGATTTGCTGAAAAGCCTTTCTCTGTAGTTTTACTTTTATTCGAAATTACATCTACACACCGAATTGGTTATTATCGAATTTTTTATTTTTTTATTTTTATTTTGCTTTTCAATATGACCACACTCCACCTGATGGTAAGCAGTCGCATTGAGAGATAAGTGATAATGATATAGCTAATTTCTATGAATAATGGACTAATGTTAAGATATTAATTTTAAATACTTACGTATCAGCTAAATGATGTAAACAACCATGTCTGGCGTGGTGCGTGCGCCTCGGCGCGGGCAGTTCGCTGTAGCAACCCCCACTGCGCGCCGACCGACACATGTACCCAGTACCTACGCACTGCGCTGTATTGCAGTAACATCTCACTCCTGCGTCACCGTCTGGATCTAGAACAAACAAAAATAAACCAATGAAAATGCTTGTCCAGAAAATAACAACCGAGAATTTGAAATGGATTGCAACCCGTACGCAATCAACAATTTAATCTAATATTAAATATAAAATAGTAAAGTGAAACTGCGAGAATTCCCGCACAAACCTCTATTCATAGAATTGAAAATATATTAAGTGTAAACCAATAAATTGAAACAGGAAACGACTATTGCAAATGTAAAAGGAAATGCATTATAGACAGTGTATCCAATCACGGTTATCGACACCGTGGCGCCTCGTGCTGTCGTAAACTTTGATGGCGTTCGATTTACCATGCTACGTCCTCAAGAATAAATTCTAGTATTTTATTGTCCGCAACGTCATCCGTCATAATAAAATTGAAAGAGACGACTGCAATAGTATTTTTAGACTCGGCTACTGTATCCGCAAAGCGATCACGGTGAATCACGTCAGTGTTTTTGAATAGGAAAAACAACCCTTTCATCTCAAATGGTAACCCATCGACGACAAGCCGATGAACCGGTAAAAATAACATACAGCTGGTTCGTGGCGCGTATCGTGTATGAATAATGCGCACGTCATACTCTACGGGCCCCAACATAAATATCCTCACAAACGGCCAGCCTCCGAGCGCATTCAATGTAAATGCTTCGGCTCCAGACGATGAAACAAAACAAAATTAATTTCAGAGAGACGCCGCTTTATTTGCTCTCGACGACGGAGGAAAACTTAAGGAAGACCCCCCTTGATGTCCGGCATCTTTAGGATATCTTTTTCGTTCAAGGAATCGTGTAGTTTTTTTAACTCTAATATTTGAATGATTAGTGAGTTGTCCGCTGCCCGTGCGCAGCGACGGGACATCGATTAAGAATCTCGATAAAAACTCGATACTTCAAACCGGCATGATCAGGCTAATCACGTTTTAAGGGGGTCATTAAAATTTATTGAAATAAATGAGCAGATTTATAACTCGTTGAAAGTCGAATATGTAATTGTAAAAATGCAGTAAAAAGATAATGATTCGTTCGTATTCGAATTCACAAAGAAATTTTAGAATTTCTCCCGTGGCTCAAACCGGTAGATGAAGTCGCAAGCGAACTTGAAACCGCAATAAATAAAACAATTAAGGAATAAAATACCCACAATGAAAAAGAAAGAAAAGGGTACGCCCGCCGTTAATAACTAAACCTTTGAGGCAGGGGAAATTGGAAACTTTTAATAGCAAACTTTAATGGCTTTTGCACGCAGCATTGCTTCCATTAATTGCACCGCGCCGTGCATTTATTACGAAATCGAAATTCTATTGCAGTCGTTAATTTAACGCTGTTTGTCTTATTGTACGGTTATAGCTGAAGTTATAATTCATTTGTATTATTATATTCTTGATTAGCTTTTATTCATCCTGCACTTTAACACCACTCATCACCTCTCATTAGCAGTCATCAATACGTCGAACATTATGTTAGACGGATGCCATTAGAGCAGCTTTACAATCAATTTCAACTCAAAAGCCAAGGCACAAATAGAACACCGAAGGATAAGGTAAATAAAAAACAAATAAACAAAAGAGAAAAGGGTCCCGGCATGTTATTTGGTATTGATAAATGGCCCTCCGGAGATGTGAGGGAAAAGGATGAAGCGGGGCCAGAGAGAGATAGATTTACTAATGATCGTGAAGGCAGGATGCATTGTAAGATAAAAGAAAGTGCTTCTTATCTTACTTAAGTTTTGGTTTTCCACGACGTTTTAAAAGCGGCTATATACTCGTAAGTATTCTTGAGTGCATAGGCGGCGCCAATTCTTCACGGCGCATTAACTACGAAAACGAAGTTTCATGGTTGCAAGCTTTTGTTTGGACACCCGAGCCTTTAGGGAGAGATCATAACGATCAGTCACCCTCCGTCACGTGGCAGGGCAAACGAGGTGTTAATTTTCTAGTTTCCTCTTTGTTTGTCTCACTAATTGAACGCCGTAAAAGGATTTTTGGAATACTTCAAATGAGTGGAATGCGTACAACAAGAATACTTTTCTAAAAGCCGATGCAACAAACAGGAAATGTTTTTGAAAGCGGTTTTTATATAGATTAAATCACTAGAATTTGTATACGATAAAGAGGCAATTTAAAAGAGCAAATATTTAACATTGGAGCGATCGCATCGGGACACGGGAGCCGGTTTTGGTAAATCGCGATTGAAATGTTCCCGAGGAGCCGCTTTGCTGGAACAGATCTCTATAACGAGATAGCTTTAACGCCGCGTCGTTTGCCACGTACGTCCCTTCAATTTCATTACAGATGTCCGCAATGAGACGTCTATTCGGTGTATCAAGTTCCAAGCTCATTTCTTCAGTACATTTCGTTCATTTCAGATCGGAGATTCAATTTAGATCGAGCGCTTAGATTGTACAAAGCTTACTCCAACAGAAATAGTCCGCTATTTCTGTCAGATTGTTAAGGTCCAACTGAGCGGTCAAACAGTTTTATTGGTGTTGTGTTTACCAAGAATCGAATGATAAACACCGATTACTTTCACAATCGATGGGAATCGAAGTTATGCCGCGTTTTATTAGCTCTTCGTTGTTAGATTATAATCATTAGTAAGCATTAAGCGTTTATGGCATAGATGGTCTCGGGAGACGTAATTAAACATACAGTTTCGGTTAAAAACATCCGAATGGCTATCTGATGATAATGTTGCGACAACGGCTTTCTCCTGGCGTTCACACGCTGTCTGAGTCCGTTTTATCTAGTACTTTATTACGTTAATAATGATTGTGGCGCGAGCCGCAGCCGGTTTCTCTGCTATTCAGATTGGAGCTAACATAACAGGCCTTATGCTGATTGGATGACGCGGAAAAAGCAAGGCTGTGCTGTGGCCTTGTTGTCGCATTCCGGGGTCCGCTATTTGAAACTATTTATTAGCTGTCAATTTGATCCGTTTGATTTGTGGCTTCTGACGTGACCGCATGGCTCGGAGCATCGCTGTTAACAAGTATTCTCTATTCAACAAGTAGGTATTAATATGGCGAGACGCCGTCAGCCTCGTAAGTATAGTTAGCGCGGTGGCGCGGAATGTTAAACAGCCGCTCGAGGCAAACTTTAATAACTACGGACATACTTAATTTATATTAGTCGACTCCGGTTTATCGGTTAGTATCGCCGGTCGCGATCGAATCACGACTCATCCTCTAATTGCACTCGCTGAATTATCTTCCGTAATGGATGTCCTCGTCGGTGCGTAATTATCCAATGCGGCGCCAGTAATCTGGTCGGGCCGCGGGCAATTTCCATCGGAATGTGAGTCGAGAGAGGCATGTCTGTGGGTCGAGTAGCGTTTCTGCAGCTATCTCGACCCAAGATCGAAACTCTAAAGCCGCTTAATGCTGAGTACACCTTGACAAATCGAGCCGATAATCTCGCGTTCCAAATCGAGAGATTCACGAGCTCACGGAGAAGTCTGCTGTTCGGATCGAAGTTGAGAGCGTTTAACAAAGATAGCGGTACACGATACAAGACGCAAAGCCCTCGCAACGAGGCAGTGGTATTAAATGCACACTTTATTAAAGAGTGCGCGGCGTTTTCAAAGACCCTATCTATTGCGGCCCGGCTGAGATCACTTCCTCGGAAAATTGCTCATTCGCACGTTAGCCGACGCACCGGGACTCGTTCTGGTGCTTACAGCTAAATAGAATTCACTCGACAGCCGTTTCTTATAACATCAGTTCCTTGTTGAGCTACAGAATGATGTAATTCGATAGAGTCATTTGATTAACATTAGCTTAGAATAATTCTTCAGGTCCGTGTTGCTTTTGCATAGATATAATGGAAATGAGCTCGACTATCGGTTTCGGATTTCGGACGGGCGTTTCATTTCTAATCTTTATTACAATGGTGTAAAGATGTCAATTGGTCGATAGTTTGTGGTGGATCTATGTATTTATCAGTCATTCCGTCCACGTCCCGCCGCCGTCGAGGTTATCGAGGCGCTTTCACGCCACTCGAATAACATTTGAATAATGAAATGCGTTCGTCGAACTCCTAAAAGTGCAAAACGAAGCTAGCGCCGACACAGACGTAATGTACCCACCTGTTCGACGATGAATCGAAGGTATTCATCGCCTCGTTAAGTCACAATGGGCCACAGAAGGCCGACTACCTGATCGCCTTTTATTTTCTTTATCCAATACTCACGCGCAAGACCTTTAGTCGTTTCAAATGGGCTTCGATGCTCGCGATGGCCCGTTTCAATTGTGTAGGCGACATAAAATGTCACAACGACAATGCTCATCGTTTAGAGCCCTCGACTCGGAGCGGACGATTGTCGCCTTAAATCATAACAACTCTCGATCATCTGGTAGCCCATTAGCGGACGCGTGCCGACTCATTGTAAACATCTGAACCCTTTGTGTGTATACCAACACGGTAGTATAAAAGGTTTTCATTAGAGATTTACCGTTTCAATTTAACGTGTAAACATCGGCGGAAGATTGTCGTATGTGTCAACATTCCGGTACAGGTGTTTAGCGACATAGGTGGTAAGGTGACAACTGAAGTTTTTAAGTGTCGCAACACTGGTGTTGTTTTTAAACTGACGTGTGAAAATATTAACACCTTCGCTTAGGAGAATGTACAGTTCGTTGACTTGGAACATATAATGCAAGTTGGAGATTGAAACGTAACACAAAAAGCTTAATCAATATTTCAACCGCGGCCGCATTCCGCTCTTATCCGAGCAGAGCTTGCTTTCGATTTAATTAGATCGTGAAAAAAGCAATATGAGATCAGTTATCTTGAGTAACAAGACATATCTTGTATTGGATTCATGTTTATGGCGAACGAATATCGGGAGCGTGAGCTCAAAAGTGGATAGAACGTGTAGACCGTAATTATGTAGTTATAAATGATGTGCATTAAATATGTATATATGCATCGGTGGCGCTTACTAGCTGTATATATTCCACACTTACTTTCCTTATTTACGAGTTTAAAATGACTCATAAAAATACAGAGGGGTATTAAACTGTTTTACTGTAGCAATAATCAACCGTCATAGGAAATGAGGGCGCTGCAAGTACCGCTATGTATCAAATTAAGCTATTAAATGTAAATAGCAACTTGAAGTAGCATTCTAATAAACTGTTGTTTCTTTAGGTTTGCGGCATCACGGACATATAGGCGGATGTGGGCAAGCAGAAACATTTCACAAGACGAAGATATGTTACCTGTTCTAGCTGCATTATAAGATGGAGGAAGCATCCCAGCAAAACATCGGACTTTTGTAACGGGTTATTAAATCATATCTGTGGCGGAATGCGCGTGAATTTCTCCGGATCGACGCGGGCGCAGATTGCCAGTGGCTCGAGAAAGAAGAAAGAAGTAGGGGGTGGAATGCGGTCGTGCGTTCTCCAAGTAGACGGAATTCGCACCACAGACCGTTACTACGAGCACTCGTTAATCACTCACGCTTACAGTGTTAAGTCGAGATCAATTTTGTTACATATAAGTAGTTTGTTTTGGAAGAGCATAATATACAATATTAAAACTTAGTAGTTTTGAGTAAAAAGATGAGAGATGCCACTGTAGTAGTAGTATACCACATAATAAAATAACCTCATAGTGTCTACTATAAGATTAATTATTATTATACTAGATGTTCCTGCAGTTTCACCCGCGTTATCGTTACTGCGCCGCCCCCGTGGGTCGTAGCGTGATGTTATATAGCCTATAGCCTTCCTCGATATATAGGCTATCCAATACTAAAATAATTTACAAATCGAACCAGTAGTGCCTGAGATTACTCTCGTCAAAGAATTTGACATAATTGTTTAGAAGTTTAGTTACAAGTTAGCGTTATGCTCAGAAATAGTGATACGTATGCCAATATTCGAGAGATATTCGAATACAGCACAACTCGGCACCTATTTAAGCGTTATTAATATATTCGAATGGTAATTGTGAACATCGCTATTCTGAACTTTAGTATTATCCAATAAAAAAAACGAAATTAACATGTTGAATTAAAATAGCGGTCTTATTAAATAATTGTCAATTTTTAATCTATTAGACATGTGTCAACTTTATATTGCTTTAGGCCTTACGTTAATGCGAATGATATAATTCAAATGAAACTACTATGAGACCAACCAACATCTTAGTCTCCCCGTGAACATAGCTGCTGAAAGCACCCGAAACGTCGGGGAAAGTATCAAATTTAAATCAAAATAGTTTTAATAGTTTAAATAGGGGCAAACAGTAACGACTGACATTGTTTAACAGAAGTAGTTCAATAATATTGTCTTCTGTTTATGCGAATGTTATTCATTGAAATTAAACTACTATATTTCAAAATTTTGTAATAAAGTGTCAAATAAACAACGCGATAAAATCCGTATATATTAGTTTAATTTCAAAGAAGTAGTTCAAGTTTCAAAATTATGTAATTAGTGTTTTATTGTCAAGTGTACGAGAATTAGACCCTTTAGGTGTGGCTCTATGTAGAAAATATTATGTTCTGTCTCTCAATAAAATACTCGCAAACAAAAGAACCGCAGTACATTGTTAATACGACGTAGGACTGTATACTTAATTCAGTATGTGTACTTACTATGTACAATTACCATACGGGGACATAGCAACTGGTTCATGTCATAGTGATTCATTGCTCACTTTGTTATTCAAAACATGTCAAAATCCAACGATTTGACGTTGCTTTTTGCACCGGACCCGTATATCTCTTGACAGCATATAAAATATAACCTTACGCATATGAAATGTTAACGATTATCGTAGTTATTGTTGTAAATGTAAAACTGTTTGGTTCTCCTTTCTTTACTTGAAAACAGTAAGTTGTGGAGCAGTGTAATTATCTGATTTCCATTTTATAACTGCGGTTCCGATTCGATTATCGGGTTGGATAAAGTGTTATTGGGTTTTTGTTTTATTAGCAACACGTTGTCTGGAACCGCAATACGCTTGGCACCTTTTAAATAGGACTAGAAATTGTAACTGGCAATATTTAGGTATGTGTAAAACACCTAGGCCTATATCTGCGGGGATATAAACACGAGACTACGTTTGGTATGTAACTCTTTAAATAGACGAAAACATGCTCTTTTCGTTCGCTTTTTTTGCATTACAATATAGATTTTCACCATAGCCAGGCGCGGATCCAGCCCTCAAAAAAAATTGTGGTCACAGCCACCCGAAAATCGGCCAAGTGCGAGTCAGAGTACATCGCTCATGAACAATCATGACTCATTAACGACTTTTGAATTTGATTATTTCCTTTTTTCCGCACATCAGCACTTTGGCTTTAGGAATTAAAATAATCATTGGAAGAAGTCAGATCCGATTTCGTCCAATTAAATAGTCAAACAATTTCCATTAAATTCCAATCAATAAATTATTATTTTTTCTTCTTTTCTAGTAGCCAGTAAGCCAATATAGGGACACTAGACTGGGTAAATAGGTATCTTAACGCTGTCTCAGGACTCGTATAGAGTGTATTATTATCAGCCTATCAATCTCAATTATAGACCGTGAAAGTGTGACGTCACAAGTCTATTAGGGTTGTTGGCATGCTCATCGTGCCCACAACGGTGGATCCGCCCTTGATCATATCAATCATCTGATATGTGGTGTAATGTGTATAAGCAATCAAGGGGTGGTCAATCCTAATACGAGACCACACTGCGCCAGAACATAATACGTCCCGTGATATCAGTAACACGAAGTAGGAGCATCATTGTAGTTTGCGGTAGTTCCGTTTGTCTCGGTAACATAAGAGTGGCGACTTCACAGTTACACATGAGTTACAGCCGTATCATGTGACCGCGGCTTTACAATGCCGATGACGTACTTTATAGAAATGTATTATTTTTTATGGGACTGGCAACATTGGGAGACAGCTCTCAAAGACGCATTATTTGAATTTCGAACGACTTTTCCGAAGTTGTTGTTCTTTTTGTTATTTGTTAGCTGCTGATGGTCTTGACAACTACGCAGACTATACGTGAGCGCAGAAGGCTTCCAACTCTTATAAGCTGTAAGTACCCGTCTATACGTATGTATGTGTGAGTGCCTTTTCGCTCTGTATTGAGCTGAACATCTGCATTAATTTAATTTTTGCTTCATATCTTTATATTGTCAGACGACCCCTGCGTAAATGACGCTGTTTGAATGGTCACTTAGATACTAACGCCTTGTTGAAGTTTTAGTCAATTTGGGACAAGAACAGAGTTTTGTGCTTGAGTATTTTGTGTCACCTTTTTGATGTCTGGAGAAGTCCCTCGTGATTGATCCCCAGTAAGTCGCTCTAGTGTGGAAGATATGCTTAGTAACTTTCGATTTTACAGTTTTTTATTGTGAGGGGATTAAACTCCTACTTGTTAGTGATCATGTTACTACTCCAATCGCTTTTCCGTAGTAGAGATCCGGGCTTATTGTTTATCTACGAAGTTTTAATAATATTACGGAGATTTTCCTCATGTCTCTTTGTGAAGTGGACTTTCCACCACTGGACATCAATCCATTATTTTGTAACAGCTTATCATACATTACGTATATAGATAACAATATCGCACTTCTTTCAATGAAATTGGGTAATTTAGAATATCTAATCTATTGAATACGTCATATGCCTTTGACCTGTAATACCTCAACTCACTGAGTCATTGTCGACGCTAATTATATATTTTAATTAGTCTTCTAGGCATTCGGCGGTCCCGGCTGCCATGAACATATATGGCAGTCGTTATTGGGAAGTCAGTGCCCTCTAATAACCTGACACTGGTCTAGCCTTAGGGTATCGTTAGCCTTCGGGTTGCGAAGGTCAGATGGCAGTCGCTCCATGTAAAAACTGATATCCAGTCAAATGCGGTTAGACTAGAAAGCCCACCCCAAGTGAATTGGGAATAATAAAGGCTAGAGAGAAGAAGTCTTCTAGGCATTCACAAATAACAATTCGATGTACTAGGTTTATTATTCCAAAATGGCGCTACTAGTCTATTCATCAGACCTAAACCATGACTTGCATAGCATCCCAAAATGAATACGATATCCTAAGATTAATATGTGGTAAATGTCACTGGTGTAACAATTACGCTATATTTACTCGCTACATATTATTGATACTATTGACCATATATTATATCTATCATTGTTTGTTTACCTCAATATATAAAATAAATAATAATTGGAAAACTATTATTTATTTTTATTTTTTTAAACTATCATTTTTATATATTTTTCAAATTATTGTATTGTCATCGGTCCTCGATAAGTGTGCAAAGTTTCAAATCAATCCGTCGGTTTGAAAGGGGTGTGAAAATCATGTTCAAAGATTCCGTTACATAGATTCATAGGTACATACCACACTAATAAAAGCGTATTAAAAAAGAAAGATAGATTATCAGTAGGTATATTTCATAACATTTTAATGATAGTACAGGCATATAAAGTAACTCCGCTTGCATTCCTAATCGACTGTCAAATGTAATATTATGCTGTTTATGATAACTATAGCTGATAGTGTCAAATGACCTCACATGTAGGTACTTTAGATAGGCATCTTAACCTCCACTTGCACCACCTATCATCGATAGCAACAAAGTAAGAAAAGAAAATTTTCTTTTATTTAAAATCCATGTAAATAAAATAATTGGCCACCCTATTGCAATAGGAAATGTTGGAATCTTATCTTATGTGGGGGCCAGTCAGTGCAGACCGGCGACACTTCGACCCAGTGCGATCTTTTGTGTCGACACTCTCTCAATAACGGCTGCCATAGATGTTCATGTCATGGCAGCCGGGACCAACGGCTTAACGTGCTCTCAGAGGTACGGAGCAGGCGATAATTGTCATTCAATACGCACATAATTTCGAAAAGTCATATAACTTCCGAAAGTCAGAGGTGCGCGACGTGGGTTTAAACTCCAGACCCTCTGTTTTGCAGTCTGTTGGTCTCCCCACTGAGCTATCGGTGCTCTAAATGTTGCAATAATCAAACTCTTCTGATGACAGATAGCAGCATCGTGGGGTCAGGACAGGACGTACTCAAACTTGCAATATTACCTTCGTCTATTTTATTCTTACTTAGGCATCGAACATGGAATGTCACACCTCTAAACTAAGAAGCAATCTATTTATAACCATCGCTGTAAGATAAACATGCAATTAAAACGTTTTGGATCAAATAAATCCTCATTTATTGCGTACTAGCTTTTGCGCGCGGCTCCGTCCGCGTGGTACCTACATGAATAAAAAGTAGCCTATGTCCTTCCCCAGGTTTTAAACTATATCTATACCAAATTTCATTTAAATCAGTTAAGTGGTTTAGCCGTGAAAAGGTAACAGATAGACAGACAGTTACTTTCGAAATTATAATATTAGTAAGGATTTCCTATTCAGGCTGTCATTATACAGAAATACAAATACTAACAAACATTAATAAGATACAAATCCTAGCAATCGCAACAATTCTATCAAGAGATTATTATATACATTCACAGTATACTTAAACACATCACATAAATTACTGAACGCTATTTATAATAAGGGCTGCCAACTTTCAGAATACACTATCCCGGATATCAAACAAATCGTTATTACAGCAGGCCGTATACGTGGTTACGTATTATGGCAACCCACATAACACGCTGTCAACAGTGTAATGTGGGTTGCCATAATCCTAACTAATATTTTAAATGCGAATTTGACTTTGTTATGCTTTCACGCCTTAACTACTCGATCGATCATCGGTCACCTTTCTTTCATGGAAATAGTACTGTTTCCGAGGGCTAGAAATTTATTGACAATATCTACATTAATGCGAGTGAGCTGCTAATGAATTTTTTGAATTTTTAGCCTTTATTATTCCCAAGTCACTGGGGTCTGCTTTCTAGTTTAACCTGATTTGACAGGATATCAGTTTGTACACGGAGCGACTGCCATCTGACCTCCACAACCCGAAGGCTAGCGATACCCTAAGGCTAGACCAGTGTCAGGATATTAGAGGGCATTGACTTCCCAATAACGACTGCCATAGATGTTCATGGCAGCCGGGACCGACGGCTTAACGTGCTTTTCGAGGCATGGAGCAGGCGATAATTGTCAATTAATACGCACATAATTTCGAAAAGTCATATAACTTCCGAATTCTTCCGAATAACTTCTCTCTGCATTGCAGTCTGTTGGTCTCCCCACTGAGCTATCGCTGCATCGTCCACGTCGAGAGTTGTGATATGGGACAAAAATTTGCGAGATCACCAAACAGTTGGTCCGAGTCTGGGAGTACTTTGTGTCCGTTCTTTTTAAATGCTTGCAACGTCCCCGCGACGCAGGAATTATACCTAGTGCGGAAGACAGCGGGAATTGTCTTTTAAAAATAGAAAATAGCTTTAGAAGTAATTGTTGGCAGCCCTAATTATATTGCGATGTAGATCCCTGACGTTTCGCCACAGTATATACGTATAATATGGTCGTAGTATGGCGAGTCTGTCGGTACGGTCAAAGGAATGCTTGATAGGAGGCTCCTTACATATGCTAATGCTGTAAGGCATCATTATGGAAGCGTTGATGAACTTTAATGTTAGAATATGTAATGGGAAATGTGTTGAGTAATTCATGTGAAGTTAAGCCTTCTTGAGGTGTAAGGTTTAGATTCGTTAAAGTACCAAATTAAAGTAATATAATGCGCAAATGTTTAGACAGACGCTGTCATCTATATTTTTTTTATGAAATCGCCCGCTCCAGGTCCAATTTCTGTGTTGCGGGGAACTTTACAAACAAACAACGGCCACAAAGGACACCGTCCGTGTCTGACATGGTACAACTATCTATACTAATATTATAAATCTGAAAAGTTTGTTTGTTTGTTTGTTTGAACGCGCTAATCTCAGACTGGTCCGAATAGAAAAATTATTTTAGTGTTGGATAGATCATTTATCGAGGAAGGCTATAGCCTTCCTCGATAAATGATGCTGTTATATTATAGCCTATAGGCTATAATATAACAGCACGCTACGACCCACGAGGAAACGGCGCAGTAATCATAAACGCGGGTGAAACCGCCGGCACATCTAGTTTTTGTATATCACATCAACTTGTGCATTGTGTATTGGCATTAAATGTATATTTTTAATTATAACGGTTTCTCATAACTTATCGAAAAAATATTTAACAGACGTTCTATACAAAAACAGGTTCACTACGCCAATTCGAATCACATTCCATCTTTTTACATTTTACCTATGACTACTGGTCGATCATTCATTTGTGCGAGTCTTCAATTAAACAAATTACATTACATTAATTTCATCTAAAGCCATTATATCCAAAAGTTATTTTGTGTAAAACTATTTGATCGAATGCCGTTTTATCTACATAACATTTGATTAAGGTTCTTTATACCTACGAGCAGCGATAGCTTAGTGGGGAGACCAACAGACTGCAATGCAGAGGGTCTCGGGTTCGAACCCACGTCGCGCACCTCTGAATTTCGGAAGATATATGTCTTTTCGAAATTATGTGCGTATTGATTGACAATTATCGCCTGCTCCGTGCCTCGGAAAGCACGTTAAGCCGTTGGTCCCGGCTGCCATGAACATCTATGGCAGTCGTTATTAGGAGAGTGTCGACACAAAAGATCCCACTGGGTCGAAGTGTCGTCGGTCTGCACTGACTGGCCCCCACATAAGATAAGACTATACCTACTCACATTTCACCAATACTACCTCTAGTATCAACTAGACGTAGTACTATCTAGTTTTCCTAACCGGCTTAGAATTGTTTTATAAAAAAAAATAAGTAAAAAGCAAGAGAAAAGTGTTATAAAACGTAAACTTAATCTTATATTGAGCAGTGTCCAATGATTTGTAAGCAGACATGACGCTTTGTTTTAATGATGTTTCTATTTTTGTAAATGTGTTATAATTAAAATGTAAAAAGATGGACTGTGATTCGAATTGGCGTAGTGAACCCTACAAAAACTGCCAAACTAACCTTATTTAAATTGGTTATTGTAATACCAAACCTAGATTCCTTCATTGCCATCATTGCTTCGTGGTCATTTTGAAGAGCAAAATAAGTAAAAAGTGTTCTACGATGATGGCATAAAATTTAAATTCTATTCTAAATTCAAATCTACTTCTGCGACTATTGTGAACTTTTTGCACATGACTTTGAGTTCTACATTGTCTACTGTTCAAAATGGTATAAAACTGTTTTGTATATATTATTTCGTGTGGATTCGTCTCACGGTATAACAACAGTATACATATACAAATCGTTTATATTAACTTTCTATACGATTAATGAAGCGTATTACTGTTCACAATATTTATAGCGGATTAGATTTTACAATCATATTCTGCATTCAAATTTATATAAACCAATCGATTTGAAACTTTATCTAACACAACATAAGGCTGATTAACCATTTTTGGATTAAAAAATCTTCTGGGGCGAGAGTTCGGTGCCCAAAAATGTTATGCAGTTATATTTTGAAACGTGTTATTTATCTTAAAACTGTTTATTAGTTTTGTTAAAAACTTGACAATCGATAACTAATTCGGTTATGATAATATAAGCCCTCGAGCATTCGTGGTAAGAGTGGTACTTTTAATTTTTAGGTTAATTTAACATTGACAAATTAATGGACGTAGGTACGTTTTGATGTATAACTCAGCTAAAATAAGCAACATTAATTTATTGCTTTGCGTAATTAAATAGTCAGTTTGTTAATTAACTTTTTGGTGCCTCAAGGCATTTTAAACTGAGACACATAATGCGTAACCGTTTAAATATTGAAGTAATTAACTCATGAGAAAATATCTGTAACGGAGTCGGTTTAATATGAAAAATAATTAATACCTATATAAGCAGAATAAATTCACACAGTCATAAAAATCTACTACACACAAGACTTGCAAGTAAACCATACAAGACCAAAATCATTAGAGATTGTTATTTTACTAGTGATGACTGGCCAGTAACAAGGTATACGCGGTGAATACATGTTTACGCTGATTTAAATAGAAAATAACTAATAAGTTATTCAACGTTCTGAATTCAAACAGACGTGACACAAAAATTGAATTTAAATTTCGAAACTTTCTAGTGACGTAGCAAGGTCGATAGATGTCCTCGACCGGTCAAAAGCCCGGCAGCATTCTGCAAAATGACATCACTATACATACATATATCTCGATCGAGTATATCGACAAATTATACCGGCGTGGCAACTGTATTTCCATGTTATTTAGTAAACATTTTTATAAGCGACATGTTGTAGCCATAAACCAGTCACGTTTATTACTACTTTCCTCTAGAATTTTATCTCTGTAATTACATTACCATACCAACTGATTAATTCACTTAATTATCACTTCTCAGGTTTCGTAGAAAATAACTTCTATTCTAATGCCTTTTGTTTGAATTATTATTTAGCGTTAGAAACGAAATTGTGTGCCGATTTATTTATTAGCTTTTTTTCGGCATGTGTATGTGAAATTTATTGATATAGTAGTGGAAGTATTTATGTTTATTGGTGTGAAGTGATTATTCATAACGGAAGGCCTATCAAAAATGTTTAGAGTTGATAGACTAACGCACGTGTATCCACATTAACAGTTTAGAATAAGTAGGTATGTTTTATTTACTACGCTTATTATTACACAAGTATCTATCAAAAGTTACGTTTATTCAAAGACTTATTTAGAAATTGTAATAATTCTACCAAATAAGTAAGAAGTACTTGAAATATTCTCCGTTGCGATGTTTTTACTAAAATATTTAAAGAGAAAGTAGATTAGACACCCATTTGGTTGGAAAAAAGAAGAATCATTGACTGCAATTTCGTTCGTTTAAAAGTTGCATGTCTGATCAAACTTCGGTCATGTGATAAGTCATAAGGTTCTCCATAAAATTACTGAAGATGTGTTAATCAAACATTTTGCCAGTTATGTATGTTGAGGCTCCATAATAGAGGCTTAAGGTCCACTAGATATAGCTTTAAGCTCTTTAGAAAAACAA
Source organism: Catocala sponsa (assembly GCA_963564715.1). Lineage (NCBI taxonomy): Eukaryota > Metazoa > Arthropoda > Insecta > Lepidoptera > Erebidae > Catocala > Catocala sponsa. The sequence continues at coordinate 7,239,304 of OY751336.1, forward strand.
TAATCACCTAGTTCAAACCCTACTCAAAAAGCGTTATAGAAAGTGAACAAAATCAATAGGATACTCAAAAATATCTTCTGTCTAACTACTAAAACACGTACGTAAGTATATGTACAAACATACATGCTAGTTAACTACTGCGGCACTCGACGGTAGAAACAAACAGCATCTTGTACTATAACAACTAATATTTGGATAGAGGATAGTGCATTGTGTATGGCTCGAAGCAAAAGCAGACCGCGGCAGCGAGTAATCGTCTTTAGACTAAGAGGGGCGCAAGTCGTGTACCTATGGACATAATAAGACAAGCTAGTCAGTTAGTATAATATACTATGTAGTCCTAGTCTGCATGTAAAATGAATCCAGGTAATTTATGCCAAATATGAGTCACTTGGATTATTGTGCAGAGCATACGTGTCGGCAAAATACAAAGGCTTGTCATGTTTGTCGAAGAACGTAAATACGTGTCGTTTATACTTCATGACATTGTCTTGTGATTTTTCTATTTAGAATATTTAGATGAAGGTGCTTGGTTTCCAAGAGATCTATGCTTTCAAATTCTGGCATCGCTATCGCGTCCGTTCCTGCCTTAAATGACGTCACAAGTGAAACTTGCAGCGTACATCGTACAAAGCGATGCCGATGACGGCCGATGTGTGGTCCAGAGCCGGACGCGACGGGGCACCGACCAGTACCGAATTATTGTTTTTATTAACTAAATAACGTTTATTACCGAACACAGAGCGAACGGAATATAAATTAAAAAATACCTGATGTTTTACCATTCCGAGAACAAGAATTTAAGCTGTAATTTCAAGAAATTACAAGTACAATCATGATGTCGCATTATCATCATTATTATTAAGGGACAGAATTTTAATCAATAAGTTTTTGATCGATTCTGTATATCCTTATAGAGCGTACCACATTTCAGCAACTACGTTTAGGTCCAACGCAATAAAGCCGAGACTATTACCGGTTACCAAGCACAGTGCCAGACTCCGCAGTAGATTATATCAAATAACCGATAGAAGTAATAATCAATCAAAAATCTCACGTGCATAGCTTTACATACATTTAGCATTAATTTAAAAATAAGACTTAATAATTTAATAAATAACGTCTATTACACACGGAAAATAACTTAACCCTGTAATGCCACAAATTGTTTTACGTCTACAAAGATATTGATCAAACAATAAGTGCACAAATATCTGTTTGCTCGAAGTAAATTGTAGTGCAATCTTGCGCAATCATTGGGGTGCTTTGTACTCCGGCCGCGTTTGGGTGGAATCGGCAATTATCGGACGAGACGATTATTTGCCCACAGGACGCCGAACACGAGCGTGTCGTGCCGACAGATCCGCCCAGGGCTAAGCAGTTTGAGCATTTGTTTTATTTCAAAAATCTGTTATTACTTTAATAAGCGGCCCATCTTTGAGCGCAGATTAAAGGTCGCCGTAGAAGAGTTGGGTATAACGCAAGAATAGATGGGAAAGTGATGGTAATTCTACCTAACAGAAAATAAACGCTGTGTATAAAACACACACACTAGTATTAATCAATAAAAAAGAAGAACGAGGTGTTTTAAAGCATACTATAAAGTTTCGCAACGCAGCTACATATCATAAAGAAGAAAATACAACTAAAAAGCGAAATGGTTACCTGTCATTGAGCTGAAATTTATTACTTCAATTACAAACTTAATTAAAGCAACATCGTAAATACTAATGTTAGTAAAACCAAAACAAATGGTACACGCAACAGGTAACGTACGACCGCAGACACCGAGACGAGACGTGTATCGATAAGAAATTATTTGATGAAATATTTTATCGATATCTTGTTACCGATAGTGCGGCTTAACTAGTTGTGTGCGGGCGCCGCGACAGTGACTAATTCTAGTCGCCTAACTCATTAGTCGAATTACGAGCTTCGAGAACAGGCTAACCGCTAAACTGAAATTACTAGATAAGCTGGTTGTTAGTCGATTACTGAGTCGGCACATCTGATGTTCGCAACCTAACAATGAAACTCGTAAACCTCGTTAGTCTGTTTCTTGGAAATAGTTACAAGTCCTCGTTCAATGATAGTTTTCAATCATTTTGTTACTCCAGTCGTTATATTGTCAGCTTCTAACTTTTACGAGTTTGTCGCGTACAAAGTCATGATAATAAATAGAGAAGTTATAAACTTTTATAAGGTCTAGCATGAGGCTGGCGCGTAATATATAGTGTATCGTCAAAATATATTACGACTATATCGCCTTCATTTAGCATGCAAAAAGTATTCCAAATAAAAAAATACTATTTCTAAACTTAATTCTGATAGGAATTTTCGCACGTATATCGTGAAAAAAGTATGCATTTCTTCAAGCGAAACGTAATAGATTTTTAACGGTTTCTAAAAGAAAATATTACGTGTAATCCGGTAATGGATTGCTTGTATTGTTACTTTCCTTGCTGCTCATTAAAGCGCTTACATTTTATTTGCGTGTTTAATATAATCTTATAATAGCATTACTTGACGCGTTATTATATGGTGTAAAGTCATTAAACTGCATTGAACTGCTTCGTTGGCCTAGCGGCCTAAGCATTAGCGTATGTGTAAATACCGATCGTAAAGTTCCGGGTTCAAATCCCAGGTCGGGATTAACAGTAAATCGGTTTTACTGTCAACTGATTCTAAGTAAATAGTACCGAACTTGAACTGTGCGCAGAAATATGACTGCATTACATCTGTGCTTCGCTCGAGAAGCGTAATATTGTGGTTGTGATTATAATAATACAGTCATTATAAAAACAACAGAAGCATGCCATAAACAATTGAATTGGCGACGCAAATTCTTAATTTAAAATCCATTATTTGCTTAATGGATTATAAGTTTACGGCTTTAATCAACTTTAATGGCCGCCGTAAAGTGCGTTTTTATTTCATAAGTTCGTTTCAAACTATTTCTGTATAATTATAGCACCTTATCGACGTTCGTGTGTGCGTCACTATGGTTATTTTTGCGGTTTTATACATCGGGTGTAGGTTTCTGATTTTAAAATGCAATGAAGGAATAAATCATTTAGTGCGCAGTCAATACGATTTACGTTACCGGCTTCAATAAGCCAATTAAACTGAGTACATCGAGAAACTTCGTGTGTATAAATCGATAATACATGTTTTAAAAATATTCCTTTCTGAGAACGTACCTTTACTACTCTTCTCCTACTAAGCCGGCAAACAAGCTTGTGCTCCTGCGGTAAGCAGGGTTTCTATAAAGAGGTGTAGTGTTGGCAGCTGTTCTCAACCTTCAACGCTCAGAGCACATTCCTTTTTTGAAAAATTGGCAATGCATGACACCCTTTTTTTAAACTTTATATACTACTTACTAGCTTTTGCCCGCGGCTTCGTTCGCGTTAATTTAGAATTTGACAATCAACTCGGGTTGTACTCTGCTTGTAACAATATAATTCAATCATGATTCGAAAGACACGTAGCGCCATCTATTATCATAAGAACGTTATTATTGTTTTGCTTAGGAACAGTAATTTTTTTTCGGGATGAAAGGTAGCCTATGTCCGTTTCTGTAAACCTGACAACGTATATGCAAAATTTCAGGATGATCGGTTCAGTGGTTTAGGCATGAAAAGGTAACAAACAAACAAACTCATTTTCGCTTTTATAATATTATATAGTTAAGAAGTTAGGATGTACTGTGTCTTGTGTGCTGTGTAACTTAATCATTTATTTATTGCTTGTATACAATACATTCGGCGTGTTTGTTTTTATTAGCTGTTCTGTATCATGTTAAAGTTCATGCTCAATATGAGATATTATAATTCTTGAAAACGTTATCCGTACTTATATTGTAAATGTATGTTTGTTTGTTATGTTTTAATGGCCAAACGGCTAAACGGGTTTTAATGAAATTCGCTGACGGCTTGTAAGAGAGGCGGTGCTACTTCTTAACGAAATGCTGGCATAGTGACGGATAGCATATAGATTTGTGTAAATGGATAACTACGTAAAAAGCAAGCAGTGCTGTTACCGTGAGATATTATGTTGTTATATGATGTTATTCAAAATAAAGCAAGCACGATTATTTTCTAATACTATAATGGAAGTGGAATCTACCTTGAACACTCTTTCTTTTCCCTAGCCTTTATTATTCCCAAGTCACTTGGGGTCGGCTTTCTAGTCTAACCAGATTTGACTGAATATCAGTTTTTACACAGAGCGACTGCCATCTGACCTCCGCAACCCGAAGGCTAACGATACCCTAAGGTTAGACCAGTGTCAGGATATTAGAGGGCACTGACTTCCCAATAACGACTGCCATAGATGTTCATGGCAGCCGGGACCGACGGCTTAACGTGCTCTCTGAGGCACGAAGCAGGCGATAATTGTCAATCAATACGCACATAATTTCGAAAAGTCATATATCTTCCGAAATTCAGAGGTGCGCGACGTAAGTTCGAACCTGAGACCCTCTGCATTGCAGTCTGTTGGTCTCCCCACTGAGCTATCGCTGCTATCTAGCTACCTTGAACACTCTTTATGCTTCAACTTTACTTACATGTATTACATTAGCATACTAAAGCATTTAGATTGCTTTAATGAGCTAATACAGTACATGCAAGAGAAATTGCAGCAGGCGAACTATTACAAGATTAAATATTAAGCTATTTTAACGAAGCATGCCCAATTCTATTAATGATCGTGGATTCGATTTAAAATCGCGAAAATTGTGTTGAAGATTTCTAATACGAAATTTGAAGTAACAGCACGAAATGTGGAATAGTGACTGAAAGACGTTTTCTACAATATTCAGCCTACTACATACAGAGAGCGGAGGCGGTGCAGTACCGGAGGCGGTGCAGTACCGGAGGCGGTGCAGTACCGAAGGCGTAGCGGTACCAAAAGGCAGATTTTTTGTATTGTTCGACTTAGTATGAAACATTTCATCGCTTCGGAACGTGTGCTTTTTTTTTAATACAGCTAAAGTGGCAAACTAGCATACGGCCCACCTGATGGTAAGTGGTCACCGAAGCCTATGGACACCTGCAACACCAGAGGCATCACTAGCGCGTTGCCGACCCTTTAGGAATGGAAGTGGGAAGGAGAAGGAGCGGGAAGAGGGTAAGGGGGTGATTGGGCCGCCGGTACTCTCACTCACCGAACGAATCACAACAGTAGGACTGACGGACGTCGATATTCTGTGAGAGGGTAGTCTTTCCCCGGTCGAGCCGGCCCATTCGTGCTGAAATCAGCGAAGCTGTACTACTAATGTTTTATACTAAGGTTTAATCATGGTCGGCGAAAGGTAAAGGCAATTATATAGGCACGGTACTATCCACATTAAATGTTAATGTGTAAGTAACATATTCACTGACAAAGCTATATTACCATTTTACACGTACAGTCGCTCAGCTAGACATAATCTTATATTTTTATTTATACCTAATTATGCAAGTCTCGGTACGCAGCTGCCGCGATCAATTACGCATCATTTCACAATAAATTATCTTGAAAATGCTATACAGGTGATATTTAGCTTCAAGACTGGCGCCGAACGACAGCTGAACCAAACACCGGTCATACATCGTCTACGAACGGATGCGAGTAGTTTCACATACTTCACAGACAATTACCTCAAAAATCAAACTTTAGACTTATAATTTTACTCCAATCGACTCAAGGAAATGACACGGAATCGTTTCACAGACCCATCTTCTAAGCCATTAAACAGACGGACCTATGATTTGACGGGCTAACGAAGGAGCCGTAAAATTCCTCCTATAATCACCGTGGACCGCTCCCAAAGAGAACGCGGAGGGGGTTCGTGATTACAGGGTAGCCGCCCACCGGCGGCCGCGGGAATCCGACCGCGCCGAACAGCGAAATGTCTTAAAACAATCATCGACGTTCGAACTTGTACCCTTTCTGGAGTCTCTATGGAATAGACTAGGTCATTATATTTCGTTTTACTTTTGAGTTGCAGGAAACGATTTCGCTGACCTCCGTAATTATATACAAGGGCTTCTAATATTTGATGATTGCGTGCCACATCGTTGCGTGAGTATTTTTTATTTGGTTATCCTTTGCCTCTATTATATAGATTCAAGTCTGTATATAACCGACTAGATGTGCCCGCGGTTTAAAGAATTTTTCAAGTCGAGCCAGTAGTTTCTGAGATTAGCGCGTTCAACCAAACAAACGAACTCTTCAGCTTTATAATCTACTAGACTAGATGTGCCCGCGGTTTCACTTGCATTTATGGTTGCGTTACTGCAGGGCCCCGCGTGGGTCGTAGCGTGATGTTATATAGCCTATAGCCTTCCTCGATAAACACTAAAATAATTTTTCAATTCGAACCAGTAGTTCCTGAGATTAGCGCGTTCAATCGAAATCTTGGAATCGAACCTGCGAACTCAGGCGTGGCAGTCGGTTACACTAACCACTACGCCATCGAGGCCGTCCAATAATAATCACTAGAACCGCTGCTTATTCTTTGTTTTCTTTAAAAAGACTGCTCCCGCACTAAGAGTAATTCCTATGTCACGGGGAGCTTTACAAACATTCAAACAACGGACACGAAGAACACCCACACTCCATCTTGGTTATGTGAGAGATCACTTACGTATGTGCCGGTTTATGGGCCCAAATGCCGACCTAAATTTAAGGGACCTTTTAACGTTTAGGAGACCCGTAAGTGTTGGTGAAACAGAATCCATTTCCTAATGGCCCCCTAACCATGCTTAGGGGATGTTGGTAAAAACCAGACTTGGAACGACCATTTGTCACGCGCACAAAGTTTTGCCCCAGGTGCGATTCAAACCCACAACACTCTGACCTAAAGATTAGCGTTCAAATTCATGGGCTTGGCAGTTTATTTGCCACTTAGGAACGAAAATTTTATAGTTGTGAATATTTTAGCATTAATAAAAGATTTTATTATAATTTAATCCTAGCATTAAACACACCACAGATGAAATAAACGAGAAAATAAATGGAAATTGCCGTTGCAACGTTTTCTATTATACATTCCGAGACGTCTTTGCTTCCTTTTTGGGTCTCACCTCTATATTAATGGTATAAGGTTGAAAATCCAGTGTTTAGTTGTAACTAGACATTATTTATAGGAAAACAGACAATTCCTCCGGAACGCTTCGCTAATTGACATTAAATGCTGGTCGTTTGTCATTCGTGTTCAAGAGTTTGTATCGCCACGTAACCGGGAATTAAATTCACAGTTAAGCCTTTTTTTAACACGGTATAAATCATTAATAATGAGATCGGGTTTATAGCAAAATCTTCCATATGCTTCCGTGTTCATAATAAGCTATAGACTATGGGTTAGTGCCATATGTAGTGGTTGTAACGTGATGAAATATAGCTTATAGCCTTCCTCAATAAATAGGCTATCCAAAACTAAAATATTTTTTCAAATCGAACCAGTAGTTCCTGAGATTAGCGCGTTCAAACAAACAAACAAACTCTTCAGCTTTATAATATTACTATATGTTCCCGCGGTTTCACCCGCGTTTATCGTCACTGCGCCTCCCCCGTGGGTCGTAGCGTGATGTTATATAGCCTATAGCTTTCCTCGATAAATAAGCTATCCAACACTAAAAGAATTTTTCAAATTGAACCAGTAGTTCCTGAGATTAGCGCATTCAAACAAAGAAACAAATTCTTCAGCTTTATAATCTTAGTATAGATAGTATAGATTTGGGCGGGACAAAAAATTATGCAAGTTGCATCCAAATTATTTAGATTTAGGAAAAAAATTTAATGATTTTTTTTCCTAAATCTAAATAATTCATATTTTTTGTATATATTTTTCGTTAAGTTTCATTATTACAATAAAAAGTTAATGTTTGTAAACTTAAGTCTCATTTCATATCAGGCAAAATTACAGCAGAAAATATTAAAATAAAAATATAATCGTAAAAAAGAAACAAAATGTATCTATAAAACGACAAAAAAACAATCACAAAAATAGCTCCGTATTTAAGTGCATACATAAAAAATATTAAATTGGTCCCATTTTGAAATCACCGACCGTACCTGTAGAGATGTACCGCGCATTTAAATACCAATATTTGGTCTCAAATTGGGTTTTAATCGACGGATGTAGGTCGACTATAATTTCTTTCGAGAAATGATAATTTAGAAGACATATGCTTTGACTGGGGCATTCATTATTTTAATGTTGAGGCGGAAAATAGGGGTCGAAGTCTCCACGATGTCTTTATGCGGTATGATAATGATAGATGGAGGATTTTTAACTGTGGTATTTATTACTTGTTAAGCATGTGACTTAATCATATAGCGAAGCCGATAACCCAGAGAGCTTGCGTTTTATTGTAATTGGATTTAAGAACTTTCAACAGTAGTGTATATTGATCTTACTTATATTATAAATGCTAGTGAATGTGTTTGTTACTCTATCATGCGATGTACATGTACGATGGATGTGTGGAGTGACGAGAATGGACAGAATTAGGAATGAACATGTAAGAAGTAGTCTGAAAGTGGTACCCATAGACGAAAAGGTGAAAGGAAATCGTTTGGCTTGGTATGGATATGTTATGCGAAGAGTAGATATGTATGTAGGTAAGCAAGTGATGAATATGAGGGTAGAGGGACGACAAGGGAGAGGACGGCCAAGGAAAAGATGGATGGACTGTGTGAGGATATGAAAGTGAAAAGGGTAAATGATCAGATGACGGATGACAGAAGTATGGAAGCGAAGGACATACTGCGCCGACCACAAATAAATTGGGACCAGGGCAAGAGGATGATGATGACTCTATCATGCGTTAATCGTTGAACGGATCCGAATGTAAATTGGCATATTTTTGGCATAAGTAAATAAAACAGGCAGAAATTGATTCCCGTTTTAACGCACAGGAATCAGAGGATTCTAAATATATGTAATATTTTTTTTGTTAATAAATTTTCAATTCAATTCAATTTATTTATTTGCATAATATGGGTTTAACAATAGATATTACAACATTAATAATAGTATCGCCATATTCAGCCGTCCAGCATGCAAAAATTTGCTATATTAAAATGTTATCACAATGTTAATAATAAATGAATATACAAAGTTACTAAAAATAAAAACTATTCAGTCAATCTTAATAATTGTCAATAAGAAATAAAATCATGTCAAAACTAAATAAAATAAAATTAAATGTTTATTGTCGTTCAAAAATTCAAATACGTAGTAATAAGTTTTTGTTACAAGTAGATGTTTTAACTGCTTTTTAAATACATTAATATTATTTTCATTTCTTAAAGCTAATGGTTAATGTTATGCTATGTAAGATATAAATAGACAATGACCTAGGCCTAGATTATTATTTTTTATCCTGGCAGGCGTTCCCGTGGGATTCATAGGAGGAAAGAAAGCTGAAGCTAGTTCATAATAATAATACAATTTTTTGTATATTAAACAACGTTATCTGAAGTTGTTTGCTCGTATTAAAGATATTGTATTGCAATATTTATACTCTATTCTGGATTGTACTGGTTTTGTATAATAATAAAATGGCCACCTGCCAGATATTAATTTTATTGTAACATTAACTTGTCTCACTGTTTGTTGAATATTTCTTCTCCAATCTCTTTCATTGGTATAGACCAATGAAAGAGATTGGAGAAGAAATCTATGAAAGACTGGCAGAATCAAACAGGGAATAGTCCCTGCTTGATTCTGCCAGTCTTTCATAGATTTTCAACTACAAATCTAAAACTACCAGTACAAAAATAACCCACGTCTACTGAATGAACTCTAAATCTATTATTGAAACTATTCCATGGTCAGATATAAACCGAACGTGATTATAAGATCTTTGTAAGTTGTTGTATACTGAATCTGTGGTGCAGCGGTAGTGAATGCGACTGCTGTGCATGAGGTCTCGGGTTCGAATCCCGGGTCGGGCCAATAAACAGTTATTGGGTTTTCTGTTAAGACATCTCAATAACAGCCCCGAGTTAGGCGGTGTTGGACACCTCGTGCTTCGGAAAGCACGTAAAGCCATTGGTCCTGCGTCTGATCTCTCTCCGGTCGTGTCGGATTACCGTCTCATCGGATCGTGAGAGTTAGGGAACAGAGAGTGCAGTTGTGTTTGCGCACACGCTTGTGCACTATAATATCTCCTGCGCAGATGGCCAGTCTCCGTTAAGATTGGCCGCCGTAACCGAAATCGGTCTGAAGGACATTATTATTATTATTATTATAAGTATTCAATAATGTCAATAATTAGTAATTGCCATAGAAACGATAATTTTATCTTTGTTCTATTTAGCAATACGTATTCTAATCTATTTACTATGCAATCACTTCATTAATAATTTTATAGCGGTTTCCAAGAATGAATCTCGACGTCGTGTTATGTAAAAACAGATAAAAGTTATAAATATTTATGTATGCAAATACTAATTAAGTGCTAATTAGTGTATACCAAATATACATGATGATACTGAGAAATCGGTATCAGTAATGGGTATCACGTTTTTTCAGCGGTATAGATAGAGTGTAGTTGCATCTCTAATCGATATGGATCGACTCGACGACAAGAATTATTAATAAACCGGTATTTGTATTCCTTAAGACCTGTATCGTTGTTTTTAAAGTATTAACAGACCGAGGAATTACCTTATTAATATTCTTCTTTTTATATAGATTAATAGTCCAACTAGTGTCAGAGTTTTACAAGCCGCTCACATGCATCTATACACACGTCTAGACGAGTCGTCAGCGAGTTATGTGATGATATGACAGCTAGAATCAATGGTTGTAAGTGGTCACTTTCAACATGTTACGCCTCTAGCTGTTCATGACTAGTTTACAGCGCGAGAACTTCTTTAAAAAGCGTTTGTTTTTATACTGCTTAGGTGGTAAATAATCTTCCGCCTCACTTGAAGCCAAACGATTAATATCCTAACGATGGCCGCTCTGGTGAAACTTTATTGCGCGAGTGATAGCCATACTGTTTCGTAAATATTACTCGCGCTTAGTAGCCAAGCAACCAATAATGTTGTGTTCAAGATCATTCTTTGGAAGGATGGAGCTATTTTACTAGTCCAGCAGGGATCACGACTTGTTCTACTTATCTAATAATAATCGAACAACATTATTAATTATATCTCTCTCGATCGACGATATAATATACATAGTAGGTATGATTGAATTAATAGTTTGATCAAGCGTGGGTGGCGAAAAATGGACGATCATTGTTTTAATGCCCCACAGCTACGTATTACATGATTGGGCTATTCGTTTTAAATCAAATCTATTAATATGTGTGGGTTATTGATGGCGATGGGAACGCGAGTTTAAGGGAAAGATGTCTGCTTTAATATGTGCATATTTTATATTGAACTAAAATTATTATGTGATAATTATCCTTATATGAATAGCTATTTATTTATACCCTTATATGCATTAATATTTTGAGTAAATTTTATTTGAATGTAAAAATCCGTTAATAATAGCATAATAGATTTAACTATATTTAAAAACAATCCGCCTGCTTTAATGTTATTTCATGGTTATCTTTAACTTTTTAATTTATTAGACTATATTTCTTGAAGTAAGCAATGTGCCAATATATTCGTCTCTCTGTAAATTGTATTGAAATATACAAAAATCAAGGTAATAAAAACATGTAGGTATAAAATACCGAGTAGCCAATTTCCTCCAAAATATAAGTCATTTTCGTGACCTTACAAAAATACAACAAGAAAAAGCAACTACCAACCATTTAAAAAGAAAGTATCACTCAACAACGACAACGTCTCCTTAACCGAGACGACCAAACATTATCTTCATTCATTAGCTTATTTATTTATACGACACAGATGAATTTATGTAAGACATTAGACACCATGAGAAAATATAAACTAATATTAATTAGATGTGTCGCCGAATGATATATCGAGACAACGACTTCTATATCAGCGTGTTATATCGATATCAAAGGTTTCAATTATGTTAATTAGATAAACACTCTTTGTGTGAACTTTTAAAAAGCATACATTTGACTAACGATGCGCGATTATTGATTACTTTACGAATAGTCGAATTTCTCTTGCACATCACTACTTTTGACAGTCTTCGGGGAGTATGTAACTGTGGCTGGCAGATAAAATTTGGCTCACCACTAGTTATGAGGCACGACATATTATTACCTTGGTAAAATAGTTTCATATACTAGGATCTGAAATCGTTCAGAATCGATAATGATCTGGAATTGGAGGTGTTTAGTTACGCATACCGGGATATAATGCTATATGTTAAAACAAGACATAGTGTATCTGTGTGTTAAGTAATATCTAAATAGAGTAACAAATATTCACATTAAAATATTAGTAGAACGAACACTCAATTCCAAACAGAATCGATAGGCCTACTCGACTAAACCATAACCCACAAATCAATTAAGGGCGATGTCCGACGCTCGTATAAAGAAAGGACCATAAAAATAATTCCACTGACCCCTAATTGGTCTGTCTGTCCGTCCGTACTAATGAACACATGTTGATCGTACCACTCGACTAATAAAATAGTAAGCGTTTAAGTTTTGAAGCATTTATGATTGGAAATGAACGTTGATCAAGTCGGTAATCGATGCTATAGAATAAATATCGGCTTATTTTTTTATTGTCTTTGTAAAGGCTTTCTCTTTGATTTGATTGATTGTGGCAATTGTAAATGTATCATAACATAGTTTGTTCTTTTAAGTGACATATTCAGCCTATGTTTTGATAGTTTGGGCTGCTAAAGATGGATATGTCGTCACTGCTATGGGGCTACTGTCAAATTGTTGTCTCTAGTAGGTTAAGTAGATAAAAGATACGTTATTATTCATTTGTCTGTAGGTCATAAAATAACACTTTTTAACGTTAATGTTCTTGATCTATTCTGTGGTTGCAACTTGCATTATAGCTGCCAGATCCTGTAGTGTCTATTGGAAAATTCTGGCAATAAGTTTTATAATAATAATAACTAGCGGTCGCCTAGTGCTCGAAATTTGACCAAAGTTTGCCTGTAAGATATTACTGATATATCTTTCTACATTATAATTCTACTGTACGTGTGTATGTCACTGAACTCCTAAACGACTGGACCGATTTTGATGAAACTTTTTGTGCGTGTTCAAGTGGATTCGAGATCGGTTTAGATATATATATATTTTTATTTTATTTTTGTTTTTCTCTTTTGTACCGGACTACGTCTATCGGGACAGCTAGTGTCAAATGCATGGTTGTGTGCGTGTAGCGCTTTTTCATTAATTTAATGTATTTCTAATGCATATTTTATATAAATATCAGGATTCGCCCCTCCTTTTCCATATAAACTTTAACTGTGCCAAATTTCATACTTCTCCGACCGCGCAATTTTCGTAAAAAGGGGTAAGTACAAAGTTTTTGCTTGACGTATTAATATATAGATAATATTCTATCACATACACACAACACCATCTAGCCCAATAGCTTTATTTTAGTTTCTTTTAATTGTCATACTTTATTATGAATATGGTAATAATTTTACTAATAATTTTTAGAAGGTATAACCTATTCCAGGATCTAGGAAGTAAATCAAAACTAAACTGTTCAGGATAATAGCACTACTGCTGGGTACAGTCTAGTCAGACGAGACTCTTCTCTTTTTCTGTGCAAAAGTAGATACAATATAGACAACATAGATTAGGTACATTTAACACACATAAAACAATATATATGTTACTGTGCAACTCAATTCCCAAAATTATGAACAGCCTATACTTAAAACTTCAAATATTACCCATACTAGATGTTCCTGCGGTTTCGCCCGCGTTTTTCGTTACTGCACCGCCCCCGTGGGTCGTAGCGTGATGTTATATAGCCTTCCTTGATAAATAGGCTATCCAACACTAAAAGAATTTTTCAAATCGAACCATTAGTTCCTGAGATTCCTGATCGCGTTCAAACAAATAAACAAACTCTTCAGTTTTATAATATTAGTATAGATTGAATTTAAAACTTACGACTGTCCCGTTAATACACAAAACTTTAGAATCCTGTTAATTTATACTTATTTAGACTAACTGATCAATAATACGCTATAATAGTCTGTATTCGACTAAATTTTAATTCAATTTCTAATAAGATTGGTTAATAATTTGGACATTAAACGAAGACATGATTAGAATCTTAATAATCAATATTTTTAATTACATATAATGTGGAAGTAAAGTTAATAGTTAAACATAAATATCTTAGGTTATATTGAAAATAAACAGGAACGAAAATAAGCATTTTTACAAATGAAAACAATCATAGCACGTCAGTACTGCACGGACAGCGGAGTGGTTCAAGTATCGCCTCGTCGCTACTATTGCGCCGAGTGTTGTGAAGTCGGATCCCACACGGGACAAAAATTTCTGTGATCCACAAATGGTTTTTTTATTTTTTATTTTGCTCGTCAAAATGACCACACTCCACCTGATGGTAAGCAGTCGTGTGGTCTAAGAGCAGTGGCCTCCACAGCAGCCGAGGCGATGTTGAGGTCTCTACTTTGACGGCCTGAGAAGGTGCTTTTTCACGCCCCGCTTAAAGGACCCAGGATTGAAGGAAGCAGGAAACACGTGCCTTGGCAGAGAATTCCATGCCTTGGTCGTTCGGCAGAGGTATGAGGACCCAAACTTTGTTGTTGGTTGTACGGAGTTTGGATGTTCTTTGTGTCCGTCGTTTGAATGTTTATAAAGTCCCTTGCGACAAGGGAACTTTACTAGCGCCTGCGTTGCCTTTTTAAAAAGAAGAAAAAAAGTATATCTTTCGACATTAATTTGCATTTAAATAAAAACAAGGAATGAATAAAAAATTCGCTTTAGGACTTATCTGTAAAGGGAATCACTTTCCAAAAATATTTTTATTGTTAGCACTTAAGTTTTAACGATTTGAATACTGGCTAGTTAAAGTTATTACGTTGGTGGTCGACAGTCGTAAAGAGCAATTTTCACAAGCATATGCGTCCAATCAGTATGAGTAAAGTTTGGGTTTCATTGAAGCTAAGATGAACGGACCGGAGCTATCTTAACCAGTAATTGAATTACGAATTATAGCGATTCAATATAGCAATTAAATGTTGTGCCAAAACTCCGCTCAAAAGCCGATAAATCGTTTTTAATTTATCTTTCTATCGTCTGTTGAAAGACTCGTATGACAAAAAACATACATATATTAAAATACCTAAATGTTTAAAAACAATATATTGCATAATTAATTGGTTGACGACACAGACATTTGTTTGCAAATGATAATCATGAGTCGAAATTCGTTTTGTTTAACGATCGATTGACCTTTGAAAATCGAAAATTAGTGTTGTTATAGTCGCTAAATTAAACTCGTAAATCTTAGTGTTATCGATACCAGTTTGATGAGATACTTTAATGACGAAGCGTAGGCAGCTCCCCTCCGTTCATCTATACTTTAATGGACCTTACTCTAAGTGTTGTAACATTTGTACATTAACAGTTGCACTGACAGACCAACAGATGGATTTACGACTGCCCCATTGACCTGAGATTAGAACTAAGAACCGTGACTAAGACTTAAGTCTGTTTTTAAGTTGAACGGTAACAAATTATGGAGATAAATTATGCTAGGTGCGAGCAATGAGTATAATGATTTATATACAAATAAAATAATTTATTCATTCTAGTCACAACTTACAAAGTAACTGTAACGCAAACTCTTATTTAAAAAGTCATCATTAATGCATCAGGAGGTATTTCCAAAATTAAAAAAATACAGATATAAACTTAGGCTCAATAGTTAGCGATAAGTTTAGTTCTTTATAAGAATCAGAAGACATTGAGCTATGAAGCTCTGACCGAGATGGCCACAAATTGAATATTCATCATTATTATCATGTCAGCCGTAAGACGTCCTTTGGGTCCCCTTTGGGACTTGCCTATGTCCAGACATAGGCCTCCCCCAAGGTTTTCCACACAAACCGATCTTGCGGTTCTCGCATTCAACCGCAATCCTTACCAGAAATTATTTTCAATAGGCATCTCACACTATTTAACAAAATAAATCCTAACTATAAATGCGAATGTGTTTGTTTATTTGTTTGTTACACTTTTACGCCTTAACTACTCGACCGCTCATCAAGTAATTTCGCATACACATTGTCAGTGGTATAGAAAAGAATGTAGGGTACCTTTCATCAAGATAACGGTATCTACTAATCCCGAGCAAAGTGCACAAAAATGACTTCATGAATGGCGTAGTGAATAAAGTAATCGTCTCGTCGTGTTCGTTGTTTGAATGTTTTGAAAGTCCCTCTGAATTATTCCTAAAAAACAAAAATAAAAAGTTAGTATTCTTATAAAATAACCAAATGATATATTTTAAAGCATCCATATTAAGCTATTAGCCGGTTATTTGCGTGCTCGTCACATCGGAACGCGTAAATAACGCATAAACAATGGATATTGCCATCAATATGCGCATATTGTGAATACTTACGCGTGACTCACCAATCGTATAGAACTATTCACGGCTATGGTGATACAATACCATAGTAAAAACCGGCTATAAAAATAACCATGAAATCATTCATACAAATAAATAACATACATCGAAATACAAAAAAGCAATAAATTCGATACTATAAAATGATAACGGACTGCCTTTTGGAGATCCGTGACATAATAATGTGCTTGTTTGTCGCCGACTATGACGGCTAGATTCGGTTCGTCGTTTAAGCTACGTGTGGTCTTTCTGTTTAAAAATCTCAGTAGCGGCACCGAGACTGAAAATGGCGACTATAAGCGCGCCAATTGTATTAATTCACTTGATGTGCCCGCGGTTTCACCCGCGTTTATCGTTACTGCGCCGCCCCCGTGGGTCGTAGCGTGATGTTATATAGCCTTCCTCAATAAATAGACTATCCAACACTAAAAGAATTTTTCAATTCGAACCAGTAGTTTCTGATATTAGCGCGTTCAAACAAACAAACTCTTCTGAGATTAGCGCGTTCAAACAAACAAACTCTTCAGCTTTATAATATTACTAGATGTTCCCGCGGTTTCACCCGCGTTTATCGTTACTGCGCCGCCCCCGTGGGTCGTAGCGTAATGTTATATAGCCTATAGCCTTTCCCGATAAATAGGCTATCCAACATTAAAATAATTTTTCAAATCGAACCAGTAGTTCCTGAGATTAGCACGTTCAAACAAACAAACAAACTCTTCAGCTTTATTATATTAGTATAGATAGATGAAATATGTATGTGATACACCTCTGATTACCCCTTTGGAAATATACAGGCTTGTCTATGTATTTATTATGAAATATACTTTCAATTTTATAAACGGAACATTGCAAATGATTAGTCTTATTTTAATTACAGTGAAACAGAAGTCCTTCACGTTTGACATGTAACATTCTAGTACGATGCATTTACAATATGTCGTATTGCTCAACAGATGTTATCGGTTTAACAGGATACTTTACATAAGCTATAAAGAGAACAATAACTGAGGGCAATAAATAAGTAATTGCAAATACAGCATAAGGCACAGTAAAATATGTACTTTATACCCAACCTAGTCATTTTATTCTTAGTATTATAACCACTAAAACGGCTAGCAGGCGTTTAGTAAATGAATATGTATGCCCAGAACATTTCTAATGATTTAAATGCGTATTTCAAAACCACAATCAACAAGTAGGCGTAGCGTCCCCCAAGTGAACGCAAAAACATGATAGTGCGCAGGCGCCAACGAATGTAGTGCAAACCAAACATTATTACCTATCAGTAAATTAAATTTACTTAAACAAATAAATCATAGGCAGACATTTAATGTGTTTGACAAATAGAAATCACGTATCTAACATTTAAAAGTTAGTGTTGCGCATCAATTTGCAAATAAACATCGATAAATATCTTGAAGATCGCGTTTTGGCATGTCATCGATGCGATAGCGATCATTATAAGCGACAGTGGCGCCAAAAACGGTCGCGCAATGAGGTCACCGGTGGCGTCGAGCCAAGTGCATATAAAACGAGTCACGGCCCGCCGCTCCGACGCCAATGACTGAAGTTTTTATCGATACTTTGATAAGTATACGTACATAATTATAAAACGGAACATAAATTAAACCTTCGAACTGTAACGCGGTCGCACTTAGATATGCATATACTTTGTATAATGAAATGTAATTGATTTAAGTGTTTTCCAGAAGTTATTGTAAACATCACTTCGGATATTTCAATAGAACGTAACTCAAACGCTTGCGAGAATAATGGCTCAGTTCCAAAACAAATTTTGCCACAGTGTATTAGTGTACCAGATAATAACTTCTTACCACCGCGTCTCTGTGACAATTTAGATGCATTGAAAGATTATCAAGATAGTTTTATTGCATTCATATTGTCAATGTTTGGATATCAAAATTAATGACGTGAACTTAAAACTATTGCAGTGGCAGACGGCCAAAGAACGGTGGCGCCAACGTTGCGGACAATTACAGATATAGGAGCTGTGTAACATGAGCTATGAAATAAAACTGTGATGATTAATGCCGCACCGCTGTACTAATGACCGTCATAAAATACGTATGACGGAAAATAGTGTGTATTTACATTCAAACTAGTGAAATATTAAATGTTTCTATTTATCATCGTAACAAATTGGTTTATAGAACATTCAAGAGATTTTAAATACGTATTTAATGGGTGTGGAATGAAAAAATGTTGTTCATACATAAAAAGTAAGACTGGGTAGGGAAACAATTATCACGTCTGGTAGCGTAAAAGACAATAGTGATGGGCGTGCAGTCTTGCTAATCGACGATCGAGACAGGCGCCGTGTCGCAGCCCTGGAATGAGGTCGACAGGCGGCACGCCAAGCGAAGCGCAACCGGCTACATCATACTATCGATAAATCCCAGCAATTAACTGACAGAGTTTACGACTAGCAAAGCGCCAAACGGCTTGCCTCGTAATTCCTTACTATTTTATCTCTATATTCAAATCTCGAAATCATAACAAGCATTTAAACGTATCCTAAATATTATATGTACAATAGTGGGCTGTCATCTGATTTCCTGTCAGGCGAAATATAAGCAAATGATTGGCATATGATATGTCAATAATATTGTCACCGAAAGAAGCAACAAAGCTATTGTGTAGTCGAAATTGATCGACTATTATGACTGGTGGCTTTATCGACACAACACGGCGCGTCACTAGCGGATGCGCGGCGCCCGTGCGCGCCGGCGCCGCTGTTTCGCAAACAATGCACTGTCCTTTCCACTGTCGCTTTAGAAAAAAGCCGATTGTTAATTGTTATGCTAATAAATGATCATTAACGTTGATTTTTGCATGTTCTGCATTCAACA
The DNA here is from genome assembly GCA_963564715.1 of Catocala sponsa. NCBI lineage: Eukaryota > Metazoa > Arthropoda > Insecta > Lepidoptera > Erebidae > Catocala > Catocala sponsa. The sequence continues at coordinate 7,258,707 of OY751336.1, forward strand.
AAAGTGCATTGTGCGAAACAGATACAATGTGGTAAATCATAATTTGTATAGTACGATTGTATTGTCATGTTTTACAAGCATGTAGCAGTCACGAATAGCGTTTATTGCCATTTTGTACGCTATTGGATACATTAATGTTATTATTAACAAGCTTCTGATGCTGAACTTCTCATCATCCTTACTAATCCTTACTTAATATTATAAATTTGAAAGTAACTCTGTCTGTCTGTCTGTCTATTACCTTCTCACGGCTAAACCACTCAACCGATTTAGATGAAATTTAGTACAGATATAGTTTAAAAGCTGGGGAAGGACATAGGCTACTTTTTCTTCATATAGGTAAGTACCACGCGACCGGAGCCCCGCGCAAAAGCTAGTTATCTATAAATGTGCTATCTTTATTTTTAATGTAGTATTAAATGTATACTTTTCTATTTAGGCTTAGTGCCAATAGACAGGCTTAAAGTAATAACTTTAATTCTGTCTGTTGGCGCTAATGTTGCCACGGGATTCACACGGACCGAATATCCGTGTAATCAACATAGTTGTTCAAGGATAGAATATCCTTGAATAATTATGTTGATCACACGGATATTCCGTCCGTGTGAATCCCGTGGTTTTGTTCAAACAAACCAACTGTGACTTGTATTACTTAAAGCCTCCTGCGGTGCAAGAACTATTATTTATTAAGACACGGGGCGATTAAAAGTAATTAAACGTGAATGTTAGTGTCAAGAAATATACTTAAGAATACTTATATTAATACTTTACCCAATCGACTCGACAGTCTTTACTAGCTAATTACAGCATCTCATACCTGAAAAGAAGAAGATATCATTAGTATAAGAATCACAATACATAAGAGTTATATATTCTGTAAGATTTCACTATCGAACTCACTTCTGAATTTGCAGTAAACCCTGATGTCGAAGTGATCTATGAGTTCTATACGAAATATTTAATGTCGGGCATAGTGACACATTAATAAGAATTTTTATATATGTACGTACATATACGGTGTCGAAAGTTTTCATAGGAACACGATAGCTCATTCAATTCCAGGTAATCCAGAATAGGTCATATTTTAAGAAATGATTTCAAAAAAGAATTCTATGAAAAGTCAAGATACGATAATGCTGAAGTTTTATCATGTATTTAGGTCGTGTATACGTGAGTAAGCCTTCTAATGATTTAGCATAGATAAAGAACATATTTCTCAATATAAAAAGATTTTTTATGTAGGTAGAAAGGATTCTTATTTATCACAGGATAGCTGTGACTGATGTGCCGATAAAGTCTTGGATTATAGATCAGTTGAATGAACTCTTGAAAACCTTAAATACACTAATTACTCCAGCGAACGCGATCGCTGATTTGAATGTCGATTGGATCGAGATGGACTTGTAGCGAATTGTAAAACAATACAAATGTTTTAACTGGTAATTATTAAAATAATCCTTAGCTTCTTAGTTCTCAAAAGAAAACTACTATAAAATACAGCTTAAGAATTTGCTATCAAGCTACCAATCGGCAGCTACACCTGAACCACCAAACAATCAACAGTTTCAATCTACAAAAACTCATTATCGAATTCATTACTGAATCCGTAATCAAACCATCGAAATGACATTCGAGTTCGAGATGACAACTATTACAGAATACTACGACAGGTAGTCCATAAACAAGAAATCCTAATCCTAACTAATATTATAAAAGCGAAAATTTGTTTGTTTGTTACCTTTTCACGCCTAAACCACTGAACCGATCATCCTGAAATTTTGCATATACGTTGTCAGGTATACAGAAACGGACATAGGCTACCTTTCATCCCGAAAAAGTTACTGTTCCCGAGGAAAACAACAATAACGTTTTTATGATAATAGATGGCGCCACGTGTCTTTCGAATCATGATTGAATTATATTATTACAAGCAGAGTACGACCCGAATTGATTGTCAAATTCTAAATTAACGCGAGCGAAGCCGCCGGTAAAAGCTAGTAAAATATAAACACAAATATTCGTAATGATTTTCTGGAGATTAACAACTAGTCGATAACCAGTCAAACTTAACACATACACGCAAGAAATAAGTATAAGGTTGGTCATAACAAGTCACATGTTAACAAACGCGCACACAACGCTGCGCGTACGCAAGTGCCGCAGTTATGTTTATTGTTACAGCCGTATTATAAAACTTATAAACAATGATCCGATTTACATGCTACTGTCGGTTAAAAATAAACATATGTTTAGTACAGATAGCAAAAAATTACCAAAAAAGATATTAATCATATGCTGAGTAAAACCAAAAACGCCGGGATACATACAAATACATTTTTCTTAGACGCAATAACCACTGTTAACATATATTAAAGACTAGATGTGCCCGCGGTTTCATCTGCGTTTATGATTACTGGGCCGTCCCCATGGGTCGTAGCGTGATGTTATATAGCTTATAGCCTTGCTCGATAAATGAGCTATCGAACACTAAAAGAATTTTTAATTCAGACCAGTAGTTCCTGAGATTAGCGCGTTCAAACAAACAAACAAACTCCTCAGTTTTATAATATTAAGTAGTATAGATTTATATGTATAAAAAAATAAAAACTCTTAGCTAAAAAAGGAAGATCTTAGCTAATAAAATATTGAATGTTAGCGTGTTAATAATAAGTAAAATTTACAAATTAATATAATTTTGAATACTGTAAGAAAAATGCGAGGCGATGTATAAAGCAATAGTTATCAATTAATTAAAAAACTTTATTATCATCGATTTCCGTTTATAAATGTATCACACGCAAATAAGAATGTATCACAAGCAGGGACATTTTTTAGAAATTAGGATAATTACCATAAATAGAGCTATAAAAATATATTAACGTCGATAAGATTCAGTACAGGAAAACATTTCGCCAAATAAATATCAAAACGAGTCAACGCCGGAAACTGTTAATCTACTTACATTATTTAAGCCAAAACTAGAGCGTTATGTAAATGATTTTATCAAAGGACATTTTTTATATTTTAATTTTCGTGTTATGTTCGACGCTACACAACAATCTAAACTATCTATACTAATATTATAAAGCTGAAGAGTTTGTTTGTTTGTTTGTTTGTTTGTTTGAACGCGCTAATCTCAGGAACTACTGGTTCGATTTGAAAAATTCTTTTAGTGTTGGATAGCCTATTTATCGAGGAAGGCTATAGGCTATATAACATCACGCTACGACCCGCGGGGGCGGTGTAGTAACGATAAACGCGGGTAAAACCGCGGGAACATCTACTTAAATACATATATCTGATAATTAGCTATACATTATAAGTAATAACTACCCCAAAAATGCCCCTATTCCTATATAAAAATGGCCTAATATATAAAAATGTTGCCATAACTACATAATTTAATATTTACTTAAAAAGTTAATCAGTCAGAACTTGATTTAAATTTTAATAAATGCACCTCTTCTAGAGATTTAATTAGATTTTTAAAATAATAAAATATGTTGGACAACTGTCAAACTTAGTCTTTAAATAAACTTGACCATTTAAAAAATCAACCCTGTACTCATTACAATACAATTCACAAAACGAGTTTATATGTATGTATGTGATAGAATGTATAAATGTATGTACATAATTATGTATAAGTATGTCAAGTTTAGCATATTTTTTGTACTCGACGACAAAAGATTAAACTCTCTAACTAAATATGATTTGCAAAAACAAGCTCTGGGTGTAATTTTTAACTCGCTAACAAATAGATTATTTAATAATAAAAATATTGCTTTTTATACTGACGCTACAAAACTTTTTCAGTTTACATCCACATCTGTCGCCACGCGCCGCTTACGCGTGTAACATCACCAACCACACTAGATCTCCCTCATCCCCTCGCCCACGTACGAACCGACACGATTGTAGAACATGATCCTCCATTCTAGAGGTCTTCCTACACTGGTGATACAAGACCCCAGTTTTGGTGAAGCTCCCCGTTACTAGAATGTTCTATTTGAAGGCGATATCCCACCGAGTCTAAAAATATTAAGCTATTTATCTGAAAGAGTGTATGATAGTTGTTTACTTTGGGCGAATAACTACTATATAAACAGAGACAAAATTAATATGATAAAGAAGAAAAAAGAGGTATGACGATTAATTATAAAGTAAACTATGCTTATTCCAATTTTAAAAAGGCTTTTATGGCTGAGTTTTGTATGTTTGTAACTTGATTTAGTTGCAACACATAGTACAATAAATTAATAAAGAATACCCCTGTATATGATAGCTTCTTGCCAATGTACCTCTAAAATTCTAATGAATGTCCGTCTCTATGGTACTTCAATATAATTGATTTATTTATTTATTTGCATCAAATAGAACGACTTGCGCCAATTACACTATTTAATAATCTATACAAATAAATAAAATTGAAGTGTCTATTTGTAATGTCAAATTGACAGCTTTTTATCTAATGCATATGAAAGTATATAAGGTACCTATACGAAAACATCTATTTTTTTAATTTTTGTCTGTCTATCTGTCTGTTTGTTCCGGCTAATCTCCGAAACGGCTGAACCTATTTTGAAGGCACTTTCACTGGCAGATAGCTGATGTTATAAGGAGTAACTTAGGCTACGTTGATTTTAGAAAAAAAATAGGGTTCCGCGGAGACACACTTTTTAGTTAAAATCTACGCGGACGAAGTCGCAGGTAACAGCTGGTATAATATATAAATTTAAAATTTAGCGTTCATGCATTCTGCTCACAGTACCTCATACATTCTAATAATAATACTTTCCATTCATCCGCAAAAATATCAACTTCTGGGTTTAAAGTCCAAGAGAGCGTTAAGCTGCTTTAGTGACCGAGGTATGGGTGAATTGAACCGCCAGCAATCGGTGCTTTCTACCACGACAATTGATCTTTATATCAGTCTGAATTTGAAGATACAAAAGTAATATCAGATACGTACAACGTAGAAATTACAAACATTCAACATATTGATGGTAATCACTTGCAACACGTAAGTTTACATAACAAAATACATGTTCCCAGGCCTTAGATGAAAACAAACAATGTTCCGAAGTAGCAACAAGTCTATGTAAACTGATTTAGGTCACAAGCCCGGGCTTCGCGAAATATGTGCGACTGCGGGTCGAGGCCAATGCAACGGTCGCCACTTGCGGTTCTCCGTACAGACAACACCCCGTGTGAACATACTTTATACGAATTTTAATTTAATGATAATATAATTGAGAGAATTTCACTCGAGTTTCCCACAGAAAAATATAGACACGCGATCTTTTAATTTAATGTACCTAATGCGGCTTCACGACGCCACGCGTCTACGCCCTCTACAATCATTTGCCAATCGCAATAAGAAAATAAAAACTACAACAATAGTCGCAAACTAGAGAATTACGCGGCTTCTATATAAAATGTAAATAAATTACAGCTTTAATGAATAAATTATGAGTACAACGTTGCCGCCGCGAGAAAAAATAGCGCTCTAAGTGCGGCGCCGGCGCCAACGGCGCAAGCAAGGATAAGCCTTGTACGCGCACACCTTACCCGCAAATGTACTAAATAAACAAACCATAATACACCTTAACGCGCCGCAATAAAGTCTTAATTAAGAATCTAACGATCGCAAATACGACGTTTCCGGAGAAACAGCAGATTCTGAATGCGCTCATGCGACCGTAGCGAGTCATTACGATACTTTGAAAGTGTTACTCTATAAAAACAAACCAAACTACACTCTAATCCTGTGATATAAAGTCTCTATCGCAATCGATTGCGTGCTCTCAAATGTGCTCTATCTTTGTCTTTGGGCGTAGTAAAGAACGAGATGAAGGCAATAAAAAATATATCCGCGAGCGCAGCGTTCCCGTTCATTTTGACACGTTACATGAAGCAAGCGAGGTGATAAATATCTTAGTTCGGACAGATGCCCTGGCTAGTACGTAAATTCAATTTAATGCAACTCCGTGCGACAACGCGGAAGCCGAGCCGGCTTTAGATACGAACATAAAATAGGCGTGTGAGAACCGATAGTCGAGCACCCAAATCTTGTGGACAAACCACTTGAAATTCTCTTTAAAGATGGACAATGGGCACTTAAAATCTAAAGCTTGTCTACGACTAAACAAACACTCACGTCGTGTCCTGGGATGGGAACATCTTTAGTCAAACTATCGGATAATGCAATGTAACTTGTTTGAGTTTATATTTAAATCAGCAGCAGGTGCGGTTGAAAGACGAAAAACATAAATTCCGATTCGATAACAGATGTTGGCCAGCCGTCGACCATACTTGAGTATAAACGTTCATTATTTGGAGCATAATGCTTTATGTAACCTGAAATAATCCAAAGAGTTAGCTAACAAAACAACTGTTGTAACATAAAAAAGTCAAGTCACCGACTCGTAATCAAATCGTAAGACAAATAAGTGACTGTACCGGTGTTATCTAAGCAGAACCCACGTTCATAATCTCGAAGGTGCCCAAACCTCTTAAGTGCCATCCTGCGGCCGAATTTTATTATCTCGGGTCTTGAGGCACCGCTATCTTTGGATGTTGTCCCTGTTCCACAAAAACTACAAAACCTTATCAAAGTACACGAACCTCGACTTAAGACGGTCCCTATTTTTACTCATTCGTCGAAGCTTTTAGTCGTATCGGCGCGGTCCCAACCCCACCGAGATTTATAACCGTCTGGTTCGATTAACAGGTCGGCGGAAGTCTACATTAGGTAACGGAAACCTGTGAGTGCTCCCAATCCGTAATTTTAGACGGTAAAAGCCGAGCGACATTGCAATCGAGAGCCACTTCGAGATAATTGAAGTGGAGGGCGTAAATATTAAGTGTATAAATGAGAGTTCAAACGGATCCTTTAAATGGTTCCATTTAGCTCAGGATGGAAACAAGAATATGGCACGATAAAAGGTACGATTTTTAGTCATATCTTTTGTATAAATAGCTCAGATTACTATTAAAGAACACAAAAGTGAGGAACATTAATTTAGAATTTTACGAGACCTGTTCCAATTGGCTGCTCTTAAGTTGATTGAAGATAGCGTGGCCGAGCTCTTGAAGTTCCATTAAGGGTAATGAGTGTCCGAGGAATTTCAAGTGACACAGTATGATGGAGTGGCGTTAGAAACGCCGCTGACAGGTACACGATGAGTCAGCGACAAACATAGCATACGAAGATAACAAAAGGAACGAAACAATGTGTACGAATATGTTGAAACTTTAATGCATTGTGGCAGTAAAAACTAAAATTGTTTCAAGCTTACGGCTACGCAGACTAAACATAAATATCACATTACTAAAACGACAACAGTGAGTCTGTGTAGTCAGGTAAGCAATTAACAAGTCGAGTAAAGCATAGAAATTGGCGGCAACAGTAAATGCGAGATAATTTACTAGATCTAGTACTAAGCTTTCGAGTCTTGGTAGACTATTAATCACTTACTCCGACACGCTAATGGCGAGTACGCCGTAATTACCTCAAGCTACACGATGCAGATCGAGAAACAATATTTCAAGAGGTAATACCACTACGGAAAGGCACAAAGGTTCAGGTAGATATTTTGTTATGAAAAAATCGCAAATATGTGCAGGTAGAGTGTACCTGTTGTGAGTGGCCGAGAACAAAAGGGGCTCCTAGAGGCGTCGGACATTAATGGCAGCATGATACAGTGTGGGCGACTAAGTCAATTAGGCCATCCGCCGACGCCATTCCCGGAATGTCGCCGAGAAATGAGTGAATACGATAACGGAGTAAGACAACACGCCTGGATGTCCTTTTTGGTCCTTTTTGCGTTGCGTACCTTTGCCGTTTCTGATAACAGCACCTTTTCTTAATTGAGTTTCTGTGTCCAGCGATTCTTTATCGCCGAATCCCATTAGGGGCTTGACATCGGCCACCAAGGTTATCTGTACAATTAAGTGCGTATAATCTCGTGTCTGAAAACAAGCGTTTTATTATTGCCGAATATTCTCGCGTTGATAACGTTATGAACGTGAATTAAAGAAGTGATGATTTTATTGCTATTTATTGCCGTGTTGTGGCAAATTCATGGCGGGTCAATAAATTAGCCAATAAAATCATATAATACGCGCTTTTATATTATTGTGATTTGAAAATACGATTGTTTAAATATACAACGTGTGAGGTAAGAGCGTGGACGAATTGTAGTGTATTTATTCTGCGTATGAAAATCTATACTAATATTATAAAGCTGAAGAGTTTGTTTGTTTGAGCGCGCTAATCTCAGGAACTACTGATTCGATTTGAAAAATTATTTTAGTGTTGGATAGCCTATTTATCGAGGAAGGTTATATAGCATCAAGGAAGGCTATATAACATCACGCTACAACCCACAGTGGCGGCGCAGTACCGATAAACGCGGGTGAAACCGCGGGAACATCTATAGCTAATAAAAATATAATATTTTTGACATCGGCGATAGTAGTAATACTCAAGTCTCTTGTAATAAATCTAGATGGGTTTATATGTATTTCTATACATTAATTCCTCAAGATCTACAATTATTGTAAAGATGTCATATTAATAAAATCCCTAAAAGGTTTATCAATTTGCCGATACAAAAATCTGGTCCAACAATAAGGAAATGCTTCATACGACATTTCATTGGCCTTATTTGATGTCCCATTTTTACTACTGCCACAGTTTCTATTACTTTACCTATTCGACCATCGTCGCAAAGATATATTGGTATAGATATATTTTTGGAATATTGCATTTTATATCCATAATACTATGATAATAAATTGCAAAGTAATTCATGGTGAAACAGAACCGATTATGTTATTTATTTAAGAAGAGTCGAGTCCTTGCAATCTTTCTACTATAAAAAATACACGATCGAACTCGTGTTGACAGCTAGTATCCTATGAAACTTGAACGAGCATTTCAAATGTACATTATATTCCCGTCAACGAAGCTGCAAGGTATCGTGAAGAGCATTCACATGCATTGGACGCATCGATAGCGCATCCGCTGTGTAATTGATAAAATGAAACAACAAATTGTGTTTAAGCATTGACTTCTGAACAACAGGAGTGTGTAGCAGCCGTAAAATTCAGATAACGCACTGAGTCACAAGTACTTTCGCATCGTGAATAACATCCTTTATGTTTAGTATCTGTGTTGCCAGACGGAACGCTTTTGGTGGGACGAACGCTCCGATTTTGGTCTTTACTTGAAACGTGAAAACCGTACATGAGGCATTAAAAATGAATTGTTTATCGAAAGATATTGCGTTTGTGACATTTGTCGTAATGTCGCAGATAATGACGCAGATGTGAAGACAGATAGATAAGTTGACGAAGGTAATATATGGCTGATTTGTGTTGAAAATGCACGACATTTTACTTTCTTTTTTGCTGTTCTGTTGCCAAAAGTTAAGTTAAGTAAAGAAGTTTTCTCAAACTCTAAAAATCTGTTGCGACAAATTCTGCTCTCCCCGCTCCCCTTTTTTTCGATAGTCAAAATCTGAATATCAATTTACTGATGGATAACAATAAAAATGTAGTAAGTAATTGAATTATTGATGTGTGTTCCCATTCCATAAATTAAAAAATGTTTGTGTTGTGCTAGGTTTTCGAACGAACACCGCTGTCCTAGGCTAGATTTACCATTTACATGTATGACGAATGATCTGGCAACATTATTCGGTACATCGATGACTTCTATGTTTCCGTCATTCTTTCTGATTTTGATTTTCCAGATGCCACTCCTCTGTAGTCACGGCCCGCGCTCATTTGATGTTTTTGGCTCATATTCAAGAGCACCAGTAAGTATTTTTAATTCGATTAGTGTATTTCGATTATACAATTGTTTGAGGGTTATGGCAGGAAATTAGATATAAATGCGGCAATAAAATGGTCCGTATGGTGTTATCCTCTAAGTCTGTTTATACACAAGTTTATATTAAGTTTGTAGGGAATGAAACCGGTAATACAGTAATTATAGGAGGCAATAAACCTTCTTGCGGTTATATTGTTGCGGGTTGAAGATGCAATCTGCATAGTCACTGGCATTTGACCCGCGTATATTGCGTTATATAGATATTAATTCATTTTCTATTGGATTTTGAAATCGACTTTCTACTCCGTAATATAATAAGGTAAATCGTTGATTGCGTTTCCAATTAATTGTGGGAGGCTTTCAGGATAGAATTATACTGTAAAATCGATTTCAAAGATGCAGTGGTTTAAGGAATTTAGTTGCTTGTGCCGATGCTTACGGGATAAACCTGTGTGTTATCTATAGACAAGGGTGTTGTCTGTCCGTTGCTTAAATATTTTTAAGTTCTTGACTGTTTAAATACCTATAACCCTAGGCAACAGTTTGACTGTTTAACTTTGAGAAATTAAAGTCTTAGACCTAGGCCTCTTAGGGCCACTTGCACGACAACTCACAAAATACGTTTAGCGCTAAATAGATTTGAAACAGTCATCCGTGTAAGGGTGACTGAGATGCCACGATGTTTTAAATCTATTTAGTGCTAAACGTATTTTGTGAGTTGTCGTGCAAGTGGCCCATAGTATATCTACCCGTATTAAATAGTTTTGCCACAAATTTTACATTAGATTTTTTTATTCTTATAGTTTTTATCCTTATAGTATAGGAGCTAGCAACGTTTTCGAGAAAGAATTTTAGGTCAGCTGATTTTGTGATATGTTGTCCTTCTTGCACTTTCGGTTTATTTTAAGTTTTTCTTATCTTTAAATAACATAATAATAAAATTACAGACATTATAAAATACTTTGAAATTTTTATAAAAAAAAAAAATCGCGTATGGCACATAGTTAGCATTGTCAAAAATGTCTGGCAATAAAAAAGTATGTCAGGTAGACTTATTTAAAAACAAAAAATTAAAAATTACGCCTTCTAAAATGTTTTTAAAATCCAGGATTATTACCTGGACAGGTAGGATACGCACTAATGAACGCAACCGCTACCGCCAGCCAGATAGCCCAGACTCTAACCGAAAGTGCAAGAAGGACGACATATCACAAAATCAGCTGACCTAAAATTCTTACTTTTCAAACGTTGCTAGCTCCCGACTATTAAATAACGCATCAATTAAAAAAAAATATTCAACACGGCCTCGATGGCGTAGTGGTTAGTGTAACCGACTGCCACGCCTGAGGTCGCGGGTTCGATTCCCGCACAAGTCAAACATTTGTGTGCATGAACATGGATGTTTGTCTGTGGTTTGGATGTTTATATGTATTATATGAAAGTATTTCCAAAAAAAAGTATACTTATATGTATGTTTATCCATTGTCTAGTATCCATAGTACAAGCTCTGTTTAGTTTGGGCTAGATGGTGTTGTGTACGTGTAAAAAAAAAATTTCGATATGTAATTTATAACAAAACGATTATGCGCACGCAAGGGTCTACAAACGATATACGCAGCTGTTCTACTATTATAATAGATCCCAAGACGCCAATTACAAAAATATACATAATTGTACCGTATGCTATATTATTATGGAACACAAAATTGTGGTTATTGCTTACAATAATGCAGACCATATTAGAGTTCCTTAGCTGAATAAAAAAGCCCCTGAAATTTCGTCCTATCCGTCCTTTTTATGTTACACTTCTTAACTGGTTCATCTTGTCATATGGGCGGGTGTTTTACACATTTGCTTCTTGCCGTGAGTTTCTTGTTACGTTTCACAACATCTCAAATGTATTTTGCTTGAAAGAAGCTATTTTAAAATGTAAGTTTATCAATTTTTCTGTCAATATTGACATCTAATGATAAATAATACATTGTTACTGAGAAAAGTGACGCTTAATAACGTCACGTGATGTATTTTTGATATGAGCATAGAATAGGATAAATCCTTTGTCGCGGGGGACATTACAATCATTAAAACAACGGACACAAAGAACACCTAGACTCGAAACAACTATTAATTGATAATTGCACACAAAAATACTAATTGCACACCAAAATATGCTTACTAAAATATTTTAAAGAGATCAAACTAAGTCGACGGAGCCCCGTGAAGCGGGGCTCCTATTTATAGGTGGGTTTAAGAAGGAACCTAACATAACCTAACCCTTCCGAGACGGAATGCAGTGATTTGAGGCGTATAGGTGCTCGTTATGATATAGTTTAGTAAGCATATTTAGCTGTGCAATTAGTATTTTTAGTGGTCATTATATTTAATTCTCTATTAATTGTGGATCACTCAAGTCGAACTCACACCGCTCGGCGCCGGCGCAGTGACAACAGTTAGGCGACCACCTAAACCACCATTCTTGACTATGACTAGTCATTACTTAATATAATAAATAAGATTACTAAATTCTCCATATATGGAACTAGATGTGCCCGCGGTTTCACTCGCGTTTATGGTTACTGGACGGCCCCCGTGGGTCGTAGCGTGATGTTATATAGACTATAGCCTTCCTCGATAAATAGGCTATCCAACACTAATAATTTTTCAATTCGAACCAATAGTTCCTGAGATTAGCGCGTTCAAACAAACAAACTCTTCAGCTTTATAATATTAGTATCTTAGATTAAGAGTAATACTAGCGAAGCAAAAACACTACTTACTACACGATATAAAGTTACAACATAAAGCATTATTCCAGAACCCAACTTTACTCGTAGTTCTACACACACTTAGCCAGTTTATTTGCTTCATTTCCCAGCGGTAAACAGCACTTTTAACGGGTCTTGGTCAAAGTAGGCAAGTTTGTGGTCATTACAAAACTATTACTTACTTCTTTTGGTATAATAACTGGCATTACGGCCACGTACATCGCAAAAAAATTACTGTAAACATAAGATTATCGAAATTAAAGGACAAAGAGTTTAACTGCACGGATGGCGCTGTGATTTAAGTGGTTACGTCGATATTATCGACATACGTACTTAGCGTCGTGGGTTCAATGTCTATACGGAATAAGACAGATGTATGCCTGTAAAACCCCTAAAAAGGAGACATAGCTGGCGAATAAGGCATATTAGCTAGCTATGTTTCAAGTTCAACGTAATAAAGAGCCAGCTTTTATATTATGGAAAGAGTAAAAGCGTTCTGTAATAGAGACAATTTTATTATATATTTTTTTATAATATAATAATAAAGTTTATTAATCATAAAATACATCATTACAAAGTTTAAACAGTTACAATAAATGAACATTGAGTGGAATAGTGAAACTTTGTAAACATCTTGAGACTATATATAAAAAAAGTAAATATAAAAAGTAAAAGAAAGTAGTATACTTAAAAAGTATATATGTATGTTTATCCATTGTCTAGTACCCATACATAGTACAAGCTCTGCTTAGTTTGGGCTATAGATGGTGTTGTGTGTATGTGATAGAATATTATTATTATTATATCTGCAACCGAACTAGGTGGTAACCTGTATCTCGGTATGCAGCTCATCCCCTTGCAAAATTGTACAAATTTAAAAGCCAGTTTCTATTTGTAGTGTTTCTACATTTCGCTAGCAATGTTTTGGGGTCACAATGAATCAACTGGTAAAGCTGGAAGTTCACATTAGCACGCAAAAATAAATGCATACTGATACACGGATCCAATGAGGCAGTACAACAGTTTCCTGTCATCGTATAATATAACGTTTGTATACCCTAAGAATTAGGCACATATGGTCTGAACCACAAATCGATAGCAACCAGAGTATTGTATTAAACAAAAAGGCTTTTTAAAAAAATAGTTACTAAACAGAAGATTCGAGATGAGGTTCCGTTGAAAGGCAAGTCAAGCAAAAAGAACTAACATTGGCCCCATATTTATTTGTATAACATTCTATGAAACAATAGTGGATGTATGGTAACATTTTGCTGAGTCAGCGAGGACGAATTAAAATATTTATAAGGGTCTTCGCATCGCTCCTATGGAGTGTATAGACCAGTTTTTATTGTTTTTGTGTTGTATCAAATGTTATGGGACTTGCCTGTTGTTATTATAATTGAAAGCTTGAATCCATTTCTGTCCGTTTTGATCGGTTTTTGGTTTGTTTTTGTGTTGTATGTGGGTGGGTTTATTTAAAAAATATATTATTATATATTTATTGCTGTTGTATACACAGAGCAAAACAACTCTTGTTGTCGAAGTCTCTGGGGAAGATCAGTGTTCAGCTAATGGATTGTTTGATTTCTCTTATTTATTTATTTAAAGACAACCAATAAAGCATACACAAAGAAATTGTCATAATACCTAGATAAATAGGGGCACATTGTATAGTGCTGCCATAATTATAAGCTACCAAGGCATAAAATAACAAAAAAAAATTAGGGTAGTCTTTGGGAACTGCCGATAGAAGTGAAAACTTACGGGGGTCAAAATTTTGATATTTTTTGCGTAGGACGCACTATTTCTGAGATATTGTTAATATTCTAAAATAATTCAAAAATGGATAGCGTGGAAGCATGACGAAGACGAAGCGTGACGATGACACGAGTTCTATGATTTTTGTTCACCCAAGAAGTGCTCAAACCGCCTAAAGAAGGTTTCACTTAAAAAATAAACTATATTTATCTATATCCCTTTAGGAATGCTTACTATCATAAAATAAAATTACATTATTTACCAAAATTCCAACGCGATAGTATTAAATTGTATACGACAGATCTTATAATTACGTATAGAACAATATCCTAGTTAAAAAATTGCCGTGAAATCTTAAGTTTGTTTCTATGTTTACTCATTTAGCACTAAAAATGCAAAATACAATAGGTAAAACCCCCGTCGAGTTAATAATGTTATTAATAACTAATGTTTATATAAGAGCTAAAATTACCATACCATGAATATACATAATTAAAATTACACCAGTTTATTCTAACTATGTATAATTAAGTCTCCTAAAACCCATTAGCATGCAAAAAAATCATATGTATACATATAAAAACCATATTTTCACAGTGGGCTATAATCATTTACATCTGTATTATCACATTTAGAGCTTAACATTTAATATCTAGTAGTAAAAAAATTTACCTATAAACATTTTCCTAAAGAAGCCGATCATAAGCCGAATATTTTCATTTCATTTACGAGCGAAAGTCCCGTTCGATATATGAAATTGTACTAAATGCAATATTGACGTTCATAAACTGGTAGTATTTGCATACTGGCCGTCATTGACGTGTGGCGGCGCCGGCGCACAAGTCGATGTCGATATACAACCTCTATATGTACCGCTAGTAGGTACGCAAGTACTTATACGGAACGTTGCCTATTTGTTCAAGTGGCATCTGCCGCATCCATTTACATAACACATATGGACATAGTACATCAAGTTTATTTTAGCTAATGTTTGCAAATACAATACGTATTTGATTTGAAATTAGGTAGTGTCATTGTTAATCCTGTTTGGTATTAGCCTCGTATCGTGTTTATACAGCCAGTATCAACAAGAAATATTTGTGTTATTCGATTATTACATGGCTATACAGCTTTAGTTTAAACGCTATATCGATATAGATTAAACGAGGAAAATTACATTTCGATAAAAAACATGAACACCCACATTGCTAGCGTTTAGAACCGATAAACCTTTAGTATTTCCTTTGGCACAAATATTTTAGCCATTAGCCAAATTGCAGATTGCAGTACAGTTTCCTAATATGTAAGGCAGGAACGATTAAGAGCTAAACATGTAGAGTTGTTAACAATTATAACGAATCGCGAATAATTAATGTAGATATCAGGCGGCGCCTCGCCCACGTATCCTCGCGGCTACTGCACTGTAGACAGCCAAACAAAATAAATGCGTGGGCGCATCGTACTTGTATAAGGGAAAATCTTCCGCCATTGTGGCCTTTGAAATACTCTCATTGGACAAATACGATTATACAAAACAAGTTCTTGTCATACGCGATTTCTGTCGTCTTACATATAATATACGAATAAAATATTAGAATCAGGTTTTCTGGTAATTGCCACACACGGAGATGTAAATTATGGGAATGTAATAAAATATAAATTGAAATAAGTCCGCATAAAGGCGACTCTTAAATGTTAATGATAAAAATAACTTTATCAACAATACCGTATTTTTTCTCAACATGTTCTAACACCCAGTTTTAGAACGTTACAATGACTACTTTGACAGTCAATTTAAATGACTATATAAATACAAGATTTATATAAGCTAGATTCACACAATCTAGAAAGGCAGGAACATAAATCATGTAAGGCATAAAGAGCTTAATGTTCAAGATTTTTGAACCAGACATGTCAAATATTTGCTCAAAACGATTCGACCAATTTGCAAGTTACCAAATAAGTCCGGCGTCAGCGTCTGATTAAGAGTGACCCCTAAGTTACGGTTTAAGCTCCTCGTACGGAGCTCAACGTATGTTGGACACCATGAGTTACCGGGCGCTGTAAAAGGTAAGACGTCTGTGTAAATGTTGTACCAAAGGCATGATCGATGTACTGAATAGTAATTTTAAAATCATGTCAAATTAATTACGCCGGCTTATTAACACAGATAAAGGTCGGTTCATTAAATTTGACACACTAAGGATTACTGGTTTATTAGTGAATCTAACACATAATTGCTGTAGGTGTGGAATGGACAGATCGTAAACGTGTTAATTCAACATACAAGAATTTGATTGCTACCCACACATGAAGGTTTCAAGGTTTTTAGAATATTTATGGAAAAATATAGTAAATATGTGAATTAAGGAATTCTTTGTTGGATATAATAAAAATAGATAGTATGTTTGATGCAAATGAGTTTGTTTAGTGCTGTGGGCGCCATGTTGTACGATAACTGCTATTAGAGGTTTAATTAACTTGTAATGATTATATAATTCCGTTGTTATTCATTCAAATGGGTATCATAATATACCTACATATATTAAACAATGATTATGTGATAATTAATATACCTTCTCCCCAACATACAAAAAGAAGTAAGGCCCATGAGTGTTATCTACACATTAACTTTTATTTGGTCTAAAACTTTAGCGATATCTATCTCATCTTATCTTATGTGGGGGGCCAGTCAGTGCAGACCGGCGACACTTCGACCCAATGGGATCTTTTGTGTCGACACTCTCCCAATAACGACTGCCATAGATGTTCATGGCAGCCGGGACCAACGGCTTAACGTGCTTTCCGAGGCACGGAGCAGGCGATAATTGTCAATCAATACGCACATAATTTCGAAAATTCATATAATTTCCGAAAATCAGAGGTGCGCGACGTGGGTTCGAACCCGAGACCCTCTGCATTGCAGTCTGTTGGTCTCCCTACTGAGCTATCGCTGCTCTAGTGATATCTAACAGGAATTATTATTAAAGTAGAATAAGCACTTACCAGTTTCTTGGCCATAGAATAAGTTTGACAATACAGAGTTCCATTTTAGATTCAACAACGAATTGTACACCTATTTTGTCTTAGTAAGAGGGATGCACGGGCATACTTAATAATGATTAACTTATTCATAGTAATTGACGAAAAAGTGTCCTTGTTTTAATCGTTCACTCGGCACTGGCAGCCCAACTTTGCATAATTTACCAAAATACAAACGTGAAAAATAAAAAGGCTTGGCAGTGAATGAACCGCAACATGATTTCGATAGATCATCTTGTGGAATTTGGAGCAAATATTAGAAAAACAGTACCGACACGTTGCCCTTAATACGAAAGTAAAATGTAAACAAACGAAAGCCCTAAATAATCGAAGGTTGAAAAACACTATGAATCCTATTACACAGTAGAACGCTCATTATAAATAAGAATTTCGCGGCATTCGCTCCAGTTGTAGTACACCTTCAGCTTCATTGAATAATGGCGACCACCCACGGGAGCAATAAATATTTATAACCGAGTATTTCGAAGAATATGATACTTCCGTGCGAACGGGCCAGACATACGTACAGTTTGAAAGTACACGTAGAACGATCTGTTGAACTACATTATACTATTCGCAATTCTCACTTCATAAAGATTTAGCTGGTATTCACAGATGTCGCGATTCCGAGACCTCCCACAAGAAAATAATGTTCCATTGATATATTATAATATATTACTAGCTGTCCCGACAGACGTTGTCCTGTACAAAAGAGAAAAAAAAGCATATCTAAACCATCCTAGAATCCACTTGAACACACACAAAAAGTTTCATTCAAATCGGTCCAGCCGTTTAGGAGGAGTTCACTGTCAACACACGTACAGAAGAATTATATATATATATATATAAAGTTTAACACAATTTTTCATAAGTCATACACCATTCCTAATATAAACAATATTTTAAAGTATCCTTGTATAATGTTCTAGGTCAATGAATAGAAAATTAAAATTATACGCAATCTACGTACTTATACAATTTTGTTTGCGTCAATAGATAGATCAATTTATAGGCCGACGCTATTTTTTGTCTGCGTCTTACATCTAGTCCTAACTAGTAGTAGTCATATATATATGTGTATTACACAACCTGCGACCAGTGACTCTAAAATCTGTTTTCTTTCGTGGTTCAAGATATCTCCATGCCAAATTACATCAAAATCCGTTCAACAGTTTAGGCATGAATAGATAAAGTAACAAATTAAAAGCTTACAACTTCTAAAATGTTTATTTACGAAGCATTTCCAATTATATTATGACTTTAGCTCAGAAGGTTGTTAATTTCGAAACAACAATTACCTATTATGACTTATTCGGTAAGAGTACAGTCAGCTTCCAGCCGCAGCTTAAAATATAGAGTCGTAGAACCGCTTACAATTGAACTATGTACTGGTTTCTAATCATACGTTCAACGAGGTTTATTTTTAATACCTAATTGATATTCAATAATGAGAGACCACCAAGCTGCGCTGGCGCAATAAATCACCCATCAAGGAAAAGGCCGCGTCGCTAGCTGACTTGCTAAGTTGCTAACTACTTTGCATCCGAGCACCTGACGACGCATCGATCAAGACTAACTAACGTACAACGGTACTGGATATATATTTGATTGATCTGTATTTGATAGAAAGAATAAAGAATAATTAGTGCTTCGTCAGCTGCTAAAATAATTTTAAATAGACATTGGTGAATCAGATCTTATTGTTTCACAAGAGAATCATTGTAAAAAACCACCTAGTGGAAACACAAAGCTAAATAGTTAATGTCGTTACTAGAGAAAGTACGTTGAGATAGAATTCTAAATATACCTTTCAAAATGGAACGACCATCTTTTCTTTAGAGGTTCGCTAATCATTGTCCAATGAAACTCCTATATAAAGACCTTCTTCGACCATGACGTTGCATTTACTAATGCCTATTTAATGTAACCAAGTAATACTACAAGCAGCAACCACATTACATGAATTAAAACATGCAATAGCATCCTCGCTAGTTTCAATGGATGTTGAAGTGTTAGCCTTATGAGTTATGATGTAATTGTTACGAATATTGTACATAATTTTCTCTTTATCCAACCCAAGGTGAATTAATGTTATGATTTCTTCACATTCTTACCAAATACAGCTGTGTAAATAGTTGTCGAATTATACTCGAGCAAAGCTGAATCATCTGCTAAACACAGATATCACTTCATAGTTATAATCGTTTTATTTGCTCTACGTCGATCAGTTTTAAAACTAAGAGCTCAAATGTCTCAGCGGCACTGTCTAGACGTCCGTGTGTGGTAAAACCTTACTAGGCAGGGATACATGACGTATTTATTGCCAGTAATATATTATACGAAGCGACCTTATTCAAACCATGATTCTAGCTTACGTATTACATATGTCTGCAGGTAACAACAAATCACTGCATTTAGATGTTGCCAACATATAAGTACGTAAGTTATACTGTTTGATTTAAAACTAGGAATGTACAAGTACATAAAGTTGCAGTTCCGATGAAATTTTGACGTCAGAGAAAGCGATGAGCTCTGTTCAACCTCGGAACGAATGTCTGAATAGTGCGTCATGCTGTACTTCTTCTTTTAATAGACTTGTGTTTACGAGTAAATAGTTTTATAGCAAGGCTTTGGCGTCGAAGTGTGTTATACAGTCACCTTCGTCGGCGAGAGGCAAAGCCGCCGCTCGCATACATATGGCCTGCTTATCAAGTGCATTGCAACAACACCGTGACATGTTGGATTAATGCTCTATTTGCACGGCCCTGACAGCCGGCGATTTTATGTTAATGTTACCATACATTGATAGTCCAATGACAATTTATTTCTAGGCAGACAGTACAATCATAATAATATAATATTAAAACAACTCGCAAGTAATTCTTTTAAACCACGGTAGACAAAGAACCGTCATAAAAACAAACATTTACTTTATTGTATGGTAATTAAAGTCAAATGGAGTTTAATTACAGAGGCATGTAAATAATTTTTCTGGAGTGGCGTTAATTAATTGCGTGAGCGCCGGCGCGTGACGTCCGGCCCGCATCGCGGTTGTAGTGTGAATGGCTGAAAACCGCGGATTGTCGGCGCAGGCGCCGCTGGCGCCATACTTCCGGCAAGTAGCGGAAGTTAACTGCAACTGTCGTTCGTTATGCACTACTAGCCCTGTTGTATCGTATCAGTTTACTTGTTTTAATTTGCTGCTACTGGTCACAATGTTGTTATATGTTAGGGAACAAAAGTTGCTTACACCTGTGTGACGGCTATTGTTACATGCGTGTAGATGAATTCACATTCGCTCAAATTTCATTGTTCTTTCATCCAAAAACAAACAATATCGCAACGTTACGTTGGTTTAGATCATGAACAAAAAAACAATCTTTCGAGTACTGTGATGCACAGTTTCTTGGAACGCGTTTGGCCCCATTAAATTTCGAGAAACAATTCTTTGTTAGCGGTAGGATGACGCATGCGCGGTCAACACACGCATCTAACAGCGTATATAGCGCTAGGCGCCATTGTTTAAATATGTATTAAAGATCTAATAAAGCGAATTAAGCTCGTGTTTCCAAAGTAAACTCAATTATCTGTGTACTCTACCATGAGATCATGTAGGCGTTAGTAAAAATATTAAGTTCAACATTTAGTCATACGGAATATATCCACACTAATGCAAAAGTTGTCTTATCTTTACTACCAAACACCCACACACAAAACCTTTATTTAGTACGGTTTTCAACTCTCTCTGGTGTGCTAAGGCGTCTCCATATAATAACTAGAGCTGAACAGTAATAAATTAGATACACATTAAACGTCTGAAATAATACAAGTTGTTTACAAAGAGAAAATTAAAGCATTAGTATGATTTATTTAAGTCTATTCGCAGTAGCAATTATAAATGTTTTGGCAAGGACAAACCTACTGTTTGTTTTCATAAGTCACTCATAAATTCTTAACATAATATATATAGATAAATGTATATTCGAGACCACAGAATATATACCTACCTACTGCGCAGTCAACTTTTTTAATCTATTCATTGATGCTAATGGCTAGTTCGAATTTTAAATGCTTTTTTTATAACTTAGGTACACGTACAAAATTGTTACTTACGGTACGGCAAACAGATACTTTTTGGTTTTCATTTCTTTAATAATTTTGACTTTTAATTGTTATATTGTCTGATGTTTCAGACAATATAATTTTTTATGCCTACATCTTTTTCCGTAGATAATCTAAGAAATAAGTTTATGTATTATTGACTAGTTATATGTATATATTATGACATTTATGATATACAAGTAAAATAGAGGCGTACCTAGAATTTCTGTTGTGCGTATTTCCAAACACTGTTACCTACTTTGAATTTCTGCACTTACAAAATAAAACATAAATATCATAAAATCTCAAACCCGGAGAATCGAACCTGCGTCCAACGAGATACTTAGTACTTATTGTAATTTTCTATTTACACTAGTTGTAAGTGAATCAATATGACAAGGTCGTGTTAAATGTTTGTATGGCTTCCCGTTTGAGGTTTTAACTCGTTAGACAACTAAGCTGATGATAGCATGCATCCCAACTAATATATTACAATATACTCTATAGATGCGAATGTTTGTTTTTTACGCATTGGTGCCTAAACGCGCGAGCAAAGCCGAAGGCAAAACCTAGTTTAATATAACTTAAATGTAAGACATTTTTTTATATACAAAAGTAAGTAGTAGTAGTAAGTCAATCTTAACGAAGACAGGACATATTCTGTGTAGGCCATATTATCATAGTGCACAAGTACTAGTGTAGTGTAATGTGCGCAACATACAAGTACACTTTGGATTCCCTAACTTTCATAGCTCAATGGCCGAAATGACCGAAGAAAAATCAGGCGCAGTTCTTGACAGAAAAACCCATTAACTTTATCTTGGTCAAGCCACAGCAGTCTCACTATCGCTGCGCCTCAAATCGGTCAAAACATGAAACTCTCACTCGATTCTAATCGATTACCAATATTTTACAACCCGATTGTTTAATTAAGCACCGTTGCAAATGGCGGCCGATTTGTTGTGGATTGTTGTATTTAGTTACGCATCGCGTTTTTTATCATTGATCCGTTCATTCATGCGCCCGAGCCAAGATAGCAACCAAGCGAAGATAACAGGCCATGACTGGATTTAAAATAGTTTTTACTTTAGTTCTATGTTTAAATTTCAATTAAACCATGACAGCATTTTGAGATCAGAACGCTAATTGTTTTTTTTTAATCAAGCCAAGTCAAATTATTTAGAACAAAGGTTTTATGACGCTTTCCTTGCAATTTTTATTGAAATTTATATTTCTTGTGAGGAGTTGTGCTTGTTCCGCCGCTACCTCAGCGTAGATATTGAAATATCTAGAAATGTTAACATAGCATGATGCGACAGATCTGCTCTACGCACTTTCGCCTTATCATGTTCTGCTTAGCCAGTCTTACTAAAGTGGCAAAGTTATCAGACAAAGACGTAATACAAACAAAATCCAAAGTATCAATTTCAAAATTAAATACATTAATACGCGCGGGTGGATACCCGCTTTATATCCACGTTTAAAATTATCATTTATCATTATCTTTATAACCATGAAGACGTGCCAATCTTATCTGATTGTAAATATAAAATAATAAAAAACATACACTAATTTCAATGCGTAAACGCATAGGCAGGTGCAGTATACCACATCTGTCTCGTTCGTTGCCCTATTGACGAATGTTACATAATGATAGCAATAAAAAGCTTTAGTTATGACATCCCGAGGGCTCTATAGACCCTTCGATAGACTAGTCACGACAAAATGTATCTTATGCTAAAGGAATAAAGATGAGCTTTGAATAGAAGTGTTGTTATCAAGTGATTGCTGGCCGTGTCTAGTATTTTGGCGCCAGACAACCGTTAAACGGACGCAACTACCCTCTGTCTGCTATGAGCAATAACTAGTTAATTATACTTCAACATGCGATTGAATTTTTTGGGGGTCATGACGTCATCTCACCGTCTAAACAGGGAGTGCTTACCTGAAACAGAAAAAATAACCGTTAGACATCAATTACACTATACCGTGAATGTCAAAGGTATACTATACTAGGTATATATAAGAAAAACATCCTAATCCTAACTTCCTAACTAATATTATAAAAGCGAAAATGAGTTTGTTTGTTTGTTACCTTTTCACGCCTAAACTACGGAACTGATCATCCTGAAATTTTGCATATACGTTGACAGGTGTACAGAAACGGACATAGGCTACCTTTCATCCCGAAAAAAAATACTGTTCCCGAGGAAAACGCGCCACGTATCTTTCGAATCATTATTGAACTATAATAATATTACAAGCAGCGTACAACCCGAATTGATTGTCAAATTCTAAATTAACGCGAGCGAAGCCGCGGGCAAAAGCTAGTATATTATAATTTGGAACACAGTATCTACTAAAGTTAAGTAAAAGAAAAATCAAGTACATATTTCAAAACCATTTTTTTACTAGATACCAATTTCAATAGCTAGTCTGCTTCTGCTTATCATCTCACATGCGCTATTTAAAAATAAACATTAAAAAATAAAAATCTCCGCTCTTAAAAACCCAAAAGCAGGCCCACTTCAAGTTTCCATTCCAAATTCAAACTTATAAAAAGCGAACATGTGGCGACGCGGCGCGCCGGGAGTCAGGCGCCATCGCGTCAGTGACGTCATGGGAATCCACCCGTGAATTACTAATGAGTCGCCGTGCTATGTTTTGTAGTGTCTACTGCCCTTAATTACCAACAACGGGACACCGGCTTTCTACGGATGACATTTTAAGTGATATACGCGTAATGTCCAATGAGCACTTATCGGCATGTAAAGTGCTTCGTTAGTTGGGGTGAATGGAACCATAGACACAGTCATTTCAAAATTGGAATCTCGATGACCGGTGAGATTTGCATTGTAATAATAGAGCTGTATCCTGTTATTCCAAGCTGCGGCTGCGATTTGCGATTTGCTAATGCAATGGCGGCATAGGTCAAAAATCTGCTTAGATATTGTAGAGTAGTGTGTTACAGGGTACATATTAAGTAGTTTTAGTGGGAGTATAGGATGGTGCAGTATGCTTTGCCAGTTAGGTTAGGTTAACATTAGCATCTTCTACAGAGATATAGGTGGTTTAAGACTCTCTTCTTCTCCCTAGCCTTTATTATTCCCAAGTCACGTGGGGTCGGCTTTCTAGTCTAACCGGATTTGACTGGATATTAGTTTTTACACGGAGCGACTGCCATCTGACCTCCGCAACCCTAAGGCTCACGATACCCTAAGGCTACACTAGTGTCAGGATATTAGAATGCACTGACTTCCCAATAACGACTGCCATCGATGTTCATGGCAGCCGTGACCGACGGCTTAACGTGCTCTCCGAGGCAGGGAGCAGGCGATAATTGTCAATCAATACGCACATAATTTCGAAAAGTCATATAGCTTCCGAAAGTCAGAGGTGCGCGACGTGGGTTCGAACCCGAGACCCTCTGCATTGCAGTCTCCCCACTATACATTCTATTTTTAAGTATTAGTAAAGCCCTCCGCAATATTATCACTGAAACTAGTACCCAGTCCACAATTAAAAGAGCCTAACATCACAACAACTTCAATAAAACAGGTATCACACGCTTCCTAATACATCGTGCAAGTTTTTACGTTCTGATTGTGCCTAAGCATTTTACGCACGAGACGAGCCGCTTTCACCGTAATGAAAGAGTTGGAACAATAGCTCGCGTGTAATCGTCTTACGTCACGACATTGTAGCAACCGTGGTCGCTGGTTAAGCAATCAACAACGCCGACATCTATCCTAGTTGATTAATCAGTTCACAGATTGAGACTGGAAAGCTGTTAGAATGTGGACTGCCTTGGTGGCGTAGAGGAAGATCAGTGTCTGGTTCTTGGGACCAGGCAAATTCTGAACTGGGTCCTGATTGCTGCAGCTGTGGGACGCATGTGTCAATAGATGTTTATTAATTTTATACTGTTACTCTGTTTTTGTTTGCTTTTGACGTGACAACGTCTAATAAATCGATGAACGCCGGCTGCACGCACGAAAAAGGATGACTCATTGTCCCGTTATGCTCATTGTCCCGTTACGCTCATTGTCCCGTTACGCTCATTGTAACGTTTTCATCAATGTTTTGTTATGACGTTGTCACGTTAAACTATCGTCCGTAAACCGACTTTACAGACAACCAATTTTTTTCTACTATTTTTTAATTATTATTTGTTTTGTTTTTATCCTGAAACCTGCCTGCCCCTTCCCTGATATAGCCATGAGTTTATATATGTATGTATTTTTGCAGGGTTCCAACTTTTAGTCGAAAAGTGACTATTTAACCATTAGACACGAGACCATAGTTCCAACCTAGTTATCTTAACTAAATAATAAATTGTATTAAAGACCAAAAGTTATGTAGCGCATCAGTTCGTTGCACTCGTTGGCACAAATATTTCTTCAAGTATGCAGCTGACTATTCAAAGATGGAGACCAACGCTTTTGCATATTAGAATGTTACACTCTACGCCCTTTAATTAATACGTAAAATGATAATGGCTTATGTTTAACTTATCACCAGCTATAGTAAAATATAAAAGTCAAAAATAGTAACTGATCACCAAATTGCATAGCAAAATATATTTAAAGAAATCAAAATAAGTCGATGGGGCTCCGCTTGGCGGGGCTCCTATTTTTGGGTGGGTTTAAGAAGGAACCTAACATAACCTAACCCTTCCGAGACGGAACGCAGTGATTTGAGGCGTATAGGTGCTCGTTATGATATATTTTAGCAAGCATATTTTGCTGCGCAATTACTATTTTTGGTGGTCATTATATTTAATCCCAATGAAAATTACAATACTTTAACTGTACAAAAAGTAAAAAAAATACTAAGCATAGATGGCGTAGTGGTTTAAGTGGTCGCCTGGCCACTGCACTGCGCCGAGTGTTGTGGGTTCGAATCCCACACGGGACAAAACTTTATGTGATCCACAAACGATTGTTCCAAGTGTGGATGTTCGTTGTGCCCGTTCATGAAATCCAAAAATTATAAACGCGAATGTGTTAATTACGCTTTCACGCCTAAACTTCTTGACCGATCATCATGCAATTTCGCATACACTCTGTCAGGGAAATAGAAAAGGACATAGGTACCTTCCATCCAGGAAAAAGCACTTACATAAGCTAACCTACATTTTTGCGAGCAAAGCCGCGGGGAAAATCTAGACGAATATATATTATATCCATTCATGTAGTTTACTTGTGTGTGACATCAATGTCTGAAATCGCCGATCGATAAACCATCCCGTATCAGCGATAAGACAAGACTTGGCGCCATGTGACAATCATACATCTATAGGACAATTGTATCGGAATGTATTAAATCCTAATCTATTATAGGTACAAAAACATCCTAACTAATATTATAAATGCGAATGTAAGTTTGTTTGTTACGCTTTAACGCCTAACTACTCGACCAATTGTCAGAAAAAAGCCGCATAGATACAGGAAAAGAACATTAATTATCTTTCATGAAGAAAAACGTACTGTCCCAAGCGAATCGTGAATCACACAAATGTTTGCCCAGTGTGGGGATCGAGCCCACATAATTAAGGACATTAGCAGTGGCGACAGAGTAGACCTCTTCAAACGTTACGCCATTCGCGCAAGTCCAAGTTCTTTGAGTCCGTTTGTATCAATGCTTAAAAAGTTCTCCAAAATAAGGATTAACTCATATCCACAAAGTTTTATTTTTGTACATTTCACTCATTAGAAACAATCTAAGAATATTAATTACCTAATTATTTATTATTGTATTAATTCTACAGGTCGATGAACCGTTAATTAGGTATAAAGACAAACTTATCAACTATTATAATCTACTATTGACTGACTGCCTCGTTCGTTCTGTGGCAGTTCGCTGTTTATGCCGATCAAGTCGTCCCGAGTACAATTCCCGTATCGTGTAAAATATTATTGGGTTAATCTATAGGTTTACATTATACAGCTAAAGAGTTTGTTTGTTTGGTTGAACTACTGGCCCGAATTGAAATTTTTTTTCTGGTTTTGGTTAGCTCATTTATCGAGGAAGGCTATATAACATCACGCTACGACCCACGGGGGCCAGAATCGAACCAGTAGTTTCTGAGATTTGCGCGTTCAAACAAACAAACAAACTCTTTAGATTTATAATATTAGTAAAGATTAGTTAGGATATTAATAAAGAAAAAAATTTTTAAATGTTAGAAATCTTTATTTGGATATCACATACATAAGTACTTATATCTAGGGATAGAGGTATCCTTTTAAGTACATTATTAATTAAAGTTACCTGCACCTATTCATTTACAATGCTTGATAACTTTGTACATATTGCAAACATATTTTACATACCAAAACGACTAGTTTATCTACATATAAAGATTAAAGTATAAGCAGGTGAGTACCAATAGTCATAGGTGTGTATCTATTTACCTATAGGTAGGTATGTACTAAGAGACACCGGCCGTCGCGCCGGCGCCGCTGCCGCGCGCCGCTTACAGACACGATCACTTATCGGCATAGCAACGAGCGATTATCGATACTGTAATACTGTATCGAAACATACAACACGAAGACACACGAGACTATCGTATAATATTATATATCACGCATATATCCCTGCAGAGGAAGGCAGAGATGTAAGATAAACATGTTACCGCCTGATCTGTTTTGCGGTCCCACGTACTAGGTGCGGTGCGGGACTATTGCCGACTGATGGGGCCACAGAATTTCCTAACAGGAACTCAGTAACACTGTTAGACTCTTCCACAATTTTTGAAGTGAAAACTTCTTTAGGCGCGTTCAGCACTTCTTTGGTGAACAAAAATCATAGAACTCGCGTCGCCGTCACGCTTCTTCATCGTTACCATTCCACGCTTTCCATTTTTGAATTATTTTACAATATTAACAATAGCTCAGAAATGGTGCAAAATATTACGAAATTTTGTCCTCCTTAATAACCCCTAAGAGAGTATCAGGAATCCGAACCGATCCTTTTTTTTGTTTTTTATTTATAAAGAAGTGTTTATGATCAAGGATTAAAGTTTTTACTTCTATCGGCAGTCCCCAAAGACCGCCCCAGATTTTTTTCATGTTTTCTCTGAACAAGCCTGAGGGCATTTTGTGAACCCTTTCTGATGTCTAGGTTTAAGTTCGTAAACACTGTGATTTGAGTAAATCATAAATTAATTATTAAAAGAGACATGAGCCTTCAAAAACCTCAAAAATTTACCAGCAATATTTTTCCATAAAATGTATGGGCTCTATTGAGAGCCCATACATTTTTTGAAAAAAAAATTTTGCTCTACTGGCATTATCCAGGGAAGAAACAGGGGACTACGTTTGTACGGCAAAACGGCCCTTGTGTTTCCTCTTAATATACAATTACCGAACATAAAGTACACCCAGATTCAAAACAATAATTTGTGAATAACAGTAATTACCGTCTTGTGTGGTTTTAAGCCTACGGCAATCATCGCGAAGACAACGGTAATGCGACCGCTTGTCCTCTGCGCCATTCGCACAGTCAAAGTTGACGATTAGTTGGTGCAGGTAAGCAATGTTATAGCAATTAAAACTGAAGTAGAGTGAGAGAAAAGAAAAATATCAGGTCTATTAAGCTACATAAACACATTGGTCCGAAATATAGGAAGTATTCTCTAATATAGTGATCGTTAGGAATAGATAACAGAAGCATTGGAACATCGTTATCAATTCGCCGGAGGTCAAATAGCCACCGTTCTGTGGAAAACTGATATAATAATAATAAACTTTTATTTCAGACTATTGTCCATAAATGTTAGTCATACAAATTCCTTAAAACTATGTTAGTAACAAATATAATAAAAAACCTAATTTAAAAATCTGCGCCCCCCTCCTGGTGCACTCGATCCATACATGTGCATACGGGTCCAGTGCCACAGGAACGGGCTGTCCAGTCTGTTTGCAATAATACTAAGGATGCTGTTAGCGCTCCCCCGCAAATAGATATTTTACTAAATGTTAAAACTTAAATAACATAATTTTGTCGATATGTGCAAATAAACAGCTTAGTAAACAAAACATTACCCCGTAAGCTAATTACTATGAACACGGTGTGCAATGATGACGAACTAGGCTGTTTAGCAATTTCCTTTGCCTATCGTTACAGGAAACAAATGAGTTCCCACTTAACTCTATGTAAATTAACCACAGTCTAAACCTATTGAATAGGTAGTTAAAAGCAAGTGAAGCCTTAAGTACCATATTTAGCTTCCTTTAAAAGATTTCCACGCGTTTTCGACCGAAGCCAATGAACAAATGAAACAATGAGTATTGTGGCTATTGTTGAGGGGCTAGAAACCAATCTAAATAGCTTCAAGACTCGACCCGTTTATGAGGTCTCAGGTAATAACGACAAAACAATTGGAAAAAGCAATTATGACGATTTAATACTACGGATTAGTTAAAGGCAGGTGCACAGAAAAATAAGGCTCTAAGCCGCGTGTTCTTTTTTTGAACCGCTAATTAGAAACTCGTTGGGAATTTGTACACTAAATAAATGTTTTTGGTAATCTATAAACAAGAGTCTCGCTGGTTGGGCAGTTATAAGTTAAAATTAAATAACTTAATTGAGCCAAAATATAATTAGGGCACGTACCTACATAATTAAAACGTTAATTATAACTATTTGACATTGTCATTTTATAAAATTGTGTCTATGGAACCCGGCCGTTCTTTTTTTAAATGGTCAAAAGGTAGAAGTTTTAACATTTTAGACAATTTAGAAAATAAATAAGTCTGCTAAGTATCTACTGCCAGTGTTACACCTACCGTCTAAAGAACAAAAAAATTCTTTACGTAACTTACATCCTTAAGACTACAAACGTTAATAATTATACAATAAAAAATATTTAACGTTAAAAATATTACTTCTCATCACTCAAAAACTGTTTTTATTCGTCAAATTATATTTATTACCTACTTTACAGAATACCTACCTACTAATAATCGTTAAGCATCGTCAATGTTTTTTTAAAGTTCGTTAAGCTGGCTTAATTGTTAAGCTATTAGAATAATAGGTTAGTTTACTGATAACATTTTATTGTTATTACTTCTTTAACCAGTTAGTAAAATTTATTCAAATCTGTGAGGAAACTATAGTACGGCGCACAGTGTGAAATTTTGTCTAACTAGAGGACATCCTCATTTTATTACTTATTTTGATAGATTTCGTTTTAGTAAGTTATATTAAAAAATACGTGGTTAGCTATTTCACTTAATTTTAAAGATATCATCAGTTCTTTCGTAAGGTCATTGAGCTCCAAGAAATATGATTTTATCTTTATTTCTCGAAATAGGTGAAAATCGCTTTTGCAATTAAATTGATTTTGATTATTGATTAAAAATATACAAGGATTAGGAATTTCGAGTACCTATCTGAACAAGAAAGAGAAAAGTTATTGAAATGTAAATCTAAAAAAATATATTTTTTAAATTTTCTAGGTATATGTTATTAGTATTTCTTTTCAGCAAATATGCTCAATATATTAATATACCTACAAATTTAAAAAAAGAACTAACGGTCTATCTTGCAGGAACAGAGATACGTCGTTTATAAGTTTTTGTTTATTTCTATGGAAATAGGGTTGTCACTTGTCACTGAAAGATCAGAGTGAATAAATTAATGCTCTGTGATGATAAGTAAAGAAAACCCTTATAAAATCACTTGTTATTGTGGAGTCTGTTTTGCTGGGGAAGGTTCATGGGCCATTAACACGAAACCTTAATAGAATCAGACAATGTAATTATAAGTAACATTATAAATGCGTATATGAGTTTGTTTATTTGTTACGCATTCACGCCTATACTACTCATCCGATCATCATGAATTCTAGCATACACGTTGTAAGGAGTACAAAGAAAAATTTAGGGTACCTTCTTAACGCGAGCTAAGTCGCGGGCAAAAGCTAGTAGTATTATGCAAAATCTTCGTCGTCTGATTCTATTAACGTTGCATTTGTGGTAAGAATTACTTCGTTAGCTTCCTGACTATTAGAAACCGAGTAATGAGTAACATTTTCGGTTGTCACTCTTAAAAGACGGAGAACTTTTTCTGGTATCGGCAAAGGATTCTTGTCTTTTTGCCGCGTGCTGAGTAAAAGTGAGGATCAGACGATTCCAGGGCACGATGAAACAAATCTGTAATTGATATTTTACGATCCAACTTCCTGGTGTGATGCTCTCGATCATACCGCCAGTACTTGTTCCTTGATTCGCCTGCTTTTCACTAATCATCGTGTATAAAGTCTGCCTGCTATAATAATAGATGTTGAAAACTTTCATGTTGAAAACAGTAAGTAGGTTACTGTAAACCCTAACCTAAAACTTTGGAACTATATATTTCTGTATTCCTATGCTTGATGCGTCTGATTTTTTTATGGTAGTAGTTGTTACCGTATTTAACAAATACGTCTTGGAAAAAAATGCTAATCTGCGGAGATTCTCTGATTTTTTTTTTTCGAAATAATAGAAAATATTTTATTGTCATCTAGAAGTGCTTGATTATTTGAATTTCTGTGGATATATCGATGCGTTTAGCGGGTTTCGAACATACCATATTTTTTTTAACAAAATAATTACTGGGAAGAAGAAAATGCGTTTTTATGGACATTTTTTGATTTTTTAAATAACTTTAAAAATATAATAGATAACGCCGGGCAAGTTTTAATAGAAGCTTTAGTAGGATTATATCTATCCAATACACACATAAACAGAAGATGTCCCCAACTATGATCAAATAACACACTGTGCGGCGGTAGAAATGTTACTAAATTGGATTGCAATACAAAATACCTACTTGTGCTTATTTTGGATATTTTAAACAAATAAGGACCAATTTTTAAATCATTCCATATAGCATCGCTAGGGCAAAAATTTGTCAGTTTCTATACAATAAATATCAAACCATCAATTTTGTTTCTCAGGGCCCATAATAAAAAGCAATAAGGTATTGCCCAACTGGTTATTAATTCTAAGGATAGTAAGGGTTGCCAAATAAATCACTCGTCGTATCGTTTCAACGCTTGCAATACCGGAAATATCGACCGCCAATCCTGCGAGATGTCTGCGGACTGCCAGCTTTAGGGACAGACATCACTGATTCTTTTGCTGAAACATTAGTGCCTAAAGGGCTAAAGGCTCTAGAACATCAACGCGCCACAGAAATAAAAGGCAACAAGAATTTGAACTTCTGTTTGATTATGGCGGCAATGCTGTTGTAACCAACCTATCATAAAATTACATACAATTGTCTGATGATAGATAGGTACACAACATATAACTGCAGACAATTATTATAATACATTAAACATAACTAATAGCTTTTAAGCCTTACCAGTCAATCCAAGGTCTGTGGACTCCGACGAAGCTTCGGTAGAAGCTGCCGACAACTGGTACATAACCAACAGAAAACACACGCAAAAATTAACCACCGCCATTGCCGTCTTAATTACAACTTATTGCAACTAATAAACACTATACAGTCACCATGACGACGCTAAACCATTCCATAGACGCCCATCATCAGTCATCACCAAAATATCCACAGTTCAAACTAAAAATATCACTTATACTACTAATATTATTATAATGTTATCACAGTTAGTGTTATTTTACACTTAAATTAATCACTTCAATGTTTGTTTGTGACACATAAGCTTTTATTATTGTATAACACGTGAATTTTGTGAAAAATAAATTACGCATTCACGAATGTCAATAACGCGCGTACACAACCCACACACAATGGCGATCAAACCGCGACTGACTGACTGAATGAAAGGAACGAACGCGATGAGCGAGCGAGCGAATCTCTCGTCACTGAGTAGGGATGGGCAACCAGCAAAGTGCATCTGTCGAGATGGAGGATATCATTGCGTAGAATAATAATTTAAAAGCGTATAACGAGCAGTGTCCGCCAAGCGTAGAATCATAATAATACATTATAATACATTTTCAAAGATATCTTGTTTATTACAGATAGAATAAAACAGGATAACAAAATATTATTGTTATATCTCTGAAATATTTTTGTAATGACAATGATATAATTTGTATTCATGGTTTTATATATCTAGCTCAGTTTGATAAAGTTTCATTTTATCACAAGAAACATTTATGTTATATGAATATTCAAAATCAATAACACATAATATTAATATTAAAATTTCAAAGCATATAACAGTGTCAACTAACCTTGTCTGGTTATATTAAGTGTATACTTACAGCTGTAGAGCTCATGAAGACGGATATATTTTCTAGACGATACAATTGCATAAAAAGTATCGATAATCGACAAAAATAACTACACGCCACTAACGTCGGAGGCAGAAGAAAGCGAGTGTCTGTAACTCTGTACCTACTATCATTTGACATTCAAAACATTTTCAACCCTATTTTAAAATGCATAAGACTGAATATACATTATCAATTTATGGATATAAAGTTGAAAATAATGACAGGCGCCACTTTTTGCAGCCGGCCGGCGCTAGTAGCTAACCACGCGGTGCACATTCTTTGTATTTACTGAAGAAAAAAAAACAACGACAACTTTCTACAAGAATAAAGCTTAACAAAGATTTTAAAATACGCAGGTTACCTTGAAATTGTCCACTTCGTAATTATTTTCTAACGAGCATTGCTTCTGTGTTTCCTTGTTCATACCTATTATTTTATAGGACAGTAATAATAATTGAGTTATTACTCTTAGCACTATTTTGTTTATTCTTTTATCTCAGTTGATAGGTACAAACTTTCGTAGGTATCTTGTATGTCTACCTGATTGTCAATTTGTCATTAATTGCTATTTAAGTATATTATATTATAGATATTCCCGCGGTTTCATCCGCGTTTATCGTTACTGCGCCCGCGCCTCCCCCGTGGGTCGTAGCGTGATGTTATATAGCCTATAGCCTTCCTCGATAAATAGGCTATCCAACACTAAAATATTTTTTCAAATTGAACCAGTAGTTTCTGAGATTAGCGCGTTCAAACAAACAAACAAACTCTTCAGCTTTCTAATATTAGTATAGATTATGTAGCGTGAATGTAGGTTAGGTACTGCCTAAATTTACAGAATCGACTAGGTGACCAGCGTATAGGTGACATCAGTATCAACCAGCAAAATGTAATTGATAACACTAGAGGTGCAAAGGTGGTGCCGATTGCTGTCGGTTCGTAGAACAAAAAAATGTATGATGGACAAAATATTATAGTAGTTCCGACTCTAGATATTGTTTCGAAGTTATTAAAGTTTCTCGCTATACTGATCCAACACGAATCACAATCCATATAGACGAGTCTTAAAAATGAAAAGGTAAAAACAATACCATCTCTTCAACATGAGAACTTACCACAGACAACTTCTTGGAACAAAAATATTATGTTTACAAACTCCCATACTTCTTTACATCATGTTTTACAATATTAAGAGCCGATTATTCAATCGTCAGATAATTTTTATCTAAGGAATAAACTTGACGGTTTGAGATATTTTCTATAAAAAAGCTGTCAAAATGTCAAACATATTCTACAGATAAAAGTTATCTAACGGTTGAAAAATCAGCCTTTAATTGATTATATAAATAATTGTCAGTTAATATAATAGCAGCTATTACCTCATATGTAATATTTTAAGCCTGTCAACAGTGTCAACATCATCGAAAATGTTATGAAAGTACAAAATAATAAAGCTGGATACACACAATAAATAAACCGGTGAACGCATTAAAAAAAGGAACGCAAACTTAAGCCGTGCACACACGATGTGAAAAAAAACGAATCTCATACAGCGATGCCTTTGTTTGAGGCGGAATGCGCTGCAATAGGGCCCGTTGTAGGCCTTAGTCTAGGGTTGTCACGTCTAATTAAAAGTATGTTTTTATTTTTAATGATCATGCTATATAGTCCTAGGTATCGTTACAATGTAACTTTTTTAGTTAAGACTGCGCCGAGCGTAAGACAGGTAATGAGTTAATGACAGAGCTCGTGCGACGCATATTCAAATCGGCGCGCGGCATAGTAAAATTGTATGGAGGATTTGAAGTGCTTTTTTGATAAATATGTATCTTTATTGTCAACCAATAACTTAAATATTTGGGACGGACAAATTGTTATATAACTATTTATGTTTCGTTTAAGCTGTAAAATAGGATAGATTTCTACTGTTATAATCTAAAAATCACGTAATAGGAGCTTACATTTTTGCAATTTTCGTGCAAATGCAATTTTGTAGGCGAAAATATTAATTATTTAAAGTTTTTTACACGGAGTAATTGTAAACACATTCATTGTTATCGTAAATGTATATTTTACATATATATTTATTTTTATGGATTAGAGGGCAAACGAGCAGACGGATCGCCTGATGGTAAGCGATTACCGCCACCCATGGACACCCGCAAAACCATTTTATATTTGTATTAAACAAAAAGTGTTGATTTTATTATTTAACTGTGACCGCCTGTTTTGGCATATTTCGCTCGGCGCAGTCTTAAGGGCTAATGTAAATCTTAATTATTAATGGTGTTTACAAATATTTTTTGTTGTTGTAATATTTTTTTATTTATGTGCGAAACTAGATTATGTAATTTGGACAGTTATAAAGTGATTTATCAATGCAATAGTTTATAAAGTGATGTAAATGTTATACGATTTCAGTACCTAATAATAAAAAATTGGATTTAAAATAACTTCCTTTTCTTATAAAAATAATATCGCGAATAAATTTGTGTATATTGGTATGTACCAGAACGGCTGATATCTAAAATGATTGAAAACAATATTCACTAATGGAAAGCATAAAGCACAACATCTGAATAACCGCATCAAAAATCACGATCTTAATAATAAAGTCACTCTATATCTTTCCCCTATTCAACACAGTAAATAGAAAAAACAGAACACAACTTAAAATTAAAAATAGCATACATACTGCATAGCATCCTACTATGGAACAACATCATTTTTTATCCGTCGCCTGACAACCCTACAAAGGCCCATGCATATTAATATCTCCTAATGACTCTTTCTCCCGTGCTGGCTACATGTTTGAAATACATAAACGCCTCAGATTTATGGCATGCCGATACACGGGCCCTGGAGTGGCCTGGAGTCATATTTACTTATATTAACGGCCTTTGATATAGGGGCTGGGCAGAACGCGTGCTCTCCTGTTACACCTTAACTAATATTGAGGCAGTATTTGTTGATGGTTCGATATTAAAATTGTATGAGCCCACATTTTAGGTCCTTTATAATTAATAAATATCGTCCTTACTGAATTTCAAATACAACGGCTAATCTGAACAAATCTACGTTCATATTAACCGCTAACCGAATGAGAAGTGACCTAACTAAAAAAATAAGTACCTACAACGAATACAACTACTACTTAACCATCGGTTTGTAAATTGACAAAAGTACAATATTTCCTAAATTTGCATGAAATGTAGCAAGAACATCTATACTAATATTATAAAGCTGAAGAGTTTGTTTGTTTGTTTGCTTGAACGCGCTAATCTCAGGAACTACTGGCCCGATTTGAAAAATTATTTTAGTGTTAGATAGCCCATTTATTGAGGAAGGCTATAGGCTATATATCATCACGCTAAGATCAATAGGAGCGGAGCAGCAATGAAGAATGTTTCAAAATCGGAGTCCTTTTTTCCTTTTGAGAGCTTCCGCTACGTGCGCTGTGTAAACAGTTAAAGTTTCGCAAAAATCATGTATAACAGAATTGTTCCCATTTAAAAGTTCTAAAAAAAAGTCCAGGGCAGCATATGTCTATCTTTTAAGGTTGGCTCACTATAACCTTTTTTATGCTTACCAAATAGTAACTATTCCACGCGGACGAAGTCGCAGGCAGAAGCTAGTAACTAATAAAGCTAAACCTACTTGTATTATTATTATTTATTATATACATAATTATTATATCCTTGATTTTCGAATCTTCGGCGATTTGACTCCATGACTCACTATGACTCATACCCGAATCGTAGACAAGAATAAAAAAGGAAAGATACTGTTACACTTATCATCTCCCATCACACTGGCCACTGAGAAAGTCATAAATCTATACTAATATTATAAAGCTGAAGAGTTTGTTTGTTTGTTTACTTGAACGCGCTAATCTCAGGAACTACTGGCCCGATTTGAAAAATTCTTTCAGTGTTAGATAGCCCATTTATCGAGGAAAGCTATAGGCTATATATCATCACGCTAAGATCAATAGGAGCGGAGCACCAATGAAGAATGTTTCAAAATCGGAGAGTATTTTTTCCTTTTGAGAGCTTCCGCTGCGTGCGCTGCGTAAACAGTTAAAGTTTCGCAAAAATCATGTATGACAGAATTGTTCCCCTTCAAAAGTTCTAAAAAAAAGTCCCGACAGCATATGTCTATCTTTTAAGGTTGGCTAACTATAACCATTTTTATGCTAACGAAATTTGTTCTAAAATAATGCATTATTTGCGAAGGTATTTTTATAAACATGATATTAATCCTTATCCAAATAAATACGTTATTCATCACAAGTATTTAATTTAAAACAAAATTGCCCTTTACATCATTCGATTTCAATGAATATCTTAGGAGATATAGCAGTTTTAAAATAACATCGCAGCAAAATAATTACCCATTACAGACATAGTACAAACGATGTTTCTCCTGGTTTATTCTGCGTGATTACTACTGGTTCGATTTGAAAAATTCTTTTAGTGTTGGATAGCCTATTTATCGAGGAAGGCTATAGGCTATATAACATCACGCTACGACCCACGGGGGCGGCGCAGTAACGATAAACGCGGGTGAAACCGCGGGAACATCTAGTATTTCATATTTTTAATTGTTTCTTACAAAGTTGC
Source organism: Catocala sponsa (assembly GCA_963564715.1). Classification (NCBI taxonomy): domain Eukaryota; kingdom Metazoa; phylum Arthropoda; class Insecta; order Lepidoptera; family Erebidae; genus Catocala; species Catocala sponsa. The sequence goes on from OY751336.1 coordinate 7,297,096, forward strand.
TATCTTGATCTTGACCAACTTGACGACATACATTCTTTCTGAAGCGCCACTCGTTCTCTATTTAAAAACAAAAGCATTTCCAAGCTTCTCATTGTAAAGTTTAATTATATTACCTGATCGAAATTCCGGGAAGACCACCTTGTTTACGGCCACTAGATAAGCGGTCTGAAGTGGTGCGTAGAACTGCTTTAACAGTTAAATATACCTATAATTTATTTATCTGCTGAATTTAAGTTCTTACCGGCATTGAATTCATTGATAATATTTGATGCTGTTCTACATATTTTATTTAGAATTCATAGTTCTAGGTTAATAAAATCGCTTGGGCCCTAGGAATTAGTTTAGGGAGAACGTGAACTCATTTAAAGTTGGGTAAAAATATTTAAAAAGACTATAGTAGGTGTAAATGCATACAGATACTTATTATAAATGGCAGATAATTCGACAGTAGACAAGTAATCCTTACTAATATTATAAATGCGAAAATGAGTTTGTTTGTTTGTTACGCTTTCACGCCTTAACTACTCAACCGATCAACATAAAATTTTGCATATACGTTGTCAGGGGTACACAATAGGACATAGGGTACCTTTCATCCAGAAAAAAGAACTGTTGCAAACCTAACCTACATTTACGCGAGCGAAGCCGCGGGTGAAAACTAGTATAACATAAAACATTAAGAAAGCTATATCCGAAATATTTATTCGTTCGTCGTCTTTGAAAAACGGTATCACCTCTGCCGACCGAACATCAAAAAACACGTTATGGCTTAACAAGTTGGCGCCAAAGCCATCCCTTATCGAATCACAGATAACGTAGAAAAAGTTGCCGCCAAGCTAACAATAGTTTTAAAGTTAAATCACTTGAAGCTCGGGATGCGGTCGCTAAGTGCCACGGCGCGAGGCGGCGCGATAACCGTACTATTTATTCTAAAATGCTGTAAATTGTCTTACTATCATGAATTCATGACAGATGGAGGCAGGCCGGTTATTTAAGGATGAAGAGATAATGTGATTATTTAATGTTGTCTGTCAGTGAGCTGTCTACATCTCAAAATGTGTTATCGTATGTTTCGTCTGCTAAGGTTGAAATGTTTTATATTTAACTTATAAAGGGGCATACTTAAGGTAATCTATACTAATATTATAAAGTTGAAGAGTTTGTTTGTTTGTTTGGTTGAACGCGGTAATCTCAGGAACTACTGGTCCGAATTGAAAATTATTTTAGTGTTGGATAGCTCATTTATCGAGGAAGGCTATAGGCTATAAAATCATGCTACGACCAATACGAGCGGAGCATCGATGGAAAATGTTCCCCAAAACAGGGAAAATTCTCTTATGTGTAGCAGATGAAGTTGCGCGGGTCGGCTATTAACACTAAGTATATTTAATGCGGTAAGGTGTTACGAGCCGAAACTCTTGACCGGGTCTGTTATATGACTTTTAGTTCTTGCATGTTAAGGTACACATTGGGCCAAGGTAGTGGGCCATCGTGTTGGGCCAACGTGTAGAGATCTACTTGGTGGTATCAACATACCGCCAAGTACACGTTGGCCCAACATGCTGGCCCACTACCTTGGCCCAATGTGTACAGCCGCCTTTACCTAAGAGAGGAAGGCAAAAATTGCCTTACCTGTCTTATGCTTAGACTAACTACTATATCACTACATACTATAAAAGAAGGACTCCCGCCGCGTCTGTCTATCTTTTCGCGATAAACCGAAAAACTACTGAACGGATTTTCATGCGGTTTTCACCAATGGACAGAGTGATTCATGAGTAAGGTTTAGGTGTATAATTTGTTAAGGTTTGCACTACTGCGAAGTTGGGGCAGGTCGGTAGTATTATAAGCAGTGGTATATATACCACGGCCAAACAGGTCCTTAAACATATATTTCAGCACATACTGTGTTGCCTCTAAGGTTTCTTAAATTAAACAACCTTTACAATAAACTAGGTTTTGTCCGCGGCCTCGCTCGAGGATAGTACAATTTTTCTGTGTGAAAGGTTCCCTATGATCTTTTCTATAATTCCTCACAACGTGTAAGTAAGTATGCGAAAGTTCATGATGATCGATCTAGTAGTTGAGGCGTGAAAGCGTAACAAATAAACAAACAAACTCGTTTTCGCATTTATAATGTTAGTTAGGTTTAGGATAGTAAGGTGTTAATATAATATGTAGATTCATTTATAATCTAATCATGACAAACTACTTAAAATTTTATTTTGAAGTTCATCCGTTTGTGTGACGCCAAAAAGTCCAGATAAGAATGATTGTAAAACGGGTTACCATATTGTAGGTAGCATTTAACAGGAATCTCTTTAAAAATATATTAGTCGGTTATCTGTATTATAATAATATACATCCAACTTTATCTCAAGAAATTTTGTATTTCCAAGGATAAGACAGCATTTTTTGTGTTGTGGCCTGCCGTTTCACACAGCGGGCCGAAACCATGGCGGGGTCGCGATTGAATGTGAAAGCGATTCGCGCGGCCTCGCCGTCTATGGTCATATCGAGGAACACCGTGGTAGTTTTAGTCGGTATTACCGGGGTATCTTTGCCCCGGTGAGCCCGACATAACCTCTCCGTCGACCCGTGGAGAGATATGCGTCACAGCACTACCCACGCAAAAAAAAAAAGAAAAACAAAAAGTAAAAAAAAAGGATGAGGATTGCCGTCCACTAATATAGTATGCTACTAATAAAGCATACTAGCTATGACGTTTATAATAATAGGTACTAGCTGACCCGCGCATCTTCGTCTGCTTCATATAAGAGAATTTGCCTCGTTTTTGCAACATTTTTCATTGCTGCTCCGCTCCTAATGGTCGTAGCGTGATGTTAGCCTATAGCCTTCCTCGATAAATGGACTATCCACACAAAGAATTTTTAAATTCGAACCAGTAGTTCCTGAGATTAGCGCGTTCAAACAAACAAACTCTTCAGCTTTATAATATTAGTATAGATCAGGTCTAAGGTGTAAACTGTCTCACTGCTGGTACTCAAGGCTTCTGCTCAGCATAATAGAATATAGTCCACCAAGCTGGCATGGTGCGGGTCGACAGACTTCACATTAGATCGGCTGATCTCACAGAATATCGACGTGAAATAGCAGTATTCCTACTGTCGTGTTTCGTTTGGTGAGTGAGAGTGCCGGAGCCTCAATCACCCTCTTTCCCCCTTCCCGCTCCTTCTCCTTCCCACTTCCTTTCCTAAAGGGTTGGCAACGCGCAAGCGATGCCTCTGGTGTTGAACTTAGCTGTATAAAAAAAAACATATCTTCGAGAACGTAATGGAGAATACCAAAACATGAAGAAACCTTCACGATATTTTCTCCACCATTAAAGCAAACGATAATTATCTATTTAATACGTACATAACCTCAAAAAATAAGAATATAAGTAAAAAGAATGTAAGTTTGTTTTTTAATGGAACAGTCGCAAGAGGAAAACCTAGACGAACATTTCTCGATCAGATCTGAGGCGTTCTGGACAAAGGCCAGGTTAAGAGCTCCTTGGATCGACGGGCGTGTATGAGGAATGTGATGAAAGTGAATGAAGCCAGAGAAGTGTGTCAGGATCGTAGCAAATGGAAATCTGTAGTCTCTGCCTACCCCTCTGGGAAACACCCGTGAATCTATGTATGTATGTATAACCTCAAAAAGTAAGGGGCTTTGGGATCGAACACTAAGCTGTCACTGACCTGTTAGCCAACTTACTAGTGCTAAGTTTACAATAGGTTTAATATGTAAACGGCCATTAAGCCTATCCTTCCAAGTCCCGACTATCTGGCATCCCTACCCGCTTATCAATCAGCTTGGAACATGTATTGACATGTTGGAACGCGACAATGTGCCTATATTATTGTTTTGTGTTTATACAATCTTGTTTTATCAGCGAGCATACATTATGTCAATCATTATTACTTGATTGGAATGCTTACCAAGCTGTTACTTATTAGTTTGAGCATAAATAGGTTTAAATATAAAATTCTCGCTTTGTATCAAGAAAATCAGTAACGTTGTAACTTGTAGTTTTTATTCTATTCCATCAACGACTGCACGGATGGCCTAGTAGTTTATATGGTAGCCTCGCTACTACTTCTACTCCGCCGGGTGCTGTGGGTTCGAATCCCACACGGGATAAAATATTGTGTGATCCACAATTGGGTGTTCCAACGTTCCGATGTTTCAGAAATGGTGTCTGGAAGTTTAATATTCCTAGTGCTGGAGAAGTCTTTTTATCTTTATTTTAGTATTGATATTAAACGTAATAGGTACTGATAATTTAAAGTACTTATAAGTACCAACAACCTATATTTATGAAATACTTTCCGATAGCTTCGAAAAGTATTTCAAAAATATATGTTGCTGTTTATAATGGTACTTATAAAGAAATAAAAGTCGTATTTGCAGTTTACTGTAGGTACTGAGGAATTGCATAAATTATCTCTAAAACCTATTATCAGATTTTGTTTTAATTAATAGTGGACCACCATAGAAACATTCACGTTTAATTAATAAAATAATTCGTTCACCCGCTGCCAAGAAATCAGTAAATCTATATTAAAAAAAAGTTTTAATAACATACGCGCCAAATATAGGACCTCCTCCTTTTTCGAAGATGATAAAACATTGCTTTAAGAAAGCAGATAAATAACTAGGTTCATATAGACGTACGCCGCTCATCAATACTTTCACATAAACATATAAGTATGTGGGGATAAAGATAAAATTGTATCATGTGTATAATTTGTTAAAATCAATATCCCATAATCGTTTTTTGCCTTTTACCGGTACAACAGGCTGAATTCTGAACAAAAAGCTATGCTAATTTGATTGCCTGGCTAATCGGGTGAGCCAACAATTTCATATAATGGCTCTCAATCTTGTATTTATATGGTATTTTACTTGGTATAGAAAATAGTGTATGCAAATCTATACCTACACTTTTTTCTACTACGTTCGTATTCATCCAGTTTATTTGCCTAGGCCTTCGGCATATTTTAAAACAGCGAGCGTTTTTGAACGGACGACGCCGTTTGTAAAACGCGGGATCATACAAATTGCCTTCGACATGTACAATAATATTACTAGAGCAACCTACCACTTTTAAAAACAATGACTACCGCAAACGTAACCATGGGCACGTAGAATTGTCGGTCTAGGAAACAATATAGGAGTAAGCAGAGGCACAAGCAGAGGTGTGTAACATACACTTTTCGCCAGCTGTTTTAAGCGAGCCTATTGTCATTATCATCTGCCGGGTACCTACATTGCCAGACTTCTTGCATCATTAAGAACTAGCTTTCGATCGCGACTTCATACGCTCGAGTATAGTATCTAGTTCTTTTCTGTATGAAAAGTATCCTATGTCCTTTTCCGACAACGTGTATGTGAAATTTGATGATCGGTCGAGTAGTTAACCTATTGAGTCGCAGCGGCACACCGGTGGCCAAAGACCATAGATTTTTTATTATGTCCAGTAATCCAAGACTTGATAGATTAAGGCGTGAATGCGTAAAAAACAAACAAGCTCACATTCACATTTATCATATTAGCAGGTTTACTAAAAAAAATTTGTACCGAAATGTGCTTAATTTTGTATTTCGTTAAAATGTTAATCAATATTATCTTACCTCGAAAGTTTGGGAATCAATCGTTGTCCCGAAACAGTCAAAATAAAAAAGCAACAGCATAAAACAAACATGGCTCTCCGTAAAAAAAAAGCAGACCGGGGATCATCTCGGCAGGCCTGCGGCCAGACTGCATTATATTCCGATCCATTAATTCATTTTTTATTTTATACAATCATGTGTATATGTTTAGATATAGGTACTTAATAATACTGCTAATATTGGTGGTGAAGTTATTCATCTTACAGATTTATGATAGTTGTTCTGTAGACCAATGGTCACGGCGCGGCGCGACCAATCTTAAACTATTTTATTTTTTAAGTGCGGAATCGGCGTTGTGTTCCTCCGCATGGGGATCGCCAGTGGGGTGTGCCGGACTTTTACCACCTAAACTACCAATTGTTTACCCTCTCAACCTCATGCCGGGGGTGAAAGGTACAATCTTAACAGAGACTAGCTATTTGTGTGCGTAAACACATGTGCATTATCTATACATATGTATGTCTATCTATTCGCTCGTTCTCGCAGTCTGATGCGACGGCATTCTGACAGGGCTAGAAAAAGATCGGGTACATGATCATCGACTTTTTTAATTTTTTTTTATCTTGCTCGTCATTATGACCACACTCCACCTGATGGTAAGCCGTCGTGTGGTCTAAGAGCAGTGGCCTCCACACCGCCCTCATAGCAGCCGAGGTAATGTTGAGGTCTCTACTTTGACGGCCTGAGAAGGTGCTTTTTCACGCCCCGCTTAAAGGACCCAGGATTGAAGGAATAAGGAAACACTTGTCTTGGCAGAGAATTCCATGCCTTGGTCGTTCGGTAGAGATATGAGGACCCAAACTTGTTGGTACGCGCTCTAATCGACTCTACCGTGTAAGGATGGCATCTGAGCCCAGCACGCGTTGTTCTGGATAGGAAAGGGGAGGGCGGGATAAGGTGGAATAACTCTTCAGAGCACATCTTTATCAAGACACGAGGATGAAAAAGCAGCACACAACCAACTACAGTTTACCCTTCGCAGATATTCAGGTGTGACTCAATCTGTATACCTTTATTTTTTTAAAGTGAATGCTTTAGAGATTGATCATGTCCCGTGTCGCAGGTGACACAGACACCGACTTAGTACAATCGTATTTGGATCACACACATAATTTTACTAATCCATAATTCACGTCAGCAATTCTTTCATTGCAAAACAATTCAACAAGTTTCTAGTTATATGTATTGTACATCTAGTCGTAAATTAGAAAAGGCTCGTGGTAAGTGAATACTAAAGAATTGCCCCATCCAGGATTCGCATCTACAACACGAGACGCGGCGACAAAAAGGCGACCAATTGCTTGCTGCGCTATCCGTTCAGGTATGTGTATTTGATGAAAATGAAGACAAGATGTTAACTAATCGTCCACATTAGTCCTTCATTATTTTGAGTTGGTGGGCTTTACTTTAATAATATTGCCTCTGTATATAAGCTGTCCCAAAACAGGGCGAGGACCTCTTCTCTGTTTGAGAAGGATTAGGCCATAATCCACCACGCTGGCTCAGTGCGGATTGGCAGACTTCACACATCTTCGAGAATATTTTGCAGAATTTTAGATATGCAGGATCATTAGGTTTTACTCGCGATGATTTCGTTCACATAAGCTGGATTTGAGTGTAACTGCTTTAAGTCAATTTGTACATTAATTTAAGTTGATGCATTAACCTTTTTTCTTGTGTGGTTAACACGCAATTTATTATAAGCATGTCTAACAGGAGGCCTTTTAACCTGAACTTCGTGTTTCGTCCGACTATGTCTATGTATATGCTTTTTGTTCTTCAGTTTCGGTCTATGCGTTTTGTACCGAACGAATTGCACCATCATTCCATTATGTTGCCAGTTCCACTCGTTACTTTCATCCGAAGATGTCGATTCTTCGTCCGTGATCATTTCCAGGGAATAGTGAGATTTTGGAGGTTTTAAGCTCATCGGTTGGAATCCCCACTTTTCATTACTTGTTTTGTACTCGTTATCATATACCACGAAGGACTCCGTAGTAGTTTCGCTCTCCGTTGTGGTTTCATGAGTAGAACTTTTCGTGAAGATTATGCGTACAAGAAGATCTTTCATACTATCCTGCTTTGTTGTCGTTCTACCGAGTAATATTTCTTTGATTTCTTCAATCGGCATCCACCGACCGCTCATGTTGGATTCTATTGGATTCTCCACGTAGAATAGATAGCCTGATTTTGAGGCTGAGGTCATTGTATCCGTTCCAACATTGAAATTAATTACGCACAACAATATTGAAGTCTGTAGGATGAAATTGAGCGGCACTGAAAATGAAAAATAATTCTCTTTAATTCTGGTTCGAATCCAAGACACTTCAAGTTCAAGTCGGTTTTTTAGAGACAACTTCCGCTCTAGGACTAATTCCTGCGTCGCGAGGGAGTTTACAAACATTCAAACAAGAGACACAAAGAACATCCATTCTCGGAGCAGCCATTTGTGGATCACACAAATTTTTGTCTCGTGTGGGATTCGAACCCACAACACTTGGCGCAGTGGCAGTGGCGAGGCGACCACTTACAGTAAAACAAAGTTAAGTTAAAGTTATTTATAATTTAACTAGCTTTTGCCCGCGGCAATTTAATTTAGAATTTGACTATCAATTCGGGTTGTACTCTGCTTGTAATAATATAATTTAATCATGATTCGAAAGATACGTGGCGCCATCTATTATCATAAGAACGTTATTGTTGTTTTCCTCGGGAACAGTAATTTTTTTCGGGATGAAAGGTAGCCTATGTCTGTTTCTGTACACCTGACAACGTATATATGCAAAATTTCAGGATGATCGGGTCAGTGGTTTAGGCGCGAAAAGGTAACAAACAAACAAATAAACAAACTCATTTTCGCTTTTATAATATTAGTTAGCATTATCTTAATGTATCTTCATATAAGTAAGTACCTACTTAATATATTATTTTAAATGCAAAAATATAAAGCAATTAATATCTTATAAATTATAAGCTGAGCTGAAAATAGATACAATTTAATGAAAGTAAATACTTATTTGGGAGCGTAAACTTACTTTGTATGGAGAAATAACAGGCTTTCTAAACAATATTCGTAAATTCATTTTCTGTCGAAGCATTCTTCATACAATACATAATTTGAAGTTAGGCACAAGAGTTACAAGAAATCAATCTGCAATCGTAAAATTAATTTGCATACTAGAATTAAAGGAAATGGTTGAATGGAAAACGCGTAGGTATTATATAAGGCCTAGCGCACACTGCCTTGCGGTGGAACGCGGTGCGTTTATTCTACCGTGTGGTTGAAAATTAAAAATTTTAAAACCCCCGACACAAAATAATAAAAATAGTAATCGGCCATTTTCTGGTGGCGGCCATCTTGGATTTGAAATTTATCATAGTGTACAGTATTCTACTAGTAAAGTCCTTTCATTTGATACCCATATTAAGGGGGTTGTGAAAAAATATGTAATCCGTTATGTTGTGGCGGCGGCCATTTTGGACCGATTTTCATCAAACATAGCTAAGAACACTCCCGACTAATTCATATTTCAAACAAAAAAAAACTAAATCAAAATTGGTTCATCCGTTCGGGAGCTAGGATGCCAGAGACAGACACACACACACAGACACGTGAAACTTATAACACCCCGTCGTTTTTGCGTCGGGGGTTAAAAAAACGCATTCACGGGGCCGCGCACTGCCGCGAAAAATATGTAATCCGCTATGTTGTGGCGGCGGCCATTTTGGACCGATTTTCATCAAACATAGCTAAGAACACTCCCGACTAATTCATATTTCAAACAAAAAAAACTAAATCAAAATTGGTTCATCCGTTCGGGAGCTAAGATGCCAGAGACAGACACACACACACAGACACGTCAAACTTATAACACCCTGTCGTTTTTGCGTCGGGGGTTAAAAAAACGCATTCACGGGGCCGCGCACTGCCGCGGAAAATACGCACGTTTTGTCATTCGAACTCCAACTGTGGTGCATACACGTCATCGTTATGGACTACGCTACACTTGCTATCTTTATATATTTATTACTAGCTTTTACCCGCGACTTCGTCCGCGTAGATTTTAACTAAAAAGTGTTTGTTCAGTTCGCAAAGTTTACGAATATTTAATATTTCTGTATTCCGCGTATAGAAATACCTATGCTAAAACTAATATAATTCTTCTACTTTGTCTCGATTTTTTTTTATATTGGATGTATATACATATATTAAAATTACATAAATTATTATTTAATATACATTTCCCTATTTGTATCGGAAATTGTTCAATATTTCATAGGCTTTGATTATTTCTCCGCGGATTCCTTACTTCTTCAAAAATAAAAGTAGCCCAAGTTACTCCTTAGAAAATGAGCTATCTGCCAGTGAAAGTCCCGTCAGAATCGGTTCAGCCGTTTCGGAGATTAGCCGGAACAAACAGACAGACAGACAAAAATAAAAAAAATAGATGTTTTGGTATAGGTACTATCGACTCCAGCGACGGATGACCACTCCTAAGGTTAAAATCGCATAGCAGGCCATCACTTGGTACCCGTACCCGTGACACGCCCCTTTCTTTGTTTGAGTTTTTTACACTTTACATTTGTTTACTGATTCTAAGGCGATACAAACTCAACTGCTCAACATGTGCAAGCGAAAATTTTTCTGAAATTGTCATCCGTCGCTGGAGCCGATAGTACCTTATATACTTTCATATACATTAGATAAAAAGCAGTTATTTTGACATTACAAACAGACACTTCAATTTTATTTATTTGTATAGATGTATCTATAGATAATAACTAGCGACCCGCCCCGTTTCACACGGGTAGTACAAAGCCTTAACAAATTACACTTAAACCTTCCCCATGTATCACTGTGTCTATTGGTAAAAACCGCATGAAAATCCGTTCAGTAGTTTTTGAGTTTATCGCGAACAAACTGACCGGACGCGGTGTTTGATAGTAGGCATCGGGATAGTAGAATATTGGGATAATTAAAAGGATTTTGTATATGATATACCCAATGTAACCATATAATAAGACTACTATTACATATCGCACTCTTAATAAAACAGCGACTTAACTCAAAATTTGGCAGTAAAGCAATTTTAACTCTAATTGAGTGACTATAGATTGTACTATTATATTTGTATTAAGTCATTGCAACAGAGTTTAAATTTGTTTAATCCATCATACTCAGATAAGTCTCTGTTGTATTATAAGTGCGATATATTCAACATAATAAAAAACATTAAAAGTATTACTAGTGAAAATCTCTTTTATTATAATACACTAGATGTGCCCGCGGTTTCTTCTTCTACCTAGCCTTTATTATTCCCAAGTCACTTGGGGTCGGCTTTCTAACCTAACCGAATTTGACTGAATATCAGTTTTTACATGGAGCGACTGCCATCTGACCTCCGCAACCTGAAGGCTAACGATACCCTAAGGCTAGACCAGTGATATTACAGGGCACTGACTTCCCAATAACGACTGCCATAGATGTTTATGGCAGCCGGGTCCGACGGCTTAACGTGCTTTCCGAGGCATGGAGCAGGCGATAATTGTTAATCAATACGCACATAATTTCGAAAAGTCATATAACTTCCGAAAGTCAGAGGTGCACAACGTGGGTTCGAACCCGTGCCCGCGGTTTCACGTGCATTTATAGTTACTGCGCCGTCGCCGTGGGTTGTAGTGTGATGTTATATAGCCTATAGCCATCCTCTATAAATAGGCTATCCAAAACTAAAAGAACTTTTCAATTCGAACCAGTAGTTACTGAGATTAGCGCGTTAAAACAAACAAACAAACTCTTCAGCTTTATGATATTAGTATAGATAGATAATATCGTATGATAGTAAAGCTGTATTATACCGCGTATATTGAGATTTCGCGGCTGCAGGTAACTGATAGTGATTTTTAAAGTTATTACATATACATACCTACATACATAGATTCACGCCTGTTTCCCAGAGCGGGATTTCCATTTGCTACGATCCTAACACACTTAAAGTACATAGGTACCGTAAGCTCGTATGACTTTAGCCCTGAGGGAAGACATTGGCCCTTAATTGGAAGAAGCTGTTTTACTGACAGTTTATAGTGCTATCTATTGATTTCCACGTGTATTTTTTACTTTAAACTTTTTCCAATTAGGGGCCAATGTCACCCCTCAGGCCTAAAGTCATACGACCTTACGGTACACATTATTACACGAATATTTCAATACACAGAAAAAAACCAGAAGACTACATATTAATGAAAATGAGGTCACCACTCAGGATTATTGTTGGTTTGCGGCTTATGCCTCAAACCAACAATAATCCTGAGTGGTGACCTCATTTTCATTAATATGTAGTTTTCTGTTTTTACCTGAACCCTGATATTATTTGGTAACCCCAAGTGACGCTTGGACGTACATCAGCTACACATACACAGAAATATACCTAAGATATACATATAAATTATAATCGATGAGTATATATATGTATATATATATATATATATATATATATATATATATATATATATATATATATATATATATATATATATATATATAAATAAATTAAAATAAATATAACATGTATAATAAATAAATTGGCGCAATAGCATAATATAATATTTAATAACACCCACTAATAGTTGCCATTCACCGGTATCAAATCTTTTTCTTCTTCTCACTTCTCTGGTTACATTCATTTTCATCACATTCCTTATACACGCCGGTTTAAGGTGCTCTTAACCTGTCCTTTGTCCAGAACGTCCCTGATCTGATCAAGAAACGTTCGCCTAGGTCTTCCCCTAGCGACTGTTTCATTAATACTAGCCTCATAAACTTGCTTTAGCCTTTTAAAGTTATTGCTTACGGTCAACAAGAATAAAATGTTCCTAAAGCCGAGTTAGTTTCGAATTCATGGAAATAGTTTTCTACAAACTCAATTATTTCCCCCTCTTGTAAAATTTGCGAACGGAACGTACGTGGTATTCGAGACAATGTAAGTTACGGTATTGGTATCAACGGCGATATGATCATCCAACCCCATCAGGAATAACCGTACAACTGTTGTAATAATATTTGTTTATTTTATTATGATCATTGGATTGCCAGACATCATCAAAAACTGTTCTGTCTGTTTGGTGACTCTAGTCCGTGGTGTGCCGCTGCAATTTTCTGCAAAATATGTCAGTTGGTATTCTACCACTAAAGACACAGTTGTGTAATCAGTTGATACAGTCTATTATTAAATCAGTATTATATTGTCAGTATGTAAGGAAGCCATAATTATTTTTTAACTAGATTTTGCCCGCGGCCTCACTCGCGTTAATCTAAATTGTGTAATAAATTGCTATTCCTCGAGCACAGTACTTATTTTCTGGATAAAAGTTACCTATGTCCTTCCCTGTGTCTGACAACGTGTATGTTAAATTTCATAATAATCAGTCAAATAGTTAAAGCGTAACATAGGTACTCACATTAGCATTTAAAATACTATGTTAGGATTAGGATTGAGTCGTAGTGGCACACCGGCTGCCTGATAATATTTTTTTAATTATGTTTAGTATTTTAAGACTTGACAAATTAATATAAACCGATATTATTTGATTACAAATGCAAAGGTAACATATCAGTGATACGAGTCACATACCTAATTCAAGCATGATACGTAGAGTACACACAATTACTTTTCGTTTTACATTTTGCGATAACAAACATAATAAAATACATGTTTGCCGTTATTTTACCATTTTGATCAAACTATGAGCGGAACAGCATCAATCTATAAGCCAATTAATCAACTTATTGCATAACATGCGAAATAAAATACTAAGGTTTATGAATAACCTCGACGGTAACAAAGTGAGTATCATAATTTTGAATTACTGCGTTTACTTTATAATAGTCTCATTGAATCAAACCAAGCCAATAAAACAAATTTTTGTCCCGTTTGGGATTCGAACCCACAACACTTGGCGTCGACGCCATCCGTACAGTCATCCTTTGTCTGAACCTAGCAACTGACCTAAATGTAATTAAGTAACTTCACTAAACACTCTAACTTATAAACTTTGAAGTCGTGTCTTACAATGAGATCTAAATGAATAAATTAAGTACCTACTTGATTTTGACTTATAACTACACTTTTTTTTTAATGATTTATCATGTTTAGTAGGTATATAGTCTTTATAATTGTCTCCGTGGCGCAGCGGTAGTGAATGCGACTGCTCTGCATGAGATCTCGGGTTCGAATCCCGGGTCAGGCCAACAAAAAGATATTGGGATTTTCTGTTAAGAAATCTCAATAGCAGCCCGGAGTTAGGAAACCACGTAAAGTCGTTGATCCTGCGCCTGATCTCTCTCCGGTCGAACCGTCTCATCCGATCATGAGAGTTAGGGAACAGAGAGTGCACTTGTGTTTGTGCAGGCGCACACACTTGTGCACTATAAAATCTCCGGCGCAGATGGCCAGTCTCCGTTAAGACTACTACTTATTATTATTATTACTTTCTTTATCTGTAGGCATCTTAAAGTATACATACATAAAGGCATGCTATGCACGTGAGGATCTGTAGTTGGCTTTATGATGATACTAGTTTTGCCCGCTGCTTCGCTGGCGTTAATTTAGAATTTGACAATCAATTCGGGTTGTACTCTGCTTGTAATAATATAATTCAATCATGATTCGAAAGACACGTGGCGCCATCTATTATCATAAGAATGTTATTATTGTTTTCCTCAGGAACAGTAATTTTTTTCGGGATGAAAGGTAGCCTATGTACGTTTCTGTACACGTGTCAACGTATATGCAAAATTTCAGGATAATCGGGTCAGTGGTTTAGGCGTGAAAAGGTAACAAACAAACAAACATACTCATTTTCGCTTTTATAATATTAATAGTTAGGATAGTTAGGATTAGGATTAATATACTTCCAATATATTGTCAAACTAGAATAAGCTGTTGGACCTTCATATCGTATAAGATGATATATATGATAAGTGAAAATAAATAAGATTTAGTAAACTATCAAGCGCGCGTACTAAGTAGGAAGTATAAGATGGAAGATCAAGAAAGATAGAAGTAGTAAGATACTCTATCTGGTTTATCATGGCCAGCGACAGAAGTTACCTGTTCCATTTACAGTTAGCCAGTGACTAACATTCAACAATTATTGATGTCTAGAACGTAGTTTAATGAGGTACATTTAAGGATGTTCTACTTCTAAGTTATATTGTAATGATGTGTTTAAAAGTTAATTATTGTTTCAGTGATTCCATATGTGATCGCCAAATTCTTTGCTTTAATTTTTGTCATTTTTGTCCAAGCGAGGCATTGGCCCGATCCTAGAAAAGATTCGTTGATATTCATCGCGAATCCTATAGAGGCCAACATGCCGGGACATTGGGTGCCAGGAAGTATAGTTAAAGCTATATTAGAAGGCACCACTACTACGAAAATCCTGGTTACAAAACCCACGAAGAACATCAAGGTTACTAAAACGTATAAAACTGTACCTCAAACTACTCGTCCAACCACACCTCGAGCTAATCCGCCAACTGATCCTTCAACTGCTTCTCCAACCAAACCTCCCACGGACCTGCCAGCTGAACCTCCAACAGACCCGCCAACAGATCCGCCAACAGAAGAACCAACAGATCTGCCAACAGATCCGACAACAGATCCACCCACAGATACGCCAGCAGATACACCAACAGATACGCCAACAGATCCGCCAACTGATCTTCCAACAGATCCGCCGACAGATCCACCGACAGATCCACCGAGAGATCCACCGACAGATTCACCGGCAGATCCACCGACAGATCCGCCATCTGATTCACCGACGGATCCGCCATCTGATTCACCGACGGATCCGCCATCTGATTCACCGACAGATCCGCCATCTGATTCACCGACAGATCCGCCATCTGATTCACCGACGGAGCCGCCATCTGATTCACCGACGGATCCGCCATCTGATTCACCGACAGATCCGCCATCTGATTCACCGACAGATCCGCCATCTGATTCACCGACGGATCCGCCATCTGATTCACCGACGGATCCGCCATCTGATTCACCGACAGATCCGCCATCTGATTCACCGACAGATCCGCCATCTGATTCACCGACGGATCCGCCATCTGATTCACCGACGGATCCGCCATCTGATTCACCGACAGATCCGCCATCTGATTCACCGACGGATCCGCCATCTGATTCACCGACGGATCCGCCATCTGATTCACCGACAGATCCGCCATCTGATTCACCGACAGATCCGCCATCTGATTCACCGACGGATCCGCCATCTGATTCACCGACGGATCCGCCATCTGATTCACCGACAGATCCGCCATCTGATTCACCGACAGATCCGCCATCTGATTCACCGACGGATCCGCCATCTGATTCACCGACGGATCCGCCATCTGATTCACCGACGGACCCGCCATCTGATTCACCGACAGATCCGCCATCTGATTCACCGACAGATCCGCCATCTGATTCACCGACGGATCCGACAACCGATCCGCCGACGGATCCGCCAACAGATCCACTGACGGATCCGCCAACAGATGCACCGACAGATCCGCCAAGAAAGCCGCCGAAGAGAAAAAAAAAAAAAAAAGAAGCAAATCAGGAGAATATGGACGCTTAAATGGACTATATTACCTGTCCAAATACTCAAACTAAATATTTCACGTAAATAGTTTGATGTTTACTGTAATAAAATTATTTGAGGTCATGTTTACTTACAGATTTGTTTGTATTGAATAGTAATACTACATACAAAACTTATCTATTTTATACATCATTATTAGTAATTTCTAAATGTTTTTAAAACTCATAATTACATATGGTTTTTACTGCATTTATCCACTTTTGTTGATTAGCACACCACCACGGAGAGTAAATACTATTCGTAAAAAAAGTAATATAATTTTACAACTTTTGACATAATTTTATTTTTCTTTGATGGGGACGAGCACCAAAAATGCTACAATACATTTTTACTTCGTTATATGCTATTTTTCAAGTCTTTATTGCAATACTAGCAATGCCATGCCGTTTCACTCGCGTAAAAACCGATCTCGTGGTAGTGGAAAGTCTATTAAGTCGGATTATAGATTTATTTTTGTTAACATAAAAGTTTTATTTCACTTAGTTTTCTTAGTTTTTAATTACTTCCTTTCAGATTATTAGATACACACTTACATTCATAATCTAATCAATATACAGATTTTACTTTACAACGAATATATATCTAATACATTTTTAAATTCGTAACATCATTTACGTAGAATGTCCGACATTAGTAAATTTAAAAAAAATACTTTACAGGTATTGAAAAATTCTTGATTTCATGTAGGTAATGAAAGAATTTTTTAAATCGGTCCAGTACTTTTTACGTTGATTATTATAAATTGTTAAAATAAAAAGAAAAATTCAAAATGCAAAACTTTCTTCTATAATATTAGAGAAGAAATTTATTTGTAGAACTTTAGTGTCTCAGAACATTTACCTATGATGATGATGACTCCAGACCGGTTTCGGTCACGGCGACTGCCTCAACTCCGTACAGATAGTTGTCGTTGGTGTGCTCGCATATGACTACAATAGCCAATCTTATTTGAGAATGTCCGCGCACATTGCGGGCATGTGAGCACACTATTGCGTGTTGCTTTGTGAACCAATTAAAACGACGATGTGGTGATTGAATATTGACTATTATGTATTACGGCACGTAGTATTTTGCTTTGCTAATAACAAGTTATAAATATCACGTTTGCATGTACTATACTATACTATGATATACTATACTATGATATACTATGGCTTTCGCCATAGATATTCCCCCCTTGAAGAAAAAAAACTAAATTACACATAGTAATAATTAGATTAGAAAAAAATAATAATACAGATTAATTTTATGCCTACGTTTCTAAACAACGTTTGCGTCTCTAATTTATTTTCGTAAGCCTCTTCTCGATCTTATTGCTTACGAATTTGAATACTATGACTATGGTTGTGATTGTACATATGACAACCCCTGCTATCGTCATGAATATTATCCAGCTCCGGATCCCTTGTACTTCCTCGACCACTTGGGAGTGCAGGTTTAATAAATCTTCTGGTTTTACTGCATTGTTCTGCACCATGTTGATTAATTGTTCCTTCTCGTGGCTCGAGTTTAATCCCATGCTATGTGTTGTTTCGACGCTGTGCTAAGTGAATGCATAAAGTAGTGTTATTCTAGCTTATATATTATAATTGGAATCTAACCGTCGGGCGGGAGATTCTACCAGAACGTGTTCTTGTTTCTGTTTTCTTATCTGCTTGTGAAGTTTTCGTTATCTGGTCGTCTATTGTCCGTTTGCTTATCTTGCTATCGTTTAACATGAATGCAGGTTTAACTCTATCGATAGCTACACTTTTTTGTCGTCCGTTTATCAAGATCGTGAAGATCTTATCATTTCGACTGATGACAAGATAAGGACCATCGTACGGCGGTGTAAGACTTGGCCGTAATCGGTCACAACGTAAGAAAACGTGCTTACATTCCGATAACTGTGGGTGCACGAATATCTTGTCGTTCTTACTTTGTCTTTGTGGAACAGAAATCATGTGTTCTAAGTTGTCCTTAATTTCTCTGATAAAATCTGCGTATGTTGAGTTATTATGTGTCTCGAAAAATGCTCCAGGCAATCTAATTGTTGAACCGTATACTAATTCAGCTGCCGAGTATCCTGTGTCTTGCCGTAAACTCGTACGTATGCCAAGTAAAACGGTAGCTAACTTTTTTGTCCAATTGATTGTGTTACCTCTTGCTATCAATGCCGTTTTCAATGTTCTGTGCAGTCGTTCTACTTTAGAGTTTGACTGTGGATGATATGGGGAGGTTCGAATTTTATGAATTCCCATTAAGTTTGCTAAATTTTTGAATATTTCAGATTCAAATTGGCGTCCCTGGTCTGTGGTAATGTATTCAGGGCATCCGAATCGGGCTATCCAGCCTTCATATACCGTTCTGGCTACGGTTTCTGCAGTTATATCAGCTATGGGAAATGCCTCTGGCCATGAAGTACAACGATCTATCATTGTAATTATGTATCGTTTGTTTTTAGAAGTGGGTAGAGGCCCAACTAAATCAATATGAAGATGGGAAAATCTTCTTGTTGGCATGAATTTTCCGAATTGTGATTTTGTATGACGATGTATTTTTGCTCGTTGACATTGTAAACATGTCTCAGTCATCTTATTTACGTCTTTATTCATATTTTCCCATATATAGTTAGTTGAAATCAGTTTTCTCGTAGTATTCTTACCAGGATGGCTAATGTTATGAAAACTTTCGAAGATAGTTTTCCTGAATTTGAGGGGCATAAAAGGGCGTTGTTTTCCTGTTGATATATCACAATAAATCTTAATATTTTTATCTGGAAAATGTATTAATTCTATTTTTAACGATTTATTGGCTTTTAATCGTTTTAACTCGCTGTCATTCTTTTGATATTTTTCTACCTCGTACCAATCGATTGCAGAGGGTAAGGATATCGTTTCGATAACTCGAGATAAAGCATCGGCTACCAAATTCTTGTGGCCGCTGATGTGCTGGATATCCGTACTGAATTGTGATATATAATCCAGATATCTGATTCGTCTAGGGGTATCATCCAATGACGGCTTCTTATCGAAAGCATGCATTAGTGGTTTGTGATCCGTGTAGACCGTAAATTCTCGTCCTTCGATGAGTCTTCTGAAATGTTTTATAGCCATATAAATTCCTAGTAGCTCTCTATCGTAAGTAGAGTATTTTGTTTGGGCTTCTCTTAGTGATTTGGAGAAAAAAGCTATCGGCTCCCATTTTTTGTTTCTTCGCTGCTGTAGTACAGCGCCTACGCATTTGAGACTAGCATCCGTCATTAAAGCTATTTGCGCGTTGCTGTCCGGACATGCTAATGTAGTTAATTGTCGAATGTCCTGCTTGCAACATTCAAACGCGTGGTTTGCTTCGGTATTCCACTGTATAACTGTCTTATCATTTTTCTTACAATTAATTAAATATTTATTTAATGGTGCTTGATGTTTTGCTGCATGTGGAATACTGCTTCGGTAGAAGTTAATCATACCCAAAAAACGTCGTAATTCATTTATCGTTTGTGGTTTAGGGTAATTGTTTATGGCTTGAATTTTTTCCATAGTAGGAGTCAACCCTTGGCTCGTTATATGATAACCGAGGAAATTAATTTCCGACTTGGCAAATTCGCATTTGTTTGTATTTATTGTTATGCCGTGATCATGCAAGCGCTTAAACACCTCTTCTAGGTGTTCATAATGTTCCTTAATATTATTTTTCTTATCAGCGATAAATATGTCGTCTACATACACGAATACGTAGTCCAAGTCTCTGAATATGGAGTCCATAAATTTTTGGAAGGACTGTGCTGCGTTTCGTAACCCGAATGGCATTCTGATGAATTCAAAAAGTCCAAAAGGGGTTATAATCGCTGTTTTCTCTGGTTCAGCTACGGGCAGAATGTGAAAAGCTTTCTTTATGTCTATTTTGCTGAAAATTCCTTTTCCGCTTGCCACGTACGTAAAATCAAGTAGCCTTGGAAGTGGGTACCTGTCTGGTACTGTTATTTTATTTAGTGCGCGGTAATCTCCACATGCTCTCCATTCGCCATTCTTCTTCTTGACTAAATGAAGTGGCGATGCCCATTGACTGCTTGACGGTCGGCAAATTCCCATATCCATCATGTCTTGGAATTCCTGTTTTGCAATTCTGTATTTATCAGGAGGTAATGGACGCGCTCGAGTAAATACTGGGAAACCTTTTGTTATTATTTGATGCTGTACTTGGTGCTTGGTAGGTAGGTTCATCGATCTAGGCTTTGTAATGTCTTCATATTTCTCTAACAATCGCTTTATTGGTTCCTGTAGAGAAGCGTTTAACGATCGGACTGATGCAATGTTAGCTCTCACTATTTTGGCAGGCGTTTTCAAACCTGTCTTTTTATCGATCAGTTTTTTCCGTGTATATCTACTAATAATTGATAATGATCCAGAAAATCAGCTCCCAGAATTGGCATCTTGACGTCGGCAATGGTAAATGTCCATTTAAAGCTTCGGCGAAGTCCTAGGTTAAGCATTAAAGTGCGTTCCCCGTATGTATTTATAGGGCTGCCGTTGGCGGCGAATAATTTGTATTCGCATGCTTTGCTCTCGTTATTTGTGCGATTGATAACCGAAATGTTAGCACCCGTGTCGACTAAAAATCTATAACCACTGTTTGAGTCAGTTATAGTTAGACGGTTTGCTGGGTGAATAGCACAGAGACCCGTCGTTTTCTGTGCTACTTCTAGTTTTCCGACGGCCTGATATTTTTGTTCATATTCCACGAACATGGCTTCTTGCATTTATACGAAGCTTGCTTGAAACGATTATGATAATAACAAATTCCATTATGCGAGCTTCTGTGGCGCGACCTTGACCGTGAGTGTGACGTATGGCGTGAATGGAATTTGCTGCGTTGCATAGGTTGATGCTCGCGTGCGCTACGTAATGCATTTATTTCTATTCGCATAGCTGCAAGTTGTGACGATATGTTTGTTATTAAATTAATGTCAACCGATGTCTCTTGAGTGGTATTCTTGTTGTAGGTCAAGTTTTCATATATTTTATCGGCTAACTCGCTCAAGTTGTCTAATGATAAATTGTTTGTAACCGATATAATCGCTGTTAGCGAAGCGGGAAGTTGTCTTAGCCACAGAAGACGAATAGTGTCGTCGTTTATATTTCCACATCCCGCTTCCTTCATTTTTCTCAAGAGCTGGGAAGGCTTTTGGTCTCCGAGGTCCATTTCTGATAGTAGTCTGTGAAAACGTCGGTGTTCGCTCTCTTCGTAGCAGTTTATTAGACGTTCCTTGATGGTGGAGTACTTCTTATCGCTGGGAGGATTAGTCAAAATATCACTAACCTGATGGACTACCTCTTTTGGTAATTTAGATATTACCATATTGTATTTGTAGTCTTCGCCCTGTTTTTGTGGTGCCAAGATGGCTTCAAACTGAGCGAACCATAATCGTGGTGAGTCTGTCCAAAATTGCGGTAGTTTTTCTGTGACCGTGATTGCAGCAACAGTTTCGCAGCCTGAGTCGCCTTTTGAAGGAGTTATTGGTGGAGCCATTTTTCTTCTGACGTTATGAGGATGTGATAATATCGTAATACTATTGTTCTCTAGATTCACCGCTGAAAACCAAATTGGGTTCCGGTCGTCCCGGTATTATATCAGCACTAGAGACCAATAGATCACGTCGGGTCACCAATTATTGCGTGTTGCTTTATGAACCAATTAAAACGACGATGTGGTGATTGAATATTGACTATTATGTATTACGGCACGTAGTATTTTGCTTTGCTAATAACAAGTTATAAATATCACGTTTGCATGTACTATACTATACTATGATATACTATGGCTTTCGCCATACACACCATTATTATAATTATAACTGATCGCCGCAGGTGGTCGGGCTTTCAGTTCGTCACGCCTAGAGTCAAGCTCTGACCGACGATGCTCCTCAAAGTCAACTTTGTTTTTGACTAGAGCTCTCCAATCAGGTCTTTTGGCCGCAAGCCTTTCCCACAACGACGGCTCAATGTCACATTTTTTCATATGGCGTTTTTGCACATCTTTATATCGCAGGAACTGTCCGCCTTGCTTTCGTTTCCCCTCCTTCAGCTCGGAATAAAAGATACGCTTAGCCAATCGCTCCTCCGCCATTCGAGACACGTGACCGCACCATCGAAGTTGTCGCCGCATAAGGTAAGCCTCAATGCCACCAACATTGGCTCGTCGCAGCACTTCGGTGTTACGCACACGATCAGACCATCGGATCTTAAGTATTTTACGCAGGCATTTAATGTGGAATTGGTCTAGTGTGCGGATATGCCGACGGTATACAGTCCACGTCTCAGCGGAGTATAAGATGTTGGGCAATACTATTGCCGTATATACCGATATTTTGGTAGCCAGTTTGAGATTATGCGAACGGAAGACCTTGGCATCCAGCTTGCCGAATGCTGCAGCAGCAGCACCGATTCTGCCGTTGATCTGAGCATCAAGGTCGCACTTCGATGTTAATGTGCTCCCCAAATACCGGAATTTATCAACCTGCTTTAACGAGTCCTCACCGAGTTTCATAGTCAGTGTCTCGTGACCGTTATTGTCCAAGGACATAACTTCCGTCTTCTTGACACTGATCTTCAGGCCAAATTTTTGGCAAGCCTCGTGAAAGTTGGACATCAGTTGCTGCAGGCTATCTGGGGATTCAGCCATGAAACTCAGGTCGTCTGCATACATGATCTCAGTGATCATTGCATACGAAACTTTGGTGCGGGCCTTAAATCTGGCTAGATTAAAAAAAATGCCGTCTGTTCGGAAACGGATGCGAACTCCATCGGAAAATAATTGCAAGGCCTCGCGGACTACAACTGCAAAATACAACGCGAACAGTGCAGGTGCAAGTACACACCCTTGCTTCACCCCACAGGTAACGGGGAAGAAGTCTGACTGATCGTCGTCGATAGCGACACAGCACTCCATGTCATCATGCAGGAGTCTCAGGAATCTCACAAATTTATCCGTGCATCCTAACTTGTCCAGTACTATCCAGAGGGCTTTTGGAGGCACACTATCAAAGGCCTTCTCAAGGTCAACAAAGCACAGGTATAGCTTTCGCCCCTGTTCACGGCTCTTTTCTTGTAGTTGACGCAATGAGAAAATCGCCTCACAAGTGCCTCGGTCAGGTCGGCAGCCAAACTGGGTTTCCGGCAAAATCTTTTCAGATAGGGTCATTAGGCGGTTTAGTAATACTCTGGCAAAGACTTTTCCAGGGACTGATAAAAGTGAAATACCGCGGTAAGAGTTACAATCGGAACAGTCACCCTTGTTCTTGTATAGAGCACAAATACGAGACACTTTAAAGTCTGCTGGAATACGTTCCGTTATCCACATAAGAACAAAAAGTTCATAAAAGGTTCCTACCTTGTACCTTGCTTCTTTTTGCTACCATTCCTAAGTAGGACACCATGTTTGCCGATTGCATCCGTAAGAACCCCATCATTCTCATCAAACCAGTCCTCGTTCTTACGGACTTTGACACCCAAAGTATTTTGAGCAGTGTCTAAAATATGAGAAGATAAAGCTCCCCACTCTGCATCAACCCCCTCCGCGCCGTTTCGTAGGGATGGGAGCGTACTGGCTAAAGTTTGTGCGAACTGTTGTCTAGTCCCGAGATTCTGAAGCTTATCAGCATCTAAGCACGCAAGCTTCACTCTTCCTGATCTGCGGGGATGACGTAAGCAGAGATTCAATTTAGTGACAACAAGCCGGTGATCAGTCCAACAGTGTGCTCCCCGCATTATACGGGTTATTTGGATTTGGGAAATATCTTTTTGTCATACGATTGCGTAATCAATTAAATGCCAGTGTTTTGATCGTGGGTGCATCCACGTAGCCTTGCGCTTGGCGCGAAGTTGGAACATAGTGTTCGTTATAGCCAAATCGAATTGAGCACAAAGGCTAAGCAACAATCTGCCATTACTATTCATGTTGCCTGTTCCGTGTCTGCCTAAAACTTTAGGCCAGGCTTCATAATCCCGCCCGACTCTGGCATTAAAGTCGCCCAGTAGTAAGATTGTTCACTGGGGCGTACGCGCTCGAGACAATGTGTCAACTCCTCATAACATTTATCCTGGATGTCATCAGACTTGTCCAGCGTTGGAGCATAGACACTGATGACATTAAGATAATTGTCGTGGTCAAGACGCAAGCGCAATGTGGTCACGTGGTCAGAAATGTGCACAGGATATTACTGAAGACGCTGCAAAAGGTGGTTTTTGATAGCAAAACCAACGCCCGACCGCCGCGGTTCAGAGGCAGCAGTACGTTTCTACAGAAAAGTATACCCGCCACCATCTTCCACCAGCTCCCCTTCGTCAGCGAGATGTGTTGCGCTGAGAGCAGCCACATCTACATTATAGCGACGAAGTTCTCGAGCTACAATAGCGGTTTTTCGCTCAGGACAGGCGTTAGCATCACTATCGAGAAGCGTCCGAACGTTCCACGCGTCGAATGTCATAGTATTGGATGATGGTTGGGTTTTCTTTTTATTACTTGTGTAGCGTCGACCACGATAAAAATAGATGCAGATGCAGCCGTGGTTACTACCCTCTCTTAAGTCGGGGTGAGCATTTTTTTGGGACACCTTTTCTAGTCCCCTCCCTGGCTGAGCAGGGAAAGCAGTGCCTCCCTAAATAGGGCTGGTTTGTGACCCTGGGTGTTGCCGAATCCATTTTGTCACCCCATGCGCAGAGCGAAAGCGACCACGGTGTACATACATACACCCTCAGAGCCGCCCGTGTGCAGGCATCAGACAAAGCCTGGTTCGCATCAATCCAGACCTCTCTACCTCAACCTATCGCCACAGGACTTTGCTATAATCGGAGTCCATGTTCGGAAGCAGTCAGGTGCGCAGGAAATATTGAGGTGCATAAGTGTACGCGCAAACACAAATGCACACACTCGTCCTTCCCCTCCTATCTCTAGTGGAACGGAGAACCGCTACGACTAAAGGAGAGTTTGGATGATGTGTCTGGCCGACGGTAACTATACGATCTCTACCGTCGCCCTTGGCCTTCCACAATTGTCGTGCTGTTCCACCAAGTCCGCCAAACCTGCTGCATATCAGCTGTGGGTTGCCTTCCTTGCCGAAACAGACTTTATGTACAAAGTGGGAGAGAACCGCATTAATACATTCGATTGTACCTGTCGAATGCAAGGCAGTTTAACGTCTTGCATTTCTTTTGTCTTGCGTCAACATTTACCTATACACAACATTTAAAGTAGTTTTGTTTTGTGGCAGCAAAATAATTTGATGTTCTGGAGTTCTGACTCGGGATAGGCCAACATACAATTGCTCATGGTTAAACATTCTTTACACAGGTCAATCCCTACTAAATTGAAAGTTTGGGCCCTGGGACTTATTAATAATTAAGGCAAAGGAAGTTTTTACCGGAAATTGAATTCTTTTAAAAGGTATAGGTATATCCGTGGGTATCATAGGTATCCTTTGAATATGAGCTAACTCACCAGTTGCAGGCCCAGTTATAATGGTCGCTACAATTAAGTTGTCTTTCAGTTCTTTTATGAGTAGTCTCGTCCCGTTACACGTTTGGAGGGCTTAAAGTTCTCAAAAGCATGATTGGCGTCCCAATTTTTTATGATAATTTGTGAGATGGTAGTCCTGCAGGGTTAAGTGAATTTAAAAATTCCTGTGGGTAATGAACTGCATCTTCTGTATTAGAAACTGTATCTATCGATTTGTAATGTTTAACCTGCCCGGGAACTTTTTGTGTGATGATATTATTTATTTCGTCGACCGTCTCATTCCGAGGCGACACTATTGCTCTAGAACACAGCCAATGAAAGTCTTTTTCAAGTAAATTGTCAGGGTATATCGTATCTATCAAATTTTCTAAGCTATAAACTATTTGGCCCAGAGACTCATCTAAAAGAACTTCATAAGTGGTTAAATTTGGAGACGGAAAAATGCCTTCACCAAGTTTTAACAATTGTTGTGGAAAATTGCTTTGGGTGTTTCTACGGAGGTGAGCTCTCATGTTAGTCCATTTTTTGTTATGATATCGAACAATCCTGGATCAATTTGTGGGTCAGTGAATAATAAATATAGTAGTCCTAAAAAGTACTTTTTAACTGAAACAGGAAAATTTGCTATGAAGAAACAGTAAAAGTTGAATAAAATAATGTATAAGTAGTTCTGAAAAGAACATTTTAACTGGAACAAAAAATGCGCTTTGAAAACTCAAAACTCAAAACATTCAATTTCGGTTGTGTCCACTGCGTAGAAAGCCGACCGCGCGAATGAACCGCGCCGCGCGGCTACCTATATCACAGACATTCACAGACATCCATACCCCTTTCTCTCCACTCCCGCAGCGTCACCCGCTACGCTGCGCGGGGACCACCCACACCGCGTTATTTTATTATTGCATTATTTTCTTTAGATTGACATTTTTAAATTCGTTATATCTTTTGAATGGAATGGCCGATTTTAATAATTTAAAAAGTATTTTACAGGTATTGAAACGGTCTTTAATAAATATAATTTAATGGGATAAGGATTAATACAAAGGTATGAATAATATGGTTTGATTATTGTTGCCACTTTTATCAACTTTTAGAATGTAAAAAGTAGTTATAGTGGCATAACTACAATAGTTGAACATATGGTGTCGCGAACTTTTTTGTAGATATTGATACGTTCCTATAATACTGTAGAATTTTTTTTTGTTCTATCATCAATAGTTTTCGCAGCGCACGCGATGACAGATTTTTTATGACAAATATTTTCACACCTTGGGTTATATTATTGCATTTTTATTAGGGATCCCTATTTTTTTAAATGTAATATAGCCTATGTCACTCAGTGAAGACGCAGCTTTCTAATGGTGAAAGAATTTTTGAAATCGGTCCAGTAGTTTTTGTGTGAAAACATTACAAACATACATACAAAAACACAAATGTTTCCTCTTTATAATATTAGTTTAGATTATTTTATAACATAAAGTGTCACTGTCAAGTATTATTTGCGTTAAAGATTCGGATGCCAGGTGGCAGCCTGGTGGCGCAAATCCTTCGTCTTGCACGTTCCCTATATGTGTGTGTGTGTGTGTGTGCGTGTGCGTGTGTCAAATGCATGGTTGTGGGTGTCATGTTTTTAGTCGAATGTTTGTGTGCCGGGCTATTCTGCCACAAACAGAGTTTTTGCATTGTACATACAATAAAACCGCCTCTGTTTGTGACAGAACAATATCTGGTCCACGTAGTATTCGTACGAAAAAGGCGATCAAAGCAGTCAAGGAAAGAATTTGAAGAAATCCTGTCGGAAAGCAAAAGATTTTATCTCGGGAAATAAATATAGCACCTAGAACCATGTCGCGTATATTAAAAAATCACTTAAGACTTGCAGCCTATACGAGACGCACTGGTCATTATTTAACTGATAATTTAACAATGAATAGGGTGGTAAAACCAACAAATTCTTAAGCGGCACGCAAAGGGAGGTAACAGAAAAATAAAATTTACTGACGAGAACTTTTTACTATTGAGCAATGTTTTAACAAGCGGAATGACCAAGTTTATGCTCAAAACTCAATAGAAGCTTCCCAATTAGTCAACAGAGTACAACGTGGACATTATCCAAATTCGGTGATGTTTTGGTGGGATGTTAGCTATCAAAGAGCGACTGAGTCATATTTTTGTGAAAAAAGTGTCGCAAAATCCGCGTAATTGTATCAAGATACGATTCTTGAGAAGGTGGTTAAGCCTCTTAACAACACCATTTTCCATAAGCAAGAATGGTTTTTCCAGTAAGACTCAGCACCGGGTCATAAAGCTCGATCCAAGCAAGCGTGGTAGAAAACGAAATTTCGGACTTAATCAGTGCTGAAGACATAATCCGCTCGATTATGATTTATGGTTAGTTTTAGAGAGAGAAAAAGATCTTTTTGAATGAGCTTCATATATTTTTAATGTAATAACATGTAGCTCATACATAGTTTATACATTAGTATAATAATACTAATGTGTAAATTAACACACATTACAGTAAAAACATGTTTTATGCAATAGAAAAAAAATCCTTGTAACAATATATATAGCAAGACTAGGTTATGGTATATGTTACTTGAGGAACTATCAAAAGATGTATTCTCAGTTATCAGAAACTTTCGATGGTTATTACACCTTGTCACACAATAGAAGTCTGGCATAGGTGCGAGCGCGATATACATAAATTTCAGAAAATGTCATTCTTTCGCTGTTAATAATTCCAACAATGTATATAATCAAGTGTTATTGAAGAGTTGTCATGCTCGGAACATTAGGAAGCAGATACTAAGGTTATGTACCTTTTGTGTAACGTCAACTAACAAGCAAATTTATTTATTTATTGGTTTACCAACATTTGTTACACTTATACATGTTCAAAACTATATGCTATATACTATCTAAGCGTACCAAATCAAGCGGTAAACACAACATTCACAAACTAAAAACGGATAGGTAAGAAACAATGTCTTGTAAGTAAGTACACACAATATTGCATATTATATTATATGCAAATACAGTAATCCGAACTGTTAATACTGATATTGTTGCTATAATGCTCGCTCATTTATGCACTACCTAAAATATATCCGTTAGGGTACCGGCAATAACTTAAGATACCTAACGAAGATATAAGCAGAGTTGCAAAAATCTCTTTGTCAAAGCTTACATGGATTGCAAGCAATCATAGGATGTGATTATAATCCTGCATTTTTCAAGAAAGGAAAATTAAAACCTTACAAAATACTAAAAAGATATAAAGAATACTTACCAAAAAGCTTTTAAGAAGTTCGGTGACAACGAATTAATTGAATATAATGATGAACAACAAAACGTCTTTAATATTATTCAGATATTTATATACAATGTTGGAGCGATAAATGATGTTGATGCCACACGGTTTCAAATGCTCATCGATTCGTATACGGTTTCTGATGTGAACAAAGCTTTTAACCGCAAAAATTGCGAAATTTCGACATAAGCAGTCTACTACCTTCTAAAACTGAGCTATTACTGCAATTTTTGCGAGCAAACTATATACGTACTATTTGTAACAATGCTCACCTAAAAATCTAACCACGTACCTACAAACCAAAAAATAATGGTGGGATACTGGAAAATTACCAATACCATTTTAAATGGTTTGAAGCTGCCAAGTTATGTCAGTGATTCTCTAAATCTCTACATGGTATGTTATTATAATGTTAATATTATGTTAAATAATTATATGTACATAAATTTGCGACTATTCATTAATTTTCACTCATTCAATTGTATTAACTTGGTTAAATTATTACAGAAACTGACAGAGGAAGTGATATTGACAACGATCAATTATCGGACTGGAGTACCAGTGACGGACATCAAGAAGATATTGACGACAACCTTGGAAACGATGAACATAATTAAACATTTCTTTCAATCTAATAATGTATGTTGGAAATAAATAAAGTAGTTTTATTGTGTAGAATGGTTATAACACAATAAAACAATTTTTGCATTGGATTTCTTACCATTGAAATAATTGTACTCTTCTGTAGTGAATTTACGTTTTTATAAAATATTAAGATTTTGAGTAAATTAAATATTATTAATCAATTTATTATATTATGTTCAGTGAAAGAATATCTATGTATTTTTTTTTTGCCATTTGTTGCAGACGAGCAAGTAGCCCACCTGATGGAAAGTGGTAACCGCTGCTCATGGACATGTCAGGACACAGCAAAGCCGCTGCCTACCGTGAAAGAAGAACTCTCTTTAAACCTCGTTTGAAGAAGGACATATCATAGCGCTCGGGAAACACCAAAGCATTTACCGCGCGCTCGCACCTACGCCAGACTTTTGATGTGTCTGACAAGGTGTAATAATCACCGAAAGTGTCTGATAATTGAGAATACATCTTTTGATAGTTCCTCAAGTAACATATATACCTATAAAATTCAGCTTTTATGCTATGACGTAAGTATAATCATAATTCATTATAATTTAAGAGTGTCTGACAGGGCGTTGCAACTGTACTAAGTGTCTGGTAATGGACGACGTGATTTCTAATATGATTCTTAATAAAATATATAAAATTGAGCTTCATGCTTTAACGAATTTGAGGTGCAATTTTATACACCTTTGCTACCTGCTACTTTTCAAAGAAATCATGATCCAAACTTATACACAGATAAACTTTTAGGTTTTATAAAATAACGAAGGTCTGATCGTCACGGGCTCTTGGACGAGCTTATGAAACCATTTTTGTGATATTCAATCAAATATTTATTTTAATAAATTTACCCTTACCATACCTATACATTCCTTGATTCTAGGTAGTTATCTGTAGTTTTCACCTGGTTGCCAAAAGGTAAAGCACTACAGAAATTTGTAAAAAGATGGTCAAACGCACGTGGACTGTTGGGATTGCCTGACTAAATTCGCAACAGTCAATAATATCACTAGACCTTTGAAAGATTGATTTTATAATTGGTTAGGTTTCTAGAAACTGTTGGTTTCGTTATTACAGAAGTCGTGTGTATTGATGCGCAATAGGTTCCTCTGACAACAATCATCTTTAAAGGGGTAAGGCTTAAGTCATCTCATACTAAGAAAAGGCCCGTCCCCATTTGTCGCACAGTTTATATCCAGAGCTCATATTATTATCCTATAGAGAGAGACATATTCTTTATTATTACCATCTACCTCTCTTGTCCAGAATAAATGTAGAAGATCTAAGAAATAGCATGAGTTTGCATATAAACGTAAGCAATACGTAAGATCGCGTTAAATCAAGACTCACTACGATGTGACGGTTGGTTTCTAAACACGAATTCTAAAAATTGTAATACTACTACTAATACTAATAGTAATACTAATAAGAGCTGTGATATGTTACAACATAGTCTATAATAAGAACAATCTTTTCAGAATAGGCTTAGTAGTACCAGAAATTGCGCCTACCTCCTACAGCCTAATATAATCCAGTAAACTAGTCAGACTGACATTATTCTACAGGCAAATTCGCCAAGTTAGTTCAAGGTTTCTAGAGTTTACGAAACGTAGTTTCCGAAAGATGGAATTTCGTACGAAATGCATACATAGACAAAATCAAAGCGCTAAGGTAAAGCAATCGAAAAAATAGGTTTTAAATAAATTGCTCCATATTGAACATGTAATGTAATTTAAAAAAAAAAGCTATTTATCCCTTAAAATAGTCGTAATAAATGTATAGTAAAATTAACAATTATAATATTACTACGGAAACGATAAAATTTACCATTTTCATAGGATAGAGGTAAGTTTGTGCGGGTAGTAAAAGTATTTTAGTATCTTGGGGTTACGAAACATACACTTAGCACCAGCCCTGGAAAAGAGCGAGAGGAGCGGCCGCGCTCTAGGCGCCAGGTGGCAAGAGGCGCCAAATAGCCAAATGGGAAAAACAATTTCCAGTGCAAATTTGCGTAAATTGAAGGACACAATATAAAATTTGGGAATTATTATTTATTTCAAATAAAACCGCTGTACAATTTACGTGCAATGAAAGCGTCGACCAAAGGGCGCTGAAATAAATCTGGCTCTACCCTGATGAAGGGGTAGCATGCACTGCAAGCGCTGTGTCATCAATATGTCACTCGACGCTTATCCTTGTTGCACAGCGTGTACGCCTGGAACATAAGCTTCGTGGGTCTCAGATGACAGCGAGTGACAATATGATCAGTTCGATTCGGCAAACGGTTGTACGTTCGCTCTTGCGTCTGAGTAAAAACATCGTTAGCACCGGCCGAGTGTACATACTCGGTTAATTTCCGTTCCTTTTTTATACTTATTTGGTGAACATTGTTAAACAATGTTAGTTCAGAGCAAGTGTTCGTTGTTTCATTTAAGTTAAAAGAATAAACCACAGCAGTAAACAATCTGCTCAGAATAAATATGTTCGTTTATAAGTGAACACTGCTAATTTGTGAACTTAATCATACGCAGCTTGACAATACTATCACATTGAACATGTGTCAGAGTATTTGTTTATTTAATTGGTTAACCAACAACTGTTTACACTTATACATAGGCAACATAAAATAAAATCAATGGAAACATTAGTTAGTGTAACAATTAATTAGAGGTTAACACCACATGCATAGGTTATTGAGGTTATTGTATAGTATAATACATAATTTTAAGGTTTTAATTTAACAAATTATTATTATTGATTAACATATAGGTACATACAATAGAATATAACTAGAACATAACTATTTCTTTAGAATAGTAGGTAACATTATATAGATATTATAATAGTACTAAAATTACATAAATTAATAGCATTGACATTAAATAAAATTGAAATTAAACAATGAAAAATATGGATTAAAAAAAGTTCAGTCATTAATGTTATTACAAATAAAATAAAATAAAATATGTATAGCATTCAGGTGCATTATTTAAATCATACTTTACTAAACTGTCATGAGTTGCTATACTGTCGCTATGGATGTCAACGAGGTCACTGCAACTAAAGTCCGTCTCATGAAAGAAGTCTCACAGACGCGGCGCCACATTCAACATGACAATTGACAAACGAAGCTGAAGACAGGGCGCTATGGCGCTCTTTGGGGGAGGGCTATGCCCAGCAGTGGACTATTATAGCCTGATGATGATGATGATGATGATTGACAAACGATGACAACATGGTCGATCTCATAATTAGTTCCACTTATTGCCGTGGGACTTCTTTCGTGAGACGGACTTTATTGACAATTTTGCAACTTCTAACCATAGGAGAGTTTGCCCCAAGTTCCGTCCTTCTCAATGGCGGGCACAAAGGAGTTATCTTATTTCGAGGATACCTAGCTGGTACCTGAAATCTGAAAAGACTGAGAAGTTCTGGGCAATCAACTTTACCATTCATAAGCTTATTGGCAAATATACCGTCAGCTACGATTCTTCGTAATGAAAGGGGGTGCATCTTGAAATACTGCAGTCGTGCATTGTAAGAAACCAGCTGTTTAGACATTCTGTTCGTAAAAGCCACATGCCATAAGAAGCGTTTTTGTAGACGCTCTAGACGCAAAATGTGCGTTGCATAATGTGGTCGCCATACAACACTGCAATACTCCAAGATGCTCCTTACCAAGCTATTTTACAACAATATTTTAGTTTTGCTTTGGAACTCTTTGGTATTTCTCAAAACAAACCCGAGCGTTCTTGGCGCCCTTTTGAAAATGTTTTCGATGTGTGGTACGAAAGTAATCTTTTTATCAAATATTACACCTAAATCTCTAATTGTGTCTTGCTCTTTAATCTCTTGTTTACTTATGAAATAATGTGAGTCAATAGTAATGAGTTTTCGGGAAAATTTTAGATGGTTACATTTTTTTACGTTAAGTTCCATTTTATTATAGCTACACCGTTCGATAACCCGGTTTAAGTCTTCTTGCAAAAGTTTACGGTCAAGTCATGTACAGACTCAATCCTTTTTGCAAATTTCAAATCGTCAGCATATAAGCATAATTTCCAGATCGAAACCCGTTTATCACGACATAGAACTGACGATACGTTAGATATGATTTGAACCAATTTAATAAAGGTCCAGTAATACCATATGCTGATAGCTTATAAATCAGTATAGAATGGGAGATCCTGTCGAAAGCCTTGCTAAAGTCTGTATAAATTACATCATACTGCTTATTGGCATCTAAGGTTTGTATAACAGATTCAGTAAATAATAATAATAATTTCTTTATTGATACCAAATAGATGACAATACATACATACATACAACTTCTTAACCTACAATACAATAACTGTATGTATACAATATTCAATGAACCCTAACGTCTAAACTAGGCCGAGCCTGTGTCTTAGACGTTAGTTTCGTTCCGTAAATTATACATTTAACATACATGTGTACTATTAATATTAAAATTAAAGATTACATAATAAAAATGAGGGTAAACTATATAATATAAAGTAAAGTAGGTAGGTAACTAACGATAAAAAATAAAAATGTTAGCAAATTTGTAGCTGTTCATCTCGATGCAACAAATCCGTGTTGGCGCTCATGGATATAAAGTTTAAAGTGGCGTTGAAGGTATGGACACAACATCGACTGAAATATTTTAGCGAAAGTTGACAGGATTGATATGGGCCTATAGTTGTATATAACATCTTTTTGGTCTGATTTATGCACAGGGACGACTTTAGCTTTTTTCCATTCTAATGGAAATACACCTGAGGTTAGAGACACATTATATATTTTTAATAAAGGAGTAACTAAGACTGACGCACATGCTGAGATAAAAAGAGGTGGAATACCATCGGGACCAGCTTCTTTGTTTATATTCGATGATTGTAATTTCTTAAGTAATTTAATGTTTCGGAATCTAATTTTGGGTATGTAAGGCTGTTAATTTTCATAGAATTTAAAAAAGTGCAGTCGTTATCATATTCCTTGTCATCGTCGTGTCTATAAATGGATGAGAAATAGTCCGCAAAGAGTTTGCAAATAGCAGAGCCATTTGAAGTGGTAGTCCATCCGTCGGTCATATTTAATGGGTAGACACTAGAACCACCACGTTTGGTTTGTATATGTGCCCAAAATAGTTTAGGATGTTAACGAGTTCCGTTTCCACATTTTTCACGTAACTTTTAAACAAATCCTTGGCAAGTGTTGAAATCTCTTGGCAACTAATTTTAGCTCTAATACATCCATAGGGTTTTAATATTTTTTTAGACGTAGCCTTATTTTATTTTTTTCTTTTAAAGATCTTATAAGGGATCTGTTAAACCATGGGGGTAGCGATTATTTGTAATCCTACGATGTGGTACATTTTCTTTTATAACAGTGTTAAGAACATCATAAAATTCCTTTAACATATAATTTACATTGTTCATTCCCTCAAACCGCTGATTCCAGTCTACTTCATTTAAGCATTTCTTTTGTGAAAATTTGGCCTCGTGTTAGAAGTGTTATATGGAAGACAATAACTATTTAATAAGGAGATAGAAATATCAAGAGGGGGATGTAGTTTGTCAACATTAGTTAAAGTGGTACAGGATTCAAAGACAGAGCATGAAGGCATCGTAGACAGAACCAAATCCAAGGTACCGCCGGAGTAAGTTTTTATACATATTATTGAATTGAGTGAGATTGCTAACGTGAATAAAATCTAATAATCTTTGACAGGTGCTAGGTAATAAACTATTATCTGCACTTTCATTCCAGTTTATTTTACTTAAGTTAAAGTCCCCGATAATATTAATAGGCATGTCAGTTGCTTCAATAACGTGATTGCAGTGTTCGATGAAATGGTCAAGTGCAGAGAGGCATGCAGGAGGCGGCAGATACACTGCACAGATGATAATTTGTCGTGATGTGGGCGAAGTTGGAATATCGATTACGACCCAAAGATCCTCATATTTACTTTGCCATTTAAGAATACATGACGAATTAATTTTTTTTTGAAAAAGCTGTAAGGATACCTCCCCATCTTTGTTACATTGAAAATCTGACGTTTCTCTATCCCTTCTGTAAACTGTGTATCTTTTATCGTACAACTCGCTATTAAGTATACTACTGTTTAGCCATGTTTCTGACAATATAATTATGTCATAGTTCGAGCAGCACACATTACAATAAAAATTACTAGTTTTTGTACGCAAGCCTCTACAATTTTGGTAATATATGTTTACACTGTTGAATTTAAAATAAATAATAACTACATAATAACAACATTCCGCAGCTTAATTTGTTTTGGGAATTATCACGATTAT
The DNA here is from genome assembly GCA_963564715.1 of Catocala sponsa. Classification (NCBI taxonomy): domain Eukaryota; kingdom Metazoa; phylum Arthropoda; class Insecta; order Lepidoptera; family Erebidae; genus Catocala; species Catocala sponsa. Next base: position 7,333,212 of record OY751336.1, read on the forward strand.
ATTTCATAACCGATGCTAGAAGTAGATTTACTTATGGTAAAAACCATATTTGTATTTCCCTTTGTAGTTTTGCGGACTAGTCACAATAAGTAACTGCGCAGCGCTCATAGAAATATACCACCCGTTCAATTCCCGATACTTTTTCGCCAAATTATTATGCATAAACTTTTGTTGGGGTTGGTAGCATCTATAGGTTACATCAGCAATATGATGATCTATACATTCTCATAACAGTCGTTACCTATCCATTCTTTCAACAATACTAATCGAGTCCACAACGGGATATTGTTAAACGTTCGCATTCCCATGACCAGAGGGCTTTCGGTTCTTTTTGTTCGGGGCTTTCTTTGGACGAACTGGTGGATTGGTCTTTGGCTTAGTCGGTGGCTTAGTCGGTGGCTTAGTCGGTGGCTTAGTCGGTGGCTTAGTCGGTGGCTTAGTCGGTGGCTCAGTCGGTGGCTCAGTCGGTGGCTCAGTCGGTGGCTCAGTCGGTGGCTCAGTCGGTGGCTCAGTCGGTGGCTCAGTCGGTGGCTCAGTCGGTGGCTCAGTCGGTGGCTCAGTCGGTGGCTCAGTCGGTGGCTCAGTCGGTGGCTCAGTCGGTGGCTCAGTCGGTGGTTCAGCCGAATTCTTCGCCTTGTAGACGATGCCAGTACCTTTGTGTGTATCACCTTCTGTGTTTTCCTTGCTGTCAAACCCATCAGGCGAATTTTTGTTTCCACTGCCAGATTGGTCCGTATGCTCATTTGATTCGTATGGTGGTTTCGTCAGTGTAAACGTTATGAATGGCCGTCGACGAGTAGTCGGTGGCATTGTTGTTCTTTTATAGGCTTTATTATTTATGTCTTCGTATAGTGAACCACCAATACCCGACGGTTTGGTCATCCCATTAGGTCGTGGCCTTTCAGTAACTCGTGTCGAACCCTCTAGTATGGCTTTGACGACGCTGCATTGTACCCAGTGTCCGGGCATTTTGGCCTCAATGGGATTTGCAATGAATATTAACCTATCTTTTTTAGGATCTGGCCATTTCCTCGTTTGGACAATGGATACAAATATTAATACAACGGATTTGTAAGTAGCACACGGCATCACTGAAACAAGAAATTGTTATTTAACTAACCAGTAGGTCCAGACATGGTTTATCCCATCATCCTACAGCAGGGAGCTGCACTCTTGGTGCCGCATTTTTGCAGATTATACAGAGCCTGCATAGCATTTGGATATATTCCAAAGATATGGAGGCGTGTTAAGGTCATCTACATACCGAAACCGGGCAAAGCAGACTACGAAGAAGCCAAGGCATACAGACCTATCAGTCTTGAGTCGTTCTTCCTGAAAGCCCTGGAAAAGTTAGTAGATACACATGTCAGGGAGGGAGCGTTATGGAAATACCCCCTTCACAGGCTACAATGTGCCTACCAGTCGGGAAAATCCACTGAGACGGCACTACATTTTGTGGTAAATAAGGCAGAACATGCATTAGATAACCGGAAAGTATGCATTGCTGCATTCCTGGATATTGAAGGAGCCTTCGATCGGACCACCTTTGATGCCATTAGTGTGGCATCGGCAAATCACGGCATAGAGCCAACCATTTGCAGGTGGATTGATTGTATGCTCAGGGGTAGAATCATAAGGTCTGAGTTGTTAGGAGATGAAATGTATGCTACGACAACCAAGGGCTGCCCTCAGGATGGAGTACTCTCACCCCCATAAGAGGTGCTTGGTAGTCAATTCACTCTTAGAACAACTCAACAAAGATCCGTAGTTAACGGTCGGATATGCGGATGACTTGGTGATACTCGTAAATGGAAAGTTTCCGAGTACGGTATCTAGTCTTATGCAGAAAGCCCTGATTATGGTTGAAAAATGGTGCAGCAGCAATCATTTATCGATCAACCCAGAGAAAACTACTGTCGTGCCGTTTACTAGGAAGAGGGATCTCACGGAGTTGGGAACTCTCTCCATGTATGGTACGCAGTTACAATGGTCCACGGAGGTGAAGTATCTAGGCATGAACTTAGATAGCAAACTAACGTGGAAACCTCATGTAGACAAAGTCATAGTAAAGGCCCAGCGAGTCTTTGGCATGATTCGATCTACTTATGGGAAGACCTGGGGGCTAAAGCCCCAGGTCATCAAGTGGCTATACATGATGATGATAAGACCCATACTCATGTATGGAAGCATTGTCTGGTAGCCAAGAACCAAACTAGCTACATGCAGGAACGCGCTGTCGAAGGTGCAGCGATTGACCTGCATGGCTATAACAGGAGCGTTTCCGACCACGCCAACGGCAGCGTTAGAGGTCCTGCTGGATCTAACGCCGCTACACATTGTTGTCGAGTCAGAGGCGATAAAGGCGCTACATAGACTATCTGTGGATGGGCTGTGGAGCATCAATATGCCGGTAACTCGACACACAAAATTGGAGATCTCAAAGGATCTCAAAAGGATTATGAGCTTGGGATGCGACAAAATGCAACCATTGCACATATTCAAAAAGAATTTTAAGATAAAGGTCCCCACGAGAGACGAATGGAGACAAGGTTTACAATCCCCTGACAAGGGTTGTCTCAACTGGTTCACTGATGGTTCCAAAATGGAAACAGGATCGGGCGCTGGAATCTATGCCAACGACTGAAAGGTTAGCCAAAGCATGGGCAAATATGCAACGGTCTTCCAAGCGGAAACCTATGCTATAATTGCCTGTGCTCAGGAGAATATCAACAGTGGTGTCACTGACAGGACTGTGTATATTCTCAGTGACAGTCAAGCTGCTCTCAAGGCTCTGGACTCGTGTAGGGTAGACTCCAGACTGGTCCTGAACTGTGTTAAGCTCCTTAACAAACTAGGCAGAAAGAACACAGTCAGACTGGTGTGGGTTCCGGGGCATGCAGGTGTGCAGGGCAATGAGGAAGCTGATGAATTAGCCAGAAAGGACCCGGAGCAACTATTTGTGGGCCCCGAGCCATTCGTGGGACTCTCTGAGAGCACCGTAAAGGCAGCTTTGAATGCACACGGCAATGAAAAACACAGGCTAGATTGGAAGGCCCTTAGGGTTCTGGAACACTCCAAGAAATTCATTGCAAACGGAGCCATAGGCTTCACCCGGGGGTTCTGCGGGTATAGCAAGAGCCAAATGCATCTGCTCACAGGAGCGTTCACTGGCCATTTTGGCACCGAAGACTTCCGGTGCAGATTGAGATTGACACACGATTCGATCTGCAGAGCCTGTGGTGAACAGGACGAGTCCATATCGCACCTACTGTGTGAATGCGACGCGTTGGCTGGACTTAGGATGGGTCTGATGGGATTGGCATATCCAAACCCTGAAGACTTCAGGCTTCTCCCTCTGAATTGTACACTGCAGCTAATGCAGTACATTCATAAGGAGATAGCTAAGGGATGAATCTTGGGGCTGACACAAATGATCCCACTGGGTCGAAGTGTCGCCGGTCTGTACTGACTGGCCCCCACACACAAGATAACATAAGATAACTAACCAGTAAACCCAACATATTATTAAACAAGTCTGTAGGACCTTGAACTTAAGACTCACAAGCATCTGCCTCTGGCATCTGTGATCAATGTTTAATCGAAATCCGATTAACGGTTTACGGATGACTGAGTAACAAACCTTGTCAACCATTTTAACAATTACAATATTAGTTGGATTGGATTATATACTGTATCTCTTTTTATTTATGTTTAATAAGTATATTACTGACCACTTAACAGTAGAAACCATGGATATTTTCTCGAATATAAGAATACGATACACCACGAGCAGTACGATAACGAAAGTATGTAGAAGATAATTATGTGCACCCGAATGCCCCAGCGGTCCAGTATTATAGTTATACCATATCGAATTTATAGCACCGTGTGATATACAACAATGCTTACCTCACGTTTTAGATGAGGCTTATAAATTATTGCACATTATAGACCGTAAAAACTTCTATCTTTAATATTCTATTGAGAGATTAATTGTTTAGATATCTTTTTATCGGCGATTACCCAAGTCTGTGTATATACGAAACAATTAACGTTTACTAAAGTAGCAGATGCTCAATTAATTATTTAAGACAGACATCACACAATTCGCATAAACAAAAAAGGAATAGGTTGTCCTAAAATAAATCATCGCGAGCTGCCAACTTATAAGCTCTGTGCGCATATATCTTATAATCATATATCTTCTTACGTCTACTCGCCGATAAATTACCCGTCAATACATTAGGTATATGTTTGTATCTGAGACATTTAAGCTGCAAACTAGACCTCATCTACCTTTGCGAGAATAATCCTAACGTCACGTTGGTTCTCTGGTTCACATACGTTTCTTATACTTATTCACCATCAAAGTTATATTTTAACCTTGTCTTGGTCTCGAATTTAATATCACTTAGCTTGGTACAGTAGAGATCTACCTGGAAGGCTAAGGAAGTGCTGTGATATTAATTAGGCACGTAATATAAACTCACTGTTTGGCTCAATAACGGAAAACAGTATCTTCTTATATTTGTTTTTCTTCACATACTGGCCTGAACTCACAATTTTACATAATATTGCGGTTATCCAAGAGGCAAGCAAAATAATTTTTATTGATATTGTTATCGAAAGTTGTAAAACGAAAAGTAATTGAGCGTGTCATGTTTTTAGCGTTAGGCAATATCTTCGGCACCAGAAACTAAATATTCGGTTTTGAGGACGCAATTCTCGAAGTTTTAGCAATCATAACAAAATCAGTGCGACGCAAGAGATATGTAATAATGACGTCCAAAATCCGCGGCGAATTATTAAATATTCTATTCAGCGGTGCTTTTTCTATTTTATAGTTATATAGAATGTTTGGTTACTAATTGAATCGATGGTTGACGACTCATTACATCGTACATCTGGAATGGTCCTTGAGACACTTGGCCTGACAACAATGAAACAACGGGGCTATAGCACATAGAACAGCCAGTCTCGAAACCACGATTTGTGGAAAAGACAAATGTTTGTGAGATTAAACCAACGCTTATTAACAGTAGCGAAGCCGCCACGTAATACATCATAGTCAAATGCACTAAATAAAATATATACTAATAAAATAAAGAGCGGTTATAAAAGTTAAAACAACTGTAGAAATTGTTACAATTCAAGTTTACTGTGCAAATAGGGTGACAATAACAACAATAAAAATATTCAGGCTTTACATAGGTCACCGGTCAAAACAACCGTTTGAGTTGGCCTCGTCGAAACCGTAGTCTCGTAGGCCACTAAGCTCATCTTCAGATGGCGGGAATACGCAGTCAAGATCTATGTACAGTTGGTTTTGGACTGTGAGTTTGTCCACTATTTGGGCAAACGTTGGCCTGTCTTCGGGCAGTTCAGACCAACATTCCACCATTAATTCGTATAGCCTTTAGGAGGCTCTGTTTGATTTTGGTAGACGGCCACCTCCGGATAAATATGGAGGTACTTGGTGGTTACTCAATTCGGCGTACGGGAATCCTCCTGTAATTTCAAAGTAGTATTTATTTATTATTAGGAATCGAAATGGTTATGAGATATAGGATACATTGAAATTTTCACTAATTTTGGGTTTTCGTTTAAACTGTAGCAATGCGACAGAGAAACTAAGTAACTCAGGTCTACAGAAACTTTTTTTTTAACAATATCTTTCGCACTATGAGTAATCCCTGTTCCGCGGGTGACTGACTACAAACATTCAAACGGGCACAAAGGACACCCAGACTCGTAACAATCATTTGTGGATCACAATTTTTTGTCCAGTGTGGGGATCGAACCCACAACATCATCTTAGCTTAGAGAATGTTAGCAAAGCGTTGGGGTCCCTTAAGCCTAAGCGTTCAGCTGGTCCGGATGGTATACCAGCATTTATATTTAAGGATTGTAGTGGAGGGCTTGCAAAACCTCTTCAGTACATATTTAACATCTGCTTAAAATTTGCAACTTTCCCGAATCAATGGAAGCTCACTAGAGTTATCCCGGTCCCTAAAGCTAAGGCAGGACATGATGTCAGCGATTATAGGCCGGTGGCCGTGCTGTCTACACCGGCAAAGGTGTTCGAGTCTGCTATTCAGCGTAGCGTGCTGGGGCAAGTGCGAGCACAGTTGTCGGATGCGCAGCACGGGTTTCGCCCGGCGCGCAGTACTACTACCAACCTCCTTAACTTTATGGCTGTGGTAGTGCCAGCGGTGGATGCCGGTGCACAAGTGGACGTGGCTTATCTAGATTTTCGGAAAGCATTTGACAATGTCGATAATGACATACTTTTAATGAAGTTAGCAGAAGTTGGATGTACGCCAAATCTTCTAAATTTTTTTAGCAGCTACCTTGGCGATCGTCTGCAATATGTGGATTACAAGGGCTGTGAATCGAATCCGTATTTTACCAGGTCTGGTGTGAGCCAAGGCAGCAACTTGGGTCCTCTGGAATTTATTATTATGATAAATGACTTGCCAGAAGTTATTAAGCATAGTACATGCTTGTTATTTGCAGATGACCTTAAGGTGCTGCTTGAGGTTAGGAATAGCGAGGATTGTAAAAGATTACAAGAAGATCTACAAAGAGTGGTAGAATGGGGGCATATTAACAAACTATATTTTAACGAGTCAAAATGTTCAGTCATGAGTTTTTCTCGTGCGCGAGTACCTCTGCAATATCAATATGTTATAGGCACCACACAGATACAGAGAGTATCACAAGTACGTGATCTAGGTGTTAACTTCACACCGGAGCTGACATTTCGTGACCACATACAACTAATTTGTAAGAAGGCATATAGGAACTTGGGATTTGTTCTACGTCAAACCCGGACATTCACAAACATATCAACTATTAAGGTACTATACGACGCACTAGTCAGGAGTCATCTGGAACATAGTGCTGTCGTATGGGCGCCTCATGAAAAAAAGTATTGTGTTATGTTAGAACGGGTTCAGAACAAATTCACAAGGCACCTGTATCAGAGGTACTATGGGGTATACCCGTTCTACCAGCTTATGTACCCTACATTGTTTGTGCTGGGTATGGTAGGCTATAGTACTTTGAGAGTACGCCGTGAATTTCATTTAGCGGCGTATTTAATGAGGCTACTGCGTGGCACGGAACATAACCCGGGAGTGTTGGCACGATTGAGTCTTTGTGTGCCGGACGGCTATGTTGGGAGACGACGACGTCCGTCGCTATTCGTCTTACCATATGCCAGAACCAAACTACTGGCAAAGACTCCTCTTACCCGATCTATTCGGGTATTGAATGAGGTTCACCGCCGCAGTGATATCTTTATGCATAATTTGGGTGAATTGGCAAAAGTTATGTTATATGTTGTAACGTATTGCGATAATGAATTAAATAAATAATCATTTTTAAGCTTGTTTTTAAATATGTAGTATTGTATCTAAGTCTTGTGTTTATTTGTGTGTATTTTTATATAATAGTAGTTTTTATGTGTATAGTAGTTATATGTGTGTGTATGAGTAGTTTTATGTTTATATTTAGAATAAGGTGATAAATTATGTAGCGCACTGTCGAATTGGGTGTACCTGTAAGGACAGTTGCATGATGTAAATAAATAAATAAATAAATAAAAAACAGTCGGCGCGGCGGCGGCAGTGGCGAAGGCGAGGTAACCACTTAAACCACTACGTCATCTGTGCAGTCAATTGCAGACAAGGAACCATGTGCCTTCTGTAAGTAGGTGTTCCAGGATCTTTAAAAAGAGATACCGGGTGAGCGGTAATTGTTGGACTAGCCTCTGACCCCAGCCATAGGCAAAAGGAGGAACAGAGTGGTGATTTAGCCAGAAAAGTCCGGTGGACCTGTCCGTCGTTCCCCAGGCAAAGGCAGTCCTTCAGGATACCCCACTTAAAAAGAAAAAGGCTCCTTAGAGACATGGCGTGATGACAGCTGTAGAGGCAGTATGCTCTTTACCTCTCGCGCTGAGAGCATAGCGATTCCTGTTTTGTAGGGATGCAAACACGCGGGTGATGCCCCTTGTGTTTTTCTTTTTTATGACAACTTCCGCACTAGGAATAATTCCTGTGTCGCGGGGTACTTTACAAACATGTAAACAACGGAAACAAAGAATATCCAGACTCAGAACAACCAGTTGTGGATTACAGAAATTTTTGTTCTTGGTGGGATTCGAACCCACAACACCCAACGCAGTCGCAGCGGTGAGGCGACCACTTATACCTATCACGTGCAGTCAGGTTAAGTGTTGCAAGGGTCTATACGGTATCCGCTTACTACTAGGCAGGTATTGGTATTATAGCCAGATTAGTATTATAAAGTAAATAATGGCATAGTATAGATAGATATATCTCTTCTCTCTGACCTTTATTATTCCCAAGTCACTTGGGGTCGGCTTTCTAGTCTAACTGGATTTGATTGGATATCAGTTTGTACACGGAGCGGCTGCCACCTGACCTCCGCAACCCAAAGGCTAACGATACCCTAAGGCTAGACCAGTGTCAGGTTATTAGAGGGCACTGACTTCCCAATAACGACTGCCATAGATGTTCATGGCAGCCGGTACCGACGGCTTAACGTGCTCTGCGAGGCACGGAGCAGGCAATAATTATCAAAGCCACACGTCGCACATTCTTGTTTCCCACTCATCAGCTTTACACCGCTTGCAAGGTACTAGCCATTTGTCAATTATTTATTATGCACACTATCACTGAAGTCCCGTTTACCCCGGTCTTATATAAGAGAAGAATAGACAGTCTGTACAAAGTCTCAAACCAGACACGCATTTGCCAATAAATTCTATGTATTCTTAGGACCATATTTATATAACAAGTTAAATAAAATATTAAATATATACAATGTTAGTTATAAAAAATGTAGTATCATGGTAATGGAATACCTAGGAAAATTAAATTATACGGACACAGAAAAACTGCTAGAAGTCTTAAAATGATATTGAAATTAATTTTAAAATTGTATATTACTTCCTGAACACCTTTAATCGTACATGTACTTTCGACTGTAAATATTTGTATTAATTATGCGCTAGTGTAAAATAAAATTATCAAGTGATGTCCTGAAACACAGGTTTATCCTAGTTCAGGGAGGCTTAAACATAACCTTTTGAAATTCATTCATTTTGTATACACTATAAATTAACATAGTTTAAGAATTAATATTATTTTACAATGTTGTTGTAATATGTATGACTAGCTGTTCCCGCAGTTTCACTCGCGTTTATCGTTACTGCGCCGCCCCCGTGGGTCGTAGCGTGATGTTATATAGCCTATAGCCTTCCTCGTTAAATAGGCTATACGTAATTATTTTGCTGCGATGTTATTTTAAAACTGCGATATCTCCTGAGATATTCATTGAAATCGAATGATGTAAAGGGCAATTTCGTTTTAAATTAAATACTTGTGATGAATAATATATTTGGATAAGGATTAATATCATGTTTATAATAATACCTTTGCAAATAATGCATTATTTTAGAACAAATTTGGTTAGTATAAAAAAGGTTATAGTGAGCCAACCATAAAAGATAGACATATGCTGTCGCAGACTTTTTTTTAGAACTTTTAAAGGGAAACAATTCTGTCATACATGATTTTTGCGAAACTTTAACTGTTTACGCAGCGCACGCAGTGGAAGCTCTCAAAAGGAAAAAAAAAGCCCTCCGATTTTGAAACATTCTTCATTGGTGCTTCGCTCCTATTGATCTTAGCGTGATGATATATAGCCTATAGCCTTTCTCGATAAATGGGCTATCTAACACTGAAAGAATTTTTCAAATCGGACCAGTACTTCCTGAGATTAGCGCGTTCAAACAAACAAACAAACTCTTCAGCTTTATAATATTAGTATAGATTAGTGTAAGGATGTATTTTAGTTTTCAGTCAATAAATAAATATTATATTATTATTTGTTTCTCTTTCACGGGTATATTCCTAATACGTTAGGAAAATACCCGGCGCTTTGGGAGCCTACACGGAGACATGGGTCCAACGTGAAGAGGCCCTTCGAGAGTTTTAATCAAAGGTGGGATGGAACACCTACAGCGGCACTAGCCGCAACAGGCGTAGGACTATTGCTACGTATGGATTCTAATATATGGGCTATGGGTATGGGTTTTTGATGGACTGGCATATTGGTAACTATGGATGATAAAACGGCGTCTGCCCTGAATACTCTAATAGCATCAATCGAATGGACAGACGGTGACTCGCCAACTCACTAGATGGGCCCCCTAAATACCCACTATAGGCATACAAGCCAGCAGCAGAAGGCAACACCGGTGCGAGCGGCTAGGGGTGTCGAGCGGTGCGGTGCCGGTTTCACCATCACGGGTCTCGTGAAAACGAAGACGCGGAGCGGGTTTCCCCGTAGTTATGCCCTTGAAAATGACACTTCCACCCCCAAGCATGTAGCTCTAGCGGCCCCCCTCTGACCGGCCCATCAAGGCAAGCCAGAGTTGAGAGTCCTACGGGCGCTCTTGAAGTTCCACCCAGCCAACCAGTAACGGCAAGCTGGGGACGAGGCCCTCACCGACTATCTGAGGCATTCAGGACCGCAGTGTCGCCACTCACATTCAGTTTGCCACAAGCTGCCCTGCGGTTTGTGCGCTTTTATTTAACTTGGTGATACATTTTTTGTTTATATCACAAGGCGAAGGTGTTAGTTTAAAAGCTAGTATACTATACCCTCCGGTATCGCGTTAGTCTCATGAGGAGGTAACGACTGTCCCAGAGGGGTTATTATTATTATTATAATCATTACGCGCATAATTTCGAAAAGTCAAATAACTTCCGAAAGTCAGAGGTGCGCGATGTGGGTTCGATCCCGAGACCCTCTGCATTGCAGTCTATTGGTCTCCCCACTGAGCTATCGCTGCTATAGATATATATATACATTATACATATAACATTATCCCTTAGATTAGATCATAGCGAAGTTACAGGGAGGACTAGACTCCTTCATTATAATATACGAATGTAAGAATGGACGAGAAAAGACTGACTAAGAAAGTTTATAAGGCTAGTGTGAATGGAACAATCGCAAGAGGTAGACCCAGGCGAACGTTTTTTGATCAGATCGGAGACGTTCTGGACAAAGGCCAGATTAAGATCACCTTAAACCGGCGAGCATGTATGAGGAATGTGATGAAAGTGAAGGAAGCCAGAGAAGTGTGTCAGGATCGTAGCAAATGGAAATCCGTAGTCTCTGCCTACCCCTCTGGGAAACAGGCGTGAATCTATATATTCGCATTACTATGTCGAGTGCGACAATGCTTTTAAAATCGTGCGCATCACTAGTTTGTACTTCTATTCCACTCGATAAATTTTAGCCTTTATTTAAAAAAGAATGTAATTCTGTTTGTCCCGATTTAAAACCCTAAATCCCGATTTGTTTCACCATCTACCCCAATTTTATTCCAATCGGACCTGGTGACAACAGTTCTGGGTCAGCGTAAAGTAAATATGTATATCTATATCTTTACGATATTCTTGTGTGTTCATTTTGTCATTTCTGGCTTTAAGTTTATCGCTAACATGTGTATAACACAGAGCTTGAAAACAATCTGTTTACGCTTGTTGCATTTCAAAATGTTACTATGAGCTTTGTAATTGGCGCATTGTTTAGCTTTATAACTACTTATTTCATATAGCACTCAGTTGTGAAGAAAATGAATGGAATATGTAAAAATGGATAGTTAGTATCCAGGTAGTGTTTGTGAAATTACACTACTATATACGGATTTTATCGCGTTGTTTATTTGACACTTTATTACAAAACTTTGAAAAACTTTTACACTACTATAATCACTATTAAACTTTACTAATTTTTAAGCTAATTAAATTATTGAAACTATTAAAACTATTTATACTATTACTATACTATTTATATTTATGTTTACACTTTCCCCGACGTTTCGTTTGCTTTTCAGCAGTCATGGTCACGGGGAGACTAAGATGGTAGTTGTCTCAATGTTCTAGTGTAGTTATTTCAAAGTACCAAAACATAATTTAATCAAGGGTGTTTCTATTTACGCAGAATGAACTCAAAGTATCATGATGTCTAGCTGTGGTTTGCTTCGCGTAAACAGAAGACAATATAGTGTTCGTGAGTTTCTGTCTTTCTTTATGGATACAACCTATCGCGTCATATAACTTTTACCTTATGTAATAATAACGAGATAGGTGAAAAACCCAGGATTCAATCTCTTCGTCTTCATGTGAGCTTGTGACCCCTATAGATATAGGGTTCTTCTGACCCACAGGGCCCATATTCAAACTCGACCGAGGTATGACCCCAAGGTGTCTGCACACCAAGTTACAAGTCAATCGGTCCAGTGGTTCCGGAGTTATGCCTGTCACTAACTGACAGACACACAGACCCACATAGTGTTTTCATTAACCTCTGAAGAAGACTCAGAAGTTAATAGCTCTATTGTTTGGTTTAAAATATTGCAGTACATGGTTAAAAGTGGTACCTATAAAGTTTATATATTATTATGATAAAATTATTTTTCCATAATTATAGTGGGTGTAGTTCTGAGCTGTTAACTAGGTTATAGAATAACCTGTATGAAGTACAGAAAAAAACAGGGGCAGAAAAGGAACTTATATAATAATTTAGGACGAAATAGGAATTATATTAAGAAATTATTTTTTTTTTTATTTCGGGGCATATAAGAAACAATTTTGGTGGCGAATGCGGAGTTTTACATTCGGGACGAAACATGAGGGTCGAATGCGGAATAAACCTTAAATTGTTTGATACATTTATTTAATGTATACAACTGTTTAGTTCGTAAACTAACTTAAGACTAACTCTATGTCTAAAAAACATAAGCTTTTATACAGTAAGCTTTTGGTGGGTGTGCCTGGCAACAGACATGGCGCGACTACCTCAGGTGGTCGACAGTTACGAGGTGTCTATTCTGGTTACCAGGCTTAGCCTGAACACATTAAGTTTATTATATTATGTAACTTATCCAAAACAATTAATAAGGTGGCCAGTACAGAGAAACAGTTAAAATACCTAATGGTTGTCTGTGAGGTCTGTAGCGATAGCTAGCACACTTACATTCATAATCTAATTAATATACAGATTTTACTTTACAACGAATATATCTATACATATAATAAAATCGTAGGAAAGTCAAAACTGTACATTGAATATTTTTTTAAAAGAATACTTGGGGCGTGATCTACAATCGATATCGAAGCCAAAAATATAGGTTTTAGAATTTTTGTCTGTTTGTCTGTATGTCTGTATGTATGTCCGGGCTAACTCAAAAAGTATTGCATGGATGTACTTCAAATTTTGCATGAATATTACTAACAGGTCGGGTCAACATATAGGCTACATATTATCAAGCTATCACCTACGGGGGAGGAGCTGTGAACCTTTATTTTTCTTACGCATTCTGTGACAGCGTGTAATCTAACGACGCATATTTAAATGTTGTTTTTGAGTACGCCATGCTATTATCTAGCTTTACACTATAAAAACTACGCCATTTAATTAACTTGGGCAGAGAAATATAGTTTAATGTATGTTAGTAGTATAAAGACAATTTTAAAGCAGCGCCATCTATGAGATTTCATAAACATCAAATCAAGTTACATGTTAACACTTTTTGGAAATTAATAATTTAAATTTGATCATGTTTGCGAGGTTAGTAGTTAGTTATTCTTAAAATTCATAGATGGTAATGTGCATGTTCCCGAGGAAAACAACAAAAATATTCTTATGATAATAGATGGCGCCACGTTTCTATCGAATCATGACTGAGTTATATATTTGTACAATCCGAATTGATTGTCAAATACTAAATTAACGCGAGCTAAGCCGCGGGCAAAAGCTAGTATCTAATACATTTTTAAATTTGTAACATCATTTACGTAGAATGTCCGACATTAGTAAATTAAAAAAAAATACTTTACAGGAATTGAAAAATGCTTGATTTCAAGTAGGTAATGAAAGAATTTTTTAAATCGGTCCAGTAATTTTCAGCTTGATTATTATAAATTGTTAAAATAAAAACAAAAATTAAAAATGCAAAACTTTCTTCTATAATATTAGAGAAGAGATTTATTTGTAGAACTTTAGTGTCTCAGAACATTTACCTATACACAATAATTTGATGTTCTGGAGTTCAGACTCGGGATAGGCTAACATACAATTGCCCATGGGTAAAACATTCTTTACGCAGGTCAATCCCTACTAAATTGAAAGTTTGGGCCCTGGGACTTATTAATAGTTAAGGCAAAGGAAGTTTTTACCGGAAATTGAATTATTGGTATATCCGTGGGTATCATCGGTATCCTTTGAATATGAGCTAACTCACCAGTTGCAGGCCCAGTTATAATGGTCGCTACAATTAAGTTGTCTTTCAGTTCTTTTATGAGTAGTCTCGTCCCGTTACACATGTTTGGAGGGCTTTAAGTTCTCAAAAGCATGATTGGCGTCCCAATTTTTAATTATAAATTGTGAGGTGTTAGTCCTGCAGGGTTAAGTGAATTTAAAAATTCCTGTGGGTAATGAACTGCATCTTCTGTATTAGAAACTGTGTCTATCGATTTGTAATGTTTAACCTGCCCGGGAACTTTTTGTGTGATGATATTATTTATTTCGTCGACCGTCTCATTCCGAGGCGACACAATTGCTCTAGAACACAGCCAATGAAAGACTTTTTCAAGTAAATTTTCAGGGTATACCGCATCTATCAAATTTTCTAAACTATAAACTATTTGGCCCAGAGACTCATCTAAAAGAGCTTCATAAGTGGTTAAATTTGGAGACGGAAAAATGCCTTTACCAAGTTTTAACAATTGTTGTGGAAAATTGATTTGGGTTTTAAGCGTTAAAGATTCGTATACCAGGTGGCAGCCTGGTGGCGCAAATCCTTCGTCTTGCACGTTCCCTATATGTGTGTGTGTGTGCGTGTGCGTGTGTCAAATGCATGGTTGTGGGTGTCATGTTTTTAGTCGAATGTTTGTGTGCCGGGCTATTCTGCCACAAACAGAGTTTTTGCATTGTACATACAATAAACCACCTGTTTGTGACAGAAAAATATCTGGTCCACGTAGTATTCGTACGAAAAAGGCGATCAAAGCAGTCAAGGAAAGAATTCGAAGAAATCCTGTCGGAAAGCAAAAGATTTTATCTCGGGAAATAAATATAGCACCTAGAACCATGTCGCGTATATTAAAAAATCACTTAAGACTTGCAGCCTATACGAGACGCACTGGTCATTATTTAACTGATAATTTAACAATGAATAGGGTGGTAAAACCAACAAATTCTTAAGCGGTACAAAAAGGGAGGTAACAGAAAAATAAAATTTACTGACGAGAATTTTTTACTATTGAGCAATGTTTTAACAAGCGGAATGACCAAGTTTATGCTCAAAACTCTATAGAAGCTTCCCAATTAGTCAGCGGAGTACAACGTGGACATTATCCAATTTCGGTGATGTTTTGGTGGAATGTTAGCTATCAAAGAGCGACTGAGTCATATTTTTGTGAAAAAGGTGTTGAAACATCCGCGCAATTGTATCAAGATACGATTCTTGAGAAGGTGGTTAAGCCTCTTAACAACACCATTTTCCATAACCAAGAATGGTTGAAAACGAAATTTCGGACTTAATCAGAGCTGAAGACTGGCCGTCATTTAGTCCGGATCTTAATCCGCTCGATTATGATTTATGGTTAGTTTTAGAGAGTATGGCATGCTCTAAACGCCATGATAATTTGGAGTCCCTAAAACAATCCATAAAATAGGCAGTGAAGAATTTTCCCATAGAGAGAGTGCGTGACTGACCTCAACGTTCAAAAAGTCTTAGACTGTATTAAAGCCAATGGAGATTTTTTTGAATGAGCTTCATATATTTTTAATGTAATAACATGAAGCTCATACATAGTTTATACATTAGTATAATAATAATTTATGTATAAACTAACACACATTACAGTAAAAACATGTTTTATGCAATAGAAAAAAAAATCCTTGTAACAAGATATATGGCAAGACTAGGTTATGGTATATGTTACTTGAGAAACTATCAAAAGATGTATTCTCAGTTATCAGAAACTTTCGATGGTTATTACACCTTGTCAGACACAATAGAAGTCTGGCATAAGTGCGAGCGCGATATACATAAATTTCAGAAAATGTCATTCTTTCGCTGTTAATAATTCCAACAATGTATATAATCAAGTGTTATTGAAGAGTTGTCATGCTCGGAACATTAGGAAGCAGATACTAAGATTATGTACCATTTGTGTGACATCAACTAACAAGCAAATTTATTTATTTATTGGTTTACCAACATTTGTTACACTTATACATGTTCAAAACTATATGCTATATACTATCTAAGCGTACCAAATCAAGCGGTAAACACAACATTCACAAACTAAAAACGGATAGGTAAGAAACAATGTCTTGTAAGTAAGTACACACAATATTGCATATTATATTATATGCAAATATAGTAATCCGAACTGTTGATACTGATATTGTTGCTATAATGCTCGTTCATTTATGCACTACCTAAAATCTATCCGTAAGGGTACCGCAAATAACTTAAGATACCTAACGAAGATATAAGCAGAGTTGCAAAAATCTTTTTGTCAAAGTTTACATGGATTGCAAGCAATCATAGGATGTGATTATAATCCTACATTTTTCAAGAAAGGAAAATTAAAACCTTACAAAATACTAAAAAAATATAAAGAATACTTACCAAAAAGCTTTTAATAAGTTCGGTGACAACGAATTAATTGAATATAATGATGAAAAACAAAACGTCTTTAATATTATTCAGATATTTGTATACAATGTTGGAGCGATAAATGATGTTGATGCCACTCGGTTTCAAATGCTCATCGATTTGTATACGGTTTGTGATGTGAACGAAGCTTTTAACCGCAAAAATTGCGAAATTGCGACATTAGCAGTCTACTACCTTCTAAAACTGAGCTATTATTGCAATTTTTGCGAGCAAACTATATACGTACTATTTGTAACAATGCTCCCTTGAAAATCCAACCACGTACCTACAAAACAAAAAATAATGGTGGGATACTGGCAAATGACCAATACCATTTTAAATGGTTTGAAGCTACCAAGTTATGTCAGTGATTCTCTAAATCTCTACATGGTATGTTATTATAATATTGTTGTCGGCCTGGATGGCGTAGTGGTTGGTGTAACCGCCTGCCACGCATGAGGTCGCGGGTTCGATTCCCGCACAAGTCAAACATTTGTGTGCATGAACATGGGTGTTTGTCTTGGTCTGGGTGTTTCTATGTATAATATGTATGTATTTACAAAAAAAAGTATATATGTATGTTTATCCATTGTCTAGTACCCATAGTACAAGCTCTGCTTAGTTTGGGCTAGATGGTGTTGTGTGTATGTGGTAGAATATATTATTATTATTTGTTTCTCTTTCACGGGTATGTTCCTAATACGTTAGGAAAATACCCGGCCCTTTGGGAGGCTTACACGGAGACATGGGTCCAACGTGAAGAGGCCCTTCGAGAGTTTTAATCAAAGGTGGGATGGGACACCTACAGCGGTACTAGCTGCAGCAGGCGTAGGACTATCGCTACGTATGGATTCTAATATATTGGCTATGGGTATGGGTGTTTGATGGACCGGTATATTGGTAACTATGGATGATAAAACGGCGTCTGCCCTGAATACTCTAATAGCATCAATCGAATGGACAGACGGTGACTCGCCAACTCACTAGATGGGCCCCCTAAATAGCCACCATAGGCATACAAGCCAGCAGCAGAGGGCAACACCGGTGCGAGCGGCTAGGGATGTCGAGCGGTGCGGCGCCGGTTTCGCCATCACGGGTCTCGTGAAAACGGAGACCCGGAGCGGGTTTCCCCGTAGTTATGCCCTTGAAAATGACACTTCCACCCCCAAGCATGTAGCTCTAGCGGCCCCCCTCTGACCGGCCGATCAAGGCAAGCCAGAATTGAGTCTTACGGGCGCTCTTAAAGTTCCACCCCAGCCAACCAGTAACGGCAAACTGGGGACGAGGCCCTCACCGACTCTCTGAGGCATTCAGGACTGCAGTGTCGCCACTCACATTCAGCTCGCCACAAGCTGCCCTGCGGTTTGTGCGCTTTTATTTAACCTGGTGATACATTTTTTGTTTATATCACAAGGCGAAGGTGGTAATATTATTATTATTATTATAATCTAATAATGTATGTTGGAAATAAATAAAGTAGTTTTATTGTGTAGAATGGTTATAACACAATAAAACAATTTTTGCATTGGATTTCTTTTTTATTTTATTTTGCTCGTCAAAATGACCACACTCCACCTGATGGTAAGCAGTCGTGTGGTCTAAGAGCAGTGGCCTCCACATCGCCCCCACAGTAGCCGAGGCGATGTTGAGGTCTCTACTTTGACGGCCTGAGAAGATGCTTTTTCACGCCCCGCTTAAAGAACCCAGGATTGAAGGAAGAAGGAAACACGTGCCTTGGCAGAGAATTCCATGCCTTGGTCGTTCGGCAGAGATATGAGGACCCAAACTTTATGGTACGCGCTTGTTAGTTTCAAATCGATATAATTTGTATATATTATAGCTATGTATTTCATATTGGTATGTAAAAATGTACAAAATAATAAATCATTGATAATTAAATACAGTAAACAATATCGTCGGTAGTTAAATAAAAAGACGTGAATCATACTTGTTTGTCGTCGCCTATAAAAACGAATGTTCCGAACGGATTGACTCACTTTGTATCGAGACGTTGACTGGTACGGAGCTCTCTGAGGTTTAAACGGCGACGGTCAGTACTGACACATATAATTTAGAAGATAAGTATAATTATAATTACTATGTAGAAGGTTATAAAATGATTTCCATATAGAATGATTTTAATATCAAATTATGCTATATACTATGTACATTCTATTGGTCTGTTACATGTTATAATGATGTATTTTATTATAGATTATTAAATAGAGTTAATATATATAATATCGTTGTTATTCAATAAATGTTTCCCAATCAAATATTTCTTTTACTCTTGTTATAAAATAATAATGGAATATTTAGTATAATCAGTATGAAAATAATAAATTGCATTTTTAAACATTGGGTATTTGCTTATCTATTACGCTCTAATCGACTCTACCGTGTAAGTATGGCATCTGAGCCCAGCACGCGTTGTTCTGGATAGGAAAGGGGAGGGCGGGATAAGGTGGAATAACTCTTCAGAGCACTCCCCGTGGTATATTCTGTAGAAACATGCCAATGAGGCAATGTCCCTACGGAGTTGCAGAAGTTCCAGTGAACTCGTGACCTCGGGATCTCCGATGATACGGACAGCCCGCCACTGTAACCGGTCGAGAGCGTCCAGCAAGTACTGCGCGGAGCCATCCCAAAGATGAGAACAGTACTCCACGCAAGGGCGCACTTGTGCCTTATACAATAGGCACAGTTGTCCAGGCGTGAAGAACCGCCTCACCCTGTTCAGAACTCAGAGTTTTCGCGAAGCTTGCTTAATGACGCTCTCGATATAGGTTTTCTGATTAAGGGAGCGGCAAAGATCCATACCTAAGATGGAGAGGCTGTCACGTATCACCAGTGGAGTGTTCTTCAGAGAAGGGAGGGGAAGGATTACCATTGAAATAATTATACTCTTCTGTAGTGAACTTATTTTTTTATAAAATATTAAGATTTTGATTAAATTAAATATTATTAATCAATTTATTATATATTCAGTGAAAGAATATCTATGTATTTTTTTTTGCCATTTGTTGCAGACGAGCAAGTAGCCCACCTGATGGAAAGTGGTAACCGCTGCTCATGGACTTCAGCAATGTCAGGACACAGCAAAGCCGCTGCCTACCGTGAAAGACGAACTCTCTTTAAACCTCGTTTGAAGAATGACATATCATAGCGCTCGGGAAACACCAAAGCATTTACCGCGCGCTCGCACCTACGCCAGACTTTTGATGTGTCTGACAAGGTGTAATAATCATCGAAAGTGTCTGATAATTGAAAATACATCTTTTGATAATTCGTCAAGTAACATATATACCTATAAAATTCAGCTTTTATGCTATGACGTAAGTATAATCATAATTCATTGTAATTTAAGAGTGTCTGACAGGGCGTTGCAACTGTACTAAGTGTCTGGCAATGGACGACGTGATTTCTAATATGATTCCTAATAAAATATATAAAATTCAGCTTCATGCTTTAACGAATTTGAGGTGCAATTTTATACACCTTTGCTACCTGCTACTTTTCAAAGAAATCGTGATTCAAACTTCATAGTCGGGAATAATTTTTACCTGCATTAGGGTCATATACAGATAAACTTTTAGGTTTTATAAAATAACGAAGGTCTGATCGTCACGGGCTCTTGGACGAGCTTATGAAACCATTTTTGTGATATTCAATCAAATATTTATTTTAATAAATTTACCCTTACCATACCTATACATTCCATGATTCTAGGTAGTTATCTGTAGTTTTCACCTGGTTGCCAAAAGGTAGAGCACTACAGAAATTTGTAAAAAGATGGTCAAACACACGTGGACTGTTGGGATTGCCTGACTAAATTCGCAACAGTCAATAATATCACTAGACCTTTGAAAGATTGATTTTATAATTGGTTAGGTTTCTAGAAGTTGTTGGTTTCGTTA
The DNA here is from genome assembly GCA_963564715.1 of Catocala sponsa. NCBI lineage: Eukaryota > Metazoa > Arthropoda > Insecta > Lepidoptera > Erebidae > Catocala > Catocala sponsa. The sequence continues at coordinate 7,353,903 of OY751336.1, forward strand.
TTACAGAAGTCGTGTGTATTGATGCGCAATAGATTCCTCTGACAACAATCATCTTTAAAGGGGTAAGGCTTAAGTCTTGTCATATTAAGAAAAGGCCCGTCCCCAGCAGTCGGACAGTTTACATCCAGAGCTCATATTATTATTCTATAGAGAGAGACATATTCTTTATTATTACCATCTACATCTCTTGTCCAGAATAAATGTAGAAGATCTAAGAAATAGCATGAGTTTGCACATAAACGTAAGCAATACGTAAGATCGCGTTAAATCAAGACTCACTACGATGTGACGGTTGGTTTCTAAACAAGAATTCTAAAAATTGTAATACTACTACTAATACTAATAGTAATACTAATAAGAGCTGTGATATGTTACAACATAGTCTATAATAAGAACAATCTTTTCAGAATAGGCTTAGTAGTACCAGAAATTGCGCCTACCTCCTACAGCCTAATATAATCCAGTATTCGTCCGATGAACTACATCCCGAGTGCACCTGTGTCGAAATATTTAATTTTATATTTAATATTTTGTAGAAATTATTGAATTTTTTGGTGTTTGAAAACTCGGTACCTCTCTTACTATCTTGTGGAGGTACCCATGAGAAGCCGACGCCATATTTATATTTGTATGGCTCCATCCCATTCATCATTACTAGTGAGTACAAACTTATAATTCATCTAAGAAAGTTTAAAAATTGATCCGGCTACTGAGGCTCGATCCCGCGCCAACTCGTGCTGTTGCATGGCCAGTCATTACCTGTGTCAGCCGGAAGGTGAGGGCACCATGCCGCCTCTCCAGCCACTCCTCGAACACGGGACTTACCGCCACGATTGTGGCGTGCCCGGCACTGGGATGCACAAGTCGATTTCTCCATTCCTCCACCAGGACCTGGCGGAGCTCGGACCGTGCCGCCTCTAGAGCGCGTGGAGGTGGTCCTTCGCCCCGAGCCAGCGCCTCCTGGCGCCAACGACAGAGCAACGCCAGAAGCGCCACTTCCAGGTCCCAGGGCATCGATCCGGCGAGGAGGCTCGCTGCCTCGAACGAGATCGTGCGGTAGCCTCTAATTAACCTGACGGCCATTGCATGCTGAGGCGCACGAAGCGCTAAAATGTTACGGGCCGTCAGGTTATCTCCCCAAACTGGGGCTCCATAAAGGGCCATGGACCGCACGACCCCCTCGTAGAGCCTCCGGCAGGAGGTGCCTGGCCCCCGTAGGTTGGGCAGCAGACGCGCGAGCGCACCTGCAGCACCCAGAAGGCGGGGGGCCAATCGACGAAAGTGGGCTACAAAGTCCCATCGGCTGTCGAGCAGGAGACCCAGATACTTAAGGGTTGGCTCGACAGCGATGTGGACCCCTCCTACTATGATATGGGACCCTGGAGGTGGCCGTTTCCGAGGACCGTGGAAACAGACAGCCTCGGACTTGGACAGGGCCACCTCAAATCCCAATCGCCGGATACGACTCACGACTTGTGCAACCCCAGCGGTCGCCAATATGGCAGCCGCCCGGTGCGACTTACTCCTCGCCGTGACAAGAGTATCGTCGGCGTAACAAATAACGCCGACGCCACGGAGGAGCGCACCTCGCAGCACCCAGTCGTAACCGATGTTCCACAGGAGCGGACCCAGAACCGATCCCTATGGAACACCGCACGACATCTCTCGCCGACTCCAACCGTAGTGACCCGGGTAGATCACTACCCTTTCCAACAAATATGCCCCGACAATGCGGCGGAGGTAGGTCGGCACTTGGTGAAACATAAGTGCCTCCTTAATACAACTCCAGGGCAAGGTGTTAAAGGCATTCGCGATGTCCAGGGACACCGCGAAGATGACCTCACCCAGGGACACCGCATCCTCCGCCAGGCTCCTCACGCGCAGAATAGCATCGATAGTAGAGCGCCCGCGGCGGAAACCATACTGGTTGTCCGCCAAATCCGGGCTCACTGAAGAGAGCCGCTGGACGAGGCGCTTCGCAATAATGAATTCGAATAATTTAGCGACCTCGTCCAGCAACACGATGGGCCGGTAGGCGGATGGGGAGTCCGCCGGGCACCCTTCCTTCCTGATCAGGACCAGTTTCCCCACCTTCCACTGACGTGGAAACTGGCCCTGCTCTAAGCACTTACTGAGAAGCCCTCCTAGTCGGGGCGCGAGCTCTTCTAAAGCCAGGGCCCACGCACGGCCTGGAATACCGTCGGGCCCTGGGGCGGTGTTCTTGGAGCGAAGTCTTGCCACCGCCGCTCGCAATTCTACTTGGGTCACTACGGGAACCACGTCGTCGTCTAAGTCCGCGTTGGATGCCGTGGAAGGCGGAACCATCGGTGGAGGAGTATGCTCCGCCCGTGAAGGGAAAAGAGCGGCCACCACTTCCTCAACTACTTGGGGCTGGAGACTCTGGGACAAGGGGGGCGCCCAGGGGCGAAGCTTGCCCTTGACCATAAGATATGGACGCCCCCAGGGATTACGGTCCAGAGTCCCCAGAAACTCTTGGCGGGCCTGATCTTTGGCCCGCTTAATAGCAATTTTGAGCCGTTTTTTGGCCGCTTTATAGGCCTCATACAGTTCCGCCTCCTTAGCAACAAAATCGGGAGGGCGGCGACGCCTCCTACGAAGCCGGATGTATTGGCGTCGGGCTACCACGCAAGAATGGCGTAGTTGGCCGATGTGATCCGACCACCAGTACACCCGGCGCCCGGCTGGAAAATGGCGAGGTACTCTAGGCATCGCCGCATCATAGATTTGAATCATGGCCTCCCGGAACCACTCGGCCTCCATTTCGATATTGTCAGGCCTGGCCGGTGCTGACACCCAGGCCTGAACGATGGAGGCTTCCAGGAGGACCTCCCGATTTAGCTTTTTCAAAGCCCAACGCGGACCGCCCTCAATCGGGGCCCTTGAGGCTGGGGGGTCGGAGTTTTGGGCGGAGACGTCGAACCGGATGTAACGGTGGTCCGACAACGTCTCCACCTCCTCGACGACGCGCCAGCCCTGGACACGGCATGCTAGGGCGGGGCTAGCAAAAGAAACATCAACGATGGAACCGCCCCGCTGACGCACGCACGTGTGCACTGACCCACGGTTGAGGACTTGCAGGCCGTTCTCTACGGCCCACTCCTCGAGCAGTTCACCCCTCGCGTCCGTGGTCACTGAACCCCAAGCCGCAGATTTTGCGTTGAGGTCCCCGACAACGAGCACGGGCCGAGGGTGGCTACGAGCGACGACGACGGTAAGTTCGAGGAGATACTCCTCAAAGTCGGCGAGAGGTCGGTTGGGTGAGAAGTAACCACCCACCACAACCGCTTCTCCTACGAGTGCTGCGACATAGCCCCGTCCTCGGATGACGTTCTCGAAGGACGGAGTACCGGCGGCGGCCATTGAAATTATTGCCACCAACCCATCGAGGTCCCCTACCCAGTCAGCCCTGGGAGGGACAAAATAGGGCTCGGCGACAACAGCGACATTGATTGACCACTGCGCCATGCTCTGGAGGAGAAGGTCCTGAGCCCTGGCACAGTGGTTTATATTGCATTGGAGGAGGCGGAGGAATGGAGCCATTACGTCTCCATACAGACCTCCGCCCCCTCAACCGCGGGAGTGGCGACCCTGGGTAATGCTGACTGGCTAAGCGACGATGAGGGTAGGGGGAGCCTTGGGGAAGTTTTATGGCTGGTCGCGCACTCTTTGCCACCCGCCCGGTGCTGCGCAGGTTTGCCGGCCGCCGCACACAGAATACAGTGCTGTGGGGCTTCGCAAGTGGCGGCCAAGTGAACAGGCTGACCACAGTGAAAACAGCGGCCAGTGCAATCAATCCGCGAGTTGCACTTCACGCCTACGTGGCCGCTGGATAGACAACGGTAACACCGGACAGGCCTGGGCTCCAGAACTTTAATATGCGCCGACACCCACCCCACTAAAATACGTCGGCTATCAGCCAAATTTTTGCCGGCTGTAACAGGACAGCAAATAATTGCTGTCCCCATTCCGTCGCGGCCCGTCTTTATTTCGCCACACCTAACTTGACTCTCTGAGCAGCCTCCGGATTTGGCGACAGCAGCGATGACTTCTTCCTTTGCGACAGAGTCGTCCAAGCCGCTAATGCGTATATCGACGCACTTTTGCGGCCTGGAGACGCGGGCCTCGTCTGCCTCCAAAGTCTGACGGAGGCTTTCCGCCAGACGGTTCGCTTGGTCGCCGCTAGCGACCCCTGGTACTTCTATGAGGCGGGCACCGGTCTGGGTTGTCCGGCACCGCAATCCCGATGTAATTCCCAGCTTGCTAGGGTTGATTGCAGACCGCGCCTTCTTAAGCAGCTCCGCTACGTAGTCCCTCGCTCGATGGCGGCCGGCTGCAGAGTTAAGACCACTGCAGTGGAGCGAGGAGCTAGGAGCTCTTTAGCTGCCTTTTTAGCCTGTTTCGCCTTTTTTGTCGCCTTCCTTTTCTTATTTGCAGCCTCCTTCCTCTTACCCACAACCTCCCACCTGTCGGTTTCGCAGGTGGGCGCTGCGGGGCGCTCCTTGGGAGCTGTAGGCGTGGCCACAGTTTTCGGCTTCCTTTTGCCCTTTGCATAGGCCGGGGTCGTTGTGACGGCTGCTGGAGTGGTAGGAGGGGGCCGCGGAGTCCTCAACTTAGCCGCGTATGATGCTGAAGGCGACGTAGGCGGCGGGGAGGCAGAAAGCTGAAGTTTTCTCCTAATTTGTCGGTCTGCTGCCAACGGAGGGCGCAGCAGCCGACCCTCCATCACGGAGAGTTTGACACGGAATTCGCCGAGTTCCTTTCGAACCAGCGCTACTAACTCGGATTCGGTGCTTTGATGTGACTCTTCGTTGCGCTTTTCCAGCTCCTCTTGTCTTCTCTTCAGGTCGGCTATTTCCAAAGCTAAGCGTGCATTCTCTGCCTGTAGTTTACGCGCTTCGTCACTGGCTGACCGGCTGCAGGCGGCCTCCGCAATCTCTTTGATGGCCTCGATGGACACCTTCAGGGACTTTTGGCACGTCCCTTTGAGGCCCTTTGATTTCTTGGACACCAAGCGGATGGCCTCTAAGGCATCGTCAACCCGGGTCTGCAGGTGCGAAGTAGGCAGGTCTTCGACATCCGGCTCCGCCACTAACTGATACCGTGGGTTGGGGGCGCCCGCGTCCTCGTCGTGCTGTTGGCACTTTAGGAGACGGCACGGTATCCTCGCTGGAGCCGTCCGACTCCGATCCTTGCGCGGAGGTGCGCGAGCGTTTCCGCGAAGCTTCCACGTGTGTTGTCTGCGAGATAACCTCAACAACTTCACTTGCATGCTCAGAGTGCACGCTTGCTTCCATTTCGGATCGCGCAGGACTAGGCGTGCGCGAACCACTCACTCTGTCAAACGTCGTTTTATTTAAAATTGTTTTATTTATTGAATCCATATTGAATCCCACGAGTATGGGAGAAAGGGTGGTCAACCCGGGCAGAGATCCCGATACCCGGGCAAGCCTACTACACTCAGGGGGTCGGCCGGTGCCGTGAGGGGGCCGCACTAATGACTGAACTACCCATCAGTCATGCATCTCCTCGCCGTGCGGCAGCAACTTGAGATTCGGGGTGGTTTTTATAGAGGGCCACGCCCTCGCAGTCCGGGCGGTGAAACCAAGACCCTCGGTCCCGTCAGCAGCCGCGAGACGTGATCCACGACGCTACACAATACGGGATTACGATTTGTTCTAGACAGTGACAACAGGGACAAAAGTCAAAAGAAAGGGAGGACAACCAAAACAAAAAGGGGGGTTGAAGAAAGGGGAAAGAATCGTCAGGGCGACGAGAAGAGACCCTGTTGTCTGTTCAGCGGCAGGGTGAAGGCACGCCGAACCCGTCAAGGGGCTCTCCCATGTCCACTCTATAACAGAGCGGTACTGGGAAAGCCGGGCCCAATGAGGGCCTCCAGCCTGGGGATGGGTCTAGCGTCCATCCCCCCGCCACCGGTGCCAAACGCGACGGCACAAGGCACCGGTTGTCAGAATATGGGCCGCCAGCAACAATGAAGAGCATTATTGCTGGCGCCCAGGGTGTACCACGGGGAGGTTTTCTGACACACACTCCAAATTCCTATGTTTACATTAAGTTTATATATATTAAAAAATTATGTCTTATTCATGGAGTTAAAAGCCCTAGATATAGCATAGATGTTTCACGTTCTTTACTCATGCAGTGCTTTATAGTTGTTTATTTGTATTATTATTTTATAATTTTCTTATTGAATTTTAAATGTGTATTAATATATTTAACGATAGTGTATTATGATTTATATCTGAGCAATATACAAAAATGTAAATTCAATTTACCTTTAGGTTTTATTAGCGGCAGTCTGGACTTTAATACTATAGCACGTATTCACGTAAATCATACCTCCCTCCAACTTTTCTGAAGTCATTACTATTGAATATTTATTTTTCCGTAATGGATAAATTGGTAGTTTACTATCAGAATTGCAGGGGTATTCGTACCAAACTCAATCTATTATATTGTCCAATTGTTATGACATCATAGTTTTGACTGAAACCTGGCTTACCTCTCAAATTTCTGACAGTGAGTTTATAGATGACCGCTACATAGTATATAGATGTGACCGCAATCGTGCTGCTACTAATAAAAAAGAGGGCGGGTGGGTTCTAGTGGCTGTCATGAAAAACCTGCGCTCCACTCTTGTAAGCCTTAACCAGCCAACTACACCACACATTGAACACATTGTTATACAGCTCCCCGGCACTAATTATGATAACTGTTTAATTAGTGCAGTGTATATTCCCCCTAAATCCCCTCAAGAAATTTACCATACTCATTTTAACATTCTGCATTACATATTAGATAATTTATATCCAAATCAAAAAAATAGCACGATCTATTTATTTGGTGACTACAACTTACCTGATGTCAGCTGGCAACCGCATGATAATAGTAATACAACAGCACTATGTTGGAATGGTAGTTCTTCAGTAAGCGAACATATGTGTAACTTTATGGCCTAGTCAAATTCTTTTCAGTATAACAACATCACAAATTACAGAGGCCGCTCCTTGGACTTATTAATAAGCAACATAGATTGCACTACTAATACTCCAGCATGCACATTATTACCCACTGATGATCATCATCCACCTTTTTGTACAACTATAATATATAAATCGCAAATTAAAACTATATCACAAACTAAATCAAAGAAGTATAATTATTATAAAGCAAATTATGAAATAATTAATAAACACATATCTGAAATCGATTGGGTTGATACTATCAATCATTTGTCAGCTGAAAATAGTATTAGTATATTTTATGAGGTTATATATAGTTCAGTTAAAAATCATACTCCCATATCTCAAACTAAGTCATCTAAATTCCCGGTATGGTTTTCTACATCACTTATACGTACTTTCAACAGCAAAAAAAAGGCATGGATCAAATGGAAAACGTATAATAATACATCGGACTATGAACAATTTTCTTATCTTAGGCGTAGATTCCAAGAACAATGCAGAAATAACTACACAAACTACATTAACAGTGTGGAAGATAACATACAAAAAATGTAAAAAGTTTGTGGAGTTACATTCATAATCGTAAAAGTAATGTTGGTATACCGGCGACTGTCTTTTATAAAAATCAAAACTGTAATGATCCGGACATGATATGTAATTTGTTTTCAAACTTTTTTCAATCAGTTTATGAATCATCAACATTTAGGGAGAAAGAATGGTTGCCCCCTGAAACTTTTACAGATAACTGCGTTGTTATGAAACATATCACTATTAGCCTTGACCAAGTGTTAAAAGCATTAAAAACCCTAGACACTAGTAAAGGTATTGGACTTGACGGGTTGCCACCTTACTTTCTATATAGAACAGCTGATAGTATATGTATCCCACTTCACATTATTTACAATAAATGTATTTCGGAAGGAACTTTCCCCGAAGTGTGGAAGATAGCCAATATCACGACAGTACATAAATCGGGTTCGAAGCATGACATTGAAAACTATCGGCCCATATCTATACTATCTACCTTGTCGAAGCTTTTCGAAAGACTTGTACATAATGCAATTTACCCTATAATTCATAATATTATACTACCTCAACAACACGGATTTGTACAATAACTAATTTACTAATTTTTACAGAATTAGTTTTTAATTCTATGGATCAACAGATACAAGTGGATGCAGTGTACACGGACTTTCGGAAAGCTTTTGACAAGGTGGATCATGAGCTGCTACTGTACAAATTAGCGTATAACGGCATTCGCGGGGATCTCCTTCGGTGGTTTACATCATACGTGACAAATAGATCGCAGAGGGTTGTTATAAAAGGTCATCAATCGCAGTCTGTGGTTGTTACTTCTGGCGTGCCCCAAGGCTCAATATTAGGACCACTATTATTCATTATATTTATAAATGATATAGGTAGTTGCTTCACAAATTCAAAATTCTTATTGTACGCAGATGATCTAAAAATATACAGGACAATTCGCAACGATTTGGATATTAATCTGCTACAAGCTGATCTAGATAGATTTTCTGAATATTGTAAAAAAAATAAAATTCAGCTAAGCATACCTAAGTGCGTCACCATCACATTTAGTAAAAATAAAAATATTATACCTAATACTTACTATCCCAAGTAGTTCTCCGTAAAGTTACCTCTGTGAGAGACTTAGGTGTGCTACTAGACAATAAGCTGCACCTCGATCAGCATGTTGATAAAATTGTGGCCAACGCCTATCGTATGTATGGATTTGTGTTGCGATCAACAACCGATTTTAAAAAACCTGACACCTATTACCACCTTTATAAAGCACTCATAAGGTCACAGCTGGAGTATGCTGTTGTGATATGGAACCCCCTTTACAAAAAATACGAAGATAGCTTGGAAAGAGTTCCGCGGAGATTTGTTAAGACAATCCACTATCGCTGTCGCTACAACTTAACTGCCCGTGACAATCTCAACAAAATGACTAAGCTATGGGATTTGAAGTCTAGACGGCTTTTCTTAGAAACCATGTTTCTTTTTGACTTGTGTAGTAACAAGTATGATTGCTCAGATATTACCAACAAGTTATGCTACATCGTGCCTAGAACTGTAGTAAGGCGCAAGGTGCGCACAAATCCATTGTTTGCGGTCTCCACCTGTCGCACTAACGCTGGTGTACGCGCCCCTTTACATCGTATAACTAAAAACTATAATACTCATTTCACGGATTTGGACATATTTACATTATCTGCTACTAGATTTAGAAGTGCTCTGGGTAAAAAAATTAGTAAAATCACATAGGTATTAGATATCCATACTCATTTATTGCTTTTTATTTTTTGTATATATTTTCCTCACCTATTTTATTTTTGTATTTTAAAATCCTTTTTTTTTTAAGCAGGTTCATAAAACTCGGTTCACTCGAGATTAAGTATACAATTTATATTATACATAAAACGTGGATAACGCTGTGAGCTACACATTTATAAAATTTATTGATAATACTAGTTGTAAGATGATTGTGTAACTGTTTGTTTTCCCTGATTAAATAAATAAACTAGTCAGACTGACATTATTCTACAGGCAAATTCGCCAAGTTAGTTCAAGGTTTCTAGAGTTTACAAAACGTAGTTTCCGAAACATGTAACTTCGTAAGAAATACATACATAGACAAAATCAAAGCGCTAAGGTAAAGCAATCGGAAAAAAGGTTTTAAATAAATTGCTCCATATTGAACATGTAATGTAATTTTAAAAAAAAGCTATGTATCCCTTAAAATAGTCGTAATAGATGTATAGTAAACTTAACAATCACTGTAACAGTTATAATATTACTACGGAAACGATAAAATTTACCATTTTCATAGGATAGAGGTAAGTTCGTTCGTTTGTGCGGGTAGTAAAAGTATTTTAGTATCTTGGGGTTACGAAACATGCACTTAGCACCAGCCCTGAAAAAGAGCGAGAGGAGCGGCCGCGCTCTAGGCGCCAGGTGGCAAGAGGCGCCAAATAGCTAAATGGGAAAAACTATTTCCAGTGCAAAGGATGATGGGCGTTTTGGGCCCCATGTCCAATCAACATGAATTTACCATCATTGGATAGCTCTTTTCAAGAATACAAAAAACTACTATGCGACAAACCCGTATGAATTGTCCGTTTTGAAATATGGTCTTCAGAAGATACTGGATATTTAGTGCAAAATAAATTTAAAAAAATCATATCGCCTGTTTAACTTGATCGATTTTGATATTGATAATACAGTGTAACTCTATTATAAAGACACTCAAGGGACTGTGCATATTTTGACGTTATAGAGAGTTGTCGTTAAATGGAGAGAAGAAAAAGTTTGTCGAATTTTTTGGTTATTTTCCATATTGTGGACACGGTAGAGCTACTAAATCCAAATCATCTACCAACATCACTTATCTTCTCTCCCGCCTCTATTGCGCGTATCAGTAAAACTTTTTCGTCAGTACACAGTGATTTTCTCTTACTTGCCATGTTTACAGTTAGTTGTGAGCAATTAAGAATATAATAACATATAGATAATCCATGACTCCTACTAGCAACAGTCTACACGTGCAAGCAATCCCAATTTGTAAATAAAAGAACGGATTTCTTAGAAAGTTCGGTATGTATGATGCCGACAGTCGAGTCTATTACGGGCTAGGATAATAAAGCGACAAAAGAACGTACAAAGCTGCGCAGTTTTTACTAATTTTTACTAATATAGTATCCATTGTTTATAGTATTTAGGATATGCTAGACACGAGGGCTACAATGAGCCAGCATTATTTTTAAATAGCATCGTTATAGATATTGTATAGTATGATATATAAAAATAAACGATAAAACTTACTTCGAACTTGTTTTATTTACCTAAATAATGAAAAACATTAATAATTATTATAATAATATCGCGCCAAAATGGATAAAAATGACAATAAAAGTATGTGTGTACGGGTCAATCACCGTACAATAGGTTATTAGGTAGCTATAAAGTCGTGTCAGCATACTTGCGCCACCGCAACGTATCGCTCGATCATTTATTCATTATATAAAATTAGTTTAGTACGCAATTTGTATCCATACCGTGCGCGACTCATTACCTTTAGAATTAAGTCACCTCTTTGTAGTACTGAAATACAGTGATCTTTTTAATCTTTCATCCTAGTTTATCTTAATCTTACCCCTACCCCGAACATTGGTCCTTCGAGCCGGATGCGGGACCGTGACGCGTGTGCTTATTTATTATCTCATTAAATTGTGCTGTGTACGTGTCTCGCGAAACGTAAAAACCGTACCTTGGAATACAGTGCGTGTCCGCGTGTGTATTAAGCTCACATCTCATTGATCCTGATTGACCTCGGCACTCCGCTAAGGTGGCACTATCCTCACATCTGACATCGGTGCCAGTCAGAGTGCCACGTCACCTCACCCCGTGCTTTGCGTTATCCCAGAAATACAAAGCTTAGGTAAATTCTTGCAGCCGTAGCAAGAAAGAAGAAATCGCACCTGTGATCCCGAAGGAGTCTTATATCTCAAGTAAGGTCTCTTTTATTATCTTTATAATGGCACAAATGGAAGACATTTTAGCCACTCAACAGCAACTCATCGAAGCCGTAGACAGGCTCTACGTTAACTTCAAGAAAGATGGTGCAGAACGAAAGACCCCAGACTATTTACGTCGTAGACTGGATACCTTAGAACAGTACTTTACAGAGTTTCATAACAACCATATGAATCTTTTATCGTTTGGTGATCAATCACGTTCGTATTTCAGTACAAATCAATATGATTTGCTAAAACAAAAGTATAACAATATCAAAACTGCTATCGAAAACTATAAGCCTAGTAGGCCGCATTCCGCTGAATTGAAACCTCCTACTTTCGTACCACCTTCTAAACCTCAAACCCCGACCCCTTTATCTCAAAATGTCACTCTTAGTGAAAATTCGACCTCAAGCAAATCGGATGATCTCTTTAAGCTACAAGCCACTAATTTCAAAGCGTTTTTAAGAACTACATCAAACATTGACCTCGATCTTGTCACAGAAAAGTGGGAGTTTGAAGACATCTTAAAGACGTTAGAAGTACGTTGGACGGCGATAGATTCTTTACATTGGAAAATAGACAATGAGCTAGGTGGCTCAAATGTCCAGTACGAAGAGCAATTTACCCACTACGAGAAACACTATAATAAGATCAAGAGAGACATCAATAAGAAGATGTGGTCCGTTGCACATATCGCAAAATCTACCCCTAAAATTGAGATTGCAACATTTGAAGGCAATTATAACAAATGGGTTTCGTTCAAGGATCTTTTTACGGAGACTGTGCATAATAATCCATCCTTATCGAACGCGCAAAAAATGCAGTTCCTTAAAAGTAAGATCAAAGGCGAGCCCGAAAAATTGATTCAGCATCTTCCTATTAGCGCTGACAATTATCCTGTTTGTTGGAATATCCTTAACCATCGTTATGACAATAAGCGAATGATCTTCACATCTCACTTCAATAATCTCATGAATATCCCTGTAAATCTACATCAATCTTCCAATCATCTCAAGCGCATCCATGACACTACATACGAAAGCGTAAATGCTATTAAAAACCTAGGAGTAAATGTTTCGTCCTGGGATCCCTTTCTCGTATGTATATTATCTCAAAAGCTAGACTCAGACACCTTTGACGACTATCTTCAATCCCTAAAATCTCCGAGAGATCTACCCGTGTTGGAAGATTTTCTCCGTTTCTTAGAAACAAAGTTCATGACGTTGGAAACGTCACGTAAAAAAGCAGAAAATTCTATGCAGAAGGCATCTTCATCTCAGTATAACAATCAATCCTCATCTTCTAATTATTTTAATCATAAAATTAAACGTAATTATAACCTGCATAAAAGTACGTATGCTACAAATCAGGTCATTTCGCAATCGTCAAAGTCCAATAACAACGGCAACGAAAAACGCAAACTATGTCCAATATGCAACACGAATGATCACCGTATTCACGCGTGCCAAAAGTTATTGAAAATGCAACCTTATGCACGTAGAAATGCAGTTGCTAATTTGAGCCTTTGTGTCAACTGTCTACATTATCATGAAGGTAAAAAATGCCTTTCCGAGCTAAAGTGCAAGGAATGTAACAAAGACCATAACACTTTGTTGCACGAATCTTTTATGTCAAGAATGACGTCGGCGGATGCATCTCGATCCGGGTCAAAGGCGGCCATCGTTACGAAATGTTCACCACAGCTACAAGAAAACAGCACTGTCGCATCTCTACAAAATCACCCCTCGCATGTTTTGCTTGCCACTGCAATCGTCAATGTACAAGCGGCTGACGGATCATACCATAGCATGAGAGTCCTTTTAGATCAAGGATCTCAAACTTCAATCATGAGAGAAAGTGCAGCTCAGTTATTGAAGTTACCGCGACAAAAATGTAACGGTTATATCTCTGGTATTGGCAATAAAGAAAATAACTGTAAAAGTATGAACCATATTAGATGTTCGTCATTGATAAATGATTTTACGTTCGAAACGGATGTATTTATCATGAATAGGCTTGTAAACAACTTACCCAGTTGAACATTGCCTAAGCCGGACTGGCCTACCCTAAATCAAATTACTTTAGCTGATCCCGAGTTTTACAAAAGCAAACCTATTGACATCCTATTTGGTGCTGACATTTACTCCGCTATATTAATGGATGGTATCTGCCGACCGGAAGGAAAGTTACCCATTGCTCAGCAAACTCAGCTGGGATGGATCCTTAGCGGTAAATTTCAGACCTACCAGTGCAACGTGATCTTGAATAATATAGAGGACATACAGCAGTTTTGGGAAATGGAGGACATTCATGAACCCCTAGCAATATCCGAAGAAGACCAAAAATGCATTGACTTGTTCCAATCTTCCACCTCCAGACGTGAAGATGGCAGTTACGTTGTCAAAATACCTTTTAAAGAAAACTTTGAGGCTAAATTAGGCGAGTCCAGAACAAAATCTATTGCACAATTTTTCCAAATAGAAAATAAATTATATAAACAGCCTGCGTTGGCACTTGATTACAAGTTGTTTATATCGGAGTACATTGAGCTCGGACATATGATCCCCGTTACGTCACACGCCGACGTAAAACCGATTTGTTACCTATCACACCATTGTGTACAGCGAGCTGAGTCATCGACGACTAAGCTGCGTGTAGTTTTTAATGCCTCTGCAAAAACTTCTAGTGGATACAGCCTCAATGATCTCATGTGCAGAGGCCCGAACCTGCAACAAGACCTTCTAACCCTTATCCTAAAATGGAGACAATTTCGATACGCTTTCACAGCGGATATAGAGAAAATGTTTCGCAATATTTGGGTACATCCCGATCATCAGAAATTTCAGAAAATTATTTGGAGAAACCATCCCTCTCAACCTCTAAAAGAATTTCAACTAGCTACCGTCACTTATGGCACTAAGGCCGCACCCTTTTTGGCCATGATGACGTTAAGGCAACTGGCTCATGATGAAAGGCCGTTCTATCCTAATAGTTGTGCTCCTGACATCTTAGAGCATTCTTTTTATATGGATGATCTGGTGCATGGCTCTCACTCTGTAAATGCAGCGATGCAGCTCAAGACAGAGATGATAAGTCTTCTTAAGTCGGGTGGACTTAATCTCAGAAAATGGCGTTCAAACATACCCCAACTCTCGGATAGCCACAACGATCCTGAAAATCAAGACTTTGATTTTAAACAGCCGGAGTCTTCTAAAACATTAGGGCTTCGATGGGACCCGACAAGTGATATCTTTTTCTTCAAACCCTTTGTATTTACCTCTGAAAATAAACCTACGAAAAGATAGTTTCTGTCTGACATATCCAAGATTTTTGACCCTTTAGGTTGGTTATCACCAGTCACCATAAAACTCAAAATGTTGTTTCAAGATTCGTGGAAATCAAAACTAGGATGGGACCAACCCATTTCTCAAGAACTAGCCTTGGAATGGATTAACGTGAAGGCGGAACTACCTTGTATATCTCAATTCAAAATACCTCGTTGGATCCAAACTCAAGAAAACGATATCGTAGAAATACATGGTTTTTGTGACGCTAGTACCAAAGCCTATGCGTGCGTTGTGTACTGTAAAATCCAGAGACAGAATACTTCACATGTGACCCTTGTTGCAGCCAAATCTAAAGTTATACCTCTGAAAAAGAAACATTCCATACCCCGTTTGGAACTTTGTGGTGCTCTTTTATTAGTAAAACTCGTGGAAAAGGTTATCTCATCACTATCTAACTTCCAAGCGCATACTTATGGTTGGATCGATTTGATGGCAGTACTAGGATGGATTAACGGAGAACCCGAGAAGTGGAAGCCCTTCGTGGCTAATCGAGTAAGAATCATATGCGATGTAATCCCTAAAGATAGATGGAGATACGTTAGATCGAAAGAGAATCCCGCGGATTGTGCTACCCGGAGTTTGACGGCCACACAGCTGGCCAAACACTCCCTTTGGTGGCAAGGGCCCGATTGGCTACCTCTCTATAAGCCCGCAGAAAATCTGGAAATCCCTGACTATAGTACACATGAAGACCTGAAAATAAAGCCAGTAGCTAACACTGTCATTGCGATGCCCGATAATTCTATAATTAGATTGTTATTAAATAAGTATAGCACATATAACAAAGTAATACGAGTTTTAGCCTACATATACAAGTTTGTCGACATCGTTGTTTATAAACGACGGCGTGCACCTTACCTTACTCTGTAAAATCTAAAAATAGCAAAGGAAATGATAATAAAACATGTTCAATTAGAATATTTTACCAAGGAGCTATCCCTGCTAAAGAACGGTAAATCCTTGCATAGCAAAAGCCAGATCTTGAATCTCAATCCCGTACTAGACTCTCGCGGAATACTTCGTGTCGGCGGTCGACTCAAGCATTCCTACATACATCCAGACATGAAACATCCCATCATCATCCCGAATCAGTCGAAACTGGCAGACCTTATAATTGACGAATCTCACGGCGGAGCGAAAATGACTACCGGATTTATAAGACAGAAATATTGGATACTAGGAGGGAACAGAGTTATAAAAAAGCGATTGAGGATGTGTGTGAAATGCAAGAGACATGATCCCATTCTTCAACATCAATTGATGGGTGACCTACCCCCTGCCCGATTGATCCCAAACCGACCCTTTTACCATACTGGGATAGATTATACCGGTTACGTATTAGTTAAGACAAATAAAGGTCGTGGCGTCAAAACGACCAAAGGCTACGTTGCAGTATTTGTCTGTATGGTCACCAAGGCCGTACATTTAGAACTTGTTTCAGACCTCTCAGCGTCTGCATTTATCGCCGCTCTAAGAAGAATGGCAGCAAGAAGAGGAGTTCCTGGGCACATCTACAGTGACCAGGGAACAAACTTTATTGGCGCCAACAAGATCCTTACACAAGAATTCGCTGAAATATCAGAAATTCTCACGACCACGGAGATCACCTACGCGGCTGCTGAAATGAATATAGAGTGGCATTTCAACGCACCTTCGTGGCCGTCGGCTGGCGGTCTATGGGAAGCTGCTGTAAAAAGCCTAAAACATCATCTTAAGCGTGTCGTCGGTGAGCAAAAGCTCACATATGAAGAGTATAACACCTTGCTATCCCAATTAGAGGCTTGTTTAAACTCCAGGCCACTTTGTCCGTTGACAGAAGACCCCGAAGATATAGACTTTTTGACCCCGGCCCACTTCTTATCAAGCGGACCTAATCTGACGATTTTTGAGACGGAACATGACCTTAGAACTCGTTGGCATTTGACCCAAAAAATCTATCAAGACATTTGGGCAAAATGGAAAAATGAATATCTTTCCCAACTATCCACAAGAGCCAAATGGAAGCAACCGCAAAAGGATCTTGATCTAGGCGACATAGTCATCATAAAGGATGAAAATCTTCCGCCAGGAAAATGGGCATTAGGTCGCGTAATAGAGCTTCATCCCGGCAGCGACGGACGCGTGCGAGTCGTTACGCCAACCAAGAATGACGAATGAAAGAAAAACCAAGAATGGTATCCTGAAACGCCCAGTCGTCAAACTGTCTCTATTGCCAACCAAGCAAAAAAGCGAATACCTTGATAACAAGAAAGTTGACGATAAAGTGCCTAAAATTAAGCAAGCTAATCGCGTCTCATTTTTTGCTGTTGTTTTATCCTTGACCCTATTCTTTTTATCAATATTGACATGTGCCGAAGCATCCTATAACTTCACCCCACTAAAAAACAATAGCGTCTATTTTGACAAGATTACGAACATGCACCTTATTAGAGACGATTGGCGCTTAATTGTTTATTATGACACATATCCCTATAAAGAAGGCATATCGGCACTTGCAAAGTATATCACGTATCTTGAAACAATATGCGCCGCTATCAGAACACAAACACCTTGCAACAGTATTATATTACAACTCGGGCACGAGTTCGACGAATTACAACGATACGACAATGTTGTTACAATGAATGACACATTTGTAATTGGAGAGAAGCGGCGGCGGCGCGGTTTGATTGACGGAGTAGGCTATATCGCTAATAGCTTGTTTGGAGTGCTTGATCAGCGATTTGCCGAGAAGTATGAAAAGGACATCGATCTAATAAAACAAAATGAAAATCATTTGTTTAGCCTCTGGCAAAACCAAACTTCGGTGGTAGAAGCTGAATTTAATCTCATAAAAAGGATGGAAACCACCATTAGCAAGCAGCATAAGTTGATAAATCAAAGACTTTTAAATCTTAAACAATCCACCTTGGATCTTACACAGCAAGTTAATAACATATCTGTTTCTACAGATTTTATAACCTCCGCATTTACTGCAAATAACTTGTTGTATAGCCTTCGAAGAATACAAGACTCGATCTTAGACACCGTGACAGACATTTACAATGGTAAATTAGATTTTCATTTATTATCCCCAAAACAGATGAGATCCGAACTAAGCACTATAGCTGCTCAGATACCACAAGATTTAGCTATTCCTGTCGATAACTTCCGTTTGATCGACTTGTATAGCTTGCTCAAAGTGAGAGCTAAGTATTCTAAAAAATACTTGATTATAGAAATTAGAATACCTCTGATTGAACGAGACCTTTATGAAGTCTTCAATCTTATCTCGATCCCTCGAATCTCGAAAAACAAGATGATAAACGTAAAACCTATCGCAGAGTTCGCTGCTATCAACGTCAGAAAAGATTTTTATGTAATGGTCTCGGGGACGGAACTCCAATCATGTTTGAAACAGAATCCTGATACCGTGTTGTGCTATATCAGAAAACCTATCCATTCTATGCAAGACGATCACAGCTTATGTGAAACGATCCCAGGTACGAGAACTTGCAAAACCCTTACTTCTCTTTGCGAGAATGACTGGAAGGAGCTAACTTCGGAAAATGAATTCTACTATTTCTGTTGCAATGAATGTCGTATGAAACTCTTCTGTGAGAAGCAAGTTACTACGCTAAGGCTGACGGCTGCTGGTCTGTTGCGTGTTGGGGAAGGCTGTCTAATAAAGACAGATAGCTCGCTCATACATTCCAGTAGGAGGATGTCAAACCAGATCAGAACTGCTTTTAAAGTCGATGCTCCAGAGGTACCTTACATAAACCACATCTTAAACATCTCTATCCCAGAATCTCTAGAGTAAAACGATTCTAACATCTCTGTAGACTTGCAGCAATTTGAAGCTATAAAGAGAAGCATTGAGGTTATGAAACAGAGCGAGCCCTTGAGCAGCAAACTATCCTATCACGATGTCCACCATTACGCTGTGACATATGCGCTGTTACTAGGAATCCTGTTCACTGCTATATTATTTTGCTGGAGAAAGTGGAGGCACAGAACCCGAAAAGGAACTGACGCAGCGACTACAGTGGAGCCTGCGCGAGATACGCCAACGACGACCGCAGCGGTTGCACTGCCGAGCCCCAAATGTGTTAAGGAAAGTGTTGTGAATGTGTGTGAGGCTAGGGAAAAAAGGCATTTTAGCAAACTAGTGAAAAGTGAACCCAAACAATTAGCGCAATCTAGTGAGTGTTTACAAAAGGAAGATCGGGCTTCCTCGCCAATATTTCGTGTATTTTCTGTGCCAGACTTGCGTTATGACTCTTCGTGAATTTTCTTTATTTATTTTACCTCTTATTAGAATTTTCTACTAACCCAATGACATGTAATCATTTATTAATTATTTTATGTCAACTTTATCTTCATCCTAGAATAAGCTTCACCTTCCATTAATCTTAAGTTCTACTAACCCCATCTTTCTCCCCCGGGAGCATGTACGGGTCAATCACCGTACAATAGGTTATTAGGTAGCTATAAAGTCGTGTCAGCATACTTGCGCCACCGCAACGTATCGCTCGATCATTTATTCATTATATAAAATTAGTTTAGTACGCAATTTGTATCCATACCGTGCGCGACTCATTACCTTTAGAATTAAGTCACCTCTTTGTAGTACTGAAATACAGTGATCTTTTTAATCTTTCATCCTAGTTTATCTTAATCTTACCCCTACCCCGAACAATGTGTACTTAATAGAATGGAACAAAAATAAATAATAAATAAGTGTACATACTCGGTTAATTTCCGTTCCTTTTTTATACTTATTTGGTGAACATTGTTAAACAATGTTAGTTCAGAGCAAGTGTTCGTTGTTTCATTTAAGTTAAAAGAATAAACCACAGCAGTAAACAATCTGCTCAGAATAAATATGTTCGTTTATAAGTGAACACTGCTAATTTGTGAACTTAATTATACGCAGCTTCACAATACTATCACATTGAACATGTTTCAGAGTATTTATTTATTTATTTGGTTAACCAACAACTGTTTACACTTATACATAGGCAACATAAAATAAAATCAATGGAAACATTAGTTAGTGTAACAATTAATTAGAGGTTAACACCTCATGCACAGGTTATTGAGGTTATTGTATAGTATAATAGATAATTTTAAGATTTTAATTTAACAAATTATTATTATTGATTAACATATAGGTACAATAGAATATAACTAGAACATAACTATTTCTTTAGAATAGTAGGTAACATTATATAGATATTATAATAGTACTAAAATTACATAAATTAATAGCATTGACATTAAATAAAATTGAAATTAAACAATGAAAAATATGGATTAAAAAAAGTTCAGTCATTAATGTTATTACAAATAAAACAAAATAAAATAAAATAAAATATGTATAGCATTCAGGTGCATTATTTAAATCATACTTTACTAAACTGTCATGAGTTGCTATGGCTTGATTTAGATTTGGAAATATGTGATAATGCCCATTGAGACTGCCTATACTGTCGTTATGGATGTCAACCAGGTCACTGCAACTATTGACAATTTTGCACATTCTAACCATAGGAGAGTTTGCCCCAAGTTCCGTCCTTCTCAATGGCGGGCACAAAGGAGTTATCTTATTTCGAGGATACCTAGCTGGTACCCGAAATCTGAAAAGACTGAGAAGTTCTGGGCAATCAACTTTACCATTCATCAGCTTATAGGCAAATATACCGTCAGCTACGATTGTTCATAATGAAAGGGGGTGCATCTTGAAATACTGCAGTCGAGCATTGTAAGAAACCAGCTGTTTAGACATTCTGTTCGTAAAAGCCAGATGCCATAAGAAGCGTTTTTGTAGACGCTCTAGACGCAAAATGTGCGTTGCATAATGTGGTCGCCATACAACACTGCAATACTCCAAGATGCTCCTTACCAAGCTATTGTACAACAATATTTTAGTTCTGCTTTGGAACTCTTTGGTATTTCGCAAAACAAACCCGACCATTCTTGGCGCCCTTTTGAAAATGTTTTCGATGTGTGGTACGAAAGTAATCTTTTTATCAAATATTACACCTAAATCTCTAATTGTGTCTTGCTCTTTAATTTCTTGTTTACTTATGAAATAATGTGAGTCAATAGTAATGAGTTTTCGGGAAAATTTTAGATAGTTACATTTTTTTATGTTAAGTTCCATTTTATTATAGCTACACCGTTCGATAACCCGGTTTAAGTCTTCTTGCAAAAGTTTACGGTCAAGTCATGTACGGACTCAATCCTTTTTGCAAATTTCAAATCGTCAGCATATAAGAAGTAATCAGAAAAGTGGAAACAGCCCGGGAGATCATTTATGAATATATTAAATAATATCGGTGACAAATGAGAACCCTGTGGGGCGCCAGAAGTAATGGCATAATTTTCAGATCGAAACCCGTTTATCACGACATAGAACTGACGATACGTTAGATATGATTTGAACCAATTTAATAAGGGTCCAGTAATACCATATGCTGATAGCTTATAAATCAGTATAGAATGGGAGATCCTGTCGAAAGCCTTGCTAAAGTCTGTATAAATTACATCATACTGCTTATTGGCATCTATGGTTTGTATAACAGATTCAGTAAATAATAATAATAATTTCTTTATTGATACCAAATAGATGACAATACATACATACATACAACTTCTTAACCTACAATACAATAACTGTATGTATACAATATTCAATGAATCTTGACGTCTAAACTAGGCCGAGCCTGTGTCTTAGACGTTAGTTTCGTTCCGTAAATTATACATTTAACATACATGTGTACTATTAATATTAAAACTAAAGGTACATAATAAAAATGAGGGTAAACTATATAATATAATATAAAGTAAAGTAGGTAGATAACTAATGATAGAAAAATAAAAATATCAGCAAATTTGTAGCTGTTGATCTCGATACAACAAATCCGTGTTGGCGCTCATGGATATAAAGTTTAAAGTGGCGTTGAAGGTATGGACACAACATCGACTGAAATATTTTAGCGAAAGTTGACAGGATTGATATGGGCCTATAGTTGTATATAACATATTTTTGGTCTGATTTATGCACAGGGACGACTTTAGCTTTTTTCGATTCTAATGGAAATACACCTGAGGTTAGAGACATTATATATTTTTAATAAAGGAGTAACTAAGGCTGACGCACATGCTGAGGTAAAAAGAGGTGGAATACCATTGGAACCAGCTTCTTTGTTTATATTTAATGATTGTAATTTCTTAAATCATTTAATGTTTCGGAATCTAATTTTGGGTATGTAAGGCTGTTAATTTTATTGAAATTAAAAAAGTGCAGTCGTTATCATATTCCTTGTCATCGTCGTGTCTATAAATGGATGAGAAATAGTCCGCAAAGAGTTCGCAAATAGCAGAGCCATTTGAAGTGGTAGTCCATCCGTCGATCATATTTAATGGGTAGACACTAGAACCACCACGTTTGGTTTTTATATGTGCCCAAAATAGTTTAGGATGTTAACGAGTTCCATTTCCACATTTTTCACGTAACTTTTAAACAAATCCTTGGCTAAGTGTTGACATTTTTCGGCACTAATTTTAGCTCTAATACATCCATAGGGTTTTTATATTTTTTTAGACGTAGCCTTATTTCATTTTCCTTTTAAAGATCTTATAAGGGATCTGTTAAACCATGGGGGTAGCGATTATTTGTAATCCTACGATGTGGCACATTTTCTTTTATAACAGTGTTAAGAACATCATAAAATTCCTTTAACATATAATTTACATTGTTCATTCCCTCAAACCGCTGATTCCAGTCTACTTCATTTAAGTATTTCTTTATGTGCTCATAGTCAGCCTTTTGAAAATTTGGCCTCGTGTTAGAAGTGTTATATGGAAGACAATAACTATTTAATAAGGAGATAGAAATATCAAGAGGGGGATGTAGTTTGTCAACATTAGTTAAAGTGGTACAGGATTCAAAGACAGAGCATGAAGGCATCGTAGACAGAACCAAATCCAAGGTACCGCCGGAGTAATTTTTTATACATATTATTGAATTGAGTGAGATTGCTAACGTGAATAAAATCTAATAATCTTTGACAGGTGCTAGGTAATAAACTATTATCTGCACTTTCATTCCAGTTTATTTTACTTAAGTTAAAGTCCCCGATAATATTAATAGGCATGTCAGGTGCTTCAATAACGTGATTGCAGTGTTCGATGAAATGGTCAAGTGCAGAGAGGCATACAGGAGGCGGCAGATACACTGCACAGATGATAATTTGTCGTGATGTGTGCGAAGTTGGAATATCGATTACGACCCAAAGATCCTCACATTTACTTTGCCATTTAAGAATACATGACAATTTAATATTTTTTTGAAACAGCCGTAAGGGCTCCACCTCCATCTTTGTTACATTGAAAATCTGACGTTTCTCTATCCCTTCTGTAAACTGTGTAACTTTCATCGTACAACTCGCTATTAAGTATACTACTGTTTAGCCATGTTTCTGACAATATAATTATGTCATAGTTCGAGCAGCACACATTACAATAAAAATTACAAGTTTTTGTACGCAAGCCTTTACAATTTTGGTAATATGTTTACAAAATTTGTAAAGTTTAATAGTAATTATAGCAGTGTAACAGTTTTTCAAAAAATTTTGTAACCGTGTCAAATAAACAACGC
Organism: Catocala sponsa; assembly: GCA_963564715.1. Classification (NCBI taxonomy): domain Eukaryota; kingdom Metazoa; phylum Arthropoda; class Insecta; order Lepidoptera; family Erebidae; genus Catocala; species Catocala sponsa. Next base: position 7,377,442 of record OY751336.1, read on the forward strand.
GATAAAATCCGTATATAGTAGTTTAATTTCAATGAATAACATTCGCGTAAACAGAAGACAATATTATGTTTACACTGTTGAATTTAAAATAAATAATAACTAAAACATGCAATATATAAATGGTGTACATACTAGATAATTCTGTTCAGACAATCCATATTCTTAATTAGTATGTATTCGGCGCCATCATTCTCTCTTATAAATATTCTACCGTTTCTCACCCATACATATTTGTAATTATTTTCTTTGGCCTTAATTCTTGTAGCTGCATGAAGAGTTTTATTGGTGGGTGAAAGATGTTCTACAACATAAACAGGTGAACTTCGCCCAGGAAATCCTAACATTCCGCAGCTTAATTTGTTTTGGGAATTATCACGATTATATTTCATAACCGATGCTAGAAGTAGATTTACTTATGGCAAAAACTATATTTGTATTTCCCCTTGTAGTTTTGCGGACTAGTCACAATAAGTAACTGCGCAGCGCTCATAGAAATATACCACCCGTTCAATTCCCGATACTTTTTCGCCAAATTATTATGCATAAACTTGTTTTGTTGGGGTTGATAATATGATGATCGATACATTCTCATAACAGTCGTTAACTATCCATTCTTTCAACAATACTCATCGAGTCCACAACGGGATATTGTTAAACGTTCGTATTTTCAGGATTGGAAATTCGGTTCTTTGAGGGCCTTCGCTTCTTTTTCCTTGGTGCCTTTGTAGGAACTGGTGGATCGGTCTGTGGCTCAGTCGGTGGCTCAGTCTGTGGCTCAGTCGGTGGCTCAGTCGGTGGCTCAGTCGGTGGCTCAGTCGGTGGCTCAGTCGGTGGCTCAGTCGGTGGCTCAGTCGGTGGCTCAGTCGGTGGCTCAGTCGGTGGCTCAGTCGGTGGCTCAGTCGGTGGTTCTGTTGCAGCACTTGACTCGTTACTCGAAGGATCACCCGAATGGTCAGTAGGCCGTTCAGCCGAATTCTTCGCCTCGTAGTCGGTGTCAGTACCTTTGTGTATATCACCTTCTGTGTTTTCCTTGCTGTCAAACCCATCAGGCGAATTTGTGTTTCCACTGCCAGATTGGTCCGTATGCTCATTTGATTCGTATGGTGGTTTCGTCAGTGTAAACGTTATGAATGGCCGTCGACGAGTAGTCGGTGGCATTGTTGTTCTTTTATAGGCTTTATTATTTATGTCTTCGTATAGTGAACCACCAATACCCGACGGTTTGGTCATCCCATTAGGTCGTGGCCTTTCAGTAACTCGTGTCGAACCCTCTAATATGGCTTTGACGATGCTGATAGGTACCCATTGTCCGGGCATTTTGGCCTCAATGGGATTTGCAATGAATATTAACCTATCTTTTTTAGGATCTGGCCATTTCCTCGTTTGGACAATGGATACAAATATTAATACAACGGATTTGTAGGTAGCATACGGCATTACTGAAACAAGAAATTGTTATTTAACTAACCAGTAGGTCCAGACATGGTTTATCCCGTCATCCTACAGCAGGGAGCTGCACTCTTGGTTCCGCATTTGTGCAGATTATACAGAGCCTGCATAGCATTTGGATATATTCCAAAGATATGGAGGCGTGTTAAGGTCATCTACATACCGAAACCGGGCAAAGCAGACTGCGAAGAAGCCAAGGCATACAGACCTATCAGTCTTGAGTCGTTCTTCCTGAAAGTCCTAGATAAGTTAGTAGATACACATGTCAGGGAGGGAGCGTTATGGAAATTCCCCCTCCACAGGCTACAATGTGCCTACCAGTCGGGAAAATTCACTGAGACGGCACTACATTTTGTGGTAAATAAGGCAGAACATGCATTAGATAACCGGAAAGTATCCATTGCTGCATTCCTGGATATTGAAGGAGCCTTCGATCGGACCACCTTTGATGCCATTAGTGTGGCATCGGCAAATCACGGCATAGAGCCAACCATTTGCAGGTGGATCAATTGTATGCTCAGGGGTAGAATCATAAGGTCTGAGTTGTTAGGAGATGAAATGTATGCTACGACAACCAAGGGCTGCCCTCAGGGAGGAGTACTCTCACCACTCTTATGGTGCTTGGTAGTCAATTCACTCCTAGAACAACTCAACAAAGGTCCGTACTTAACGGTCGGATATGCGGATGACTTGGTGATACTCGTAAATGGAAAGTTTCCGAGTACGGTATCTAGTCTTATGCAGAAGGCCCTGATTATGGTTGAAAAATGGTGCAGCAGCATTCATTTATCGATCAACCCAGGGAAAACTACTGTCGTGCCGTTTACTAGGAAGAGGGATCTCACAGGTTTGGGAACTCTCTCCATGTTTGGTACGCAGTTACAATGGTCCACGGAGGTGAAGTATCTAGGCATGACCTTAGATAGCAAACTAACGTGGAAACCTCATGTAGAAAAAGTCATAGTGAAGGCCCAGCGGGTCTTCGGCATGATTCGCTCTACTTATGGGGCTAAAGCCCAAGGTCATCAAGTGGCTATACATGATGATGATAAGACCCATCCATACTCACGTATGGAAGCATTGTCTGGTGGTCAAGAACCAAACTGGCTACATGCAGGAACGCGCTGTCGAAGGTGCAGCGATTGGCCTGCATGGCTATAACAGGGGCACTTCCGACCACGCCAACGGCAGCGTTAGACGTCCTGCTGGATCTAACGCCGCTACACATTGTTGTCGAGTCAGAGGCGATAAAGGCGCTACATAGACTATCTGTGCATGGGCTGTGAAGCATCAATAATAATTCGACACACAAAATTGGAGATCTCAAAGGATCTCAAAAGGATTATGAGCATGGGATGCGACAAAATGCAACCATTGCACATATTCAAAAAGAATTTTAAGATAAAGGTCCTCACGAGGGACGAATGGAGACAAGGTTTACAATCCCCTGACAAGGGTTGTCTCAACTGGTTCACTGATGGTTCCAAAATGGAAACAGGATCGGGCGCTGGAATCTATGCCAACGACTGTAAGGACTAACGGTAGAACGATACTTAATGATAACGACACTTCATTTTGCCAGTATCGCCACCTATGGAGAGGTAAGTCGAACTACTAACGATAGAACGATACATAATAATACGATACTTAACAAGACTTTAAAAATAATTAGAAAGTAACCTAAAGAAAACTTTCATATTGAGCCATAACCTCACTTTTACCATATTTGTGGGCCCCGAGCCATTCGTGGGACTCTCTGAGAGCACCGTAAAGGCAGCTTTGAATGCACACGGCAATGAAAAAGACAGGCTAGATTGAAAGGCCCTTAGGGTTCTAGAACACTCCAAGAAATTCATTGCAAACGGAGCCACAGGCTTCACCCGGGGGTTCTGTGGGTATAGCAAGAGCCAAATGCGCCTTCTTACAGGAGCGTTCACTGGCCATTTTGGCACCAAACACTTCTGGTGCAGATTTAGGTTGACACACGATTCGATCTGCAGAGCCTGTGGTGAACAGGACGAGTCCATATCGCACCTACTGTGTGAATGCGACGCGTTGGCTGGACTTAGGATGGGTCTGATGGGATTGGCATATCCAAACCCTGAACACTTCAGGCTTTTCCCCCAGAATTGTACACTGCAGCTAATGCAGTATATTCATAAGGAGATAGCTAAGGGATGAATCTTGGGGCTGACACAAAAGATCCCACTGGGTCGAAGTGTCGCCGGTCTGTACTGACTGGCCCCCACACACAAGATAAGATAAGATAACTAACCAGTAAACCCAACATATTATTAAACAAGTCTGTAGGACCTTGAACTTAAGACTCACAAGCATCTGCCTCTGGCATCTGTGATCAATGTTTAATCGAAATCCGATTAACGGTTTACGCATGACTGAGTAACAAACCTTGTCAACCATTTTAACAATTACAATATTAGTTGGATTGGATTATATACTGTATCTCTTTTTATTTATGTTTAATAAGTATATTACTGACCACTTAACGCTAGAAACCATGGATATTTTCTCGAATATAAGAATACGATACACCACGAGCAGAACGATAACGGAAGTATGTAGAAGATAATTATATGCACCCGAGTGCCCCAGCGGTCCAGTGTTATAGTTATACCATAACGAATTTATAGCACCGTGTGATGTACAACAATGCTCTCCTCTTGTTTTAGATGAGGCTTATAAACGATTATTGCACATTTTAGACCGTAAAAACTTCTATCTTTAATATTCTATTGAGAGATTAATTGTTTAGATATCTTTTTATCGGCGATTACCCAAGTCTGTGTATATACGAAACAATTAACGTTTACTAAAGTAGCAGATGCTCGATTAATTATTTAAGCCAGACATCACACAATTCGCATAAACAAAAAAGGAATAGGTTGTTGCCAACTTATAAGCTCTGTGCGCATATATCTTATAAGCATATCGCACCTTTAGAATTGAAGTGGCTTAACTAAGAATTTTAAGAAAATGACTTTTTTACATAGAATGACTTATAAACATGTATTCTATCAGTTTATTAAAAATAAACGGACTCTTTTAGACCAGAACAGGACAAACCTACTATTTCTGTCTCTTTTAAATCACGCGCTTACCGCGCTTCCCTCGGTTTTGAACTACCCCATTCAATAATGCGTTGACAGTCCTAAACATTGGGTGCCGCGCGATTGCTCCGTAAGCGACGTAAACTATACTTCGCCGTTTTAATATTAAACGCAAGGTAAGCTATTTGTACAATATTTATTTTTGTAATGACTCTTTATAGTTTCAGGCGGTTCAATAGTAAACAATAATAATATTGTGGTGTCTTATTTGTACTACCGTCATTTTATTACTAAACATTGCATAAATGATCGAGCCTTATTTTATATTGTAGCTTTACTTTACTAACCGATTTTGTGACTACGGAGTAGTATTCGTGAATATGTTTATTCTTTACTAAGTGCTGTGTGGTTTAGTGAGCTTTATTGTTAAGTATTTTAATTTTTACTTCAGTTCAAGTGACATTAATAATGAGAAGAAGAGCAGATCACATTTTGTTTAAACTTGAATGAAAATGTAATATATTTATTTAGGTATATATATGTGTATTATATATAAATATCATTACTTTTGTGTTATTCTTTAGTTTAAATACATGTATATTTATAATGCTATTGTATGCGTATGCACCTACCTACTTCTTTTTATCTCTGCATCACCCTACGGTTGACTGGTAGAGAATGCCCTTGGCATTAAGTCCGTCAATGTATTGTTCCGTGCATTAAGTTTTTAAATAAACAAATAAAATACAATGCAAGAAAAGTACAATAGTATACTAGTCAATTCATTTTGAGAATTCGAAGAGTGTAATAAGGAAAACTATTTATAACTATCCTTTTAAAGGTAAGGACACAGATGGAAGTACTAATATAAATCTTGATATTTTACCGCAAGTGCAATCTGAACAACGAATTTTTTAGGATGTTACCAGTACGTCGGATATCACTGGTGAGCATAACGTTGACTGAATTATCGGAGAACAAACATCACAAAACATGAGAGATCGGTGCAGTAGTACTTCATCATCCAGTTCTTCTACATGATCATCTTCAAGGTCTATTCTTCTCAAACAAAAAGAAGACGAAATGTACGTAAACAGATCACCTTCAATCATAGCAGGTACTCCAACAGACTTCACGAATATAATTTCTGCCAAACTTTCAACTAAGAAAAAAAGATGTTTGGATAAAGACAAACTACCGTTAATCACCTTTTCAATCTAAGTCAGACGTTGATATGAGTGACGCTGATGCGTCTTATAACGATTCATCGTTACGACGCTCTTTACGTTCATCAACCACCAAGTCTGATTGTGAAAATAATGTTAAAGATGCAATTGTTTCCTTTGAATTACTTCCACAAAATTAAGTCTAAAAAGCGCCTGCGCTATCTAACTTAATGAAAACAAAATATAATTAAATCGCTTCTGAATAGTGAAAAAGCCTACCAATCACTATCAAAATCTAATAAAGAGGTACCTGCAAAAAAGTAAGGGATAGTTGTGTCTGTAGACTTCGTTGTTCTAATAATATAAGCCTTGAGAAGAGATGCGAAATATTAGACTGTTATTAGTAGCTAAGTAATCTGGACTTGAAGTGATCTTTTATAGAGGCATGCATGATGGAGGTGAAACCCAAATATAAGTACACAAAAGCTGCTAAAATACTTACGCCGAAAAATAATTTAAGAAAGTACATAAATATGCGCTATTAATGAAATAAAATGAAAGAAGCGTATGAAATTACACTATGGAAGGCTTATAGTAGCGCAATAGAGCTTGCAGCAAATAAAAAAAAATTTAGTTATCTTATAAGAACTAAAGCAATTCCTAGTACATACGCCTGGTTTGATGACTCGGTTTTGTGATTAAGGACTGCCTACTTAATTATCCATTTTGATCTTATTTTTGTGTTGAAGCAATTTGTGGTATTTTGTGGTAAATATTCTGTTTTGATTTTAGAAAGGTATTTTTTATTTCGTTAATTCTTTCTTAGATATTTTTATGAACATTTTATGACTAGTTATTCAAATATCTTTGGGTTTATTGTCATGTTTCGACTCTATTAATGAGACATGTGTTTATTGTCTTTTTTTTATCAAAGGCTTAGTAGTATTCATAGATCATTTAGAACTTTAGATTTTATAAACATACCTTAATTGTATACCAATTATTCCATTAAACTTTCTAACTAGTATTAGTAATACCAAAATATTTTTTATGTGATGATGTATTTTATGTGTTCTACCAACATCACATTATGACATTATCATAATGTGATGTTGGTAGAAGAACCTTAGCAGTGATTGTGATAAGTAATTTAATGATGATTAGTAAGACAAAATTTGAAATTATACGTATATGAAAGCATACTCCGTTTTTCACTGTCCTTTAATTTCGCAAGTCATCAATAATTAAACTAGCATATTCCAAAATAAGTCACTAAGTATAAATATAACATCGGAAATTAATCGCCTCCTTTTTTAATAGTAACAATTTCTTTTGCATTCTTAAGAAAAAAATAGACACAATGTCAAATAAGCCAATAATATTAAATTGTCTTTGGAAAATAAGTGACACCTTTTTTTTAATGATTATAAAACAAAGGTTTAAATTACTTATACTTAAAGATTTAGTATCCAATCATTAAAACAATTCGTACCATACGGTTAATAATAAAAATTGTGACATCAAACGCATAGCCTAAGGTATTATAATCGAAAAACTAAAAAATGGCCTATTTGTCAATTACATTTTTATCGTTTACCAAAAAACAAGAATTTTGGATTAAGCCACTTCAATTCTAAAGGTGCGATATATCTTCTTACGTCTATTCGCCGATAAATTACCCGTCAATACATTAGGTATATGTTTGTATCTGAGACATTTAAGCTGCAAACTAGACCTCATCTACCTTTGCGAGAATAATCCTAACGTCACGTTGGTTCTCTGGTTCACATACGATTCTTATACTTATTCACCATCAAAGTTATATTTTAACCTTGTCTTGGTCTCGAATTTAATATCACTTAGCTTGGTACAGTAGAGATCTACCTGGAAGGCTAAGGAAGTGCTGTGATATTAATTAGGCACGTAATATAAACTCACTGTTTAGCTCAATAACTGAAAACAGTATCTTCTTATATTTGTTTTTCTTCACATACTGGCCTGAACTCACAACTTTACATAATATTGCGGTTATCCAAGAGGCAAGCAAAATAATTTTTATTGATATTGTTATCGAAAGTTGTAAAACGAAAAGTAATTGAGCGTGTCATGTTTTTAGCGTTAGGCAATATCTTCGGCATCAGAAACTAAATATTCGGTTTTGTGGACGCAATTCTCGAAGTTTTAGCAATCATAACAAAATCAGTGCGACGCAAGAGATATGTAATAATGACGTCCAAAATCCGCGGCGAATTATTAAATATTCTATTCAGCGGTGCTTTTTCTATTTTATAGTTACATAGAATGTTTGGTTACTAATAGAATCGATGGTTGACGACTCATTACATCGTACATCAGGAATGGTCCTTGAGACATTTGGCCTGACAACAATGAAACAACGGGGCTATAGCACATAGAACAGCCAGTCTCGAAACCACGATTTGTGGAAAAGACAAATGTTTGTGAGATTAAACCAACGCTTATTAACAGTAGCGAAGCCGCCACGCAATACATCATAGTCAAATGCACTAAATAAAATATATACTAATAAAATAAAGAGCGGTTATAAAAGTTAAAACAACTGTAGAAATTGTTACAATTCAAGTTTACTGTGCACATAGGGTGACAATAACAACAATAAAAATATTCAGTATTTACATAGGTCACCGGTCAAAACAACCGTTTGAGTTGGCCTCGTCGAAACCGTAGTCTCGTAGGCCATTAAGCTCATCTTCAGATGGCGGGAATACGCAGTCAAGATCTACGTACAGTTGGTTTTGGACTGTGAGTTTGTCCACTATTTGGGCAAACGTTGGCCTGTGTTCGGGCAGTTCAGACCAACATTCCACCATTAATTCGTATAGCCTTTGGGAGGCTCTGTTTGGTTTTGGTAGACGGCCACCTCCGGATAAATATGGAGGTACTTGGTGGTTACTCAATTCGGCGTACGGGAATCCTCCTGTAATTTGAAAGTAGTATTTATTTATTATTAGGAATCGAAATGGTTATGAGATATAGGGTACATTGAAATTTTCACTAATTTTGGGTTTTCGTTTAAACTGTAGCAATGCGACAGAGAAACTAAGTAACTCAGGTCTACAGAAACTGTTTTTTTTAACAATATCTTTCGCACTATGAGTAATCCCTGTTCCGCGGGTGACTGACTACAAACATTCAAACGGGCACAAAGGACACCCAGACTCGTAACAATCATTTGTGGATCACAATTTTTTGTCCAGTGTGGGGATCGAACCCACAACAGTCGGCGCGGCGGCGGCAGTGGCGAAGGCGAGGTAACCACTTAAACCACTACGTCATCTGTGCAGTCAATTGCAGACAAGGAACCACGTGCCTTCTGTAAGTAGGTGTTCCAGGATCTTTAAAGAGAGATACCGGGTGAGCGGTGATTGTTGGACCAGCCTCTGACCCCAGCCATAGGCAAAGGGAGAAACAGAGTGGTGATTTAGCCAGAAAAGTCCGGTAGACCAGTCCGCCGTTCCCCAGGCAAAGGCAATCCTTCAGGATACCCCACTTAAAAAAAAAAGGCTCCTTAGAGACATGGCGTGCTGACAGCTGTAGAGGCAGTATGCTCTTTACCTCTCGCGCTGAGAGCATAGCGATTCCTGTTTTGTAGGGATGCAAACACGCGGGTGATGCCCCTTGTGTTTTTCTTTTTTATGACAACTTCCGCACTAGGAATAATTCCTGTGTCGCGGGGTACTTTACAAACATGTAAACAACGGAAACAAAGAATATCCAGACTCAGAACAACCAGTTGTGGATTACAGAAATTTTTTCACTGAAGTCCCGTTTACCCCGGTCTTATATAAGAGAAAAAAAGACAGTCTGTACAAAGTCTCAAACCAGACACGCATTTGTCAATAAATTCTATGTATTCTTAGGACCATATTTATATAACAAGTTAAATAAAATATTAAATATATACAATGTTAGTTATAAAAAATGTAGTATCATGGTAATGGAATACCTAGGAAAATTAAATTTTACGGACACAGACAAACTGCTAGAAGTCTTAAAATGATATTGAAATTAATTTTAAAATTGTATATTACTTCTTGAACACCTTTAATCGTACATGTACTTTCGACTGTAAATATTTGTATTAATTATGCGCTAGTGTAAAATAAAATTGTCAAGTGATGTCCTGAAACACAGGTTTATCCTAGTTCAGGGAGGCTTAAACATAACCTTTTGAACTTCATTTATTTTGTATACACTATAAATTAACATAGTTTAAGAATTAATATTATTTAACAATGTTGTTGTAATATGTATGACTAGCTGTTCCCGCGGTTTCACTCGGGTTTATCGTTACTGTGCCACCCCCGTGGGTCGTAGCGTGATGTTATATAGCCTATAGCCTTCCTCGTTAAATAGGCTATACGTAATTATTTAGCTGCGATGTTATTTTAAAACTGCGATATCTTCATTGAAATCGAATGATGTAAAGGGAAATTTCGTTTTAAATTGAATACTTGTGATGAATAATATATTTGGATAAGGATTAATATCATGTTTATAATAATACCTACGCAAATAATGCATTATTTTAGAACAAATTTGGTTAGTATAAAAAAGGTTATAGTGAGCCAACTATAAAAGATAGACATATGCAGTCAGCGACTTTTTATAGAACTTTTAAAGGGAAACAATTCTGTCATACATGATTTTTGCGAAACTTTAACTGTTTCCGCAGCGCATGCAGCGGAAGCTCTCAAAAGGAAAAAAAACCCTCTGATTTTGAAACATTCATCATTGGTGCTCCGCTCCTAATAATCTTAGCGTGATGATATATAGCCTATAGGCTTTCTCGATAAATGGGCTATCTAACACTGAAAGATTTTTTTAAATCGGACCAGTAGTTCCTGAGATTAGCGCGTTCAAACAAACAAACAAACTCTTCAGCTTTATAATATTAGTATAGATATAGTGTAAGGATGTATTTTATTTTTCTGTCAATAAATAAATATTATATTATTATTTGTTTCTCTTTCACGGGTATATTCCTAATACGTTAAGAAAATACCCGGCCCTTTGGGAGGCCTACACGGAGACATGCGTCCAACGTGAAGAGGCCCTTCGAGAGTTTTAATCAAAGGTGGGATGGAACACCTACAGCGGCACTAGCCGTAGCAGGCGTAGGACTATTGCTACGTATGGATTCTAATATATGGGCTATGGGTATGGGTTTTTGATGGACTGGCATATTAGTAACTATGGATGATAAAACGGCGTCTGCCCTGAATACTCTAATAGCATCAATCGAATGGACAGACGGTGACTCGCCAACTCACTAGATGGGCCCCCTAAATAGCCACTATAGGCATACAAGCCAGCAGCAGAAGGCAACACCGGTGCGAGTGGCTAGGGGTGTCGAGCAGTGCGATGCCGGTTTCACCATCACGGGTCTCGTGAAAACGAAGACCCGGAGCGGGTTTCCCCGTAGTTATGCCCTTGAAAATGACACTTCCACCCCCAAGCATGTAGCTCTAGCGGCCCCCCTCTGACCGGCCCATCAAGGCAAGCCAGAGTTGAGAGTCCTACGGGCGCTCTTGAAGTTCCACCCAGCCAACCAGTAACGGCAAGCTGGGGACGAGGCCCTCACCGACTATCTGAGGCATTCAGGACCGCAGTGTTGCCACTCACATTCAGCTCGCCACAAGCTGCCCTGCGGTTTGTGCGCTTTTATTTAACCTGGTGATACATTTTTTGTTTATATCACAAGGCGAAGGTGTTAGTTTAAAAGCTAGTATACTATGCCCTCCGGTATCGCGTTAGTCTCATGAAGAGGTAACGACTGTCCAAGAGGGGTTTATATTATTATTATAATCATTACGCACATAATTTCGAAAAGTCAAATAACTTCCGAAAGTCAGAGGTGCGCGATGTGGGTTCGAACCCGAGACCCTCTGCATTGCAGTCTGTTGGTCTCCCCACTGAGCTATCGCTGCTATAGATATATATATACATTATACATATAACATTAACCCTTAGATTAGATCATAGCGAAGTTACAGGGAGGACTAGACTCCTTCATTATAATACACGAATGTAAGAATGGACGAGAAAAGACTGACTAAGAAAGTTTATAAGGCTGGTGTGAATGGAACAATCGCAAGAGGTAGACCCAGGCGAACATTTTTTGATCAGATCGGAGACGTTCTGGACAAAGGCCTGGTTAAGATCACCTTAAACCGGCGAGCATGTATGAGGAATGTGATGAAAGTGAAGTAAGCCAGAGAAGTGTGTCAGGATCGTAGCAAATGGAAATCCGTAGTTTCTGCCTACCCCTCTGGGAAACAGGCGTGAATCTATGTATGTATATGAAATCTACATTGCGGACTCGTGGTCACACCAGATTGTCACACCAGTGTGACTAACAGTAATTTTTTTCTTGATTGTCACACTATTAAAATTTCCACACCATTTATCACTGAATTATGTACATAGTGCCCTTTATATTTTAAATTTACAAATTATTCTTCCAGTTTTATTGTTTACTAGCTTTTGCTCGCGGCTTCGCTTGCGTTATTTTGAATTTGACAATCAATTTGGGTTGTATTCTGCTTGTAATAATATAATTCAATCATGATTCGAAAGACACGTGGCGCCATCTATTATCATAAGAAATTTATTATTGTTTTCCTCGGGAACAGTAATTTTTTTCGGGATGAAAGGTAGCCTATGCCCGTTTCTGTAAACCTGTCAACGTATATGAAAAATTTCAGGATGATCGGTTCAGTGGTTTAGGCGTGAAAAGGTAACAAACAAACAAACTCATTTTCGCTTTTATAATATTAGTTAGGAAGTTAGGATAGGATTAGGATAGTAAGAATTAGGATTGTGCACGGTTGTAAGTTTTTTGCTATTTGCCTTGCGATTGACAGTTGCATAGGTCCGCTTGTTAAATCGATGCCCTTGGATCTGAGATAGAAAGGACTGCACTGATGGCGTAGTAGTTAAGCCACCGCGCCGAGTGATGTGGGTTCGAATCCCATAAAGGACAAACATTTTGTGATCCATAAATGGTTGTCCCGAGTCTGGATGTTCTTTGTGTCCGTTGTTTGAATAAAAAAAATATAATGAGCCGTCACGGGACGCCTGGACGCCTGGCAGATGTGAAACATCCAAATTATTTTGTACAAGTAATATGCATAAAAGAACAGATTACGACAGGAACTAATATGACATAATGTAAAAATAAAATATTACGATTTTTTTCAGAAAATGATGATTGTTTATTTAATGAACATTTATTTTCATTAGATACAAAACACATAGACTGTATATATATATATATACTATCATATAGCGTGGCGACATGTCGCCACGCCAGCAATCGGTTTTTTTACGGGCGGCTATAGATATTTCACATCAATAATAATAATAATTGTTTATTAAGTTTAAGTTGGCACAAATTAATATGAATAACAATAGGTCTTAAAATACTTAAAATATGATACATTACTTTAGACGCCTGTACTAGGTTATACCTGTATCACATGTTTATAAAGTTTCCCGCGATACAGGAATAATAAAGCGGATGTAGTCCTTTTTTAAAAATAAAATGTAGAGATCTGTTATTCTTACCTAAAGTAGCGATCTCCCATAGTAAAACGCCGAACGCCCACACGTCACTTGCGCTGCAATATTGGGAGTGGACTCCTGACCGCGAGAGACCGAAGTCGGCCACTTTCAGGATACCGGCACGGTCCACCAGTATGTTACGGGCCGCTAGGTCTCTGAAATTGATCGGGGTTTTTCTTTAGCACGGGTCTTCTGGTTACAATTGATAAATTTGAGTTAATATTGATTTATATATAATATGTCATATCTCATCATAGCACCAGTTAGCTTGTGACCACCGCCGGTGTAACCTGGTCAAAACGTCAAGCGTTAAAAGGTAAATATTATGCATGATCGCGTCAATAGCCGTTATGTATTCCTACATATAGAAAAACTTTTAAACTTTTAAAAGTGTTTTTATTGATTATCATTATAGGTTAGAGATTTGAGGATACTTATAACCGACTATGAGTATTCATAGCCCTTGACTGATATATTTTTGAGGAATTTATCATTGTTTCTGCTAAAGATGCTTTTAGAAATTGTATGAAAAGACTAGTCCCGTCGTGCACATGATTAAGAACCGCGGTTAGGTTTAAAAATAGTTGATATGAAACTCTTAAGAATGAAATGTGGATCTAAATGTTACCTTATAAATATATCAAATTATATAAATATTACTTTTAACATTGACTTTACCATTTAAGAACATTTATTATTTTGACATTTACAGATCTGCTTTTTCTATCAACTATGTGAAGTTCATTGAACTGATATTAGCAAAACTATCAGCTCTAATTATATCAAACTGTTCCTAATAATATCAAATTAGACAAATACCGAAGTAAGCTAACGTATTCAATGTTGTGTTAATTTCAGTAAAAATGTAAAATAACAGCTATCAATCATTCCTTGTTTTTTCAACATTTGGGGTCAATCCTGGTTAGTGTTGCTGGGGTCCTGATTTACGCGAAACGTCCTAATTTTATGAGGTCTGGGGACGCGTCCCGATTTGCACCTGATCAGAACGATAAAATCTGTCCCGATAAATCAATAAATTTATTTTTTAATAAGTTTATTGATTTATCAGGATGAAAATGTAATATTTAATTATATACCTATTACTAGTTGACCCACGTAACTTCGTTTGCTTCACATAAGAGAATTTACGCCATTTTTGCAACATTTTTCATTGATGCTCCGCTCCTTTTGGTCGTAGTGTGATGTTATAGCCTATAGCCTTCTTCGATAAATTGGCTATCCAACACTGAAAGAATTTTTCAATTCGAAGCAGTAGTTCCTTTCAACCAAACAAACAAACGAACAAACAAACTGTTTAGCTTTATAATATTAGTATAGATATCAGTCGCATTCGCATTACTATGTCGAGTGCGACAATGCTTTTAAAATCGTGCGCATCACTAGTTTGTACTTCTATTCCACTCGATAAATTTTAGCCTTTATTTAAAAAAGAAGGTAATTCTGTTTGTCCCGATTTAAAACCCTAAATCCCGATTTGTTTCACCATCTACCCCAATTTTATTCCAATCGGACCTGGCGACAACAGTTCTGGGTCAGCGTAAAGTAAATATGTATATCTATATCTTTACGATATTCTTGTGTGTTCATTTTGTCATTTCTGGCTTTAAGTTTATCGCTAACATGTGTATAACACAGAGCTTGAAAACAATCTGTTTACGCTTATTGCATTTCAAAATGTTACTATGAGCTTCGTAATTGGCGCATTGTTTAGTTTTATAACTACTTATTTCATATAGCACTCAGTTGTGAAGAAAATGAATGGAATATGTAAAAATGGATAGTTAGTATCCAGGTAGTGTTTGTGAAATTACACTACTATATACGGATTTTATCGCGTTGTTTATTTGACACTTTATTACAAAACTTTGAAAAACTTTTACACTACTATAATCACTATTAAACTTTACTAATTTTTAAGCTAATTAAATTATTGAAACTATTAAAACTATTTATACTATTACTATACTATTTATATTTATGTTTACACTTTCCCCGACGTTTCGTTTGCTTTTCAGCAGCCATGGTCACGGGGAGACTAAGATGGTAGTTGTCTCAATGTTCTAGTGTAGTTATTTCAAAGTACCCAAACATAATTGAATCAAGGGTGTTTCTATTTACGCAGAATGAACTCAAAGTATCATGATGTCTAGCTGTGGTATGCTTCGCGTAAACAGAAGACAATATAGTGTTGGTGAGTTTCTGTCTTTCTTTATGGATACAACCTATTGCGTCATATAACTTTTACCTTATGTAATAATAACGAGATAGGTGAAAAACCCAGGATTCAATCTCTTCGTCTTCATGTGAGCTTGTGACCCCTATAGATATAGGGTTCTTCTGACCCACAGGGCCCATATTCAAACTCGACCGAGGTATGACCCCAAGGTGTCTGCACACCAAGTTACAAGTCAATCGGTCCAGTGGTTCCGGAGTTATGCCTGTCACTAACTGACAGACACACAGACCCACATAGTGTTTTCATTAACCTCTGAAGAAGACTCAGAAGTTAATAGCTCTATTGTTTGGTTTAAAATATTGCAGTACATGGTTAAAAGTGGTACCTATAAAGTTTATATATTATTATGATAAAATTATTTTTCTATAATTATAGTGGGTGTAGCTCTGAGCTGTTAACTAGGTTATAGAATAACCTGTATGAAGTAGTGACAGTTCCGATCCTCCTTGGATTACAAAAGGAGGTTATAAAATAAAAGTCTGTAATATTTGTCACAATTTTATAATGAACCAAGCATTAAACTATTAAACCAGAAAAAGAAATACCAGAAAAATGAGGAACGTGTATTAAAAAAAAATTACCTACATATGACATTGTTAAGTGTCTAATTTTGCTGGCGGCTTTGCTATCGTAAATGTAGGTTTATGTAATGTTAAATTGGTAAGAGTACTTTGTTCTGGATGAAAGGTAACCTATGTCCTTTTCTGTAGGCACCCCTGACAACCTGTATGCGAAATTTGAAATGATCGGTCAAGTAGTTAAAGCGTGAAAGCGTAACAAACAAACAAACATCACTTTCGTATTTATAACATTAGTTAGGATTACATAGATAGTCAAACCACATGAGTAGATAAACGGAACAAACTTTGCGGGAGCTGAGGCAAGTTTTAAAAAAACGCTATTAAAATGGATTTATTCCGCATTCGCCACTACATTACGTCCCACATCTTCTTCATCGTCTTAGCCTGAACACATTAAGTTTATTATATTATGTAACTTATCCAAAACAATTAATAAGGTGGCCAGTACAGAGAAACAGTTAAAATACCTAATGGTTGTCTGTGAGGTCTGTAGCGATAGCTAGCACACTTACATTCATAATCTAATTAATATACAGATTTTACTTTACAACGAATATATCTATACATATAATAAAATCGTAGGAAAGTCAAAACTGTACATTGAATATTTTTTTAAAAGAATACTTGGGTCGTGATCTACAATCGATATCGAAGCCAAAAATATAGTTTTTAGAATTTTTGTCTGTTTGTCTGTATGTCTGTATGTATGTCCGGGCTAAATTCAAAAAGTACTGCATGGATTTACTTCAAATTTTGCATGAATATTACTAACAGGTCGGGTCAACATATAGGCTACATATTATCAAGTTATCACCTATGGGGGAGGAGCTGTGAACCTTTATTTTTCTTACGCATTCTGTGACAGCGTGTAATCTAACGACGCATATTTAAATGTTGTTTTTGAGTAAGCCATGCTATTATCTAGCTTTACACTATAAAAACTACGCCATTTAAGTAACTTGGGCAGAGAAATATAGTTTAATGAATGTTAGTAGTATAAAGACAATTTTAAAGCAGCGCCATCTATGAGATTTCATAAAAATCAAATCAAGTTACATGTTAACACTTTTTGGAAATTAATAATTTAAATTTGATCATGTTTGCGAGGTTAGTAGTTAGTTATTCTTAAAATTCATAGATGGTAATGTGCTTGTTCCCGAGGAAAACAACAAAAACGTTCTTATGATAATAGATGGCGCCACGTTTCTTTCGAATCATGATTGAATTATATATTTGTACAATCCGAATTGATTGTCAAATACTAAATTAACGCGAGCGAAGCCGCGGGCAAAAGCTAGTATCTAATACATTTTTAAATTCGTAACATCATTTACGTAGAATGTCCGACATTAGTAAATTAAAAAAAAATACTTTACAGGTATTGAAAAATGCTCGATTTCAAGTAGGTAATGAAATAATTTTTTAAATCGGTCCTTTAATTTTTAGCTTGATTATTATAAATTGTTAAAATAAAAACAAAAATTCAAAATGCAAAACTTTCTTCTATAATATTAGAGAAGAGATTTATTTGTAGAACTTTAGTGTCTCAGAACATTTACCTATACACAACATTTGAAGTAGTTTTGTTTTGTGGCAGCAAAATAATTTGATGTTCTGGAGTTCTGACTCGGGATAGGCCAACATACAATTGCCCATGGGTAAAACATTCTTTACGCAGGTCAATCCCTACTAAATTGAAAGTTTGGGCCCTGGGACTTATTAATAGTTAAGGCAAAGGAAGTTTTTACCGGAAATTGAATTATTGGTATATCCGTGGGTATCATCGGTATCCTTTGAATATGAGCTAACTCACGAGTTGCAGGCCCAGCTATAATGGTCGCTACAATTAAGTTGTCTTTCATTTCTTTTATGAGTAGTCTCGTCCCGTTACAAGTTTGGAGGGCTTAAAGTTCTCAAAAGCATGATTGGCGTCCCAATTTTTTATGATAAATTGTGAGGTGTTAGTCCTGCAGGGTTAAGTGAATTTAAAAATTCCTATGGGTAATGAACTACATCTTCTGTATTAGGAACTGTGTCTATCGATTTGTAATGTCTAACCTGCCCGGGAACTTTTTGTGTGATGGTATTATTTATTTCGTCGACCGTCTCATTCCGAGGCGACACAATTGCTCTAGAACACAGCCAATGAAAGTCTTTTTCAAGTAAATTTTCAATGTCAGGGTATACCGCATCTATAAAATTTTCTAAACTATAAACTATTTGGCCCAGAGAGAAATTTGTAAAAAGATGGTCAAACGCACGTGGACTGTTGGGATTGCCTGACTAAATTCGCAACAGTCAATAATATCACTAGACTTTTGAAAGATTGATTTTATAATTGGTTAGGTTTCTAGAAACTGTTGGTTTCGTTATTACAGAAGTCGTGTGTATTGATGCGCAATAGGTTCCTCTGACAACAATCATCTTTAAAGGGGTAAGGCTTAAGTCTTCTCATACTAAGAAAAGGCCCGTCCCCAGCAGTCGGACAGTTTATATCCAGAGCTCATATTATTATCCTATAGAGAGAGACATATTCTTTATTATTACCATCTACCTCTCTTGTCCAGAATAAATGTAGAAGATCTAAGAAATAGCATGAGTTTGCATATAAACGTAAGCAATACGTAAGATCGCGTTAAATCAAGACTCACTACGATGTGACGGTTGGTTTCTAAACAAGAATTCTAAAAATTGTAATACTACTACTAATACTAATAGTAATACTAATAAGAGCTGTGATATGTTACAACATAGTCTATAATAAGAACAATCTTTTCAGAATAGGCTTAGTAGTTCCAGAAATTGCGCCTACCTCCTACAGCCTAATATAATCCAGTAAACTAGTCAGACTGACATTATTCTACAGGCAAATTCGCCAAGTTAGTTCAAGGTTTCAAGTGTTTACGAAACGTAGTTTCCGAAACATGTAACTTCGTACGAAATACATACATAGACAAAATCAAAGCGCTAAGGTAAAGCAATCGGAAAAAAGGTTTTAAATAAATTGCTCCATATTGAACATGTAATGTAATTTAAAAAAAAAAGCTATTTACCCCTTAAAATAGTCGTAATAGATGTATAGTAAACTTAACAAACACTTTAACAATTATAATATTACTACGGAAACGATAAAATTTACCATTTTCATAGGATAGAGGTAAGTTCGTTCGTTTGTGCGGGTAGTAAAAGTATTTTAGTATCTTGGGGTTACGAAACATGCACTTAGCACCAGCCCTGGAAAAGAGCGAGAGGAGCGGCCGCGCTCTAGGCACCAGGTGGCAAGAGGCGCCAAATAGCCAAATGGGAAAAACAATTTCCAGTGCAAATTTGCGTAAATTGAAGGACACAATATAAAATTTGGGAATTATTATAAATTTCAAATAAAACCACTGTACAATTTACGTGGAATGAAAGCGTCGACCAAAGGGCGCTGAAATAAATCTGGCTCTACCCTGATGAAGGGGTAGCATGCACTGCAAGCGCTGTGTCATCAATATGTCACTCGACGCTTATCCTTGTTGCACAGCGTGTACGCCTGGAACATAAGCTTCGTGGGTCTCAGATGACAGCGAGTGACAATATGATCAGTTCGATTCGGCAAACGGTTGTACGTTCGCTCTTGCGTCTGAGTAAAAACATCGTAAGCACCGGCCGAGTGTACATACTCGGTTAATTTCCGTTCCTTTTTTATACTTTTTTGGTGAACATTGTTAAACAATGTTAGTTCAGAGCAAGTGTTCGTTGTTTCATTTAAGTTAAAAGAATAAACCACAGCAGTAAACAATCTGCTCAGAATAAATATGTTCGTTTATAAGTGAACACTGCTAATTTGTGAACTTAATTATACGCAGCTTCACAATACTATCACATTGAATATGTTTCAGAGTATTTATTTATTTATTTGGTTAACCAACAACTGTTTACACTTATACATAGGCAACATAAAATAAAATCAATGGAAACATTAGTTAGTGTAACAACTAATTAGAGGTTAACACCACATGCACAGGTTATTGAGGTTATTGTATAGTATAATAGATAATTTTAAGGTTTTAATTTAACAAATTATTATTATTGATTAACATATAGGTACAATAGAATATAACTAGAACATAACTATTTCTTTAGAATAGTAGGTAACATTATATAGATATTATAATAGTACTAAAATTAAATAAATTAATAGCATTGACATTAAATAAAATTGAAATTAAACAATGAAAAATATGGATTAAAAAAAAGTTCAGTCATTAATGTTATTACAAATAAAACAAAATAAAATAAAATAAAATATGTATAGCATTCAGGTGCATTATTTAAATCATACTTTACTAAACTGTTATGAGTTGCTATACTGTCGCTATGGATGTCAACGAGGTCACTGCAACTAAAGTCCGTCTCATGAAAGAAGTCTCGCTGACGCGGCGCCACATTCAACATGACAATTGACAAACGAAGCTGAAGACAGGGCGCTATGGCGCTCTTTGGGGGAGGGCTATGTCCAGCAGTGGACTATTATAGCCTGATGATGATGATAATGATGATTGATAAACGATGACAACATGGTCGATCTCATAATTAGTTCCACTTATTGCCGTGGGACTTCTTTCGTGAGACGGACTTTATTGACAATTTTGCACATTCTAACCATAGGAGAGTTTGCCCCAAGTTCCGTCCTCTCAATGGCGGGCACAAAGGAGTTATCTTATTTCGAGGATACCTAGCTGGTACCCGAAATCTGAAAAGACTGAGAAGTTCTGGGCAATCAACTTTACCATTCATCAGCTTATAGGCAAATATACCGTCAGCTACGATTGTTCGTAATGAAAGGGGGTGCATCTTGAAATACTGCAGTCGTGCACTGTAAGAAACCAGCTGTTTAGACATTCTGAAGCGACAAATTACAGAACTTAACTCGCAGTTAGCAGCAGCTCACGAGGAGATCAATAACCTATCTAGTGAAAATTCCGATTTGAAGCAGACACTTGAAAAATTAAATAGTAAACATAACTTAGTAAAGAAAGTAACGAAGAAATTGACAAGTGATTTTGGGACACCACGCAGGGACTCGATGTTACAGACTCCCTGCAGAGGAAAGTCGCAGCAGAAACGAAAATCGCATAGTACATCAAATAGAATAACAAAACCAACCACTTCTACACAGGTTACTCTCGAAGACAATACCATAATAACAACAGAACATAATAAAAACAAGGCCCAAGAAGAAAAGAATAACATATGTATAATAAGTAGCATTAAAAGTAGTAATATAGTAACCATAGCTGAAAATACATTTCCACATAACCGAATATGCACTTATCTGTTACACAATTGTGGTGTAAAAAGGCTCTTATGTAATATAGACAAAAAACTTACTAATTTTACTATGAATGATTATTGCATAATACTTATAGGCGAGGAAGATTTTAGACGTACTAACAATTACTCTGAGTTGGTTGCCTACATACGTGAAACGCTACTAGCTATAACTCATACGAACATAATATTGTGCTTACCAACATTTAAACTTAATAACTATTCAACTATGTACAATTTTAGGATTGAAATGTTCAATAATATTCTCTATCATGACATTCAAACTTACAATTATTATGCAACAGTATTTGACTCTAACCTGGACCTCTTGTATAACTACACAATGTTTTCAAAATATAATGGAAGAATCAATAATAACGGCATGACAAATATTTTTAAAAATCTCATATACTATTTACAGGATTTTTATCACGCAAATTCAGACTTAGTAATAGATAATGAAAACGAAATTCCAATAAACTCTGACATTTACCACGACTCACTAAACTCCTTTCGTTCTTCTTGATGATTCACAACATAATAACAGCTTTATAATATTTCATCAGAACATTGCTGGTTTAATATCTAAAAGGGAATTGCTAGAAGTAACCCTAAATGATCTCCACTTAAAAAATAAACTACCTCAGATTCTATGCTTCTCCGAAACATTTATAAAAAAGGGAGATGAAAGCAACGCGAGATTAAATGGTTTTATTTTAACATCCTCCTACTGCAGAGATAAATCTAGAGGTGGAGTCTGTATTTACACTGAAAGAAGCGTGAAATCCAAGAGTTTAGACCTAACTAGCTACGCGTGTCAAAAAAGTTTTGAATGTTGTGGCATCGAAGTAAGTGCATATAAATTATTAATAGTGTGTATCTATCGCACGCCGCAGTCAGATATCAATATATTTTTAACAAAGATAGAAGCTTTACTTATTAAATTGCTTAGAAAAGGTTGGAAGTTAATTTTAGCTGGTGACATAAACATAAACACCCTTAAACCAGGAAAAATAGTGCAATATTTAATTGACATAGTAAATAATTTTAATTTGGCATTTTATATCAATCAGCCAACTAGAAACAACTCATGTATAGATCACATTATTGGCAGTAAATCTTTGAAAGCTTATAGCGAAGTTTTAAGCCTAGGACTTTCTGACCACGATACCGCTCAAATAATAAATGTACCAGTCAAAACGATACCTTAGCAACTCGATACTTTATTTGTTACTTGGCGAGATTATGACACTATTAACATAAATAAGTTCTGTAAATGCATGGAAAACATTAGTTTTAGAGATATTTATCTTGAAAAAGACATAAATAAATCATTTAACATTTTCTATAATGACTTGATATTGTTTTATAATTTATGTTTTCCTATACTTAGACATAAACTAACCTTTCAAAGACGAACTCCTAAATGGATAACAAAAGGTATACGACATAGTTGCAATTCAAAAAGGATTCTACGTTATAAATACTATAGGGATAAATCTATACATAATAAATCAAATTATCGTATATATTCTAAAATTCTAAAGCAATGTATGTCCAAGTCTCAGAAACTCTGTAACCATAGACTGATAAGCGAATCACAAAATAAGTGTAAATCCGCTTGGGCTGTAATAAAAGATAAGGATGAAAGACAATTGTCAGATAATTCCATTACAGAAATTAAAGTCGGAAATCAACTAATAATAGATCCAAATAAAATAGCATGCGAGTTTAATAACTACTATATTGAACTAACTAACGTACAAAAATCTCTTAAAAACACCAATAAAATCTCTCTACAAAATAGTATGTTTATAGAACCCCTGAGTGTTTCAGAAGTACAAAAATTAATTGCGAACTTAAACAATAGCAATGCCGTTGGTTATGATGGTATTTCAACAATGATTCTCAAAAGATGTGCTACAGCTATTGCACCAAGTATTACTCACTTAATAAATCTCTCATTTGAAAAGGGAACCTAACCCGAATCATTAAAAAATCAATTATAAAACCTATTCTCAAAAAAGGAGATAGGACGAACATATGTAACTATAGACCTATTACATTGATTCCAATATTGGCAAAAATTTTTGAGAAGGCCATGCACCTTCGTCTATCGTCATTTATAAATAAATTTAATATAATTAAGCCTGAACAGAACGGCTTCCAAAAAGGAAAATCAACTACATTAGCAGCATATACCCAAGTACATAATGTCTTAACGAATATAGACAAGAAGTTACACACAATAGTCGTATTTTTTGACATGACGAGGGCATTTGACTTTGTATCGCACAAAATCTTGTTGCAGAAATTAGAGCAATATGGAATCCGAGGACTTGCATTATCATGGTTTGAATCATATCTTACGGATCGACTGCAAAGAGTAGACATATCACACGTAGATAATAATCTAACATTAACAACTAGTAGCTCACCGTACAGAGTAAACAGCTTTGGGGCACTCCAAGGCAGTATTCTTGGGCCATTGTTATTTCTGCTATATATTAATGACCTACCTGATATAACGAAACATAAATGTATTTTATTTGCAGACGACATTTCCATTATATTGACATGCAATAGTTTAACTGACATTCATGACGAAGTAAATAGGACGACCCTTTTGGTGACACAATGGCTAGAATCAAATAACTTGACAATTAACTTGCAGAAAACTAATTTTATCAAATTCCAAAGTAAACGATCTGCCTGTACTGAAAACAGAATGATTTGGAGCAAAATTAATATTAATGAAAAAGATAACGTAACTTTCTTAGGAATAACATTAGACAAACATATTGACTGGAAATCGCATATTAGTGCCACTTGTAATAAAATTAATAAATTTCAGACTTAGGATAACCTCAACAATACAGACTACTCTGTTAGCTTACCATGGCTATGTAAGCTCAGTCCTAAAATATGGCCTTATACTGTGGGGAAATTCCACTGAAGCTGATAGATGTTTTATTGGCCAAAAGAGATGTATAAGAGCTATTGTCGGTATTGCTCCAGACGAATCCTGCAAACCACATTTTAAAACATTAGGCATACTTCCTCTGACCTGTATGTATATTCGATTTCTGTTTTTGTTAAAACCTATCCACACCTTTTCACCAAGGCCATGGATAAGTATCCGAGAAACACTAGGCATCCTAATAGGTTAGTTCTAGAGTCCATTCCAAGAACTACAATGTATAAAAATAATTGTTACTGTATGTGCATAACTATATATAACAAAGTTCCGGAATGTTTTAAAGACTTACCACTTTATCGATTTAAGAAACACCTTAAGGCATGGCTACTAGAAAAGTCATACTATTCCCTTAAGGAGTTTCTACGTTAAACAATTGATGATAATATATTATAAATTTATTTTTAAATAACAATGTCACTAATTTAATTGAATTGTCATACCTATACAATAATTAGAATTATTTTAAAAATGTAAATCATTTCGCATGCCACATTGTGACTAAATGGAAGAGCTAAATGTATTAATTATACCACAACACCCTTAAATGTACTCCATTTTCTGTGAAATAAATATCATTTATCATTTATCATTCTGTTCGTAAAAGCCAGATGCCATAAGAAGCGTTTTTGTAGACGCTCTAGACGCAAAATGTGCGTTGCATAATGTGGTCGCCATACAACACTGCAATACTCCAAGATGCTGCTTACCAAGCTATTGCACAACAATATTTTAGTTTTGCTTTGGAACTCTTTGGTATTTCGCAAAACAAACCCGAGCATTCTTGGCGCCCTTTTGAAAATGTTTTCGATGTGTGGTACGAAAGTAATCTTTTTATCAAATATCTAATTGTGTCTAATATCTTAATCTCTAATTGTGTCTTGCTCTTTAATTTCTTGTTTACTTATGAAATAATGTGAGTCAATAGTAATGAGACAAGGAGAATGACTCAAGGAGTCCCTCAGGGAAGTATTCTTGGTCCATTATTATTTCTTGTTTATATAAACGATTTACCAAATTATATAAACTAAGATTTGGTACTATTTGCTAACGATAGCACAGTGTTGTTTACAAGCACAAACAAAAATCAAATGATATATGACAAAAATCAAACACTTGACATAATAATTCAATGGCTATCAAATAATAATTTATTAATTAATCTGAATAAAACAAATTTAATGACATTTAGAAATAGGAAAAATAATTTAATAAATCTTAACATATACTACAACGGAGAAAAATTAACGTAGTCGAAAATATAACATTTTTAGGTCTCAATCTCGATTCAAATTTAAATTGGAAATCTCAAGTGGAAGGTATTTGTACTAAGCTGAACAAATTCTCTTATGCACTAAATAGACTTGGAACAATTGTGAATCAATCTGCTGTCATCACTGCGTACCACGATTATGTAGAATCAGTGCTAAGGTATGGTATCATCTTTTGGGGTAACTCTGTAGACAATGATATAATATTTAGAGCCCAAAAGAGATATGTAAGGGCCATTGTGAAGTTAAAACAGACGGATAGTTGTAAAACATATTTTATTAGTCTGAAATTGTTAACGCTTCCATGCCTTTATATATATGAGGTAGCCGTCTTTGTTTTTACACATACTTCTTTATTTGAGCGCCTACAGAGTAAACGTAATAATCATAAAATATGTTTTTCATCAAACAAAACAATGCAATTTAGCAACAGCATATTTTGTATGGCCCCTCGAATTTATAACCATTTACCATTATACATATTGAAATGCTCCAACACAGATAAGTTTAAAATGCTATTGAGGCAATTTCTTGTTAATAAAGCATACTACACACTGAAAGAATATCTCGAAGACAAATATGACATACAATAATATAATTAGCTTTTAATGACTCGTAACTAAATTCACTTGACTTATATGATATTATTTAAATTGACCTGTATAATAAAAACAATGACATGGATGACATTTAATTTGACATGGATAACATTTAATTAATTAATATTTGGATTGTTTTTGATTATGTTTCACGTGAACTTCAACTAATAAGTACTCGAACTTGCATGCCTAATGGTGGAATGTGGAGAACCTGTAAATGTACTAGCCATAACATCTGCAAATGTATACCCATATTCGCATATGAATAAATGAATTGAATTGAATTGAGTTTTCGGGAAAATTTTAGATGGTTACATTTTTTTACGTTAAGTTCCATTTTATTATAGCTACAAAGTTCGATAACCCGGTTTAAGTCTTCTTGCAAAAGTTTACGGTCAAGCCATGTACGGAGTTAATCCTTTTTGCAAATTTCAAATCGTCAGCATATAAGAAGTAATCAGAAAAGTGGAAACAGCCCGGGAGATCATTTATGAATACATTAAATAATATCGGTGACAAATGAGAACCCTGTGGGGCGCCAGAAGTAATGGCATAATTTTCAGATCGAAACCCGTTTATCACGACATAGAACTGACGATACGTTAGATATGATTTGAACCAATTTAATAAAGGTCCAGTAATACCATATGCTGATAGCTTATAAATCAGTATAGAATGAGAGATCCTGTCGAAAGCCTTGCTAAAGTCTGTATAAATTACATCATACTGCTTATTGGCATCTAAGGTTTGTATAACAGATTCAGTAAATAATAATAATAATTTATTTATTGATACCAAATAGATGACAATACATACATACATAGAACTTCTTAACTTACAATACAATAACTGTATGTATACAATATTCAATGAACCCTAACGTCTAAACTAGGCCGAGCCTGTGTCTTAGACGTTAGTTTCGTTCCGTAAATTATACATTTAACATACATGTGTACTATTAATATTAAAACTAAAGGTACATAATAAAAATGAGGGTAAACTATATAATATAAAGTAAACTAGGTAGGTAACCAACGATAAAAAAATAAAAATGTTAGCAAATTTGTAGCTGTTCATCTCGATGCAACAAATCCGTGTTGGCGCTCATGGATATAAAGTTTAAAGTGGCGTTGAAGGTATGGACACACCATCGGCTCAAATATTTTAGCGAAAGTCGACAGGGCCTGGGCCTATAGTTGTATATAACATCTTTTTGGTCTGATTTATGCACAGGGACGACTTTAGCTTTTTCCATTCTAATGGAAATACACCTGAGGTTAGAGACACATTATATATTTTTAATAATGGAGTAACTAAGGCTGACGCACATGCTGAGATAAAAAGAGGTGGAATACCATCGGGACCAGCTTCTTTGTTTATATTCAATGATTGTAATTTCTTAAGTAATTTAATGTTTCGGAATCTAATTTTGGGTATTTAAGGCACTGGCTGTTAATTTTCATAGAATTTAAAAAAGTGCAGTCGTTATCATATTCCTTGTCATCCTCGTGTCTATAAATAGATGAGAAATAGTCCGCAAAGAGTTTGCAAATAGCAGAACCATTTGAAGTGGTAGTCCATCCGTTGGTCATATTTAATGGGTAGACACTAGAACCACCACGTTTGGTTTTTATATGTGCCCAAAATAGTTTAGGATGTTAACGAGTTCCGTTTCCACATTTTTCACGTAACTTTTAAACAAATCCTTGGCTAAGTGTTGACATCTTTTGGCAACTAATTTTAGCTCTAATACATCCATAGGGCTTTTATATTTTTTTAGACATAGCCTTTTTTTATTTTTTTCTTTTAAAGATCTTATAAGGGATCTGTTAAACCATGGGGGTAGCGATTATTTGTAATCCTACGATGTGGTACATTTTCTTTTATAACAGTGTTATGAACATCATAAAATTCCTTTAACATATAATTTACATTGTTCATTCCCTCAAACCGCTGATTCCAGTCTACTTCATTTAAGCATTTCTTTATGTGCTCATAGTCAGCCTTGTGAAAATTTGGCCTCGTGTTAGAAGTGTTATATGGAAGACAATAACTATTTAATAAGGAGATAGAAATATCAAGAGGGGGATGTAGTTTGTTAACATTAGTTAAAGTGGTACAGGATTCAAAGACAGAGCATGAAGGCATCGTAGACAGAACCAAATCCAAGGTACGGCCGGAGTAATTTTTTATACATATTATTGAATTGAGTGAGATTGCTAACGTGAATAAAATCTGATAATCTTTGACAGGTGCTAGGTAATAAACTACATATTATCTGCACTTTCATTCCAGTTTATTTTACTTAAGTTAAAGTCCCCGATAATAATAATAGGCATGTCAGTTGCTTCAATAACCTAATTGCAGTGTTCGATGAAATGGTCAAGTGCAGAGAGGCATACAGGAGGAGGCAGGTACACTGCACAGATGATAATTTGTCGTGATGTGGGCGAAGTTGGAATATCGATTACGACCCAAAGATCCTCACATTTACTTTGCCATTTAAGAATACATGACGAATTAATTTTTTTTTGAAACAGCTGTATGGGCTACACCTTCATCTTTGTTACAATGAAAATCTGACGTTTCTCTATCCCTTCTGTAAACTGTGTATCTTTTATCTGTTTAGCCATGTTTCTGACAATATAATTATGTCATAGTTCGAGCAGCACACATTACAATAAAAATTACTAGTTTTTGTACGCAAGCCTCTACAATTTTGGTAATATATGTTTACATTGTTGAATTTAAAATAAATAATAACTAAAACATGCAATATATAAATGGTGTACATACTAGATAATTCTGTTCAGACAGTCCATATTCTTAATTAGTATGTATTCGGCGCCATCATTCTTTCTTACAAATATTCTACCGTTTCTCACCCATACATATTTGTAATTATTTTATTTGGCCTTAATTCTTGTAGCTGCATGAAGAGTTTTATTGGTGGGTGAAAGATGTTCTACAACATAAACAGGTGAACTCCGCCCAGAAAATCCTAACATTCCGCAGCTTAATTTGTTTTGGGGATTATCACGATTATATTTCATAACCGATGCTAGAAGTAGATTTACTTATGGTAAAACTATATTTGTATTTCCCCTTGTAGTTTTGCGGACTAGTCACAATAAGTAACTGCGCAGCGCTCATAGAAATATACCACCCGTTCAATTCCCGATACTTTTTCGCCTAATTATTATGCATAAACTTGTTTTGTTGGGGTTGGTAGCATCTATATGTTACATCAGCAATATGATGATCTATACATTCTCATAACAATCCAAATCAACAATCCATTCTTTCAACAATACTGTATGTTTTAAAATTGTTTTCCTATTCTTATATTTATAGATTTTGCTCACATGTGTTTTAATTTATTTTAAATAATTGTTTTTCTTAACAATGGGTATATAATCACTTGTTAGTTTTAAGTTTAGTTTATATTAGTGTAATAATAAAATGTTTTATTCATCTGTCTAAATGAAACTGTCCCTTATCATATCGTGGCGACTTGTAAGTAAAACAGCACTTAGCACATATTTGTATATCATGTTTGTAAACCCTATATAAGTGTATGTTTTGTAAGTTGTCCTAAATAAATAAATAAATACTCATCGAGTCCACAACGGGATATTGTTAAACGTTCTGTTATAACCCTATTTTACTCGCAGTAAATGCTGACAAATGCATTTAATTTTTATTTATAAGAGTATATAGCTATGTAACAGAGAGCTTAGCGTCAGTCGGGATTCAGCCTCATACCACGTCAGTTCTTATGTCAAAATTTCATTTTCGGTGTAACCTTATGCCAAAGTTGGTAATAAACTGTTAGCTGGTATTAAATAGTTTTTTTTTTAAAAGTCGCTCCGAGAATCGCGCCTAACAAATTGGTGTCAGAAGTGGGATGCTGACAGGTTTTCTGGACACGTGTTCAGACCACAGCATCCGGACAGTGCGAGAGTGACCGTGTACGAGTGGCGTATCGAGAGATCGACGATCATCCTCCGCTCCCTTGCAGCGTGAGCCCGCATCTCCAAAAACACGCAAGTACACTTTGCAGCCGACCGTCAGCCTCCGCTTTTTAGCGTGAGCCGGCGCCGCAACCAGGGGAATCGCGACCCCAAAATCTCCAGCCTAGCAGAACACTGTCGACTGTAAGCCTCCACTTTTTGCGTGAGCCAGCACCGCGATCCGAGCACACCAAGCTCAAGTCCCGAAACAAGAGACTTCGCTTCATCTCCGTTTATCTACAAATTCCTACTTGCTTTAAAAAACCTTCTAGGTGGTAAAGCATATTCCTGCTGACTCAATTGACGCCGTCCATCGCCGTGTTCAACGTGATAACGTGAGTCTACAAATTGTTTCTACCAATTCTATTCTGACTTTTGTGTTTTTGTGTGCCGTGAATCAATCAGTGAATCTAAGTGAACTGCGTTAAACCGTTGAACTCTACTATACTAAATCTTATATACTAAGTCTTACTAGATCTTATGTACTAAATCTTACCAAATCTTATATACTAAGTATTACCAAATCTTATGTACTAAATCTTACTAAATCTTACCAAATCTTATATAGGTACTTACTAAGAATTACCAAATCTTATCTGCTAAAACTCTCATTTCTTAATACTTACCTTATGTCTGACTCCGAAACTGCTGTAAAAACTGAAAGTGACAGTAAAAAATCTAAGAAAATGTCAAACACTGTAACGCTTAATTTTCTTTCCAAATTTATAAAGCCATACTATGGGAAAAGAGAAACACTCCCGGCTTTCTTAACAAACTGCGATAACGCTATCGCCCTTGCCTCCGCTGAACAGCAAAGTACTCTATGCAAATTTATTATTTCATAGCTCGAAGGTAAAGCCCAAGTAGCATGCTCTTTAAAAACCTTCGATGACTGGACTTCGCTTAAAACGTTCCTCAAACAAAATTTCGGCGAAAAGAAACATTCCTCTCATCTATTATCCAACTTGCAGAATTGTAAACAAAATCTGCCCTCGGAGTCTGTCACGCAGTACTCGTTGCGAATAGAAGGGTGCTTAACACGACTTCTCTCTGATATACATTTTTCATGTAGCAATAAAGACGAATTAGTAGGTAGAGTTGCTGGTATTGAGGATTTGGCCCTCAATACATTCTTAATGGGTTTAAATCCTAACTTCTCTCATATAGTACGATGTCGAAACCCAAAAACTTTAAATGACGCTGTGACCCATGCGATTGAGGAGGAAAAGTTGTTCAATGTTACTAATTCAACTTCAAAGTCTAACAAAATCTGTTCGACTTGTAATAAGTCGGGCCATTTATCTTCCGAATGTAGTTTTCCAACTAAACACTGTGCATACTGTAAAAATCTTGGTCACACGATAAACGAGTGTCGTAAAAGACAATATAATAACAATCGCCGCAATATGCAACATGATACACGGGCACAGTGTAATGAAACAACCAGAGACAACACTAAATTACACTTGTGCGATATCAATAATAATAATATCTCTGAGTCAAATGAAAATGCTAATTTAAACTAAATCGGATTTCGATGATGTGCCGATCGGAATCCCCCAAAAATAAATTAGGCACTATTCCTACTATGTCTTATAATAATTCTAATTCTTATCCTAAATCGGATGATCATTCAAAATCTTATACTAGATCTTATAATAATACTATTTCTAAATCTTATGATCATACAAACTCTTATACTAAATCTTATGATCATACAAATTCTTATGCTAAATCTTACAATGACTCAATCTCTAATACTACGTCCTATACTCATTCAAATTCTAATGCTAAATCGTATGTTAGTGAAACTAAATCTAATACCTTACCTTATAATGTGATTAATCAATGTCACACGGGACATATTATGTCACACCCTAAATCTGGGAAAAGTAATATTCTAATTTATGAATATAATTCATTCATTAAAAAGGTAACACTGCTGCATGTTTTTCTATATACAAAGCATACTACTAGAGCCCTCGTAATGCTTGTTGATACAGGAGCCATTGTCTCCCTGGTAAAAGAATCTAGTTTATATACAAAACCTGAGTTGTCTAAAGAAATAGTACGCCTCAAAGGTATCAATGATACCAAAACGTATTGCGAAGCATTAGGTACTTTTCAAATGTTCTCATTTAAATTTCATGTCTTAAGGGACGACATTGATCTCGAATATGATGGTATAATAGGTACAGACTGCCTAGGTCACCTTAAAGCCGTTGTCGATTATAATAATAAATGTTTAAATATGCACAATCATACACTTTCCTTACACTTTAAGTTACCTACTTATATTATTCCAGCTCGCTCAGAAGCTATAATCGAGTGTGGAGTATCAAATAAATTTAATGAACTATCTGAAATCAAAGAAGCATTAGTACTCGATCATAAAATATCTGAAGGGGTATACGTAGCTAATTGTATAATTACTTTAAAACCAAACCGCAGAGTAAATGTTTCTATTTTAAACACCACTGAATCAGATATTTACGATATCTGATTCAGTGGTGGTTAAAATAGAAACATTTACTCTGCGGTTTATTAGTAATAACTATTCAGTGCATCTTACACCTTATGAAGTCTTCTCTGGGTGTATTGAAAATATCGAAACTATAAATAATATCTCAATTCCTATCACCGATAGACATAATAGAGTTCTAAATCAAATTCGAACTTCTCACTTAAATCATGAAGAACAGACAGCCTTATTAGACTGCTGCTCACAATATACTGATGTATTTCATCTCGAAGGCGAACCTCTAACTTGTACAAGTACTATTACTCATTCTATTGACACTGAGAATGCACCTCCGATTCATGCAAAGTCATACCGCTTCCCAGAATGTCATAAGGAAGAGGTAGACCGTCAGATAAAAAACATGCTAGATCAGAATATCATAAGTCCTTCGCAATCGCCATGGAGTGCGCCAGTATGGGTTGTCCCCAAAAAGGCAGACGCCTCCGGTAAAAGAAAATGGCGAATCGTTATTGATTACCGTCGTCTTAACGATGTCACTGTATCCGAAATATACCCTATCCCTTTGATTACAGATATTCTAGATCAATTAGGGCATTCTAAATATTTTACTACGCTTGACCTTGCAAGTGGATTTCATCAAATCGCCCTTAATTCTGATGACGCCGCGAAAACTGGTTTCACAATCGTTGGTACTAATGAGACCTCTGGGCATTACCAGTTCAACCGTATGCCTTTTGGCTTAAAAAATGCGCCCAGCACGTTTCAGCGTCTCATGAACACAGTTTTATCTGGCCTTCAAGGCTTATATTGCTATATTTATTTAGATGACTGTATTTTGTATTCATATGACCTAGAATCGCATATATCCAAGTTAAAATTAGTTTCGACAGGTTTCGTGAACATAACTTGAAACTACAACCCGATAAGTGCGAGTTTCTACGCCGCGAAGTAACTTATCTTGGCCACGTAATCACAGACAAAGGTGCATCACCTAACCCAGACAAAATAAAAGCTATTAAAGATCTCCCTACTCCCAAAAACCCTAAAGACATTAAATCTTTCTTAGGCCTTGTCGGTTATTACCGCAGGTTTATAGAAAACTTTTCCAAAATTACAAAACCACTGACGTCACTCTTAAAAAAGGACGCCGCTTTCTCGTGGTCTCAAGAACAAGAACTTGCTTTTCAAACTCTTAAAGACAAATTAATTACAGCTCCCTTACTTCAATATCCTAACTATAACAAACCCTATATACTGACTACCGACGCCTCTAATTATGCTGTAGGAGCTATATTGTCTCAAGGCGAAATCGGCAAGGATAAACCGATAGCCTATGCGTCGCGTACTTTAAACAGAGCAGAAAGAAACTACTCTACTACAGAGAAAGAACTTCTTGCCATCCTCTTTGGTGTTAAAACCTTCCGTCCCTATTTATACGGATATCGATTTAAAATCGTTACTGATCACAGGCCCTTAGTTTGGCTCTTCAACGTAAAAGACCCAGGTAGTCGTCTTATACGATGGCGCCTTAAACTCGAAGAGTACGTCTATGAAATCATATACAAACAAGGACGATTAAATTCTAATGTCGATGCTCTGTCTCGATATCCCGTAAACGCCTTAACCAATTCTAATTTAAATAATTACCATATGAGGAATACTTCAAAAAATAATTACTAAAAACCACATCAAATAATGATAGAAAAAGAGGAAAAAGAGGATAGTCAATCTTTACATTTAGCGAAACAAAACTCAATTGCTTGTCCGATTTCTCTAGATTTTGACTACTCTATGCCACACTGTGAACAGTTGTTATCACCTTTAGAACATTTTGCTGAGTTAAAGAGCCGTGAACGTGAACTTGAAACGATATACACGGTCGACTCTAATAACAAGTTGCTCTATTTGATGTTTACAAAAGTACATCATTATGATGAAACAAATTATCGAACTATTTATAATCTAATTATAAAATTGCGAAATCAAATAATATCTAACGATATTTACGAAGGAGAAATAGCCATTTCGGATTTCTCTGAACCATTTACTAAATTAAACTACACAAAGTGTTCGCGACAACGTTAATATTGACTTGAATCGTGTTATTGTGAGTGTGAATACATAAGTGTGACGTATCAATAAAGTTTATCGTTACAATAGTGCCGAATTAGGTCATATATAGACTTGAAAAGTGTAGATAAATAGTGTAAATAATATAATATTATGTTTCTTTTATATAGTTTATAAGAATATCATGTTTAAAGCATAAAAAACGTATCGTCGTATCGTCATCGTCGGTGTACGGTAAACGTTAATATTATCTCTCCGTGTTTTTAATTTGTAGATTGAGTAAAAGTTTACTTTTAGAGTCGAGTTTCATACCAAACTGTGCGTTAATCTGTTATCTGTTGGACTATATAAACTGTGAACTGTAACGTTGTGTTTAATGGCGAATATTCAATAAATTTAATCAATAAATATTCTGTTGTGAACTTTGCTCCGAGTGTTGTGACATTGGAAAACAATAGAAAGGTCATTGGACACTGCCACTAACATCTTGTGTAATTAATGACCTCATAATACAGGAAACATATTTCAACTATAAACCGTATGTGATTGTAGCCGTGTGGAGGCTCGTCGGACTTTTTCACTCCAACTTTTTGAACATTTATTTTGGTGCCGATTCGACTTCCGGAGAAGACAATATCTTTTTTTACACTTTTTACATTTAAATTGGTTTACGACTACAATTTAGAACAATTTATTTTGGCATTTTTTAATCGCTCATAAAAAGGTTTCTTTTCTAAAATTGTATGCTAGTTATTCTACCTTGGGGCGTAACATATTTATAGGCATATTTTTTAACAACTAAAATGGCTGATGCGGCTCCTACTAAAAAATCCGATAACGCTTCTCAACGAAATGTTACAACTATAAGAGGAAACAAAAGACAAGCGCTTTCCTCTCCACCTCAGGCAGTCCCTGAAGATAAGCTTACGCGAGAAGATGTACGCCAAATTATCCAGGAGATAATGCAATCTGAAACATCTCAAATGTTGTCAAAGCTCAACAACAATATGAATGTTATCCTGAATAGAGAGTTACAGCCTTTGAATGAGAAAATTTCCACGTTGACTGACTCAATGTCATTTATGAATAGTCAGTACGAGGACCTACTAAAGGAGCATGCCGCATCTAAGGAATTAATAAAGGAATTGCAAAAAGAAAATGTTGACATGAAGAATAACATTGGTGACTTAAAATCCCGCTTAAGTCAATTAGAGCAATATTCTCGGTCGAGCAATGTAGAAATCCAATGTTTACCTGTAAAGAAGCAAGAGAATCTGTTTCAGGTGGTATCATCGTTGGCAAAAGTGGTTGGCTGCAACATAGATGATAAAGATATCTTACATTGCACTAGGGTTGCCAAACTTAACCCCAAAAGTAATCGTCCACGATCAATGGTGGTGCAACTAACTTCTCCGAGAATACGTGATACGTTCCTAGCATCTACTATTAAGTTTAACAAGGCTAACCCTGAAAACAAATTGAACAGTACACATCTTGGCTATTCTGGACCTAAGAATGCCATATTCATTGCTGAACATCTTTCCTCTACAAACAATACCCTACACGCCGCCGCAAGGATTAAAGCAAAGGAACTTGGATATCAATTTGTCTGGGTTAGGGGTGGTCGAGTTTATATGCGTAAAACACAAGAAGCGGAGCATATTCTAATTAGGAACATGGACACACTAAACAAATTAGTTTTATAGAATTCGCCTTAAAACCCTTTAAAAGCAATATTGTTTCATATGTGTTAAATTCGCGGGTGTTAACTTATATTATCAAAATACAAGAGGGTTACGTACAAAAACTCATAGTTTCTATCGCCAATTATGTACGGAAAGCTATGATATTGTGATACTAACTGAGACGTGGTTAAATAGTACTGTTCTTAGCTCCGAGTTATTCGACAACAGATACATAGTATACAGAAGAGATAGAGACGGTAGAAAAAAAGATGGCGGAGGCGTATTAATTGCTATATTAAAAACAATAAAATCTAAACGAATGATCAACTGGGAAAGCCAATGTGAGGACATTTGGGTCACAATAGAGGTAACCACCATGAATTCTGTTAGTCGAATAGCTCTGTGTGCAATATACTTACCACCGCCTGTATTGCGCTCAACTTTGGAAAACTTTTTGGACTCTTGTAGTGCCATATTGGAGCGGTCAGGCATGCACACTTGTATTGTCGGTGATTTTAATTTAAGTAGTATTCAGTGGAACTTAGTAGGTGACTCAGCTAATGGTTACTCTCCCCCTGGTATAAGCCACGTTTTATTAGATTTTACTTACATATATAAATTAGTGCAACTCAACAACATTACGAATACTATGGGACGTATTTTGGACCTCGTTCTAACTGACTTGCCGTCCTGTGAAGTCACTGCCGTGCAATACCCCCTTAGCAATATTGCACCCTCCCATCGTGATACTCTTAATGTTTAATACTGATTCCAGGCTTCCCTATAACTCTCAAAAGACAAGACCTAATTTTTTTAAGTTCAATTACGATAACGTATGTAAAGATCTAAATGAAACAAATTGGAATAATTTATTCAAAAGTGCCTCTGATGTTAATAAAATGCTGCATATTTTTTACCATAGGATTAATACCATTATTAAGCTACATGAACCTTTAATCAAACCAACATCTCAACGTAAAAAATGTCTTCCTTGGTTTAGTAAAGAATTAATAAGAGCCATAAAAGAAAAAGAGAAACGAAGAGCCCGGTACAAAACATATAAAAACCCCATGGATGCGCTTGAACTTAAATTATTGAGCAAACGGTGTTCTAGCTTGGCAACTAGCAGCTATAATAAATACATAGGGAATATAGAGAAAGAGATTGCCAAAAATCCAGAGCGATTTTGG
Source organism: Catocala sponsa (assembly GCA_963564715.1). Taxonomy (NCBI): domain Eukaryota; kingdom Metazoa; phylum Arthropoda; class Insecta; order Lepidoptera; family Erebidae; genus Catocala; species Catocala sponsa. The sequence continues at coordinate 7,415,171 of OY751336.1, forward strand.
ACTTATATTAAGGACAAAAGGGGTGGTTCTAGTTCATTCCCCAGTACAATGACAAATGACACCGTGGTTACATCTGACGGTTTTGAAATATGTGAAATGTTCGCTTCACAATTTGCCTCTGTTTTTACTGATTCGAAAGTGACTCAGCGTTGCTCTGCCTCAGATTACTTACACAATATGAGGAATAACAGTCTTCCACTTACAGCTCCCACGATAGATCGCGACTGCCTCCTACAAAAACTTGAATCATTGGACCGTCGTAAAGGTGCTGGACCCGATGGCATTCCTCCAATATTTATTTCTAAGTGTGCTCCTGCCTTAGTATCGCCTCTATTAGAAATATTAAATAAGTCACTTATTACGGGCATTTTTCCGAACTCTTGGAAAACGGCAAAGGTCATTCCTATCTACAAAAGCGATGATAATACCAATGTAAAGAACTATAGACCTATCTCGATTTTGTCTGTTTTCGCCAAAGTTTTTGAATCCCTGATCTGTCCCTACATTAGTTCCCATGTTAAGCTTTACTTGAGTGACTCACAACACGGATTCGTTGGTATGAGGTCTACCAATACAAATTTAGTAACTTTTAGTGAAATGTTGACGAGCGCCGTTGACAGCGGGCATCAAGTAGATGTTATTTACACAGATTTTTCCAAAGCGTTTGATCGTGTCCCGCACTCCACCCTTTTACATAAGTTATCAGCGTACGGAATCACAGGTACTTTACACAGCTGGCTTAAATCTTACCTAGAACATCGTCTCTCTTTTGTTGCGGTCAACGGTTTTCAGTCAAACATGTATAGGGCAACCTCTGGGGTTCCCCAAGGATCCCATATCGGCCCTATTTTATTTAACTTTTTCGTTAACGATATTCCACAGTTCCTTTTGCATTCGGATTGTTTTATGTATGCAGATGATCTTAAATTTTCTAGAATTATTCAATCAAGTGATGACGCAGCATTGCTTCAGAGAGATGTAGATGCGCTTGTCAAATGGTGTAGGGATGATGATATGGGCTTAAATATTAATAAATGCTACCACGTGAAATACTCGAGAAAAAAAAACTGTTATCGTCTGTTTACAGAGTGGGCTCAACAGTTATCCAAGAGGTGAACCAAATTAAAGATCTAGGGGTTACATTCGACAAAATGTTAACATTTGTTCCTCATATCGAAAATATTATCAAAAAAGCTTCAAAAATGTTAGGCTTTATTATTAGGTACGCCGCTGGATTCAAGCGAAGCAGTACAAAAATACTGTTATACAACTCTATGGTGCGTAGTGTCTTGGAATATTGTGGCACAGTCTGGCGGCTTCATTATGCCACCCATAATCTTAGGCTGGAGCGTATTCAAAAAAGATTTCTGTGGCATCTAGCTTATTCATCTGGCATAGCTAAAAATAAACGTTCCTATGAAGCTAGACTTTCACACTTTGAGATGGTGTCCTTGGAAAAAGGTAGAAGTATTTCCGACTCTATTTTTCTATATAAAGTACTCCGTGGCAAAATAGACTGTCCCCAACTACTTTACAGATTCTCTTTTCGTGTTCCTGCTAGATATCCACGTGCCCGTATTACTCCCCTGCATCCTCCTCTACGTAGAACAGTGTTCGGTGCTAGCTCAGTAATCCCCCGCCCGTGTAGACTGCTAAATAGTTACAGTGATCTTGTTGATGTGCACTCTGACTCGCTTGGTAGGTTCCGCAGAATAGTTTCTGATAATGTTTAAAATTTATTATAGTTATGTAATCACATTATTTTTGGTCTATGTACATTTAATTTTAAAGAATATAATGTGTTTAATAATGTACTTAGTTTACTCAATGTTAGTATTAATTGTTTTAATTTTGCTTTGTATTTAAAGGTTGTCCCTATAGTTGTTATTTATGTTTACTGAACATTTATTGTTAAGTTGTGCATGCTGTGCTTACCTATAAAAGATTGTCATACTCGCTCAGTCTGTTAATCTCAAGTTTTTTTAATTTTTTAAATTGTATATGTGTGAACAATTGTTGGTTAGCCATTAAAATAAATAAATAAATATTGCCAATAAAATGCATTTTTACCTCAAGTTAGGTATGTTAGGGTTCCTAGGTCTTAAGTTTTTAATAAAAGGTTTCACTTGTGTGTTTTATTTTGTACACTACTAAAAGCAATACATCATACTGAAGGAATCATATTCCTACATAGTATAGTTAAAAAGTTATTACACTTTTTCTGATATAAATGTTACAGAAAAATAGATTTTTAGCCTAAAACCTAGAATAACTATATCTAGACCTAATTTCCGATAGATAAAATAGATATCAATAGATAGGTCTTATCATGCACTACGCGGCAGTTTTTGTATCATCACGCTAGCTAGTATAGTTCCGTAGATATAAGCAGAAATATGTACAATATATAGTTAAAAATAAACTTGTGGACCGAGGTTTCTGGCCGGCTCTCGTTACGGTAAAGATTAGAGGTACTTAAGCGGTACAGTATCGATCGACCGCAGGTGCTCAAGAAACCTCATCTTCAAGCCTCAAGAACCGAACGGAGCCAGCCAGAAGCCTTTAACCAACTGAACTATGAAGCTTGTTTCTATTCATTTAAAGTCCTGATCCTGACCCGCACATCGAACCCGCAGACAACACGCCTTTCAGAGCCTCCAACATCGTAACCAGTCATCACTATAGTACAGTCTACACATCGTGTACAGGACGTCAGCGACTCGACGGTTGTTTTGTAACCATCATAATATAGTAACCAAAGCCCCGAGTTCGCCCGTCCGGTACACAAAGGTTTATAATATAATATCTTTTATTTTTCATGCGACTGACATCGAGGTCCATATTTACAAAAATCAAATAATATATCCTACTCCTGCCGAAGTACCAAATATTCTTAAAGAAAATCATGGTACCCCTATCGCTGGTCACCCCGGCGTGAAGCGAATGTATAATAGGATAAAAGCATCTTATTATTGGAAAAGTATGCGTTCAGATATGGAACGATTTGTAAAGGACTGCCGATTATGTCATTCAAATAAGGCACCCATGGTCATTACATCCTCCAGTACTAAACCTTTTGAAAGATTAGCCTTAGATATTGTCGGCACCCTTCCCGAAGCAGGCTTGCAAAAATTTAAATATATCCTCACCTTGCAAGATGATTTAACCAAATTTTCATCTGCTTATCCAATGATCACATGCTCAACTGATGAAGTAGCACGAAATCTCATTCATTTCTTTTTCTTATTCGGATTTCCTAAAATGATCCTTACCAATCAAGGTACTTGTTTCACCTCTGAACTGTTCAAACAGTTAACAGAGATTCTCAAATAAAAAAAATATTTTCAACCCCGTATCATCCCCAAACGAATGGCGCTCTTGAACGGAGTCACGCCACCCTAAAGGAATATTTAAAATCGTTTGTTAACGGTAATTATGATGATTGGCACTGCTATTTAGCGACTGCCATCCTATCTTATAATACCACCCCTCATTGTACCACTGAATTTACTCCTTTCGAGTTATTATATGGTTATAAGCCATCTATTCCTAAGAGTTTATATACAAATGATAATCATACCTATCATGATTATATTCGCGCTTTGCAATACCGTATGAAATACTCTCGCGAAAGAGCTTTGGAAAACATTGCAAAAAGTAAAGAAACTTCCAAAAAATAATATGATACAAATTCTTCTAATACTAAGGCCTATAAAGTCGGAGACATGGTCTATTTAAAATGTCACCATAGACTACGAAAAGCCTTGTCCCCAGTTGGGAAAGGACCATACAAGATCATTAAAATTAATGATAAAAATAACGTAACTCTAAGCATTAATCGTAAACACATAAAATATCATACTAATGAAATCAAACCCGCTCACTCGTAGTGTTGTCTCTTTCAGAACGTTATGGCGTCACTGCCACGCAGAGCCTTCTTTAACGCCGATAGTGCACAGCCCAGGAATTTATTTCGACCCTATTGAAACTGTTTATTTTTATAATGACTATTGGAAAGTAATAACACATATAGATATTGTATCGGTTGAACCGCATCTCAATAATATCGATAACTTAATTAGATCGACTTGTGCATTAAATCGCAATTAACCGAATTCATGCAATGTAAAGACCTCTTTAATCCAGTTGAAGTCAATTTGCAAGCTAATCTCATTAAATTAGATTCTCTGTCTCATATCATATGCTCAGATCCACCAAATAGATTCAAAAATCGATTGAATTTGGTGGTGAGATATTAAAGTTTTTCTTTGGAACACTAGATGCTGATGATGCACGTAAATATGATGCCGCTATTGGCTCATGTCAACAAAGCGAAGATGAATTGTATAATTTAATGAAAGAGAATATTCACATAGTAAAGTCTACCATTAATGCATTTAATTCCACCATTTCAAGGTTAAATAAAACTGAAATTAGATTAACTTCCCAAATTAATAAACCCAATGAGATTTTAATTCAAACTACTAAAAATAATAATGAGGTTATATATCTAAAATAAATAATTTACTTAATATTATCGAAGGTTCCTTATTAACTATTTCTAATTTCCTAGACTCTGTTTTAAACTCTATCTTATTTCCAAAAGCCAACGTTTTACATCCCTCTGTAATTACACCTTCTAACTTATTAATGGAACTAACTAAGCGAAATCATGTCATAAACAAACGATTAGATTTTCCAGTTCCTCTCAATATAGAAACTATACATACATTAATAGATGTATCAAAACTAACTGCATATTATTATAAGAAAAGAATTGTATTTGTCATCCAAATTCCTCTTATCTCTCCTATAAAATATAACGTATACAAAGTAATACCATTACCTACCTCATCTGATCAAACCAACCATAATGTTTTTGCCCTTATTCATCCAATAAATCCTTACCTAGCCATCACGGATGATAGGTTAAATTATGCGATGTTGTCCAATTTAAATATAAAAGATTGTTTAAAAATAAATAATGATTATTCTATTTGTCAATTAGTTACTTCATATTCTAGTAATTCTAACCCATCCTGCGCGATGAAATTATTAACTGAAGTAGTGTTGTCACTACCTAAAGAGTGTGATTTCAGACTACTATATGGTCAAATTGATATTTGGCACAAATTGCGCCAAAACAAATGGATTTATGTACAATCCAACCCAAATAAGTTAACAATAAAATGCAAAGATGGCCTTAAAGACCAATCTGTACTTGGTACTGGGTTACTTAAATTAACCCCTGATTGTATTGGTTATTCGAAAACTCTACAATTTATACCATTAACCACTATGACTTCTATGTATAATAACCCATTTACCATTGATTTCGATATTACTCAAGATAAATGTTCTAATAAAGATTTTGTTAACAAAACAATTCCATTGTTGTCTCCATTATCTTTAAGTAATATAGACTTGGATTCTTTAAAGCACACTTCTCATAAATTAGATGACTTAGAAATAGAAAACAATAAATATCAAAATCAATCTCATTTTGTTAAATATTCGACTTATTATTCAGGATTCACTTATGTTATGATTGTCACGTTAATTTTATTTATTTTATATATATTGTATAACTATTATTTCAATTACAAAAATCGATCATTCTGTTGCATTCAAATTTTTAATTAGTGTAATACAAGAATAAATGTTCAAATTCAAAATAGAATCCGTAATTCTATTGAAATGATTGATCAACATGAAAATTCCTTATCTGATAGTGATAATAACTCTCACTATTCATCGAATAGAAATTTAAATAATTAAGTTATTTTTGAATTTACTTAAAATAAAATTCTTTTTTAAGATAAGCTATATTTCTAATTTTACATTTCTGTAATTATACAACATCTTATACTATGTCTTATTAGTTATAAAATAACATTGTAAAATCTTGACATGAGAACTTAAATGCAGTGAAAACGTTTTTGAACTTTGCTTTCATCTTATTTAAGATAAAGCTTCGTCTTTTGGGGGGACGTGTTATAACCCTATTTTACTCGCAGTAAATACTGACAAATGCATTTAATTTTTATTTATAAGAGTGTATAGCCATGTGACAGAGAGCTTAGCGTCAGTCGGGATTCAGCCTCATACCGTGTCAGTTCTTATGTCAAAATTTCATTTTCGGTGTAACCTTGTGCCAAAGTTGGTAATAAACTGTTAGCTGGTATTAAATAGTTTTTTTTTAAAAGGCCGCTCCGGGAATCGCGCTTAAGCGTTCGTATTAACATAGACGATCTTTTTCTTCGTTTGATGATTGGTCTTTGGCTCAGTCGGTGGCTCAGTCGGTGGCTCAGTCGGTGGCTCAGTCGGTGGCTCAGTCGGTGGCTCAGTCGGTGGCTCAGTCGGTGGCTCAGTCGGTGGCTCAGTCGGTGGCTCAGTCGGTGGCTCAGTTGGTGGCTCAGTCGGTGGCTCAGTCGGTGGCTCAGTCGGTGGCTCAGTCGGTGGCTCAGTCGGTGGCTCAGTCGGTGGCTCAGTCGGTGGCTCAGTCGGTGGCTCAGTCGGTGGCTCAGTCGGTGACTCAGTCGGTGGCTCAGTCGGTGGCTCAGTCGGTGGTCCTGTTGCAGCACTTGACTCGTTACTCGAAGGATCACCCGAATGGTCAGTAGGCCGTTCAGCCGAATTCTTCGCCTCGTAGTCGGTGTCAGTACCTTTGTGTATATCACCTTCTGTGTTTTCCTTGCTGTCAAACCCATCAGGCGAATTTGTGTTTCCACTGCCAGATTGGTCCGTATGCTCATTTGATTCGTATGGTGGTTTCGTCAGTGTAAACGTTATGAATGGCCGTCGACGAGTAGTCGGTGGCATTGTTGTTCTTTTATAGGCTTTATTATTTATGTCTTCGTATAGTGAACCACCAATACCCGACGGTTTGGTCATCCCATTAGGTCGTGGCCTTTCAGTAACTCGTGTCGAACCCTCTAATATGGCTTTGACGATGCTGCTAGGTACCCAGTGTCCGGGCATTTTGGCCTCAATGGGATTTGCAATGAATATTAACCTATCTTTTTTAGGATCTGGCCATTTCCTCGTTTGGACAATGGATACAAATATTAATACAACGGATTTGTAGGTAGCATACGGCATTACTGAAACAAGAAATTGTTATTTAACTAACCAGTAGGTCCAGACATGGTTTATCCCATCATCCTACAGCAGGGAGCTGCACTCTTGGTTCCGCATTTGTGCAGATTATACAGAGCCTGCATAGCATTTGGATATATTCCAAAGATATGGAGGCGTGTTAAGGTCATCTACATACCGAAACCGGGCAAAGCAGACTACGAAGAAGACTTATCAGTCTTGAGTCGTTCTTCCTGAAAGGCCTGGAGAAGTTAGTAGATACGCATGTCAGGGAGGGAGCGTTATGGAAATTCCTCCTCCACAGGCTACAATGTGCCTACCAGTCGGGAAAAGCCACTGAGACGGCATTACATTTTGTGGTAAATAAGGCAGAACATGCATTAGATAACCGGAAAGTATGCATTGCTGCATTCCTGGATATTGAAGGAGCCTTCGATCGGACCACCTTTGATGCCATTAGTGTGGCATCGGCAAATCACGGCATAGAGCCATCCATTTGCAGGTGGATCGATTGTATGCTCAGGGGTAGAATCATAAGGTCTGAGTTGTTAGGAGATGAAATGTATGCTACGACAACCAAGGGCTGCCCTCAGGGTGGAGTACTCTCACCACTCTTATGGTGCTTGGTAGTCAATTCACTCCTAGAACAACTCAACAAAGGTCCGTACTTAACGGTCGGATATGCGGATGACTTGGTGATACTCGTAAATGGAAGGTTTCCGAGTACGGTATCTAGTCTTATGCAGAAGGCCCTGATTATGGTTGAAAATGGTGCAGCAGCAATCATTTATCGACCAACCCAGGGAAAACTACTGTCATGCCGTTTACTAGGAAGAGGGATCTCACGGAGTTGGGAACTCTCTCCATGTATGGTACGCAGTTACAATGGTCCACGGAGGTGAAGTATCTAGGCATGACCTTAGATAGCAAACTAACGTGTAAACCTCATGTAAACAAAGTCATAGTAAAGGCCCAGCGGGTCTTGGGCATGATTCGATCTACTTATGGGAAGTCCTGGGGGCTAAAGCCCAAGGTCATCAAGTGGCTATACATGATGATGATAAGACCCATACTCACGTATGGAAGCATTGTCTGGTGGCCAAGAACCAAACTAGCTACATGCAGGAACGCGCTGTCGAAGGTGCAGCGATTGGCCTGCATGGCTATAACAGGGGCGTTTCCGACCACGCCAACGGCAGCGTTAGAGGTCCTGCTGGATCTAACGCCGCTACACATTGTTGTCGAGTCAGAGGCGATAAAGGCGCTACATAGACTATCTGTGCATGGGCTGTGGAGCATCAATATGCCGGTAACTCGACACACAAAATTGGAGATCTCAAAGGATCTCAAAAGGATTATGAGCATGGGATGCGACAAAATGCAACCATTGCACATATTCAAAAAGAATTTTAAGATAAAGGTCCACACGAGGGACGAATGGAGACAAGGTTTACAATCCCCTGGCAAGGGTTGTCTCAACTGGTTCACTGATGGTTCCAAAATGGAAACAGGATCGGGCGCTGGAATCTATGTCAACGACTGTAAGGTGAGCCAAAGCATGGGCAAATATGCAACGGTCTTCCAAGCGGAAACCTATGCTATAATTGCCTGTGCTCAGGAGAATATCAACAGTGGTGTCACTGACAGGACTGTGTATATTCTCAGTGACAGTCAAGCTGCTCTCAAGGCTCTGGACTCGTGTAGGGTAGACTCCAGACTGGTCCTGAACTGTGTTAAGCTCCTTAACAAACTAGGCAGGAAGAACACAGTCAAACTGGTGTGGGTTCCGGAGCATGCAGGTGTGCAGGGCAATGAGGAAGCTGATGAATTAGCCAGAAAGGACGCGGAGCAACTATTTGTGGGCCCCGAGCCATTCGTGGGACTCTCTGAGAGCACCGTAAAGACAGGTTTGAATGCACACGGCAATGAAAAACACAGGCTAGATTGGAAGGCCCTTAGGGTTCTGGAACACTCCAAGAAATTCATTGCAAACGGAGCCATAGGCTTCACCCGGGGGTTCTGCGGGTATAGCAAGAGCCAAATGCATCTGCTCATAGGAGCGTTCACTGGCCATTTTGGCACCAAAGACTTCCGGTGCAGATTGAGATTGACACACGATTCGATCTGCAGAGCCTGTGGTGAACAGGACGAGTCCATATCGCACCTACTGTGTGAATGCGACGCGTTGGCTGGACTTAGGATGGGTCTGATGGGATTGGCATATCCAAACCCTGAAGACTTCAGGCTTCTCCCTCTGAATTGTACACTGCAGCTAATGCAGTATATTCATAAGGAGATAGCTAAGGGATGAATCTTGGGGCTGACACAAAAGATCCCACTGGGTCGAAGTGTCGCCGGTCTGTACTGACTGGCCCCCACACACAAGATAAGATAACTAACCAGTAAACCCAACATATTATTAAACAAGTCTGTAGGACCTTGAACTTAAGACTCACAAGCATCTGCCTCTGGCATCTGTGATCAATGTTTAATCGAAATCCGATTAACGGTTTACGCATGACTGAGTAACAAACCTTGTCAACCATTTTAACAATTACAATATTAGTTGGATTGGATTATATACTGTATCTCTTTTTATTTATGTTTAATAAGTATATTACTGACCACTTAACAGTAAAAACCATGGATATTTTCTCGAATATAAGAATACGATACACTAGGAGCAGTACGATAACGGAAGTATGTAGAAGATAATTATATGCACCCGAGTGCCCCAGCGGTCTAGTGTTATAGTTATACCATATCGAATTTATAGCACCGTGTGATGTACAACAAGGCTCTTCTCACGTTTTAGATGAGGCTTATAAACGATTATTGCACATTATAGACCGTAAAAACTTCTATCTTTAATATTCTATTGAGAGATTAATTGTTTAGATATCTTTTTATCGGCGATTACCCAAGTCTGTGTATATACGAAACAATTAACGTTTACTAAAGTAGCAGATGCTCGATTAATTATTTAAGACAGACATCACACAATTCGCATAAACAAAAAAGGAATAGGTTGTCCTAAAATAAATCATCGCGAGCTGCCAACTTATAAGCTCTGTGCGCATATATCTTATAAGCATATATCTTCTTACGTCTATTCGCCGATAAATTACCCGTCAATACATTAGGTATATGTTTGTATCTGAGACATTTAAGCTGCAAACTAGACCTCATCTACCTTTGCGAGAATAATCCTAACGTCACTTTGGTTCTCTGGTTCACATACGTTTCTTATACTTATTCACCATCAAAGTTATATTTTAACCTTGTCTTGGTCTCGAATTTAATATCACTTAGCTTGGTACAGTAGAGATCTACCTGGAAGGCTAAGGAAGTGCTGTGATATTAATTAGGCACGTAATATAAACTCACTGTTTAGCTCAATAACGGAAAACAGTATCTTCTTATATTTGTTTTTCTTCACATACTGGCCTGAACTCACAATTTTACATAATATTGCGGTTATCCAAGAGGCAAGCAAAATAATTTTTATTGATATTGTTATCGAAAGTTGTAAAACGAAAAGTAATTGAGCGTGTCATGTTTTTAGCGTTAGGCAATATCTTCGGCATCAGAAACTAAATATTCGGTTTTGAGGACGCAATTCTCGAAGTTTTAGCAATCATAACAAAATCAGTGCGACGCAAGAGATATGTAATAATGACGTCCAAAATCCGCGGCGAATTATTAAATATTCTATTCAGCGGTGCTTTTTCTATTTTAAAGTTACATAGAATGTTTGGTTACTAATTGAATCGATGGTTGACGACTCATTACATCGTATATCAGGAATGGTCCTTGAGACACTTGGCCTGACAACAATGAAACAACGGGCTTATAGCACATAGAAAAGACAAATGTTTGCGAGATTAAACCAACGCTTATTAACAGTAGCGAAGCCGCCACGTAATACATCATAGTCAAATGCACTAAATAAAATATATACTAATAAAATAAAGAGCGGTTATAAAAGTTAAAACAACTGTAGAAATTGTTACAATTAAAGTTTACTGTGCAAATAGGGTGACAATAACAACAATAAAAATATTCAGTCTTTACATAGGTCACCGGTCAAAACAACCGTTTGAGTTGGCCTCGTCGAAACCGTAGTCTCGTAGGCCACTAAGCTCATCTTCAGATGGCGGGAATACGCAGTCAAGATCTACGTACAGTTAGTTTTGGACTGTGAGTTTGTCCACTATTTGGGCAAACGTTGGCCTGTCTTCGGGCAGTTCAGACCAACATTCCACCATTAATTCGTATAGCCTTTGGGAGGCTCTGTTTGATTTTGGTAGACGGCCACCTCCGGACAAATATGGAGGTACTTGGTGGTTACTCAATTCGGCGTACGGGAATCCTCCTGTAATTTGAAAGTAGTATTAATTTATTATTAGGAATCGAAATGGTTATGAGATATAGGGTATATTGAAATTTTCACTAATTTTGGGTTTTCGTTTAGACTGTAGCAATATGACAGAGAAACTAAGTAACTCAGGTCTACAGAAACTTTTTTTTTTAACAATATCTTTCACACTATGAGTAATCCCTGTTCCGCGGGTGACTGACTACAAACATTCAAATGGGCACAAAGGACACCCAGACTCGTAACAATAATTTGTGGATCACAATTTTTTGTCCAGTGTGGGGATCGAACCCACAACAGTCGGCGCGGCGGCGGCAGTGGCGAAGGCGAGGTAACCACTTAAACCACTACGTCATCTGTGCAGTCAATTGCAGACAAGGAACCATGTGCCTTCTGTAAGTAGGTGTTCCAGGATCTTTAAAGAGAGATACCGGGTGAGCGGTGATTGTTGGACCAGCCTCTGACCCCAGCCATAGGTAAAGGGAGAAACAGAGTGGTGATTTAGCCAGAAAAGTCCGGTAGACCTGTCCGCCGTTCCCCAGGCAAAGGCAAACCTTCAGGATACCCCACTTAAAAAGAAAAGGCTCCTTAGAGACATGGCGTGCTGAGAGCTGTAGAGGCAGTATGCTCTTTACCTCTCGCGCTGAGAGCATAGCGATTCCTGTTTTGTAGGGATGCAAACACGCGGGTGATGCCCCTTGTGTTTTTCTTTTTTATGACAACTTCCGCACTAGGAATAATTCCTGTGTCGCGGGGTACTTTACAAACATGTAAACAACGGAAACAAAGAATATCCAGACTCAGAACAACCAGTTGTGGATTACAGAAATTTTTGTTCTTGGTGGGATTCGAACCCACAACACCCAACGCAGTCGCAGCGGTGAGGCGACCACTTATACCTATCACGTGCAGTCAGGTTAAGTGTTGCAAGGGTCTATACGGTAACCGCTTACTACTAGGCAGGTATTGGTATTATAGCCAGATTAGTATTATAAAGTAAATAATGGCATAGTATAGATAGATATATCTCTTCTCTCTTTATTATTCCCAAGTCACTTGGGGTCGGCTTTCTAGTCTAACCGGATTTGACTGGATATCAGTTTGTACACGGAGCGGCTGCCACCTGACCTCCGCAACCCAAAGGCTAACGATACCTAAGGCTAGACCAGTGTCAGGATATTAGAGGGCACTGACTTCCCAATAACGACTGCCATAGATGTTCATGGCAGCCGGTACCGACGGCTTAACGTGCTCTGCGAGGCACGGAGCAGGCAATAATTATCAAAGCCACACGTCGCACATTCTTGTTTCCCACTCATCAGCTTTACACCGCTTGCAAGGTACTAGCCATTCGTCAATTATTTATTATGCACACTATCACTGAAGTCCCGTTTACCCCGGTCTTATATAAGAGAAAAAAAGACAGTCTGTACAAAGTCTCAAACCAGACACGCATTTGTCAATAAATTCTATGTATTCTTAGGACCATATTTATATAACAAGTTAAATAAAATATTAAATATATACAATGTTAGTTATAAAAAATGTAGTATCATGGTAATGGAATACCTAGGAAAATTAAATTATACGGACACAGAAAAACTGCTAGAAGTCTTAAAATGATATTGAAATTAATTTTAAAATTGTATATTACTTCCTGAACACCTTTAATCGTAGATGTACTTTCGACTGTAAATATTTGTATTAATTATGCGCTAGTGTAAAATAAAATTGTCAAGTGATGTCCTGAAACACAGGTTTATCCTAGTTCAGGGAGGCTTAAACATAACCTTTTGAACTTCATTATTTTGTATACACTATAAATTAACATAGTTTAAGAATTAATATTATTTAACAATGTTGTTGTAATATGTATGTTCACTCGGGTTTATCGTTACTGTGCCACCCCCGTGGGTCGTAGCGTGATGTTATATAGCCTATAGCCTTCCTCGTTAAATAGGCTATACGTAATTATTTTGCTGCGATGTTATTTTAAAACTGCGATATCTTCATTGAAATCGAATGATGTAAAGGGCAATTTCGTTTTAAATTAAATACTTGTGATGAATAATATATTTGGATAAGGATTAATATCATGTTTATAATAATACCTTCGCAAATAATGCATTATTTTAGAACAAATTTGGTTAGTATAAAAAAGGTTATAGTGAGCCAACTATAAAAGATAGACATATGCAGTCAGCGATTTTTTATAGAACTTTTAAAGGGAAACAATTCTGTCATACATGATTTTTGCGAAACTTTAACTGTTTACGCAGCGCATGCAGCGGAAGCTCTCAAAAGGAAAAAAAGCCCTCCGATTTTGAAACATTCATCATTGGTGCTCCGCTCCTAATAATCTTAGCGTGATGATATATAGCCTTTCTCGATAAATGGGCTATCTAACACTGAAATAATTTTTTAAATCGGACCAGTAGTTCCTGAGATTAGCGCGTTCAAACAAACAAACAAACTCTTCAGCTTTATAATATTAGTATAGATATAGTGTAAGGATGTATTTTATTTTTCTGTCAATAAATAAATATTATATTATTATTTGTTTCTCTTTCACGGGTATATTCCTAATACGTTAAGAAAATACCCGGCCCTTTGGGAGGCCTACACGGAGACATGCGTCCAACGTGAAGAGGCCCTTCGAGAGTTTTAATCAAAGGTGGGATGGAACACCTACAGCGGCACTAGCCGTAGCAGGCGTAGGACTATTGCTACGTATGGATTCTAATATATGGGCTATGGGTATGGGTTTTTGATGGACTGGCATATTGGTAACTATGGATGATAAAACGGCGTCTGCCCTGAATACTCTAATAGCATCAATCGAATGGACAGACGGTGACTCGCCAACTCACTAGATGGGCCCCCTAAATAGCCACTATAGGCATACAAGCCAGCAGCAGAAGGCAACACCGGTGCGAGTGGCTAGGGGTGTCGAGCAGTGCGATGCCGGTTTCACCATCACGGGTCTCGTGAAAACGAAGACCCGGAGCGGGTTTCCCCGTAGTTATGCCCTTGAAAATGACACTTCCACCCCCAAGCATGTAGTTCTAGCGGCTCCCCTCTGACCGGCCCATCAAGGCAAGCCAGAGTTGAGAGTCCTACGGGCGCTCTTGAAGTTCCACCCAGCCAACCAGTAACGGCAAGCTGGGGACGAGGCCCTCACCGACTATCTGAGGCATTCAGGACCGCAGTGTTGCCACTCACATTCAGCTCGCCACAAGCTGCCCTGCGTTTTGTGCGCTTTTATTTAACCTGGTGATACATTTTTTGTTTATATCACAAGGCGAAGGTGTTAGTTTAAAAGCTAGTATACTATGCCCTCCGGTATCGCGTTAGTCTCATGAAGAGGTAACGACTGTCCCAGAGGGGTTTATATTATTATTATAATCATTACGCACGGAATTTCGAAAAGTCAAATAACTTCCGAAAGTCAGAGGTGCGCGATGTGGGTTCGAACCCGAGACCCTCTGCATTGCAGTCTGTTGGTCTCCCCACTGAGCTATCGCTGCTATAGATATATATATACATTATACATATACATTATACATATAACATTAACCCTTAGATTAGATCATAGCGAAGTTACAGGGAGGACTAGACTCCTTCATTATAATATACGAATGTAAGAATGGACGAGAAAAGACTGACTAAGAAAGTTTATAAGGCTAGTGTGAATGGAACAATCGCAAGAGGTAGACCCAGGCGAACATTTTTTGATCAGATCGGAGACGTTCTGTACAAAGGCCAGATTAAGATCAGCTTAAACCGGCGAGCATGTATGAGGAATGTGATGAAAGTGAAGGAAGCCAGAGAAGTGTGTCAGGATCGTAGCAAATGGAAATCCGTAGTCTCTGCCTACCCCTCTGGGAAACAGGCGTGAATCTATGTATGTATATGAAATCTACATTGCGGACTCGTGGTCACACCAGATTGTCACACCAGTGTGACTAACAGTAATTTTTTTCTTGATTGTCACACTATTAAAATTTCCACACCATTTATCACTGAATTATGTACATAGTGCCCTTTATATTTTAAATTTACAAATTATTCTTCCAGTTTTATTGTTTACTAGCTTTTGCCCGCGGCTTCGCTTGCGTTATTTTGAATTTGACAATCAATTTGGGTTGTATTCTGCTTGTAATAATATAATTCAATCATGATTCGAAAGACACGTGGCGCCATCTATTATCATAAGAAATTTATTATTGTTTTCCTCGGGAACAGTAATTTTTTTCGGGATGAAAGGTAGCCTATGCCCGTTTCTGTAAACCTGTCAACGTATATGAAAAATTTCAGGATGATCGGTTCAGTGGTTTAGGCGTGAAAAGGTAACAAACAAACAAACTCATTTTCGCTTTTATAATATTAGTTAGGAAGTTAGGATAGGATTAGGATAGTAAGAATTAGGATTGTGCACGGTTGTAAGTTTTTTGCTATTTGCCTTGCGATTGACAGTTGCATAGGTCCGCTTGTTAAATCGATGCCCTTGGATCTGAGATAGAAAGGACTGCACTGATGGCGTAGTAGTTAAGCCACCGCGCCGAGTGATGTGGGTTCGAATCCCATAAAGGACAAACATTTTGTGATCCATAAATGGTTGTCCCGAGTCTGGATGTTCTTTGTGTCCGTTGTTTGAATAAAAAAAATATAATGAGCCGTCACGGGACGCCTGGCAGATGTGAAACATCCAAATTATTTTGTACAAGTAATATGCATAAAAGAACAGATTACGACAGGAACTAATATGACATAATGTAAAAATAAAATATTACGATTTTTTTCAGAAAATGATGATTGTTTATTTAATGAACATTTATTTTCATTAGATACAAAACACATAGACTGTATATATATATATACTATCATATAGCGTGGCGACATGTCGCCACGCCAGCAATCGGTTTTTTTACGGGCGGCTATAGATATTTCACATCAATAATAATAATAATTGTTTATTAAGTTTAAGTTGGCACAAATTAATATGAATAACAATAGGTATTAAAATACTTAAAATATGATACATTACTTTGGACGCCTGTACTAGGTTATACCTGTATCACATGTTTTTAAAGTTTCCCGCGATACAGGAATAATAAAGCGGAAGTAGTCCTTTTTTAAAAATAAAATGTAGAGATCTGTTATTCTTACCTAAAGTAGCGATCTCCCATAGTAAAACGGCGAACGCCCACACGTCACTTGCGCTGCAATATTGGGAGTAGACTATCGCTTCAGGCGCCAGCCATCTAGTGTGAACGTAGACTCCTGACCGCGAGAGATCGAAGTCGGCCACTTTCAGGATACCGGCACGGTCCACCAGTATGTTACGGGCCGCTAGGTCTCTGAAATTGATCGGGGTTTTTCTTTAGCACGGGTCTTCTGGTTACAATTGATAAATTTGAGTTTATATTGATTTATATATAATATGTCATATCTCATCATAGCACCAGTTAGCTTGTGACCACCGCCGGTGTAACCTGGTCAAAACGTCAAGCGTTAAAAGGTAAATAATAATAATAATAATAACGAATGTCCCTTAGTCGCATAAAAGGTTGTAGAGGCCTCATAGACATAACTTGGCTGTGGGAAAAGCAAATAACTAATCTCAGGTCATTCTTCTTTAATAAAGCAAACACAAGTGATTTACATAGAGCATTTGTTAGTAATGATTATAAATTTACCCCTCTTAACTTAGCAGAAAGACCTAACAACTTACAAATAAGAAACCAACCGACCGATCCCGAAAAAGATAAGATGGAGAAATGGAAAGGCAAGGTGCTGCATGGTCGTCACCCCCACGATCTGCAACAATTGCACGTAGACTCACAAGCCTCAAACAGATGGCTTACGAGCGGCTATCTATTCCCGGAAACCGAGGGTTTTATCATAGCGATTCAGGACCAAGTAGTTAATACTAGAAATTACAGAAAATATATTATTAAAGATACTAATTTAACAGATGACAGATGTCGTAAATGCCACAGGCAGCCTGAGACTATACAACACATTACAGGAGCATGCACAACCCTCACGCAAACTGATTATACACATCGCCACAACCAAATAGTAAATATTATCCATCAAAAATTAGCAATTAAATATAAACTTATACAAGATACACATACTCCCTACTATAAATATAACCCGAATTCCGTATTAGAGAACAACAGTCACAAAATGTACTACGACCGTGCCATACTCACCGACAAGACTATACATTTTAATAGACCTGATATCACAATACACAACAAATCACAAAACACAGCACACATAATTGACATAGCAGTACCGAACACCCATAACCTCTTAAAAACAATTACGGAGAAAATCAACAAATACACTGAACTGAAAGAAGAAATAACAAGGATTTGGAAAGTTAGCAAAGTTTATATCGTGCCGATTGTTATATCCACCACCGGGGTAATCCCAAAATATTTACACCATAGTCTAAAATTGCTCGACCTAACACCAAATACTTATATTAATATTCAAAAAGCAGCTATATTAAACACATGTAGAATAGTACGAAAATTTATGCAGAGTGATGAAACCGAACCGCAAAATACAGAACAAAACGATCATACTATATCTTAGATGGCGGCTACTTGGTGTCAACCCGTAACCGTCATCAAAACACCGGCTTTTAGCCGAGTATTAAAACAGTTTCCAAATAATAATAATAATTTATTTAGCATAAAGGTATTTTACAATAGTTGACATTATACAGTTCCATTCATTACAGGTTTTTATAAATAGTTATGATTAGCAATTACCATAACTACCCGCACTAGGCTGAGCCTGTCCCGCGGGTAGTTCACAATTATTATGAAAGTTAACAATTTATTTTTGAATTTGCTATTAAATACTGAGGCAATGAACGAGCGGACGGTATAGGTATATATTAAATAATTAACTATATGTATTTATCTATCAAAATTATTACAATTATCAAATATAATTTATGGTATGTGTATTTTAAATTCTAGGTAAGAAGACAGAAAACCAAACATAATATTAAAGTAAACATCTGAACAGTTCAAAAAACATAAAAGTGTTGTAGAATAATTATAAACGTAATATATTATTATAACAATGTTTTCAAAAAGCCTTCCGTTTTATCGTAGTCCCAATTTAAAAGTTCCTTATTAATAATGGTCTTTACTTTGCGCAAGGGTAGAGTGTGTATGTTACATATTTTATTAATTTTATTATAAACAAATGGTTTTAGAAAACTGCAGAACCTTTTAGCGAATTCTGTTTTTACTGGGAAGGATGGGATATGAAAGACGCGTTTCCCGAACATTTCATCGTAGTAATCTGAGATGAGTACCTCTTTGTGGGTAAGGAGTGTGATTTTCTTTATGAATAGTCTCCTCACAATCAGAACTTGAGTGTCCGTGAATACCTGTACCGTAGGATACCGATAGGGTTTATGCAGAATTGTTTTTAATACTGCGCGTTGAGCCCTTTCTAGGTTAATCAGGTGCGATTTTGCAGTGCCACCCCAAGCCAGAATACAGTACTCAAGCAGGGATTGACCCAGTGTTATATAAACCAGTCTCAGTAAGCACGTCGGAGCCACGTCGCGTAACTGTTTCATTGCGTATATGAGTTTCCTGATTCTTGCTGACGTGGCTACGACGTGCTCTCTGAAACTAAGTTTTTCATCAATAGTTATTCCTAGATATCTTAATCTAGTTACACGCTAGATAGTATTGCAGTAGCAGTTTGACAATATTATGCATGATCGCGTCAATACCCGTTATGTATTCCTACATATAGAAAAACTTTTAAACTTTTAAAAGTGTTTTTATTGATTATCATTATAGGTTAGAGATTTGAGGATACTTATAACCGACTAAGAGTATTCATAGCCCTTGACTGATATATTTTTGAGGAATTTATCATTGTTTCTGCTAAAGATGCTTTTAGAAATTGTATGAAAAGACTAGTCCCGTCGTGCACATGATTAAGAACCGCGGTTAGGTTTAAAAATAGTTGATATGAAACTCATAAGTATGAAATGTGGATCTAAATGTTACCTTATAAATATATCAAATTATATAAATATTACTTAACATTGACTTTACCATTTAAGAACATTTATTATTTTGACATTTACAGATCTGCTTTTTCTATCAACTATGTGAAGTTCATTGAACTGATATTAGCAAAAATATCAGCTCGAATTATATCAAACTGTTCCTAATAATATCAAATTAGACAAATACCGAAGTAATCTAACATATTCGATGTTGTGTTAATTTCAGTAAAAATGTAAAATAACAGCTATCAATCATTCCTTACTTTTTCAACATTTGGGGTCAATCCTGGTTAGTGTTGCTGGGAGTCCTGATTTACGCGAAACGTCCTAATTTTATGAGGTCTGGGGACGCGTCCCGATTTGCACCTGATCGGAACGATAAAATCTGTCCCGATAAATCAATAAATTTATTTTTTTAAAAGTTTATTGATTTATCAGGATGAAAATGTAATATGTAATTATATACCTATTACTAGTTGATCCACGTAACTTCGTTTGCTTCACATAAGAGAATTTACGCCATTTTTGCAACATTTTTCATTGATGCTCCGCTCCTTTTGGTCGTAGTGTGATGTTATAGCCTATAGCCTTCTTCGATAAATGGGCTATCCAACACTGAAAGAATTTTTCAATTCGAAGCAGTAGTTCCTTTCAACCAAACAAACAAACGAACAAACAAACTGTTTAGCTTTATAATATTAGTATAGATATCAGTCGCATTCGCATTACTATGTCGAGTGCGACAATGCTTTTAAAATCGTGCGCATCACTAGTTTGTACTTCTATTCCACTCGATAAATTTTAGCCTTTATTTAAAAAAGAAGGTAATTCTGTTTGTCCCGATTTAAAACCCTAAATCCCGATTTGTTTCACCATCTACCCCAATTTTATTCCAATCGGACCTGGTGACAACAGTTCTGGGTCAGCGTAAAGTAAATATGCATATCTATATCTTTACGATATTCTTGTGTGTTCATTTTGTCATTTCTGGCTTTAAGTTTATCGCTAACATGTGTATAACACAGAGCTTGAAAACAATCTGTTTACGCTTGTTGCATTTCAAAATGTTACTATGAGCTTCGTAATTGGCGCATTGTTTTATAACTGCTTATTTCATATAGCACTCAGTTGTGAAGAAAATGAATGGAATATGTAAAAATGGATAGTTAGTATCCAGGTAGTGTTTGTGAAATTACACTACTATATACGGATTTTATCGCGTTGTTTATTTGACACTTTATTACAAAACTTTGAAAAACTTTTACACTACTATAATCACTATTAAACTTTACTAATTTTTAAGCTAATTAAATTATTGAAACTATTGAAACTATTTATACTATTACTATACTATTTATATTTATGTTTACACTTTCCCCGACGTTTCGTTTGCTTTTCAGCAGCCATGGTCACGGGGAGACTAAGATGGTAGTTGTCTCAATGTTCTAGTGTAGTTATTTCAAAGTACCCGAACATAATTTAATCAAGGGTGTTTCTATTTACGCAGAATGAACTCAAAGTATCATGATGTCTAGCTGTGGTTTGCTTCGCGTAAACAGGAGACAATATAGTGTTGGTGAGTTTCTGTCTTTCTTTATGGATACAACCTATCGCGTCATATAACTTTTACCTTATGTAATAATAACGAGATAGGTGAAAAACCCAGGATTCAATCTCTTCGTCTTCATGTGAGCTTGTGACCCCTATAGATATAGGGTTCTTCTGACCCCCAGGGCCCATATTCAAACTCGACCGAGGTATGACCCCAAGGTGTCTGCACACCAAGTTACAAGTCAATCGGTCCAGTGGTTCCGGAGTTATGCCTGTCACTAACTGACAGACACACAGACCCACATAGTGTTTTCATTAACCTCTGAAGAAGACTCAGAAGTTAATAGCTCTATTGTTTGGTTTAAAATATTGCAGTACATGGTTAAATGTGGTACCTATAAAGTTTATATATTATTATGATAAAATTATTTTTCTATAATTATAGTGGGTGTAGCTCTGAGCTGTTAACTAAGTTATAGAATAACCTGTATGAAGTAGTGACAGTTCCGATCCTCCTTGGATTACAAAAGGAGGTTATAAAATAAAAGTCTGTAATATTTGTCACAATTTTATGATGAACCAAGCATTAAACTATTAAACCAGAAAAAGAAATACCAGAAAAATGAGGAACGTGTATTAAAAAAAAATTACCTACATATGACATTGTTAAGTGTCTAATTTTGCTGGCGGCTTTGCTATCGTAAATGTAGGTTTATGTAATGTTAAATTGGTAAGAGTACTTTGTTCTGGATGAAAGGTAACCTATGTCCTTTTCTGTAGGCACCCCTGACAACCTGTATGCGAAATTTGAAATGATCGGTCAAGTAGTTAAAGCGTGAAAGCGTAACAAACAAACAAACATCACTTTCGTATTTATAACATTAGTTAGGATTACATAGATACTCAAACCACATGAGTAGATAAACGGAACAAACTTTGCGGGAGCTGAGGCAAGTTTTAAAAAAAACGCAATTAAAATGGATTTATTCCGCATTCGCCACTACATTACGTCCCACATTTCAAAATGTTCCTCATTCGCCCCTCTTTTTTAATTATTCCTTTTTCGTCCTACATTTTTGTGCATATGGTCAGCAAAACCAAAACATGGTTAAAATTATATAAAATTTTATTGTTGTTGGGCTCGTGATATCATGCAATCATAAGCCCATAGTTTTGCCGTGAGAACGAGGTAGTGTAAAATATTTTTCGGCAGACGGTACAACAAAAATTCTGTACAGAAAAAAACAGGGGCTGAAAGGAACATAGTTTAGGACGAAATAGGAATTATACTAAGAAATTAGTTTTTTTAAATTTCGGGGCATATAAGGAACAATTTTTGGGGTGAATGCGGAGTTTTACATTCGGGACGAAACATGAGGGTCGAATGCGGAATAAACCTTAAATTGTTTGATACATTTATTTCATGTATCCAACTGTTTAGTTCGTAAACTAACTTAAGACTAACTCTATGTCTAAAAAACATAAGCTTTTATACAGTAAGCTTTTGGTGGGTGTGCCTGGCAATAGACATGGCGCGACTACCACAGGTGGTCGACAGTTACGAGGTGTCTATTCTGGTTACCGGGCTTAGCCTGAACACATTAAGTTTATTATATTATGTAACTTATCCAAAACAATTAATAAGGTGGCCAGTACAGAGAAACAGTTAAAATACCTAATGGTTGACTGTGAGGTCTGTAGCGATAGCTAGCACACTTACATTCATAATCTAATCAATATACAGATTTTACTTTACAACGAATATATTTATTTATTTATTTATTTGGGACAAAAAACAGTTATACATTGCAGTGTTTACAAATAATTTTGCATTTAAATATCAAAAACGTATAACCCACACTATTGTCCACGAATTTACAAGTGGAGTAGTAAAGATAACGGACGTGCATTAGGTATGCAAAAAAAACAAAAAAGGAAAATTATATTATAACAAGATTAACTAAAGAGTATCAATTTTGATCAGCTAGAAATTCAGTAGCTATTTTTTTAAATTTAGAATGAGTGAGACCGAAAATATCTAAATTCATAAAATGTGAGTTGTACGTTATTAATAATCGGCGAAGAGGTACACGCTCTCCGGCATTAGTTCTACACTTTCCCGTGTAGAACAATCGAGGTTCGCGCACCTCCCTCCGAATAACAGTCCTGGGTACCACATAACATAGCCTGTTCGATAATTCAATACAATTATACTTATTGTTGCATATGCCGTACAGCATCATTATCATGAGTAATGTGCGTCTATGCTCCAAGCTTAAGAGCTTAAAATGTTTGAGAAGATCCGTATAAGGAATCCTAGAATTAAAAAACTTGTAATAGGTAGTACGAAGAAATTTTTTCTGGACCATTTCTATCCTCTGCTTGTATTTTTTGTAAAAGGGGCTCCAAATGGGTACAGCATATTCTAACTGGGAACGGACTAACGCTTTAAATAAGAAAAGGTAGGTAGTAGTATTTTTGAAGTCTTTACAGGAGCGCATGACAAAACCATACATCTGAAAGGCTTTACTAATAATGTTGGCGATATGAATATCTAAGTGTAATTTTGAATCTAGTAGTACGCCCAGGTCTCGAGTACATTCGTTTTTTCTTAGAATTATGTTATTTAGTGTATATGGAAAGTTAATAGGATTTTTGTTCTTTGTAAAAGTTATGAAGTGACATTTTGGTAGACTAAGGTGAAGTTTATTAATAATACAGTATTGTGAGAGCCTGCAAAGATCCTGTTGTAGAAGTGTACAATCCTGAATGTTCGTACAGTTCTTATAGATTTTCATGTCGTCAGCGTACATGAGAAATTTAGAGTTAACTATACAAGATTTAATATCGTTTACAAACAAAATAAAAAGCAACGGGCCTAGTACTGAACCCTGGGGCACACCGGACTCGACGACTGCATAATCGGACTCATAACCATTGACAACAACCTTTTGAGTTCTTTGGAATATGTATGATGCGAACCATCTGAGTAAATTGCCTCTAATGCCGTTGAAGGCAATTTTGTCCAAAAGCAATTTATGGTCCACCTTATCAAAAGCTTTTTGAAAGTCAGTGTATACAGCATCAACCTGGATGCCCATATCCATGCTCTCGAATAAAAATTGAGTAAAAATCATCAAATATATCTATACATATAATAAAATCGTAGGAAAGTCAAAACTGTACATTGAATATTTTTTTAAAAGAATACTTGGGGCGTGATCTACAATCGATATCGAAGCCAAAAATATAGTTTTTAGAGTTTTTGTCTGTTTGTCTGTATGTCTGTATGTATGTCCGGGCTAAACTCAAAAAGTACTGCATGGATTTACTTCAAATTTTGCATGAATATTACTAACAGGTCGGGTAAACATATAGGCTACATATTATCAAGCTATCACCTATGGGGGAGGAGCTGTGAACCTTTATTTTTCTTACGCATTCTGTGACAGCGTGTATGCTAACGACGCATATTTAAATGTTGTTTTTGAGTAAGCCATGCTATTATCTAGCTTTACACTATAAAAACTACGCCATTTAAGTAACTTGGGTAGAGAAATATAGTTTAATGAATGTTAGTAGTATAAAGACAATTTTAAAGCAGCGCCATCTATGAGATTTCATAAAAATCAAATCAAGTTACATGTTAACACTTTTTGGAAATTAATAATTAAAATTTGATCATGTTTGCGAGGTTAGTAGTTAGTTATTCTTAAAATTCATAGATGGTAATGTGCATGTTCCCGAGGAAAACAACAAAAACGTTCTTATGATAATAGATGGCGCCACGTTTCTTTCGCATCATGATTGAATTATATATTTGTACAATCCGAATTGATTGTCAAATACTAAATTAACGCGAGCGAAGCCGCGGGCAAAAGCTAGTATCTAATACATTTTTAAATTTGTAACATCATTTACGTAGAATGTCCGACATTAGTAAATTAAAAAAAAAATACTTTACAGGTATTGAAAAATGCTTGATTTCAAGTAGGTAATGAAATAATTTTTTAAATCGGTCCAGTAATTTTTAGCTTGATTATTATAAATTGTTAAAATAAAAACAAAAATTCAAAATGCAAAACTTTCTTCTATAATATTAGAGAAGAGATTTATTTGTAGAACTTTAGTGTCTCAGAACATTTACCTATACACAACATTTGAAGTAGTTTTGTTTTGTGGCAGCAAAATAATTTGATGTTCTGGAGTTCTGACTCGGGATATGCCAACATACAATTGCCCATGGGTAAAACATTCTTTACGCAGGTCAATCCCTACTAAATTGAAAGTTTGGGCCCTGGGACTTATTAATAGTTAAGGCAAAGGAAGTTTTTACCGGAAATTGAATTATTGGTATATCCGTGGGTATCATCGGTATCCTTTGAATATGAGCTAACTCACCAGTTGCAGGCCCAGTTATAATGGTCGCTACAATTAAGTTGTCTTTCAGTTCTTTTATGAGTAGTCTCGTCCCGTTACACATGTTTGGAGGGCTTAAAGTTCTCAAAAGCATGATTGGCGTCCCAATTTTTAATTATAAATTGTGAGATGGTAGTCCTGCAGGGTTAAGTGAATTTAAAAATTCCTGTGGGTAATGAACTGCATCTTCTGTATTAGAAACTGTGTCTATCGATTTGTAATGTTTAACCTGCCCGGGAACTTTTTGTGTGATGATATTATTTATTTCGTTGACCGTCTCATTCCGAGGCGACACAATTGCTCTAGAACACAGCCAATGAAAGTCTTTTTCAAGTAAATTTTCAATGTCAGGGTATACCGCATCTATCAAATTTTCTAAACTATAAACTATTTGGCCCAGAGACTCATCTAAAAGAACTTCATAAGTGGTTAAATTTGGAGACGGAAAAATGCCTTCACCAAGTTTTAACAATTTTTGTGGAAAATTGATTTGGGTTTTAAGCGTTAAAGATTCGGATGCCAGGTGGCAGCCTGGTGGCGCAAATCCTTCGTCTTGCACGTTCCCTATATGTGTGTGTGCGTGCGTGTGCGTGTGTCAAATGCATGGTTGTGGGTGTCATGTTTTTAGTCGAATGTTTGTGTGCCGGGCTATTCTGCCACAAACAGAGTTTTTGCATTGTACATACAATAAAACCACCTCTGTTTGTGACAGAAAAATATCTGGTCCACGTAGTATTCGTACGAAAAAGGCGATCAAAGCAGTCAAGGAAAGAATTCGAAGAAATCCTGTTGGAAAGCAAAAGATTTTATCTCGGGAAATAAATATAGCACCTAGAACCATGTCGCGTATATTAAAAAATCACTTAAGACTTGCAGCCTATACGAGACGCACTGGTCATTATTTAACTGATAATTTAACAATGAATAGGGTGGTAAAACCAACAAATTCTTAAGCGGTACGCAAAGGGAGGTAACAGAAAAATAAAATTTACTGACGAGAATTTTTTACTATTGAGCAATGTTTTAACAAGCGGAATGACCAAGTTTATGCTCAAAACTCTATAGAAGCTTCCCAGTTAGTCAGCAGAGTACAACGTGGACATTATCCAAATTCGGTGATGTTTTGGTGGGATGTTAGCTATCAAAGAGCGACTGAGTCATATTTTTGTGAAAAAGGTGTCGAAACATCCGCGCAATTGTATCAAGATACGATTCTTGAGAAGGTGGTTAAGCCTCTTAACAACACTATTTTCCATAACCAAGAATGGTTGAAAACGAAATTTCGGACTTAATCAGAGCTGAAGACTGGCCGTCATCTAGTCCGGATCTTAATCCGCTCGATTATGATTTATGGTTAGTTTTAGAGAGTATGGCATGCTCTAAACGCCATGATAATTTGGAGTCCCTAAAACAATCCATAAAATAGGCCGTGAAGAATTTTCCCATAGAGAGAGTGCGTGACTGACCTCAACGTTCAAAAAGTCTTAGACTGTATTAAAGCCAATGGAGATCTTTTTGAATGAGCTTCATATATTTTTAATGTAATAACATGAAGCTCATACATAGTTTATACATTACTATAATAATAATTTATGTATAAACTAACACACATTACAGTAAAAACATGTTTTATGCAATAGAAAAAAAATCCTTGTAACAATATATATGGCAAGACTAGGTTATGGTATATGTTACTTGAGGAACTATCAAAAGATGTATTCTCAGTTATCAGAAACTTTCGATGGTTATTACACCTTGTCAGACACAAAAGAAGTCTGGCATAAGTGCGAGCGCGATATACATAAATTTCAGAAAATGTCATTCTTTCGCTGTTAATAATTCCAACAATGTATATAATCAAGTATTATTGAAGAGTTGTCATGGTCGGAACATTAGGAAGCAGATACTAAGATTATGTACCATTTGTGTAACATCAACTAACAAGCAAATTTATTTATTTATTGGTTTACCAACATTTGTTACACTTATACATGTTCAAAACTATATGCTATATACTATCTAAGCGTACCACATCAAGCGGTAAACACAACATTCACAAACTAAAAACGGATAGGTAAGAAACAATGTCTTGTAAGTAAGTACATACAATATTGCATATTATATTATATTATATTATATGCAAATACAGTAATCCGAACTGTTAATACTGATATTGTTGCTATAATGCTCGCTCATTTATGCACTACCTAAAATATATCCGTAAGGGTATCGGAAATAACTTAAGATACCTAACGAAGATATAAGCAGAGTTGCAAAAATCTCTTTGTCAAAGCTTACATGGATTGTAAGCAATCATAGGATGTGATTATAATCCTGCATTTTTCAAGAAAGTAAAATTAAAACCTTACAAAATACTAAAAAGATATAAAGAATACTTACCAAAAAGCTTTTAATAAGTTCGGTGACAACGAATTAATTGAATATAATGATGAACAACAAAACGTCTTTAATATTATTCAGATATTTATATACAATGTTGGAGCGATAAATGATGTTGATGCCACTCGGTTTCAAATGCTCATCGATTCGTATACGGTTTCTGATGTGAACGAAGCTTTTAACCGCAAAAATTGCGAAATTTCGACGTTAGCAGTCTACTACCTTCTAAACCTGAGCTATTACTGCAATTTTTGCGAGCAAACTATATACGTACTATTTGTAACAATGCTCACCTGAAAATCTAACCACGTACCTACAAACCAAAAAATAATGGTGGGATACTGGAAAATTACCAATACCATTTTAAATGGTTTGAAACTACCAAATTATGTCAGTGATTCTCTAAATCTCTACATGGTGTAAGCGTTTGTTATTTAATCATCTAAAAATATTTTGGATAATTTAAATAATGACAAGATCTAAATCAATTATTATTTAAAAATAATATATTACCACTTATTACAACAATAGTTCGTGTTTTGACTTCCAAACAGAGATTACCTTACCGCGGTCGGCCATATTGAAATCATTCTTGTTTCTTAAGCGATAACGACCGCAGTAAAAATTTGTAGTAGAATAAGAGGTTGTGGGAACACATGTTTATGTATACACATGATACTACTTACCTACCTATGTACGTTGCATGAAGTTATGCACTTGCTCAGGCAGTCACGGGATTGTCGGGCTGCGAGCGGGTCGCATATTTAGTATAATTGCATTCTTGAACAATATAAGTGTAATTCTGTCAAGGACATCTTTTATTTATAAATCCCCGAAACCCGTGACTCAACATTGTTGACCCCGAATTGTTTGAACATTAATTAAATTTAAATTTTGAAATTATATAAAGTGTAAGTGGTGTTGTGCACGTTGAATAATGAATCCGTCACCTGTGGTCAAAAGCGACACAGATTCGAATGCGTTAGCGCAAATAACTGTGTCTTCTCGAATACCCATTTTCTGGAGGGAATCTCCGCGTTTGTGGTTTGCGCAGTACGAGGTGCTGAAAGAATTGGACTTGGGCGACCAAAAGCCTTCGCAACTCTTGCGAAGGATGAAGGAGCTTGCCAGAAATAAATTCGCCGAGGAGACCCTGAGAATGCTGTGGATGGGACATTTACCCACAGCGGTACAGGCAGTTTTGACCGTTAGCGAGGTGAAAGAACTAGATAAATTAGCAACCATGGCAGACAAGATCGTTGAAATAACTCGTTTTGCCGAAGTGCAGGAGGTCTCGAGTAATCGGAGTAGCGGCGACTCACAGCCGCAGTACCAACCGTTGTCTACTATAGAAGCACAGGTTGCCCAGCTATCTACCCGAGTAGAACAATTGGAAAGGTCAAGGCCGACCCGATCATTTGGAGGTAACGGTAATGGAAGATCTCGTTCTAGTTCTCGAAATCGGTTTCCTAAACGTAAATACCCGTCTTGGCTTTGTTTTTACCATTTTCGGTACAAAGAGAAGGCTACAAAATGCATTCAGCCTTGTGCATGGCAGAAGAAGAAGGATAATGGGTCTGAAAAAAACTAGACGCGGTACAGGTGGATGCGAACACCTGTACGATTAATTCGAATAAACGCCTATGTGTTAAAGATAGGAAAAGTGGTTTATGTTTCTTAGTGGATACGGGTGCGAACATATCCGTATTACCTGTGTCTAAGTTTAAGCGTTTTTCAAATCAGTGCAGTGAATACAAACTTTACGCAGCAAATGGGAGCGAAATAAACACTTACGGAATTAAGACATTAATATTAGACTTTAAGTTGCGTCGACCTTATAAGTGGTCTTTTGTGGTAGCAGATGTAACACAGCCGATTTTAGGTGCTGATTTTCTGTCTCATCACAGGTTAATCGTAGATTTAAATGCAGGTAGATTAATAGATGGTTTAACTCAATTAAAATGTATTGCCAGTTTAGTTCAGGCGGACCTGACGTCGGTGAAAACTGTGGACGACAATCATCCGTTTCACGACTTATTACGTAAGTACATTGATATTACTAAGCCTGCATCTTATAAGGAAGTACCTACTCACGGTGTTTTCCATCAAATCGAGACGACTGGACCGCCAGTATTTGCTCGGGCTAGACCATTACCACCGGATATATATAGAAAGGTGCAAGAGGAAGTTCGACTTTTGCAAGAAATGGGCATATGTCGCCCTTCCAAAAGTCCTTGGGCTAGTCCGCTTCATATTGTACCAAAAAAGAATGGGGAGATGCGTCCGTGTGGGGATTATAGGAAACTTAACTCTATCACCAAGCCGGACCGGTACCCAATACCACGTATATCAGACTTTACATATTTGTTAGCAAGTAAGAAAATATTTTCAAAAATTGACGTAAATCGTGCCTATCATTGTATTCCCGTTTTTCCAGAGGATGTCGAAAAAACCGCAATAATAACACCCTTTGGTTTGTATGAATTTTCGCGGATGAGTTTTGGGTTGCGAAATGCGGCTCAAACCTTCCCGCGTTTCATTCATCATACTGTATTTAAAGACCTAGATGCGGAATGTAGAGATAGCATTTTTTCTTATGTTGACGACATATTAATTATGGATTTTGATGAAATTAGCCATCGTAAGCATTTGGAAGCGTTATTTAAACAATTAAGTAAATATAATATAACTATAAACTTGTCGAAATGTTCTTTCGGGCAGTCGGAAATCGATTTTCTAGGGTATCGTGTCACGTCAGAGGGAATACACCCTCTTGGTGATAAGGTTAAGGCTATTAACGAGTTTCCTAGGCCCGAAAATATAGAACAGTTAAGGAGATTTTTGGGCATGGTGAATTTTTACCGGTCACACATACCAAACGCGGTTGCATCTCAATCTATTCTTCATGAGTATTTACATGGTTCGAAAAAGAAAGACAAAACACCTATAGCATGGACTCATAATGCTGAGCAAGCTTTTGAACAATGTAAGGCGAGCTTGTGCAAGGCGGCCACGCTGACGCACCCGGTAAAGAATGCACCTCTATCACTTATGTGCGATGCATCCGACACGTGCGTGGGCGCGGTGTTGCAACAGTGCATCAATAATTATTGGTCTCCATTAGGTTATTTCTCAAAAATATGTCAATTATGGAACGGAAATATAGTACGTATGATAGAGAATTGCTAGCGATTTATTTAGCTATTCGTCATTTTCGGAATATGATAGAAGGACGGCAGTTAGTTATATATACCGACCATAAGCCTCTCATTTACGCATTTTCAAAAGCAAATAGTGAAAAAGAGCTTCCTAGACGAACACGCCATTTAATTTTTATTAGTGAGTTTAGCACGGATATAAGACATTTGAGTGGGCAGAACAATATTGTCGCAGACACATTATCGCGCGTCGCCACAATAGATTGCCCATTGGCGATTGATTACGAGGAACTCGCATGTGATCAGCAGTGTGATGAGACCCTATTACAAATAATAAAGTCCGAAACTGACAAAAATAATTTTACGAAAGTAATGTTGCCCGGTAGTACTAAATTAATTTTATGTAACATAGCGAACGATAAAATCAGGACGTATTTGACAGAAAAATATCGTCGCGTAGCGTTTGATTTTTTATATAATTTAAGTCATCCTGGAATTAGGACGACTCGGAAATTGGTACAAGACCGTTTTTATTGGCCTAGCATGAACAGAGACGTGGGACTATGGGCTAAAACGTGCATTCAATGCCAACGCTCTAAAGTTAGTCGTCACACAACGTCAGCTTTAGGTTCGTTTCCACCTTGTGACAGATTTGAACACATTCACGTCGATTTGATAGGACCTCTACCGACGTCAGCTGAAGGATTTAGATATTGTCTCACTATAGTGGATAGGAGCACACGATGGCCTGAATGTTTTCCCACTAAAGATATGACAGCGGAAACTGTATCGCGGATTGTTTTTGAAGGCTGGATTTCTCGGTTTGGTTGTCCAAAAAAGCTCACCAGCGACCAAGGACGCCAGTTCGAAAGTCAGTTATTTAATTCGTTAATGAAAATGTTAGGTATAAATAAATCGCGAACTACGCCTTACCATCCTCAGAGCAATGGAGCGGTGGAACGCTGGCATAGATCGCTCAAAGCGGCTTTAACCGCTCGCTTATGTAATACATTATCATCCTCGTGGGTCGATGAATTGCCGACTGTGTTACTAGGACTTAGAACAGCGGTGAGAAGCGATAACGGTATAAGCGCAGCGGAAATGATTTATGGTACTACGTTACGTTTACCAGCAGACTATTATGATAGAAAGTCTAGTACCATTATTGACGACAGTTGCGAATATGTTAGTAAATTAAGAAACACTATTAGAAAATTTCAGTCTATAGAAATGCGAAAAAACATTGAATAAAGTCTGTTTATTCACCCTGATCTAGAAAAATGTAATTATGTGTTTGTACGGCACGATGCCATTCGTAAACCCTTACAGCCTACATACGACGGACCTTTTCGCGTAGTAGAACGGAACAACAAGGTATACGTAATTCAATTGGCTGGGAGGAAGGCAAGTATTTCCATAGATCGTCTGAAACCAGCTCATTATATTAGTGACCATACTAACATAACAACAGGACCTAGTAGTGAAATTCCTAATTGCTGCCCGCCTATCACTTATACCACACGCAGTGGAAGAGTGACTAAGCAACCTATAAGATTCAGGCTATAAACATATACACTATACTTTTACCGCTATTTTGCCTATGTTTTATTATAATAATAATTGTCCTTTGTTTTTAACTGTGTTAATACCTATTTTTATATTTTTCATGCTGTTGTGTAATATGATGTGTTAATATTTTTATTTTTGTGTTGGTGTGTAATTCTATCTAGTGGACTAGTTTTAGTACCGATTCCAAGACAAAATATGTCGTAGGGCTAGATAGTACACCTTACTAAATGTTTTGAAAGGATTGTATATACATACAGACTTTTAAAAACATATTTCATATTACGTGTATTTAATTATAAAATTATGTGTAATGCAATTTTGTCAAATCTAGGTTAAGATGTAATCATATAAACCGTGTTTATTTTAATGTAGTCACATACCATTACAGTCACTGAGTTTTTATTTACTTTGGATAAAACCTTACAATGGGAAAGAATATTAGTAAGGAGCAAGTAAACGAGCACGTAGTTATTGCCCAAAGTGGGGGAAATATTGCCCAATGGGAAGAGAAACTGGATAAGTTCGCGTTAATCACGATGGTGTTGTTTGTGCTATTATCAGTTGTCATAGCGTACTGCGTGTATAAGAAAATGCATACTGGGGCAAAAGAGTGGACTCGCAAGCAAATAGAGAAAATGCTCAAGTCTGCCCAACCAGCAGGTAACGCGTCATCTTCTCGAGTCGAGTACGCTTAAATTTCCCAGTGTTACGTGTTTATATATAAAGTTATAAAAAAACAGTGACAATTAACTTCGTAGTTATAAATTATAATCTAAGCGAGAATTGTAGCTTAGGCAAGTATTTACGAGTATAATGTGTCTTCAATGTTAGATACCTATGTCGAATTCGTGTAATGAAATATGAGCGTTTTGTTATTGTAACTAGTCGCCACCTGCGACCGTAATGTTAGCGTTTGCATACCTACTGTATATGTATTTAGTTATGCTAACGACAATAATATCAGGTAATGAATAAAGATAACTACTTATTATTATAAATTAAATACGTAAATGATTTGAATATGTAACTTTATTTCTCAATTTGTTTTAGTGTTGTTTACGATTTATATCAAATTGAATAATATATCGTGTTGTTTGTTTCATTATAATAAAAATATAAACTTTTAAGGGAAGAGGGAATGATGTGGGAACACATGTTTATGTATACACATGATACTACTTACCTACCTATGTATGTTGCATGAAGTTATGCACTTGCTCAGGCAGTCACGGGATTGTCGGGCTGCGAGCGGGTCGCATATTTAGTATAATTGCATTCTTGAACAATATAAGTGTAATTCTGTCAAGGACATCTTTTATTTATAAATCCTCGAAACCCGTGACTCAACAAGGTGAAGTGAAGTGTTTTTATCTATTAGTAAAATTATTAACAGTGTGTCTTAAGGACCAATAAATATTTTGTGGCATCAACTGTTGTTTGTTTAATTGGTGTACTACTGAATTATCTTATAATGGTATGTTATTATATTCGCTATTCATATTCGCTACTGATGAGTGTACAGAGCAGACGTGTCACTGATTTTTACAAAAATATATTAAGTTCACTGCAACCTATTCCGAATCATATCATAACCAGCTTAGTGTAGTATTTTGTCTGACGATTATCGGAGCAGTTACGACGAAAGCATTCTGATCATCACGAACCGACTACGGTGTTGCCCTCTTCACCTCCTCGGGTAACAGAGACGGGCTCTTCATTTTCTGCACTCCTCGCACACTGCATCGCACGCGCAGCGCACGTGAGTAGTAACAGTACACAGATATACAATGAGTTGCCTACGCTCACCAACTGGAAGTGGCTCCAATACGCCTCATGGAGGTTCTCAGACAAACTTATCTAAATTACACACAAATGAGGTTTCGCAAATAACATTTCGTAGCAAACGTAAGTTACCTGATGACAATGAAGTGATTAGAAATGAGTTATCTGAGCTGCGTAAGCAAATGTCCGATATGATGGCAATTCTAACGTCCTCTAAAAATTACCAAAGAGACAACATCAATAAACTTTGTCAAGACGTTGCTGATGTAAAAAATGAGGTCGGAAATATTAGTAATACTATCGAAAGCATCATTTCAGAAAACAAATACTTAAAAACCGAAATAACAACTCTGAAGACTATGACGGAAACCACTGAAGAAAAAATAAAAATATTAGAGAGCGATGTTAAATACCTCAAACTCAAACCAGCAACATCAGATCAAGCACAAGCATGCCAAGAAGAAATTATTACAGAAATTCAAGAAAGGAAAGTGCGTGCTAGAAATATTGTAGTTATTGGAATCCTCGAGTGCAAATCGAATTCAACACATGAACGACAAGAATATGAAAAGAAAGAAGTTGCAAAAATTATAAACCTGATACGTAACGACTGTCCCCAACCAGATAAAATCTTTCGTCTTGGAAAATACAAACCAGAGACTACGCGACCAATTAAAATATGTTTCTCATCTGATAAGACTGCAAAAACTATTTTGCGAAATAAAAACAGCCTTAATACGGATTCCATCAAACTTTATTCCGATCAGACACCGTATCAAAAGAAGTACTTGCAAGACCTGAAAGAAAATCTACAGAGATGGACAGCAAACGGCGAAACTAATCTCAGCATCAAATACATTAAGGGTACCCCTAAAATTGTAAAACCTACAGACAATTCAATTCCTACTTCAAAAACTAATTACGAATACAGAGAAAATATCATACCAGATTATTAATAATTACGCAGACCTGGCTTCCACTAAAAAATCACTAAAAATTTTTTATGCTAATGTACGTAGTATAGTAAAGCCTGGTAGGCTTGATGAACTGAAATGTATAATTACTTCATTACAATCTACCATACATTTAATTAACGGAAACCTGGATCAAAAGCGAAGAAGAAGCTAAAAGACTCCATATTGAAGGTTACACGCATTACTACAACTTTAGATCAAATAGAAGAGGAGGAGGTGTATCAATATATGTCCTTAACAACATACAGCACAACCTTGTTGAAGAATGTTGCATCAACGAGATACATTACCTCTGGATACATATTAACAAGTTTTCCTTGAATATTGGTGCGGTGTACAAACCCGACAAAACTAAAATCAGCAACTTTCTTGAAATATATTCTGAGCAACTCCAGAAGATGAAGAGAGCAGTAGTTTTCGGCGATTTTAATTTGGATTTACTAAGTTCAGACAACAATATTCGTAAATATAAGGAGACATTAAAAGAAAACAACTACAATATATTGAACAAAATTGACAAAAATCACTGCACCCGGGAAACAGCTACGTCCAAAACTATACTAGATCACGTATCCACGAACCTCAAAGACAATAACTTCCACTTTGCGATTATGAACTCTTCGATGTCTGACCATAAGCAATTATTTATAGAAATTAAGCACTACAATCCGCCACCGGTTACGAAAATTGAATACTCCGCAATCAATTACACAAAGTTATTTAAGTATTTTGAAGAACTCCCCAATACTAACGACAAAGAGCCGACCTACGAGAAATTGGTCAAAGAGCTACAGCTGGGCCTAAGCATGAGTAAATTAACGAAAACAAAAGTATTTAATTCTCCACGCAGGGACTGGATAAAAAAGAAAATATTGATGGCATTAACGAACGAAATAGACTATGGAATATATATAAAACAAATATCGCAGATACTAAGGCAAGACGGGAATATGAAAAAACAAAGGCTAATGTATTACATAATATACAACTAACAAAAAATGCTTATTACTTCAAACGTTTCAAGGACAACATGACCAAACCTAGAAAAATGTGGCAGTTAATCAACGATCTCTCACGTAACAAAACAAGAGACATGAATGGACCTAGGAAACTTGAAACTGAAAATGGTAGTATCACAGACCAAAAGACTATATGCGAAAGTCTCAATTCTTATTTCTCGACTATCGGTTCATCCTTGGCAAATCTGATCGCCAATACATCTATAGTAAACTCGGCTGAAACATATGATCAATACTTAACTGAAGTAAGAACAAACACTGAAACAGAACTGAGAGACATTACAGACAGCAGTTATTAAAATAATAGATAGCTTAGATCCAAACACTGGCTCTGGCATTGACGGCTTTAGCACTAAATCTCTAAAATGTATCAAAAAGTTTATTGCTCCTAAGCTTGTACAAACTATCAATTTTTGTTTTGACCAGGGCATCTTTCCCGACGGCCTGAAAATTGCAAAAGTAATTCCCATTTATAAATCTGGAAGCAAAGTAGACCCTTGTAATTACCGTCCAATATCTGTCCTGCCGGTGATCTCAAAAATTTTCGAGAAAATTCTATATAACCGCCTAGACACGTTTCTCAGCTCGAAAAACTTCTTTTACCATAAGCAATACGGATTTAGACCACAGTCAAACACACTTTCGGCCACAGTAGACCCCGTAACAAAAATTAAAACGAACATTGACAAAAGACAAGTGGCTCTAGGCATTTTTATTGACCTCAAAAAGGCTTTTGATACTATTAGTCCAGATATATTAATCCTAAAATTATCCGCTATCGGAGTGAAAAACAAATTTCATTTCATTTCATTTATTTACTTGCCTTTAATTTAGTAATAATTAATTATGTTTCTGTACACTCTTTTAAACTTATGTTGTCGAAAAATTGTTTCTCAGTAAGTGAATTTTTGTGAATTCTTATGCGAAAATAAAAATCTTAAACCATATTATAATGTTAATATTATGTTAAATAATTATATGTACATAAATTTGCGACTA
The DNA here is from genome assembly GCA_963564715.1 of Catocala sponsa. Classification (NCBI taxonomy): domain Eukaryota; kingdom Metazoa; phylum Arthropoda; class Insecta; order Lepidoptera; family Erebidae; genus Catocala; species Catocala sponsa. Next base: position 7,452,580 of record OY751336.1, read on the forward strand.
TTGATTAATTTTCACTCATTCAATTGTATTAACTTGGTTAAATTATTACAGAAACTGATAGAGGAAGTGATATTGACAACGATCAATTATCGGACTGGAGTACCAGTGACGGACATCAAGAAGATATCGACGACAACCTTGGAAACGATGAACAAAATTAAACATTTCTTTCAATCTAATAATGCATGTTGGAAATAAATAAAGTAGTTTTATTGTGTAGAATGGTTATAACAATTCTATACAATAGGTTAGAATGGTTATAACACAATAAAACAATTTTTGCATTGGATTTCTTACAATTGAAATATGTAATTGTACTCTTCTGTAGTGAACTTAAGTTTTTATAAAATATTAAGATTTTGATTAAATTAAATATTATTAATCAATTTATTATATATTCAGTGAAAGAATATCTATGTATTTTTTTTGCCATTTGTTGCAGACGAGCAAGTAGCCTGATGGAAAGTGGTAACCGCTGCTCATGGACTTCAGCAATGTCAGGATACAGCAAAGCCGCTGCCTACCGTAAAAGAAGAACTCTCTTTAAACCTCGTTTGAAGAAGGACATATCATAGCGCTCGGGAAACACCAAAGCATTTACCGCGCGCTCGCACCTACGCCAGACTTTTGATGTGTCTGACAAGGTGTAATAATCATCGAAAGTGTCTGATAATTGAGAATACATCTTTGATAGTTCCTCAAGTAACATATATACCTATAAAATTCAGCTTTTATACTATGACGTAAGTATAATCATAATTCATTATAATTTAAGAGTGTCTGACAGGGCGTTGCAACTGTACTAAGTGTCTGGCAATGGACGACGTGATTTCTAATATGATTCTTAATAAAATATATAAAATTGAGCTTCATGCTTTAACGAATTTGAGGTGCAATTTTATACACCTTTGCTACCTGCTACTTTTCAAAGAAATCGAGATTCAAACTTCATAGTCAGGAATAGTTTTTACCTGCATTAGGGCCATACACAGATAAACTTTTAGGTTTTAAAAAATAACGAAGGTCTGATCGTCACGGGCTCTTGGACGAGCTTATGAAACCATTTTTGTGATATTCAATCAAATATTTATTTTAATAAATTTACCTTTACCATACCTATACATTCCATGATTCTAGGTAGTTATCTGTAGTTTTCACCTGGTTGCCAAAAGGTAGAGCACTACAGAAATTTGTAAAAAGATGGTCAAACGCACGTGGACTGTTGGGATTGCCTGACTAAATTCGCAACAGTCAATAATATCACTAGACCTTTGAAAGATTGATTTTATAATTGGTTAGGTTTCTAGAAGTTGTTGGGTTCGTTATTACAGAAGTCGTGTGTATTGATGCGCAATAGATTCCTCTGACAACAATCATCTTTAAAGGGGTAAGGCTTAAGTCTTCTCATACTAAGAAAAGGCCCGTCCCCAGCAGTCGGACAGTTTATATCCAGAGCTCATATTATTATCCTATAGAGAGAGACATATTCTTTATTATTACCATCTACCTCTCTTGTCCAGAATAAATGTAGAAGATCTAAGAAATAGCATGAGTTTGCATATAAACGTAAGCAATACGTAAGATCGCGTTAAATCAAGACTCACTACGATGTGACGGTTGGTTTCTAAACAAGAATTCTAAAAATTGTAATACTACTACTAATACTAATAGTTATACTAATAAGAGCTGTGATATGTTACAACATAGTCTATAATAAGAACAATCTTTTCAGAATAGGCTTAGTAGTTCCAGAAATTGCGCCTACCTCCTACAGCCTAATATAATCCAGTAAACTAGTCAGACTGACATTATTCTACAGGCAAATTCGCCAAGTTAGTTCAAGGTTTCTAGAGTTTACGAAACGTAGTTTCCGAAACATGTAACTTCCTACGAAATACATACATAGACAAAATCAAAGCGCTAAGGTAAAGCAATCGGAAAAAAGGTTTTAAATAAATTGCTCCATATTGAACATGTAATGTAATTTTTTAAAAAAGCTATTTATCCCTTAAAATATTCGTAATAGATGTATAGTAAACTTAACAAACACTTTAACAATTATAATATTACTACGGAAACGATAAAATTTACCATGTTCATAGGATAGAGGTAAGTTCGTTCGTTTGTGCGGGTAGTAAAAGTATTTTAGTAACTTGGGGTTACGAATCATGCACTTAGCACCAGCCCTGGAAAAGAGGGAGAGGAGCGGCCGCGCTCTAGGCGCCAGGTGGCAAGAGGCGCCAAATAGCCAAATGGGAAAAACAATTTCCAGTGCAAATTTGCGTAAATTGAAGGACACTATATAAAATTTGGGAATTATTATAAATTTCAAACAAAACCACTGTACAATGTACGTGGAATGAAAGCGTCGATCAAAGGGCGCTGAAATACATCTGGCTCTAACCCTGATGAAGGGGTAGCATGCACTGCAAGCGCTGTGTCATCAATATGTCACTCGACGCTTATCCTTGTTGCACAGCGTGTACGCCTGGAACATAAGCTTCGTGGCTCTCAGATGACAGCGAGTGACAATATGATCAGTTCGATTCGGCAAACGGTTGTACGTTCGCTCTTGCGTCTGAGTAAAAACATCGTTAGCGCCGGCCGAGTGTACATACTCGGTTAATTTCCGTTCCTTTTTTATACTTATTTGGTGAACATTGTTAAACAATGTTAGTTCAGAGCAAGTGTTCGTTGTTTCATTTAAGTTAAAAGAATAAACCACAGCAGTAAACAATCTGCTCAGAATAAATATGTTCGTTTATAAGTGAACACTGCTAATTTGTGAACTTAATCATACGCAGCTTCACAATACTATCACATTGAATATGTTTCAGAGTATTTATTTATTTATTTGGTTAACCAACAACTGTTTACACTTATACATAGGCAACATAAAATAAAATCAATGGAAACATTAGTTAGTGTAACAATTAATTAGAGGTTAACACCACATGCACAGGTTATTGATGTTATTGTATAGTATAATAGATAATTTTAAGGTTTTAATTTAACAAATTATTATTATTGATTAACATATAGGTACATACAATAGAATATAACTAGAACATAACTATTTCTTTAGAATAGTAGGTAACATTATATAGATATTATAATAGTACTAAAATTACATAAATTAATAGCATTGACATTAAATAAAATTGAAATTAAACAATGAAAAATATGGATTAAAAAAAGTTCAGTCATTAATGTTATTACAAATAAAACAAAATAAAATAAAATAAAATATGTATAGCATTCAGGTGCATTATTTAAATCATACTTTACTAAACTGTCATGAGTTGCTATACTATCGCTATGGATGTCAACGAGGTCACTGCAACTAAAGTCCGTCTCATGAAAGAAGTCTCGCAGACGCGGCGCCACATTCAACATGACAATTGACAAACGAAGCTGAAGACAGGGCGCTATGGCGCTCTTTGGGGGAGGGCTATGTCCAGCAGTGGACTATTATAGCCTGATGATGATGATGATGATGATTGATAAACGATGACAACATGGTCGATCTCATAATTAGTTCCACTTATTGCCGTGGGACTTCTTTCGTGAGACGGACTTTATTGACAATTTTGCACATTCTAACCATAGGAGAGTTTGCCCCAAGTTCCGTCCTTCTCAATGGTGGGCACAAAGGAGTTATCTTATTTCAAGGATACCTAGCTCGTACCAGAAATCTGAAAAGACTGATAAGTTCTTTACCATCCATCAGCTTTTAGGCAAATAAACCGTCAGCTACGATTCTTCGTAATGAAAGGGGGTGCATCTTGAAATACTGCAGTCGTGCATTGTAAGAAACCAGCTGTTTAGACATTCTGTTCGTAAAAGCCACATGCCATAAGAAGCGTTTTTGTAGACGCTCTAGACGCAAAATGTGCGTTGCATAATGTGGTCGCCATACAACACTGCAATACTCCAAGATGCTGCTTACCAAGCTATTGTACAACAATATTTTAGTTTTGCTTTGGAACTCTTTGGTATTTCGCAAAACGAACCCGAGCATTCTTGGCGCCCTTTTGAAAATGTTTTCGATGTGTGGTACGAAAGTAATCTTTTTATCAAACATCTCATTGTGTCTAATATCTAAATCTCTAATTGTGTCTTGCTCTTTAATTTATTGTTGACTTATGAAATAATGTGAGTCAATTGTAATGAGTTTTCGGAAAAATTTTAGATGGTTACATTTTTTTACGTTAAGTTCCATTTTATTATAGCTACACCGTTCGATAACCCGGTTTAAGTCTTCTTGCAAAAGTTTACGGTTAAGTCATGTACGGACTCAATCCTTTTTGCAAATTTCAAATCGTCAGCATATAAGAAGTAATCAGAAAAGTGGAAACAGCCCGGGAGATCATTTATGAATACATTAAATAATATCGGTGACAAATGAGAACCCTGTGGGGCGCCAGAAGTAATGGCATAATTTTCAGATCGAAACCCGTTTATCACGACATAGAACTGACGATACGTTAGATATGATTTGAACCAATTTAATAAAGGTCCAGTAATACCATATGCTGATGGCTTATAAATCAGTATAGAATGGGAGATCCTATCGAAAGCTTTGCTAAAGTCTGTATAAATTACATCATACTGCTTATTGGCATCTAAGGTTTGTATAACAGATTCAGTAAATAATAATAATAATTTCTTTATTGATACCAAATAGATGACAATACATACATACATACAACTTCTTAACCTACAATACAATAACTGTATGTATACAATATTCAATGAACCCTAACGTCTAAGCTAGGCCGAGCCCGTGTCTTAGACGTTAGTTTCGTTCCGTAAATTATACATTTAACATACATGTGTACTATTAATATTAAAACTAAAGGTACATAATAAAAATGAGGGTAAACTATATAATATAATATAAAGTAATGTAGGTAGGTAACCAACGATAAAAAAATAAAAATATTAGCAAATTTGTAGCTGTTCATCTCGATGCAACAAATCCGTGTTGGCGCTCATGGATATAAAGTTTAAAGTGGCGTTGAAGGTATGGACACACCATCGGCTCAAATATTTTAGCGAAAGTCGACAGGATTGATATGGGCCTATAGTTGTATATAACATCTTTTTGGTCTGATTTATGCACAGGGACGACTTTAGGTTTTTTCCATTCTAATGGAAATACACCTGAGGTTAGAGACACATTATATATTTTTAATAATGGAGTAACTAAGGCTGACGCACATGCTGAGATAAAAAGAGGTGGAATACCATCGGGACCAGCTACTTTGTTTATATTCAATGATTGTCATTTCTTAAGTAATTTAATGTTTCGGAATCTAATTTTGGGTATGTAAGGCACTGGCTGTTAATTTTCATAGAATTTAAAAAAGTTCAGTCGTTATCATATTCCTTGTCATCGTCGTGTCTATAAATGGATGAGAAATAGTCCGCAAAGAGTTTGCAAATAGCAGAACCATTTGAAGTGGTAGTCCATCCGTTGGTCATATTTAATGGGTAGACACTAGAACCACCACGTTTGGTTTTTATATGTGCCCAAAATAGTTTAGGATGTTAACGAGTTCCGTTTCCACATTTTTCACGTAACTTTTAAACAAATCCTTGGCAAGTGTTGACATCTTTTGGCAACTAATTTTAGCTCTAATACATCCATAGGGTTTTTATATTTTTTTAGACGTAGCCTTATTTTATTTTTTCTTTTAAAGATCTTATAAGGGATCTGTTAAACCATGGGGATAGTGATTATTTGTAATCCTACGATGTGGTACATTTTCTTTTATAGCAGTGTTATAGGTTTAAAGAAATTTATTTCTCATAAAACAATTTTTGTTCATTTACAATGAGATTGAGTAATAACTAGTAATAAATTATTACAATGTTATAAAAGTCATTAGTATAAGTCTCTAGCGCATTGTAGCTGTTATAGTGTTAATACATATTTTTTTAGCAAATTTTTAAAGGTATTTATGTTATCGCAATCTTTTATCTCGTTAGGTAATTTGTTGAACGTCTGTGCGCCCTCAAACAATACAGTTTTTTTTCCATAGTTTGTCCTTGCGGTCGGTAATTGTAACTTGTTTTTATTTCTTAAGTTGTGTGTGAAAGTCTTTTTACGTAATTCTAGGTTTGATCGGATTGAGTTACTTGTTATTTTTTTGACAAGAATGCATGTAGTATATATATAAAGTTGTGTGATGTTCATTAGGTTAGTTTTTTTATATAATAATTTTGTTGGAGTTAGGTAGTGATAGTGGAAAAGTATTTTAATAATTTTGTTTTGTGTTCTTTGGAGTGGAATTAAATTTGTTGGTGCTGCTGAGCCCCATATTTCGATAAGGTATTCGAGGTGTGACTTAATTAGGGAGTTATATATAATATTACGTACCTTATGTGGGATACAGTTTGACGCCTTGTGTAATGCTCCGAGTAATGACATTAGTTTTGTTTTGACATAATCAATATGTGGTTTCCAGGTAAGTTTTTCATCTACCCACAGACCTAAATATTTTTCTTGACTCGAGCGTTTGATTATTTCATTGTTTATTGTTAGCGGCGGGAAGTCTGGTATTTGTTTATTTTTAGCTGCAAAGATCATGAATGAGGTTTTAGACGTGTTTATTGTAAGAAGATTATATTTTAACCATTCTTGTAATCTATTTAGGTCTTTTTGAGCGTCTGCAATTATATTGTTAATACATTTGTTAAAGTAAAAGAGACAAGTATCGTCTGCGTACAAGGTCAGGTGCCCGGTTAGGCCTATTTTATTTATGTTGTTGATGTAGATTAGGAACAATAAAGGACTGAGTATGGAGCCTTGAGGACAGCCAAAAGTTACGTCTTTTATTGAGCTAGTAAAGTCATCTATTTTTACAATTTGTCTCCTATTTTCTAAAAATGATTTGAACATAGTGTGGGCTGTTCCCGTGACACCTATGTTGTGTAATTTTTGCAAAAGTTTTTGATGACTCACTGTGTCAAATGCCTTTTTTAAATCAATAAAAATGCCCAAAGAAATATTTTTTTGATCGATGTTAGTTTTAATTTTAGTGATTAGGTCGACTGCAGCTGCCGTGGTATTAGATTTTGGGCGGAACCCGTACTGTTCGTTTATTAAGAATCTTTTTTTTGTTAAATAGTCATTGAGTTGGTTATACAAAACTCGTTCGAAAATTTTCGAGATAACCGGCAAGACTGATACTGGTCTGTAGTTGCTTGGGTCGACTCGATTTCCCGATTTGTAAATAGGGCTAACCTTAGCGATCTTTAGGGAATCCGGAAAAATACCATGAGCTAAACACAAATTTATGCAGTTAGTCAGTTTGTCAGTTATTATGTTTTTTATGCATTTAATTGCTTTAGTGCTGATACCGTCGATGCCAGTGCTGGAGTTACTATCAAGGTCGTCAATAATTTTTAGTATTTCTTGATTACTACATGGTGTTAGTTCTGTAAGTGTTATTTCGTGTACATAGCTACTGTCGTACATTAAGCTATTTCCTGGGTTATCATGGTATGCTTTGGGTATTTCGTTAGCTAGTTGTGTTCCTACGGTTGAGAAGAAATAATTTAACAAGTTACAAATTGCGTTACCTTCTGTGATGGGACCCGTGTCCGAGTTTAATTTTGAGGGGGCACAGCTGTCCTTCACTTTATTTAATCGTAAGCTATTAATGGTTTCCCACATTTTTTTGGGTTGTTTATAACTTTTTTGAAACAGATTACAATAATAGGCCTCTTTCTGTGATTTGATTATCGTCTTCACTCTGTGTTTTTCTTCATTAAACTGTTTTCTTACATTGTCATCATTCGGGTTAGCTTTGCTTTGTTGCCATAAAACATTACGTGAGTTAATGGATTGTATTATATTTTTGGTGATCCAGTCGTTCTGTGGAGCGTTAAGTATTTTTGTCTTGGTTGTTTTGCTGTTCTGTATTTGGTCCATAATAAATGTTTCTAGGTAGTGGTAGTTGTGGTTGTCATTCTCGTAGTTTGATTCCGAAGTATTTTTGTATAATTTTTCATAGTCCAGTGCTGAATACCGTCGTTTTTCTTTGATTTGTGTAGTTAATTTTCCAATTTCTACGAAGATTTGTTTATGGTCAGAAAGGCTTGATTCAATAATCGAGACGTTGAAGGAATGGTTTCTAATGTTGGTACAAATATGGTCGAGTATTGTATTCGTTGTGCTTGTTTCCCGTGTGCTGAACAATTGATGTATTTTGTTTAGTATTACGTAGCCGTTTTCTTTTATTTCATTTAGGTATTTTGTTACAGTGGTATTTGAGCTCAGTAAGTCGATATTGAAGTCCCCAAAGATCAGTGACCTTTTTCGTCGTTCCAGTTGTGAAGAGTAGGTTTCTAAGTATTTGGTTAAATTAGTTTCGCCTGGTTTATAAATAGCACCAATGTTTAGGGAGAGTTTATCTATATGTATCCATACGTAGTGATTTCCGTCCTCAACCAGATCCTCCGTCACCTCGTATTTTATGTTGCTATGTACGTATATGGATACCCCACCGCCTTTGGAGTTTTTCCTATAATTGTATATGTGTGAATAATTAGGTAGTTGGTATATTTTTGCGTCGTTTTCGGAGTTAATCCATGTTTCGGTAAAAATCAGTATGTGGGTAGTTGCTGGAATAGATTTTATTATGCATTTGATTTCGTCGAACTTCCCTGCTTTCCTAATACTGCGCAAATTAGCATAAAAGAACCTCAATGATGTTGAATGTACTGGAACTTCTTCGTATTTTGTGACTAATTGGTGATTTGTCGTGTCGGTATTTTTTTTTGATTTCTTTGTAGGTATCTCATTTCGTAGGTGAGTATCTATATGTTTTTTTGGTTATTGTTCGTTGTAATGGTAGGCTTTCCTTTAATATATTTGATTACCAGGTTACTTTCTCCGTCTTGAACACGTTTATTCAACTCCTCTTTCAGCGATCGCAGGTATTGTCTTTGGGAAGGCGTTTGGTCCGAAAAGATTTGCACATTTTCTGGCAGATTGGTTCGATTACGTAGTAAGTGTTTGGGTGTATTGGTTTCGTTAAAGAAGACTTTTAGCGGTCGATTTTTATTCGGAGTGTATTTACCGAGTCTCATTGACTTCGTTGGTTTTGGACAGTTTTCGTATAGCAATGTTAGCGTTTTTGTGATCTCCTCATTGTCGTAATTCCTCCTAGCATTCGAGTTTTTGTCATTCTTTTCCGGGATACCCACAATTACAATATTTTTCTCGCGTTCGCTGCGATCCTTTATCTCAAGAATAATATTTTCGTGACACACTGCTGTTTTGGATGTCGAGCCGTCGTAGATTTGTTGGTTTTTAATTTGGTGTATTTCATGTTCTATCTGTGTTATTTTATTTTCAGTTATCGTGGTTTTCGATTTTATACATTCGATTTCAGTGTTTACGTGTTGAAATTGTTGTGAAAAAATTTCTGCTGTGGATTTTATTGTTTTGAGTTCATTTTTGATTTCTAACATTTCTTCCCGAATGTAGTGTAGATTTTCGTTTTGGGTTTTGGCAAAGTCCTCGAAAAATTTCATTATTTCCGTTCGAAGACCTGAGAGCTCTTTCTTGAATTCCATTTCCTCAGGACGCTCTTTTCGTTTTCTGTATGTAACGTTAGTAAGGAATTCTTCTTCGATTTGTGTAGATAAGTTTGGGACAGATCCACCACTTTGTCCTGTTCCGGGTGTAAGAAGTATATTTGGCGGCGTTTTCTGTATGTTCATTGTGTCCGTGTGTCACTGCAATCGAGTTGCTGCGCTTGCGCGCGAGCGGGATGGAGAGTTATGGTTCTCTTTCGCGCCCGTACACCTTGGTGTGTTGCCGGTTGGGACGTAAGGTAGCGAGTAACAAGGCACTGATTTGTCAATTTACACTTAGAACTGTACAGATTAGAGATTACTTTGCTACACTATAGTTTTATTCCAATTTTAGTTTCGCATTTTACGGTCCGACACGCGTCCGCTTTCGTCCAGCGCTAGACAGACTTATGAACATCATAAAATTCCTTTAACATATAATTTACATTGTTCATTCCCTCAAACCGCTGATTCCAGTCTACTTCATTTAAGCATTTCTTTATGTGCTCATAGTCAGCCTTGTGAAAATTTGGCCTCGTGTTAGAAGTGTTATATGGAAGACAATAACTATTTAATAAGGAGATAGAAATATCAAGAGGGGGATGTAGTTTGTTAACATTAGTTAAAGTGGTACAGGATTCAAAGACAGAGCATGAAGGCATCGTAGACAGAACCAAATCCAAGGTACGGCCGAAGTAATTTTTTATACATATTATTAAATTGAGTGAGATTGCTAACGTGAATAAAATCTAATAATCTTTGACAGGTGCTAGGTAATAAACTATTATCTGCACTTTCATTCCAGTTTATTTTACTTAAGTTAAAGTCCCCGATAATATTAATAGGCATGTCAGTTGCTTCAATAACGTGATTGCAGTGTTCGATGAAATGGTCAAGTGCAGAGAGGCATGCAGGAGGCGGCAGATACACTGCACAGATGATAATTTGTCGTGATGTGTGCGAAGTTGGAATATCGATTACGACCCAAAGATCCTCACATTTACTTTGCCATTTAAGAATACATGACGAATTATTTATTTTTTTAAACAGCTGTAAGGCCTACACCTCCATCTTTGTTACATTGAAAATCTGACGTTTCTCTATCCCTTCTGTAAACTGTGTAACTTTCATCGTACAACTCGCTATTAAGTATACTACTGTTTAGCCATGTTTCTGACAATATAATTATGTCATAGTTCGAGCAGCACACATTACAATAAAAATTACTAGTTTTTGTACGCAAGCCTCTACAATTTTGGTAATATATGTTTACATTGTTGAATTTAAAATAAATAATAACTAAAACATGCAATATATAAATGGTGTACATACTAGATAATTCTGTTCAGACAATCCATATTCTTAATAAGTATGTATTCGGCGCCATCATTCTCTCTTATAAATATTGTACCGTTTCTCACCCATACATATTTGTAATTATTTTCTTTGGCCTTAATTCTTGTAGCTGCATGAAGAGTTTTATTGGTGGGTGAAAGATGTTCTACAACATAAACAGGTGAACTCCGCCCAGAAAATCCTAACATTCCGCAGTTTAATTTGTTTTGGGGATTATCACGATTATATTTCATAACCGATGCTAGAAGTAGATTTACTTATGGTAAAAACTATATTTGTATTTCCCTTTGTAGTTTTGCGGACTAGTCACAATAAGTAACTGCGCAGCGCTCATAGAAATATACCACCCGTTCAATTCCCGATACTTTTTCGCCAAATTATTATGCATAAACTTGTTTTGTTGGGGTTGGTAGCATCTATATGTTACATCAGCAATATGATGATCTATACATTCTCATAACAGTCGTTACCTACCCATTCTTTCAACAATACTGTATGTTTTAAAATTGTTTTCCTATTCTTATATTTATAGATTTTGCTCACATGTGTTTTAATTTATTTTAAATAATTGTTTTTCTTAACAATGGGTATATAATCACTTGTTAGTTTTAAGTTTAGTTTATATTAGTGTAATAATAAAATGTTTTATTCATCTGTTTAAATGAAACTGTCCCTTATCATGTCGTGGCGACTTGTAAGTAAAACAGCACTTAGCACATATTTGTATATCATGTTTGTAAACCCTATATAAGTGTATGTTTTGTAAGTTGTTCTAAATAAATAAATAAATACTCATCGAGTCCACAACGGGATATTGTTAAACGTTCTGTTATAACCCTATTTTACTCGCAGTAAATGCTGACAAATGCATTTAATTTTTATTTATAAGAGTGTATAGCCATGTGACAGAGAGCTTAGCGTCAGTCGGGATTCAGCCTCATACCGCGTCAGTTCTTATGTCAAAATTTCATTTTCGGTGTAACCTTGTGCCAAAGTTGGTAATAAACTGTTAGCTGGTATTAAATAGTTTTTTTTTAAAAGTCGCTCCGAGAATCGCGCTTAACAAATTGGTGTCAGAAGTGGGATGCTGACAGGTTTTCTGGACACGTGTTCAGACCACAGCATCCGGACAGTGCGAGAGTGACCGTGTACGAGTGGCGTATCGAGAGATCGACGATCATCCTCCGCTCCCTTGCAGCGTGAGCCCGCATCTCCAAAAACACGCAAGTACACTTTGCAGCCGACCGTCAGCCTCCGCTTTTTAGCGTGAGCCGGCGCCGCAACCAGGGGAATCGCGACCCCAAAATCTCCAGCCTAGCAGAACACTGTCGACTGTAAGCCTCCGCTTTTTGCGTGAGCCAGCACCGCGATCCGAGCACACCAAGGTCAAGTCCCGAAACAAGAGACTTCGCTTCATCTCCGTTTATCTACAAATTCCTACTTGCTTTAAAAAACCTTCTAGGTGGTAAAGCATGTTCCTGCTGACTCAATTGACGTCCATCGCCGTGTTCAACGTGATAACGTGAGTCTACAAATTCTTTCTACCAATTCTATTCTGACTTTTGTGTTTTTGTGTGCCGTGAATCAATCAGTGAATCTAAGTGAACTGCGTTAAACCGTTGAACTCTACTATACTAAATCTTATATACTAAGTCTTACTAGATCTTATGTACTAAATCTTACCAAATCTTATATACTAAGTATTACCAAATCTTATGTACTAAATCTTACTAAATCTTACCAAATCTTATATAGGTATTTACTAAGAATTACCAAATCTTATCTGCTAAAACTCTCATTTCTTAATACTTACCTTATGTCTGACTCCGAAGCTGCTGTAGAAACTGAAAGTGACAGTAAAAAATCTAAGAAAATGTCAAACACTGTAACGCTTAATTATCTTTCCAAATTTATAAAGCCATACGATGGGAAAAGAGAAACACTCCCGGCTTTCTTAACAAACTGCGATAACGCTATCGCCCTTGCCTCCGCTGAACAGCAAAGTACTCTATGCAAATTTATTATTTCATAGCTCGAAGGTAAAGCCCAAGTAGCATGCTCTTTAAAAACCTTCGATGACTGGACTTCGCTTAAAACGTTCCTCAAACAAAATTTCGGCGAAAAGAAACATTCCTCTCATCTATTATCCGACTTGCAGAATTGTAAACAAAATCTGCCCTCGGAGTCTGTCACGCAGTACTCGTTGCGAATAGAAGGGTGCTTAACACGACTTCTCTCTGATATACATTTTTCATGTAGCAATAAAGACGAATTAGTAGGTAGAGTTGCTGGTATTGAGGATTTGGCCCTCAATACATTCTTAATGGGTTTAAATCCTAACTTCTCTCATATAGTACGATGTCGAAACCCAAAAACTTTAAATGACGCTGTGACCCATGCGATTGAGGAGGAAAAGTTGTTCAATGTTACTAATTCAACTTCAAAGTCTAACAAAATCTGTTCGACTTGTAATAAGTCGGGCCATTTATCTTCCGAATGTAGTTTTCCAACTAAACACTGTGCATACTGTAAAAATCTTGGTCACACGATAAACGAGTGTCGTAAAAGACAATATAATAACAATCGCCGCAATATGCAACATGATACACGGGCACAGTGTAATGAAACAACCAGAGACAACACTAAATTACACTTGTGCGATATCAATAATAATAATATCTCTGAGTCAAATGAAAATGCTAATTTAAACTAAATCGGATTTCGATGATGTGCCGATCGGAATCCCCCAAAAATAAATTAGGCACTATTCCTACTATGTCTTATAATAATTCTAATTCTTATCCTAAATCGGATGATCATTCAAAATCTTATACTAGATCTTATAATAATACTATTTCTAAATCTTATGATCATACAAACTCTTATACTAAATCTTATGATCATACAAATTCTTATGCTAAATCTTACAATGACTCAATCTCTAATACTACGTCCTATACTCATTCAAATTCTAATGCTAAATCGTATGTTAGTGAAACTAAATCTAATACCTTACCTTATAATGTGATTAATCAATGTCACACGGGACATATTATGTCACACCCTAAATCTGGGAAAAGTAATATTCTAATTTATGAATATAATTCATTCATTAAAAAGGTAACACTGCCGCATGTTTTTCTATATACAAAGCATACTACTAGAGCCCTCGTAATGCTTGTTGATACAGGAGCCATTGTCTCCCTGGTAAAAGAATCTAGTTTATATACAAAACCTGAGTTGTCTAAAGAAATAGTACGCCTCAAAGGTATCAATGATACCAAAACGTATTGCGAAGCATTAGGTACTTTTCAAATGCAATTTATTCTATCAAAGGAAATCTTCTCATATAAATTTCATGTCGTAAGGGACGACATTGATCTTGAATATGATGGTATAATAGGTACAGACTGCCTAGGTCACCTTAAAGCCGTTGTCGATTATAATAATAAATGTTTAAATATGCACAATCATACACTTTCCTTACCCTTTAAGTTACCTACTTATATTATTCCAGCTCGCTCAGAAGCTATAATCGAGTGTGGAGTATCAAATAAATTTAATGAACTATCTGAAATCAAAGAAGCATTAGTACTCGATCATAAAATATCTGAAGGGGTATACGTAGCTAATTGTATAATTACTTTAAAACCAAACCGCAGAGTAAATGTTTCTATTTTAAACACCACTGAATCAGATATTTACGATATCTGATTCAGTGGTGGTTAAAATAGAAACATTTACTCTGCGGTTTATTAGTAATAACTATTCAGTGCATCTTACACCTTATGAAGTCTTCTCTGGGTGTATTGAAAATATCGAAACTATAAATAATATCTCAATTCCTATCACCGATAGACATAATAGAGTTCTAAATCAAATTCGAACTTCTCACTTAAATCATGAAGAACAGACAGCCTTATTAGACTGCTGCTCACAATATACTGATGTTTTTCATCTCGAAGGCGAACCTCTTACTTGTACAAGTACTATTACTCATTCTATTGACACTGGGAATGCACCTCCGATTCATGCAAAGTCATACCGCTTCCCAGAATGTCATAAGGAAGAGGTAGACCGTCAGATAAAAAACATGCTAGATCAGAATATCATAAGTCCTTCGCAATCGCCATGGAGTGCGCCAGTATGGGTTGTCCCCAAAAAGGCAGACGCCTCCGGTAAAAGAAAATGGCGAATCGTTATTGATTACCGTCGTCTTAACGATGTCACTGTATCCGAAATATACCCTATCCCTTTGATTACAGATATTCTAGATCAATTAGGGCATTCTAAATATTTTACTACGCTTGACCTTGCAAGTGAATTTCATCAAATCGCCCTTAATTCTGATGACGCCGCGAAAACTGGTTTCACAATCGTCGGTACTAATGAGACCTCTGGGCATTACCAGTTCAACCGTATGCCTTTTGGCTTAAAAAATGCGCCCAGCACGTTTCAGCGTCTCATGAACACAGTTTTATCTGGCCTTCAAGGCTTACATTGCTATATTTATTTAGATGACTGTATTTTGTATTCATATGACCTAGAATTGGGTATGGCAAAAGAAGCATGAGAGCAGAATAAATGCTGTAGAAATGAGAGCGTTGAGAAGCATATGTGGTGTGACTCTGAAAGATAGAATAAGAAATAGTGTGATTAGAGAGAGATGCGGCATGAAAGTGGATATAGTTACAAGAATAGAAAAGGGTATGTTAAGCTGGTTTGGACTTGTAGAAAGAATGGACGAGGAGACTGACTAAGAAAGTTTATAAGGCTAGTGTGAATGGAACAGGCGCAAGAGGAAAACCTAGGCGAACGTTTCTCGACCAGATCGGAGGCGTTCTGGACAAAGGCCAGGTTAAGAGCTCCTTGAACCGACGGGCGTGTATGAGGAATGTGATGAAAGTGAATGAAGCCAGAGAAGTGTGTCAGGATCGTAGCAAATGGAAATCCGTAGTCTCTGCCTACCCCTCTGGGAAACAGGCGTGAATCTATGTATGTATGTATGTATGACCTAGAATCGCATATATCCAAGTTAAAATTAGTTCTCGACAGGTTTCGTGAACATAACTTGAAACTACAACCCGATAAGTGCGAGTTTCTACGCCGCGAAGTAACTTATGTTGGCCACGTAATCACAGACAAAGGTGTATCATCTAACCCAGACAAAATAAAAGCTATTAAAGATCTCCCTACTCCCAAAAACCCTAAAGACATTAAATCTTTCTTAGGCCTTGTCGGTTATTACCGCAGGTTTATAGAAAACTTTTCCAAAATTACAAAACCACTGACGTCACTCTTAAAAAAGGACGCCGCTTTCTCGTGGTCTCAAGAACAAGAACTTGCTTTTCAAACTCTTAAAGACAAATTAATTACAGCACCATTACTTCAATATCCTAACTATAACAAACCCTTTATACCGACTACCGACGCCTCTAATTATGCTGTAGGAGCTATATTGTCTCAAGGCGAAATCGGCAAGGATAAACCGATAGCCTATGCGTCGCGTACTTTAAACAGAGCAGAAAGAAACTACTCTACTACAGAGAAAGAACTTCTTGCCATCCTCTTTGGTGTTAAAACCTTCCGTCCCTATTTATACGGATATCGATTTAAAATCGTTACTGATCACAGGCCCTTAGTTTGGCTCTTCAACGTAAAAGACCCAGGTAGTCGTCTTATACGATGGCGCCTTAAACTCGAAGAGTACGACTATGAAATCATATACAAACAAGGAAGATTAAATTCTAATGTCGATGCTCTGTCTCGATATCCCGTAAACGCCTTAACCAATTCTAATTTAAATAATTACCATATGAGGAATACTTCAAAAAACAATTCCTAAAAACCACATCAAATAATGATAGAAAATCGAAGAGAATAGTCAATCTTTACATTTAGCGACACAAAAATCAATTGCTTGTCCAATTTCTCTAGATTTTGACTACTCTATGCCACACTGTGAACAGTTGTTATCACCTTTAGAACATTTTGCTGAGTTAAAGAGCCGTGAACGTGAACTCGAAACGATATACACGGTCGACTCTAATAACAAGTTGCTCTATTTAATGTTTACAAAAGTACATCATTATGATGAAACAAATTATCGTACTATTTATAATCTAATTATAAAATTGCGAAATCAAATAATATCTAACGATATTTACGAAGGAGAAATAGCCATTTCGGATTTCTCTGAACCATTTACTAAATTAAACTACACAAAGATTTATAATATAATATCTTTTATTTTTCATGCGACTGACATCAAGGTCCATATTTACAAAAATCAAATAATATATCCTACTCCTGCCGAAGTACCAAATATTCTTAAAGAAAATCATGGTACCTCTATCGCTGGTCACCCCGGCGTGAAGCGAATGTATAATAGGATAAAAGCATCTTATTATTGGAAAAGTATGCGTTCAGATATAGAACGATTTGTAAAGGACTGCCGATTATGTCAGATAAACAAACCATTACGACATTCAAATAAGGCACCCATGGTCATTACATCCTCCAGTACTAAACCTTTTGAAAGATTAGCCTTAGATATTGTCGGCACCCTTCCCGAAGCAGGCTTGCAAAAATTTAAATATATCCTCACCTTGCAAGATGATTTAACCAAATTCTCATCTGCTTATCCAATGATCACATGCTCAACTGATGAAGTAGCACGAAATCTCATTCATTTCTTTTCCTTATTCGGATTTCCTAAAATGATCCTTACCGATCAAGGTACTTGTTTTACCTCTGAACTGTTCAAACAGTTAACAGAGATTCTCAAAATTAAAAATTTATTTTCAACCCCGTATCATCCCCAAACGAATGGCGCTCTTGAACGGAGTCACGCCACCCTAAAGGAATATTTAAAATCGTTTGTTAACGATAATCATGATGATTGGCACTGCTATTTAGCGACTGCCATCCTATCTTATAATACCACCCCTCATTGTACCACTGAATTTACTCCTTTCGAGTTATTATATGGTTATAAGCCATCTATTCCTAATAGTTTATATACAAATGATAATCCTACCTATCATGATTATATTCGCGCTTTGCAATACCGTATGAAATACTCTCGGGAAAGAGCTTTGGAAAACATTGCAAAAAGTAAAGAAACTTCCAAAAAATATTATGATACAAATTCTTCTAATACTAAGGCCTATAAAGTCGGAGACATGGTCTATTTAAAATGTCACCATAGACTACGAAAAGCCTTGTCCCCAGTTGGGAAAGAACCATACAAGATAATTAAAATAAATGATAAAAATAACGTAACTCTAAGCATTAATCGTAAACACATAAAATATCATACTAATGAAATCAAACCCGCTCACTCGTAGTGTTGTCTCTTTCAGAACGTTATGGCGTCACTGCCACGCAGAACCTTCTTTAACGCCGATAGTGCACAGCCCAGGAATTTATTTCGACCCTATTGAAACTGTTTATTTTTATAATGACTATTGGAAAGTAATAACACATATAGATATTGTATCGGTTGAACCGCATCTCAATAATATCGATAACTTAATTAGATCGACTTGTGCATTAAATCGCAATTTACCGAATTCATGCAATGTAAAGACCTCTTTAGTCCAGTTGAAGTCAATTTGCAAGCTAATCTCATTAAATTAGATTCTCTGTCTCATATCATATGCTCAGATCCACCAAATAGATTCAAAAGATCGATTGAATTTGGTGGTGAGATATTAAAGTTTTTCTTTGGAACACTAGATGCTGATGATGCACGTAAATATGATGCCGCTATTGACTTATGTCAACAAAGCGAAGATGAATTGTATAATTTAATGAAAGAGAATATTCACATAGTAAAGTCTACCATTAATGCATTTAATTCCACCATTTCAAGGTTAAATAAAACTGAAATTAGATTAACTTCCCAAATAAATTCAATGAGATTTTAATTCAAACTACTAAAAATAATAATGAGGTTATATATCTAAAATAAATAATTTACTTAATATTATCGAAGGTTCCTTATTAACTATTTCTAATTTCCTAGACTCTGTTTTAAACTCTATCTTATTTGCAAAAGCCAACGTTTTACATCCCTCTGTAATTACACCTTCTAACTTATTAATGGAACTAACTAAGCGAAATCATGTCATAAACAAACGATTAGATTTTCCAGTTCCTCTCAATATAGAAACTATACATACATTAATAGATGTATCAAAACTAACTGCATATTATTTTATAATAATATCTCTTATAATAATCTTTTCTTATGAAAAGAATTGTATTTGTCATCCAAATTCCTCTTATCTCTCCTATAAAATATAACGTATACAAAGTAATACCATTACCTACCTCATCTGATCAAACCAACCATAATGTTTTTGCCCTTATTCATCCAATAAATCCTTACCTAGCCATCACGGATGATAGGTTAAATTATGCGATGTTGTCCAATTTAAATATAAAAGATTGTTTAAAAATAAATAATGATTATTCTATTTGTCAATTAGTTACTTCATATTCTAGTAATTCTAACCCATCCTGCGAGATGAAATTATTAACTGAAGTAGTGTTGTCACTACGAGTGTGATTTCAGACTACTATATGGTCAAATTGATATTTGGCACAAATTGCGCCAAAACGAATGGATTTATGTACAATCCAACCCAAATAAGTTAACAGTAAAATGCAAAGATGGCCTTAAAGACCAATCTGTGCTTGGTACTGGGTTACTTAAATTAACCCCTGATTGTATTGGTTATTCGAAAACTCTACAATTTATACCATCAACCACTATGACTTCTATGTACAATAACCCATTTACCATTGATTTCGATATTACTCAAGATAAATGTTGTAATAAAGATTTTGTTAACAAAACAATTCCATTGTTGTCTCCATTATCTTTAAGTAATATAGACTTGGATTCTTTAAAGCACACTTCTCATAATTTAGATGACTTAGAAATAGAAATCAATAAATATCAAAATCAATCTCATTTTGTTAAATATTCGACTTATTATTCAGGATTCACTTATGTTATGATTGTCACGATAATTTTATTTATTTTATATAATTTGTATAACTATTATTTCAATTACAAAAATCGATCATTCTGTTGCATTCAAATCTTTAATTAGTGTAATACAAGAATAAATGTTCAATCTCAAAATAGAATCCGTAATTCTATCGAAATGATTGATCAACTTGAAAATTCCTTATCTGATAGTGATAATAACTCTCACTATTCATCGAATAGAAATTTAAATAATTAAGTTATTTTTGAATTTACTTAAAATAAAATTCTTTTTTAAGATAAGCTATATTTCTAATTTTACATTTCTATAATTATACAACATCTTATACTATGTCTTATTAGTTATAAAATAACATTGTAAAATCTTGACATGAGAAATTAAATGCAGTGAAAACGTTTTTGAACTTTGCTTTCATCTTATTTAAGATAAAGCTTCGTCTTTTGGGGGGACGTGTTATAACCCTATTTTACTCGCAGTAAATGCTGACAAATGCATTTAATTTTTATTTATAAGAGTGTATAGCCATGTGACAGAGAGCTTAGCGTCAGTCGGGATTCAGCCTCATACCGTGTCAGTTCTTATGTCAAAATTTAATTTTCGGTGTAACCTTGTGCCAAAGTTGGTAATAAACTGTTAGCTGGTATTAAATAGTTTCTTTTTAAAAGGTCGCTCCGAGAATCGCGCTTAAGCGTCCGTATTTTCATGATGGCCCGTTTTCTTTATCTTCGTTTGATGATTGTAATGTGGCTTAGTCGGTGGCTCAGTCTGTGGCTCAGTCGGTGGTTCTGTTGCAGCACTTGACTCGTTACTCGAAGGATTACTTGACTCGTTACTCGAAGGATCACTTGACTCGTTACTCGAAGGATCACCCGAATGGTCAGTAGGCCGTTCAGCCGAATTCTTCGCCTCGTAGTCGGTGTCAGTACCTTTGTGTATATCACCTTCTGTGTTTTCCTTGCTGTCAGACCCATCAGGCGAATTTGTGTTTCCACTGCCAGATTGGTCCGTATGCTCATTTGATTCGTATGGTGGTTTCGTCAGTGTAAACGTTATGAATGGCCGTCGACGAGTAGTCGGTGGCATTGTTGTTCTTTTATAGGCTTTATTACCTATGAGTTCGTATAGTAAACCACCAATACCCGACGGTTTGATCATCCCATTAGGTCGTGGCCTTTCAGTAACTCGTGTCGAACCCTCTAATATGGCTTTGACGATGCTGCTAGGTACCCATTCTCCGGGCATTTTGGCCTCAATGGGATTTGCAATGAATATTAACCTATCTTTTTTAGGATCTGGCCATTTTCTCGTTTGGGCAATGGATACAAATATTAATACAACGGATTTGTAGGTAGCATACGGCATTACTGAAACAAGAAATTGTTATTTAACTAACCAGTAGTATAGGTCCAGACATGGTTTATCCCATCATCCTACAGCAGGGAGCCGCACTCTTGGTTTCGCATTTGTGCAGATTATACAGAGCCTGCATAGCATTTGGATATATTCCAAAGATATGGGGGCGTGTTAAGGTCATCTACATACCGAAACCGGGCAAAGCAGACTACGAAGAAGACCTATCAGTCTTGAGTCGTTCTTCCTGAAAGGCCTGGAGAAGTTATTAGATACACATGTCAGGGAGGGAGCGTTATGGAAATTCCCCCTCCACAGGCTACAATGTGCCTACCAGTCGGGAAAATCCACTGAGACGGCACTACATTTTGTGGTAAATAAGGCAGAACATGCATTAGATAACCGGAAAGTATGCATTGCTGCATTCCTGGATATTGAAGGAGCCTTCGATCGGACCACCTTTGATGCCATTAGTGTGGCATCGGCAAATCACGGCATAGAGCCAACCATTTGCAGGTGGATCGATTGTATGCTCAGGGGTTGAATCATAAGGTCTGAGTTGTTAGGAGATGAAATGTATGCTACGACAACCACGGGCTGCCTTCAGGGTGGAGTACTCTCACCACTCTTATGGTGCTTGGTAGTCAATTCACTCCTAGAACAACTCAACAAAGGTCCGTACTTAACGGTCGGATATGCGGATGACTTGGTGATACTCGTAAATGGAAAGTTTCCGAGTACGGTATCTAGTCTTATGCAGAAGGCCCTGATTATGGTTGAAAATGGTGCAGCAGCAATCATTTATCGAACAACCCAGGGAAAACTACTGTCGTGCCGTTTACTAGGAAGAGGGATCTCACGGAGTTGGGAACTCTCTCCATGTATGGTACGCAGTTACAATGGTCCACGGAGGTGAAGTATCTAGGCATGACCTTAGATAGCAAACTTACGTGGAAACCTCATTTAGACAAAGTCATAGTAAAGGCCCAGCTGGTCTTTGGCATGATTCGATCTACTTATGGGAAGTCCTGGGAGCTAAAGCCCAAGGTCATCAAGTGGCTATACATGATGATGATAAGACCCATACTCACGTATGGAAGCATTATCTGGTGGCCAAGAACCAAACTAGCTACATGCAGGAACGCGCTGTCGAAGGTGCAGCGATTGGCCTGCATGGCTATAACAGGGGCGTTTCCGACCACGCCAACGGCAGCGTTAGAGGTCCTGCTGGATCTAACGCCGCTAGACATTGTTGTCGAGTCAGAGGCGATAAAGGCGCTACATAGACTATCTGTGCATGGGCTGTGGAGCATCAATATGCCGGTAACTCGACACACAAAATTGGAGATCTCAAAGGATCTCAAAAGGATTATGAGCATGGGATGCGACAAAATGCAACCATTGCACATATTCAAAAAGAATTTTAAGATAAAGATCCCCACGAGGGACGAATGGAGACAAAGTTTACAATCCCCTGACAAGAGTTGTCTCAACTGGTTCACTGATGTTTCCAAAATGGAAACAGGATCGGGTGCTGGAATCTATGCCAACGACTGTAAGGTGAGCCAAAGCATGGGCAAATATGCAACGGTCTTCCAAGCGGAAACCTATGCTATAATTGCCTGTGCTCAGGAGAATATCAACAGTGGTGTCACTGACAGGACTGTGTATATTCTCAGTGACAGTCAAGCTGCTCTCAAGGCTCTGGACTCGTGTAGGGTAGACTCCAGACTGGTCCTGAACTGTGTTAAGCTCCTTAACAAACTAGGCAGGAAGAACACAGTCAAACTGGTGTGGGTTCCGAAGCATGCAGGTGTGCAGGGCAATGAGGAAGCTGATAAATTAGCCAGAAAGGACGCGGAGCAACTATTTGTGGGCCCCGAGCCATTCGTGGGACTCTCTGAGAGCACCGTAAAGGCAGCTTTGAATGCACACGGCAATGAAAAAGACAGGCTAGATTGGAAGGCCCTTAGGGTTCTGGAACACTCCAAGAAAGTCATTGCAAACGGAGCCATAGGCTTCACCCGGGGGTTCTGCGGGTATAGCAAGAGCCAAATGCGTCTGCTCACAGGAGCGTTCACTGGCCATTTTGGCACCAAAGACTTCCGGTGCAGATTGAGATTGACACACGATTCGATCTGCAGAGCCTGTGGTGAACAGGACGAGTCCATATCGCACCTACTGTGTGAATGCGACGCGTTGGCTGGACTTAGGATGGGTCTGATGGGATTGGCATATCCAAACCCTGAAGACTTCAGGCTTCTCCCTCTGAATTGTACACTGCAGCTAATGCAGTACATTCATAAGGAAAAGATAGCTAAGGGATGAATCTTGGGGCTGACACAAAAGATCCCACTGGGTCGAAGTGTCGCCGGTCTGTACTGACTGGCTCCCACACACAAGATAAGATAACTAACCAGTAAACCCAACATATTATTAAACAAGTCTGTAGGACCTTGAACTTAAGACTCAGAAGCATCTGCCTCTGGCATCTGTGATCAATGTTTAATCGAAATCCGATTAACGGTTTACGCATGACTGAGTAACAAACCTTGTCAACCATTTTAACAATTACAATATTAGTTGGATTGGATTATATACTGTATCTCTTTTTATTTATGTTTAATAAGTATATTACTGACCACTTAACAGTAGAAACCATGGATATTTTCTCGAATATAAGAATACGATACACCACGAGTAGTACGATATCGGAAGTATGTAGAAGATAATTATGTGCACCCGAGTGCCCCAGCGGTCCAGTATTATAGTTATACCATATCGAATTTATAGCACCGTGTGATGTACAACAATGCTTACCTCACGTTTTAGATGAGGCTTATAAACGATTATTGCACATTATAGGCCGTAAAAACTTCTATCTTTAATATTCTATTGAGAGATTAATTGTTTAGATATCTTTTTATAGGCGATTACCCAAGTCTGTGTATATACGAAACAATTAACGTTTACTAAAGTAGCAGATGCTCGATTAATTATTTAAGACAGACATCACACAATTCGCATAAACAAAAAAGGAATAGGTTGTCCTAAAATAAATCATCGCGAGCTGCCAACTTATAAGCTCTGTGCGCATATATCTTATAAGCATATATCTTCTAACGTCTACTCGCCGATAAATTACCCGTCAATACATTAGGTATATGTTTGTATCTGAGACATTTAAGCTGCAAACTAGACCTCATCTACCTTTGCGAGAATAATCCTAACGTCACGTTAGTTCTCTGGTTCACATACGATTCTTATACTTATTCACCATCAAAGTTATATTTTAACCTTGTCTTGGTCTCGAATTTAATATCACTTAGCTTGGTACAGTAGAGATCTACCTGGAAGGCTAAGGAAGTGCTGTGATATTAATTAGACACGTAATATAAACTCACTGTTTAGCTCAATAACTGAAAACAGTATCTTCTTATATTTGTTTTTCTTCACATACTGGCCTGAACTCACAATTTTACATAATATTGCGGTTATCCAAGAGGCAAGCAAAATAATTTTTATTGATATTGTTATCGAAAGTTGTAAAACGAAAAGTAATTGAGCGTGTCATGTTTTTAGCGTTAGGCAATATCTTCGGCATCAGAAACTAAATATTCGGTTTTGAGGACGCAATTCTCGAAGTTTTAGCAATCATAATAAAATCAGTGCGACGCAAGAGATATGTATGAAATAATGACGTCCAAAATTTGCGGCGAATTATTAAATATTCTATTCAGCGGTGCTTTTTCTATTTTATAGTTACATAGAATGTTTGGTTACTAATTGAATCGATGGTTGACGACTCATTACATCGTACATCAGGAATGGTCCTTGAGACACTTGGCCTGACAACAATGAAACAACGGGGCTATAGCACATAGAACAGCCAGTCTCGAAACCACGATTTGTGGAAAAGACAAATGTTTGTGAGATTAAACCAACGCTTATTAACAGTAGCGAAGCCGCCACGTAATACATCATAGTCAAATGCACTAAATAAAATATATACTAATAAAATAAAGAGCGGTTATAAAAGTTAAAACAACTGTAGAAATTGTTACAATTCAAGTTTACTGTGCAAATAGGGTGACAATAACAACAATAAAAATATTCAGTCTTTACATAGGTCACCGGTCAAAACAACCGTTTGAGTTTGCCTCGTCGAAACCGTAGTCTCGTAGGCCACTAAGCTCATCTTCAGATGGCGGGAATACGCAGTCAAGATCTACGTACAGTTGGTTTTGGACTGTGAGTTTGTCCACTATTTGGGCAAACGTTGGCCTGTCTTCGGGCAGTTCAGACCAACATTCCACCATTAATTCGTATAGCCTTTGGGAGGCTCTGTTTGGTTTTGGTAGACGGCCACCTCCGGATAAATATGGAGGTACTTGGTGGTTACTCAATTCGGCGTACGGGAATCCTCCTGTAATTTGAAAGTAGTATTTATTTATTATTAGGAATCGAAATGGTTATGAGATATAGGGTACATTGAAATTTTCACTAATTTTGGGTTTTCGTTTAAACTGTAGCAATGCGACAGAGAAACTAAGTAACTCAGGTCTACAGAAACTTTTTTTTTTTAACAATATCTTTCGCACTATGAGTAATCCCTGTTCCGCGGGTGACTGACTACAAACATTCAAACGGACACAAAGGACACCCAGACTCGTAACAATCATTTGTGGATCACAATTTTTTGTCCAGTGTGGGGATCGAACCCACAACAGTCGGCGCGGCGGCGGCAGTGGCGAAGGCGAGGTAACCACTGAAACCACTACGTCATCTGTGCAGTCAATTGCAGACAAGGAACCACGTGCCTTCTGTAAGTAGGTGTTCCAGGATCTTTAAAGAGAGATACCGGGTGAGCGGTGATTGTTGGACCAGCCTCTGACCCCAGCCATAGGCAAAGGGAGAAACAGAGTGGTGATTTAGCCAGAAAAGTCCGGTAGACCTGTCCGCCGTTCCCCAGGCAAAGGCAATCCTTCAGGATACCCCACTTAAAAAGAAAAAGGCTCCTTAGAGACATGGCGTGCTGACAGCTGTAGAGGCAGTATGCTCTTTACCTCTCGCGCTGAGAGCATAGCGATTCCTGTTTTGTAGGGATGCAAACACGCGGGTGATGCCCCTTGTGTTTTTATTTTTTATGACAACTTCCGCACTAGGAATAATTCCTGTGTCGCGGGGTACTTTACAAACATGTAAACAATGGAAACAAAGAATATCCAGACTCAGAACAACCAGTTGTGGATTACAGAAAATTTTTCACTGAAGTCCCGTTTACCCCGGTCTTATATAAGAGAAAAAAAGACAGTCTGTACAAAGTCTCAAACCAGACACGCATTTGTCAATAAATTCTATGTATTCTTAGGACCATATTTATATAACAAGTTAAATAAAATATTAAATATATACAATGTTAGTTATAAAAAATGTAGTATCATGGTAATGGAATACCTAGGAAAATTAAATTATACGGACACAGAAAAACTGCTAGAAGTCTTAAAATGATATTGAAATTAATTTTAAAATTGTATATTACTTCCTGAACACCTTTAATCGTAGATGTACTTTCGACTGTAAATATTTGTATTAATTATGCGCTAGTGTAAAATAAAATTGTCAAGTGATGTCCTGAAACACAGGTTTATCCTTGTTCAGGGAGGCTTAAACATAACCTTTTGATCTTCATTTATTTTGTATACACTATAAATTAACATAGTTTAAGAATTAATATTATTTAACAATGTTGTTGTAATATGTATGACTAGCTGTTCCCGCGGTTTCACTCGCGTTTATCGTTACTGCGCCACCCTCGTGGGTCGTAGCGTGATGTTATATAGCCTATAGCCTTCCTCGTTAAATAGGCTATACGTAATTATTTTGCTGCGATGTTATTTTAAAACTGCGATATCTCCTAAGATATTCATTGAAATCGAATGATGTAAAGGGCAATTTCGTTTTAAATTAAATACTTATGATGAATAATATATTTGGATAAGGATTAATATCATGTTTATAATAATACCTTCGCAAATAATGCATTATTTTAGAACAAATTTGGTTAGTATAAAAAAGGTTATAGTGAGCCAAACATAAAAGATAGACATATGCAGTCGCAGACTTTTTTTAGAACTTTTAAAGGGAAACAATTCTGTCATACATGATTTTTGCGAAACTTTAACTGTTTACGCAGCGCACGCAGCGGAAGCTCTCAAAAGGAAAAAAACCCTCCGATTTTGAAATATTCTTCATTGTTGCTCCGCTCCTGTTAATCTTAGCGTGATAATATGTAGCCTATAGCCTTTCTCGATAAATGGGCTATCTAACACTGAAAGAATTTTTCAAATCGGACCAGTAGTTCCTGAGATTAGCGCGTTCAAACAAACAAACTCTTCAGCTTTATAATATTAGTATAGATATAGTGTAAGGATGTATTTTATTTTTCAGTCAATAAATAAATATTATATTATTATTTGTTTCTCTTTCACGGGTATATTCCTAATACGTTAGGAAAATACCCGGCCCTTTGGGAGGCCTACACGGAGACATGGGTCCAACATGAAGAGGCCCTTCGAAAGTTTTAATCAAAGATGGGATGGAACACCTACAGCGGCACTAGCCGCAGCAGGCGTAGGACTATTGCTACGTATGGATTCTAATATATGGGCTATGGGTATCGGTTTTTGATGGACTGGCATATTGGTAACTATGGATGATAAACCGGCGTCTGCCCTGAATACTCTAATAGCATCAATCGAATGGACAGACGGTGACTCGCCAACTCACTAGATGGCCCCCTAAATAGCCACTATAGGCATACAAGCCAGCAGCAGAAGGCAACACCGGTGCGAGCGGCTAGGTGTGTCGAGCGGTGCGATGCCGGTTTCACCATCACGGGTCTCGTGAAAACGAAGACCCGGAGCGGGTTTCCCCGTAGTTATGCCCTTGAAAATGACACTTCCACCCCCAAGCATGTAGCTCTAGCGGCCCCCCTCTGACCGGCCCATCAAGGCAAGCCAGAGTTGAGAGTCCTACGGGCGCTCTTGAAGTTCCACCCAGCCAACCAATAACGGCAAGCTGGGGACGAGGCCCTCACCGACTATCTGAGGCATTCAGGACCGCAGTGTCGCCACTCACATTCAGCTCGCCACAAGCTGCCCTGCGGTTTGTGCGCTTTTATTTAACCTGGTGATACATTTTTTGTTTATATCACAAGGCGAAGGTGTTAGTTTAAAAGCTAGTATACTATACCCTCCGGTATCGCGTTAGTCTCATGAGGAGGTAACGACTGTCCCAGAGGGGTTATTATTATTATTATAATCATTACGCGCATAATTTCGAAAAGTCAAATAACTTCCGAAAGTCAGAGGTGCGCGATGTGGGTTCGAACCCGAGACCCTCTGCATTGCAGTCTGTTGGTCTCCCCACTGAGCTATCGCTGCTATAGATATATATAGACATTATACATATAACATTAACCCTTAGATTAGATCATAGCGAAGTTACAGGGAGGACTAGACTCCTTCATTATAATATACGAATGTAAGAATGGACGAGAAAAGACTGACTAAGAAAGTTTATAAGGCTAGTGTGAATGGAACAGTCGCAAGAGGTAGACCCAGGCGAACGTTTTTTGATCAGATCGGAGACGTTCTGGACAAAGGCCAGATTAAGATCATCTTAAACCGGCGAGCATGTATGTGGAAGGTGATGAAAGTGAAGGAAGCTAGAGAAGTGTGTCAGGATCGTAGCAAATGGAAATCCGTAGTCTCTGCCTACCCGTCTGGGAAACAGGCGTGAATCTATGTATGTATATGAAATCTAGATAGTGCCCTTTATATTTTAAATTTACCAATTATTCTTCCAGTTTTATTGTTTACTAGCTTTTGCCCGCGGCTTCGCTTGCGTTATTTTGAATTTGACAATCAATTTGGGTTGTATTCTGTTTGTAATAATATAATTCAATCATGATTCGAAAGACACGTGGCGCCATCTATTATCATAAGAACTTTATTATTGCTTTCCTCGGGAACAGTAATTTTTTTTTGGGAAGAAAGGTAGCCTATGCCCGTTTCTGTAAACCTGTCAACGTATATGAAAAATTTCAGGATGATCGGTTCAGTGGTTTAGGCATGAAAAGGTAACAAACAAACAAACTCACTTTCGCTTTTATAATACATATTAGTTAGGAAGTTAGGATAGGATTAGGATAGTAACCCTGCCGTAGCGCGCCGCGTCCGGGACTGGCAAGTGCTGGTCGAGGCGGAGTCTCTGTCGGACCACCGTTACGTGCGGTTCGACATCTTCGTCTCGCCGGCGATCCCGGACGATCGCCCGAGGAGAGTGCACACCCCGTCGTCCCCACGATGGGCGTTGAAACGTCTCGATACAGACGTGCTGGTGGAAGCCTCCATCATGCAGGCCTGGACCCCGATGGTCGAAGGGCCTGTGGAGGTTGAGCAAGAAGCGGAGTGGTTCCGGGGCGCGACGACGTAGATTTGCGACGCGTCAATGCCCCGGGCCAGTGCTCAGCCTCCGAGGCGTCAGGTGTACTGGTGGTCTGACGACATCAGCCGGAAACGCGCCGCGTGCATTGCGGCGCGTCGCCAGTACACTAGGTACCGCCGACGCAGGCCGTACCGTGACCCGACCGTGGAGGTGCGGCTGCGGGACGCTTACAAACAGCGGAAGTACGCCCTGCAGTCCGCCATCAGCAAGGCCAAAACCCAAAGATGGAAAGAGTTCCTGGGGACTCTCGAGGCAGATCCATGGGGCCGTCCGTACAAGACGGTCAGGGGCAAGTTGCGCCCCTGGGCTCCGCCGGTCACCGAGAGTCTCCAGCCCCGGCAATTGGAGGGTGTTGGTCTCCACTCTTTTTCCTTCGAGAGCGGAGCACACGCCTCCCGGAATGGCACCGCCCGAAATTGAGGAGGGCGGTGCCAGAAGTTACAATGGCGGAGCTCGACGCGGCAATGATGCGGCTTCGGGGCAAAAACACCGCCTCGGGGCCGGACGGAATTCCTGGCCGCGCCTGGGTTTTGGCCTTCGACGCCCTAGGGGACCGGCTCCTCAGGCTGTTTAGCGCCTGTTTGGAGTTGGGACGGTTCCCTTCCATGTGGAAGACGGGCAAGCTGGTCCTCCTGAGAAAGGAGGGCCGCCCCGCGGATTCTCCCTCCGCGTACCACCCCATTGTGCTGTTGGATGAGGTGGGCAAGCTCTTTGAGCGCGTAGTGGTTACCCGCCTCTCCAAGCACCTGGTGCGGGTGGGCCCCGACTTATCCGAACACCAATTCGGATTCCGCGAGGGCCGATCGACGATTGACGCGATCAGTCACGTCAAGGCCCTCTCGGAAGAGACGGTCGCCTCGCGCGGGGTGGTACTGGCGGTGTCCTTGGACATCGCCAACGCGTTTAACACCCTGCCGTGGGCGACTATTAGGGAGGCGCTCCGATTTCATGGGGTGCCTCCCTATGTACGCCGAATAGTCGCGGACTACCTGCACCAGAGGAGTGTTTTCTGTGTGGGGCGGAATGGAGAGACGTTCAGGAGGGAGGTGTCGTGCGGTGTTCCACAGGGTTCGGTTCTGGGTCCGATACTGTGGAACATCGGCTACGACTGGGTGCTGCGGGGCGTCCTGCCCCCGGGCGTCGGCGTAACTTGTTACGCCGACGACACGTTGGTTACGGCCCGGGGAGCGGATTGCGGGGCAGCTGCTCGTCTTGCCACGGCTGGAGTGGCCCTGGTTGTCAGCAGGATTAGGATGTTGGGACTGGAGGTTGCGCTGGATAAGTCCGAGGCCCTGTTATTTCACGGGCCTCGGCGGGCGCTACCTCCCGATGCCCACATCATTGTTGGAGGGGTCCGCATCGGAGTGGAGCCGAGCATGAAATACTTGGGGCTTCACCTCGACGGCCGCTGGAACTTTCGCGTCCATTTTAGTCGCCTGGCCCCCTGGGCCGCCCTGGGATTTGGAGGCGGAGGTCCAAGCGTCGGTGTATTACTGGCGCGCTGACCTCCGGCTCCGGGATGAAGAGCCCACGCACAGGGTGGTGGAGACGCGAAGGTCCCAGGCTCGACTGGTCCTCAAGGAAAAGTGGGAGAATAGACTGGCCCAGTCCCGCTATGGGGTGAGGATCGTCGAGGCTGTCCGTCCGGTGATAAGGCAGTGAACGGGCAGACGGCGCGGACCACTCACCTACCGGCTTACTCAGGTGCTCTCCGGACACGGCTGTTTCGGAGAGTACCTTTGCAATATAGCCGGTAGGGAGACGACAACCAGATGTCACCATTGTGAGGAGTGTGACCGGGACACGGCGCAGCACACGCTGGAGGAGTGCCCGGCGTGGGCCGCAGAGCGCTGTGCCCTGGTCGCTGTGATTGGCCCCGACCTCTCGTTGCCGACCGTCGTATCCAAGATGGTCAGCGACGACAGGTGCTGGGGCGCAATGAGGTCCTTCTGCGAGTCTGTCATCTCGCAGAAGGAGGCGGCGGAGCGGGGGCGTGAGGAAGATCCTTACGCCGCGGAAGTCCGCCGCCGGAGAAGGGGGCGCAGGAGACGCGCCTATGTCGCTCTCCTGCCCCCCACTTAAGGGTTCCGGGTGGCAAGGCTTCAGGGGGGCCTGCCACCCGTAAACTAAGAACCACGAGAGGGCGCGCGCGGTGTTCCCGCGCGCCTTCCAACGTCGAAAGGGGAGAGCGGTGACGCTCTCCCCTGGGGAAAAGAGAGGGCCGGGTCCGAAAAAAAAAATTACCCGGCTCGCATCCACACGGGGGGGCCTGCTATGGATGACTCAATTCTTTTAAGAGCTCCCAACAGGCCCCCCCATTGGATGAGAGAGGGAACACCCCAGGTTTTTTAGTGGGTATACCAGCACTTTTTTCTTGCTGGGGAGTCCCACACACCCCGCCGCTGCCGTCCCCTAGCCGGCGGATAGTGCATCAAGCATTTTTCCTGGGTACCAAAAAAAAAACAAAAAAGAAAAGGATTAGGATAGTAAGGATTAGGATTGTGCACGGTTGTAAGTTTTTTGCTGTTTCTAACAATTGTCTGAAGATACAAGTTCCAGGATGCGGGCCTTGCGATTGACAGTTGCATAGGTCCGCTTGTTAAATCGATGCCCTTGGATCTGAGATAGAAAGGACTGCACTGATGGCGTAGTAGTTAAGCCACCGCGCCGAGTGATGTGGGTTCGAATCCCATAAAGGACAAACATTTTGTGATCCATAAATGGTTGTCCCGAGTCTGGATGTTCTTTGTGTCCGTTGTTTGAATAATATAAAAAAAATATAATGAGCCGTCACGGGACGCCTGGCAGATGTGAAATATATATATATATATATATATATATATATATACTATCATATAGCGTGGCGACGCGTCGCCACGCCAGCAATCGGTTTTTTTACGTGCGGCTATAGATATTTCACATCAATAATAATTATAATTGTTTATTAAGTTTAAGTTGGCACAAATTAATATGAATAACAATAGGTCTTAAAATACATAAAATATGATACATTACTTTGGACGCCTGTACTAGGTTATACCTGTATCACATGTTTGTAAAGTTTCCCGCGATACAGGAATAATAAAGCAGAAGAAGTCCTTTTTTAAAAATAAAATGTAGAGATCTGTTATTCTTACCTAAAGTAGCGATCTCCCATAGTAAAACGGCGAACGCCCACACGTCACTTGCGCTGCAATATTGGGAGTGGACTATCGCTTCAGGCGCCAGCCATCGGAGCGGCACCGGCCGGGATCTAGTGTGAACGTAGACTCCTGACCGCGAGAGACCGAAGTCGGCCACTTTCAGGATACCGGCACCGTCCACCAGTATGTTACGGGCCGCTAGGTCTCTAAAATTGATCAGGGTTTTTCTTTAGCACGGGTCTTCTGGTTACAATTGCTAAATTTGAGTTAATATTGATTTATATATAATATGTCATATCTCATCATAGCACCAGTTAGCTTGTGACCACCGCCGGTGTAACCTGTTCAAAACGTCAAGCGTTAAAAGGTAAATATTATGCATGATCGCGTCAATACCCGTTATGTATTCCTACATATAGAAAAACTTTTAAACTTTTAAAAGCTTTTTTATTGATTATCATTATAGGTTAGAGATTTGAGGATACTTATAACCGATTATGAGTATTCATAGCCCTTGGCTGGTATGTTTTTTGAGGAATTTATCATTGTTTCTGCTAAAGATGCTTTCAGAAATTGTATGAAAAGACTAGTCCCGTCGTGCACATGATTAAGAACCGCGGTTAGGTTTAAAAATAGTTGATATGAAACTCATAATTATGAAATGTGGATCTAAATGTTACCTTATAAATATATCAAATTATATAAACTAGCGGTCGCCTAGTGCTCGAAATTCGACCAAAATTTGCCTGTAAGATATTGCTGATATACCTATGTCATTATAATTATATTGATATATGTAACCATAGTTACGCGCTTTGACTGCGTGTGTCAAATGCATGGTTGTGTGCGTGTAGTATTTTTTATTAATTTAATGTATTTATTATACATATTTTATATAAATATTAGCATTCGTCACTTCTTCTCTGTATAAACTATAAGTGTGCGAAATTTCATACTCCTCCGTCCGCCCAATTTTCGTAAAAAGGGATCCAAAGATTTCGCTTCACGTATTAATATATAGATCTTTACCATTTAAGAACATTTATTATTTTGACATTTACAGATCTGCTTTTTCTATCAACTAAATTCTTGTGAAGTTCATTGAACTGATATTAGCAAAACTATCAGCTCTAATTATATCAAACTGTTCCTAATAATATCAAATTAGACAAATACCGAAGTAATCTAACATATTCGATGTTGTGTTAATTTCAGTAAAAATGTAAAATAACAACTATCAATCATTCCTTGCTTTTTCAACATTTGGGGTCAATCCTGGTTAGTGTTGCTGGGAGTCCTGATTTACGCGAAACACCCCAATTTTATGAGGTCTGGGGACGCGTCCCGATTTGCACCTGATCGGGACGATAAAATCTGTCCTGATAAATCAAATTTATTTTTTAATAAGTTTATTGATTTATCGGTACGGGATTATTATTACGAAAATGTAATATGTAATTATATACCTATTACTAGTTGACCCACGTAACTTCGTTTGCTTCACATAAGAGAATTTACGCCATTTTTGCAACATTTTTCATTGATGCTCTGCTCCTTTTGGTCGTAGTGTGATGTTATAGCCTATAGCCTTCTTCGATAAATGGGCTATCCAACACTGAAAGAATTTTTCAATTCAAACCAGTAGTTCCTTTCAACCAAACAAACAAATGAACAAACAAACTCTTTAGCTTTATAATATTAGTATAGATATCAATCGCATTCCGAGTGCGACAATGCTTTTAAAATCGTGCGCATCACTAGTTTGTTCTCTCTCTATTTTGCTCAGAATCACTACTATTCCACTCGACAAATTTTAGCCTTTATTGAAAAAAGAAGGTAATTCTGTTTGTCCCGTTTTAAAACCCTAAATCCCGATTTGTTTCACCATCTATCCCAATTTTATTCCAATCGGACCTGGCGACAACAGTTCTGGGTCAGCGTAAAGTAAATATGTATATCTATATCTTTACGATATTCTTGTGTGTTCATTTTGTCATTTCTGGCTTTAAGTTTATCGCTAACATGTGTATAACACAGAGCTTGAAAACAATCTGTTTACGCTTGTTGCATTTCAAAATGTTACTATGAGCTTCGTAATTGGCGCATTGTTTAGTTTTATAACTACTTATTTCATATAGCACTCAGTTGTGAAGAAAATGAATGAAATATATAAAAAGGGATAGTTGTCTCTTCTTCTAATACATTTAACGATCCCTTTACTAATCCAGGGTTTTAATGGTCTATATCTGCTTGGTAGTTTCACTGTTTTGGTGTTATTTGTTATAATATTTATTAATTTGATAATTATTATTTCAGACGGTATGTTGGCATTTGTAGTAGAATAAAGGTTGGTCCAGTTCGTATTGTTTAGTATTTTCTGGATATTATTATAATCTATAACTACTTTGTTGACTACAGCGGTTATTTTAGAAATAGAAGTATTATTGATATATACCAGTATAGGTGAGTGGTCTGTCAGTTGTTGGTCAAACACAGCTGTTTTCCAAGTGGAATAACTGATCGATACACGTCAGGATTCCAGTAGGTCTGTTAATTAGAGTCGGTCTTTTAATTCCTTGTCTGAGACCATGCATGGTCATCAGATTCAAATATTCTTGTGCTTCTGTATACAGGCTCTCCGGCAAAATATCTATATTAATGTCGCCCGTAAGTATGATGTTTTTGTCTTGATGTTACTTAAGATTTTATCCAGTGAGTCTATGTAGGAAGTTGTATTTTTAAAACTTGGTGGTCGGTAAGAACAGATTATAGTGTAATCTGGTTTAATAGTGATGACTAAGCAGTTCCCTTCGAGAATAACCGGTTCATAAGCACTGGTTTGAATTGTGTTGCGAACATACACGACTACGCCGTCATTTTGGTTCAGGCTGACTTTTGTCTAATACGTGTTGAAATCGTCGATATCTGGTGGGGGATTATCTATATTCGTCCAACATTCTGTCAGCACAATAACATCAATAGGCATGTTTATAGCGGATATGAACGCTACAAAACGGTCAAAGTTGCAATTAGTACTCCTTATGTTTATACAAATTATTATCATGGAACCTGTAAGTGAGGGCTCATAATTTAATATTTTTGGGCAAAGGCCGGAGTCAGTAACTGACACACAATCTATTTGTTGCGATGTGTCAACCTCGTCTGTTATAACTTTACTAAAATTATGATCGAATTTTGTTTATTCGCTTGGATGAAGCATTTATAGGTGGCATTTTCGGTTTCGTGTGGTCGTGTGGGCATTTTCTATTAATATAAAAATGGTGAGAGCGATGAGGATAATACCTTTGTAAATAATTACACTGTTGGGCAGACTGGAAAGGATACAGGACACAAATGCGTGAAGTTGTATGAATGAGGTGATTATTTTGTAGTGTTTTGAAGATGAGTATTTTTTTGTGTGTGTGGTTAGGTGTATGATATAATAAAGAAATTAAACCTATTGTGTTAGTATTGGTATGTATAAACATGCACATTAAATAACTATTATCTATACATATAATAAAATCGTAGGAAAGTCAAAACTGTACATTTAATATTTTTTTAAAAGAATGCTTGTGGCGTGATCTACAGTCGATATCGAAACCAAAAATATAGTTTTTAGAATTTTTGTCTGTTTGTCCGTTTGTCTGTTTCTCTGTATGTATGTCCGGGCTAAACTCAAAAAGTACTGCATGGATTTACTTCAAATTTTGCATGAATATTACTAACAGGTCGGGTCAACATATAGGCTACATATTATCACGCTATCACCTACGGGGGAGGAGCTGTGAATCTTTATTTTTCTTACGCATTCTGTGACAACGTGTAATCTAACGACGCATATTTAAATGTAGTTTTTGAGTAAGCCATGCTATTATCTAGCTTTACACTATAAAAACTACGCCATTTAAGTAACTTGGGCAGAGAAATATAGTTGGGTTCCGCGGCGACAAACACTTTTTAGTTAAAATCTACGCGGAAGAAGTCGCAGGTAACAGCTAGTCAAAAATAAACAGAGTAATTGATTTAAAATCTAAATTAGATACGGCTCTGGGTATACAATAAAAAAATAAGCCAAGTAACAGGCTTAGAATTAGAGCACAATGCTGTATATTGATCGCTGGAGCTAGTCATTTATCGTGTTGCTTGGCATGTTCAAAATCTGACTCCTGATCAATTCTCCTAGAAGGTGCTCCTTCTTTATTCTTAATATAAATTTTTCTATGCGATGTCCAGTGGTAAGCATAGTCGTTAAGTCTGGCAAATTCGCGCGCTTGGTAGTATAGCTTCTTTCCTTTTGACGTTAGGCTTTCAGAGACGAATATATGTAGAAGAATTACCTGCCCTTTTTATATGCGAGCTGTTCAGCTGGTTGGTTTTATTATCCCGGTTGTACTTTTTGATGTTTGAAAGAAATTTGTCTTTAGTTTAAAAAATTATATATACTTACTTAATTATAACGTATTATTTGATTGCCTATTTAGTTTCCTGGTATAAGTTTGATATTGCTGGGCCTGATATCCAGCTCAGGCGAAGTATTGTTAGGTTTTGTTAGTAATGAGAAATCACATCTGTCTAAATCTTTAAAAGTAGGTATATAGGATGACTTATATATATAAAACTAGCTTTTGCCCGAGGCTTCGCTCGCGTAAAAGGTTAGGTTATGTTAGTAACAGTAGATACTTTTTCAAATAAAATATAGCCTATGTTACTCGGTGATAATATAAGTAGCTATATAATTTTTACAATCGGTTATGTAGTTTTAGAGTTAAAGCCTTAGAAACAAACCAACAAAATATCAATTCTTTCCTCGTTATAATATTAGTATAGGTAAATATTTATGAAATAAGATTATGACGATATGACGCATTTCTATAGGAAGCCAATGACATCATTCTGGCGCTAACAATCTTCTTATACAGTCTTAAAAGGACGCCTACATTTATACAAATATTGTACACAGGAGATAAATGTAGGCAATGTTTAATATCGACCAGTTACAAAAAATATACATATGTATATACGTATAGATTACGATATGCTATTAACCGAACTCATTTCGTCCTAAGTTAACCAAAACAAAAACATGTAAACTGATTGAAAATACGTACAACGAATATAAAGTTTTAAATCTTGGTAAATAAGGTGTAAGATTGAATAATTATAATTCGGATGATACTCCAACCTTGAGGTTTTTCAGCTCCTAGTAACCGTTGCTTGGATACGGCTACAGCCGGGAGTTCAGGCGTACTCCGCCTACGCGTGATAAGATTTTATACAAGATAAAGATTATACGTATTACGTTACATATGAGAAAGCATCGGATTTCATAAATTTTTGATAGATTTCACGTTTTTAAATGGCAATACCAGAGGCATCACTTGCGCGTTGCCGACCCTTTAGGAAAAAAAGGTAGTGGGAAGGAGAAGGAGCGGGAAGGGGGAAAGAGGGTGATTGGGCCTCCGGCACTCTCACTCACCAAACGAAACACAACAGTAGGAAT
The DNA here is from genome assembly GCA_963564715.1 of Catocala sponsa. Classification (NCBI taxonomy): domain Eukaryota; kingdom Metazoa; phylum Arthropoda; class Insecta; order Lepidoptera; family Erebidae; genus Catocala; species Catocala sponsa. Next base: position 7,491,057 of record OY751336.1, read on the forward strand.
ACTGCTATTTCACGTCGATATTCTATGAGAGGGTAGTCCTTCCCCGGTCGAGCCGGCCCATTCATGCTGAAATCAGCGAGGCTCTACTACTCAGTAGGTACTACATGTAGGTCACGTAGGTTTACGTCTTTAAGACTTCGATCAATTTGATCGATGCTTTAAGGATTGTTATTATAATGTTACAAAACTTAGTAGCGTTTATTTCTTCGAGAAGCGCCTACAAAAGGCTTAAATATCTTCGAATAAAAACATTGCTACGAAATTAATGTCAGGCGTATCGAACGAAAATTCGATTCAATGAATAACGTCTTCAATAAAATATACGATAAAATACATCGAACTATTTACTAATAACTTCATTGAAAGCCTTCCCAAACAGTTGACAATAAGAGCCAATTACTTAAATGGATGAATAGATTTCTATGTCATACCTATCCAATTAATTTGTATGTATTTCCCTTTGTTAATCATTCATTTAGCAATAATAAAGGCGAATAATGTGAGAGGTGGAATAACAGGGAACGGGATTATTTGGCGTGTAATCGGAGTACCTTATAGTAGGTTTGTGTTTAAATTAAATATATCTGGGGCTCGAACGACCGGGGAAAATGGCTGTTGACGGGCACTGTTCCCGGAAAAGCTCGGAATTTTCCCGGTAGCGGTACCGACCTGCGCTCTGCGATCTTGGCTCACTCAATGTCACGTCTGGGGACTGGTGAATTTCATTCCGTAGTAACTAAACAGTAATGTATTATTCGGTAATTCGTAATGTTCGACGTCGCTTTGTGGCTGCAAGTACTATTTAATCAATCAACAGACCATTTGAAACGCTATAGAAAAATAAGTACTTATTTATTTTAAGTATTTTATATTTAAAAGTCCTTAGTACTAGCGATTGTAAGAATTTATGAAAACTTTTGTGAACTTGTAATGTAAATAAAATGTTTTAGTCGTAAGAATTTATGATGTAAGTAATTTAATGTTCTGTGAATGTTTTGCTCAAATGATATTTATTTGTCGTATTATATGAAGGCATTTTGTTGTTTAATCATTTTCTATGAACGTAAAGAGTCTGTGGTATTAAATTACTTCTCATAGGTATATGTTTTCATTTATTTTTTTCGTAGATTTGAGGGTTTTTATTCTGTTTATAATAAGAGTATTTTTGAAAGATTGCCATCGTATTGGTTAGATGGTTGTTGAACATAATTATGATGAGTGGGTTCATGAGCTATTAAGAAAAATGATCCTACGGCATAAGTTTACGACATTCAATGGCCTACTGTTGCTCCGAAAATAATAAAATATATGCAGGGTGAACTTATGTTTGGTCGTAGGGTCGTATATAATTATTATACATTTTATTACGAAGCCGCGGAAATACGTTTTTGATGTTTATTTATTATGTTCCGGATTTTTCTATAAAGATACCAAATTTTTTATATAGTTTCTTATGTTTGTCAATGTCAGTTTACTATTATCACTTAACTATTATTTGGACATTTTCGGGCATATTCTGACATGTCATCAGCACCACCGGATGCCATTACAAACAGTTAATCTAAATCAGCTAATCTCTCCGCGTTATCAGTTTTGAAGTTTATTATTCCAGTCTAGTGTCTTCGAAATCATTTTTTATATTAAATACTGGTTTTTGTACCTAATTTATTATTTCCTATCTATACAAATAAATAAAATTTATGTGTCTGTTTATAATGTCAAAATAACAGCTTTTTATCTAATGCATATGAAAGTATATAAGGTACCTACACGGAAAAATCTATTTTAAAATTTTTGTCTGTCTGTCTGTCTGTTTGTTCCGGCTAATCTCCGAAACAGCTGAACCGATTTTGACGGGACTTTCACTGGCAGATAGCTGATGTTATAAGGAGTAACTTAGGCTACTTTGAGATTAGAAAAAAAAAATTGGGTTCCGCGGAGACAAACACTTTTTAGTTAAAATCTACGCGGACGAAGTCGCAGGTAACAGCTAGTATTACATAAGAATATTCATGAATATCTTTGAGTGGGTAACATTACTGCAAATTGTCGCGTATACACGAAATATTCTTAACAACCCCTTCAGCTCTATAGATTTTATTGAAACGATATTGATTTCAGTGTTTTATTCTTCGTAAGTAAAACGATTAGGTTTTGAAATATATATAGGTAGGTATAGAAAACGGATATGAGGTTTTCGAAGAATACGGTAAACACTTAATCTCAAGTGCATATCATAGCTAAAGTAGTTACTACGGGACAAAAAAAATATCTCACACCACAAATAGCTGCATGATTTTTATTTGAGTGCACGGATGGCAAAACGGGTTGACCTTGTCGCGACAATTATTCTGTATGATCCATAATTTATTGTTCTGAGTCTAGTTGTACTTTACACAGTCCACCGCGACACAGGACTTCATCCCTAGTGCAACATTTATTTTAACACGCTTTTATTAGCTTGGTATGTATGTACTCGTATCTATGGGTTTATGAATCTATGTAACGGAATCTTTGAACGTGATTTTCACCCCTTTCAAACCGACGGAATGATTTGAATCTTTGCACACTTATCGAGGATCGATGACAATACAATAAAAAGAAAAAAAATTGTTTAAATGACCTCAAAAACACGCTTTATTAAAAAATTGGTTGCTAAAAAGTAGAAAATAAAGAAATAATTTTAATGTAAAGAAGCGTGGAGTGCTTTCTAAGATATTTTGATAACCACGCTTTTTTAAATTAAAATTATTAAATTATTTTTAAGTAAAGCTGGAAAGCTTTTTTTGGGACTTGTGTACCTATATTATTTTAATGCTTTTTTAGGGTGGGCAATCATCAAATGATCCCTTTTGTTCTGAGCGGAACAAAGGGGTATATCAGACTTTTACAGACTTTAACCATGCCAATGTTACTTTTCTTGTCCTTTACATTCCAGAACCGCCGGATTACTTTCGCATTGCTGCATGACAACACTTTTTCAATACTAAAAGCATGCACTATATTTGGAGCATTTGCTGCCTTGTCAGAAAGACAGCGATTGCTCCAAATAAAGTGCTTTTAAAATCAAATAAAGCACTCACCTGTGTGTAATTCCTCTATCCTCCAAATGCTTCATACCAACGGCAACTTGCAACGCGTAGTCCCTCATCGTAGTGCTGTCTAACTGTAGCGCCGGCTCCGCCACGTAATGATCCTTCTTCTTATCATTGTCTACGTATAACTTGCCATCGGAAAGAGCTGGATCCGAGTCGCTTAGGTTTGTGTATTCAGCTGGAAACAGAACGGGACTGGTTATATTAATATCAGCTCTGTATTAAACTGACCCACTGCTGGGCACGGGCCTCTTCTCAGTGTGAGGATGGTTAAGCCATAATCCACCACGCTGGCACTTCACATATCTTCGAGGAAATTATGAAGAACTCTTAGATATGCAGGTTTCCTTACGAATATTTTCCTTCACCGTTAAAGCAAGCGATAATTAACTATACCTACTAGCGGTCGCCTAGTGGTCAAAATCCGACCAAAATTCCTACGCTTGCTACAAACTAACATATAAATAAGGTATTGGTAACCAGTTACAAAGAATTGTACGAAGTGAGACGAACAATGCCGAAATACTACGACCGCGATTCGACTGCATGTGTCAAGTGCATGGTTGTGTGCGTGTAGTGTTTTTTTCATTAATTTAATGTATTTCTAATGCATATTTTATAAAAATATTAGGATTCGCTCCTCCTTCTCCATATAAACCTTAATTGTGCCAAGTTTCATACTCCTCCATCCGCGCAATTTTCGTAAAAAGGGGTACAAAGTTTTTGCTTAACGTATTCATATAGAGATAATATGCATAAGTTCGAAAAATCAGAGATGCACGCCTTGGGATCAAACTCCGCTGCGTGGCAGTCCCACGATCTTCCACTAAGCTATCACTATTAATATTTGGATATTAATGTAAATATATGGCCAAGTCAGAGTCACTTGTATGACATACACGCCTGTTTTCCGAAGGGGTACGTGGATACTAGGGATTTCCACTTACTTGTATGCTTCCTTGTATGAATAAATCGTATATTTTTGTAATGAACCACAAGACACTTAAAAAGATCCACTGCTGGGCACGGGCCTCTTGTCAGTGTAGGTACGTGTTCAAAAAAGTTATAGCTTGTATGAATGGTAAATAAAAATTTCGCGTAGAAGTCTGCAGTCCTGACTGTACTGAGAGCTTTCGATATTATTTTGAGTTACGGCCTTTGGCTTGTCCAGATTGGTGGGCTTGGGTGGCTTATAATTTATTTATTTATATATCATATTCTAGGCCCTAGTATTATGATAGTTGTGTTGGACTATGTCCCAATGTAGATACAAAAGTCTCCCAAAGGACTATCTAACCATTCTTTTGTGCTTTAATAATTAAATACATTGAGTAATCTTACACATAGATATTTGAAATCTTATACCCAAAATACTTACGTAAAGCATATCACTATATGTATTTTATCTATACATCTATACGAATAAATAAAATTGAAGTGTCTGTTTGTAATGTCAAAATAACAGCTTTTTACCTAATGCATATAAAAGTATATAAGGTACCAATACCAAAACATCTATTTTTAAATTTTTGTCTGTCTGTCTGTCTGTTTGTTCCGGTTAATCTCCGAAACGGCTGAACCGATTTTGACGGGACTTTCACTGGCAGATAGCTGACGTTATAAGGGGTAACTTAAGCTACTTTGATTTTAGAAAAAGAATTGGTTTCCGCGGAGACAAACACTTTTTAGTTAAAATCTACGCGGACGAAGTCACGGGTAACAGCTAGTCTATATCTTATCTTATCTTGGGGCCAGTCAGTGCAGACCGGCGACACTTCGACTCAGTGGGATCTTTTGTGTCGACACTTTCCCGATAACGACTGCCATAGATGTTCATGGCAGCCGGGACCAACGGCTTAACGTGCTCTCCGAGGCACGGAGTAGGCGATAATTGACAATCAATACGCACATAATTTCGAAAAGTCATATAACTTCCGAAAGTCAGAGGCGACGTTGGTTCGAACCCGAGACCCTCTGTATTGCAGTCTGTTCGTCTCACCACTGAGCTATCGCTGTCGTAAATATAACTCGTGTGACTGCAACCACACCAACGCCTATTATAATATTTACGCAAAAAATGTCCCAGCGTATTGCTCAGAATTTATTTGCAGGCGCTTTATGTTTGCCATAAGCTTTTTGCCCGGCGACGGAGTGATCTGTGTTTAAATTTACGAAATTTATTATGTTAACATTTAAAATAACCTTTAATGTTCTTATAGTAAATTTCGTATTACAGACTAATTAATTTTAATGTAGGTACAGTCTCAAATGTACATGTTTATGCTGTCGCCGCAAGCTACACTAGGCGGGCGTCATTTCATTTGATTACAATATAGGTATTAAATACAAAACGAGTGGAGTATCCCCAGTACATAGTTACATACTATACCACCACTATAAGAAAATTACATCAAAATTTAAAATATTAATTACTCTCTTATTTTGCAACCGAGTTTGAAACTTTTTCCATAAATATTTCTTTTGATTGCTATTTGCTCTTGTGTATAAAATAATAATAAAATCAAACATAAGTAAATACCCTATTAGTTTGGATTCTATAGATTAGAAAGACCTCTCGCATTTTGCCCTTAAATATCTCATACTAGCTTTTACCCGCGGCTTCGCTCGCGTTAATTTAGAATTTGACAATCAATTCGGGTTGTACTCTGCTTGTAATAATATAATTCAATCATGATTCGAAAGACACGTGGCGCCATCTATTATCATAAGAACGTTATTATTGTTATTCTCGGGAACAGTAATTTTGTGCGGGATGACTGGTTGCTTATGTCCGTTTCTGTACACCTGACAACGTATATGCAAAATTTCAGGATGATCGGTTCAGTGGTTTAGGCGTGAAAAGTTAAACAAACAAACATACTCATTTTCGCTTTTATAATATTAGTTAGGATTAGGATAGGATAGGATTAGGAAGTTAGGATAGGATTAGGATTAGGATAGGATAGTTAGGATGTACAGACATTGACCAGTTACAAGTTATATGTAAAAATATACTTACAATCAGCCTCCGATGGCCTTTGTCCACTGTCCCTTTGGCTATCAATTCTCCTCGTAATATTAGACACTTGGCTCTCCTTCCTTCTTCCTCGAGCCGCCCTCAGCAAGGTTAACAAATCGCCTCTAGGGGCGTGTTCCAACAGTGCGATCAATGGTGCGCGCCTAGTGCAACAACCAATTAGTCGTATGACATGTTTGTGAGATCCGACGTGTTTGAGCATCACGATTTCACGAAGGAAGTCTTGCATTTCCTCTTCAGACGCGTTCTCTGTAACGGTTGAGAAAGGTTGCTTTGAAACAAACCTACGCGGACGAAGTCGCAGGTAACAGCTAGTTATTTTATATATTTACTAGATTTTTACCGTGGCTTCGCTCGCGTAAATAAAGGTTAGGCTAGTAGTTAGGTTCGCGTAAATATAGACGTACCAATGTGGCTTCTGCTTTAGTACTATCAAGCAATATATTGAAGGGGTCCGGTAGATGCAAATAACCAACTTTCTTATTGACTGTTGCAAATGGCTAAATGCCTACTATGAAATGCAGCAATGAAACGAATGCATGATCGGCTGCAAAACTTAAATATAAGCTTATGTATTAAAAGTTAAAAAAATATACATTACAGAACAAGATGTTATATTTTGCCTGCGGCTTTACTCGCTATAATGTAGGCTATTTGTAGGTTAGGTATGTCAATTTTCTACCCTCGGAAACAGTTCTTTTTCTGGATGAAAGGTACCCTATTTTCTTTTCTGTACCCCTGACAACGAGTATGCGAAATTCCATGTTGATTCGTCGTGTAGTTATAGCGTGAAAGCGTAATAAAGGTGGGTCTACGCTAGACGAACCGAGCACGAGCGGAGCACGAGCCGAGCCGCATACTCGCGGTGTCAAGTGTGGACGTACAACGAACCTAGAACAATCACTGTCCTCGAACGTAGTTAGCGCGATGCAAATCCCTTTGTGTTCGTCAAAAAACCGACAGTAGGCGGAGCACAGTCGAGCACGAACCAAGCGCTTGAAGCGCGCTCGTTCGAGGCTTGTAAGTTTCTCCACACTACACGAATTTGTGCTCTACTCGTGCTCGGTTCCTCTAGCATAGCATACCTTTACAAACAAACAACCTCTTAAAATATTAGTTAGGTTACTTTATATTGACACCACGAACATTTAAAATAAAACATTAATGTTATCATATAAGCAGTTTTGGAGGGACTATTAAAGTCTAATTAATTTGACAAATTATTGAATTCAGTTTCTATTTACTTATAAAAGAACGCGTTATAATAATAGCTTTGTAAATAGTTCGGCTTCACTCTCATCATTTAATTAAAGGCCTGATTGCATGAGGAGTCACTCTTAAAGCAAGCGACGCCGCGACGACGACGGCTTGCTACACAAACTTGCTTCAATAAACTGTCCTCATGTAAAATGACGATAAGACTTCCGTAAGCACAGGAACTATAAAATAACAGTACCGCGATCACATTGCTAAGTAGTCCGTAATTTGTGTACAATTACACGGTTATATTATCTAAGATTCAACCGGTTCAAGAGTGCATCCATGAAGATTACGGATTGCCAACTTTCATTTCCTAGACATGCTCACGTAATCATAATTGCGCGCATGCTGAATTATTTAAACATTCGTTCGTTTACCGAAAATTAGTGATGGGACACAATCGGCGAGTAGCACACTCGTGTTGACGTCACTCGAGTGCGTAATTAGATGTAATTAATCGTATTTATGGCGTATACCATCTTACATTTCGCTAGAGAAGTAGGTGACGTATTTATTTGATGTTTCGGATAGGGGACTGAGTTAATTGCCGTCTTTTGAACATTTCCAGTGGCAAAATTTTTCTTTTGATATTACTATAATAATATCGGACATAATAACTACTTCAATCATTTTTTGTTGTATTATTACCTTCTATTTTATTCATGACTAGCTTTTGCGCGCGGCGCCGGCCCCGTGGTACCTACATCAATAAAAAGTAGCCTATGTCCTTCCCCAGGTTTTAAACTATATCTGTATCAAATTTCATCTAAATCGGTTGAGTGGTTTAGCCGTGAAAAGGTAACAGACAGACAGACAGACAGATAGATAGACAGACAGAGTTACTTTCGAATTTATAATATTAGTAAGGATAAGGATTATATTTTGGGATTAAATATAATGACCACCAAAAATAGTAATTGCGCAGCATAATACGCTTACTAAAATATATGATAACGAGCACCTATACGCCTCAAATCACTGCATTCCGTCTCGGAAGGGTTAGGTTATGTTAGGTTCCTTCTTAAGCCCACCCAAAAATAGGACTTATTTTGATGTCTTTAAATATATTTTGCTGTGCAATTTGGTGATCATTTACTATTTTTGACTGTTATATATCTGCTGATAAGTAAAACATAAGCCTATTATATTGTCTTCTGTTTACGCGAATGTTATTCATTGAAATTAAACTACTATATACCTTTACAAGATGCAGGGGTCTATAAAATAGATTGTGACTGCGGACTCTCATACATTGGTCAAACCAAGAGAAGCATAGGCACCCGCATAAAAGAACACATAGCTGATGTAAAACACCAACGCTCGTTGAAGTCTGCTGTGTGTGAACATGTGCAACAGGGGACCAACCACTACCTGAGATTTGACAAACCACAGATGCTCGCTAAAGAACACCGATTCCTACCAAGGATGCTTCGCGAGGCTATTGAAATCAAGAAACATCCTAATTTCAATAGAGAAGATGGTTGGAATGTACCACCAGCTTGGGATCCAGTAATTCAAATAGTCAAACCCAAGAAGAAGCAAACCACAGCTAGACTTCATGATACTTTGAGCTCATTCTGCGTAAATAGAAACACCCATGATTAAATTATGTTCGGGTACTTTGAAATAACTACACTGGAACATTGAGATAACTACCATCTTAGTCTCCCCGTGACCATGGCTGCTGAAAAGTAACCGAAACGTCGGGGAAAGTGTAAACGTAAATATAAACAGTATAATAGTATAGTAATAGTATAAATAGTTTTAATAGTTTCAATAATTTAATTAGCTTAAAAATTAGTAAAGTTTAATAGTATTGTAGTAGTGTAGCAGTCTTTCAAAATTTTGTAATAAAGTGTCAAATAAACAACGCGATAAAATCCGTATATAGTAGTTTCAATAAGCCTATTATTTTTATTACTAGGTATATTTACTTTTTTTATTCTTTTATTTCTAATCTATACTAATATTATAAAGCTGAAGAGTTTGTTTGTTTGTTTGAACGCGCTAATCTCAGGATATACTGGTTCGATTTAAAAATATATTTTTGTGTTGGTTAGCTTATTTATCAAGGAAGGCTATAGGGTATATAACATAACGCTACGACCCACGGAGGCGGCGCAGTAACGATAAACGCGGGTGAAACCGCGGGAACATCTAGTTACTTATATCTGTACGACGTCAATGGCACCACATGTACAACACAATCTACCCATTCAACTGTTATAGGATGCATTTCCTGTAAACTACAAATGTTTAAAACAAATATATATAATAAATAATAATAATATCAGCCCTGTATTAAACTGTCCCACTGCTGGGCACGGGCCTCCTCTCACTATGAGAAGGGTTAGGCCATAATCCACCACGCTGGCCTAGTGCGGGTTGGCAGACTTCACATATCTTCGAGAACATTATGGAGAACTCTCAGACATGCAGGTTTCCTCACGATGTTTTCCTTCACCGTTAAAGCAAGCGATAATTAACTATTTAATACGCATATAACTTCGAAAGTCAGAGATGCGCGCCTTGGGTTCGAACTCGAGACCTCTGCGTGGCAGTCCAACGGTTCCCCACTAAGCTATCGCTGCTTAAAACACATATATATATCTTTATATTTACATTTTCTATACTACATAGCTAATTAGCAAGCCGCAGATTGACACTAGATGCCATATTTCTGCATAAAATTCTGAGCGGCATCACAGACTGTAGTGAACTGTTAGGCGCCTTACACATAAAAATACCTAACCGAATTCCAAGAAAAAGTAATTATAATCTATTGGATGTTCCATTCTCAAAAACCAACCTGGGTAATTACGCTGCTGTACCAAGGCTTTGTAGGCAATACAATAATTTATCAAAGTCTCACGATATTGATATTAGTCAACCCTTACCAAAATATAAAACACACTTAAAACGGGTTATTTAAGTTTTTCATTAAGTTTCACATTGTTAATTTCTTTTGTTAAGTTAATTCCTAACGTGTAACTTATTTTAATTAATTAATTTTAAATTTTCTATTTTTTGCTTTGTTGTTATATCTATGTGCTTGCTGTGGTCTCCTATAACTAAAGGAGTACACTATACAAAACTAATGTCCATTTGTCTGTGCAATTTTGTGTATATTCTTTGCTGGAGATCCTTAATCCTAACTAATATTATAAATGCGAAAATGAGTTTGTTTGTTTGTTACGCTTTCACGCCTTGACTACTCAACCGATCAACATGAAATTTTGCATACACGTTGTCAGGGGTACAGTATAGGACATAGGGTACCTTTCATCCAGAAAAAAATAATGTTGCAAACCTAACCTAAACTAACCTACATTTACGCGAGCGAAGCCGCGGGTGAAAACTAGTAAATAAATAAATAAATAAATTAGTACCTAGTAGCAGTACACAGCAGACTGTGTACTCCTACTAGGTGCTAATAAACTACCACTACACTACAAGCTTCGTGGTAAGTGATTACTATAGCATATGGATGCAACCAGGGTTCTACCTCGCGAGATACACATCTATTACAAAAGAACAATATAACTGTCAACAACGCACGAGTATAGTTTTTGTCTTCTACCAACACAAAGTGCAATATCACATTAGTAGTATTCGCGAAAACTCGACTGTCAAAGATATCCTCAACATCGCCTCGGCTACTGTGGGGGCGGTGTGGAGGCCACTGCTCTTAGACCACACGACTGCTTACCATCAGGTGGAGTGTGGTCATATTTTGAGGAGAAAAAAAAAAAAATGATAACATCCGTAAACATGGAAACTGCTGGAAAGCAACCGAAACTTCGGGGAAAGTGTAAATTTAAATCTAAATAGTTTTAATTATTTTAAATCGCTAAAATTGTATTGAAGGTTCAGTAGTTATCTAATATATAAAGTTGTTTAATTTCAATTACAATATAGTTTGGCTAAGATCTTTTGTAGGGTGGATGTACTGCTCCAGTGGAATTGTTTTCAGGTTCGAAAAGGTTTATACATGTAAGCTTCTGCCGTGATCTGTCCTCACAAGAATCTAATATAGAACTGGAGATAGGCTAGTATATTTATTGAAAATGTAAATTTTACATGCGACTAATATATAATATGACAGCTGATGCTAACTAATAGCTGCAGTCAAGCAAATACATGTATGTATGTCTTTATACTTATCTATGTGTGTATGTGTATCCTATTAAATCAATGTATCATGTTATGTTTGTCAGTAATAAATGTTGACTCATGAAGAGCAGTATTTCCTTTAAGCATTCCGAACGCCCAGCTTTATAGCAATATCGACAATTAACGAAGCAAACCAAAGCTGTCTGAAGCAATAAGTTAACCTGTAAGCATCTTAGCGGCGACAGTGATGGTCTCTCCACCTGACAGGTCTAGCTGTGCGGCGTGTACCCTGCCAAACGCGCCGCTACCAATCAGAGCTCCCAAGTGAACGCGGGATCTGCTCACTTCGAATTCATCACCGCCTTCGTCTTCTATCTATAAAGGAAAACACAGTATTAGTCTACTTTCTAATATAGTTATTATCATCATTGGCCACAATACCTGTTGTAGATCAAAGTCAAGTCAACTGTCAAGTCAAAAATCATTTATTCATTTAGGTTACAAAGTAACACATATCAACGTCAAATGGCATGACGTTTGTTGCAGCGCTTGTGGGTTATGTATTGTCGCATGTATTGTGGGTTATCTGTTGATGGCTACGTAGCAATATTGCAGCAAGGTATCGGTTGCCGCAGCGAGCACATGTAAAACTTTAGTCTGTAGAAAGTCGTAAAGAATATCCAAGTCTTTTCTCCTTCAGATTATCCAGCCAGTCCTTGTCATGACTTGATACTCTAGCTTTTATGTTATGGCGCCGTTTAAGCCGACGAGTAGTTACGACGCGTTTTCATAGTTAATTAAGGTGGAAATGAGGCATGCATCCTGCCTGATAGTAGGAAGTTACTGTATGGACAGGGACCGTACCGTAGGGACCTGTAGATGTGTGTAATACCAAATGTGTACTCCTGCTTTGCCGACTGGTTCAGAACTTGAGTTTCTGTGATTCTAGCTTAAGGGACAAAAGAACCTGATTTCCTGCTAACAGTACCTTCTTAAAACCTTACTTAAGAATTCAAAAATGGTTGCTTGCTTGTGATTTTTTGTATGGTGGAGGTAATTTTCCAGTTGTTACTTCAGTTTGGTCGACTTTTAAGCGCGCATGCCGCTATGCCCTCTCTTGAACTACAAAATAAGTAAATGAAACCTCTTGCAACCGAAAATTAAAATGCATAAGGCTACGAGTTGAATACATGGGTCTAGCAAAATATTATTGGGTTTTTCTGTCAATATATTCTTAGTAACATACCATACATGCGGTATACATACCACAGTTCTAAATGCCGTACCATTTAGAACTGTGGTTTGTAGACGGCAAAAGAGTGAATACGATCACTTTATATTATGTGGAAGTCAAACCCACAGCTGGTGAAATCCGCTTCCTATTCCTTCGAGGAGATAGGCATGGAACTATACATATATGTATGTATGTTTCGCAGGCAGTAAGTCAGCACATGTAAACATAAAAATATATATTTGTTTACCTCAAATTCTTTGTGCACGTACAAGGGACTGTCTTCCATTTGACCTCGCGTCGGAGTGTCATTATTCCTGCAGACAAAAGAGAGGATACATTTAATGCAAGCACATGTTTAGTACTAGATTTTGCCAGCGGCTCCGCTCGCGTAAACGTAGGTTATGTCAATTGACTATCCTCAGAAACAGTACTTTTTTCTGTATATCCTATGTGCTTTTCTGTATCCCTGACAACATGTATGTGAAATTTAATTTATAGTTATAGTTAGGATTTTATTAAAACTTTTTCTCTTTATTATTTCTAAAGGAAATCGATGAAATGTGGTTTACTTTTTAACTTAAGCAAACTACTGAAATATGAAAACCATCGTTAAGTGGTTTTAATGTGATGCTGAAAATAATATTTGTAGCAACATACTGACGATAGTCCCTAAAGTAGGACCATAAATAGCTTAGTTGGAAAAGCGAGATCGAGTTTCGAGCTGGCAAGTTTAAGTCCTGGTTTATAGATTGTCTTTTTCTCTGTTATACAAACATACAGACAGACAACAATGTTATAAACATCTAGCTATCTTCTGAGGTTTACCCACGTTTATGACTGCTTCTCCTCTTCCGTGGCTCGTAGCTTGATGCTATACTAGCCTATGTCACTTCTACATAAAGTAGCTTTCTTAAGGTCAAACATCAGTCTAAAATCAGTCCAATAGTTTTGAGCTTCTCCATTACAAATAAAAAACAAACATTTAAAAATACAAATCTTTCTTCTTTATAATATTAGCCTAAATTGATTTATTAGCTCTTCTAAACAGTCGTTATAATATTTTTCCAAAATACCTATGATGCAACGCTGATATCCTAGGATCGTAGTAATGGAAAGCCGGATCTAACACACAACATTCGACACATAACTTGTATGCGTGGTGACCAATGCTTCCTTTGCCGCTGTATTGACAGATCGTGCGATAGTGGATTTGCATGCATATTGCGATGAGTTGTCTGTAAGGATTTTTTGTGAAATTCGTGCACATTGGGATGAGTCCTAAGGCGCATTTCACTCACGCCTGATATACTGGTGCTCACACCAGAATATCAGGCACGAGTTTATGTTATGTATTGCTACACATTTGAGAGAAATTAAACAACTTCGTAAATAGATACGCATCAACTTGTGTTTCGTTATAAAAGTTTGATTGGCTCTATGATAGAGTTGCGTCAGTGTGGAGCAACAAGTACGGTACCGAATTTATCTCTATACGCAATAATGCGTGTTAGTGATGTGCTTACTCGATAAATTATATGTATCGATAGTTTTGTAATATATTTCAAGTAAGTTGTGAGTGCCTCGTCGGTTCTGCTTAGTAAGGTTACGTTGACAGTTGGAATGATAATTTCTAGGTTTAAAGGAGAGAACTGCACTACGGATAATGCATATGTTGCGGGGGACTCTTACAAACATTGAAACAACACGACAAATACACAACACAATTCGTCCTATGTGAGAATTGAACCCAAAACACTTGACAAAGTGACAGTGGCGAGTGGAACTTCTATCCAAAAGGCCATACGCTAACGTCTTTGTAGTAACATTATTGAATGGACCATACGACCATTCTATATAAAAACGTGATTTCTCCTTGCGATATGAAACGATATTATATATAACATTAGGTACATAGGCAATACCATTGTGCCTTGCCCAGTTGTGATGGTATATTATTATATTAAAATAAAAGAAAAGATTATTGAACACTTGTCTTGTCAAGACATGATTAAAAACTATCCGACAGTGCAAAAATTAAGTGTTCATGAAAATTTCGTTACAGTCATTTTATTAGGTATTTCACGCTGAATAAATATGAGTTTAATATTAGCTCGTAGCATAGTTGTTTTATTAATAGTTTTCAGTTGAAATGATAAACTATAACCTTTTAAAACTTAGAAAGCTCGGAACTTCATAATTAATTCATTGTTTTACTTTTTTTTTTCTTTTTTATCGTGCTCGTCAAAATGACCACACTCCACCTGATGGTAAGCAGTCGTGTGGTCTAAGAGCAGTGGCCTCCACACCGCCCTCATAGTAGCCGAGGCTATGTTGAGGTCTCTACTTTGACGGCCTGAGAAGGTGCTTTTTCACGCCCCGCTTAAAGAACCCAGGATTGAAGGAAGAAGGAAACACGTGCCTTGGCAGAGAATTCCATGCCTTGGTCGTTCCGCAGAGGTATGAGAACCATTGTGATGTTCTTTATTTTTTTGTATTCTATTGTAAAGAATACACAGATTACAAAGGTAATTAATTAGTGATTATTAGGTTATTTATTTATTTATTTAGTTATTCTCTCAAATTCTTACTACTAACATTACAGGACAGTAGGGCTCAGTGAGATCTTCGTAGAAGCCTGAGATTTCGGCTAACTTAAAGCGACCCAAAGGAGAAGTACTTCGAACCCACTGAAGATCGCAGTCAAATAATTTTGTGTTGGTTTCTGATGGCGAATAGGAGGATTTCCAGGCTCCTTAAGGAGCTATGCTGTCTACAGGCCACCGATCTGCTTTGTCCTTGGGTTGACAGTATTGCAATTACATTTCTTCTTTGTTTTTTACCATTAGGCGCGCCCTTTAAACCTTTTTCTTTGCACCTTGGCCGTATATAAAAATGCCTAAAATCTAAAACTAACATAATTATATCGAGATTTAATATAACTATGCAATTGTACATTGTAATTTGTTTGTCGCGTTTGCAGGTCAAACCCAGACCACTCGGCGGAGGCTGTGGCGAGGTGACCACTTAGATCACTGTGCCTCCGTCGTACTCAACTTACAACAGTTGTTAACGTAAAATATCTATAATATTATATTGTACTAGCTGTTACCTGCGACTTCGTCCGCGTAGATTTTAACTAAAAAGTGTTTGGCTCCGCGGAAACCTATTTTTTTTTCTAAAATCAAAGTAGCCTAAGTTACTCCTTATAACATCAGCTATCTGTCAGTGACAGTCCCGTCAAAATCGGTTCAGCCGTTTCGGAGATTAGCCGGAACAAACAGACAGACAGACAAGAATTGAAAAATAGATGTTTTCGTATAGGTACCTTATATACTTTCATATGCATTAGATAAAAAAATTTTATTTTGACATTACAAACAGACACTTTAATTTTATTTATTTGTATAGATAACCTGCCTTCACTTACAGATTATATTAAGCTTTTTAATCAGCCTATTTCTTTTTCAGGATATTATAGTAAGTAATGTTTTCTAGTGTCACGTATTAAATTTACACGCAGGATGCCCTTCCTGGGTCAGTAAATTCAACGCAAAGTTACCTACCGTTTCCCATCACTATGGGGTCATATGTCGTAGGTCGAATCTTGCGCAGACGGATAATAATGACGTAATAATGTTTACGTAAAAGTAACTCCACGCATTGGTAAGTACGTGCTTTATACAAAGTTATGTTTTGCCGTTTCAAAAACAAATCAATTATAGAGTTATGTATAGTTCTTTTTTCTACAACTGTATTTTTAATTTAGCTCGAATGCAAAGCGATATTGACAGTTGAATTTGTTTATTTTGAACTCTATTGTTTTAATAATAAGAACGTTATTAGTTTTAAAATACGTATTGTTGTTCTGAGAGTTTAAATTAATGATTTAGGTGTACCAATATGTCAATTTAGTTGTGAACTTGTGACAAAATAAATGAGCGAAGAAGTGTAATATTATAATTCGAGGTATTTATCATTATTTTTTAATTTGTTTAGAAGGTTTTATGTAATAACACTATAGTGAGACAGTGCCAAGGTTGGTTTAACTTTAATTGTGAATACTGTCTTAACCTAATTTAAGTTACTCAATTTTAGTTAGATTGATCGTAGTATCGGGCTGTACTAGTAACGTCGTATCTGCTTTTTTCATTCATTTATTTATTCATTTATTTATTTATTAAGCAATACAAACTTACAGTGGTTTCACCAAATCGTTTGCATGCATATGTTTACAAAAATTATTAATTACAACATTAAACATTTCAAATAAAATTAAACAAGGAATATAACAATTGAGCTTACCTTATTGACATTATTTACATTTATTACAATTTTATAGATAATACTTATATTTATTTTTGGACATTGCTATTAAATACTATTGAATATGCTTACATTATTTATTTATTGCACTACGCCTTATACTCTAATGTCATAGGTTATTGATATGTCGCATAATTTTAGTAGCAACTACAGTTGGTTTATCAAAAAATATGTCTGAGACAGTGCCAAGGTTGGTTTTAACATTCATTGTGAATACCGTCTTAACCTAATTTAAGTTATTCAATTTTAGTTAGATTGATTATAGTATCGGGCTATACTAGTAATGTCGTATCTGCTTTTTGTAAGAATGAAAAGTTAATATATGTACTGGTTGATGTTTTTCTTAATTTCTTTCACTGTTTATTGTAATAGCTGTAAGCAAATTATAAAGGAGATATCTATTCATGCATTCATATTGCTGCTGCTTTAGGGGCTACCATCAAATTTTATTAAATGCTTGAGTATGTTCAGTAGTAATTCATGGAGAAATGGTTGCAGCACCTTACAGTTATGATTTGTAAACACAATTTTATTGTAAACTTGGCGATTAAAAAGAGTGGCCATGAGTTTCTTGCCCGTTCTTCTCATGAGCCCTACACCCTTGCTTTGCTGAACGTGGCAGTTAATGTAAATTCACAGAAAAATTTAGTGTAACTTTGATTTTGATTTCATGGTATCTAGTAAAAAGGCAAATTTGGCTAAATAAAATGTTCGAACTAAAAGTATAATAGTTTGTTACATTCAATCTAGTACTAGCCTTTAGTAATGAGCTCATCCACGATATGTAACAAATTGATTATCTCAGAGGCAGCAAGATGGATATTTCATTTATTGTTCGGCTGTTGTTTCAATGTTTGAAAAATCCCTCGTTACACAGCAATCATTCCTAGAGCAGGAAGTGCTTTAAGAAAAATATGGTTGAAACGTGTATCGCACTTGTCTTGCAATGCTTTCCACATAAATATTGCAGTTTTTTTACAAGAAATTGCCTGCACTTCTTGCACAGCTCCCCTGCAAATTCATTCACCTAGATACTACTATACAACATTAGATCGATTTCAAACAGATTTGGAAACGTAGCTTGGGTTTGACATTGGACACCTAGCTACTAACAAAATGTTTGTTTCGTCCACAAATGGTTGCTCTTTGTGTTCGTAAATGTTTTCGTTGCTTGAATGTTTATAGAGTCCCCGGCGACATAAAAATTATACATAGTGCGAGAATTGTCTTTAAAAAAACAGCCCATCCAACAAATAAATTATATTGTCGTAGTATCCTCCCTTTAGTTTATGACAGTTTAGATTTTTCTTTAAGTTATTCTATACATAATTAAGGCAGCCTCCTTGGATACCGGCGGCCCGTAACATGTCCTACTTCTGCTATATGCCTAGGCCGGCTCTGATAAGAAGAACTACTGACTTCTGAAAACAAGAAAGATCTCCGAATCCGGAAATAACTGAAGGCTATCAGTTCCTTGTCAATTAATATGCCATTAATCTGTAGTTATAAAGTTTATCGCTAGCATTGGGACCTCACTCCGACTCGGGAGCCGTCAATCTTAGTTATTCACAGTTTGTTTACCCAGAACTAACAATTTGTAAGCCATTATAAATCTTGGATTTGACAGCAATGGCTTTATGCTGTTTCAGTTCTGTGGTATAATGTAAACAGAATAAAGTCAAATTATTTGCTTTACATTTCTTAATATTAGTTGCCGAAAAATATTTGAAATGATTTTCGGAATCTATTAATAAGTTAGTGTATTGTATTAAACTGAAAAATGGTTTGTGCTGAATCATTTAAATTGAACTTTTATATCACCTTATCACTTTAATATTTAAAATGTAATGTATGCTGAATTCACATGTAATTTGTAATACAGTTGGTTAGACAAAATGTTTCTCTCATGTATATGTGATATTGTAGTAACTGCTGGTGAATCTTAATAAATAAATAAATATATCAATCATGGCTAAATTTGTTTATTACAAAAATGGTACAAAAGTATATCTATGAAACCAGGTCATGGTCTGTTGGGGTACCATGCAAATCCGTTCAATAGTTTACGCGTGAATGATAAATAAAACATTCAAACATGTGCCCAAACTTTAACATTAATGATATTAGTAGTATTTCAATTATATGTATATATGTATATACTTTTTACGTCTTATTGAAATAAACTATAAAAGTAACAATTACACACAGCAACTCATATAAGAAAAATAATATAAAATTGAATTGTATTGTTAATAACATTTGGTGATTGAAAAGAGTCGCCATGAGTTTCTTGCCTGCTTCTTCTCATATACTCTACGCTCTACTCCTCGAACAGGCTTTTTTCAATGTTAAATTTTTATTTCCTTTTATTTATTCTATTATTATATTTTATTTAATATATCAGTTAATTGACGTGCCCAAGGATTGCTTATACATTTTTATGGAAATAAAGATATTTGACTTTGAATTGTTTTGAAGACATTATGATACACCGACTTACGTATGCCTATTTTTAAGGGAGTAATCTTATAAGTGAAATAGGGCGGCAAATATGTAATTTACCCTTTTTTATTATTGCTCTTGATGGCAGACGAGCTAGCTGCCCACCTGATGGTATATGGTGACAACAGGTTATGGATATGGCTGATTTTGTTAGCACCATAGAAGCGAATATAAGAAAACAACCAAGAAGCTTTCCGTCTCTAACCTCAACCATACAAGTAGTAAATAAGCACTCAATTGCCTGATGGTAAAATTACCGTAGCCTCTGTGAAGGGGATGGGTGAAGAGGATAGGAGAAGATCAAGCCTCCGGCGCTCACTCACTCATGAAACATGATATCAGCCCTGTAAACTGTCTAACTGCTGGGCACGGACCTCTTGTTACTGACAGATAAGGTTTAAGACCATAGTCTGAAAAAATAACCGTACATCTATTACTAGATTCCTTTAAACCAATTGAAAGTATTAAAAATAAACACGAGGTCCTTTCATCCTTGACAATGAACAAGCGAATGGAGCTGCGGGCAACAGCTAGTATAAGTAAGAAGCTTGTAATAAAGTGGATATTGTTAGTAAACACAAATAAAGCTTTAGAGGTACCCGTCGAAGCGTTCGAAATATAATGACTTAACATTGTTCACGTGTAAGAAACTAATGAGAAGCACTTGTTTGTTGCAGACTAATTAAGTGTATTTATTTTCACTTTCTAAAGATATGGCTAAGAAATTAACGTTTCAATTATATAATATACTAGCTTTTGCCCGCGGCTTCGCTCTCGTTAATTTAGAATTTGACAATCAATTCGGGTTGTACTCTGCTTGTAATAATATTATAATTCAATCATGATTCGAAAGACACGTGGCGCCATCTATTATCATAAGAACGTTATTGTTGTTTTCCTCGGGAACAGTAATTTTTTTCGGGATAAAAAGTAGCCTATGTCCGTTTCTGTACACCTGACAACGTATATGCAAAATTTCAGAATGATCGGTTCAGTGGTTTAGGCGTGAAAAGGTAACAAACAAACAAACAAACTAATTTTCGCTTTTATAATATTAGTTAGGAAGGATTAGGATTAGGATAGGATAGGATTAGGATTAGGACTAGCGACCCGCCCCGGCTTCGCACAGGTGGTACAAAACTTTAACAAATTATACATCTAAACCTTCCCCATGAATGAAACTATGTCTATTAGTGAAAACCGCATGAAAATCCGTTTAGTAGTTTTTGCGTGTATCGCGAACAGATAGACAGATGCGGCGGGAGCCTTTGTTTTATAATATGTAGTGATGATTGCGAGAATTTAACCCGTATACTCCATTGTTATTCCTTGTTACTGTATGACTCAATTCAAACCGTAGTTAATAAAACCTTCTGGCAATATTTAATTAGCATATTTAACAAATCTGCGTTTGTCCATACAATGTTACGCATGGTCAAAACTTGTCGAACTCTTTGTTCAACAATAATAATGTTGAGGTCGAAAGCAAACATACTAATATTCACAAGTTTATTGTAATTCCTACGATTATTACAAAGTAAACATAACTTTATTAATTATACAAAAACATTCGGCACCCATTTTCTGAGAACTGTCTAATTAATATTAGTAAACGATTAGTGAATTTCCAAGAGATGGGGTAGGCATAAATTATGGCGTACAATACACAAAACAAAGATAAACTCGACGGCCTCGATGGCGTAGTGGTTAGTGTAAACGACTGCCACGCTCGAGGTCGCGGGTTCGATTCCCGCACAAGTCAAACATTTGTGTGCATGACCATGTTTGTCTTGGTCTGGGTGTTTCTATGTATAATATGTAAGTATTTACAAAAAAAAAAAGTATATTTGTATGTTTATCCATTGTGACTCTGATCTGACGCCCGAAATCCCTGAAAGGATCAGCAGTATTACAACCATATTCTACAAGTTAAGTTTTAGTTCTCACAAGCTAGAATGCGAGTTTATTGCTATTTACCAGGTAAATAGCCAGACTTTGTGCTGTTTCTAAGAATTATCTTTATATATATAAATCTTCTGTGCCTGTGTTTTTAATTAAACTCCTCCTAAACGGCTGGACAATTTTGATGAAATTTTTTGGGTGTGTTCAAGTGGATTCGAGAATTTATTTATTTATTTAAAAGGATCTCTAACAAGAAATACACATATATTGTAATTAAAAGCTAAGCACAAATATTGTAGGTTTTATGTTTTCTTACTAATGAGAGATCACAGCATGCGACAAAAATAGTAGGTACATACATAAATGCAATTAAAATAAAAGTAAAATCTTATAATATAAAAGCAGTAACTATGAAATTTAAAAAAAAATACAGATTACAAAATAATAAAGAAAAAGAGAAAAGCGATCTACGAAACATTCCGCAAATGAGCTGCAACAGCATTTTTGAATTTCGTTAGTGAATTGTTAAATATTTCTATGTCTTCCGAAGCCTACGACACATCGTTGTAAAGGTAAGATAATCTGACTATCGGTGAAGGCCTACCAAGGTTAGTTCTATGTCGTGGCGGTCTAAGTGGCGAGACAGGATGGCGAGGGACTCTATGTGGTACATTGATGCATATTTTATTTAGAAGTTCAGGGCAGTCCAACTGGTTATTGAGCAGCTTATACAGGAATACCAAATTAGAGAGACTACGACGTGATTCTAGAGAAGTCATCTTGAAATGGGTAAGTCTATTATCGTAACACCTTAGTTCTCTTGCAGCTCTGTCTCGACAGGATGAATGACGAAACAGGTTCTTTTGTGTTCGTTCTATTCTAGCTATATGAACTTGGTAGCTTGGGTTCCAGGCTGTGCTACAATACTCCAACCTACTCCTTACAAGACTATTGTATAAAAGAACTATGGTTGAAATATTCTTGAATTCTTTAGCACTCCTAAGAACAAACCCCAGAACTCTATGGGCAGCGGAGACTGTCCTATCAATGTGCTCGATAAACCTCAATTCGCTATCCACGTATACTCCCAAGTCACGAATGACATCCAATTCCGTCAACACGTTTGCCTGAATATTGTAGGAAGTTAGAATTTTGTTACGTTTTCGAGTAAATTTAATATGGTTACATTTAGCACAATTGAGATACATGCCATTGTTACCACACCATTGAACCAACCTATCAATATCCGATTGGAGTAACTGTTCATCAGATACATCCTTCACAATACGAGTTAGCTTAAGGTCGTCTGCGAAAAGATAAGGACTGGAATATACAAAAATGTCTGTTATATCATTGATAAATATATTGAAGAAGACGGGTCCTAAATTAGATCCTTGTGGAATGCCAGAGGATGCTAGAAATGGAGTGGATTCCTCCCCATCCACCACAACAGATGAAGGCCGAGCACTCAGATATGACTTACACCACTCTAGGGTAGTACTGGTAATTCCCAATGACTGCATTTTACGCAATAATATGCTATGGCTAACCTTGTTAAAAGCTCTGGTAAAGTCTGTGTATATTGCATCAACTTGCTCACCTCGATCCACTGCGGCTGTTAGGTTAGTAACGTAATGTACAAGATTTGTATTAGTAGACCTTTTAGTTCTAAAGCCATATTGACTATCAGATAATTTATGTCTGACGTGATCGTACAATATTGTATACACCAACGATTCAAAGATTTTTGATACGGTGGAAAGAATCGAAATAGGACGATAGTTCGATATAATGTCTATTTTACCAGTTTTGAATATAGGGACAATCTTTGCACGCTTCCATGTTGTAGGGAATACACCTGATCTGAGGGAAATATTGTAAATTGTTGTAAGAGGTGCTGCAACAGAACAGGCACATTTAGACCAGAAGGAAGGCGGTATGTTATCCAGCCCTGCACCTTTGGCTAAGCCCAGCTTAGTAAGTCTCTTCTTCACTTCCTCTTGGAGTACCGAGAAATTACTGAGTTCACAATTTAGAGTAACATCAGGTTGATTTAATTGCATTCCATGGGTAGCGGGATCGTATACCGAAGCAAATTGCTTTGCAAATAAGTTGCAAATGTCTGCAGTATTATCGGCTAATTTGCTACCTATTGTCATTTTTGAGGGATAAGAAGAGCTCGAATTCCGTAAATTTTTTATGTGTCTAGAAGTGTTTTGGATTTTTCTTAATCGCATTTTCTATATTCACTATATAACCATTGTAACAGTGTCTGATTAGTACTCCACATTCCTTTCTTAAATAATTAAATTCAGTAACGTCCATAGGATTGTGATATCTTTTTATCCTATTACGAAATTTTAATTTTAGTTTTAATATTTTTTTAAGTCGATATGAGTACCACGGTGTACCCGAACTGCCTCCCAAAACGCCTCATTTGCACTAAGAAAACAAAATCGATTCTTAAGAGCATCATCCATGGCATCATCTAACTCATTACTCACAAATATAATTGGACCATGGAAAGAAAGAAGCATATCACTCTCACACTTAACAGGATATGAATACCGTCTACCTTCCAACAAACGCTTTAACATACTTGGAACACAAAACTTATACGAAAACTCCTCAAATAATATAATCTTATGAAAACCCTCACGAAAACCTTGCATAAACAATTTTCCCACACCAGGATAAAAAACATACTTCATATTAGCAACTCCAATCAGCCTTTCAACAAAACTAGACTTACCAACATTACTAGGACCAGACAAATACAACTGCTTACGCTTTAAACCTCGTCCTTTCAAAAAATTATTCCACCACATACACACATCCATGGTCCAATTACAATAACACACATCCATCGGTTTCAATTGAACATCGACAACAGAACATTTAATATCCTCAAACAAATTTCTTAAAAACTTATAACAAAATCGATGTTCAATTACAAAAGGATCATCAAAACGAAACCGAGTCGTTCGCATAGCCCACAATCGTGCTCGCATATTAAAATGTAACTCTGACTCCTTACAATTATATATAGGACTTTTATCTTCTTTAGTACAATACTTAATACAGTTTCTCCTAGACTTACAAGGTTGCAAGTCAAAGCGAGCACCATTGGCAAAACCAAGAATCGTCGCCCGTAAACTTTCTAATAATAAAGGTTCAGAAAATTCCAAAAAACAATGCAAATGGTAACTTACTCGGTTACTTGTCCGAGATTCTTCAAGAGCAACAACGTATGTAACAAGGCCAACAAAGTTCTTAATAATATTTTCTCGACACAAGTCATCAAAAATTAAAATATCAAAAGTTAAAAAAAAATTATGGTCAGGACGAACAGACGTCTTACGCCTCTTATTACTAACAGGAGAATGACTACGCGGGCCACACATATCAACACCATCTGAAATACCCCCTGCTGCGTTCCCTACCTATTTTGTTATAAGTTTTTAAGAAATTTGTTTGAGGATATTAAATGTCCTGTTGTCGATGTTCAATTGAAACCGATGGATGTGTGTTATTGTAATTGGACCATGGATGTGTGTATGTGGTGGAATAATTTTTTGAAAAGACGGGGTTTCGGGAACATGCTTTTTAATAATGTCTTTAACTATTGAATAAAATTTATCTAACATTGTATTCACATCCAGTCCAGCAGGGAAACCTAGTTCCTTTGCCCAATTAATTTGATCTAAATCTTTGTTAATGTTATCATAGTTAGCTTTAAAATAATTAAACTTTTTGTATACTTTTGATTTAGTTATAGTCTTAGCTTGTAAATTGAGTATGAATTCAATGGCTGGGTGATATTTATCAATTTCTCTGATTGGATTCTCGCAGTTGCTTACTATAATTTATTAAATATTGGTAAGAATTAAATCAAGGATTTTACTTTGATAGTTTTTAATCCAATTACACTGATTAAGATTGTTAAGAGCAAAGAAATCAACAAAGAGATCTTTGATATTACTAGAAACAGAATTAGATGATATAAGACAGGGCTCATTAGGATTTAGTGATATCCATTCGATACAGCTTAAGTTGAAGTCCCCAATCATCAATACCGCACTTTGTGAGTTAGCTCCTATCACTGAATTACAGTTTTCTATAAAGTGTTCGACTTCTTCTCTGTGCAATGGTGGAGGCAAGTAGACCGCACACACTATCAGTGCATCATTTTCGTACCTACCCCGTTGTAATTGGATGGATACCCATAAATCCTCACAGTTAGACTCCCAATCAGACATACGACATGAATTGAATTTTTTTGACACTGCTATCAAAACTCCACCCCCCTTTTTTTGTGGTTATTAAATGAGGAAGTATCACGGTCCCTACGGTACACCGTATAGTTATGATTAAATAACTCACAATCGTATATATCGCTAGAAAACCAAGTTTCTGTGAAGACATAGATATCGTACACACTGTTATATATCTGTTGACGAACATCCACAATACTGGTTCGAAGACCCCTCGTATTCTGGTAATAACATTTAATTGTGTTGAATGTAACGATTTCAGTCACAAGATGGTTTAGATTTGATTTTTTTTGTTTGTGCCGGTCAACGTCTGCCGGGACAGCTAGTAAATGTATAAAAACTGATAAACCGTATATAAACTCTTCTAATTTTGAGAAGAGTTAGGTCATAGTTCACCACGCTGGCCCAGTGCTGGTGGCTTATTTCACATATCTTCGAGAACATTATTGAGAACTCTCAGACATGCAGGTTTTCTCACGATGTTTTCCTTCATCGTTAAAGGGAGCGATAAATTATTTTTAAAATAATAAAAAGCGTCTAAGAATGCCTATTATAATAGACCAGAATAAACCTAAAAGTTATTCGGTGATCCAAAGTACAATCCTGTACTTTGTAAACTTTCAACAAACGAAACGAAACCTCTTGACCAGGGACCAACAAAACAGTCAAAGTTCTATACTCCGTGCTGCTATTGAGTATGTCTAAAAACTCAATGGCACTTTGCTCGACCCGGCCATCGAACGCGAGACCTTATGGATAGCAATCGTATTGACAACCCCTGCGGCACTGAGGCAGCCACATCCATTATAAAATAATTGTCTCTAATAGAAAGTCGCATATCCCTGAGTTACATAGGCTTTCAAACTAGCTGCGGAAGCTAATATTTAATGTACGAGAAGTTTCTAGAACATTGCGTGTGACACAATCCTTTGGCATCACGATCAGTGAAGTCATAGCGAATATGATACTATTAGAAAGTACTTGTGTTCCGGTCCTATCCCTCTGACATAATCCCTGATCGACATTACGTCACCCGTGCGAAAATCTCGACTATCTGAATGATATTCGTGGTAAGGGACTCCCGTAATTTGTATGACTGTTCCTATTTTAACATATTTTAACTCTACTAAATCTTTTATGCGACCACTCGGTTATATAATTAGCTAGCTGTTACCCGTGGTTGCACTTGCGTTAATGTAGATTTTTTCATACATTTCTATGCTTCAAGAACTGTACTTTTTTCTGGATGAAAGGTACTCTATGTCCTTTTCTGTACACCTGACAATGTGTTTGTGAAATTTCGTGATCGGTCGAGTAGTTAAGGTGTGAAACAAACAAGCAAACCCACATTCACATTTATAATATCGTTTTAGGATATCCAGTAAAGATATTATAAATGTGTTTAAATAAATAAATATTAGTCAGAATTGACTGCCTGGATGACGTAGTGGTTTAAGTAGCCGTATCGCCCCTACTACTGCCCATCCCCGCACGATACTAAAAGATGTGTGATCCACAGATATTCGTTGTTTGAACGATTGTAAAGAACGTTTGTACGATACAGCAGTTATTTATAGTGAGAGTGTATTTATAGAAATATATATGATAAAAACCAGTAATCCCTGTATAAATTTTCCCACTTCTCTCCCATTGTTTCACGAAAAGAAAGGTAGTCATTACGAATTTTCACTTGCAAACATTCTGACAGTTAACATAACACATCACTTCACTTATCACATCTCCGAAAAAATACGGAGTTCTATTAGATGAGGATGTTACCTTACGACGTTTTCCTTCACTGTTAAAGCAACCGATAATTAAATTAGTATAAGTATAGAAACACTTCGATTCAAAACTAGTTGAACTTCAAAAATTCGGACAACACCGCCAAATGACGACGAATTCAATACAACATATCTGTCTTTTACATTTGATCTTTTGGTATGTAAAGACGATGGCAACCATTTGTGTCTCCAACGACCTCCGTGTCACGTCCACCCTGTTACTCATATCCTGTGCGACAGATGTCTCCATAAATATTTGTATAATTACCACATTAAACCATCATCTGGAAAATTCTAGTATAAAAACTATTACATAATTGGAATCCCAACTAGTCTGCGAATCCTTGTAATCCATACCCATTTGCACGGCGCGGCGGACCGGTCGGCTATCTAGATCAGCATCGACATAGCCACTCACTTGCCCTTTGACTTTACGCATCGTGATATAAATGGAAGCTTTGTGGGATGAAAGTACAGCGATTTTAGAGAAGCCTTTCAAGTATAATATAAGTGATTTTCCAGAAAGTACTCTTCTTCTGTTCTAATATACTGACTATGCTATGCCCGATATGGTCCATAATTTATTATGGAAAGCAATTAGATTTGAGTTATGAGTAAATACTTGAAACTATGACATCGGGTGGCTACGTAGATATGTAGCGACCCCTTGATAACTACAGCAAAAGTTTTGATAGAAATATATATCACCATGCAGTAAAAATGTTTCTAATGGGTTGTTGCCCAGTTTACAGAGATTTTTTACAGAAGATTAAAATCCTAGTTTTAGTTCTACTAATATTATCAACTAGTTTTTACGTTCGTACGTGTGAAATTTGGAAGTAGCTACCTATCTATAATTTTCTATCTTAAGACACTACTTCTAGGCGGGCTATCAAAATGATACATGCAGCTGATTTTAAGTTAGACCTCCAGTATTGCATGCGGTTTTAACAGTTGTATAACTGTTAAAACCGCATGCAATTTTGTGATGTAGTTTTGGCGTGATGAAAATAGTGTAGAAATAATTGTTTCGGCTTTTACTGCTTAAGAGCTGGGTCTCTATTAGTAGAGACCCCTTACATGAATTCCGTGGGATTCATGAGGGTGAACCTGTAGGTAGCAAGAACTAGAATAAACAAACACTTGAATTCAATGCCTTTATGTTGCCAGAACAACGAACCTTAAAAGGTCAGTGTGGCAATACCCTTCATATCGACAGTTCAGATATTATTATATCGCCGCAGGGGCCATCTGTAACAGAATAGCGAAACTACTGTATTTTTATTGAGTATGTAATTATAAAAAATCGTGTATTTCGGTACAAACTTCGTGGAAAGCGACCGTTTTTTTTTTAATCTGTTATATTGGGATACGTTCTATACGTATTTATACATATGATAGAAAAGACCATGGTATGTAAAATCTAAATGGACCGGTTACGAATGCCGTGAGCATTCTATTTAAATGTTTTAAGAGGAAATGCGGGCATCAATTCATTTCTAAAAAGGTTTTTCTAAGATCTATTGCTATCGCATTAGGCCCGAACAAAATGTCAATGTGCAACAGAGATAGTCGCTGCTCAGAATGATTATAATCACTAAAGTAATCCCTTCAGTTTCTTTCTTCAATTCTAAACCGATATTAATGTATTTAAAACGATTTAGATTGGTACAATCGACTGCATAACATATTCATCAACATTTGGCTTCACCGGCTTGGTGACTGCATTGATGGCTTAGTGATATAAGTGATCGCCACTGCCCTACGCCCAGTATTGGTATGGAATCCCCACGGAACAAAAGTGTATGTGATCTAAAAACTATCATGTTGAGTCGAAGTTGTTCTTTGTCTTTATTCTTTGAATATTTGTACATTCTGCCGCGATATGGGATTATTCCTAGTTGGCTCTTTTACTAAAGAGTTTTCTTAGTATTACCTACTTCGCTGGATCAGCAACCCAAAGTGGATCCTGGAGATTAATGTACGTCATTCCTTTCTCATTTTGTGCCAAGCTAGTCCAATGAGGCACATTCATCTCTCTAAGATCGTTGGCTATTTACTCTTTCCAGCGGTATCTTAGGTGACCCACCGGACGACGCTAGGTAGGTTGCACGAGATATGCTCTTTTGGCAGCAAATATTACTGCACTAAACAAATGAATCGATTATAGTAGTATTCTGTCATGAACTGAATTACCAAACGAATTTCTGTTATAATATACTAGTTTGGCCGCGGCTTCGCTCGCGTTAATTTAGAATTCAATTCGGGTTGTACTCTGCTTGTAATATTATAATTCAATCATGATTCGAAAGACAGGTGGCGCCATCTATTATCATAAGAACGTTATTGTTGTTTTTCTCGGGAACAAATATTTTTTCGGGATGAAAGGTAGCCTATGTCCGTTTCTGTACACCTGTCAACATATACTACCGTCCAAAAGTTTGGAATCACCCTAATTTTCGTCGACAGAAAAACTATACCGCAATAAATCCATCAAAAAACGTATTGTTATTGGTGATTAGTATTTTTACGACCGTACTAACAATAACATTTAACAAAAACACTAATTTCTTATCAACTGTCCATTGTTTTCAAAAAAGAGCGACACACGTGTTTTATGACCACTCAAGTAGGGACACCGCCGTTTGAAGATTTCTTAGAATTGGCGCTTTTAAGCATTGTTGTAGTAATGAGTAGTGTCTAATCTTTGGAGTATGGGTGTATTATTGCAAAAATTATCAGTTTAGAGTTCAGTATGATTTGTGACGTTCATGTGATAGTTACAAAAGTTCGCAAGCTCATAAAATGGCAAAAAGGAAACAGATTTCGCTTGAACAGCGGAGTGCTATCTGTACTTTGAGCGAAGAAGGCTATTCTATGCGCCAAATCGCAGAAAAGGTCGGTGTTTCATACAAAGGTGTACATTATACTCTTGTACGAAAAAAGGCTTCTGGAGGAAATCAAGACCGGAAGAGATCTGGACGTCCCAAATCTACGAAAAAGCAGGAAGATAACTACGTTGTGACGTTATCGAAACGAAATCGACGTTTAACTGCGCCTCAAATTGCCGCTACTTTAAATGAAAGCCGAGAAAAGCCAGTTTCAATAAAAACTGTAAAAAGGCGTTTGCTAGCTGCTGGTCTAAGAGGATGTGTAGCAGCCAAAAAATCCAGATTGACTAGTGTTCATAAAAGAAAAAGACTGGAGTGGGCCAAAACACATAAAAACTGGACAGTAAAAGACTGGAAAAAAGTCCTTTGGACGGATGAGTCCAAATTTCAAATTTTTGGATCTAATAGACGAGTTTTTGTGCGCCGATCAAAAGAGGAGCAGGCTTTAGAAGCGTGTACTGTGCAGACTGTTAAGCACGGCGATGGTAGTGTGATGGTTTGGGGATGCTTTGGTAATAATAAACCCGGCCATCTGATCAAAATCACCGGGAAACTGAATAAAGAAGGCTATCTGAAAATACTTGAAGAAAATGCCATTCCCTCTGGAATTAATGTGATCGGTCGAAATTTTGTTTTTCAACAAGATAATGATCCTAAGCATTCATCCAAATTATGCCAGGAGTTCTTAGAGCCAAAACGAAGTGAAAAAGTTTTGCTAATTATGAAGTGGCCCTCACAATCGCCAGATTTGTCTCCGATTGAATTAGTATGGGATGAACTGGATAGAAAAGTGAAGAACCGGTGTCCATCGAACTCAGAACAGTTGTGGGAATATATACAGAGCGAATGGAAGTCACTGGACTCCGAATACTTCAATAAATTATTCAAAAGAATGAGTAAAATTTGTGAACAAGTAATTAAGAATAAGGGTGGCCATTTTGACGAAGCCAATATTTAACAAAGACTGTATATTTTTGTTCTTATTTGTACTGATTATATTTAACTGAATGCTAATCTAAAGTTTGATTAAGATTTAAGTGTGATAAAGTATACTTTACACATATTATAGTCGTTTTAATTAAAATTACCCTAGTGATTCCAAACTTTTGGACGGTAGTGTATATGCAAAATTTCAGGATGATCGGTTCAGTGGTTTAGGCGTGAAAAGGTAACAAACAAACAAACGAACTCATTTTCGCTTTTATAATATTAGTTAGGATTAGCATAACCCTATATTAACTGACTAAACTGACTCAATGCTGGGCACGACCCTCTATTCAGTGTGTGACCCTTCTCACACCCATAGTCCACCACGCTGACCCAGGGGTTGGCAGACTTCACAAACCTTGGAAAACTTGTATGGAGAACTTAAAAAAACCTTTAAAACTTTTGTTTTCCTTTGTCCTTAAAGCTAGCGAGAATTAACTAGTGAATACACATATAACTACGAAAAGTCGTAAATGCACACCTTGGTGAACTCGAGACCTCAGCGTGACAGTCTAACGGTCTCACTAGGCTGTCACTGTTATTCCTGTTAATGAAACATAAATGTATGAATTCCGCGAGTCTTTCCCTACTTGGACCGCAGTGCGCAGTGACAGCGCTACGATTACGCATTCGCACTCGTGAATGCGAGAATCAGATGCGCGGGCGCTTCTTGACCATTTTAGGTGAACGCTTAAGCTAAGGGCATACTTGCGCAACCACGAGTAGCTTTGTTTGTGAAAGGCTATGGTTTCTTCATTACGCGTGTGAAGTTTGATTGGGTTTGCAACAGATTGTATTGATTGGGGTTTACCATGTAACATTAAAATGGAACTGTTTAAATCACGTCACTTGTGAATCAGTGTAACTGCTTGCGCAAGTAATGAATATTAATCTTCCATACAAATGTATTTCAGTAAATAATCTGAATAGTTTTTTGTATGCTTGCTAATTATTATTAATGCGAATGGGTGTTTGTAGGTTTGTAATTTTACGTAGCATAGAAGGAAGGAATCGAAGAATGTCTCGGTAAACAGGAGCGAAGACGTGACTTTAATTTAATAAGCTAGTTAATTTATTGTATTATATTTCTTAGTTGCCATCTTAGGAATATAAACATGAATAAAAGTACATCCTGGAACACTACGGTAGGCGGCATTTAGGCGTTGCGATCGTTGTAAAAAGAGCCGGAGTGCTATCCCATTGGTTCATTAGCTGGTAGCACTGCGTCTCTATAAGTAGCACCATAGAAAGACAACTACGCTAACTTTGAGTAGAGAAGTCGATTTGCGCTGCAAAATTTCTGGACCTGTGACTTATCACATCCGTAACGATACTAAAAAACAACATAATATGTAACTTCATTTTTCTGTTACACATTGTGTAAAGCATCATCAAATCAATTGACCTAAATATTTTTATTATTACGATTTTATTCGAAGTGAGCAAGCTCATATATATTTTATTGTATTGTACAATTTCAACATTTTGTCGGTAGCGACAGGTCTTTAATGCGCCGATCACGATCATAAGACGGTTGCCTAAATCGATGTGCACGACTTCATAATATAAATAAATTTATTAATGCATATATTAATGGAAAGTATGTTTTATCTATTTGTATTCTAAAGGCTATATATAGACTTATGGCTGTATATCTTTAAGGTTAAGAATTGTATTACACCACCATTTCACTTGCTAAAGAAAGAAATTTGCCTCGTATAGAGAGCGTTGCATTGCCTGAACTTGCGGATAACGGATATTTAGCCGAACCCGGATAGACTACATATAATAATAATAATATAATATAATTTCAAGGGCACAACTACGGGGAAACCCGCTCCGGGTCTCCGTTTTCACGAGACCCGTGATGGTGAAACCGGCGCCGCACCGCTCGACACCCCTAGCCGCTCGCACCGGTGTTGCCCTCTGCTGCTGGCTTGTATGCCTATCGTGGCTATTCAGGGGGCCCATTTAGTGAGTTGGCGAGTCACCGTCTGTCCATTCGATTGATGCTATTAGAGTATTCAGGACAGACGCCGTTTTATCATCCATAGTTACCAATATACCAGCCCATCAAACACCCATACCCATAGCCCATATATTAGAATCCATACGTAGCAATAGTCCTACGCCTGCTGCGGCTAGTGCCGCTGTAGGTGTTCCATCCCACCTTTGATTAAAACTCTCGAAGGGCCTCTTCACGTTGGACCCATGTCTCCGTGTAGGCCTCCCAAAGGGCCGGGTATTTTCCTAACGTATTAGGAATATACCCGTGAAAGAGAAACATATAATATAATAATAATATTCTACCACATTCACACAACACCATCTAGCCCAAACTAAGCAGACCTGGTACTATGGGTACTAGACAATGGATAAACATTAAAAAAAAATTTATTTAAATACGTACATATTATACATAGAAACACCCAGACCAAGACAAACATCCATGTTCATGCACACAAATGTTTGACTTGTGCGGGAATCGAACCCACGACCTCAGGCTTGGCAGTCGGTTACACTAACCACCACGCCATCTACACTAGAATGGTGATGCAGGGTAATATATATAAAATTCTTTAGTACTTGCTCATAAATTACACGTTGCAAGTAGCCTTCTAGTTACTAGATCAACAGTAATTCTGGCTACATTCGCAAGATAATAAAATAATTTGCATAATATATTTTAAAGGTTTGTTCTCAATATAAATATCAGCCCTGTATTAAACTGTCCCACTGCTGGGCACGGGCCTCTTCTCAGTGTGAAAAGGCTATAGTCCACCACGCTGGCCTAATGCGGATTGGCAGACTTCACATATCTTCGAGAACATTATGAAGAGCTCTCAGACATGCAGGTTTCCTCACGATGGTTTTCTTCACCGTTAAAGCAAGCGATAATTAATTATTTATTAAGCATATAACTTCGAAAAGTTAGAGATGCGTGCCTTGGGTTCGAACCCGAGACCTCTGTATGGCAGTCCAACGATTTCCCACTAGGCTATCGCTGCTATTCCATCTTAATATATTTACCTACTATATCTTAATAACGATAGCTCAATTGATAACATA
Source organism: Catocala sponsa (assembly GCA_963564715.1). Lineage (NCBI taxonomy): Eukaryota > Metazoa > Arthropoda > Insecta > Lepidoptera > Erebidae > Catocala > Catocala sponsa. Next base: position 7,525,528 of record OY751336.1, read on the forward strand.
GGTATTACGATCGGGACCGGGTCGTAGGTTTCATTCCCACTTATTACACTACTACTTATACATACACACACACACACACACACACACATAGACACACCTAACTCACAAACAAGATAATTAATACATACATTTCTATATACGTAAATTAATTTTAACTTAGTCTGTGTTTATTTTGATTTTCTTACATGTTTTGAAGTTCATTATATATTTTTCTTTTTATGTCTATGTCTACTGTTGAATACAATTTTTCACTGTTCTTAGAGTACGACTTTTCCGTGGAATGCAAGCCTAGTTATCCATAACACAGGTTTTTACCTAGCTTGGAAACCAGTCTCCCAATACCTTTTATTGACAACATTGTACTTTTGTGTTTAATTGTGATATGGGAGAAAAATAAATTATATTATTATTACACCCTCGTTGTGACCTAGCAGATGCAAGTGACTTAAATAACACATCTGAAGAAGAATATTCAGACGTGTTTATTTAGGTCACTTAAAGATTCAAAAATGTTGTGTCTAAACTGAATATAACATATATTTTTGTCAGTATTTCAACTCTCATGAGTCATAATATTAAGAAGTAGAATATAATATGTATCAATATACTGTTATATAAGAACGTTGTGGAATGAACAAAGACATACTTAAATAGAAATGAGAAAAATGCTTGTGGAAAGATAGAAAGTATTATTCAAGAATATCCATGGTAAATGTGAATCGGGAAGTCAAAAGGAGAAGCCCTGAGCGAATGATTCAAAAGATTTTGGCGAAATAAAATAAATTTCTTAACCTGACCTTGCTCCAGATCTATTGGATTCGAAAAGTGTGTACAAAGGGTTCGGAATAATGACAGAAAACGATGAAAGACAATTAATGTATGGCAATTCGTAGTATCTGCCTATCTATGCAAACAGGGTAAATCTATTTAAGAAGGTATATTGTACTAATAGTCTCAGAAGAAACTGCTACTGATAAATCACTTTGTACAGCCGGTTCGTTACCATAACATTCAAATTAATCTTGCCACTGTTATTCATTAACATCACATTAAAATTCATTCAATACGTAAATAAAGCGAGAATGATTTTGTCGATATTACGTGTGGTATATTATTGTGTGTTATGCAAGAAGATTTCTAAAGGGAAAGATGTTTGTTAATAAAAATGTGAAATTGTTCGTGTAATGTCGAATCTGTCGTACGAACGAAAGCCTTTCGTGGTGTGACGTAATCACACAAGTGGTACGGATTTCCCTCGATACTAGTGTCACCATGATATGCGATTCGTATAGGAGTTCTTGAAATTGCAGATTTTGGATAGTACTATATATAACGCTGTGGACTTCTCGTTCTTTCAAATGCACTTATCTGGACAGATCGAGTGTTTTCTTTCGATTATTTTCGGTCCCAGTAGCAGGGTAAGATGTGAGATTTCGGTTAGGGTTACTAATTAAGAACCCATATAAACTATAATTATATACCCATTAAATCTGCCAACGGTCATCGTTATACGTATATTATGTCCTAGTACTATCTTTAAAGGTAGAGGTCAGTTATAGAGGTCACGGCCAACTCTGTTGCGAACACAAAATAAATAATTATCATAATTACCTCTCAAACCCCGCGCCCCGCGCCGCCCGGGCACTCAAGGACACTTGAGCGGTAGTCGAGTGGGTCGGCAGATGTTTATAATTTAGAACGCAAAGTTATGATAACAAAGCTTGTGTTTCTTAGAAGTATACATTGTAAGCTACGATAAGTGTTATGAATCATCGCATTTACGTGTATATTTTAGTTTATACATCTGGTTAAAGTAACCGAATTGGAAATATGAGATGATATTATTATATCTTTATTATATAGATTAATTGATTTGTCTAATAAGATGTTTTACTTTTTCTATTTCCTAGTTAAATACTCTTTATAGGTAAAAAAAAAGTATTTATAATGTCTGTGAGAAAAAAATAAGATATTAGCATTTGAAAGTGCGTGACGAGTACATTTTAGAGCGAGAAGAAAGTAAATATTGAAAAAATTGTAAAAAAAATTCTGACGTAGCCTTGTGCGTGTTTTTTACATATTTTATAGAAATACTAATAAATAACACTATCATAGTGATTAAAACCTGAAATACGATATAATAAAATAATAAAAAAATAAAATATCAAAAAAGGCGGGAAATCTGAGAAATGGTAATAGGTTATTTTGGGCTTCAGTTTGTTATACAACAATAACAATAGTCACAATTGTTTTTATTGAGTCTAAAAATAGAAAGAATAAGCATTCCAATAATGTATTATACTTACATACTTGCCCTATAAAAACTACAGATAACAGCGGAACAAATAACATAGACGTCCCGTTACGTCACGTGACGTCACGTGACATGACAAAAAAAATATTTAGAAAAATATTATTCAGTTGATAAATATTAATTCGAAAAGCTGGGTTCATTCTGAGAACATTGATATGCAACACAATATTTTAAATACAGGCCTTATAATAAAAAAACGGCAAACAAAAAAGTCCCAACGCTTCGACCCCATATAGCGTCACCGGGGTTTGAGAGGTTAATATAGTAGTACATTACGAACTTGTAAACAAATCTAACTTTGTACCCCTTTTTACGAAAATTGCGCGGAAGGAGGTGTATGAAATTGGGCACAGTTAAAGTTTATATGGTGACGGAGTGGCGAATCCTAATATTTATATAAAATATGCATTAGAAATACATTAAATTAATGAAAAAATACAACACGCACACAACCATGCATTTGACACATGCAGTCGAATCGCGGTCGTAGTATTTCGGCATTCTTCGCCTGATGTAGTACTATTCTTCGTAACTATGGTTACAACTTACATTTATTATCATAATTACTTGAATAGTGTAATGGTCAATATAGCACAAACTTGCTCTACGTAGGCTGAATACAATGTTCTGAACTTTCACTTTAACTAAATCACTTGGGCGAATATACCCTTGTTTCTGGCTTGGACGACTCTGACTCACAAACAAGCCTGCCAGAACAACGTATATAACAAACGATAATTTTGTTTGGAACGAGCGAAGTTACCAAATGTTATAGAACGTGTTTGTGAATAAATAATTGTATTTTATTGCATGAATGGTGTAATATTTTAATGGGTACTTTGCCACTCCTGATGCTTTGAACATTTTTTATTTTTTTATATTTTTTATTGCCGTTGATGGCAGACGAGCAAGTGGCCCACCTGATGGAAAATAGTAACCGCTGCTCATGGACTTCAGCAATGTCAGGACACAGCAAAGCCGCTGAAAGAAGAACTCTCTTTAAGCCTCGTTTGAAGAAGGAAATATCATAGCGCTCGGGAAACACCGAGGCAGGCAGTTCATTCCAGAGGTTGCACGTACGTGGGAGAACTGTCTAAGTATCTAGCTGTGCCATGTCTTGTTGATGTGGGTGTTCTTTACGTCAGATCCTTGAACTTTTTCAGAACTAAGGGAACTGCTGGTGCTGAGGGCAATGGCGTTTTAATTCCTTTATAATTAAAGATTTTTCGTTTTACATTGTAAAATAGCAAAACGGTAAGCAAGAAAATATATAATATGATATTCATATCCAACTAGATTTTGCCTGCGGCTTTGATCGCATAAATGTAGGTTATGTCAATTTTCTATCCCTCAGGAACAAAACGAACTTTTTTCTGACTGAAAGGTATGTGTGTGTATATGTGTATCCCCATGTCCTTTTCTGTTACCCTAACAAGGTGTACCTATGCGAAATTTCATAATGATCGGTCGGGTAGTTAAGGCGTTAAACCATAACAATCAAACTAACTTACATTCGCATTTATAGTATTAGTTAGGATTTAATTATGACTAAATTTTGTCCGTGTCTTAAAATCCTAACTCTGTTCAACCAAGTTTCGTAAGGTAGAAGCGAAGATGTCATGCATAGTAAGATTATTGTAAATGATGTCGTGAACACATGGGAGGTGGAGAGCAAAATCTGATACAAAATAAAAGTATGTCATTTTATCTACAATATAAATTTTAAGGGTTACTGTGGGTAAATATAATACAAAAGAAAATTAAGCGACTTAGAATCCGGTTATTACCAAGTATTACGGTAATAGCCGAACCGGTTTCAAACGAAAGAGATAGTTATTGTTCGTTGTGTGCGTGTTCGGAACTCTTTGCTTATGACTCATGATGTGCCAGTTACGTCACCGATTGCCTATTATTTTTAATTGTATGTTGTATGAATGAAATAAAGCTGTTGTTTTTTTATTACGACATACGTGGGAATATGTAAGATTCAAAAGGATTGATCTGGGTCAACATTAATTGTTTTACTCGTGTTTTTTACTTGTTCTAGTTTTAAATCAACTTACTGATATATGTATAAGCATGAATATGCTCGACTGCGTGGCTCGAGATCCTTGGTTCAGATACACGATCCGGCAATGTTAATATTCAACTGTCTCTGCTCTCTGTTAATCTGTGATATCGGTCGAGTTGTTAAATTAAGTGGTAGTAATAGCAGCTTAAGGGTCAGTTAAGTTAGTACTTTACTGACCTTTAAGCTACTACACCCTTTAAAGTAGTACCAGGTTAGTACACTGGCTTTAGAGGTCTCCAAAAAATATTTAGTAAAATTGAAGTTGTCGTAACGAGCAGCGATAGCTTAGTGGGGAGACCAACAGACTGCAATGCAGAGGGTCTCGGGTTCGAACCCACGTCGCGCACCTCTGACTTTCGGAAGTTATATGACTTTTCGAAATTATGTGCGTATTGATTGACAATTATCGCCTGCTCCGTCCCTCGGAGAGCACGTTAAGCCGTTGGTCCCGGTTGCCATGAACATCTATGGCAGTCGTTATTGGGAGAGTGTCGACACAAAAGATCCCACTGGGTCGAAGTGTCGCCGGTCTGCACTGACTGGCCCCCACATAAGATAAGATAAGATGTAGAAGTTGTCAATGGTCACCTTGCTACTGCCACTAAGCTTATTGTTGTGGGCGAATCCACACAGGATAAACAATAGTGGGAGACACAAATGGTTCCTCCAAGTCCAAATGTAGTAGAGCCTCGCTGATATCAGCATGAATGGGCCGGCTCGACCAGGGAAGGACTACTCTTTCACAGAATATCGACGTGAAGTAGCAGTATTTCTACTGTTGTGTTTCGTTCGGTGAGTGAGAGTGCCGGAGGCCCAATCAACCTCTTTCCCCCTTCCCGTTCCTTCTCCTTCCCACTTCCTTTTATTCCTAAAGGGTTGGCAACGCGCAAGTGATGCCTCTGGTGTTGCAGGCGTCCATAGGCTACAGTGACCACTTACCATCAGGCCGTATGTTAGTTTGCCACCATAGTAGTATAGAAAAAAAAATGCATTTTGTGTCCACCACAATACAAGACTTATTCCTAATGCGGGCATTATACCTATTTAAAAAAAGAACTGCTCAGTATTTCAAAAGCTTTCATGCTTTGTTTTTCTAGTCAGTTCCATTAAATGAGTAAAAGGATAATACTCAACCCATGGTCACAATACTCTCGACATATCGTTTTTGTTCGGAGCATATCATTTGTTGTCATTACTTGCCTTCTCAAAGGTAGACTCTCGTTGAACTTATCATTACTTATCTCGTTGAATTTAAACGAACACTTGAACCATTACGTTTTCTTTTATAATCTGTAATGGAAAATCCAGGCTTAACGGAGTGCGTAAGAGGTCAGGTTTCTTTGGTCTTAATTGATAAAGATTCTGTTTTGTGTGCCAGTATTATGTTCAGTTTTGCTTTTAATTCGATATTTAAACACCGAATTGATATATAACTGGTGTTGCAGTCGAAAGGTCTGTGTTAGATTCTAAAGTTGGACAAATTGTTATTAGGTTTTACTTAGGTGATTTGACGTAGCAGTACTGAGTCTCGTAACGTGTTTGATAGACGGCCATAGCTTATCTACTAATACGTCGGACTTTAATGTAGCTGGTGCAATTAGAGTATAAAACTGTTGCGGCAATAAGGATGTGTAAAACATCGGTGTATTTACTCATAGCCTATCACTGCGGAAATAAAGAGATGTAAATTACCGAAGTATTTCCTTTCCATTTAGCTATTGAGAGGACAATACTGCCGTCATAAGGGAAAAAGATGAACCTAAATTTTTACCTATTTGAAATCAGTAAAAAGAGGCGCATCTGCCAGTGTTTTTTATAGATACGTCTTTTTTCCTTATGATGGCAGAATACATTTTTCGTAAATATCCATTTAATTGGCTGTAAACTATAAGCTGGTAAAAGTAACTTCCTTATGAAAATTCCACCTAATGTGATTGGTGTTGAAAACAGTACAAAACACCGGTCTGGATCGAATCCAATTTTGAGTGCTCATTTTCCTTTGATAACGTAACAATATTGAAACAAAGTAAGTGCGTCCGTGCCGCGACTAATTTAAGGGGAAGAGTTCGCCGTTGCCAGTCTAACGGTGCTGCGCTTTAAATATGCTGAATAAGGTTGTCCTATGAATAAGCTTGCACGAGGAATTACTACCCTCCTACAGAAAACTTGCTGGTAGTCACATTATTGCGTTTTGCTTCTGAGTAAGATTTTTAAAGGCCTGCCTTTCCTCTGGATTTACTTTTATCCTATTACTAGATATTGCCGCGGTTTCACCCGCGTTTATCGTTATTGCGCCGCGTGATGTTATATAGACTATAGCCTTCCTTGATAAATAGGCTACCCAACACTAAAAGAATTTTTCAAATCGAACCAGTAGTTCCTGAGATTAGCGCGTTCAAACAAACAAACTCTTCAGCTTTGTAATATTAGTATCGATAAGGGTGTCGTTCACAAAAAGGCATACCGGTGAGTTATGCCCGTCTTTTGGCACATGGTACGTAACTTGCCACAAATAACAATTTATAATTTGATCCACATACGTCTATACGCAACTACAGCATGTAATATAATATTATGTGTTAAAGGCAGACACGTGGAACATGTAATGTGATTACGATATTACCCGCAAAACCGTCTCTAATAAACACTAATGACAGCTTCCAGTCTACCATGGCACATATCAATTTAAACATTGCGTAGCGCACGGCTAGTTTGCACATTATGGCAATAAGGCCCCATTTGGTATGATCTTCCATTAGGTATGCAGGCTTGTCTGCCTACCAATAGGTATTTTTGTGAATGACATCTCTCGCACGAGGTATAAAGCCTGTGTCGCGGGGAAGCTTGCAAATGTTTAACAACGGACACAAAAATCATCCATATTCGAAACAAAAATTTGTGGATTACACAAATTTTTGTCCCGTGTAGGGATCGAACCCATAATACTCGGTGCGGCAGGAGTGTCGAGAAGACCATTTAGAGTCAGTGCAGTAGGTATATCTTAATCGGTAGGTTCACACACCGTTTATGCTAGGTTCACAGTAGCGCCTCCATGAAAAATATTTAATATGGCATTTGAAACCAATAGCAATAAAAATTGCGCTGTATTTGAAACCACTCATCCCTGGCCGGCTTTCGGCTATTCGACTGTCAGAAACATTAAAAAGCTGAAGCTGACCACGATAGATATTGACTACGGATTTCTATTTGTTACTGTTTTAAATTTTTTTTGTTTCATTGCCTTATTCGTGTTTAAGCACTATTAGGAAAATATTTCGAATTTCTGATTCCTCACCCAAATATTGATCAACTAGTAGGTAACAACTAGTTGATCAATATTTGGGTGAGGACCAATTTCTTACAAATTACAATTCTAAAGCAAATCAAATAATTTTAAAATTATAATGATTTGAATTTTAATTGATTTTATCACACGTGGTTAGTTTAGGATAATCCTAACCTGACATCGTCAGATTATCTGACCTGATCTGCTATTTGAGACTTATCTATTAATACTTTCTATTCTATCTGAAATAGTTTAATTCATCAGGCACCGGCTGAGGACATAAAACGTGAACGCCATTTTCGAAAGCCGAATATAGTCTTAAAACGGACAGTTTCGAAAATCGGTTAACCCATCAAAAGCGCAAAAGATCATATGCGCAATACGCATGACCTAAAATCGACAACAGAATATTACAATCTAGATTACTTCGACAAAGAAGACAATATGCCTTAAGACTTAACATAAATTGTCAATTTAGTTGCCCGCGTCCACTTAAGTACTGGTTTACGTGACTTAATATAGGCTTCGCTTTCTTTATGACTAAGCCTTTACGTCAGCCCCAGGTTATTGAAATGCTCTTACCAATAAGGATATGTCTTGTTAGGACCATTTCTAATATATTTGTATGAAAATGGTATTTGTATGGATATTGTTTGAGGAAGTAACTTACTACCGGGTTTGTTTCTAATGGAGTTTGTTTAGGATATGGATATTTAAGAGAATTCAAACTTTAGCATGTAAATCGACTGCCTTGCTGCTTCTGTGACATAGTTGGCTGATGTTGGTGACCGACCGTCTCGATTGTGATTTTTTGGTCGAAGAGAGTATTATGACAATTCCCAGTAGCAGTAATTTGCTCGGTAGATGACAGTAGAATCGAAGCTATAGCATTAAGACAAGAAAAATGATAGCAAACACGACACTATGGCAAAAAAAAATTTTTGTCTATATACACACATCGAAATAATTTGAGTGCGATATGACCCCGTCTGTCCTAGTTTTGCTGCTTAGCATAAAAAATATATAATAGTAAATAAATAAATAAAACTGTCTGGATTAGGCAGCGTCGTAAAATTGCTCAGCAACTTATCAACTTGAATTTAATCGAAATTAACAATAATTTTGAGTAATCAAATCTCTTTCTGCCTTAACGATAAATTGATAAATCTGAGATTACTCTCAGACGAACAAAAAATGCATTGTGTTCGCGTCAATCTGTTAGCATTCGAGGGGTTAATACACATACATTAACACAAGCTATACATATAAGGTATACTATTAGCATAACATAATGTGGTTGTCGGGCCGTCTAACCTGTTGAAATCGATGCCGTCACTGACACACAGTAACTGATGCTCACCGAGTGAGACATTATGGCCGTGTATTCCTTAGACAGTTCATCATATTGATGTACGGTTAGCTATTAATTGAAGATAGTTTATGTCTAGTTTGATTTATTAATACGTAATTAATATTTACACAGCAGCGATAGCCTAGTAGGAAACCGTTCGACTGCCACGCAGCGGTTTCGAGTTTGATCCCAAGGCGTGCATCTCTGACTTTTCGAAGTTAAGTTATAACTTGTTTTAACGGTGAAGGAAAACATCGTAAGGAAACCTGCATGTCTAAGAATTCTCAATAATGTTCTTAAAGATATGTGAAGTCTGCCAACCCGCACTGGGCCAGCGTGGTGAACTATGGCCTAACCCTTCCCACTGATAAGAGGCCCGTGCCCAGCAGTGGGACAGTTTAATACAGGGCTGATATTATTATTATTATTATATATTACTGTTTACATGTGTGTATATCTGTATGCTCACACATACTTAATATTGTATTATAAATACTCTCATCATTATCAAATAAATAAGCATTCTGAACACGCAATCGTAGTTTTCACTACATTGGTGACCCCGAATAGCTCGCACAATTTTTTGTGATCCATAATTAGTTTTCTCGAGTTTATGTGTTCTTTGTGTCCGTTGTTTCAATGGTTTTAAAGTCCCCTGCGATACAGTAAATAGTAAGTGAAGGAGTTACCTTCATTAGGTACATATTATAAAACAAAGTCTCCCGCTGTGTCTCTCTGATAAACTCAAAAACTACTGAACGGATTTTCATGCGGTTTTCACCAATACACAGAGTGATTCATGAGGAAGGTTTAAGTATATAATTTGTAAAGGTTTGGTACTAGCCGTGCGAAGCTGGGGCGGGTAACTAGTTTAAAATATAAATGATTTGGTATGTTACATATTGAATTCAAACTACTTTATACGGATATTGTCGCGGTTTATTTATTAAACATATGGATTTACAGTAGCAGAAATATCATTCTTGCCTTGTAGACCCTTAAAAAGAGGAGTTGGTTCGAATTAGAGAGATCCCTTATTGACAACATAGCGTTTCCTTAAGGAGCCTTTTGAGCAGCGATAGCTCAGTGGGGAGACCAACAGACTGCAATGCAGAGGGTCTCAGGTTCGAACCCACATCGCGCACCTCTGACTTTCGGAAGTTAAGTATATGACTTTTCGAAATTATGTGCGTATTGCTTGCCAATTATCGCCTGCTCCGTGCCTCGGAGAGCACGTTAAGCGGTTGGTCCCGGCTGCCAAGAACATCTATGGCAGTCGTTATTGAGAGAGTGTCGACACAAAAGATCCCACTGGGTCGAAGTATCGCCGGTCTGCACTGACTGGCCCCCACATAAGATAAGATAAAGGAGTCTGGCAGCCCATGATAAGGACACAATAGTTGTTTGACTACGGTTTTTATAGGAGGTACTACCCTTAAAAATTTGCCTAACTCCAGAATGGAACATATTTCCGGCATGCTTATAATTCACTTACGTAACTGAATTTTCTATACAATCAAGAAATAATACGATTACAGGTATAAATTATAGCCATTATTTTATTATTGACGTTTCAGTATTAAAGTAATTTTACATTTGAGATGCATGTAATCTAAAAACTATTATAGAAGACGGTAGTCTATATTTTACTTAAGATTAATGTTGATGTCATTCAAAGTGAGGTTCAAACATTTAATCTATACATATAATAAATCTGTAGAAGTGTAAATTCTGTACATTGAAAATATTAAAACAATAAATAGCAGGGAGTGTTACTAGATCGAAACTGAACTCAAAAATAAGATTAAAAAAATGTTTGTCTGTCTGTTTGTTCAAGCATCACGCAAAAACTACCAGTTCGATTACGATGAAACTTCGTATTATTATACTTTAATATCCTGGGCACCACACTGGGTACTTTTTATCCCGGAAAAGTATATAATATACAATAAAAAACAAACTTAATTTTGCGGTTCAATCCCTAGACACGGTTACTGTACCAACCGCAAATAATAAGTTTGTCGCCCTTTACGTCACCCGCAGTTCACTAACGTTGCGCTGCAAATGTAGGGCCGAAGGTCGAATTTGGCTTGAACCGTTCGCGGCACTAGCGTGGCGCGCGACGCCACGGATCGCAAGCCTATATAAGGACGGTGTCTCCGACGGGTTGGGAGCCTACTGCGCTCACCCACAGTCCGCGTAAAGTTGCAAAGGCCATCTAAGGTCAACAATTAGCACACACACAAAAAATAAAAAGGCGCGCGCTCCATAAATTTTTTGACTGTTGATGCGGACGGACGTGTCGAGTGTTCGTTCTTATTGACATTTTATAAAATCACGAGCGAAGCCGCGGGCAAAAGCTAGTCATAAATATGCGTCTGTGGCGCCGCGGTATTGAATAAGAAAGAAAGAAAGAAAACATTCTTAATTGTCACAAAGACTTAATAATAACTACATAGATTATTATAATAAAGTTGTAAAATTAAAAACACAATTAAATAAGTAGTGTTCAAAGACTACATTAAATAATGACATAAGTACAAGATGAAAAGGGGAAGACCTTATGTATCTTTATCCAACATGTGAGTGAAAAGTGGGAGTCAAATCATATCAAAAGGCTTAAAAGACACTTGAAGAAAGATATGTGGTTTGTACCTACTCCACTGATAGACTACGCTCTTAAATAAAAGAAGAAATATAAGCAATTTATAGAAATACATACATACATACATAGATTCACGCCTGTTTCCCAGAGGGGTAGGCAGAGACTACGGATTTCCATTTGCTACGATCCTGACACACTTCTCTGGCTTTATTCACTTTCATCACATTCCTCATACACGCCCGTCGGTTCAAGGAGCTCTTAACCTGGCCTTTGTCCAGAACGCCTCCGATCTGATCGAGAAAAGTTCTCCTAGGTTTTCCTCTTGCGACTGTTCCATTCACACTAGCCTTATAAACTTTCTTAGTCAGTCTTTACTCGTCCATTCTTTCTACATGTCCAAACCAGCTTAACATACCCTTTTCTATTCTAGTAACTATATCCACTTTCATGCCGCATCTCTTACAGAAATGTCACAATGTAAGAAAGATTGAATTGAGAGTGAGTACGATATTTCGCCGCCTGCGTTTTAAGTGTTTCATCCTAACTCCGTTCTCCTAAACCCGTCAGCACTTCTACTTGGCCTTTACATAACATTCAAAAGTAAAAAGACAGCGTGTGAGAATTCACAATTAAAACTATATAAAACATAATTAATTTCCTTAATTTTGTACTGTTTAATTTGTATAGCGGAAAATAGTAGCGTATCACGTGGAAATCCGGTTCAAACAATGAGCGCATGCGACGCGATGCGCCTGCACCAGCAGCCATTGTTGATATTGTCAATGGCAACATTCTTTTTTTCTTTTAACAATACACAAAGATTAAATATGTGACGTGTAATAAGAACGTTTTGATGGTTATCAATTAATTACTGGCTTGGTAGCAGAGTTGGAGTGGATGCTCTGCATGAAGTCTCTTGTTCGATTCTCGGGGAGGGAGGGGGAGAGGGCAGTGTTATTAGGTCCCAATGAAAATGGTGCCAGCTCATAGACGTCTACCAGGCATAGTTACAGAGTCCGTGCTGGTACTCAGAATTTCATGATTGAGGCTAATAACACAGGATCCCAGGATATTATGCTTAGCAGTCGCATGCATTACCGTTGTTAGTTGTTTATTGCTAAATTGCCACTGCTCTTAGACCACACGACTGCTTACCATCAGGTGGAGTGTGGTCATTTCGACGACCAAAATAAAAAAAAAAAAAAAAAAATTACTTGTAAATCTAAAATGGATTTGGGTGAAATTTATCAGGCAGATAGACCATTTCCTGGATTAACACTGGATTATTTCCCAGTATGCGATCCCGTGGGATATACGCAGTTAAACCGCGGGCAGAAGCTAGTGTTATAAACTGAAAGTTTCTGATTATGTTTGTACGTTTGTAAGTCAAGTAAACCGCTGAACGGATAGGTGTGTAGGATGCAACTTGGGTAACTAGCTATATTCACTTTTATCTCGATAATGCGTTCACGAGAGACTTAGGTAAGCGAAGCGAGCAGACGCTAGTGCTTTAAAAGTCCTCGAACATCTAGAAATTATGCTCTGAGAACCACATGATTTTTTATCTCGTGTGGGCACCGAACCCACAACACTCAGCGCGGCAGCATTGACAAGGCGACCATTTGAACCACTACGCCATCCGTGATCCGTCCTGTGTTCCAGAAACAAATCAAACCTATAACACTCGGTATGTGAGCTGTGGCAAGGCAACCATTTCGCCATCAATGCAGACATAATATGTATGTCTATAGATTATTTCATTGTATTAGGTAATATTATTTAAATTAAAACACTCGTTTAGAAATAAAAAGGTGAAAGATAGCAAATTGTTGTTTATGATCGGTTTGCTGATAAATTATAATTTATACATTATACAATCATATGCCAAAATAAATAAGTAATTTACATATTTTTAAATATTTGAAATATATACTTGGGTTAAATACATAGACACGCCATTCTATCCTCTAAAGACCAGGTAGAACTGTTTGGAAGCAACAAATTTGAAAATAAGTAAAAACGAAATTGGGGCAGTCTTTGGGGACTGCCGATAGAAGTGAAAACTTTAATCCTTCCACCCAAGAAGTGCTCAATGCGACTATAGAAGGTTTCACTTCAAAAAAAAAGGGCGCGGGTCGGATGCTAGTTCCTGATACTCTCTTAGGGATTTTAAGGGGGTCAAAATTTCGTTATTTTTTCACGTAGGACACACCATTTCTGAGATATTGTTAATATTCTAAAATAATTCAAAAATGGAAAGCGTGGAAGCGTGACGATGACACGAGGTCTATGACTTCTGTTCACCCAAGAAGTGTTCAAAGCGCCTAAAGAAGTTTTCACTTAAAAAAAAATACGAAATATGGAATCCATTTAAAAATTTTTTCAATTGGTAACTCCCACTCTTGCTGTGATTACTGTGTCGCGGAGGACTTGACAAACATTAAAACAACGGACGTAAAAACACCCAGACTGGGTTCAACTAGTCGTGAATCTCACAATTTGTTGTCCAGTGTGGGGATCAAATCCATTACACTCGGCGTTATGGCAGTGTTGAGGCGACCATCTAAACCACTACGCTGTCCATGTAATCCATTAAATAGGATCTGACCCTATTGAAGTACAATAAGCTCATTGCTTCTCTGCAGGCGGTAATAAGGAATTTTCTAACAGCTCAATAACTTTTCGACTGATCCGGAAATCGAATCCAGGACACAATAAGGCGCGATAAGTATACTTTTGATCTAGGACCAATGAGGCAGCCAGCTTATAGAAAATAGTATAACGCATGTATGCAATGTATAACAAATGAAAGTGCACATAATGTTAATTTACAAAAGACTTTATTACATCTATTTATTATACCTTTAATCAAGTCTAACGTATACTCATATATACATACACCATCTGTCCCGCGCAACTTAGTCTGCTTCATATAGGAGAATTTTCCCCGTTTTCGCAACATTTTTCATTGCTGCTCCGCTCCTATTGGTCGTAGCGTGATTTTATATAGCCTATAGCCTTCCTCGATAAATGGCCTACTCAACACTAAAATAATTTTTCAATTCGAACCAGTAGTTCCTGAGATTAGCACGTTCAAACAAACAAACAAACTCTTCAGCTTTATAATATTAGTATAGATATATTACATAGACGCATGTTTGTTTATCCGAAAGGGTAGGCAAAACTGTATTCATTACACACACCAATTAATCAAAAAGGTCAAATTATTAACCAAATTAACATTATTAGCCCGTAAGCTCGACAGCCATTTACAAATTGTTGTTACAAAATAACTAACAAAGTAAACTGAGTCGGCATATGATTAACACAAATTTATATAATTAATTTCATTATACAATTACATCCAAATCTCTGTAAGTGTATGTTAATGACCTCCCGTCTCACTCATTTGCATGAAACTCACATTAACGACACTGCGTTTAATACAAAATGATTTGTTATAAAATCGTTTTATCTTCATAACATTCTAAATTCAAACTCGAAATTTAAAGTTTATTCTAAATTCATATTTGAATATTTCGCCGTTAAAACTAAAAAAGGAACGAAAGGTTCGTTGTTTTGTTGTTTGCAACCAGTATGAAAGTGTAATGTGGGGTCAGAACGAGGTCAGATGCAACTGCAGAGATCTAGTTACGCAAAAGACGTGCATTAAACTAGGGCCAAGTAGAATTTCCTGCTTGCAAAATTTTAGATTTGTAGACAGCTATGTGCACGTATGTCCGCCTACTTTTCGTAATGTATTTGATTTGTTTTTGTAGCATAAATGTTCTGTGTGAATCGATATCAGCGATATCTTAGATGAGGACACGTAGAGGTCTCGAGTCCGATTCCACGGCAAACTCTTCAGACATTTCAAAGTTATAATATGATATGTTTTAAATAGTTGGCTGTTGTTTGCTTTAACCGTGAGTGAAAATATAGTGAATAGTCTTTAGAGAATGCTCAAGTATGCAGACGTCTTTGCGGGTTAGAATACTTTGCGAGTTGGCAAATTTTACTTATGTATACCAACCTGCAAAGGGTCAGCGTGGTGGAATAAATTGGCGTTACATTTATCACACGGAGAAGAGGCATGTGCCCACCATTGGGACAGTTTTTAAACAGGACTGAAATTTTGTAAGTAAATCCTTTTTAACGAGAAGCGTATGTACATATATGTATGTATGCTATATCATGTGGATAGTAGAAAGAGGCGTTCGGATTAGTTTGGAAATAAGTTTTAATTTAACATTATAGACATGATTCACGCCATTATATGTTCCTAAAAGGTTAAACTTAAGCACCTGCTTAAGCACCTCCTGGGTATCCTATAATTAGGAGTAACTGCACGGATGGCCTATTAGTTTAAGTGGTCGCATCGTCGTCTACGCCGGTTGTAGTGGGTTCGATCCCCACAATGGGCAAAAAAAATTGGTTGTCTGTAAAGTCGGTTTACGGACGATAGTTTAACATGACAACGTCATAACAAATTATCTTTCCCGTAACGTTACAATGAGCGTAACGGGACAATGAGTCATTCTTTTTCGTGCGTACAGCCGGCGTGCATCGATTTATTAGACGTTGTCACGTCAAAAATTATGTGGTCCACAAATACATGCGTTGAGTGTGGGTGATCTCTGTATCATCATCATAAAACTCCAAGCTGTCAAACTTTGAAAACCGCATCAAAATCAATTGAGTTGATTGTGCGTGACGTCGACAAAAATTCTATTAACTTTAGTTTGTCACTTGGTTTTAAAGACATCTCCAATCTACAGACACATTCTCGTTACATTAGCAAGTGAATGTAAGTGCAGTTATTATAATTTATTCATATCATCATTACAATCAAAACGTTGCGCATCGTATGCATCACTCGTAACGGGAGTACACTCACTTTTTTCCTTTACTTATGAAGCATACACACAGGCACACATGCGCACACACACATACACATACACACGTATGCACGTACACTTTTCCGGAACCGACTTATTATTAACTCAGTGCATTGTTAAAGTTTCTCTTTGTACTGCCTAAAGTAAACGAACTTAAGAGGCTATTAACATAAGCATTGATTTTAGAAGCGATTAGTTCTTTCTTCACTTGTAAGTGCCACTTTCTTTCTGGAATACCTGTTGCCTCGTGGCGTGTGATAGGTGTTATAGCTAATGAATAAAATGTTGAAGTAAACTTAACTTACTTAACTTGTCGGCCTTGGTGGCGTAGTGGTTAGTGTAACCGACTGCTACGCCTGAGGTCGCGGGTTCGATTCCCACACAAGTCAAACATTTATGTGCATGAACATGGATGTTTGTCTTGGTCTGTGTGTTTCTATGTATAATATGTATGTATTTACAAAAAAATATATATATGTATGTTTATCCATTGTCTAGTATCCATAGTACAAGCTCTGCTTAGTTTGGGCTAGATCGTGTTATGTGCATGTGGTAGAATATTATTATTATTACTAAGTCTATCGCTGAAGTAATACAAGTTCCAGTGACCTGTCTACTATTTAAAGTAGTGCCGAGTTCTATACTTTAACCTCTCAAGAGGTCCTTTTTACGCCCCGCTTGAACGACCAAGGATCAAAGGATAAACCATGCATTGCGGCAGAAATAACATGTGTTTGATGAAAATCTCTTAAGCTGTTTCATGAATCAATATAACCATATCAAGCCAGAATGAAAAAGAATTGATATGTTATAAGCTTTTTTCGAATTGATGTGAGAATTTCATCTAATAAAGATCAATCTTTATATATATAAATCTTCTGTGCGTGTGTTTGTAATTAAACTCCTCCTAAACGGCTGGACCGATATTAATGAAATTTTTTGTGTGTTCAAGTGTGTTCGAGAACGGTTTAGATTTGATAATTTTTTATTTGTTTTTGTCGTGTGTACAGGACAATGTCTGTCGGGACAGCTAGTAAAGTATAAAATCCCAGAGAAGCTAAATCTAAGGCGTTTTACCAATATTACTACAGTGAATATTTAAAGAACGTATGCATAGTTTAAAAGCTGGCCCGCTTCTTTTTATTTGGCCTTGGCATTGATATACATTTCGAATCGGTTTGGCTTCTTACAAAGCTAAATAGTGTATAGAATTTTGTTAGTACCAAATGCAATGTTGGGTGTTGGGTGTTCAAAATGAAAGATATTGTATAATGAATACGCTTACATGGAATCCTTATATTATATAATAGGGAACGCGCGTCACACATACTCCTCGCTGATAACCGATTAATGCTATATCTATATATTAATACGTGAAGCAAAAACTTTGTACCCCATTTCACGAAAATTGTGCGGACGGAGGAGTATGAAATTTGGGACAGTTAAAGTTTATATGGAGAAGGAGGGGCGAATCCTAATCCTAACTAATATTATAAAAGTGAAAATGAGTTTGTTTGTTTGTTACCTTTTCACGCCTAAACCACTGAACCGATCATCCTGAAGTTGTCAAGTGTACAGAAACGGAAATAGGCTACCTTTCATCCCGAAAAAAATTACTGTTCCCGAGGAAAACAATAATAACATTCTTATGATAATAGATGGCGCCACGTGTCTTTCGAATCATGATTGAATTATATTATTACAAGCAGAGTACAACCCGAATTGATTGTCAAATTCTAAATTAACGCGAGCAAAGCCGCGGGCAAAAGCTAGCATTTATATAAAATATGCATTAGAAATACATTAAATTAATGATATAACACTACACGCACACAACTATGTATTTGACACACGCAGTCGAAGGGCGTAACTATGTTTACATATATCAATATATAATGACATAATCAGCAATATCTTGCAGGCAAACTTTGGTCGAATTTCGAGCACTAGGCGATTGCTAGTTTTCATAAATTGTTCAAACTTGAATGTCGAAAATAACGTTTAAGATTGACAAAATCTTTTACAGAATGGGACGATTAAATACGTGGCCAAATTAGCTTAACGACTAATTAAATCTTCTATCATTTTCTAATAAAACGAAACATGGAGAGAAGTAACATTAGAATCGTTTCCGTACTTGTTTTAATCGATAAATTTCCCGTTCGGTTTAACATTTCAATAGTGATGTAGTTGTTTCTTAATAAATTGATTGTGTTTGCAGTTAAAATTGAAATAGAAAAGGTTACGGTCTGCTGGCATTTAACCCTTTGTTATTTGTAATTTTAATGCTTGTTATTTGTGTAAGTGAGTGTGAAACGTTGTGAGAATTCTTACAATGGCACATAGTTATTAATATTCACATATTATTATTGTATTTGTTAAGTATATGCATTTTACGCTAGCATATGAATTAAAAGTAATATTTCATAACTTTCGCGATAGTGTCTGGTCATGCGTCATGCTAGTTAAGGTTGAACGCTTTAAGTCAGTTTATAGGTACGTATATCGTCTAAATATAATTCCTAATTTGAGTAAATACGGACGGAAGGTACCAATTTAGAAGCCTCAGTATACCAGGTATATTGAGTTCGGTTTTTTTTTAACCTAATATAAGTTGTGTCAAGATACTATCTTATCTTCCTATCTGACCACCAAAATTTAGGTTTTAGGCAAGCGATGAAAATGTAACAAGCAGAGTTATTACCGGTTGTTCGAAAATCACGGACGAATTAAAAACGTAGCACGGTGCCGCCTAATGTTTTTGAGATGAAGAAATAAGAAATCGACGCATACCTACATACTTGAGGTCTAAGGTCAAATGTTAAAAAACATTATAATTTCGCCAGAGACTATTACATTTTGGTGTTTTATTTCACAATTCTTGTTCATTTTACATAACGTTTACATGTTTCGGTTTGTATTTTGTAATTTTGGATGAGACCGGCCTCCACAATCCAAGGATTGTGAATGTATACCCTCATAGCGCCTGTCATAGATGTTCATGACAGTTAATTGACTGTTTTACAATTTTGCCGTTGCAATATTGACTGCACCAAAGTAGCGGGCAACTGGTCATCTCACCGGTGTGCCACCGTCGCACTGAGGGTTGTGGCTTGGAATATTATAATTGTCTCTCAGATGAGACCATCTGGGAGACAATTATTTGTGTCATTCAGAAATCATTCTTCTTTGTCTGAGTGTACCTTGTGTCCGATAATTGTATGTTTATAAAGCCTCCCTTTTTGTCATTATAAAGAAAATAAAAGAATATATAATACTTGTCTTTTTTTTTTCTCTTTATTTATTTATATGTCCATCAAGGATAGGTGAACCCCAGCGTTTCCTAAACAGTACATATACTACATACTACAATATTTTTTATTAATTTATAAAGGTTAAGGGTTAAAGAATCATTTGTTATAAATAATCTTTTCTATAATAAATATTGCAGCTTCAGAAATCAGTTCGGCTAAGATACTTAAAAATGCTCCTTGATCATACTTTAATATTAAAATTTTGCACAAATGATTCTCTAACCCTTCGATATTTAATACATTCGACAAGTATATGTTGAACATCTTCTACATACATCTCAATTAATATATATACTTCGATACGTTTTGTATATGCTTACCAATTTGTTTTGTTTTGTTGCACGATACACGCTAGCGTTTTTTGCATAGTTTATGAGCAGAGAATGAACTCACATGAAATTACGTAGAAGATATTTTAATCTAGCAGTCAACAATGTATAGAGTTTAGAACCATAGTTGTAAAGATGCGGGTAATACCTAGAATTCTATACAATCCAAACATTTCTTTTATTTTTTTTTGTACAACGAAGGTGGCAAACTAGCATACGGCCCACCTGATGGTAAGTGGTCACCGTAGCCTATAGACGCCTGCAACACCAGAGGCATCACTTGCGCGTTGCCGACCCTTTAGGTAAGGAAGTGGGAAGGGGAAGGAGCGGGATGGGGAAAAGGGGGTGATTGGGCCTCTGGCACTCTCACTCACCGAACGTAACACAACAGTAGGAATACTGCTATTTCACGTCGATATTCTGTGAGAGGGTAGTCCTTCCCCGGTCGAGCCGGCCCATTCATGCTGAAATCAGCGAGGCTCTACTACTCTAAACATGTCAGTATTTATTACTCTGGCGATACTAATATGGCATTTATTTTGTAATACTGATGGCGTTGCCTGTGTTTGACGCCGCGCCGTCCGTCACTAACACGAATAGTATTATTACTTTCGTCTCTAATCTAAGCGTGGAGCTATCAACTTATTAACAAAGTATTTTATTAAATGAAAGCGTGCAGAGCTACATACAGGTGTAGATCATAAAGCACTGTAGAGTGTATATAGGAGGTACTATTAAAGGTCAATAATACATTTAAAAAAATACTGGCAGTCTTTGGGGATTTCCGATAGATGTAAAAACTTTAATCCTTGATCATAAACACTTCTTTATAAACCAAAACTAATTCAAAAATGGAAAGCGTTCGGTGACCATGACACGAGTTCTATGATTTTTGTTCACCCAAGAAGTGTTCAACGCGCCTAAAGAAGTTTTCACTTCAAAAATATCTGTCAGATGCTGAAATACCAGACAATTGATAAACAATATTCAAAATGTAGGATAATAATATTATTATTTGTACTGTCGAACAGTTACCTTCTGTGATACTTTCTAAAATTGTTTAGAAGGTTCTGAACTATATTGCTGAAAATAGCCTTAATAATAAAGAAGCAAACAATTTAACGTTGAATTTAAATCTGAATCTGAATTGAAAAATGAATCGAAATTTAAATTTGAATTTTCGAATTCGAATAGGGAAGATTCAGTTTCAAATTCGAACTCAAATTTGGATCTGAATCTATATTTGAATTGTGGCTGGTAGCCGGTGTAGCAGGAAGCTGCAGCTAAAAAGTTAAACGCTTATAAAAGCATTATATGTAAGTATACACTTTTCTAAACAAGTGGTTTGTGGTTAAATAAGTATTAGTTCTTGTAACAGGTTTAACGTTGGCCTAAGACCCTAGATGGCATAATATGAGAGGTCATAACAGTTCCCAGTGCGATCAGCCATTAGTAGCCACGTAACAATGCGTTCCGGGTTTGACGCTCGGTCAAACGCTGTTTATTTATTGGCACCGAGAAGTTGTTAATTCGAATTAAAGGAATCGATGAGAGAGAACATTTTTTATGACATACATACATAGTTTTGTGCTTATATATCACTCAAGAGATAGGCAGAGATCTATCATAACGTAACCATTTCACTAGGTTTTAGGTCCTAACTGGGATGAAGATCTGCAGGGTACAAATCTGGACTCGGTATCACAGAGATTTAATTTTTCAAAAAAATAAGGCATACTGACTGACTAATCGAACCCGAGAACCCATGCATAGCAGCCACATTCATTACTGCTGCGCCACTGATGATATCTTTTATGATAAATAGTTACTAAATGATAATTTATTATGATGTAACCAAAAACGTTTACCTTCACTAAAAACGCAAGTATTGAAGGCACCCAACTATACGTAGCATAATTAAAAGTAATTTGTTGTTTCTTTAAAATATGCTGTCAATTACACACTTAGGATGTCCTACATACTGAATAACGTGTGCTTACTTAAACATATACTTGCATTGCGGACATTTATTGAATTAACGTAAATTTATCTTTATACTTGTAAACGGCGAAGAAAAGCATCGTGAGAAAACCTTCATGCCTGAGAGTTCTATATGAAGTTCTCCAAGACCACATATCTTCGAGAACTATATTTAAGTCATGTACTCCATGTTAAAGAATCGATAGCCTAGAGTGACACCGTTGGACTGGTACGCAAATTTCTTGATTTTGATCCCGAGGTACGTACCTTTGACTTTACGAAGTTATGTGCGTAATAAATAGTAAATTATCGCTTGCTAAAACCGTGAAAGAAAACGTCGTGAAGAAAACCTGCATATCATAGAGTTCTCCACAAAGTTCTCCCAGATCGCATATCTTCGAGAATTTTATTTAAACCATGTACTCCAGGGTTAAAGCAGCGATAGCGTGGAGGGATACCGTTGGAGTTGCTACACAGAGGTCTCGAGCTCGATCTCATGGTACGCATATCTGACCTTTCGAAATTATGTGCGTAATACATAAAATAAATATTAATTTTAGACCATATTATTAAGTTTAAAATATATATATAAGTAACCAATAGCTCGAAAAGTAAGATCACTACGGAAAAATTTCGTGTGAATTAAATTAATTATCACTTGTTACATAACACCGTTCATTGAAAATGAAAATAATTAATGGAATTGCTGCTATTGTCCGCCATTGCCAAAAGTAGTACAAAAGGATGGCGTTATGCAACAACGTTTAACGTAACAGCCGAAGGCAGACTTCGATCATTGTTTTGACATTTTCGAGCGATCATTAATTTGCAAACAATGATTCAAAATTGTGAATGAGTTATGTCTTGAAGTCATTACTGACCACACAAAGGAGGTCGGTATAATTATCTTGGATTACAACAGGTTGGTATTTAATATATTCGGTAGATGAGAAAGGTTGTGTCACGAAATTCTGAACGACATTACAGTTCTTTTTAATACTTAATTTAAAAAGTGCTACTACTAAGCTAGTACTAAGTTTAATTTTTGTTGAAGGTTTTGTCTGTATTTTATTTTTTCATACATATTATATATTCAAAAACATTCGGGTACAAGGGACACGAAGAACATCAAGGCTTTGAAAGAACTTCCACGGAATACATTTTGTTGCCTTGTACCTACAATTTTACGACATTGCCAGTACAAAGAAGAGCTTATAGAGACCATAGTTATCAAATAAATCTATAGCATGAAGACCACACAAAGGCCGGGACTCCACCAAAGCGGAGACGAGACGAGCGGAGAGAAGATGTTTTTTAAACAACCAATTGTGTTATTGACACATCTCCTCTCCGCTCAGCTTCAGTGGAGATCGCTGTGCGGAGATGTGTAATATTTGTATGGCGCGATGGAAGCGGAGATGTGAGCTGTGCGCGTACGACACGCAGTGGAGACGAGAGATGTGAGCGGCGTGCAGTGAGCGATGTCACCCTCCCCCCTCTCGCCCGCCAGCAACTCGCAGAGCCCCGCGCGCGCGCCGGCCGGCCATCTTGCTTGTTGAAAAACATCTCTTCTCGCACAGCACACAGCAGACCGCACACATCTCTGCTTTGGTGGAGTCCCCCGAGCTGAAAAACATCTCTTCTCGCACAGCACACAGCACACCGCACACATCTCCGCTTTGGTGGAGTCCCCCGAGCTGAAAAACATCTCTTCTCGCACAGCACACAGCACACCGCACACATCTCTACTTTGGTGGAGTCCCGGCCATACTCTAAAAGAATATCTGTGGATCTAATAATTTTTATGCAGTATTTTATTTATTTGTGACTAAATTTTGATGCATCAGCCATATTAGGTTAAGTTGATATTGTGATACACCTCAGCCTATCCGTGTATATAGGTAGAAGCTTGAGTATGATGTAAGTGGAAGTAGGCTTACAATTACGTTAAATTCTCGGTAGTGTAATGAGAGTAGCCCGTATCTACATACAATTACACTTTTTTGTTCATTATTATATCACGACTGTTAGCATAATTACGATGTGTTCTAGGCAATAGCTCTCTAACTGGAATACGAGTAACGTGCTGGTTCCAAGTTTCAAGAAATTGGGAGTATTTGTTTTGTTATATGTCTCAAGAAATCAAACTTTCGAACTGGGGCAGTGTAGCAAAATTTCTACAAGAAATCGCAGCTGTACAATCTTGGCTTGTGTTTTTGAGGTGAGACGGGTTTTAAAATTAAAAACCGTCTCACCTCAAAAGAATTAAGCCTCATGGCTGAAGTTGGTTTTGAAATAAGCGTGTCTAGGTTTTTATTCTAGGGAGGCCTGGCGTCTAAACAGCAATAGACTCAAACAAACCTACACTTTTAAATGGAAATCTAACGTCCTGGGCACCAGATAATTCGGGGGTCATCATGGCTCATCTACTCCTCTTATATACGCTGATATTTATTTCTACGTTAGAATTGGGACAACACGACTAGCGACGCAAAATTTAACAAAACATCGCAGCTAAGCAACCTTGTTTTGTATTTTTGCGGTGAGGTGGTATTTTATACTTCTTGAGAAGACAGTGTGATAAGTGTACTGACGGTAAGCAGCGTGATTTTTTAAAGGGTTGTTAATCCACTTATATAGAATATTGGACCAGGCATTACTTTTAGTATTCCGAGTAAATAGCTACGGATCATCATCACGCAGGCTGCGTGAGGCGTCCTAAGTAGTACTTAAAACTTCCTTGGTAGTACAGAAATATTAATGTATATTTTTTTTATAATATACACAATTGCATAAAAAAATACACATCTTAAAATTGTAGATCAGTCCCTTACATAAGGAGTGTATTGTAATAAAAAAAATATTCTTCTTAAGTACATAGTTTTATTTCCAAAAAACATAAAACATGATGTATAGTGTAACATTAACCTCAAACGAAGCAAGCCTGTATCTTGAATGCCAATATATTATGTAAAAGGTTAAACAATTTAAGAATAATAATTAAATAATAATATAATATTATAATAAATATTTTAATTATGCTAAAGTATTTGGCTATATAATATTTTTATTACTAATATATTGATAAACAATGGAAAATATGTATATTGATAAATTCCCATTTTATAATTGGCAAATTTCAATGGTGTTTTGCGATTATAGCAAATTTCATAATATTGTATTAAGTAAACGTTGTCAAAAAATTAAAGTGATATACTCGTAGCTCATTGATTGACAGATTGTGAGAAAAATACTTTTGGAATTGAACCTGAGTTCTGATCGTTAGTTGAGCTTTCGGTTGTGCTAAACCGACGATGCATTATATTATCTATACTAATATTATAAAGCTGACGTGTTTGTTTGTTTGTACGCACTAATCATAGGAACTACTGGTTCGATTTGAAAATTATTTTAGTGTTGGATAGCCTATTTATCGAGGAAGGCTATAGGCTATATAACATCACGCTACGACCCACGGGGGAGGCGCAGTAATAATAAACGCAGGTGAAACCGCGGGAACATTTAGTCATTAATAATAATTGCTGAATAATACCACACCTTTCATCATTCTTGAACAAGTAATTTAGGAGGTCATAAGCACATCACAGTTACACATCTAAACAGTAGTAGCCATGTGATTATTTATTATACTTTAGCAATACATAAAATATGTACCGTTCAGTGGCGTAAGCGCATGCGCAACATATACCAGGTTGGTCTCGAGTCTGACATATTGACATTTTGTATCAGGAAATACTCTGTAATGTCTATTGAGTTAATATGTTCTACGTAAAAGCACTTATTCACCAGGTCAGCTTCAATAAGATGTATACGAAACAAAGTTCTATTAAAATGTCTACAACCAATATACCTGGTTGCATACATTTTTTTTCACTGGTTCACTGACAGTTTAAATGTCAGCCTCGGTGGCGTAGTGGTTAGTGTAACCGACTGCCACGCCTGAGGTCGCGGGTTCGATTCCCGCAAAGTCAAACATTTGTGTGCATGAACATGGATGTTTGTCTTGGTCTGGGTGTTTCTATGTATAATATGTATGTATTTACAAAAAAAAAGTATATATGTATGTTTATCCATTCTAGTACCCATAGTACAAGCTCTGCTTAGTTTGGGCTAGATGGTGTTGTGTGTATGTGGTAGAATATTATTATTATTATTATTATATTTGTGGTGCAGTGGTATTTTGCGCGATTGCTGTGTGAGGTCTTGGGTTTGAATCCTAGGTCGGACCTACAAAAATACATATATTGGGTATTTATGTCAAGAAATATAGCAGCCCGGAGTTAAGAAAGTAGCGAGATTGCTCAGGCAAGTTGTCATCTACACAGCATAGTTTTAGATTACCTGCTGTTACTAATAACTACTGAATAAAAAATCCAATAAAATCCTGCCCATGCTAAGAATCGAAACCGAGATATGCCACGACAGTTGCTTTATCAATCGCTGCGCCACGGAGTTTAGTTGTATAAAAAAGAAAACTTGAGAGGTGTCAAGGGACACCCGAATGGAACGAAGTTCCTTTCGATTAATTAGTGAAGGAATTGTAATATTTTTTTTATTTTTTTATTTATAATAATATTTTTTTCTATTATTAACAAATATAATGTAATATAAACTTAATCAGTAGGCTCAATTTTAGTAATAATTGGCTTGTGGACATTAATAATACATACATATTAAGAAATAACCTTAAACGTACAACTATAGCAAAAAGTGTTGTTACAAAAAGTGTCGTTACAACTTTTGGTCTTAATTTTTTCCGTCTAGCCCCCTTTCGCAACGCGCGATAAGGAACTTCGTTCCAAAATCAAATAAATAACGATTATATAAATTAGATCAATTTAATGAAGACAGGGTTTAATTAATAACTTGGTTAACAGACTATTACGTATGCAAGAGTAGTCTGTGTCGGAGCAAAAGTAATGTAAATTATGTGATGTCTGTAACAGATACCATGCAGAACTGTCTCTGTAAGAACGCCTGTATAACACATTGTGCTGTAATATCTTGCGGGTTTCACACATTCCATAAACATTATAGCATACTCGTGTCTGTCTGTGGCTTTGCTCGCTTACATCGGGGGTATAAAGTACCCTATGTTGTAAATCAAAATATGGTCTATATGTGTGCCAAGTTTGGTTTAAATCTGTTGAACAGTGTACGAGTAATTGACTAACAAACAAATGTATTCACAAAGTATCACGCTTACCTATAAAATTAGTACGATTAGATCTATATCCTGACACAGGTATCATATTATATTTAAAAGGAGGCCTCATTCCTAAGACTGACGTACTCATGTATGAGAACGGAATAGAACATTTATTTTTGAAGTGAAAACTTCTTTAGCGGCGTTGTGCACTTTTTTGTGATGGGTAAAAAATGTTAAACTCGCGTCAGGACACGTGACCTGATCGAAAATTCGATTCGTAAGACGGAGGGAGAATTGTCAAACTCGCGTCAGGGCACGTGACTTGATCGAAAATTCGTAAGACGGAGGGAGAATTGTCAAACTCGCGTCAGGGCACGTGACTTGATCGAAAATTCGTAAGACGGAGGGAGAATTGTTATGTTTGTGTACGATAGCGCAATAAATGAATATAGTATTTTACCACATAAATGATAGTACTTTTATACTGATAATTAAAGTAATTCGTGCAAAATTATTCCCTAACCATTCTAAAATATCAAAAATGCACAACGTTAATATTCAAGTTTTCACTTCTGCCGGCACTCCCGGAGTGCAACCCGTTGTTTTTTATTAGATCTTGGTGCTTCTCTGCTTGAATTATACTATGCTTAATATCCATGGTACTAATGAATGTAATTAGAAAGTCATTTAGATTTTATATTAAAGCACTAGCTACCAA
Source organism: Catocala sponsa (assembly GCA_963564715.1). Lineage (NCBI taxonomy): Eukaryota > Metazoa > Arthropoda > Insecta > Lepidoptera > Erebidae > Catocala > Catocala sponsa. Next base: position 7,553,564 of record OY751336.1, read on the forward strand.
ACAGTAAACTTTTTATCAAAATCCGATCAATAATGTTTGCGTGCCGACTGGTACAAAAGTACACACAATATTTTAAAACAAATTAAGTAAACCAATTAGTTTTCTTAGAATGTATACTTTGTTTATTTAGATAGATAGCCAAACTCATATATTTATAAATATCTTGAATGTGGGAACGGTTATATTTTATTTACAAGTTTTAAATAAAACGTTTTCTATGTACTTTGTAGAATGTTTAACTATAAATAAACATTTCTAAAATATATAAACAAGACGAATAGCTTCGAAATTTGGTTCAAATAGTTTTAATTAAATACACAAATGAGGTAATGACTGTTTTGTAAGCTAACACAAATAATATGAAATAGGCCGTAATTATACACTAACTACAATATTGAATATAATTATTATAATATTTAAATTTCGTCTTTAGTAATGTGAGACTATGAAGCTCTACGTAATATTAAGGACAATTTAACCAAAAGAGAATTTATTATGAGAATATTATTTAGGGGAAGAAATATTATTCCAGACGTTATATCCAATATTAATATTAATATATTATATCCTTCACTTAACCGGTCAATATATCTAATATTAATATATTATATCCCGCTCAACCAACGCTAGGACGCATTCGAGCTTAACCAGACTATATAACGTTAATTTTGTTACGATATTCTTCTTTTGTTTAAATAGATTTTTGTATTTATAACCGGTTTGGTTGAGAGGTTAAGTAGGAAGGACATTTTAAATTCGAGCATTACGCTTCGGATTTTCCACTTTTATACATTTGAATAAATTATGTGTCATTAGATCAGTTTTATTTGCTGGTGTTATATAGCGTATATTATAATATATCCATCATCGTCATCTCAGCTGAAGATCAGGATTGTCACACAGACCGATCTGAGATCCAACCGTTACCTACGACTCTTACCAGGTCGTCAGTCCACCTCGTGGGAGGCCTACCCTGCTGCGTGTTTGTGTACGTATATTTAATACTAGATGTTCCCGCGGACTTTCGTCTAAAAAAGTACTGTTCCTGAGGTATAGAATATTGATATTATGTACATTTAGGCGAGCGAAGCCGCGAGTAAAATGTAATTATAATAAACTAGATGTTCCCGCGGTTTCACCTGCGTTTATCGTTACTGCGCCGCCCCCGTGGGTCGTAGCGTGATGTTATATAACCTTTCTCGATAAATAGGCTACACAACACTAAAATAATTTTTCAAATCGAACCAGTAGTTCCTGAGATTAGCGCGTTCAAACAAACAAACAAACGCTTCAGCTTTATAATATTAGTATAGATGTAGTTAGGATGGTTTAGGTTTAGTAATTTATAGGAGGAAGAATACTATCTTGTTTAAACTAAAGTTTAGTTTAAATATGGCGTCATATCGGAGTATTCCGCTTCCGGCACCAATTTTTTCGGCACCTATGGTTTCGGCACCTAAGCTATTCCACTTTCAGCACCAATAGGTATTTTTGCTTGGTGAAGAATGTGGAATAAAATACCTATTGGTGCTGAAAGTCGAATAGCTTAGGTGCCGAAACCATAGGTGCCGAAAAAATTGGTGCCGAAAGCGGAATACTCCGTCATATCTGTTACTAGCTGACGCGCGCAACTTCGCATGCATAAGAGAATTTTACCCGTTTTTGCAACATTTTGCATTGATGCTCCGCTGCTATTGGTCGTAGCGAGATGTTATATAGCCTATAGCCTTCCTCGATAAATGAACTATCCAACACTAAAACAATTTTTTAAATCGAACCAGTTGTTCCTGAGATTAGCGCGTTCAACTAAACAAACAAACCCTTCAGCTTTATAATATTAGTATAGATATGCCCAAAGGCTGAGTAGGAATGTCCCGCCCACAATATACTAGGTACGTAAAAGTTCCAAGTGTGTGACCCATGCGGTCTCCCAGACAGTGATACAGACTACAGACTGCTACCGAGAAATATCTGATGTTACGAGGAATTTCATTTGTAGCCGTGTCTACACATGAGTTTGTACTAAGAAATAGGTTTGTTTACTTTTACGTGAATGTTATTGAAATTTGATCGCCGCTTATTCTGGAGAACGACTGTGGAAGTACAGTTAACATCAAACAAATTTGTAAGAGTGTTTTATGAATGAAAATGTATTTATGTTCTAAAGTAATGAATTGTGATTAAAATAATTATCCTTTAACTGTTAATGCAGTTATATATAACTAGCTATTGCCCACGGCTTCGCTCGCGTTAATTTAGAATTTGACAATATTATATGTCATTATATATTGATATATGTAACCATAGTTACACACTTCGACTGCGTGTGTCAAATACATAGTTGTGTGCGTGTAGTGTTATATCATTAATTTAATGTATTTCTAATGCATATTTTATATAAATGCTAGCTTTTGCCCGCGGCTTTGCTCGCGTTAATTTAGAATTTGACAATCAATTCAGGTTGTACTCTGCTTGTAATAATATAATTCAATCATGATTCGAAATACACGTTGCGCCATCTATTATCATAAGAACGTTATTGTTGTTTTCCTCGGGAACAGTAATTTTTTCCGGGTTGAAAGGTAGCCCATTTCCGTTTCTGTACACTTGACAACTTCAGGATGATCGGTTCAGTGGTTTAGGCGTGAAAAGATAACAAACAAACAAACTCATTTTCGCTTTTATAATATTAGTTAGGAAGGATTAGGATTAGGATATTATTCTGTATGATACAGGATTTGGAAATCGACTTTTGTCACTCATTGTACTTACTTCTACCTTACAATGATTACGGCATAATTCTGTTAGAAAATTCTCAGTTTACAAGCTACATAAATTATTCGAATGTTTTGACAGTACATGCGTTTTGTCCTTGACCATTCAATGTAAGTATTACATAGTGCGCACTGCATTCGAATACCATTCGAATGAAATACCGCGCAACACTAATGCGTTTTGTATTTGACCATTAAATGTAAGTATCACGTAGTCCGTACTGTATTCGAATGTAATACAGCGCAACACTAATGCGTGTTGTCTTTGACCGTTTGACGTAGTGCGCACTGTATTCGAATATCGTTCGAATCAAATTCAGCGCATCATAAAAGCGTTTTGTCTTTGACTATTCAATGTAGGTATCACGTAGTGTTTGCTGTATTCCAATATTATTCGAATATAATCATGTGCAACACCTCAGTTTCAGCTTTGTTATTATGTGGCAATTACAACAGCCGGCTAAATCTAGGTATATTTGCACACATGAAGAGTATACTTTTTACCTCGTTTTAACATATTGCACGCACAAAAGAGTGTGACAATTGGCAAAGTTTTAAAGTTTATATGAAGCAAGAAGGCAGAAAGTTACAGTAGAAAAATAAACCACACATCATGACGTTCAAATACCACACGGCAACTATTAGTCTTCTTCTCCCTAGCCTTTATTATTCCCAAGACACTTGGGGTCGGCTTTCTGGTCTAACCGGCTTTGAGTGGAGATCAGTTTTTACACGGAGCGGCTGCCACCTGACCTCTGCAACCCGAAGGCTAACGATACCCCAGACCTAGACTAGACTAGGCTAGACCAGTGTCAGGATATTAGAGGGCACTCACTGACTTCCCAATCATGACTGCCATAGATGGTCATGGCAGCCGGGACCGACAGCTTAACGTGTTCTCCGAGGCACGGAGCAGGTGATAATTGTCAATCAATACGCACATAATTTCGTAAAGTCATATAACTTCCGAAAGTCAGAGGTGCGCGACGTGGGTTCGAACCCGAGACCCTCTGCATTGCAGTTTGTTGGTCTCCCCACTGAGCTATCGGCAACTATTAGTATGTATGTATATAATATACATATATACAATTCTGTCTAATCCTCTGCCGTACAGCGCGTTATATATATATTACCTTAAAAACATAATATACCAAATTCCTTTAAAACAACGTAAGCGAACAGCAATCAAAGCAATTAACTTCAAAGTAACAAGCAGTGAATTGGCATACACCGTAAATTAACGTAACAGAATCACACGTCAACAAAGACTTGCGAACATTGCCCATAAGCCACATATATATACCTATTACTACGTCATTATGTGTTTGTATAGCGACCCGGCGAAAGCACCGCCACGATTCACTCTCACTATCGAGACAGGCTGCAGACTTGTAAACATACATGCTAAGATCCGCGTTTACAAAACACACAAATTTCAACCTAAAACTAAATACATAAAGATGAAATTCAAATGGCATACACGAAAATTCGCTGTCAATTTCAAATTACCATAAACTAATAATAAACTTATTAATTTCTTGGCGGCATCTCGCGTAATTCTTGTCTGTGATTTCATTAATCATTTTTTTTATTCTATCCGAGTTTCATTTTGTTCGAATTATAAAAGAGGATTAAGAGAAAGTGTTTAGTACGACCGCCCAAATATTTCTGAACAAATAAAAAGTTTTACGCAGCAATAAGCATGACTCAGTTTATGAACGAAAAAAAAGTAGAGCACTAGTGCGTTTTACTTTTTATAAGGATGTAAATGAATTTTGTGTTTTCTGTTTTTGTGCGTATTATCTATACTACAACATACTTATCTATACTAATATTATAAAGCCGAAGAGTTTGTTTGTTTGTTTGAACGCGCTAATCTAAGGAACTACTGGTTCGATTAGAAAAATTATTTTAGTGTTGGATAGCCTATTTATCGAGGAAGGCTATAGGCTATGTAACATCACGCTACGACCCACGGGGTCGGCGCAGTAACGATAAACGCGGGTGAAACCGCGGGAACATCTAGTATATTATATGACGACTGTATGACCCTGAAATGATAGGCAATATACGACCTTTTTGTCAGTTAGCTTTTAAATGCTATGTACATAATATGTTCGAGCAGGCTAAATTGTATTGAACTCTCACATTTCGCTGAACTCACTCCTAATATCAGCATTTAGGTTAGCAGCAGGGATTATCAAGAATATTAGTATCCTAACCCATATTGCTAGAACTTTAAAATTAAAATCTTTTTCTTTTCTTTTCGTGTGATGAGTGGCCAACCTGTTGTCAAGAGTTGTTCAAGCCGCCCGTAGGCCTCTGACATGGCTTAACGACTCCTGTCAATTTGACAACAACCGGGACCGACTTTTTACGTGCCCTTCGAAGAACGAAGACGCTCAGATGAAATACCACTAAGCGGTCACCCATCTATAGACTGACCGGAACCAATGTTGCTTTACCTCGCTCATCGTTTACCGATCAGTGAGATTTTAGACTATTTAAAACTAATATATATATAACACAAGTTATAACTTACGAGTAGGTATGTAACAACTTATTATTTAAACATCTTTACTCTTTCTTTACTCATACTTTATTATTTTAAAATCTACCGTAGCCGGAAGACTTGCCGGCTATGGTAGATTTCTATTGAAGGAATAGTACCACATAACCTATTATCTTTGCTTGACTAATGTGTTATGAGAGAAATGACAAATGCATGATGTATTGTGTGACATCTATTCGCTTTTGTATCCAAAGAAAACGGTGTTGTGGTTTGTAAATCATAACTATCGTATTGGAATGAAAGTTTATTTACGCTTTTGAAAATGCTTTCTTGCTAGTTTCGTGGCGTAATTGCGCGAACGATGGGGGTCCCAGATTCTTATTCTTATCGATCGCATAGAAGGCACAGTGGGCAAGCGGTCGCCTCACCACTCTGCTGTTTCACTGTATGGTATGGTTTCGAATCCCACGCATGATCTGTGTACTCCACAAATGCTTGATCTGAGTTTGGGTGAACTTTGTATCATTTAATTGTAAAGTCAATAACAATGCAAGTGAGTTCTTTAAAAAAAATTAGAGAACGATTTTAATAATTTCTATAACGAAAGCAGAACGGATTCTGGCAAATATGTCTCAATGTACAAATATTACATAATAATATGATTATTAAAATGTGTCATTATATTGAACCTTTTCACAAGGTATATCTTCCTTGTGAAATGTGCCTAAAAAGAACATATGCCTACAAACCCTCAGGGATACAAACGAGAGTAAATTATGACAGATCTATACCAACTTGGCGCTAAACAAACATACAAAAGCAATCAACATTGATCTCAAATCCAACTTTCATCCTAAACAAATGAAAAGTGGTAGAGATTACCTCATAGACCGTGTATGTATCGAACTGTTAACAATGGACGTATGATTGATGGTCGACCGTCCGTCCGAGCGGTATCTCGATATGTTACGTAACAAGATGATCTATATTAGACGTGAGCAGATCAATACTGATACGATCAAAATGTAGCGCGGTCAGATTGACCGCCGCGCGGCGCCACAGTGTAGCTAGAAGCAGTAGGACAATGTCGACCATTTTTCTTGTCGCATTTCGAAATTCGATTGCCTCGTTAGACTAGCGGCATAAGTACGGTCTAGAGTCCGAGTCTCGGGTGGCAAACAAGCATACGGCCCACCTGATGGTAAGTGGTCATTGTAGCCTATGGAAGCCTGCAACACCAGAGGCATAACTTGCGCGTTGCTGATCCTTTAGGAAAGGACGAAGAGAAAAAGAAAGGGCAAGGAGAAGGAGCGGGAAGGGGGAAGAGGGTAATTGGGCCTCCAGCACTCTCACTCACCGAACAAAACACAACAGTAGAAATACTGCTATTTCACGTCGAAATTCTGTGAGAGGGTAGTCCTTCCCCGGTCGAGCCAGCCGATTTATGCTGAAATCAGCGAGGCTTTACTACTCATATAATTTTGGGAGAACAGCACGAAGTCGGTAAATTAGGCTTCTCCCTCTACCATATGATCTACTATTAATGTGGTTGGAATATGAGTATTATTACAGCCATATTTCGTTATTGCTAGCCATTTTCTTGACTATATGCCTACGCTTTGGGGATATTCAGGAGTTCTATATTAAAAAAACGAATCGTTTTAGCTACGGACAGGTATATTTTCACATATTTTTTGTAGAATATGTGTCAAATATGAACTGTCCGTATGTAAAACGACTTGTTTCTTGAATATAGATACCGGGCATAATGTATATTAACATTTCCTTGTTAAGGCTTTTCCCAGGTGCGAAAATAAGCGTATCTGCAAGTAAATAAATAAATGTTTGAGGGATCTGAAGGTTTTAGAATACCTTGCGGTCGGTCGATCCCTACATGATAACATTATTCCCTTGTGAGGGTTTTACTACCAATGGGCACATTTCATAAGAGTGATCATTTAATTACAGCGCTCTTCATACAATTATAAATGTCTTTTTATTTAATTAATAAACTATCTTATCTTATGTGGGGGCCAGTCAGTGCAGACCGGCGACACTTCGACCCAGTGGGATCTTGTGTCAACACTCTCCCAATAACGACTGCCATAGATGTTCATGGCAGCCGGGACCAACGGCTTAACGTGCTTTCCGAGGCACGGAGCAGGCGATAATTGTCAATCAATACGCACATAATTTCGAAAAGTCATATAACTTTCGAAAGTCAGAGGTGCGCGACGTGGGTTCGAACCCGAGACCCTCTGCATTGCAGTCTGTTGGTCTCCCCACTGAGCTATTGCTGCTCAATTAATAAACTAAGATAATAATCTATGTTTGAAAACGTCATTAGAGCTTTAATGTGATATATTTTGAATGCGTGTTGCGTTGTTACAATATAATTAAGTAAATACAGTTTACCCAGCTTTTGTTGACTATGGGCTAACTCTTCTCAAACTGAGAAGACGCCCTTGCCCAGCAGTGGGTAGTTCATAGGCCTGATGTTATATACATTATTATGTTTCAGCCTATACTACTAGCGAACCGCCCCAGTTTTGCATGTGAAGTACAAAACCTTAACAAATTATACACCTAGACCTTCCTCATGAATCACATGTCTATTAATAAAAACCGCATTAAAATCGGTTCAGTAGTTTTTGAGTTTATCGCAAAGGGCGCACAGACGCGGCGGGTGACTGTTTTATAATGTGTAGTAATTTAAGGGATGATGTTATGTACTTGTTAAGACTTTTTGCAGGCTTAAAGGTCAAATAGGATAGCAGCTGAAAATTAGTTTTGAATTTACCCAATATTACGTTTTAGTATTTAAATATACACGGTTCACGCCTGTTTCCCAGAGGGGTAGACAGAGACTACGGATTTCCATTTGCTACGATCCTGATACATTTCTCTGGCTTCATTCACTTTCATCACATTCCTCATACACGCCCGTCGGTTCAAGGAGCTCTTAACCTGGCCTTTGTCCAGAACGCCTGCGATCTTATCGAGAAACATTTGCCTAGGTTTTCCTCTTGCGACTGTTCCATTCCCACTAGCCTTATAAACGTTCTTAGTCAGTCTTTCCTCGTCCATTCTTTCTACATGTTCAAACCGGCTTAACATACCCTAAATAAATATCAGAAATAATACCATAAATATCATGTTATATTATTATTTGCCTTTGTTAGTTTGCTTCGCTGGCGCAGTGGTAGTGAATAAGGCGGTTGTCCACGAGATCTCGGGTATATTTCCGAAAACGTACAACGTGTGTTTATATTTTCTCTCAAGAATTTCTTAGAAGCACATAGAATGGAGCTGTGTATGATAAACGGCAATAGCTTTGCCCCTTATGACGACAGACCTTAAACCATATTGGTGAAATTGAATATAGGCAAGCATGAGACTACATACATTTCATGGCATCTACAAATACACTACATACGTATGTATATTTTTCATGTTTACTTGTGTCAATAGAATAATTTTCTTTTTGTCTTAAATCATGTCTAGAATGGAACTGTGCATGATAGAGATCAATAGGTTTGCTCCAGTTCGGTCCATATGATGCTCCATAAACCACATTGGTGAAACAAATGTATATGCCATGAAAATAATAAAAATATAAATTTGTATTTTTATGTTTACTTGTAGAATAACTTTATTTTTCTTGGAATATTTCTTCGGATCAAGATCGTAAAGATTAGAATGTTCTAGTTATAATTATAATGTAACTAGATCTTCCCGCGGTTTCACCCGCGTTTATCGTTACTGCTCCGCCCCCGTGAGTCGTAGCGTGATGTTATATAGCCTTCCTCGATAAATAGGCTATCCAACACTAAAAGAATTTTTCAAATTGAACCAGTAGTTCCTGAGATTAGCGCGTTCAAGCAAACAAACAAACTCTTCAGCTTTATAATATTTGTAGAGATTATAAACTTAGCTCAAAGCTATTGTAATATCCATTATCATATTGCTTCTTTAGTAGTAGTTGTAGTAATCGAGTTACCCTTGAAGGCAGAGTTGAGTGATTGACGTATAATTATTATAATCTGTAATGTTACAAATATTATAAATGTCAAAGTTTGTTAAGATTGTTGGTTGTTTGGTGCTAAATTACGTGTTTACGTTGAACGGATATGTATTAGTAACTATCGCATAGTTTAATAAAGTATATGGATCTTTTTTTTTAATGGGCCGCAAGAGCAGCGATAGCTCAGTGGGGAGACCAACAGACTGCAATGCAGGGGGTCTCGGGTTAAAACCCACGTCGCGCACCACTGATTTTTGGAAGTTATATGACTTTTCGAAATTATGTGCGTATTGATTGACAATTATCGCCTGCTCCGTGCCTCGGAAAGCACGTTAAGCCGTCGGTCCCGGCTGCCATGAACATCTATGGCAGTCGTTATTGGGAGAGTGTCGACACAAAAGATCCCACTGGGTCGAAGTGTCGCCGGTCTGCACTGACTGGCCCCAAGATAAGATAAGATAAGTGGGCCGCAACATAGGCAGAAGCAGAGGACAGGAGCAGAGGAGAAGAATATAGTTAATGCAAAGAAAAACAATACTACTAACATTACTATATGTCCCCGCGGTTTCACCCGCGTTTATGATTACTGCGCCGCCTCCGTGGGTCGTAGCGTGATATTATATAGCCTATCACCTTCCTCGATAAATGGGCTATCCAAAACTAAAATAATTATTCAATTCGAACCAGTAGTTCCTGAGATTATCGCGTTCAATCAAAGAAACAAACAAATAAACAAACTCTTCAGCTTTATAATATTAGTATAGATTTGCAATCTTTAACGAGTTACAATTTCATATAAGTATAGAGTTATGCTAATAGCTCCAAATCATCCATTGTATTATAATATGTTAGTATGTCTCATGACGATTATGCTAATCAATGAACAAGTACAGGTAGTACGGATTTTGCATACAATCACATTATCAATCAGTGCTAATATGACTAGATTTCTTACTGTTTGGTATACATTTATATAATGTTGGGAATTTTACAGCGCATGCATTTATTATTTCAGAAGAACAAGAAAAATTGGAGCGGTCTTTGGGGACTGCCGATACAAGTGAAAACTTTAATCCTCGATCATAAACACTTCTTTATAAACCAAAAAACGAAAACAAAAAAAAGGTGCGGGTCGGATGCTAGTTCCTGATACTCTCTTAGTGGTTATTAAGGGGGTCAAAATTTCGTTATTTTTTGCGTAGGACGCACCATTTCTGAGATATTGTTAATATTCTAAAAAAATATAATAAAGCGTGACGATGACGCGAGTTCCAAGATTTTTGTTCACCCAAGAAGTGCTCAACGCGCCTAACTCAATATTAAATTCCATAAAAATAAGGCCGGGACTCCACCAAAGCGGAGATGTGTGCGGTGTGCTGTGTGCGGTGTGCTGTGTGCTGTGCGAGAAGAGATGTTTTTCAGCTCGGGGACTCCACCAAAGCGGAGATGTGTGCGGTGTGCTGTGTGCTGTGCGAGAAGAGATGTTCTTCAGCTCGGGTGCGAGGCGTTGAGTGACATCGCTCACTGCACCCCGCTCACATCTTCGCTTCCATCGCGCCATACAAATATTACACATCTCCGCACAGCAAACTCCACTGAAGCTGAGCGGAGAGGAGATGTGTCAATAACACAATTCTATTGGTTGTTTAAAAAATATCTCCTCTCCGCTCGTCTCGTCTCCGCTTTGGTGGAGTCCCAGCCTAAACAACGGCTCCGAACAGCCTAGAAAAATAATATGTCAATCCTTTTTAACTTCAATGGTAAAGCAAATAATCATTTTATTGAAACATGTATGTATGTCTTACATACCTACGTGTCTTTGGATCAAATTCTGAATCTATGATATAGGTGTTCAACGATCAAACACTGCACTAATGCTGTTATCTCGAGAACAAAAACACTTAATAAAGAAAATTAGGCATCACATAATAGGAAACAGGACCATCGTTTATTTTTAAAGACTATTCTATATTAGGTATGACACCCAGCTTTGGAACAACTATTACTATATCCAATAGTTTTGCCCGTAGTAGGAGTCGGACTCAGTAGCGTAACTTAAGTGCTCGGTTCATTTTTGCGTCACATGGTGCGTTGAACGAGTTTGCCATGTACTATCGGCTTGAGCGAGGGATGACCATTTCAGAAAAAATTTCGCTTGCACATGTTGACCAGTTGAGTGTGTATCGCCTTAAAAGCAGTAAACAAATGTAAAGTGTCAAAAAACTCAAACAAAGAAAGGAGCGTGTCACGGGTACGGGTACCAATTGTTGGCCTGCTATGCGATTTTAACTGTAGGAGTGGTCATCCGTCGCTGAAGTCGATAGTACCTACTATTTTATAACATACTAGATGTACCCGCGGTTTTACCCACGTTTATCGTTACTGCGCCGCTCCCGTGGGTCGTAGCGTGATGGTATATAGCCTATAGCCTTACTCGATAAATAAGCTATCCAACAATAAAATAATTTTTCAAATCGAACCAGAAGTTCCTGAGATTAGCGCGTTCAAACAAACAAACAAACAAACTCTTCAGCTTTATAATATTAGTATAGATGAGTCCCGCTGCTAAACTCGCGTATATAATTACTACTACGCTCTCGTGGCTCGTAGAGTTATGTTATATGGCCTATGTAACTCTTGGATAAATTAGCTTTCTAATGGTAAAAGAATTTTTAGAGTATCGGTCCAACAGTTTTTGAGTTTATCCATTTCAAATATACACACATACAAAAATACTAATCGTTCCTCCTTTATAACACTAGTATAGATAAATCAATAAAAACAGCGCCAATCGTAGCGTGCGTTGCGTGTTATCATTGACCGACGCAGACGTAGTAAACGGAGTGCTTTAACCGCATGCGTCTCACGCACCGTTTTATGCATAAATGAACGAGCGCTTTACAACTGACTTGTATTACTGTTAAAAACTACACTATGTACATCAAACCGGTGCAGTCATCGTGATTAATGGTCAACGTCCGGTTACAACAACCGATCGTAACTTGTGTGTGTGTGTGTGTGTGTGCCAGTAGCGTACCCGCACGTGTGTTACGTAATCGTATCGCTAATGATATAGATCATCTGTATTGTTAAGACATGATATATGTGTACTTATCTTGTTCCTAGAGTAAAGTATATTAGGCAACAGTACTCGGAAGAAAGTTATAAGTATTGATGGAGCTGGGACTTTCTTTTATATGCTGATAAAGTTAGCCTAGCTTTGTTATACTAAAGAGTATTTGAGTGAGTGTTCTAGTAAAGCCAGGTTTTTTACAAGGTGGCATATAAGCTTTAGAATTGCCCGATGGTTGGCGATCACACACAACACAAAAAAGTGTGGTTTAAGACGTCGCTATGCTGCAGTCACTATACTATATTGTGGGTTCAAATCCCACACGGGACAATGAGTGGTGTGGTTCACAAATTATTGTTCTGAGTCTTGGTGCACTTTATGTCCGTTGATTGTATGTTTGCAAAGTAACCACGACACGGATAAATGTTTCTGGTGCGGGTGTTCTAAAATCCAAGAGAAACGAAATTCTATAATAACACGGCATGACTGAAAATTTTAAAAAGTGGTGATTCTTATGTGTTCATGACAGCTGAAGGGATCAATGAATTTACGTTTTCTTCAAATACGGATGTTCGTGATTATTTTGTAAATGGTAACTAATCTACGAGCTACGATGACAATGTAGGTTTCTTAAGCCCAGTTCGATGATCTGCGACTCTGATTCAGAATTCAGAATGTAATATTTTACTTATTTATAAAGCAGGAATTTATTTTATAAAGCAGGAATTTATTTATAAAGCAGGAATTTATTTATAAAGCAGGAATTTATTTTAAAATATCTAGTGGTCCAGAAGTCGAAGTTAAACCGGAATACATTATTTTAATAAATTTCTGCTTTCTGTTTATACAGGGAAAGAATGCCTTTCCCTGTATAAACTTGAATTTTGCTAAATCTCATACTCGAGCAATATCCTTATCTTATCTTATGTGGGGGCCAGTCAGTGCAGACCGGCAACACTTCGACCCAGTAGGATCTTTTGTGTCGACACTCTCCCAATAACGACTGCCATAGATGTTCATGGTAGCCGGGACCAACCGCTTAACGTGCTCTCCGAGGCACGGAGCAGGCGATTATTGTCAATCAATACGCACATAATTTCGAATAGTCATATATCTTCCGAAAGTCAGAGGTGCGCGATGTGGGTTCGAACCCGAGACCCTCTGCATTGCAGTCTGTTAGTCTCCCCACTGAGCTGTCGCTGCTCATATATCAATATCCTATATATAGCCTTATAATATCCTTAATAAAATATGTGAAAAAGGGGTACAATGTTTTCTTTTCATGTATCAAATAATATAAATATTAAAAAGAGAATAAAAAGGAAATATGATACAAAAATAGAATCGCTTACTGGATTTTTTACGAATGTTGTTTTTTGATTATTCTACCGTAATTCATCTATTTTATTCCTTTGAGTGAACTAGAAACTTAACAAACATTAAAAATACGAGTTGTAAAGCTTTTTTGTTTTTAGATGATTCTTCCACCAGATATAATCACTGTGTCGAGGGTCACTGTGTTTGTAAAATAGGAATTTAGCAAACTTAGACGTCGTATACAAAGAAATAGCTGCCCACCGTTTTATTTTCTTAGACCTACAGAAATACAAAAGCATATAGTCATATAATTGGCAAAGCTCCTTAAACAAAGAATAAAAAAAAAGAACCTTTTGTAAACAAAAATATACATATCAATCGCTGTGAAAATATTAATAGAACTTTGTTTAACTGTGGATAAAAAGTAACTACGATGATAAAATATAAAAATATTTCATTTATCAACTAGAGGTACGATTACTTTGAAGATATACGTTTTTTAGATACATGTATAACTAAATTGTGGATTAAGAAATAACTTGTTCCAAGTAAACCTTATTGCTATTATAATAATAATAATATTCTATCACATATACACAACACCATCTAGCCCAAATTAAGCAGAGTTTGTACTATGGATACTACAATGGATAAACATACATATATACACTTTTCTTTTTGTAAATACATACATATTATACATAGAAACACCCAGACCAATACAAACATCCATGTTCATGCAGACAAATGTTTGTCTTGTGCGGGAATCGAACCCGCGACCTCAGCCGTGACATTCAGTTACACTAACCACTACGCCAAACTTTCGGTAGCTTACCGACCAATAAATCGAATCAATAGCGCGACTTATAGAGCACAACTTAACGTCATGTACCAGGCCATGGTTACAACCTCCATAATAGTTAACTTTACTTTTTTACATAACTTTGAATTAATTAATTTATTAGTAGTTTTGTTTGTATGTTACAATTTAACCCAGAAACAGCTTAACAAATAATAGCGTAACTATTGCGTGTTGTGTTTTTAATTGATTATTGTCGGTGTTGGAAGTTTTATGGTAAGAGAGATGCGTCACTGTACTATTCAATAATGTGCGTTTAATTAAATGTACATACATATGTGTAATTGATTGTACTAAATTAAATACATAATATATAAGTACCTATTATAAATATTTTAGTTTTATTAAAATATCGTTTTGATGATAATTCCCAAGTTGTAGCGGATTCAAATTAAAATATTTAACAACGAAAATAAATAATGCTTAGATACGGAACAACTACATACAGGTTGTCCGGTAGTTAATGGATAACCTTGAAATGTCTTATAGAAGAACTGACGGCCCGTTCAGGAAAAAAAAGAAGAATATATATAGTATATTAAAAAGTGCAATAGCTAGTCATACTTTTGACTGTCTATCTATTAGCATAATTAGTGTTTAATAATAAAACAACAAAAAACCGATGGAATTAATTCATTTATGGTCGTAGTGTTCAAGAAAATTAAATATGGTAATTAAAAAATCCATATCTCAGGTAATAGTTAAGATAGATTTTTTTCAATGGAAGTGGTAGGCAATACCCTCGCTCCTCAATACATAAGATCTAGAAACATAAGTATTGAAATGTGAGTAAATAGTTCACTTCTGCCTACATGGGTATATAGAAGTGAATGAATATATTATTAAGTTGAGTTATAAAATAAGTATATCTTATAACCCAATTGAAGATACTCTAAAATAATCTCAGAGTCATTATAAAAGTATTTGACATCGTTCTAGTGTTATTAAAACTGACCTCGTACCTAACTACCAACACACTTGGTTCGAATATAAAAACCAATTTCAAATACAATGATAGAACAAAATTACGATATTAGACTTAAATTATTAAAAATAAGAATATTGGTACCAACATACCGATATTTGTTAAGATTAAAGACGATGACGATCATAGTAAAATGCACTATAACTTTCGAACAGAAATCTTGACGCAATAATACGAGATACGAATCATTGGTTTGATCAAATATTTGTGTGTGGCTATCTTGCGACTCATCTCAGTTAATATTGGTCGGCACTTACTTTCCATGCATCACAAAATAATGACATGCCCAAACACGTAGCACAAGGAAGTTGCGAAAGTTTCACCATAAGTTATAAATATTCAGTATAAAATACCTACGTTTTCTTTCCGTGTCATCATTTTTGCGTAACAACCAAAATCGACGCGTCCAATTGCGTTTTTTATATTCACTGCAGCATGCTCGATAATGCCCTAAATGCATGACTCGTCATTGTTACGTCAAGATGTATTTTACATTGTGTGATGTGTATGCGCGGTAGCCGGACTAGTATTAATACTAAAAGGGAAAATACACCCAAGTGTCAAGGTTTACGCAACAGTATTGTGAATATCTGTAATAGGTGTGTATTGCGCAATGAAATATTTAGCGAAACTCTCTTATTTTCTATATAGATGTTGCAAACAGCTTCTTTCTGACTGCATTATGCAACAGAGGTCACAAGCTGCGCTGTCCCGTGTTGCGCAAGCGACGCCCACACTAAAGGAGAAAATACCACTTTCTACCTATACAACACCTGTTTATGTTTCATGTTAATGATATTGATGTGTTAATACACATCTTGTGTTCTGTGGGCGATGAGGAATTTTAAAGCTTTTATCTTGTTCTTGTTTGGACAACATTGTGTTGGTGTAGCGTGTGTTTGTGTGTGTGTGTGTGTGTGTGTGTTACCGGGCAATGTTGTAAATAATGAAAGTATATATTATGTTTATAACTTTTTTTATGCAAAAATAAGAACTTTATAATACAGCTAAAATTATAGTACATTAAAATTACTATTTACATAAATACATTTAGGCACCGTAATTTTTTCTCTACTTATAACTAAGTTTGTCGCCGGCAGAGCAGGTATCACAATATGTCGCGTTTGACGGCGCGCTTAGTAAGGGCCAGCGGAGTGACCGGGGGGACCGTACGAGGTGCTGACACCGCCGGATCCACCGTGACCGCCGCCGATGCTACCGCCGGAGATGCCGTGACCACCGCCGATGGATCCACCAGAGATGCCAATGGAACCGCCAGAGATGCCACCGCCGATGCTACCGCCAGAGATGCCGCTGCCAATACCGCCGCCAATACCGCCGCCCAAGCCAGAGCCGCCGCCGATTCCACCACCAATAGCACCACCACCGATGCCGCCGTCCTTCTGGGTCTTGTACTTGATGAAGTAAACTTCGGGTTTGGAGGGCTGAGTGGGAGCAACAGTGGGGATGGTGATGTCGGGCTGTTCGTCGGGTTTCTTGACCAACACGTAGACGAGGGTCTTCTCTTCGTTTTGGGCTTGAGCGGGGATGATGGGCGCTACTGGTGCGGGAGGAGCCGGTGCCTTAATGAAGATGATCTTGTAGTGCTTCTGGGGAACTGCACCACCGCTGATCACTTGGGGACGTTGTTCTTCAGGTTCTGGAGGAGGAACGTGGACGTAGATGTGTTTCTGGACGATAGCGCCGCCGCCAGCGCCGCCGCCGAAGCCAGCGCCGCCGCCGAAGCCAGCGCCGCCACCGAAACCGGCGCCGCCGCCGAAACCAGAGCCGCCGCCGAAACCGCCGCCGAATCCAGAGCCGCCGCCGAAGCCAGAGCCGCCGCCGGAGGTGAAGCCACCGGAGGAGATGCCTCCGAAGCTGCTGGAGCTCAGACCACCAGAGGAGAAGCCTCCGTGTCCGCCACCACCGCCCAGGCTTATGCCGCCCAGGCCACCATGGCCTCCGAGTCCACCGTGTCCTCCCAGGCCGCCGCCTCCGGGCGCGTTGTAACTGTATCCCGCCTCGGGTCTAGCCGAGCCGAGTGCCGCGACGGCAGCTAATACCTGCAGCACAAACATTTACTCAAATACAACACTAATACAAACATTTTTATTAATCGATTGTTCGGCTATATTAATCGTTATTAATCGACGAATGCAGATGCACTGATCGTTATCGCGATGAATAGAGCCGAGCGATCGCACTAGAACAATCCGAGTAGGAAGCGCAAGTGAGCGCGGTCACAGGAGCTCGGTTCACGCACAGGTCACAAGTCACTTTCACTGTACACGAATACCTACCAAGAACGCTTTCATGTTGACTCACGGAGGTGTCGTGGTTGTGTGATGCTCAGTACCACCGACCGTTGGTTTATATACCGGTGGATCGTCGACGCCTCTCTCCCAGACTCTTCCTAAGATTTGGCCTTCGGGCCATGCGAGAATTATGATTTTAATGACATCCGTCCAATTCTTCTTTGGTGAAAACAATGTGGATCTCGTACGCTTGGACACTTTCACAGGCATGTCTATGGCAATAATTGATATGTAAACGGATTGATTTGTCATATTATTAATTATTTGTATAATTATATTGTTCCAATGTTGTTCCATTGTGATGATAATCCGTAGGTGTTAATGACCTGTCTTACAAACGGGTATTTTGTGTTGATTTATTTTTCAGTTGATCTTCATACAGGTTATTCTCGATCGTAATAGTTGGATAGTTCGCGGAAATGCTGTTTCCCTGGCTGTCATGTTTTTGTGATGCAAGATTGCTCTCAGCTTATTGCGAGTCAAGTGCGGGCACTTTGTAAAATTGTTGCTTTCGTCAAATCTAGATTATATATGTCGTCTAGTTTTATATATGAACAAGATATTTGTATAAAGCTGTATTTAATATATGTATAATATAAAAAAAGTATATAAGTATGTATGTTATGAAAAATAATGTTCAAAGATCCGGTTATGCTTTATAAATAATAAGTGTTAATAAGGTTAAACAGCTCTTGTCAAAATAAATATGATGCCGTTTTATAAGAAGCTAGATTGCGTAATTATGGCTCTTAAATTTTTAAATAGTTACGTTGGAAATAATAAAAGATAGTAATATTGACGGCCTCGATGGCGTGGTGGTTAGTGTAACCGACTGCCACACCTGAGATCGCGGATTCGATTCCCGCACAAGTCAAATATTTGTGTGCATGAACATGAATGTTTGCCATGGTCTGGGTGTTTCTATGTATAATATGTATGTATTTACAAAAAAAAAGTATATTTATGTATGTTTATCCATTGTCTAGTATCCATAATACAAGATCTGCTTAGTTTGGGCTAGATGGTGTTGTGTGTATGTGGTAGAATATATAGAATATTATTAATAGTGAATAATACAATTATTTATTTTAGCATTCTTAGACTTATATTCCTATTAACAAGTCCATATGAGGCATGTTATTATAGTCTGCTAAAATAATTTGTACGCTGGAAACAGCAGAATATTATGGACATTAAAATTTGTGAAACACACATAAATACATTATTATTAGTTTTTTGTTTCTCTTTCACGGGTATATTCCTAATACGTTAGGAAAATTTACGCTTATACGGAGACATGGGTCTAACGTGAAGAGGCCCTTCGAGAGTTTTAATCAGTTTTTATTATTATTATTATTACAATCTATTGCAAATTATAATAACTTGTGCTGACTTCGTTTGCATTTGGTCCCAGATTCGATACTAAAGTCGATCAAAGCATTTTTTACGAGTCTCTAAATGTACCCGGTATGTAAACGGTACAAGGTTTGTAATTTTTTATGTGTGACCTAAATAATATAACTAACCAAATTTAGGTGTTATATACTGTCTGTACCTTCGAATATCCAAGCGTGATATATATTTTTTGTATAAAGGAAATACTCCTTAAGCCTTTCTCGGCACCTCTGATATAATATACACCATAAATAAACTCCGTAACTCTTACATAACACAAACATCGTTTTCTAAAAGGACAACTCGGAAATTGCTGAACCAATTCTAGTAAAACTTTCGTTAACGATAGCATCTTACTGTCAAAGGTCAAATAATGTAAAATGTTATGATATAACAGCGCCATAACAATAAAAAAGAATTATCTTTATGGTCTATGTGTAAAGTTAATGTCATGATAATGCACTAGTAAGCGCCCGTGAATCCGCCCGCTTTTATTTGTATGCATGTCTCTATCCTTCTATAGTATTACGTACGTTATTATTATAAGAGATAGACAGACATGTATTGTATTTAAATTTCGTTTACTTACACTTTTAACTTTTATATTATGTATATTATAAAGAGAGAAGATTTGATTTTTGGTTGTTTGTTTGTTTGTAAAGATTTAACTTAAAAACTAACCGATTTAAAAAATTCTTTCACCATTAGAAAGCTATATTATCACCGAGTAACATAGGCTATATTTTATTTTTAAAAAGTACTGTTTCTAACATCATTTAACCTACTTTTACGCGAACGAATCCGTGGGCAAAAGCTAGCTATGTATTAAGTATTCATGGGAGAGCCTATCCAATAAAATGCGTGCTGTTGCTTACGATCAAAAATCTTATACTACTTTGCTGTATCCGGGAATCAAATCCGGGATCAAATGAAAGCGCAATCCAATGTCAAAATACCAACGGGATGGTGTTTCTATAGTATTATGTAATACTAACTGTTAAAGGCGACTTCGTTTGTGTTTTGTTTAAATTACCATATATCTCAATATATGAACTACCTTTATACATAATTAGCATGGCTTACTATACAGTTTTTGATTGAAAATGGTTTGCGAATTCGATTCCCGTACGGAGCATTTTTTTTATCCTTATTATCCAGATTGACTGCATGGATGTCGTAATGGTTTAAGTGGTCGCCTCGCCACTGCCAATGCGCCGATTGTGGTGGGTTCGAATCCCATACGAGACAAAAAATTGTGTGAGCCACATGGTTGTTCCGAGTCTGGATGTTGTTCGTGTCCGTTGTTTGAATGTTTGGAAGTCCCCCGCGATACATAAATTATTCCAAGTGCGGGCGATGTATTTAAAAAAAAACGGAATTATAAGATTTGTTCCTTATAACAATATAAAGATAACCAGACCATTTTTTTTTGGCCATTTTTATTTATCTATTTTATACAATCATTATAATATTGTTGCCTTAGTGGCGCAGCGAAAAATACGACTGCTGTGCGTAAGGTCTTAGGTCACATTCCTGGGGCGTGCAAAAAGTGATATTATCTTTGTCTTTCAAGTACTTTCTAGTTCAGCAGCAAGTGTCGGGTATTCGCCTAATAATAGATAGGTACTTTAAACCTGAAAATATTACTGTCGATATGGGGATATATAACACCTCTATTTCGGTGTGGTTTTTTTTACAAACATGGTGTTAAACTATCTTTTTGCCTACATGATGGTCAGCGTTACCGTAGCTTATCTATGCTAAATGCATTAAGGTGGAAACGTGAAGATGTAACAGCCCTTTCTAGCCTTTCCAAGGCTTACTACATTTACCAGTATTGTACATATATAAAGGAGATTTCACATAGGTCTCGTTTCATAATACATGATGCCACGCTTATGTATTCCTAAGGGGATAAGCCATTTCTTAACAATAAAAAGATTAGAATATGACATCTAGCCATACCTATCTATACATGCTGCGTGATGCATAAAAAAATTTGAACATACGACATAGAGTGTTTTAAAAATCGTCAGTATTTTTTTTAATTCGCTGTTTGGTTTGTACCACTGCTGGGTAAAAGCCTTTCCCTTGGATTTCCAAATCATCCTACATAGTTACCCCCTGCCCCTTTCAAAGGCTTTCAAGTTCCATCATCTCCGTTTAGGTCTGCCCCGTCGCCGCGCCGTCGACCGTCTTAGTCACTTACCATATTATATAATATTAATTTCCTATAAGTTCGCTAATTAATTTATATCGATAATACTTTTTATTAGCTACCTAATTATTCAGAAATATAATAATATATTTTCAAGTACTGTTATTAAATATTCATACTGGTAACTGTTTTTATTATTATTTCCTACAGGACAGACAGTGTAGAAAGTCTTGGAAAACACTGAAATTTCCAGGTTCTTTTATATAAAGACTGATGTAATAATTGTGTGTGGGTACCCTTGCCACTGCAGTGGAAAGTAATAGGCTAAATATAAAAATCAAGAGTCATCTATTACGGCAACGTTATTAAACTTATTAAAAGCTGTAAATTGGAAGATAAGTCGACGATTAAACGTGTCAAGATGCGTCGAGATTTAGACTTATAGTAGAATTAAAGTAATCTATCCCTGTCGTCACTGACAGTCAGAATTGAGGTCCCATATATTTCAAATTTTGTGTTTATAAAGCAAAAGCAAAAATGCACTAAAAGAATGTCTTTGGCTGTAAGCAGTGATATTTTAAACTAGATATTATGTTACTTTAATAGTAATAGATATCGAAAATCTAGTGCCCAGACTATTTTGTTATCAATAACTGCACTCTTGTTGATAATAACTTAAACTAATAAGTAGGGCAAACGATGTTGTTAGAGCTTAGGTAAAAGAGATGGCTATCATTCGAATAATTACGCTTTCAATGTATCGCAAAGGATTTTCTTTTGAGGCTGAATTGATTGAATACAATAACATCCTCATTGGAAAGTTTACAAGTCTTCACTTTGCGGAGGTTAGTAACTTATCTGCCTCTTTTCTGTATCTATATATTAATACGTGAAGCAAAAACTTTGTACCCATTTTTACGAAAATTGCGCAGACGGAGGAGTATGAAATTTGGGACTGTTAAAGTTTATATGGAGAAGGAGGGGCGATTCAAAATATTTTTATAAAATATGCATTACAAATACATTAAATTAATGACAAAACACTACACGCACACAACCATGCATTTGACACACGCAGTCGAAGTGCGTAACCATGGTTACATATATCAATATATAATGACATATTATTATTGTATCGGCAATATCTTACAGGCAAACTTTGGTCGAATTTCGAGCACTAGGCGACCGCTAGTATAATAATATGATTGGCTGTAAGCTATTATCGATTGTGGCTGTGCTATAATAGATGTATATTAGCTTTTCTGGGAAGAGCATCGTTATTTATATAATATAATAATAATAATATAATATGATAAAATATTCTACCACATACACACAACACCATCTAGCCCAAACTAAGCAGAGCTTGTACTGTGGATACTAGACGATGGATAAACATACATATATGTATGTGTAATTTTTTTTTTGTAAATACGTACATATTATATATAGAAACACCCAGACCAAGACAAACATCCATGTTCATGCACACAAATGTTTGACTTGTGCGGGAATCGAACCCGCGACCTCAGGCGTGGCAGTCGGTTATACTAACCACTACGCCATCGATCGCTATATCGTTATAGTCAATACGAATTTTCCATATTTTTTTTATAAATAGATATGTATTTACAATGACATAATAGTTTAAGCGGACACTGACACCTTAACTTTAAAACGGCGTTTGAATGATTGTTATATACAAATGTTCTATGCGTTCTCATGTCTGGATGGTCTTTGCGTCCAATGTTTGTAAAGTTACTAGTGATTCTACATCGCTAATAACTTGACAAATATTAAAACAGAGACATAGAGTTAGATTGTCACTGTGATAGTGTATTTTTAAGAAACAAGATTTTTTTAAAGTGAAATTAGCAATCTAATCTAAAATGTGCTTTAGGCTGATAAGCATACGAATGTATATGAATGCGAAAATCAAGTTTGTTTTTAAAAAGTCAAGTCGCGCTCACGGTTCCGGCTTCAATGGTCAATATTAACATACGTAGTATCGTATGTTCATACTCAAATTTAAAAAGTAAATATCTACTGTAGTAGCGGTATGTGTGAACTGTCAGTGTTTGGGTTCGATTTTAATATAAAATATTTTTTTATGAAAGTTAGAGGTTAGATAATTGGACATAGATATGCAAAATGGATCCATTGACACAAATTTACCTTTGAGACAATTAGAGTTTCAGTCAAATTAATATATGAAAATAGCAAGACTGTGATATCATTTTAAATTTCTTTTAAATAATGGACATTGTAATCTACTTTATGTACCTATAGTATTGTTTCAATAAATTTGACGTATTTTTTTTAATACCATTTATGTATGTAATTACCAATAACTCAAAAAAATATTTTATATGTTGGATCCATTTTGCATAACTACGTCCAATTATAAATTATGTACCTGACCTTCAATTATCTCAAATTTTAATTACATCATATTTAAGTTAAAATAAGCCATAAATGGCTCACTTTGATTTGTGTTTGTAGGTAGTACACTACGTATGTTCAGAATTTGTCTCAAAGTTAGAAAACCAAACTAATATCTTACTGGATGCTGTTATTTGTCACAAACACATTGAGAATTAAACAAATCATAATGTACAGAATTATCTGTAGAAGTTGTACAGATATTAGGTGTTTTTTAAATTAAATGTGTTTTAAACGTTACAGTATAGAACCGATTTTTATTTTTAAGGTATTTTTTAAGGTGTTTTCAAACAGCTGGTAATACAGGGCTATCTATTTATGAGTAGAAATATAATCATTTTTGCAGGCGTCAATCATCCATTAGATCATTAGCATTCAATTAATTTAAACGCAATGATCTCAATCATAATTACGCATAATTGGCTGACATTGTTTACGATTACTATTAATAATAGTATTGTCAATCTTCTTTGTAATCGCTATGGGAAGTTCAATACAACTTTCACTTGAGCTGCTAATGTTCTGAAAGGAAAGTTTAGGGTCCTATTATAGTTATATAGAGTTTTATATATTTGGAACGATTTAGAATTATATATTATACTAGATGTGCCCGCGGTTTCACCCGCGTTTATAGTTACCGTGCCTCTCCCGTGGGTCGTAGCGTGATGTTATATAGCCTATAGCCTTCCTCGATAAATAGGCTATCCAGCACTAAAATATTTTTTCAATTCAAACCAGTAGTTCCTGATTCCTTAGGCGCGTTGAACACTTCTTGGGTGAACAAACATCATAGAACTCGCGTCATCGTCACGCTTCCACGCTTTCCATTTTTGAATTATTTTAGAATATTAACAATATCTCAGAAATGGGGCGTTCTACGCTAAAAATAACGAAATTTTGACCCCTTTAATAACTCCCAAGAGGGTATCAGGAATACGACACATCCCTTCCTTTTTTTGTATTTTTTTTGTTTACGAAGAAGTATTTATGATTAAGGATTAAAGTTTTCACTTCTATCGGCAGTCCCCAAAGACAGCCCCAATTTTTTTTAAAGAGTTCTAGCAATTTGTGTTTTAAAATTACTAGTATTCTTGTGAACCCTCCAGCTAAGCTAGGATGCTTGTATTAGGAGTGGATTCACGTCAATAGTGCAATGGGTTGGATGCGAACCCGCGCCTTCTCGATTGCAAGTCTAATACCTTATCCATTGGGTTACCGCCACTTATTATTATAATAAATATCTGAATTATAACATCACATGCTAAATATCCAACAACAATTTGTTACTGAATGTTGCACTCAATTTAGTCTGTGGAGACGCTTTAGGAGATGCCTTCATTTCATTTTTGTAAACAGTTCGGTGAAGTGTTCGTGAAGTTTATAGTGTGTGTAATAATTAATAACCATGGTTGAGATAACGAATTGCTTATTTACCAAATAAGAGTCTTAAGGAAAATTAACAATAATTACACATTAGAACATTATTTCCTTCCTTTTAGACGCAATAATCAAATGATTGTAATATGTCCGGTATAATTTCGTATCGTTTTGTATAACACAGGATTATGTCAATCAGTATATCCGTTAATGAGTGCAACACTGCGGATACCTAACAGGTGTGGATGTAATCAATCTTTGGACAGTTACACTTGTATTTGACACCAATGTGTAATAAGAAAGAAAGGTAGCAATATATTAATTTAATTTTAATTTTAAAAAGACAACTCTCGCTCTAAGAATAATTCCTGTATAATTCCCGGGGACCGTGTGTGTGTTATTTTTATCCGTTGTATGAATGTTTACGAAATCTCCTGCTTTATACCATTCGTTCTTTAATATCTTCTTCTTCCTCTCCTTATCTCATTATTTGGGGTCGGGTCTCCTCACTTTCCTGCGCCAAGTCAAACGATCTTGGGTTGTCATTTCGTGCAACTGGACTTTCTTTATGTCTCTTTCAATGGAGCTCCACTAGGTCAACGGCAGGCGGCCTCTCCCTCGCTTTTGTTCTGAGAGGTTTAATGCAGTTCGAACCACATGATTTTTGTCTCGTCTTCTGACATGGCCATACCAGCGAAGGCGGTTTTCAGTGATTTTAATATCTTTATTGTCTCTGATAAATACAAACGTGTTACACATTACAATTTTGATTTGCTAGAACATTGTTGTTGTATTTTATTTAAACATACAGATACTGGTCCCCCAAACTAGGCGAGTGCCTGTATTTTGGGGGTCAGTGTTCAGCGCTAAAAATATGCAGTTTAATACAAAACATGTTTTACTTTGCATAATATATTATGTTGATTTTGCTCTAATTTCAGTGTGAGATATATATTTTTTTATATTTTGTGATTATTCTCAGTATTACAGGAGTTGTCTTTTCAAAAAGAAATTGACAACAGGAACATGTCTAATCGGTGATTGTCATATGAATCGATGTTGTCATAAATCGCCCATGTGAGAGGTGTGACGTAACCGTCGACCTCGTGTTGTAGAATTAAAAGAGAATGCGATTATGATTTGATAAAACCGCAAGATTTTGCGCTAAAATGTTACGAAACATAACAATTTGAAGATTACAAAGTGTGCGAATAAAATAAAAAGAAATGTATTGATGTGCTTCAGTCCGCTTCCAGCGGTGTACGAGCGAAGATCTCTTTATAGTTTTTACTTTTAATATTATATCTGGGGTCATTGAATCATTAGATTTGATTGGTCTATTGATTTTAATGAAGGGGCGTGGCTTCTATAACTCCATTTCTGTTTATGGACTAACTGGTTGGGCCTTTTATATACGTGCACTAATATTTGAGGCTGACTGTGTGGTCTTAGGCTCGACTCCCAGCTTAGGTAGAGATTTGCTTTTCGTTGCCAAAAAAATTAAGGTTGGATGAATATCGATCAATTTTCGTAACAAGGATCTCCATAAACAACCATTTCGTCTAACTTAGGCTTCGAACCCGAAAAATCACGATTTTAAGGGCAAACAGGCTACTAGACCACCGAGGCAGACATGTCAAGTTAGTCACGGTGGAAACAGGTTTATTTCCAAAACGACAATTTCCGCAATACGAATATTTTCTGCATTATCGGGGACTTTACAAACATTCAAACAACGGACATAAAAACACTGAAACTTGAATCAACCATGCATGGAACACACAATTTTAAGATTCGACCTCACAACAAACGGCACTGTGGTATTTCACCACCCCTTAAACCTTTTTTGAAGTGAAAACTTCTTTAGGCGCGTTG
This sequence comes from Catocala sponsa, assembly GCA_963564715.1. Taxonomy (NCBI): domain Eukaryota; kingdom Metazoa; phylum Arthropoda; class Insecta; order Lepidoptera; family Erebidae; genus Catocala; species Catocala sponsa. The sequence goes on from OY751336.1 coordinate 7,580,670, forward strand.
AGCACTTCTTGGGTGAACAAAAATCATAGAACTCGCATCATCCTCACGTTTCGTCATCGTAACGCTTCCACGCTTTCCATTTTCAAATTATTTTAGAATACTAGCGGTTGCCTAGTGCTCAAAATTCGACCAATAATATTGCTGATATATGTCATTATATATTGATATAATGTAACCATAGTTACGCGCTTTGACTGCGTTTTTCAATTATTTTTGGTTTATAAAGAAGTGTTTATGAGCAAGGATTAAAGTTTTTACTTCTATCGACAGACTCCAAAGACTGCTCAATTTTTTTTTTCGTGGTGATATGTTTTGTATGCATACCCCTTCGCCACAGCGGGAGGCGAGAGGGTTATGTCGGGCTCTCCCGTGACTTCGGGGCTACCAACTAAAACCACCATGGTGTGCCAACTAGCTGCTTTGTATGGACACCCATGTAGCCTCTTACAACATGTCCATACTTGTTTATATCTCTGTATCTGTAGTAAACTGTGAAATGTTGTACAATCAGTTTATGCGGAACATGCTGAGATGCCGTCACTAAATGTGCTTAGAATTGATCACTAGACTTTCTCATGACATTCCCCTTCACTGAGCATACATATGTCTCAATCAAGTGTGGGATAAAACGAAGCTAATTATATATTATAGTCATCTTAATTGATTATTACGGAATGTATTATACAAGGTACTTCTCTACACTACCTCTTACATTTACCTACTCTTCGGTTTCCGAAAGGCAGATAAACACAAAAATTTGTTAGACAGTCAAAAGCATAATATTGTCTTACATACATGCATACATAGATTCACGCCTGTTTCCCAGAGGGGTAGGCTGAGACTACGGATTTCCATTTGCTAAGATCCTGACACACTTCTCTGGGTTCATTCACTTTCATCACATTCCTCATACACGCCCGTCGGTTTAAGGTGCTCTTAATCTGGCCTTTATCCAGAACATCTCCGATCTGATCCGATATTGTCTTACGTTTACGCGAATGTTATACATTGAAATTAAACTACCTTATACGGATTTGGTCACGTTGTTTTTTGTTACACAACTATCATCTTAGTCTACCCGTGAACATGGCTGTAAAGCAGCCGAAACGTCGGGGAAAAGTTTAAACTTAATTATAAATAGTTTTAATTAATTTAAATAGCTTAAATTGTAGTAAAGTTCAATAATAGTAGTGTTATAGTTCAAAATTATGTAACAAAAATGTTTTAAAATAAACAACGCGACCAAATCTGTATAAAGTAGTTTAATTTGTAATAAAGTGTCAAATAAACAACGTGATAAAATCCGTATATAGTAGTTTAATTTCAATAAAATTAAACTACTATATACAGATTTTATCACGTTGTTTATTTGACACTTTATTACAAAATTTTGAAACCTGTTACACTACTATTATTATTAAACTTTACTAATTTTTAAGCTAATTAAATTATTGAAACTATTGAAACTATTACAACTATTTATACTATTACTATACTATTATACTATTTATATTTATGTTTAATTTTAGTCAAAAGCATGTCAACTGCTATGCTGAATTTCAACAGTTAATCAAATCACTTGACATAAGCTTGAATTTGACACGCCGTTAATTTGGTATCCAATTTTTTTATATAAATAGAGCGCTTACTTAGAGAAGCACCTCTAAGTATAAGCTTAAGTGGACGTGGGGTCTCTATTACTGAAAGTAAAATACTTTTGCATGAACCAAAAATTAAATCCAGGACTTTAGGCAATCACGGCCAGTAGATACGCATGAATTCACTCGGTTTGCTATTAGGATTAATAAGGTAGTATTTTATTGGAGGATGCATAGACTTATATGATATTTCAATGCATCACTTCACCTTATCAAGAGCGAAATATTGCCGTCTCCCAGGGACAGTTTCAAAATTCGTGCCGGTACTGACAATCTAAACATATAATAGTTTTTTTAAGACAACTACCGCCCTAGGAATAATTCCTGTAACGCGGGGGACTTTACAAACATTCAAACGACAGATACAAGGTAATTCCAGACTCAGAAAAAACATTTGTGGATCACACAAATTTTTGTCCCGTGTGGGATTCGAACCCACAACACTCGGCGCAGTGGCAGTGGTAGGCGACCGTTTAAACCACTACGCCATTCGTGCAGTCAATGCATGTACAGTTACTAGGGATTCTACATTAATATTTGTCAAGTGAAGATATAGAGTTAGATTGTCACTCTGATAGTGTATTTATAAAAACTAGCGGTCGCCTAGTGGTCAAAATTCGACCAAAATTCCTAAGCTTGCTACTTTGTTTTCTGTTTTTCTCTATTATATATAAATAAGGTATAGGTAACCATAGTTACGAAGAATTGTACGACATCAGACGAAGAATGTCTAAAATACTACGAACGCAATGCGACTGTGTGTGTCAAATCAAATGCATAGTTTTGTGCGTGTAGTGTTTTCCATTAATGTAATGCATTTATAGTGCATATTTTATAAAAATATTAGGATTCGCCCCTCCTTTTCCATATAAACTTTAACTGTGCCAAATTTCATACTCCTCCGTCCGCGGAATTTTCGTAAAAAGGGGTACTAAGTTTTTGCTTCACGTATTAATATATAGATTTGTATCAGTAATCGTGCAGTCAAACTAACAGAAAAATCGAATACTATTTTGCTCGATTCGAAAATCGAGATTCACATACAGCTATTACTTTGACTTATATCCTTATTCTTGGAGTATTACATTTAGTAGAGTATGTTATAACCTCTTGGAGATAGTTGTCTTACCGTTGAACCCATAAGGTCGATTAGTATCGCTGACATAACATCGCAGCGACGGGCCGAGCAAATAATAGTTACCAATATTTCATAGTACTTACCTTCGAGCAGTAACTTATACTTGTTTAGAGAATTCTAAATACTGTAGGCTCTGCAGTTCTGGTTAATAAAACGTTTAATAGTCACAAAAAATAATGCGTATGCCGCTTCTACAAGTAAGTAAGTAAGTATTTTATTTTTCAAAATATAGGTACACAAAATACAGACAAATGTTATAACACAGCAAAAAAAAAAGGAGTACATATATAATGAAAAACGAGGTTACCACTCAGGTTTATTGTTGGTTTGCGGTTTATACCTCAAACCAACCCTGATATTATGTGGTAACCCCAAGTGACGCCCGGACGTACAATCAGCTACTCTTTAAAATGTTCCAAATTCAAACAATAAAAGAAATAAAAAAATACATACGTAAGTTATATATAAATTATAATTGATGAGCATAGGTAAGTATGTAATTAATATATATAAATTAAATAAATTGGCGCAATAGTATGATGTATATAAATATAATATTCAATAATAATAATAATAACCTTCTAACGGTTGCCATTAACCGATCCGTATTATTAGCGTCTCACTTGCACTTACGGCATACGACATACCTAATGGTGTCTCGTCGTCGTAATTTATAAGATTTACCAGTTAATATATTAACTTGAATTTACCGCAGAGTTTACACTTATTAACTTTTCCAATTAAACTTAATGCTTTCTTTAGTAGAAGCGAAGAGCAGCGATAGCTCAGTGGGGAGACCAACAGACTGCAATGCAGAGGGTCTCGGGTTCGAACCCACGTCGCGCACCTCTGACTTTCGGAAGTTATATGACTTTTCGAAATTATGTGCGTATTGATTGACAATTATCGCCTGCTCCATGCTTCGAAGAGCACGTTAAGCCGTTGGTTCCGTCTGCCATGAACATCTATGGCAGTCGTTATTGGGAGAGTGTCGACACAAAAGATCCCACTGGGTCGAAGTGTCGCCGGTCTGCACTGACTGGCCCCCACATAAGATAAGATAAGATACTAGAAGCACAGTTAAGCTACAGAATGTTAACGACCATCAACTAAGTTAATAAGTGAAACAAGGTACTGATAAACTATTTGGTTAGTCGGTACTAATGTACATATGGAACGGTACTTAATATGACTATGATAGTACCAACTTTAACAGGTTCCCTGTCCGATGAATCACATATGATGCATAAAATAGATTTTCTATTGTGTCTATCGCCGGACAGCGAAAGGATATAATAATATAATATAATATTCTATCACATACACACAACACCATCTAGCCCAAACTAAGCAGAGCTTGTACTATGGGTACTAGACAATGGATAAACATAAGTACATATTATACATAGAAACACCCAGACCAAGACAAACATCCATGTTCATACACACAAACGTTTGACTTGTGAGGGAATCGAACTCGCGACCTCAGGCGTGGCAGTCGGTTATAGTAACCACTGCGCCATCGGAGCCAAATGTAATGATTATGATAGGTATTTATGTACCTATTTTTTAATGGTTATTTACTTATCCGCTGCCTACGTTGTATAACAAAGTTGAAATGGTAGTGAAAGCGACTGCTGTGCTTGAGGTTTCAGGATTGATTACCGGGTCGCGCAAAGTGTTATTGGGATTTTTGTCAAGAATTTTACTATAGAAAAAGTCTGAAATTGTGCCTGATAGAGTCACCCTCTAGAGCCTATTGTCAACAATAATAGGATCGTCTCTGATGACGTGGGACCTATAATCAAAAGCACCGAAAATTTTTGGTTGTTATACAATTCTGCTGTATGTATGTTGTATAAAAAAGCAAGTGTTAGATTACCTGTTTAGCTAAATTGAAAAGCAATTACCTTTTAAACACGTAACCGTTCGATCGCGTGTCTAATATCTCAACTGTTCTGCTACTACCGCCAACTAATATCTTAACTGTTATCCTACATTTCTTGATGCGACAAGCATAAATATTGTTTATTGTACCGCATCGTTAAATTAAGCTCGACGACAAGCGACAAACCACGAGATTCGGTTCGTCACCACAAGACGCAACTATACGCTATTTGTCAACGTTCAACAATAGTAATGTCTCGTCTTTCACACTGAACTATTGGCATTGGTTAGGTCAAAGTTATCACAATATTGACGTTTTTGACCTTTGCTTGCAAAGTTTTAACAATAGCCTAGCGGGGGACCGTTGGATTTCCATGTAGATATCTCGGGTTTGATCCTAAGGCACGCACATTTGATATTTTGAAAGCTATGAGTATATGCAATAGTTAACTAACCATCACTCGCTCTTTAACGTTAAAGGTAAAGGACGATATAGTTAGGAAACATGCATCTGAGAGTTCTCCATAACGTTCTCAAAGATATGAATTGAGATATGAGACGTCTGCCAGTCCGTCCTGGCTCGACGAGATGGCCGGACTATGAGCCTTTTCTTACAGAGAAGAGGTCCATGTCGAACAACGAGATAATTTATAAACAGAGCTAATATAGGCATTAAACGAATATTCGTTTAATACCTATGTCATTGGCGCACCGGGCGTATATTCCAGGGAGTCGTCTAGCTTCTAAACAGCAATGGCTGCAACCCGAAAATTATTTGAAACCTTTTTGACAGCATGGAGTTCCCTTCTACCTTACCTATTTACACGAATGGCTCATGCATATTCCGGTCAATTATATCAGTATTCCAATAATCATTTATGTATTTTATAATATTAATATAACAAAGTTGAAGAGTTTGTACGTTTGTTATATTTAATCGCGATAATCTCTAGAACAGCAAGTCGGATTAAAAAAATCTTTATGTTTCGCAATTATACACCTGGGTAAAACCGCAGGGAACAGCTAGTTTCTAATATGATATATATAGATCATTTTGTTGCGTAACACATCTACATACAACTCGGATGGACTCTCGACCATCAATCATACGTCCATTGTTAACAGTTTGATACATATACGGTATTTGACGTAATTTCTGCTACTTTTCTCTTTCTTGTTTAGGAATCAAGATTCCGTGGTGCGCGGCAATGTTGGCTATTTATAGGACGGCATCTGCATATTGCAATAGGTTCATCATTCATTATAACTTTAAAAACGACAACACATGCATTAGGTTTACAAACAAACAAAAAATAATACGTTTCATAATTTTTTTTTTATATCGTAAATTTTCTTTCTTTTTCTTCTTCTTGTGTTTGGTGATCGAACCTATTACACTCCATGCGGTTGTAATAGCAAGAAGCGTACTTAACTGACTGTTTCGTCCGTGTGGAAAACCAAAACTATAACTAGTAAAATGTGTGAAACACATTTCTGCCAACCTTATCGCGAATACACAGGCATGAATCTATGTTTGCTAAGATAGCTAAGAGTGTCTTTAGTGATAAAGTATTCCGTTAGGTCATAGCGCATAATAAAACGGATATTATTCAACAAGTCAAGTAGGTTTTAAGCTTTGTTAAGTGTGTGCTTCTATAGTGCAAGTGGCAGCTGCTTCAAACCGCTTAACACTTGGAGTGTATACAGTAATGCAAGTACTGGAAAAACAACTACTGCATAAGGTTGAGTAATGTTCGTTCCTTACGATATGTTTAGCTTTATTTAAATCTTTTTAGCTAGGCTTAAATGTATGGGCGATTATCTACAAAATTATCATTTATATTTTTATACAACTACCAAGGAGGCTTGTTTTCTACTGCTCACTCAACAAGCACCTTATCAACATTGGCATCATCGACAACCCCGTATGTAGATGCTGCATGGACACTGGGGAGACATCGGCTCACGTGTTTTTCCGCTGCAGAAGTGTAAGGAACAGATGAAGCTTCTGAACTATCCAGAAACGATGAAAGAAGTACTGCTCAATATTGGTCCCCTACTATCTTTCTGGATGCAGTCGAGGTGGTATGAATAACCGAAGAACTCTTTGCGGGGATCACTTACGCGTTAGAGGCCACGTAATTGTGAGGTTCAGTGCGGTTAACAAGTCCAAGTAACTAACTATACGGTTGCTTGGTGTAAGCTGTTACCATTAACTATATGTTGTAATATCAGGGGTATAACTCCCTCGTTGACGACCCGACAGGTGAAGAAGCTGGGATGAAAAGACTGGAACGGGAGAGTAAGACATGTGAGCCTCCAGAACTATGACGATTTTACGGGCGATACGCAAATATAGGATTAACATTTTAACCGGATTCCTGTAAGGCAGTACTACCATAAGTTCTGGGCGTGCTTATGTCTATGTTGATCTTAATGTTCGGTAGCCGGGGTAGGCAAAGTAATAAAGGGGTGTTCTGTTTAATTTCTTGACAATACTGCGGCGCCTGGCAGTAAGGCTGTTTAAATTGCTATATTTTACGAGACCTAAAGCATAACTATCGAAATGTAGGTGCTCTCAATTTATCCTTTACGAAGATATAAAGTCGTTATGCTATGTACTAAAATCTCTATTTTGTAAAACAGGGCTATAAGTTCAAGTCAGAACATTTAAGATGTTACTTTCATTGTCCCAGATACAAACAGTAAAGTAAAATATATTGCACTAATGTCAAATGGCATGCGATATTAACATACACGTTAAATTAGAACATTCTCTTCGCTTTGTGGAACAAAAACTACTGGAATTATATTTTCTAAATACCAACGTGAAAAAAAAAACTTTGCTTTTTAAGCATTTATGTACATACTAGTTCTATCCCGCGGTTTCACACGCATAAGTCCCCTTCCAGTGGGAATATCGGGATAAAAAGTAGCCTATGTGTGAATCTAGGTCTCCAGCTATCTACATACCAAGTTTCATCGTAATCGGTCCTATAGTTTTTACGTGAAAGAGTAACAAACATCCATACATCCATACAAACTTTCGCGTTTATAATATTAGTAAGGATATGGCGCTCATTGAGGTGTATGCGTGCGATTTAGCACGTTTTCAAGTTTATACGAAGGAGGATTGCAGAAAGCTAAAATGTATAAAAACAAACTGATTGCATGGATGGTGTAGTGGTTTAAGTGGTTGCCTCGCCGCTGCCACTGCGCCGAGTGTTGTGGGTTCGTATCCCACATGGGACAAAAAAAGTGTGATCCACAAATGGTTGTTCCGAATCTGGACGTATATCTTGTGCGGGAGATGTCTTTTAAAAAAATTGAAATAGAAAAAAGGTATTGTAACTTTTCTAAATGATAGGAGCGGCGCGGTGTCTCCTTACACAACTCCCAATTTTACAGATTATCAGCTAGCATGTTAGAGAGTGATAATAATAAACAATTTTTATGTAGAGGCTGCATGGAGACTGAGAAGACATCGGCTCACGTGTTTTTCAGCTGCAGAAGTATAAACAGCAGTGGGACAGTTGAATACAGGGCTGATATTATTATTATTATATTCGAACCTTCACAAGTTTAGTCGGTAACGTTATACATGCTGTAAGTAGCGTTTTTAAAACGGATGGTATTTACAACTTCACCACAGACCATGTATTGTCTTAAACCTCCTTAACCACTGGCTCGTGGCTCACTTTTTATGTTAATGTGGGAGAATGCGTTTACGAATACCTCTCAGCGGGGAAAGGGGAGCGGAAAGGTTATGTCGGGCTCACTTGGGAAAGATGGAACGTCCCGGGTACTACCGACTAAACCTACCACGCCGTACCAGCTCGCTGCCTCGAATAGTGGGTGGGGCGCTGGAACTGAAACTACATCAGCGACCCACCCAGCAGTGGCTAACGCAGGCAAGAAATGCCTGCGGGCGAGGCTAGCGACCCCTGGAAGTGTACTCTGGTAAAACTAACGAGATGGTTGTAAAAACCCAGGATCTTCGTCTTCATGTGTCCTTGTGGCCCCTATGTCTCTGAGGTATTTTGACCTACAGAGCCCATATTCAAACTTGACCGAGGTATGACCCCAAGGTGTCTGCACACCAAGTTACAAGTCAATCGGTCCAGTGGTTCCAGAGTTATGCCTGTGACTAACTGACAGACACACAGACCCACATAGTATTTTCATTAACCTCTGAAGAAAACTCAGAGGTTAATAAAAAGATAAATATTATACCGTTATCGGGACACCCACAAAACGCGGTACTTTTTATATTGTTATTTTATTATGATGTAATTGACATAAATTCTAATTACACTATTCAACATTTGCAAACAATGCCAGCTTCCGTGTAAAAATAAGGCATCTCTTATGCTCAATTAATTATAATTTTAAATGTTAACTACTTGTATAGTGTACTTATAAATGCATTTGCTCCGAACGATTCAAACAATTGTGTGATCTAGTATACTTGCTTCACTGGTGGTGGTGGTAGTTTCTTTTTTACTCTCTACACCATCTGGCTCAAACTAAGCAGAGCTTGTACTATGGGTACTAGAAAATGGATAAACATACATATATAATAATTTGTTTTTGTAAATTTTATTTTTTTATTTTGCTCTTCAAAATGACCACACTTCACCTGATGGTAAGCAGTCGTGTGGTCTAAGAGCAGTGGCCTCCACACAGCCCTCATAGCAGCCGAGGCGATGTTAACGTCTCTACTTTGACGGCCTGAGAAGGTGCTTTTTCACACCCCGCTTGAAGGACCCAGGATTGAAGGAAGAAGGAAACACGTGCCTTGGCAGAGAATTCCATGCCTTGGTCGTTCGGCAGAGGTATGAGGACCCAAACTTGTTGGTACGCGCTCTAGTCGACTCTACCGTGTAAGGATGGCATCTGAGCCCAGCACGCGTTGTTTTGGATAGGAAAGGGGAGTGCGGGATAAGGTGGAATAACTCTTCAGAGCACTCCCCGTGGTATATTCATACATACATATTCATAAATACATACATACATATTATATATAGAAACACCCAGACCAAGACAAACATCCATGTTCATGCACACAAATGTTTGACTTGCGCGGGAATCGAACCCGCGAGTTGTCGCCTGGTCAATTTCACTGCGCCAAGTGTTGTGTGTTCGATCCCCACATGGAATAAAAATTTGTGTGATCCACAAATAGTTGTCCTGGTTCTCGTGTTCTTTGTGTCCGTCGTTAAAATGTTTGTAAAGTTTCCTGCGACACAATCAATTCAATCCTGGGTTCTTTAAGCGGGGCGTGAAAAAGCATCTTCTCAGGCCGTCAAAGTAGAGACCTCAACATCGCCTCGGCTACTGTGGGGGCGATGTGGAGGTCACTGCTCTTAGACCACACGACTGCTTACCATCAGGTGGAGAGTGGTCATTTTGACGAGCAAAATAAAAAAAAAAACACAGTAATAATTCCCAGAGCGGATTATGTGTTTTTAACTTCGATCAACAATAGCGAAGATTTTTAAAATAATTTTACTTATGGAGTTCCCAAGCACGAGGTTGTCCAAAGAGTAGAAGGTTCCGTTTAAAAAGGTTGTTATTAACTTGTGTAGTCAATAACAACCTTTTTAAACGGATCCTTTCCTTTTCGGTGGACTGTTGTAAAGACATTAAAATGTATCAAGTGCCGGGAATGACTTAGCAATACTTAGACGGAAGGTACTAGGCGGTTACTTCCTGTGTTCGTGCAGTAAAAATTAAAGTTGATTATCTCAATAATAAATCAAGAGGAAACAAAAATTCTAATTGAAATAAACACTCATAAAAGTTTGAATTTTCCTGATATACAAACTTTTAATTGAACGTAGATTTTTTTATTATTCTCCTTATAATTAAACATTGCGAAAGTTGTAATGCCAATTATTTTGTACTTAATTATTGTGTTCCTACGTAATAATTATGAAAATATTGTCGATGTTTGGAAACTTTTTGAAAAGCCATAATATTAATTGTTATATTTATGCTTATATGCGGAATAATTGTTTACACACACTTTTTATATATAATAGATGTTCCCGCGGTTTCACCCGCGTTTATCGTTACTGCGCCGCCCCCGTGGATCATAGCGTGATGTTATAATAATATAGCCTATAGCCTTCCTCGATAAATAGGCTATCCAACAATAAAATAATTTTCAAATCGAACCAGTAGTTCCTGAGATTAGCGCGTTCAAACAAACAAACTCTTCAGCTTTATAATGTTATAGTATATATTAATAAAAAAGGAATGTTTACGCGAATGTTATACATTAAAATTAAACAACTTTAAACTGATTTTATTGTTTTGTTTATTTTGAGAACTCTATTATTACTTATTAATCCATTTAGGTTTCACTATCCCCGGCGTTTCGATGTCGCTTTTCAGCAGCCATAGTCAAGGAGAGACCTTTTTTAAATTTTTAACATGCTTGATTTGAAAGTCAAAATGTGTCGTCAAAATGATGTATACATATGTATATAAACCGTATAAAGTATATATTAAGTTTCACCTAAATGTGTCTACTTCTTTCAAATATATCATTTGGTTTACCTACTACTTACCTACTCAAGCTTTATTACAAATAGTTTTGCTCTTATCAGATTTACTCGATTTTGTGCTATAATTTATTCATAGCAACGTCAAGATAATAATACCAATTTGATATTAACCAAAATAAAATTATAATTTTATTTTCGACATATAAATAACTAGCTAGTAACGAAGACTGCTCACGCGTTTTCGAAAAGGTCATGGGTACTGCCTTTCAAAATTTCATCTACATCGATTCAGCAGTTTAGACTTGAAATTTAATAAACAGACAGAGTTATTTCCTTCATTAAAATATTATTATGGATCCATTACGTTATATACTACGACGATATCTGTTTCCCAGAGGGGTAGGCAGCGACTACGGATTTCCATTTGCTACGATCCTGACACATTTCTCTGGCTTCATTCACTTTCATCACATTCCTCGTACACGCCCGTCGGTTCAAGGAGCTCTTAACCTGGCCTTTGTCCAGAACGCCGCCGATCTGATCGAGAAACGTTCGCCTAGGTTTTCCTCTTGCGACTGTTCCAGTCACACTAGCCTTATAAACTTTCTTAGTCAGTCTTTCCTCGTCCATTCTTTCTACATGTCCAAACCAGTTTAACATACCCTTTTCTATTCCTGTCACTATATCCACTTTCACGCCGCATCTCTCTCTAATCACACTATTCCTTATTCTATCTTTCAGATACCTTACAATTCCATTCTAAATAGGGTGAGAGGTGTCGATATCACAATTCCAATGTAACCAAATAGCTTGAAATTGTAAACGTATTTGTATTTTGGACTTCCTGATCTCCACGAGGTATTACAACAAATTGAATAGATTAATGATCTCATCTCAGATTCAATTTTCCATAATAATATCAATTTATTTCCTAACTATCTGAAATATCTCTGAGTATGCCAACCTGAACTTTCATTGAACAGAAGTTTTATTGAAGACCTTTTTAGACTAAAATAATATGTAAGCTGTAATATTTATGGGTCAACAGACTGAATAATCTTGTATTTTTTTTTGTGGTTAGTAAGGCTTACAGAGACGCTGTCAGCGGAGGCTTTAACCATTTGCCGACATTACAAAGGAATTCGTTTCTATTGGCTACTATGGAGAGGACAGAACACGCAAGCTTCAAACAAAAAACCTAGAGAATGCTCGCTTATTGTTTTTTGTACAATCCTTGTCAGTGGCAATTACACTTATTGTCGAATCGATGGTAAAAGTTCAAATAGACATGGTGCGGCCGAATTATGATCGCGGTCCGCTTTTGGACTGTATGCCATCGTGTGACGCAGAGTTTGATTGTACAAATGGCGTAGAGGTTTAAATTTTTTTTCTTTTTTTTTTAAGTCATTTATTCACTTGTAATAATAATAGTACAACATATAAATTTCCTCGCCAAGCTACACAGCTTGTTGGCGAGATGCGCTCGTTGGTCGCCACGGCACTAACACTGCGCCGAGTGTTGTTGGTTCGTACTCTTAACATAACGGATACAAAGAAAGTCTGGACTCGGAACAACGATTTGAGGATCACACAATTTTTTTGTCCCGTATAGGATTCAAATCCACAATACTCGGCACAGTGAAAGTGGCGAAGTGACCACTTGAACCACTACGCCATCCGTGCAGTCTCAGTTATTAATAATAATAATAATATTCTACCACATACACACAACACCATCTAGCCCAAACTAAGCAGAGCTTGTACTATGGGTACTAGACAACGGATAAACATACATATATACCTTTTTTTTTTTGTAAATACATACATATTATACATAGAAACACCCAGACCAAGACAAACATCCATGTTCATGCACACAAATGTTTGACTTGTGCGGGAATCGAACCCGCGACCTCAGGCGTGGCAGTCGGTTACACTAACCACTACGCCATCGAGGCCGTCATTACTTTCATGCCTAGTAGAAGCGCGTGCTTTGTGCAGGCAAAGCTATCTTCGTGTTTCAATCGCCTTCAGGCTATGGAACTAACTAAATCTAATGTATCATTCAAGCACAACATGTTGATCAATTGCTTTTATTTAAAACCTGTTTTGCGTGTGACCTATAATTTGGGATACATTTATAAATAACTTAAGTCAACTATGATGCGTATTTGTTCATTGATATTTTGAATGTGAATTTATTGAAGTGAAAACTTTTTAGCGGCGTTGTGCACTTTTTTTGTGATGGGTAAAAAATGTCAAACTCGCGTCAGGACACGTGACCTGATCAAAAATTCGTAAGACGGAGGGAGAATTGTCACGATAGCGCAATAAATGAATATTGTATTTTACCACATAAGTGATAGTACTAAACTAGTGGATCGCTAAACCGTTAATGGCAACCGTTAGTAGGTTATTATTATTATTATTGAATATTAAATTTATATACATTATACTATTGCACCAATTTATTTAATTTATATTTGATATATATCAATTACATACTCATCAATTATAATTTATATATATATATATCTTACGTATGTATTTTTTATTTCTTTTATTTTTTGAATGTGGAAGTTGTTAAAGAGTAGCTGATGTACGTCCGGGCGTCACTTGGGGTTACCACATAATATCAGGGTTGGTTTGAGGTATTAACCGCAAACCAACAATAAACCTGAGTGGTAACCTCGTTTTTCATTATGTATGTACTTTTTTTTTTGCTTTTTGCTGTGTTATAATATTTGTCTGTATTTTGTGTACCTATATTTTGAAAAATAAAATTACTTACTTACTTACTTACTTTTATACTGATAATATAATTAAAGCAATTCGTGCAAAATTATTCCCTAACCATTCCAAAATATCAAAAATGCACAACGTTTAATATTCAAGTTTTCACTTATGCCGGCACTCCCGGAGTGCAACCCGTTTTTTTTTATTTGTAACGCTTTCAAGCCTTAACTACTCGAATGATCATCATGAAATTTCACATTCACGTTATGACAACGTGGGAGCAGGCAAGGACATAGGACTTTTCACCCAGAAAAAAGTAATCTTCCTAACCTAGGTTAGGTTAGGAAGATTACCTCGTGTAAAACGAGCGAAGCCGCGGAAATAATCTAATGTATAATAGTTAGTAAGAACTATTTAGAAATGGCGCCGGAGCAGTGCATCATGTGCAGCATGTGTGAAAGTCCGTTTATTCTGCAAGCATATAACAAAGTTTCTTATTTTATGCCCGATACGTTCTCTTTTAAAAGTACGGAACACAAAACCAAATTATGTTCCATGCTCTAAGGTTTTAAGGTTTGAAGTTTCCTATTAACACCATTATCACTTGCTACGACAGACTTAAAATATTTTCGCTATGCTTTTGTAACCATAAATAGTACAGGCGTACTCTTGGAACAATGACTAAAGTCCTTGTTAAGGAAATAATATTTAATAGACAATACATTTCGAGCTCTATTGTAATTTCAGCAGTAGGCGTAGTAACCATCTATTATTATCCTGGTTCGTGTAGATAATATCAGCCAACGGCAGTAAGAGTGGTATTAACAGGAGCAGCAGGAACAAGAGCGTTTATCATGGAGAACAGACCAGGATCATACCATTTGTTGTAGAGCTATGTAATCTTAAAAAGGTGCATAGATGTTGACGCAAGGTGACCGTTTGAAGGTAAGCATATATTTTCATATAATAGGAAACATGTCAGAATTGTATATAAACTGACCCACATGGGCACGGGCCTCTTCCCAGTGTGAGAAGGGTTAGGCCTTAGACTATCACGCTGACCCAGTGCGGGTTGGTAGACTTCACATAATATATCTTCGAGAACATAATGGCGAACTCTCAGACATGCAGGTTTCTTCACGATGTTTTCTTTCACCGATAAAGCAAGCGATAAATAACTAATTAATATGCTCATAACTTCGAAAAGTCAGAAGTACCTAAGGGTAGAACTCTGCGTGTTATTCATACGGTTTCTAAAAGCGTTTCTAGCGGCACTGTCCATGAACTAATCAGAATGTATGGTTACAAATGCTGATGATTAAAGGTGTCAAAATGTGTCAAGAGCTGTGCAACCTCATGGTAAATCCCCAGTTTAGCCAATAACACATTGCAATACAATCGAAACAGAGCGTAAATCTAATTGTTTCACCGAAATTAAACCTTACCTTAATAAGTATTAAGTTGATAATTATTATCTTATTATTATGTCATGTTGGTTTTAATCCAATTAAGGATAATTATTAAAGTCGAGTTTCTACAGCTATGGTAATGTGTATAGGGTTATTCAAAATTATACTCTATTTAGTTTTTAGTAGAGTTACTAGTTGCAAATAATCTTACTGTTCAGAATTGGGTAGTATTTAACTGTTCCTCAATTTTTTGCTTTTGTTCCACCAAAAATACTAATTGCACAGCAAAATATAATAATAATAATAAGATTTATTGTCATAAAAGAAATTACAAATACAAAATACAAAACATTACATGAACAGAAATATGTTTGGTCTTCCATTATTATTTGGAATCGATATAATTCTCCGCACTAGGCTAAGCCTGTCCTGCGGAAAATCGTTAGTTAAGGTCGATTTATCCAAAGGAAAATTTTACATAAAGCGGTTTTGAACCGAGAATATAGATTATAATGTAAGTAAAATATGACAGTTTCTAGAATAGTTACTTAAATAAAGAAGGACGCATTCTGTTTGAGATAAATGAAAAGAAAGTACAATAAAACACAAGGAAAATAAATTATAACACAAAACGTAGTAGAATTAACATTAAACAAAAATATAAAAATAACACAATGATATCTAATATTCATAGTACAATAATCGTCGGCCTCGATGGCGTAGTGGTTAGTGTAACCGACTGCCACGCCTGAGGTCGCGGGTTCGATTCCCGCACAAGTCAAACATTTGTGTGCACGAACATTGATGTTTGTCTTGGTCTGGGTGTTTCTATGTATAATATGTATGTATTTAGAAAAAAAAAAAAAAAAGTATATATGTATGTTTATCCATTGTCTCGTACCCATAGTACAAGCTTTGCTTAGTTTGGGCCACCATCTAGGTGTTGTGTGTATGTGGTAGAATATTATTATTATTATTATTATATTTAACTATATTATACTTTTAAACAGGTCTTCTGTTTCGATGTAGGTCAAGGTTAATAATGCCTTACTTAGTTTTACCTTTGCATCACGATAGGACAGTAAATAGATTTTGCAAATTTTATTTATTTTATTATACAAGTAGGGCTTGAGGTATACACAAAACTTTTTTGCAAAACCTGTTCTTACTGGTAAGATTGGGAGGCTAAAAACGCGTTTCTTGACCATGTCCATAATTTTCTGTGTTTAGTACCTCTTTATGGGTTAAGAGGATACGCTTACTAAGATATAATCGCCTGACACTAAGAATCTGGGCATCACTGAAGAGTTCAGTGGTTGGGTATCGGAAAGGCTTTGTCAACATCGTTTTCAGCACTGCACGCTGAGCCCTTTCGAGAATAATTATGTGGGAGGTGACAATACCACCCCAAGCCAAGTTGCAGTATTGTAAAATAGACTGACCTAATGTAATGTACACTGTCTTCAATAAGCTGGTTGGAGCCACGTCGCGTAATTGTTTCATGGCATGAATGAGCTTTCTGATTCTCGCAGACGTGGTCACAACATGCTCTTTGAAGGATAGTTTCTCGTCTATAATAACACCTAGATACCTAACGTTAGTAACACGCTTCAGTGGATCACAGCAGCATCTAGAAATATTGCATGTGTGAACTACCAGATTTAAATGTGATGGAGGAGCAGTAATAGCGGTTTTATGAAAGCACATATAGGAAGATTTTGCTAAATTTAATGTTAGGAGATTGGATTCTAACCATTCCCATATGTGAGTAAGCTCTTGTTGAGCAGTCAGTAACACCTTGTCCCTAGAGTTTTCGTGGAACAGGATTACAGTGTCATCGGCATAATGGATTATTTCCGCATTTGGTGAGCATTTCAGGGATAAGTCATTTATATAAGTAAGAAATAGTGTCGGGCCTAAAATACTTCCTTGTGGTACACCATAAACCACTTCATGTTCTTTACTAGTGAAGGGAGCCACTTTAAGACACTGTCTCCTGTCAGTGAGATAGCTGCGAAACCAATCCAGATAGATTCCTCTGATCCCAATACGCTCAAGCTTCCGTAAGAGTATCGGTATAGAGACGGTGTCAAAAGCTTTCTCCAAGTCAAGAAACACATCTAGACATGCCGATCCCTCATCTAGATGTTTAGAAATAATATTAGTGAGTAGTGTAACGGCATGTTCGGTGGACTTTCCTCGGCGAAAACCGAATTGTTGATTGGATAACAATTTGTTGGATTCTAGAAAATCAACTAGTTGTTTATTTCTTATCTTCTCTAATAGTTTGGAAAAGGTGCTGAGCAAAGAAATGGGCCTGTAGTTATTGGGATCATTAGTAGCTCCACTTTTGTGGATAGGCGTCACCGCAGCGACTTTCCACTTATCTGGAAAGGTCCAGTAATAATACTTTGTTTGAAAATATGGGTTAGGGGTATTTTTATATAATTGCTTGTAAATTTAATAAAGCGATTTGTCACCCCATCAAGACCGGGGGCACTATTGTCCTTTAGTTGTAAAATTAGGTTCTCAATTTCTTCAATATTGGTGGGTTTCATGAAGAAAGAGGTCAAGGGAGAGATAGTAGCTTGAACAGAGACATTAAAATTTCCTCTGAGTGATTTAGGCGGGTTAGTATTTGATTAGCAAGTTGATTTCCCATAGATGCTAGCAGTTTATGGCAGTAATTCAAAGATGCTTCTACATTTTCTTGAATATTGCATAGATCACTAGAGTTTCTCTTTAATGTAGTTGAGTTAGTAATGTTTTTTATAGTACTCCATAATTTACGCGGGTTTCCATGACATCGTTCTATTTCTTCCTTACCGTACTGTTTTTTAAGCTTCCTTAAAAGGTCTTGGTAAAAGTTCCTATATCGAGTGTAAATTAGCTTTTTCAGGTGGTCTTCTGGATTTTTGCGTGCTTATCTTTATGGATAGAACACCTGATAAGCCCCGGTGTCATCCATGGCTTAAATATGTTTTTACGTCGGCTAACATGTGTGATTATTGTATGGCGATCTCTAATTGAGGATATAATATCAATAAATGTATTAGCAGCTTCGTTGGACCACGACTTACTAGTCACCATAGCCCAATCTATTGTCTGTAGATCAGAGTCTATAGCATCCCAGTCAACATGAACAAGAATTTTCTTATCACGTCTAGGTTTAGGTGTCTCACTGCCAATACCTGCTATCACCGGGTCGTGATCAGTAATTGCTGATGAGCACACTACAGATTCAAAACTACTAGAGCCCTTGACGAACACATGATCAAGACACGCATCTTTGCGAGTAGGTTTATTTATAGCTGCCCGAAAGCCCAAATGAGCCATTAAGTAGATATAGTCAGAGCATGATTCTACGTGATTGGTGTTAATATTTATATCTCCAGCAATAACATAACATGGACTATTAGTCATATTAGTTGCAACTAATTCAAGCGAGCTTAAAAAAGCGTTAGTAGTCGGCAATGACGGCGAGCGATAAACACCTAAAACAGTTATTACATTTGGTATATGGACTTGTAGACAGTTGGCATCTAGTAGGTTAGGTTCACTAATTATTGGTGACCAACATTGCCGGACGTATACCACTACACCAACTGCGCGGTTTATGAATTTTGATGTTGCCGAGGATATATACTCATCTATTTGATTTATAACTGTTCCACTGTTTATCCAGCATTCGGTTAGAACAATTATGTCAAACTTGAAGTTAAATCTTTTTAGTACTATTATGAAGCTGTCGAAGTTATGTTGTATGCTTCTGATGTTAAAAGTAAGAATCTTTAAATTATATTTACAGATAATCGTAGCACATTGCTCAGCAAGATCGACTTTGTGGCATATTACATTATATGAATTGTCAATTTCATCTAAGTACTGTACAGTAGTCATTATTAATGTAGAGGTTAATCAGTTTAGGAACTTTTATTTCTAATAGGGATTTTGCCACTTGATAAATGAAATTGCACGAGCAAAGGAATATAATATGGAACTTATGAGTATTACTTTTAGCACTGAATTTTAAATATATCACTGTGTTCATAACTATCAATATAACTTCAAGCTTCATAAATACAACAACAACATTAAGAAGCATATAATATAAATTAAAATATAATATAAAATTAAAATAATACCTAATAACTAGTAGAGATATGTTTACTAAAATATTTTAAACAGATCAAACTAAGTCGACGGAGCCCTGCTTCGACGGGCTCCTATTTTTGGGTGCGTTTAAAAAGGAACATAACATAACCTAACCCTTTCGAGACGAAATGCAGTGATTTGAGGCGTATAGGTTCTCGTTATGATATATTTTAGTAAGCATATTTTGCTGTGCAATTAGTTTTTTTGGTGGTCATTATATTTAATCTCTTCAGAATTGTATACATTTCGTAGTATGGTCCTAAAAGTTGAATGTTATGTGGTCTTATAATACAATGTTGTAATATTTGTTACAGATCACTCTTTTTATACAAATCTTCTTTTTATTAAAGCCGCTTTGCCACTAATATTGTCTTACTTTTACGCGAATGTTATTGAAATTAAACTACTTTATACGGATTTGACCGCGTTGTTTGTTTTAAAACACCATTAATACATAATTTTGAATCTATTAAACTACTACTGTGTAACGTTATTACTATTTAAGACATTTAAATTATTAAATATATTTACATTTAAGCTTACACTTTCCCCGACGTTTCGGTTGCTTTGCTACTTACTATCAGTAAGTTTGATCCCCACACGGATCAAAAATTGCGTTATTTACAAAGTCTGGGCGTTCTATGTATCCGTTGTTTGAATGTTTATAAAGTCCCCTGCAACGGAGAAATTAATTATTTATAGCACGGGAGTTCTTTGTGTCTGATGAACCCTATCAATCTTAAGATTTCACCAACAGATCTTCGCTATATTTTACACTAGATGTTCCCGCGGTTTCACCCGCGTTTATCGTTACTGAGCCGCCCCCGTGGGTCATAGCGTGATATTATATAGCCTATAGCGTTCCTCAATAAATAGGCTATCCAACACTAACATAATTTTTCAATTCGAACCAGTAGTTCCTGAGGTTAGCGCATTCAAACAAACAAACTCTTCAGCTTTATAATATTAGTATAGATATTATGTTATCGCCCACTCAGATTTCAAGACGTCCATTCGATATGAGAGAATGTCACCGTACGTCGCCGGTTATTTCTTTATTAATGATTTCCCGTAATAGAATACTCTTATTCAACGCAACACTATCTCAATCCACTCACATCTATAATGATGTGTACGTATTTATATGATCTGATATTTGTGTTAGATAACTAATATACGTAAAGGCGGATATGAAACAGGACGTAATATGACAATTTGCTATTTGATTAATGTGAAACGAATGTCGAAAAATAGGTATTCATGTCTTAACATACTTACAAATACAATTCAGATTCGTTGTCTAATATT
Organism: Catocala sponsa; assembly: GCA_963564715.1. Classification (NCBI taxonomy): domain Eukaryota; kingdom Metazoa; phylum Arthropoda; class Insecta; order Lepidoptera; family Erebidae; genus Catocala; species Catocala sponsa. The sequence continues at coordinate 7,601,473 of OY751336.1, forward strand.
GTATTATTGATCAAAGTGGTTAAACTATAATAAACTAGCTTCTGTGCGCGGCTTCGTTTGGGGAGAGTGCCTTTTTCTGGATGAAAGATACCCTATGTTCTTTTATGTGTTCCTGAAAACGTGCATATTCGCATTTATTATATACATACCGGAGCGTCAAGAAAATAATCATTGGAATCTAATTTATTTCTGTAATTGGAGTCGAATAAAGCGCCATCTATTGATTTGTTTCGGAATGTCAAGCGTAAGCTTGAGTGAGGTCACCATAGAGCCAATGTATCAGTTGAAGTGACAGTTATAACTGTCAGTTCATATTGACGTTACATAAGCGCCGGAGACTCGTGTGCGGACACATTCGGTGGACTAACTCGCTGCGTTACGGATCAAATCGGAGATAATGACAGTAAACCTATATTGTTTTATTACTCTTGTATTTGCCTATCATTAGTGTACGAAGTATAATACCACGCCTATATTTTGTTGCTTCATCATGTCAAAAGCGAGTTGGCCGTTCTACTCTCCGACATACATATGTTTGAAATGATGCATGTTCAACGAATCTTCTGACTGCATCAGAAGGACGGTAATTTTTTTTAATTTATCCTCTTTCGTCCAAATCTTCCAAATCACTCTATTCGAAGTTTAATATGTCAGACTATAGTTGGACGAGGCTGTACATGTCCTTTTCTGCGGAGAGGTATGCGTCACAGCATTCCCCCAAGTAGGCCAATTAGTAAGACCGGACATGTCCACTTGTATCCGATGTAAACCGTCACCAATTGGATGGCATAAGGCAATGGATGTTGTCGAGGACTACGTACAGAACATGTAAGGCATATTGAGTTTATGTATTCTAAAAAGGCTAGTTGAGTAACATTTTTTATTATTTTAGTCATTTGACTTAGATTATAAAAAAATGTCACATTACCCAAACTATAAAATACTATATCTATACTAATATTATAAAGCTGAAGAGTTTGTTTGGGGGTCGTGGCTCACGGGGCCAGCGCAATAACTATAAACACGGGTGAAATCGCGGGCACATCTAGTTTATAATAACAATAACAAAATGTTTATTTCAATAACGTAAGTAAGTAAAATTTTTGTTAGTAATACTTCTTCAATTTAAGAGCCAAGCTCTTGTCGGTGGAGTCTCTTCCATAATGTCCTATCTTTAGCCAGCGCTTTGACTTCTTGATACGACGTAACTTTTACCTTTTCTTTCACTTGATCTATGAACGTCCTCCTTGGCCTTCCTCTTCCCCTTCTGCCTTCTATTTTTCCTTCCAAGGTGTTTCTTATAAAAGTGTCATTTCGTATCAAGTGGCCCAACATATTCCCTCTTCTGTTATCTATTGTTTTTAGAATATGTCTCTTTTCCTTTACCATATTTAGAACTTCCTCATTTATTTTTCTTTCAGTCCAACTTATTCTTTCCATCCTACGCCAACACCACATTTCAAATGCTTCCAATCTCTCTCTGTCTCTTTGCGTGTCGATGTCTCTGAGCCATACAGTGTAGTTAGTAATACATAAAACCTTAATCTATACTAATATAGTTCACATATTCCTATTATTCATACATCGGAAACTGGTATTGCTCATACTCAGTGGTGCAGCGATAGTGCATGCGACTACTGTGCATAAGGTTTCGAGTTCAATACCCAGGTCGGACAAAGTGTTATTCTGGTTAGTAGTGGAGTCTCGAACTCTGCTTGAGAAATGGCAAGAGGGTTGCTTCTTTTACGTGGGATTGAAAATCAAATCAAATAGTATTACACACCTACATTTCTGTTTTGATTTTCAATTCCAGGCGCCTGGCGTCCTACCTAGGCATAGGCCTACCTCTTGAGGGATATTGTCTTGAGACTATGTATATAACCCACCATGCAAACCACTCCTTGAAAGATCACATATAAACAGTCCAGCACGTTTGTGATCATGGCTTATGTTTTTTGAACTATTCTAAACAATCTCTCTCTCTTCGACTAATCCAGTTTATGATATAGCGTTCCTCTACACCAACCGTGAGGTTATAATAGTGGGAGCCGCTGTACCTTCCAGTGCCCGAGAGCACCTTCCGGGACCAGATATAGACAGTTCTTGTCCCCACATCTCGATTTCTCCAGCCTTACTCCAGAGATCCGGTTCTCGTAAGCGAGCTACCTCGCGCCCAAGTGGCACTACCTATTGTCCAGATAGGATAGAACTATCTTAAACAGTAGGAATATATGTACATCTTCTCCACATTATGTTAAGAAATGGATGCACGGCTGGTGTAGTGGTTTAAGTGGTCGCGTCGCCAATGCCGCCGCACCTAGTATTGTGGGTTCGAATCCTACACGGGACAAAAAATTGTGTGATCCACAAATAGTTGTTCCAAGTCTGGGTGATCTTTGTGTCCGTTGTTTGAATGCTTGTAAAGTCCCCCGCATCACAGGTATTATTCCTAGTACTAAAAAAAACAATCCGGTCGAACCCTTGCCAACAGCTCGACTACAATAGCGGGCCAATCTTAATAAGACTCTGAACTCATTCATACTACAAAATTAACTGATCTACGGCCTCAGCTATTTTAACATAATAATATAAATTCGAGAGGTAAATGTGGCAAAGGATACCTTACGGATATTTATTGGATAGGTTGAATGACCGGCAATTAATAAAGGAGTAAGATAATTTACAATTTCAACAATGTGCAGAGGACAATGATAGACTTGCCTCTCTATACGTGGGATTCAAACGAAGTCGAACGATGTGGGTGTTTAAACTTTAAGTGATTAACTCTGCAGGGAGCTACAAACCTCGACGGATAATCCATACTAATATTATAAACTAGATGTGCCCGCGGTTTCACCCACGTTTATGATTACTGCGCCGCCTCCATGGGACGTAGCGTGATGTTATATAGCCTCGATAAATGAGCTATCCAACAAAAAAAATATTTTTCAATTCGAGCCAGTAGTTCCTGAGGTTAGCGCATTCAAACAAACAAACTCTTCAGCTTTATAATATTAGTATATATATTATGTTATCGCCCACTCAGATTTCAAGACGTCCATTCGATATGAGAGAATTAAAACGTCTTAGTACGTCGCCGGTTATTTCTTTATTAATGATTTCCCGTAATAGAATACTCTTATTCAACGCAACACTATCTCAATCCACTCAGAATCTCAGATTAGCGCGTTCAAACAAAGAAACTCTTCAGCTTTATAATATTAGTATAGATGAGTATGTATTATAGGTGAGACTATTTGACTGATCATTTTTTCGCATACTCGTTGCCAGGGGTATGGAAAAGGCATACAAAGCAGAGAGCTAGCACACCGTGGTGGTTTTTTTTAATCGGTAGGTTCGAAGTCTCGAGAGAGCCGCACATAACCGTCTCGCCTCCCCTTGTGGCGATGGGGTGCGGATCAGGAGCATTTCCCTATATATAAACAAATAAAAGTAGTATAGAAAAGGACATATGGTTTCATCTATACTAATATTATAAAGCTGAAGAGTTTGTTTGTTTGTTTGAATGCGCTAATCTCAGGAACTACTGGTTCGATTTGAAAAAAATATTTTAGTATTGAATAGCATATTTATCGAGGAAGGCTATAGGCTATATGACATCACGCTACAATCCACGGGGGCGGCGCAGTAACGATAAATGCGGGTAAAACCGCGGCAACATCTAGTAATATATAAAAAAAGAAACAAAAGAACAATTAAAAGTCATATAATATCAACAAAAAAACAATGGATAAATTATTATGTCAATCAGTAAATATCAATGCATTTGTCATCTAATACTATAAAAGGGATGAAATTTTTTTACAATATCTTGATTACGCGAGCGAAGCCACGTGTAATGACAAGTAATATTATAAATGCGAATGCGAGTTTGTTTGTTAGCTTTCACGCCTTAATTACTTGACCGATCATGTCGCATAAACGTTCTCAGGGGTATAGAAAAGGACATAGAGTACCTTTCATCGAGAAAAATTTTCTGTTTCGGAGCAAAAGTCATTGCTACCATTTGCAACAGTTTAGTGAGACAGCTATGGTACAGTAGCAGCATAAGTCGATACACACTGACTACAACACCTGGTACATAAATGAGTTGTAAAATACTGAAATTATAATTTATTGGTGATTTAAAAGAGTGGCCTTGAGTTTCTTGCAGGTATCTTCTAATAGGCTCAACTTTTTGCCTGAACCTTGCAACTAACATAAATGTAAATTCAGTAAATGTAACAAACTCACTAACCCTTTTGACGTTCATAAGTGCTACTTTGTGACCTAAGTGAATAAATGATTTTTGACTTTGACTTTGACACACTTGCGATATATCGATTGACTCTACCTTACAAAATTATTACAACTGTTAGTTTTTAATAGCCGTATTAGATAAAAAATCATTTTCAAAAATTTTTTTTATTGCCTTTGGTGGCAGACGAGCAAGTGGCCCCTGATGGAAAGTGGTAACCGCTGCTCATGGACTTCAACAATGTCAGGACACAGCAAAGCCGCTGCCTACCGTGAAAGAAGAACTCTCTGATGAAGATCATAGTTCAATAATACCAAATAATAATTAGAATATTTAACTTTTAATTAAATAACTAGAATATGCCCGCGGCTTCGCTCGCGTATATACAAGTTAGGTTAGTAACAGTATTTTTTTCTGGATCAAAGGTACCCTATGTCCTTCTTTGTTCCCTTGACCACGTGTATGCGAAATTTTATGATGATCAGTCAAGGAGTTAAGGCGTGAAAGCGTAACAAACAAACTTACATTCGCATTTATAATATTAAGTTAGGATGTGTTCAGATACTTATGTTGCTGGCTGTTCCCAAAATTACGAAATTCAACAATTCAATTAGTCTATGGAGGTCACTATTGCAGTAAATAATTAGGTTTCATTGGCACCTATCAGAATTGGCAATAGTACTAATAAACTAGCCTCCTACTCTTCAAGGCGTTAATACAATTTGGAATGGGCTTCATGACGTCATCGTTTGCAACGGTGAGAGAAATAGAATCGGGTGTTTTGTAATTCGTCTTAGGGTGGTTATTACCTATCCCGCAGCGATTCTCTGGAGACACAAGAGCCTTGAAGCTAGCAATTGGCTAAAGCGGAAGTTGAGCAGATAATACCCGCTATCTAAATGATTTTAATGAAAGGCAGCGATAGCCTAGTAGGAAATCGTTGGATTGACACGCAGAGGTCTGGAGTTCGATCCCAAGGCGCGCTTCTCTGACCTTTTGAAGTTATATGCGTATTAAATTGTTCAATATTACGCAAGTAATATTGAACAATTTAATACGCATATAACTTAACGGTGTTTTCTGTCACTATTTGAGCAATCAAATAGTGACAGAAAACACCGTGAGGAAACCTGCTTGTCTGAGAGTTCTCCATAATGATCTCGAAAATATGTGAAGTCTGCCAACCAGCACTGGGCCAACGTGGTGGACTTTGGCCTAATCCTTCTCACACTGAGGGGAGGCCGTGCCCAGCAGTGGGACAGCCTAATACAGGGCTGATAATAATATTATCTATACTAATATTATAATCTTTACTAATATTATAATCTTTACTAATATTATAAAGCTGAAGAGTTTGTTTGTTTGTTTGTTTACTTGAACGCATTAATCTCAGGAACTACTGGACCGTTTTGAAAAAATTTTTCAGTGTTAGATAGCCCATTTATCGGGGAAGGCTATAAGCTATATATCATCACGCTAAGATCAATAGGAGCGGAGCACCAATGAAGAATGTTTCAAAATCGGAGAGTATTTTTTCCTTTTGAGAGCTTCCGCTGCGTGCGCTGCGTAAACAGTTAAAGTTTCGCAAAAATCATGTATGACAGAATTGTTCCCCTTTAAAAGTTCTAAAAAAAGTCCGCAACAGCATATGTCTATCTTTTAAGGTTGGCTCACTATAACCATTTTTATGCTAACAAAATTTGTTCTAAAATAATGCATTATTTGCGAAGGTATTTTTATAAACATGATATTAATCCTTATCCAAATAAATACGTTATTCATCACAAGTATTTAATTTAAAACAAAATTGCCCTTTACATCATTCGATTTCAATGAATATCTTAGGAGATATAGCAGTTTTAAAATAACATCGCAGCAAAATAATTACCCATTACAGACATAGTACAAACGATGTTTCTTCTGGTTTATTCTGCGTGATTACTACTGGTTCGATTTGAAAAATTCTTTTAGTGTTGGATAGCCTATTTATCAAGGAAGGCTATAGGCTATATAACATCACGCTACGACCCACGGGGGCGGCGCAGTAACGATAAACGCGGGTGAAACCGCGGGAACATCTAGTCATATATAAATGATTAAATTATTGCAAGAACTCATTATCGTCGACATATATGTACATCACTCTTACGTTTTGTTGGAATTGTATTAAGTATCTTATCTTATCTTGGGGCCAGTCAGTGCAAACCGGTGACACTTCGACCCAGTGGGATCTTTTGTGCCGACACTCTCCCAATAACGACTGCCATAGATGTTCATGGCAGCTGGGACCAACGGCTTAACGTGCTTTCCGTGCGTGCGTGCGGCACGGAGCAGGCGATAATTGTCAATAAATGCACATAATTTCGAAAAGTCATATAACTTCCGAAAGTCAGAGGTGCGCGACGTGGGTTCGAACCCGAGACCCTCTGCGTTGCAGTCTGTTGGTCTCCCCACTGAGCTATCGCTGCTCATATTGTATTAAGTAACTCTCACGTAATAGATTGCGAGCTTATTTCCGTTTATCGGGCATGATGCCATTCTTGAGCTGCAACTGAGAATTTTCTAATAGACAAACCCAATTATATTTCGCTATTGATGTATGTGATGTCCTCGAAGGCGTAAGCAGATATGTATTACAGACACTAGTTTTAAGTTCCACGTAATAAGGCAAAGATTTAATAGCGAGATTGAAGACCTAGTGTCAGAGCCAAATATCATCGGGGAAATAAAACCTGCCCGACTTCGCTGACTCGCACATCTAGAGAGAATGGGAGAGATCGAGCTGCCACAAAAGCATATCTCGTGCAACCCACTGAGCGTCGTCCAGTGGGTCGCCAAATATACCGCTGGAAAGACGAAGTAGCTAAGTACCGACAGAGATGAATGTGCTCAAATGATCTGAATAATAATTGGCACAAAATAGGAAGGGTCGCTAAGTCAGCGAAATAAGATGTGAGCCTATAGCCGATTACTGACTACAGTAGTATTAGTACTGTTTTGTGTGAGAACCTTCTTATACAAAACAGTCGAATTTAGTACTGCTACGCCACGGAGGCATCGATTTTGTGAGACGAATCCAATCATTATGTTATAATAACTTGGGTTAAGGAATATCGATTTAATTATTTTAACAACAATACTATAATCGTTAATTAAAAATGTCTAAGAAAGGTACCTGCCAATCTAAGACATTTTAATTAATACTTAAGTCTAATAATTGGGGTTTCAATATGAATTCTTTTTTAAATTTTTTTATTATATGTTATTCATTAATATTACATGTTATTAGTAATATATATTCTACTATCGAAGCATAAATATTTTTTTTAAATAATCATAGTGTTATGTACAGAAACTACGAAATTAGATGTAGGACATCAACGGCAATTTCATAGACGATTAAAGACCTCATAGCTTAAAAAATCTACTCTTACTTTCTCTCTGTCAACTATTATATAGTAAACTGAAGTTAGGCACGTGTATTACTTTTAACAACTCACCAATTAGGTTATAATTGTACGAAAGGAGCTTGGAGATTCGTCATACAGTCCTCGAACCTAGTACAGACCTAAACTCTTGAAAAAGTTTTGTAATTCTCATAGCTTAAGTATATACAAAATGTACCTTAATGCGAAATAAATATTGTCATTACCAGCATACGTTTCACGCAAACCTGGAGCAATCGAGTCCCAATTCGACTAATAAGTCTTAAATTCGATAAGAAACTAGGTGAACGCTCAAACGAGAGCCGTAGAGGCGATAGGCGGTCAATAAAACATCTCATACATAAAAACACGATTCATCTCAGTTTAAACGAGACGTGGGATGCTCCAAGCTAGTAATACTAAAACCTAATTAGTACATATAAGGAGTTGCTGCCATGTATTCGAAGGTTGCATGCACATCACCATAAACAGCCGACTGCGTTATATAAAAGCTTAAGTGAGTTTTCGCATCATGGATTCCGTGAGTGTTCAATAGCGAAGTGTCTGTGAAGTAATAATTTGGGTGGTAACCATAGATGTAACTGTTATTTAGTTGGAGTATTAGGAAATACTGCGTGGTTGACTCGATCGCGTAAGTGGGACCCAAATGCGTTAGCGATCTTGCGGGTGTTTTCGACAAAGATGATTATAGAAATTGACGAGTGGACTGGGTGATCTGTATCAAATATATTTTCGCTTAAACCAGCTGTCTAGATAACAGTTGGTTTAAGCGAAAATATATTTGATACAGTTTCAGGGATCCACCCACCAGTAAAGAAGCGGGTTGGCATTGTGTGGTAGTCTTAATCTGTAGTACCTGGGCTTGCCCCGGGTGAGCCCGACATAAACACTTCGCCTTTTACCGCTAAAAGGTTACCGTATAAGGATTCATGTAAAAAAAGGCGATACCATATTTACAGTATCGACAAATCGTCTTGAGTTCGATCTCACCACCTTTGACTTTTCAAAGTTATGTGCGTATTAAATAGTTAATTATCGCTGGATTTACCGATGAATGAAATCGCGAGAAAACCTACATGTCTGAGAGTTCTCCATAATGTTCTCAAAGATATGTAAATTCTACCAAGCTTTACTAGGCCAACGTAGTACGATGGCCTAACCCTTCTCATTCTGAGAAGCTGATATTATTACTATTAAATTGTAAATACTGTTGGCCTGTCGGCATTATTTCTGCAATAGCAGAGGTACAGAGCGACTGTTACTCTCGGTCATATTAACATTGAAGATTTAAATCATAGATACACCCCACTACTTTTCAATATGGTCATCTTTCTGGACACTTTCAGGTAGTAGAGCCAAGCTGGTTACAGCAGGAATGGGCCGGCTCGACCGGGGAAGTACTACCCTCTCACAGAAAATCGACGTGAAACAACAGTGTTTCACTGTTGTGTTTCGTTCGGTGAATGAGAGCGCCGGAGGCCTAAGCATGAGGTGACGATTCTCGCAGCTTATGAGGGACCTGCAGAGTATCCGTAGAGTCATTGTGTGGGTGGCGCGAGTCGACCCGGCGGCCAGGGAGAGCCGTAGAAACGGTGCTCTGCTGGCCGCCCGCGGTATAGTCCAGAGGCCCAACCGAGTCTTACCAACTAGGTTGGCTGCCTTATCATGCCGCGCATAATCTCGAGGTGGCTCGTCGTGCCGGATGGTGACCGGAGGGTGGGTCCCGGCGACCACTTTCGGGAGGGTACGGGGGTCCTTCCGTCCGTCGGATCGGCTATCGCCATATCATACAGTTATATGACAAAACTTGCTCTGCGCATTGCCCCACTTTGCTGCGAGAATAGCCGCCTCTTTTTTTTCACGCTTCCCCTTCCTTTCACTCTATGGCAGTACGAACAAAGCATTGTCGTTCAACAGCAGCCAATCGCCGTAACCCCACTGCTGCTTCCTGTGTCGTGGAGTTTATTAACATCAGAGGACTCCACGCTAACCTTAATGCCGTCCATCACCACCTGGAGACGGCTCGGCCGGCAATGCTTTTTCTAACGGAGACACAAATACGCCGTCCTGCAGACACGAACTACCTGCAATATCCCGGCTACGTGCTAGAGGAGTGTTTCCTCGCGAAAGCCGGGGTATGTTTGTTTGTTAGGGCGGATATTTGCTGTCGCCGTCTACAATGCCTAGAGGACCCTTCCTTCTCTGTCCTTTGGGTACACGTAGATCATGGCTCTTTCAGCCAAATCTACATGTGCCTCTACCGATTCCATTCAGGAGACGCTGAGACAACTCGACTCTTCAATTACATGAGTCAGGCGGCAGACGACGCGCAGGAGCGGTTTCCGAACGCTGAGTTGGTGTTCTTGGGAGATTTCAATGCCCACCATGAGACCTGGTTGGGTTCTCCCAAAACAGACCACGCGGGACGAACTGCCCATGCGTTCGCTCTCACGCATGACCTGTCTCAACTGGTACTCCAGCCCACCCGGATACCAGATATTGCAGGTCAGGCGCCCTCTCTGCTCGATCTGCTGCTGACGAGTAACCCGAACCGGTACAGTGTGTCGATTCGTGCTCCTTTGGGCACCTCAGACCACTGTCTGGTTTGTGCCACAGCTGTTGTTGTTACGCCCCCACGACCCGAGGAGGCAAGACGACGACTGTGGCACTACTCGTCAGCAGACTGGGATGGAATGCGGGAATACTTCGCATCCATCCCTTGGGCTCAACGCTGCTTTGAGAACAGGGATCCATCAGAGAGCGCTACTGCTGTCGCTGGTGAAATCATCCTGGGTATGGAATATTATATTCCATACAGTGATGTCACGAGCGGCGGCAGGAAAAAGCCCTGGTTCGGGCGTGAATGCGCCGATGCTGTTGAACGCAAACAGACAGCGTATCGCGCTTGGACCAGGGCTCGCACTCTCCACGACCCTAACGTGGATCACCTGAAGGCAGCGTTCAACCAAGCCACAAAGGTCTGCAAGAGGGCATACTTAAGAGCGGATGCCCAGCGCGTCGCACGGTTCGGCCAGGAACTAATGGCGCATCCTACGGGCAGTCGTAGCTATTGGCGCCTGGCCAAAGCCGTGCAGTCCAACTTCTGCCAGACCATGCTGCCCCCTCTGAGGTATCCGAATGGATCACTGGCTCATCGGCCGCAGGAGAAAGCAGATCTGCTTGCAAATCTCTTTGCGGCCAACTCCCGAATCGATGACTGCGGTTCGCAGCCGCCTAACATTGCCAACTGCGGCTACACCATGCCTGATATATGTATCAGGCAACGAACCGTTCGTGCGATACTGCAGTCTCTCGATGTTCGGAAAGCCAGTGGACCTGACGGCATCCCAGCTGTGGTTCTTAAAAAATGTGCAGCGGAGTTGTCTCCCACACTTACGCGCCTATACCGGACGTCTTACGTCGCAGGCATTGTGCCTGAGGCTTGGAAGGAAGCGAACGTTCAACCGATTCCCAAAAAGGGGGACCGTTCCGAGCCAAGCAACTATCGACCCATAGCTATCACCTCGGTGCTTTCCAAGGTGTTCGAGCGGATTATAAAGACCCAAATTGTCCGCTACCTGGAGGATCAATCGTTGATCAATGATCGCCAATACGGCTTTCGGTCTAAACGATCAACGGGTGATCTTCTAGCGTTCGTCACGCACCTCTGGGGTGAGGCTATGGACAAGCACGGCGAGTCTTTGGCTATCAGCCTTGACATAGCCAAAGCTTTCGACAGAGTCTGGCATCGGTCTCTTCTTTCCAAGCTTCCGGCCTATGGCTTGCCCCCTCAACTGTGCACCTGGATTGCAAGTTTCCTGCAGAAGCGTCGTATTCGGGTCCTTTGCGACGGTCGCGCTTCCAAATTTATGCAAGTCAATGCAGGAGTGCCTCAGGGTTCTGTCTTATCCCCTACGCCCTTTCTTCTGCATATCAATGATATGTTGAATCTCGGCAACATACATTGTTATGCGGACGACAGTACCGTGCATGGGCGATATCTCGGACATCCTGGGGCCAAACAGGCTGAGGTTGAGGGGAAAAGGCAGAATCTTGTCGTTGAACTTGACCGGACCTTGGACCGCATCTATGAATGGGGTGCCAAGAACTTGGTCGAGTTCAACGCCAAGAAGACCCAGGCATGCGCGTTCTCAACAAAAAAGTCTCCGTTCCTTCCCCTCCCTTCTCTGAAGAACACTCCACTGGTGATACGTGACAGTCTCTCCATCTTAGGTATGATGGATCTTTGCCGCTCCCTTAATCAGAAAACCTATATCGAGAGCGTCATTAAGCAAGCTTCGCGAAAACTCGGAGTTCTGAACAGGGTGAGGCGGTTCTTCACGCCTGGGCAACTGTGCCTATTGTATAAGGCACAAGTGCGCCCTTGCGTGGAGTACTGTTCTCATCTTTGGGATGGCTCCGCGCAGTACTTGCTGGACGCTCTCGACCGGTTACAGCGGCGGGCTGTCCGTATCATCGGAGATCCAGAGGTCACGAGTTCACTGGAACCTCTGCAACTCCGTAGAGACATTGCCTCATTGGCATGTTTCTACAGAATATACCACGGGGAGTGCTCTGAAGAGTTATTCCACCTTATCCCGCCCTCCCCTTTCCTATCCAGAACAACGCGTGCTGGGCTCAGATGCCATCCTTACACGGTAGAGTCGATTAGAGCGCGTACCAAAAAGTTTGGGTCCTCATATCTCTGCCGAACGACCAAGGCATGGAATTCTCTGCCAAGGCACGTGTTTCCTTCTTCCTTCAATCCTGGGTTCTTTAAGCGGGGCGTGAAAAAGCATCTTCTCAGGCCGTCAAAGTAGAGACCTTAACATCGCCTCGGCTACTGTGGGGGCGATGTGGAGGCCACTGCTCTTAGACCACACGACTGCTTACCATCAGGTGGAGTGTGGTCATTTTGACGAGCAAAAAAAAAAAAAAAAAACACTAAATCATCACAATGCTAACATGGCATCTGTATTATATTAAAACTTGTACTCTGTTGCTCTCCATCAAGTAAATACAATATGTGAGCTCGCTCTTCTTAGTCTAGAGTCTACACGATGATCTACAGTATGGTGACGACACATTTATGATTTAAATCTTTGATTAACATCAAATGTGCCACTAATTTACCAAACATATAAAATATAATATTAAAAGTCTATATTAAATATTACCACCAAGTTAGCTAACATTTTGTAAAGAAATATTGTGTAAGCTAGACGTTATTACAAGCGTTAAAGGAATTCATTCAATGCATTTAACGTTTCAGGTAAGTAATTCATATTTACGACTTTATAAATTAAGCCTTTCCTATTAAAAGGAATGATTTCAAATGGAAATAGGTACGTAAACGCTTTCTATATATTTCCATCGGCTTTACAAAGTTTATAGGTATAGAACGCTGGAATAAAGGAATAAAAATAAATGGTGATGGAATGGAGCCAGATTAATAAGCTATTATTTAATGTGTCGAAGTGTAATGAGATGTCTTTTACGCGTTCAAAGACACCTAAGCTTTATAACTATTGCATGGAGGGACACGATATTCAACGAGTTGATTCGGTACGAGATCTAGGCGTCATATTTACCAAAGATCTAACATTTCGCTCGCATATTGTAAAACTATGTAAAAATCATTTAGAAATCTAGGCTTTATTATGCGGGAAACATATGATTTCAACAATAGCGCAGCCATAAACTCTTTATATAACGCTTTGGTAAGAAGAAATCTGGAAACGAGTGCTATTATCTGGAATCCCTACGAAGCTAAGTATAGCCTAATGGTAGAGAAAATACAAAACAAGTTCACCACGTACCTTTACTTGAAACAATACGGAGTATACCCTTTCTATCCTCTCATGTATCCAAGCCTTTTTGTGTTAGGAATGGTAGGATATTATAAACTCGAGGTGAGACGGAACTATGCTTTACTTAAATAATATACTTACCTTATCATAACAGGCAAATTGAACAACCCAACAATATTAGCATTACGACAGGGGCCACGGGGAAGGCTGTTAGATCTGCCAGTTATTCGCACAGATGTCTTAAAATACGCACCGGTGGTCTGTGCTGCTAGGATGTTGAATATAGTTGCACAACGTCTAGATATATTTTACTGTACCTACGTTGGCGGAATTTGAGAGAGTGACATTACAATATCTGTCACAAAATTTATAGTTATCTACTATTATTATGTATTAATGTCCACTATGTCGCATTATGTTTTCCTGTAATGACATATGTGATTTGTTTTATAAATAAATAAATAAATATGAATAGGTTGTAAATAAATCTTGTTATAATTATTTACGATTCATGGTTCAAAATTGTATTTAATCAGAAAGTAGGCCATGTGTATTAAAAGATTCATTCTTAACATACACATAGTCTACATTTCTTAACAGAAGAAAAAGTCATTTCTTTTTTAAATCGAGATAGAATACTCTATATACATATAATAAAATAATGTCTTCCAAAGTTTATGTAGGTACTGGTGGCATTTGTGGCGCAGGGTTGTCACTTTTAATTAATGTTTATTAAAATGTGTTCTCTAAAAAAATTTACATTTATATAATATTGTAAAAGATTTCGTGTTTTTAGAAATAAAGTATGTTTTCTTTCTTTCTTTCTTCTTCTTTCTTCCAGTCAAAATTTTGGTTACAGCGACCAAACATAACGGAGACTGCGAAGGAGGTAATATTATGCACAAGTGTGCACTCTATATTCCTTACTTTTATAATCCGGTTGTGTGTGTAACACTGCCAACTGCGTAACTCCAGGCTACTACTAATAATAACTTGTCAGCAAAACCTACCCGTACTACTTACCCTGTGATTACATCGCGGCTTCCTAACAAGCTTTGGAACCTTACTTAGAATTACAACATGATTATTTGGCTGTTACCTCTGTTCTGCTGGTTGGATGTCCTTCCCATATCGGGGTTCATTGTTTAAGCAGTGGCATCGCTGTCGCTTTTTATATTATAACTAGCTGTTACCTGCGACTTCGTCCGCGTAGATTTTAACTAAGAAGTGTCTGTCTCAGCGGCACCCTATATTTTTCTAAAATCAAAGTAGCCTATGTTACTCCTTATAACATCAGCTATCTGCCAGTAAAAGTTCCGTCAAAATCGGTTCAGCCGTTTCGGAGATTACCCGGAACAAACAGACAGACAAAAAATTTAAAAATAGATGTTTTTATATAGGTACCTTATATACTTTCATATGCATTAGATAAAAAGCTGTTATTTTGACATTACAAACAGACACTTAAATTTTATTTATTTGTATAGATGTATAGATAAGCTTTTGCCCATGGTTTCGTTCGAAAACAGTTCCTTTTTTCTAGATATAAGGTATCTTATGCCTATTTTTGTACCCCCTGACAAAGTGTATGCGAAAATTCATGATGCTCAATCGAGCAGCTCAGGCGTGCAGGCGTAACAAACTAACAAACACACATTTACATTTACAATATTAGTAAGTATGTTTTAAAACAAGCTGAAGACAGGGCGCTATGGCGCTCTTTGGGGGAGGGTTATGTCCAGCAGTGGACTATCATAGCCTGATGATGATGATGATGATGATGTTTTAAAATAGTTAGAATTAAAAAGCCTATTTTAAATTTGATCCTGCCTAATTATTTTTTAGCCTCAGTCTCAATTATCGACTGATAGAAACTTACTTACGTTTCAATCGCGTGGTATTCGTTACCGCATTGCATAAAGGAATCTTATAATGCAAATGTATAAGGAATTATTAATTTTCATTGATGCAGATTCACATAAAACTTGGGATAAAAACAAAGAACTTCTGCTTTGCATGTCGATTAAACAATAGTCCCCATTGTGTAAGTACTTTGTAAAAAGGCATTACGTGTGATTATGAAAGAGAAAACTTATTCAAGTACATGCACTAAACTATTTTATCGTTTCATATTTAGTTCCTTGTTGTGTTAATTTTATAATACTTAACCTGTTTATTTTCAAACAGTTTTGACATACTACAATCCTAAAGAATATTATTAATGCGAATGTGAGTTTGCTAGTTCTACACTTTCATACAAGTTGTCAGGGGCACATAAAAATATATTGAGTACTTTTAATCTAGAAAAAGGGAGAGGAGGGATAAAAATTTATTGACGAAATCTATATAATGCAAGCGAATCCAGGGGCATATCTACTACTCTCAAATATTGCTGGTAACATTAAGGCAATTAATAGGTAAATAATACCCCGAAACAGGTAGTAATAGCAAATGGTGGCTAATTATTGCCCCTGGCGATAGACACGCTTTGATATTAAAGAGGTTAGTAAAATCAACACTGGCCCGAGCTTTCTGTAACTAACCAAAAATTATTTGCTAGACCCAGCGTCGTTATATAGACCTATTGCGAGATACAATAGGTTTTTAATAATGTCCGATATTCTAACAACTGACAGCTTGATTACTTAATTTTATAGAGACCTTGATTGACGAAGCAGTTTAAATCTAAACTTTTTTTAAATAATTTTATTGTTGTGACCTAAAACAAGCAGAAGTTTGAGAATTAATGTAATTATTATCGCCTTCTCTGCGGTCTCAATACCTAAACTAGAGTTGTACCTAAATTATAATTTTTTTTTAAATTTAATTTGATGTCACCTGTATTAGCTATACCTAATTCCTGTCTCACGGATACTGTACAAACAATTTAGCAACGGACACAAACTACACACAAACTGGAAACATCTATTTATGGACCACACATTTTTGTCCCATTCAAACCTATAACACTTGACGCAACAGCAGAGTGATGAGGAGAACATCGAACATTACGCCATCCGTGTAGTATAGAGTCGGATGTTTGGGCAAATACTGGCATTTTACATAGGTATTATGATTTACCTCTAGAACACCTAGTAAGAAACTCAATTTTTTATCCAAAGATGACTCAAACATTTCACTTTTTGTACTTACTGACCGACATAATCCTTCTACGCATTGTTATATGACATCAAGCTTACATGACCATTGGATTAAGACACCCATATTCTGTCGAATTTCTATGCGTGCACGCACCTGCCATACGTGATAAGCCATTCTAAATGGGTGGTTGTTGGAGATCAAATTAATGCGATACTTATGCGGCATTCTAACTATAGTTACGTTTTATGTGATAGTCGTATGGTGTATGGGATATTTAGTGTAATAATAATCTATACTAATATTATAAAGCTGAAGAGTTTGTTTGTTTGTTTGAACGCGCTAATCTCAGGAACTACTGGTCCGATTTGAAAAATTATTTTAGTGTTGTATAGCCTATTTATCTAGGAAGGCTATAGGCTATATAACATCACGCTACGACCCACGGGGGCGGCGCAGTAACGATAAACGCGGCTGGAGCCGCGGAAACATCTAGTATAATAATATAATAATATTCTATCACATACATACAACACCATCTAGCCCAAACTAAGCAGAGCTTGTACTATGGATACAGGAATTAATCCTAGAGCGGGAGTTATATTTTTTTTAAATAGTCAGTTAAAATTGAGTATAATAGTCAACAGGCCTCGATGACATAGTGGTTAGTGTAACCGACTGCCACGCCTGAGGTCGCGGGTTCGATTCCAGCACAAGTCAAACATTTGTGTGCATGAACATGAATGTTAGTCTTGGTCTGGGTGTTTCTATGTATAATATGTATGTATTTACAAAAAAAAGTATCATATGCATGTTTATCCATTGTCTAGTACCCATAGTACAAGCTCTGCTTAGTTTGGGCTAGATGGAGTTGTGTGTATGTGACAGAATATTATATTATTATTATTAAACACTAACCTACATACAATTATCTACTTGTATCCTACGCTAACGAATTTAAGATTTTAATAATATTTTTTGTTTTGCATGAGTAATCTGCTCTAATATGTACATGTTGTGTACACTACTTTAGGATTACTGTCCGGTTTATATAAAATGTTCACTATTACTACTTACCATGTTAAGACTGTAATCTGTTTGTGAACCTATTATAAATAAATAAATATAAATAAATAAATAAACGTTTGAAATTCAGCTTGAGTGTGCTGTAATTATTTTTTATTGAACTGAAATTCTTAGTAGCCACACCAAGTTTTAAAATCTCCTCGGTGGCAACAGCCCTACCTCTATTACGTGATATTTAAACGTTGCTAACGAAATATAGGTCTAGGAGATACCTCTGTTAAATTTAATCAGGTTAGCTTATCGTTTTTCAGTTTCTTTACTATACTTGACCTCGATAAATAACAAATGCAATATGTAATATTGTTTTCTGTTTACGCGAATGTTATTCATTGAAATTAAACTACTACATATATACGGATTTTATCGCGTTGTTTATTTGACACTTTACTACAAAATTTTGAAAACTGTTACATTACTATTACTATTAAACTTTACTAATTTTTAAGCTAAATTATTGAAACTATTAAAACTATGTATACTGTTACTATGCTATTATACTATTTATATTTGTGTTTACACTTTCCCCGACGTTTCGGTTGCTTTTCAGCAGCCATGGTCACGGGAAGACTACTAGAGTCTCCCCGTGACCATGGCTGCTGAAAAGCAGTAACAGTTTTCAAAATTTTGTAATAAAGTGTCAAATAAACAACGCGATAAAATCCGTATATAGTAGTTTAATTTCAATAAATGCAATATGGTTTTTTTCGTATTCTTTGGATTTTATAGGTCATTGAATTATTTTTAAGTCATCAGTCCTTAACGCTGCTGAGTACGGCAATTGCGAGCCGGGAGTCTCTGGGAAGCGAGCTTGATCTGACTCCGGGTTTTCTTAGGTTACCTATAGTAAAAGTAATAATATACTTTTACATTTCTGACATATTAAAATCGGACGTATTATAAAATGTGCAATGGTCTGTGTATCAATTCCGCCATTGTCGTTACCGCTAATTGTGTAATGTGTGTTTGATTCTCATACGGAGCAAACATTTACAAATAGTTGTTTCAAGTCTATATGTCTATAAAATCTCTGCAACACAAGAATTATTTGTACATAATCCTTGTCACGCAGGTGGTTCTCGATTGATTACTGAATCTGGGTATAATTCTTGTGACGCAGAAGAAAACAACTCCGATATTGGATAACGGGTGAAATTTTCTTTTTCAAAAGAAAATGTTAACGCTTCTGGCGGTATATTTTTTCTAAACTTTTATGTAAAAGGTTATATTTCTTAAACATTTTAAGACTGTGTAGACAGTTACTAGTCAAACATAATACAAAAAAATTATTAGCATGATAAAATTACAGTTCATTCCAACTTGTGAAAATTATTTACTTATGAAGAAAAGCCCGAAGTAGTACTTATGTTGGCAAAATTCGAATCCAAGTTGTTATTACCAACGTTTCATGTTATAACTTCTATCGAACTTCGGAATAACATAGGGTCAGGTCTCTAGAGAAATTCTATTCGTCAGTAAGAACTAAACTAATAAAACTTCATAAGTACCTACCTAGAAGATATTGCGGGCCCTTTGTATTTTGACTTACTTATAATGTTCTAGAAGATTATAATGTTCTAGCTTCTGCCTGTGGCTTCGATGGGGAATAGTACTTTTTCTGGATGTAAGGTCTAATGTCCTATTTTGTAATTCTGACAACGTATGCCAAATTTGAGGATGGTCGGTCGAGCAGTGAAAGCGTAACAAATTAACAAATTCCAATGCACATTTATAATATTAGTTAGGTTTAGTTTTTCGATGGAGACAGCTAGTTGACAGAGGCAGAAGGAGTCATGATCCTCAGCAATGAGGGAAACGACTGAAGAGAGATAGGTTTAGTATGTAATAATCCCGAAAAATGCATACTATTCGTTGGAAAACACATGGTACACACACGAAGTCACATGAAAAACCTCATACGTGAAACTTTTTATGTTGCTGATACTTCGACATCCTAAAGATCAATAGATATGAATAAGTTATCTTCTTGGATATCCAATTTATATAACTTATTATTTCTACCAAAAAAGCGATTGTAGACCGCTGAATGGTTAGGTCGGCTCTCGATCTAAAGATACTCAACGTTGACTTTTTGAAGTTGTAGCTACAAATTTATTAGAAATTTACTATCGGTCACTATAACGGCGAAAAAATCACGAGGTAAGCTGTTTATAATAATTAGTTGAAGACCTCTTCTCCTATTTTCTGCCTCTATTTTGGGTCAATCTCGTTCATACCTGCTGTCCACCTCATCTTAAAATCTTGTTCTAGACCTTTGCGTAGCTGGTCACCGCTATAACTCATACGATAGACGAGACAGCCTTTCCAGATTACAGTTTTCGTTTTTTCTTTTTTTCTTGTGGTTAATGGCCAACCTCTTGTCAAGAGTTGTTCAAGCCGCCCGTAGGCCTCCGACACGGCTTAACAACTGCTGTCAATTTGACAACAACCGGGACCGACTTTTTACGTGCCCTCCGAAGCACGGAGACTCTCAGATGAAATAGCACTAAGCGGTCACCCATCTATAGACTGACCGCACTCAACGTTGCTTAACTTAGCTAATCGTTTACCGATCAGTGAGTGCAACTGGCTATGAGCGCCTCAGTTCCAGTCATTTAGGTCGCTAAGTGGCTTACATCAGCGATTTGGAATTCGGAACTTAGATTTAAGTTTCTAATACGATTCACATGTAAGTTTCTCCATACTCCATGGTCTCAATCTGTACTTGATCAGCGTTACCGATTGATACCTCTCGTTCTGAAAGAAAACCTGTGTCCGGCAGTGGGCCAGTATTGTTATCTCTGCTACAATCTAACTCAAAGAGATCATGTGCCTATTACAGAAGCTTTCATTTACCAGATTTAGATCACAGCAAATCAGTATGCGTTCTACTTAAACAGATTTGCATGCATGACATCACAACGTAACACGTAGCCGACAGAAAAAAACATGTTTTACCTTAACTAACCAGTGTTTCGATCCTAAAACAGGCAACGGAACATTTCTGTTGCGCAACATTTGGGCTTCCAACTATTACGCATACGCAATGGCTGATTATAATTGATATCTAATTCGAAATTGCGTAGGCCATAGACGTATTTATTTGACATACGGATTGTGCATTCAATGGTTGATTGGTTTATGAATAGAAACACAGGCTAACAGTCTGTCGTAATGAAGGCATCACTATAGGGCCTGTCCATCATTGACTGCGTAAGAAAAAAGAACAAAAGGGTGTGTTGCAAGAAAATGTTAATAAATTATATCGCAAGGAGGTTTTCTTATAAGTTTCACAAAAGGAGGTCATGCTAGATGTCTTTTGGTTCGAGTAAGTACCATGTGTGTAAATCAGGTTAGTTAGCAGTTTGTAATAGTCATTTTATTAAGGTGGAAAACGAACTTACTATTGTCTTTATTGTAATCGATTGTCATACGCTATGGTCGTTTACAAAACCAGGGATACAAATCACGCGTAGCCGAACCCCAGAAGAAGAATCGCTTGGGGTATTGATCACTAATACTGCTGCACAGAGAGCAGATATATATTTCCAGACTCTTGGAGGCTTAAACGCCTGGAAATATATATTAGTTACAGCAAAAATATTAGCCTCATCCAAAGGGCATCCTGCCCGACTGGTACGAAATCAAGCTTCCCAGCGTTCGATTCATGATTCATCATTCTGTATGTGGGCATGACCCAGTGCACATGCCTAATGCGGCACACTTTATATATCTGAAGAAATAATATGGACATCTCTAAAACATTCAGACATATCCAAACAGTATTTTCGTGCCGCACCAAATTATTTATAGTATGACATCTACACATCTAAATTCTTCTATCAAAATGTTTCCACTAAACTATTGATTATATCTATATATTATTTCCTTACACAGAAAGGTTACATACCTTCCTGTACAAGTTAAAAGGGAAAATGTTGTTCAAAACCGCATCGCAAAGGCCTTGTAATATGAAACCTTATAAAAATACTCTGACAAAATTCCATGACAATCGAGGCAGTGTTTTAAAATGCCTTTGAAGTTTTCTAATTAAAACAAAAATGTTGTATTATGACAATGTTCCGGGGATAATTATAAAGCTATAATAAAAAAAATTACAGATTATAGCTGATGTACCTATAAAACAATTTAAACAGTACGCTCGAATTTGGGATTTATAATAATATATCCTCGATCGTTATAAATATTGAATTGTTAGATTCGTTTGGATATAACGAATGCAAGAAGAAGACTCAAAATAACTAATTATTTGGAAAGAAGCGAACTGGCAACAATGTATTGGTGGCTTTTATATTAGTTTTAGTGAGAAACAAGCCACCTACCTATCTGATAGAAGCGATTGCTTTTGCTCGTGGATATGGCTGTATCCTGGCATTACAGAAGCCTGAATTGGATGTGGTTTACGGAAAGTAGCAGCTTGGTTACATATTACGCTTGACGTAGTAAATTCTCCCGGGCCTTGCCACCTGGGCAACTACGAAAGCATTACATATAATAATATATCTTGCATGGCTAGCAGCATACCTAGTAACCGTTAGTAGCTGAACATTTCACATATTAGTAAAGAATTTCATAAATGAAAACGCCAATTTTTTTCGAACTGTGATTATATATGCATTTGTTTTATTACTGCAGAGGCAATTTGAATCACCATTTTGCTCTCTTGTTCTTTTTCTTCTTCTCTCTTGTAATCTGGTTATTTTTTGCGGTAAAATAGGTTTATCAGAAGATATGCCGGACCGACATGTGTTTGGTAACACTGAACTTATTATCGTATTACACCTTTCGCAAAACTATTAGCCACTGCGAGAAATTCAACGGTTGCCTTACATTGTCATAACGGTCGTAACGTTACGATATTTCAAAAGCCATTTGAAAGTTTTGACGCTATATAACAATAAATGTAATGTATGTTGACGTAAATCCTACGTACCTAATGTGAAATATACGTGGATAATGTACACATATTGAGTTTCATACGCGTGATGTATTACGTACAGGTCAGTAGGTATTGCAGGGCGCTTACAGATCTTGGTCTAAGTTTATGTTTGTTTCCATTGCACAAAATAATATACCTACTTGTTTATTGATTATAGAAATAAACCTGCAAGGTGCTAGATTATAGAGTAGACCGGGGAAGGACTACGATCTCACAGAATATCGACGTGAAATAGCAGTATTCCTACTGTTGTGTTTCGTTGGGTGAGTGAGAGTGCCGGAGGCTTAATCACCCTATTTCCCCCTTCCCATTCCTTCTGCTTCCCACTTCCTTTTATTCCTAAAGGGTCGGCAGCGCGCTAGTGATGCCTTTGGTATTGCAGGCGTCCATAGGCTACGGTGACCACTTACCATCAGGTATGCTTGTTTGCCACCTTAGTTGTATAAAAAAAAATAGATGATAATCAGTTATCGTAACCTATGGGTGTCTGCACAGATAGTGTTGTGGTTTAAGTGGTTGCCTCGACACTGCCATTGCGCCGAGTGTTGTCAATTTGGTTTCCACACGTGTCAAAAATTTGTGTGAGCCAGCAATTGTGCTGAGTATGGATGTTCTTTTTTTCCATTGCTTGAATGTTTGTGAAATCTCTCGCAACACAGTCAATATTCCTAGTGCCGTAGTAGTCGTTTTCTAAGAAAGAATGAACGAAATATGATATAATTATGTTACTTACAATCCAAAGGAAAAGAATCCAAAAAATAGTAGATTACAGCGCGTACCAACAAGTTTCGGTCCTCATATCTCTGCCGAACGACCAAGGCATAGAATTCTCTGCCAAGGCACGTGTTTCCTTCTTCCTTCAATCCTGGGTCCTTTAAGCGGGGCGTGAAAAAGCACCTTTTCAGGCCGTCAAAGTAGAGACCTCAACATCGCCTCAGCTGCTATGATGGCGGTGTGGAGGCCACTGATCTTAGACCACACGACTGCTTACCATCAGGTGGAGTGTGGTCAATTAGGAAAAGGAATAGGAGAGGTAGGTCTGGTAACGTCCAGAACTCGCCAGGGTACATTGTAACTATTCTATGCAAAGATTTGATTCACAGAAGTACCCTCACCATACTTAGATCGCACTATAAGTGCTGACGCTAAAATGAGTGCTCACATATTACATTTACATGATCAAGAATGATGGCGTACAGTTTTCAATATTTAACTCATATTGAAAATTGTACACCATCATTTTCGTGATAATAGAATATTTACTAAGCAGGTGTTATGTTAACATTGTGTGTCCGTCTACAGATTAACGATCAAAATGCTATAATCCTAATCCTAATCCTAATTTCCTATCGTAACTTCCTAATCCTAACTAATATTATAAAGGCGAAAATGAGTTTGTTTGTTTGTTACCTTTTCACGCCTAAACCACTAAACCGATCATCCTGAAATTTTGCATATACGTTGACAAGTGTACAGAAACGGACATAGGCTACCTTTCATCCCGAAAAAAATTACTGTCCCGAGGAAAACAATAATAACGTTCTTATGATAATAGATGGCGCCACGTGTCTTTCGATTCATTATTGAATTATATTATTACAAGCAGAGTACAACCCGAATTGATTGTTAAATTCTAAATTAACGCGAGCGAAGCCTCGGGCAAAAGCTAATAGAATATATTTTATTAAGCAGGTGTCATAATAATAATAATAATAATACTCTATCACATACACACAACACCATCTAGCCCAACCTAAGCAGAGCTTGTACTATGGATACTAGACAATGGATAAACATACATATATTATATACTTTTTTTTTGTAAATACATACATATTATACATAGAAACACCCAGACCAAGACAAACATCCATGTTCATGCACACAAATGTTTAACTTGTGCGGGAATCGAACCCGCAACCTCAGGCGTGGCAGTCGGTTACACTAACCACTACGCCATCGAGGCCGATATTAACATTGATCATATTGACATTGTGTGTCCGTCTACAGCTTACAACGATCAAAATGGTATAATAATAAATAATATTAGCCCTGTAGGTATACAGACTACCAGCTGACCCGCGCGACTTCGTCTGCTTCACATAAGAGAATTTTCTCCGTTTTTGCAACATCTTTCATTTATGCTCTCCTCCTATTGGTAGTAGCGTGATGTTATATAGCCTATAGCCTTCCTAGATAAATGGGCTATCCAACACTGAAATAATGCAATTCTAACCAGTAGTTCCTGAGATTAGCGCGTTTAACCAAACAAACAAATAAACAAACAAACAAACTCTTTACCTTTATAATATTAGTATAGATTTCATTGCTGGAGACAGGCTTCTTCTCAGTGTGAGAAGGGTTAGGCCAAAGTCTACCCCGCTGGCAGACTTTACATATCATCGGGAACATTATAAGGAACTCTAGTGGTCTCCCACTATACCGCTCTAGCCGTATATGTCAAGAAAGGTGGACATATTAAACGTAGTAGGTCACATCTACGATTTAAAATTTTATTCCTGATTCCTGTCAGTGAGTATTACTATCTCGGGCTAGACGGCTTATTAGTACCATAACTATGTCAGACTATCTCCTGTCACGCTATTTGTATGTATATTTTTTCAAAATTATAATGCCGTGCCGGAATATAGCGCATATAGAAAAGGATTAATTATAATGACCACCAAAAATACTAATTGCACAGCTAAATATGCTTACTAAAATATATCATAACGAGCACCTATACGCCTCAAATCAGTGCATTCCGTCTCGGAAGGGTAAGGCTATGTTAGGTTCCTTCTTAAACCCACCCAAAAATAGGAGCCCCGCAAAGCGAGGCTCCGTCGACTTATTTTGATCTCTTTAAAATATTTTAGTAAGCATATTTTGGTGTGCAATTGTTATTTTTGGTGGAACAAAAGGCAAAAAATTGAGGAACAGTAAAATAGAAATAGCCATATAGAAAGGGTATCATATTATTTTGTTCCTGTTTGTTTCTGCTTAGATTGCCACGTAAGGCATCGCGTGTCTCTATACAGATAAATGTCAACATGTGACGTTCAACGTCAATCATTGGCAGACCTTTATTGTGTTTTGACGTTATGATAAGTGTACCAATATCCCTTCACCTTGCTTTCGGATAAATGCTTGTATATAAAAATTCAGTATGCGTATGTTTGTGTCCGCATAACACGAAGACGATGGATTGCTTTGAATTTTAGAAAACACTGCTACTATATGCCTAATTGGGTTTTGTATATTTTTTTAGTCCTAAGTTGTTAGGGGACCGCAAAACTAAAATTGGGCTGAGATACAGTTTGGCTGGCTTTAGCTAGAATTACAGTTCCCGGCTGTAATGTTTAGAAGGTTATAGTGCTTGTAATAAACATTTTAAATAATTAAAATTCTTACAAATTGCTCCACGTACCTAATAAGTCATGTCATTGATTTGTGGTTCGATATTTAAAATTACTTTTTATTTTAATTTAGTGGTTGCTACATATAACCTCCTGAAATTTCTATTGAAAGGGAAACGGTACCTTGTATACCTTGAATACCAGCCAGTTAGCGACTTCATATCATGTTTAAAACAAAATATAAGTACAGTACATCTCTATTTATCCTCTATTCATATAAATGATATACAGGCGTGAGTAAAATATAAGAGTGAAAAGGTATTCAAATATTCACAAAAAATTCAATAGTATCTATCCAATAAATATTTTTATAATATATTTATTAGGTTTTATTGGAACACGTACTATACGTAACTTACGACACATGTCAAAGAAAGTGTCTCGTGAATGTCGAATGAGAGTTCAGTAATTGAGCAGACAACTTTCTTAGAAGCGTCAAATAACTTCAAGTGTCGCAAGCGGTCTATTAGCGAGTGTCAACTAATCGGTCACCCTTATGTTGACGTCGCCACTAGTGTGGGAGAAATTATTACATTTCTTGTAACGTTTGCGGAGCTCGTTTGAGTGTTACGATCGTGTAGTGATACCACAAATGGTATAAATAGAGTTAAGTCGATGCGACACGAAAATACACACACGTGGACTACCGGTGGACATGTTTTTACGAACAATAATAATAACATTCAAATATATTATCATTTGAACACACATGCCGCGTGTATACATATTATACTCGTTCCTATATATCCCGGCATTACCTTCGCTTATCAGTTATCACGGTTGATACGAATGGTGGATGGATACCATTAAGCGTTGCCTCGTTCTAAGGCCTCCAAGACAATATTTGTATGTTCCACAAATAATCATTCTGAGCTCTGAGTACTCGTGTTGTATGTTTTTAAAGGCCACAGCGACTTATTAATATAGCATCATAACTTGTGCGAAAGTTGTCTTTAAAACCGAAAAATAATTAAAACTCTTCGCGGTCGTTGTAAATGATGCCACGTCATAATCTTGCTTAGTATTGCATGTATGTATATTTTAATTACAGCACGGCATCTCAAAATGGACTGGTAGATGGAAATAAATTCACTCGTTATTACGTAAGACCTTTTGGGTCCTAAGCTGGCAAATATAGGCGTGAGATATAAAATGATCAATATACAAAACGTCTAATAGTAAAATGTTTGTTGTTTGGTATTATGTACATACATTTATTGTAAAAACAGCACATATTCCTGAACTAAACCCGGTAGATGTCAAAGATTCGCCTATAACGTGGAGCCTGAAATTATAGCTAGCCCTTCTGCCTAGCCCTTCAGTGATATAATAATAATAATAATGTTAACGGAGACTGGCCATCTGCGCAGGAGTTATTATAGTGCACAAGTATGTGTGCAAACACAAGTGCACTCTCTGTTCCCTAACTCTCATGATACGATGGGACGGTAATCCGACACGACCGAAGAAAGATCAGGCGCAGGACCAACGACTTTACGTACTTTCCGAGGCACGGGGGTGTCTAACACCGCCAACTTCCTAACTCCAGGCTGCTATTGAGATTTCTTAACAGGAAAACCTAATTATTTTTGTTGGCCCGGCCCGGGATTCGAACCTGAGACCTCATGTACAGCTGACGCATTCACTACCGCTGCGCCACGTTGTGTGATGCATGTATGTAAAACTATTAAAAGTCATCATCATCATCCTCTTGCCCTGATCCCAATATATTTAGGGTCGGCGCAGTATGTTCTTCCCTTCCATACTTCTCTGTCTCCCTGCATCTGATCATTTACCCCTTTCGCTTTCATATCCATCCTCACACAGTCCATCCATATTTTCCTTGGCCTTCCTCTCCCTTTTCGTCCCTCTACCCTCATATTCATCACTTGCTTACCTACATACGTATCATCTCTTCGCATAACATGTCCATACCAAGCTAAACGATTTCCTATCACCTTCTCGTCTATGGGCACCACTTTCAAACTACCTTTTACGTGTTCATTCCTAAATCTGTGCATTCTCGTCACTTTACACATCCATCGTAACATTCTCATCTCTGCTACATGCAATCGTTTCTCATCAATCTTTTTAGTAGCCCAACACTCAGCTCCATACGGTACGACAGGCTTTATAACCGCCTTATACATGCGATCTTTTAATTTCAAAGGCAGTTAACATGATTAAAAAGTATACCTACAATACATCTGATGGTATGATGTAGCATATAATATCAAGTATATCGATATCGTGCACTTTACGTAATAGAATTGTAAAACTTACTCTTGTCGACATGTTTTGTATAATATGTCTGCGTCTGATATTTAAGGCCTGGTTCACAAAACGGTTATTCGGAGTATCAATCACCTGTCATTGTCATGTAAGGTTAAATAAAAGTGACGGCGCCGGCGTGATATTTATTTTATAGATAAAGTTTACTTGGAGATTGTGAAACAGAACCTTAGTATGATTGTATTTCAAATATAAGTAGAATCATAACGTATCGTATTCGTACAAGAAAAGGATGGTATACGTGTTATTCATTATAACATTAATTTACAAGTAGGTGTTATCTTAACTTGCGAATGTGAGTTTGTTTGTTTCTTACGCTTTCACGCCTTAAATACTCGACCGATCTTCATGAAATTTTACACATACATAAGTTGTATTTCCTTTCATCCAGAAAAAAACTGCCGATAGAATAATAATAATAGTAATAGCATTTATTTGTGAAAACTTTAATCCTTAATCATAAATACATCTCCATAAAAAAAAAACAGGGTCGTGTCGGATTCCTGATACTCTCTTACGGGTTATTAAGGGGGTCAAAAGGGTGACGATGACGAAGCGTGACGATGACGAAGACGAAGCGTGACGATGACGAAGACGAAGCGTGACGATGACGAAGCGTGACGATGACGCGAGTTCTATGATTTTGGTTCACCAAGAAGTGCTCAACGCTTCACTTCAAAAAACAGTTCCCGAGAGATAGATTAACGCAAGAGAAGCCGGCAAAATCTGGTAATTTTTAATATTCACTAGCTTATTCCCGCGACTTTCTACACGTAGAAGCAGGTACTTACACAGCTATATTTTGCTTTTATTACATGTAAGAAGAAGCTGATCTGCACACACTATACTCGACGTCCAAGCGACGCCGCCTATTAAGATAAAATGTGGACCTCCAGCAATACAGCTTTGAAAACCGCATTAAATTTCGAACAGTAGTACAAGCGTGATGCGCGTACAAAGATACAGACAGACTGATAGATGAAGATTCCGAAGAACCCCAGACTTCATACACAATAGTGTCATTCACTATTGATATGAGAGCAGCGATAGCTCAGTGGGGAGACGAATAGACTGCAATGAAGAGGGTCTCGGGTTCGAACCCGCGTCGCGCACGCGTCTGACTTTCGGAAGTTATATGTCTTTTCGAAATTATGTGCGTATTGATTGACAATTATCGCCTGCTCCGTGCCTCGGAGAGCACGTTAAGCCATCGGTCCCGGCTGCCATGAACATCTATGTTCATGGTAGCCGGGACATCAGTCATTATTGGGCAGTCAGTGCCCTCTAATATCCTGACACTGGTCTAGCCTTAGGGTATTATTAGCCTTCGGGTTGCGGAGGTCAGATGGCAGTCGCTCCGTGTAAAAACTGATATCTGGTCAAATCCGGTAAGACTAGAAAGCGGACCCCAAGTGACTTGGAAATAATAAAGGCTAGGGAGAAGAAGAGTGTCATTCACTATGGTTGGTATTTTAAATATACAAACACAATATCTTTATCCTAACATATCATCAATCACAACCGAAGAAATCGCAAATGTATCAGTCAAATATTTGGAACCTTTTTCTGGCTTACTTGTTATTTCAATAAAAGGTAGCAGCAACAAAAATGGCGTACACAATGGAAACACATGCGTGTCTGTTACGTAACATTGACGGTTGGTTTGTCTGTACGTATGTGGCGGTCCCACGGCCGGCAGCCGTAAATTAAATATTTTGTAACGAATTCACTAGGTATCGTAGGAACGCACGATATGTATCTTTTACGGAGTGTTAAAAGCCACTGGACAATGTTTATTGTTTGATGTATTTATTTCAGTATTGGTACACGATACATATACCGTAAGGTTGGTGAGTGGGAACGCTATAACATAAACTTAAGTAGCCTGGAGGAAGGGTCTGTTGTTTAAATGTTTGTAAAGCTTGTTTCGATTGCAATCAATATTGGTATGACTGCATGTGTCTATTTGATTAGTTAATATAAATCCTTGTCATATACGGCTATGCCAATATGTAATGTGAAGCTTTAAAAATAAAGGTTTGTACTATGGATTTTATCTTTATAAAGATCACTGTTTTATATGCGGTACACAAGCAGAAACTTTTGGCAGTTAATCGTACACATAATGACCATCGTTGCACGCAATACAATCTATCACAGCTCATTTCATCATCATCACTCATCCGTCGGCCTCAATGGAGTAGTGGTTAGTGTAACCGACTGCCACGCCTGAGGTCGCGGGTTCGATTCCCGCACAAGTCAAACATTTGTGTGCATGAACATGGATGTTTGTCTTGGTCTGGGTGTTTCTATGTATAATATGCATGTATTTACAAAAAAAAAGTATATATGTATGCTATATCCATTGTCTAGTACCCATAGTACAAGCTCTGCTTGGTTTGGGCTAAATGGTGTTGTGTGTATGTGGTAGAATATTATATTATATTATTATATTATTTGGGTAACTATGTTTCTGCAACTATAATTGCAGGTACAGAAGGTACAGTGTACATAAGTTAGAAATTTCAATTTTCAAGTAAAGTAGCGGCAGTTTAATGTAATCTACTGTTGAACTACTTGCAGAGGTCTCAAGTTTCATCCAAAGACACGCAACTCCGACTTTTCGAAGTTATGTGCGTATATTAGTTAGTTATCGCTTGCGTGAACAGCGAGGCAACTTGCATGTCTGTTTTCCATAATGTTTTCGAAGAAATGAAGTCTGCCAACTCGCATTGGGCCAGGGTGGTGGGCTACGTGCGAACCTTCTCGCCCTGAGGCTCTTGTCAGAGTGAGAAGGTTGGACCTGTATTGAGAGAGTTTAAATACAGAGCTGATATTATTTCTAGATATTATACTCTAAACTATGGCTGTTCTACTGAAAATGTTTTAAGCCAAATTCAAACTAGCTTCTCTTTTCAATTAGTAAGTTCTATTATCATATTATTTTAACCGTTTTAAGTTAAGCTAGAGAAGTATAACCATAAACATTTGAACTCTCTCACATCTGAATACTTAAGAACACTTGCTTATGCAAAAGTAGTCTTTATTCCAACGTATTAAAGATATTTGAACTAAAATAAAGCAACGCATTGTAAAACGGGTAACCAACATAGAACAGTTTTCTTTTAGAACTTATTCTAAAATACTCAAATACATAAAAAAATTAACAATACCTTTTTTTACCATGACGGAAAACAAATATGTTAAAAGGGATTTTTTGTACCGTTTGTTTCTCTTTATATTATACCATCAGGTGGGCCGTATGCTTGTTTGCCACCCTAGTTGTATAAAAAAAAATCATTAATGCATTTAGTTTATATAATACTAGGTTTTGCCCGCGACTTAGCTCGCGTAAATTCTTTCCTGTACCCCTGACAACGAGTATACGAAATTTCATGGTGATCGTTCGAGTCGTTAAGGCGTTAAGTTTAACAAACAAACGAATAAACTAACTCACAATCGCTTTATAATACATAATATTAAGTTAGGATATATATGTACATAACGCTCTAACACCTACAAAATCGTCGCCGCCTTGGCACTGCATACCGTGTCATCAGTAATACGTATACTGTGAGTCTGGAAATGTGCCAGGTAGACGCAATAAGCCTTCATTACGTGAAACTGTGAACGAAATAGATTGTATTTCTGAGACACACAAGCATGAAAATATAGTCTACTAGCTTTTGCCCGCGGCTTCGCTCGCGTTAATTTAGAATTTGACAATCAATTTGGGTTGTACTCTGCTTGTAATAATATAATTCAATCATTATTCGAAAGAAACGTGGCGCCATCTATTATCATAAGAACGTTTTTGTTGTTTTCCTCGGGAACAGTATTTTTTTTCGGGATGAAAGGTAGCCTATGTCCTATTCTGTACCCCTGAGAACGTGTATGCATAATTTCATGTTGAGTAGTTAAGGCGTGAAAGCGTAACAAACAAACAAACAAACAAATTTTCGCATTTATAATATTAGTTAGGATTAGGATATACATAGGCATACAGAAACGCAAAGACAAAACAATTCAGTAATATTATCGCCTCTGTTTGTAAACCGCTTTTTTATTATTTTTTGTTTAGTAGCAATTGAAAAGCTTCTGCTCTTATACTAAAAAGAAAATTGGAAATGGTTTTTATATAGATTGGTAAATTTATATATGTTACCCTTCAACGCATTATATTGCAAATAAACTGATTGATTTAATTTGATTTGATTTAATCCTTACTAATATTATAAATGCGAAAATGAGTTTGTTTGTTTGTTACGCTTTCACGCCTTAACTATTCAACCGATCAACATGAAATTTTGCATACACGTTGTCAGGGGTACAGAATAGGACATAGGGTACCTTTCATCCAGAAAAAAGAACTGTTGCAAACCTAACCTAACCTAAGCTACATTTACGCGAGTGAAGCCGCGGGTGAAAACTAGTTTCCAATAAAACTTGAATTTCGATCAACTAGTTTTTTTTAAGGTAAGAATGTATTCAAGTGTATAATAAATCGATCAGATTGGGCAAGCACATTTAACATATTATTTTCGTAGAAGAACCAGGAAAGTACTTATAAGAATCTTATAAAAATTTTCCTTGTACTTATAAGAATTTTCCTTGCAGAGGGCAGTGCAGAAGCGACTACTGTTGCGTATTAGGTCGTCTGTATGTAAGTATATAAATTCACGTTAGATGGTGATACGTGTTGCATCTCCAAAGGGGTTGTAACCCAAGCAATGGTTACAACGAGTTGTGATCGAGAGGTTGGTGGTTTAAATACCCACGTTGGAAACATCCGTGAACGACGGGTTGGGAGCTTCCTGCGCTCACCCACAATCCGCGTAAAGTTGTAAAGGCCATCTGAGGCCAACAACTAAAACACATAAAAAAATAAAAACATCCGTGAACCGACTTAATATGTCAAGTCTTCGAATATCAGACATAATTAAAAATATATTGTGTCTGGTGACCGGTGTGCTGCTGCGAATCAATAGGTTATCACATACATACCAGCGTGAGCAGAGATAGTTCAGTGGGGAGACCAACAGACTGCATTGCAGAGGGTCTCGGGTTCGAACCCACGTCGCGCACCTCTGACTTTCGGAAGTTATATGATTTTTCGAAATTATGTGCCTATTGATTGACAATTATCGTCTGCTCCGTGCCTCGGAGAGCACGTTAAGCCATCGGTCCCGGTTGCCATGAACATCTATGGCAGTCGTTATTGGGAGAGTGTCAACACAAAAGATACCACTGGGTCGAAGTGTCGCCGGTCTGCACTGACTGGCCCCCACATAAGATAAGATACATACCAGCGTAGCTGAACAGCATAGCCAAAATACAAAAATAATGCAACGCAAAATTCAAGGAATCTTCCAGAAAATGCATTTAAACTCTGCACTAGTGTTGCCGAGTTTAGATGACCATTGTCTCTTTTGTTTCACAAGGTAGCCAATAATTCAATCATATTACGCAATCTATGTTAATTAAACACGCCATGCGGCAGCCCATACGCAAATGAAGAGGAATCTTTAGTCATCTCGAGTGTCAGTTATTCGTAGTCAACACACAGAGTACTTTCGTTGCGCACACGCACTTACCGCGAGTTTCTTAGAATAATGGTGATTGCGCCAACGGACAGCTGATGCATTACATGCTAGGCGTATTTTTAGAGCTTCTGTCATTCAATTAAATCGAGTACATAATGTAATCGATGTTGGATTAAGAAATCGATAAAGAATTGGTATTCGACTGCGTGATTTCTATTTTCAACTGTTTTTTTAAATGAATATGCAATAAATTAATAGAGACATATAGTTCCATCGAGATCGTATCAAAATAGAGCCGGGTTGTAACTGTTGTAAATATTTTTAAATAAAAATCAATTGCCACATGTATGACGGAGCATCACTTAAGAACGGCTGGGCCAGTTTAGCTGTTTTTTGTTGTTATTTGTAATTGTCACATGCCCTAGTGTGACAATTACAAAGGTTTATATGAACGAAAATTTGCGAAATATCTGCGGCTAATGTCGAAAAATTAAATGGTATTTTTATATAAAAAATTTCATTGTCATTTTGATATTAAATTTAATTACGTGAAATGTATTTTTGTATAGATTGCCAGGACTACGACTATCGGGTCAGCCCTTTTTAATAGAAATTTGAGTTATTATTTTAATACATCTGGCTTACTTGTATTTTAGATAAATTGTTAGTAATTCCTTTTATAGATAGATATATGTATTCAAAAGCTTGTTTTGTGATTTCGTTCTTGTTGCTCGCAAACTCTTGGTAACCAGGTGTAGATAGATATTATTTTGCTTTTACTTGCCTACAAAACATTTATATATTATGAAGTTATAAATACTTAAATACGGCCTCGATGGCATAGTGGTTAGCGTAACCGACTGTCACGTCTGAGGTCGCGGGTTCGGTTCCCGCTCAAATCAAACATTTGTGTGCATATACATGTCTTGGTCTGGGTGTATCTATGCATAATATGTACCTATGTATTTACAAAAAAAAATGGTTGTAAAGTCGATTTACGGACGATAGTTTAACGTGACAACGTCACGATCGTGCCTTTCGCTCGCTCGTGTAGCGCTCTCGCTCGGATCGTAACGTTACAATGAGCGTAACGGGACAATGAGTCATCCTTTTTCGTGCGTGCAGCCGGCGTTTATCGATTTATTAGACGTTGTCACGTCAAAAAAAGTATATATATGTATGTTTATTTATAGTACAAGCTCTGCTTAGTTTGGGCTAGATGGTGTTGTGTCTATGTTATAGAATATTAATATTATTATATTATTATATCTGTCTATCCTCAAAGGCGTTGGTAAAGTTGTAATACAACCGTGCTTGGCCGACTATTTCAGGTCCCATCCAATAGTAAGCGATCTATTACGTAGCTGTGTAGGCATTAAAAAGTGAGTTATAGTTCATTATAATGGCGAGAGAAAAGATCGTGAGAATACTGCATCCCAAATTACACGGTTTCATCAAATCTGCTATTCAGTTATTAACAGCAGAATTATTTTCTGGTACCTTTTTATTTTGTTTTGGGATATGGTAGCCAGGTAACCGTAGCTTATGATTGTTTGCAATACCAGTATAGCAAAGGAATTAAAGGCGAGATGAAAGGAAAGGAATGGGACTAGTAGATACCGAATACCCAGAAACTTCTCTTTACCTGGTGAAACGCTAACCTAACAGTCACTGGCCTTTGTCGATTTTCTGTAAAAGGGCTGCCGGCTTTCTGGATGAATTATTTGTACTTTTATTAAATAATTGATAACGACGCGGTGGACTGTTCCATTAAAAAAACCTGGTTAATGTTTTGTGAGATTCCCAGATAGTATTTGTTTGTTCTTTATATCTGCTGCTCCAATATTTATAGAACCTTGTAACACAAATATCAGATATAATGTAAAACAGGCGCTTGCTAGTAATATTGAACTAAAGAAAAGTTCTAAAATTGAACCTAATATAACAACGTCGTAGATATAAACGTAATATAAATAAAACATTTCACAAAAGAGGTCTTCAACAAAACTCATTAGTGAGAACTTATTCGTTTTTAATTACACTGGGTATGATCTGGCAGCATTTATAATTATATCTAACCTTGTAATAGTAATACTCATCGTTATTAAATATAATTGTAATGTTCTTGCTGATATAATCGCCATACTTCTTTATTTTCTGCTTGCCTGGTACTCACTTTATATCTTACGACTTTTTCCTTTGATCTAACGGCTGCCAGGTAACAAGCCAGGTAAAAAGTTAAGACAGAACTGTGCGTGTAACAAACCGTCGGCATTAGCCACTCGTGTAGGTCCTGTATGATTATCTCACGCATGTAATCCATGTGAGTAATTCGCGTATGTATTCTTTGACAGCCGCTGCCAGCTATTTTATCTTTTTTTTAAAGACAACTGCCGCGAATAGGAATAACTCCTGTATCGAGGGGGACGTTACCAACATTCAAACAAGGAACATAAAGAACATCCAGACTCGGAACAACCATTTTTGTCCCGTGTGGGATTCGAACCCACAACACTCGGCGCGGCGGCAGTAGCGAGTCGACCACTTAAACCACTACGCCATCCTTGCAGTCATTATCTCGCTTTTGATTTGTCTACAAACTCTAGCTTAATATTTACATAAAGGTACTTAATTTAATTAGTTAATGTTTTCTTCGCGACGCTAGTTCGAAAGAAACATTTTCGTTTATATAATAAACAATAAAAATTAATAAATATAATAGACTTATAAATTATACATTTAACACATACGCATCACATCTAACTATGACATTTAATATGTAAATAACCAATTAAAACATTTATGAATTAATAAAGTTACTACATGTCATTGCTTGTAGCTTATCTAGAAGACTGATGAGTTTGGTTTATGTTGTATGTAAACCTGTAGTCAGATGAGGCATCAATCAATGTTTTGTTTGATCGCTAGAAAGATCGATCGAAATCCATAGCATTTTAAATACACTCAAGCTAATTTAAATATAATAATATATTTATAAATATACAGCTGTGAAATTATAAGCATATAAAGGTTCTTAATAAGTTGTAATAAAAAAATCATGTTTAAATATTGTAGGGGCACGCGTCTCTGACTTTTCGAATATGTGCGTATTAAATAGTTAATTATCGCTTGCTTTAACGGTGAAGGGAAACATCGTGAGAAAACCTGCATGTCTAAGAGTTCTCAATAATGTTCTCAAATATATGTGAAGTCTGCCAACCCACACTGGGCCAGCGTGGTGGACTATGGCCTAACCCTCCTCACACTGAGAAGAGACCCGTGCCCAGCAGTGGGACAGTTTAATACAGGGCTGATATTATTTTATTATAAATGTTATAGTTACCGTTTCGGCCTTGGTAAAGGTAAATACTTATAATATTATCGCGTTAATCCCTTATACATATATTGTAAATATTAACAGAGAAAAAAGATAGTTCATAAAGCAGGATTTGAACCTGCGACTGACGACAAACCTATGCATGGTCCTACGTCAAGGATTTAAATTGGCCTCTTTATCTATGTTTGTAGATGAGAAATAAATAGGTACATGCTTTTTAAACTGTTTTTATACCTCAATTTTGATCAACTGGACAGTTATTTGTTAACAAAGATTCTATATTGAATTTAACTTAAGTAAAGTTCAAAATACTGCCACTTGCTGTATATTGATCTATGATAATATCATAAGTTATTAATATTCGTGAGTGTCATTACATTACAGAGTCGTGGATCGCGGGTTATATCATAATCTAATAACCGGTACACATTGTATGACAAGTAAAAGTATAATATGTTAAGAAATATGTTTATAATACGTCTACCGATATTAGTGTGTGATGGGATGCATAAAATTATGAAATGGTGTAATTTAGTTCAATATGGACGTGTGTGTTTGCAAATTACGAATTGCAATCTTAATTTCTTAATATATTATATTTTTTATCTGATTGCGTTTATTGCTAATTGTGACATACATGAAAGGCAGAAGATTAAATGAGAATATATTTAAGCTAATATGAATTGTAGGTTTTGTTAAAAGGAAAGACAACGGTAAGCGGTATAAAACTATCGTACTTAATAAAAACTATGTTAGGAATATCGTATATCGATTAGTGCTTGAAGAATATGATGAGAGATAGAATCGTAGACGTTAATGTGAGTTTCGGTATGCATGTACAAAAAGATCTCGACAAATCTACAAACTCTATTATAGTTTGATTTTTTCGGGTAAGAATTGAATACCTTATACGAGTTCAAAAGAGGTAGGTATACTTATGACAAATAATTGACATTATTATGTTTTTCTGCGAATCTTCCTTCAGTAGCTAATAATACCAACAATAAAAATTCAAATTATTGTTTTTAGTTACAAAAAGTTTTGTAAATAGCAGTCATCACCACGTTTTTGTTCTATACTTTGGAATTTGAGCACGGA
Source organism: Catocala sponsa (assembly GCA_963564715.1). Taxonomy (NCBI): domain Eukaryota; kingdom Metazoa; phylum Arthropoda; class Insecta; order Lepidoptera; family Erebidae; genus Catocala; species Catocala sponsa. Next base: position 7,639,815 of record OY751336.1, read on the forward strand.
TATCATATTATATATTTTTTATTATTTAGGTATATATCAGACATGTATTTAAGTATAACTAATCTACACCAGAATCTATGGTTCTGCACATATATTATTTACAGAATATGTTTGATTACATTAAGTTCTCGATCATTTCGATTTTAACTTTACAAAGGCATGCATATATTTGTGCTTATAGACACAGCTTACAGTTTTAGCATCAGCGTCAAATTATTTATATTTGACTAGAGGATGCCCGCAGATTCGCACGCACATGTTTTTTTATTTATCCATTTCTTCCCAATCCCGTGGGAATTTCGGGAAATCCTTTCTTAGTGCACCCCTACAGTACCCAAGGAACATACATGTCAAATTTCAGCTTCTTGCGCCCAATAGTTTCGGCTGTGCGTTGTCTATCAGTCACTCAGTAACGGAAGAGTATTATATATATATATATAGATATAAGAGCTCCAACGGCTCGCATACCTTTCCCTCTGAATCCCGTCATATATGTACATTTATATTGTAGTAATACTTCTGGTATTTCAAGCGATTATAGGCTACAATAATTGTACAATAAGACGAGCCGTATGCTAGTTACCATTCTTGTATAAAAGAAATTATTTACGGTGTGAGAAAGATTACCATATTTATCAAGACACTTTCAACTGAGCATTTGAATCGGCCTCGATGGCGTAGTGATTACTGTAACCGACTGCCAAGCCTAAGGTCGCGGGTTCGATTCCCGCACAAGTCAAACATTTGTGTGCATGAACATGGATGTTTGTCATGGTCTGGGTGTTTCTATGTATAATCCTTTTCTCTAGCCTATATTATTTCCAAGTCACTTGGGGTCGGCTTTCTAGTCTAACCGGATTTGACTGGATATCAGTTTTTACACGGAGCGGCTGCCACCTGACCTCCGCAACCCGAAGGCTAACGATACCCAAAGGCTATGTATAATATGTATGTATTTACAAAAAAAAGTATATATGTAAGTATGTTTATCCATTGTCTAGTACCCATAGTACAAGCTCTGCTTAGTTTGGGCTAAATGGTGTTGTGTGTATGTAGTAGAATATTATTATTAATATTTATTAAAGGACTTGATGTCTAAATACCTACTCGAATATTACTACAGTTCTACAGTTTAAAGAGACTTAGGAAAGTTGACACAGAAAAAAAATGTTTTAGTAATACTTATGTAAAGTTTGATTTGTTTTTAATATTTAATTCTCAATTCAGAAACCGGGGGTGAGATTAGATATATACCTGTATAAAGTATATAGAATATAGGGATAGGCTCTCTATTATGGACAGTTTTTATTATGAGTCATCTGTTTAATGTTCACAAAACATAGATAGTAAGTAAGTAGCGCATTGGCTGCTCATCCCTAACATAGCCGATGCCTAGAAGCGGTGGATCAATGACTCGTCTGCTCATGTTGTGTTGCCAAATGTAATTTTCCATAATATTCCTACGTAACTACTTTTTATACTAATGTTTACTGAATAAATAGTTACATGATAGGAAATTCTGTTTATTTACTTTAAGTGTAGTCAAAGATAATACAGCTAGGGACTTGGGAATAACGAGTCCCTGGATGAGATATAGACACGGCATAGATACAGATTATAAATAGACTATTCGATATGTTAGCGATTATCGTTTTTATTAAAGCGCAATAAGGAACACTTTCGGGCCATATGTTTTACTAAACTTAGCCTCGGGGTCCTCATCCAATATCCAGTTCAGATGGACTGGATGTACATATTATATCACTACCTGAAGACACTTTGATTATTTTAGGAAAACTTAACGATTATCCTGAATGCAGTCACGAGTCACAGCTAGTATGCTACCATCTCGATTGTATTTACCAAAAAGCATAGCATAGGTATAATCAACTCTTCACCGGTTATACTTCAATCTCAAATATCGTTTTTAATAAATTTATACCATGCGCATGTTTTGATGCTGTGAGAATTCGATAAAAGACTCGCAACCGTTTTTGTGATGCGAGAATGAACTCCAGTTCTTACCAAATGGCAGTTACGTTTACACCTAAATGAATGCGCCAACGAGGAAGTTATTAAAATATTCGTCTTAAAGAATAAGTCAGAAAGGTAACCTCGTTACCTAATACATATAAACTTGCTAGCTTTTACCCGTGGCTTGCTCGCTCAGAATCAAGATTTTTCATCTCGATGAAAGGTACGCTATGTCGTTTTCTGTACCCCTGATGACGTGTATGCCAAATTTTATGATCATCCGTCGAATAGTTAAGGGGTGAAAGCGTAACATTCCAACAAACAAACTTACATTCGCATTTATAATATAAATATAAGTTAGGTATAGAAAACACGTTTTCTTTTCTGACTTATTTTTGAAGACGAATCTTTTTATTTCACTTTTAAAAAACTAGAGTACTACGTTCTTAGTCAACAAGGATATGATTCTAACTCAATTATACTAGGTATGCCACACGTATTGCATAGTTCTGACTCAATCATATATCACAAGTGATCCATCACATATATCATTACACACTTATGCAAACATCGTTATCGATTACATGTATCACAAACAAATTCAATACGTCGATCTAGACGCTTAATGCATTCAAAGTATTACTAAAGCCGTTGCGAATAATTTTAGTGATTGGCCGGTGATCGAGTGAGCAATGTACATCGAGGAAGCACCGCTCACCTCTACTAACCTCCTATTACGATGCATCATGAGTCTCAACAACCGTACACTTTCTAAAATCACAAAAACTTAAGTCATTTCCAGTCCTCGTTGCACTACACCATAATTGCGGACTCCATTTTTAAAATTACATGATATACCTACATATGAATATGTATATCATGTAATTACGATTAGAACTGTCATATTCATTTCGCGGCAAAAAATGTCGGGTCGTTTGTTTTTTTTATTATTTAAATTTCGAACCCGTTTATCTGGGTTTATCAATGCACTTGGACGTTTTACTTTTTTATGTGATCAGCTGGGCGATAGTAACGGGTTTTGAAATGACTAGTAGTCTTTATGGCACTAGTAATCTTTGCTATGACCATAGACGCCTTTTACTTTTTACATAGAACATTATGAAGTCCAAATTTGAAATATTACTGTGCTCTTTGAACCCACTGGCGGGTACGCCCATTAAATTATGGAGCCTAAACGGTGTTCGTACATTTGCTAAAATTTTAAATGCTAAGTATTAATAATTATCTAAGGTCGTCTGTTTTGATTGATTGATTGTATAAGATTGCTTTAAATTACACTGGATATAATTATTTTTCTATGCAAATTTCCACATTTTAATTTTCAGTTGCTGATTCGAAGGTTCGGTCGTTTTTTGTTCATAAATACAAGTTAATTTTATGTTGGTATAAAAATATATGCTTAATTTGATTTGATGATTTGAAAATAAATATATAACCAAAGAAAATATATTTTTGTGTAGGTACTTATCTCTATGTTTAGGTAAAACAATTTGTTACAAATAACCTAGTAGGTATATACATAAACATAATCAAAACATAACATAAAAAAATAGTGACGATAATAGAAAAGGGCATGTTAAGCTGGTTTGGACAAGTAGAAAAAATGGACGAGAAAAGACTGACTAAGAACGTTTATAAGGCTAGTGTGAATGGAACAGTCACAAGGGGAAGACCTAGGCGAACGTTTCTTGACCAGATCGGAGACGTTCTGGATAAAGGCCAGGTTAAGAGCACCTTAAACCGGCGAGCGTGTATGAGTAATGTTATGAAAGTGAATGAAGCCAGAGAAGTGTGTCAGGATCGTAGCAAATGGAAATCCGTAGTCTCTGCTTACCCCTCTGGGAAACAGGCGTGAATCTATGTATGTAATTATGTATGTATAATCAAAACGAATACCAAATAATGTAAATTTGCAATTTCACTTTCGAAATTCTAAAATTAAGTATTATTTATTAGGAATACGAATGTAAACTGTCAATAACTCAAAATATAGACTGTTATTTAAATTAATAATTATAAAATATCCTTTCACTTATTGTATGGTAGTCACAAATACATATTAAATTATTTTATGACTCGTGTTTAATCTGTGCTAGTTCCGTACATTTTTGTAATATCGGTTTTAACCGAATATAATTAACCCTGTCTTTTTTTTGTATTTTATATACTATTCTATCGGTTGATTTTTGAAAATAAATCATACTTTAAAAAATATTGGGGCAATTTCAAAATTCTTATCACATTTCAATTTGTTTTAAATGGAACGGAAACTGCAAAGTACATCTAAGTTCTTCCGTAAATCCGCATCGAAAGGTCGTGTCAATTTAAGTGTAAAACGTGCCTTAAATTCATAATTATTTTGTTCAAACGAAATTTTGTTAAAAGCAGTATACAAAGAAAGGGTATGAATCAATCTTCGACTCCGAACGTGAGTGGAAAGGCAAAAACAATAGTAGCCGATGTGAATGAAAAGTTGAATACAATTGATATTAAGTTTTGGTTCTCGGCATTAAGTTCATAATGAATATAAACTAATTGTGTGACAGATACTATGACTCTGGCTAGTGTGCCTTATGGCAGATTCACTTGGACCGCTGTGGTTTATTATTCGCACTCTAAACAATCCTGAACTTCTGAGTGCACCAAATTATATTTGCACTTGGTTGCTATTAAATGCACTTGTGCAATGCTAGATGATCATGGTCCATTACCAAATGCAAAATTACGCAAATAGCGATTATTTTCGTAATAATTAGTAGCGTATAACAAGAGATGTACCTAAATTAGTCTTTGCGGTCTAATAATCCTCAGTAAATTTATATTTTAATTTTAAACAGATGATAGATATGATATAAGCTTTACTCGTTGACTAACCTTTTTCTTTTATTAGTTGGCAAATGTTATTTGATTTTATGTCCTATATAGACCAAGATGAATTGGCTTAATAGTTGGTAATCAGCTTATAGTATACGAAATTGTTTACTTTTCTTCGGCTTTTGCTTTAATATTTTTGTCGTTTATTAAGTATTAGGCTGTGACGACGTTGTGTAACCTTCAATAACAATAAATCTATACAAACACACTACACAGGCTATTTTATAAATGACTGCGTTACAAAAGAGAAGATCGTGAAATAGCCGCTTTGTTCGTGTCATTTAATATTTTAATGACCATTGGTATTGTACAATAAACTATATAAAGATAAGTTTGTACGCAGGCATTAGTTCTCAAGACCTAAATAAAACTGTATTATACCGATCAAGGCGTCTTTGTATCGAGTAAATATTTGCATGCTTTTTGCAATAACATTTGCATAATAATAACATTTCAAGGCAACGTTTTTCACATACTTACTTTAGAGCTAAGTAAACACTTCTTATTTGAACATTTGTGAATACGACACAATGATAATTTTAAGTTGGAAAGTGAGTATTATGGGTATAAGTATTTTGAGTAACATTCTATATATAGTTTCTCTTATTTGCATAATATTTAATAGATAAAATTTAAATTATTTTAATTGGCAGTTATTGTTGTGTAACTTATTCATTAATTATTTTACTGTTATGGCGATTAGGAAAACATAACAAGGTAAAGACATAAAAACATACATTCTCATATTTTCTACGTGTCATGTGAAACATTATGTAAATAATAATCCGAATTCACTATTAACTCAATTGGTTTCGCTAATAAAGAATGGAGGTCTCGGCGGGCGTCGAATTCTTTTAATTTTGCAACTGCAAAACGGTTAATATATTGTTATTGTATTTCTGTCTACCGCGTAGGATGTTTTTTGAAATTGTTAGAATTTATAGATTAGCTTTAGTCTGCTGTTGTAACTTATAAACGTGCGTATACATTCTAAAACACGGATTGTATTAAATTTGAATAATATTAAATAACATAACATGGTAATTTAATTATAATATTTGCTGCATAATTTTATTTTTTTAAAACATAGGATAATAAACTAAATGTCATCTAAAGTCGCGAATTAACATACATATGTATCCAAGAAGAATCAACGCATATCAAAAAAGTTATTGTTGTGATATCTATCTCTCATATTGTACAGATATGAAATCTGACTCTTCTCTGACATTTTTAATCTAATCTAAACAAAATAACAATGGCATTCCTTAAAACTTTTACTCAACTAGACTTTAATATCTATGGTTTATAAGAAAGTTATAACACATTATAACATCTAAGAGCATTATGATGTTTCAAGTACGACCTCCATATAAGCTTACAAATAAAATTAAAGGAGAGATGTTATCCGAAGTTTAACAAGTTGTCAAACTAAAGAGAAAGTACAGTCTGCCTATCAATCATTTGATTGTTCGACGACGAGCTATAAGCTATACATAATACAAGACCATTTTGATTTTTATCTTTTAACGGCAGTTTAAACATATACATATTATTGTGTATTCTTTGACAGTACTAAGTTTGGAAGATATAACCGTACGACGCGGTCGACAAAAACAACTAGGCTTTTTGACTTTACAATTGATTAAACGATGAATTAAGCTGACGTTTAGGTGTCAGTAATTAGCCATTAAGAAAAAAATTTGTAGTTTGTACAATGCGAATCGACCTCGATGGCGTAGTGGTTAGTGTAACCGATTGCCACTGCCTGAGGTCGCGGGTTCAATTCCCGCACAAGTCAAACATTTGTGTGCATGGACATGGATGTTTGTCTTGGTCTAGGTGTTTCTATGTATAATATGTATGTATTTACAAAAAAATATATATGTATGTATATCCATTGTCAAGTACCCATAGTACAAGCTCTGCTTAGTTTGAGCTAGATGGTGTTGTGTGTATGTGATAGAATATTAAGAATATTATTAAAGGCTAGAGATATTTATTAAATTTAAGTAAAGCATGTTTATAAACTCTACATGTTTAACCTATTGAATCAAAGCGGGACACAAGCAGCACAGACACAGTAGATTTTTTATTAAGTCTGGTAATCTAAGGGGTGACAGATTCACAATGGATTTAGAAATTTTAAAAATATCTTATTTACTTTTAGTCGAGAACAAGTTTATTCAACATATTAATATTAAAATTAATTCTGGCGCCAAAAATATTTTCATTTTATATCTAAGGATTTTTAAAAAACCAAACCAATCAGCAGAAACTACTACGCCATTCATGCGATAATTTTCATTAAAATATACAAATGAATGTTAATGAATTAGCATCTAATATGAAAAATTGCCTCTAAATATTACTTAACGTACATATAGTGGCGGTGTATGATTGATAAAGGACTAGGTGTTCAGTTGAGAGGTAGCTAAGTATTAATTAGCTATATTTTTATAAGTAAGGCTATTTGACTGTAGGTCATTCTTCAGAACTAGAACTCATTCTGCAAGAGAGCAGAGAGATAATTTGTAAATAATAAGATAATAAATATTCATATGTATCAATTTTATTATATACTGTTTTAAATATTTTGTCGATTAATCATCCTTACTTCCTTACTAATATTATAAATTCGACAGTAACTCTGTCTATCTGTCTGTCTGTCTGTTACCTTTTCATGGCTAAACCACTCAACCGATTTAGATGAAATTTGGTACAGATATAGTTTAAAACCTGGGGTAGGACATAGGCTACTTTTTATTGATGTAGTTGCCACGCGGGCGGAGCCGCACGCAAAAGCTAGTATTTTATAATTTATAGCATTAGTAAAGTTGTATCTACTAAGCTATTTAAACTTTGAATTGTAAGCGCATAAACTCGCAAAAAGGAGACACTGTCTGCTAATACTCAAATAATTGTACGTGTAAATGTAAATTTAAGTAGTATTAGTCCCCATCCAAATTATTACTACAACTACTACTAAAAGTAAAAGGAGCACTCAACTAAATTAAAGATGAATGTAAATTATTAACAGTGAAAGTTACATATGCATTCTATTATATTTGAATTTATGTACAACAACAAATTTATTTTACTACGTATATTATATAGTTTTTGCATATTACAAAATATGCTAAAACGACGTGTTTTTAGTAACAACCGTTCCCGAGTATGACGCTCTAACTACCCAGCGCATAAAACCTGTAAAGTCTAACCGCTATAAAGCAATCTAATATAATAGGTATACATTATACAAAATAATGCTATTTTATTTTTATTTTTTTTGTACAACTTAACTAATATTATAGTATATTTTGTTACTTTTTCACGCGTTAATTATTCGAATAATTATCATAAAATTTCGCATACATGTTGTTGTTAGAGGTACAAAATTAAGATGAAATAAAAGGACATACCTTTCATCCAGAAAAAAGGTGCTGGAAAAAGTGAAATTTATTATACGCCGCAGGAAAACTCTAGTAAATAAAAATGTGTGTGTGTACCAGAGTACACAGGTAAGAAGTGAAACTTCTTTACGACATTAATTAGTTAACAAAAATTATTTAACTAACTTTAATATTAATATTTATTTCATAACTTAATAAAAATAATTCAAAGCAGATATTTAATGACTTAATCAATTACACAAGTTATGAATAAATAATTGGAATTATCTTTTCAAAGTAATACAATTATATGAT